>CM054131.1:14994517-16481942 GCA_028751855.1 Ambrosia trifida
TTAGCCCAAACGTAGTGGCCGGGCGTGAATTTAGCGCCCCCTCCCCTTAATTTTATTGGCTGCCACGAAATTCAAGACCACCATGCCAAAATGTAGCGTTAAAAAATTAACGCCTTTCACTTGTTTAAGGACCAGGGGGCAGCGTGTTGGGCCGTAAGGGGCGCTAAAAATGGTTTTCACGCCTAAAATAACGCCCACTACGGGTGGTCTTACGATCAGAATGTATCCGGAACCCACTACATTTCTCCGGTGTCATAGCAGCCAAGTGTTCATTGTTCTAAAAGGTTACACAATTTGCTTCACGTTTTTATTTTTATTTTTTTATAAATTAAAAATGTTTAGGCAATGATAACAACTTAGAGGTGTTAAGTTGAATTAATTTGAAAGGTTAAAAATGTTTAAGAAAAAGCTCTACTAGCTACAAGCTTTTAATTAGATACATTTTATTAAAAGCCTCAGCTACTCTGTCAAACACCAAAATATATTTAAAAAGCTTCCAGCTACCAGCCTCCAGCTAATTTTGCCAAACATACCCCTAGTAGCTTTTCACTATAGAGCTTTTTCTCCTAACCTAAAAGCTTCCAGCTTCTTCAACCAAACAAGGTTTTTTATTGAGTATGAGCTTTTTCTTAAAAGCTTGAAGCTTGAAGCTCCTAAAAGCTCCTTGGCAAAATTAGCTGGTGGCTGGAAGCTTTTTAAATATATTTTGGTGCTTGGCAGAGTAGCTGGAGCTTTTAATAAAATGTATAAAATGACTAAATATGCATAATTAAAAGCTTGTAAAGAATGTTTTTATTTTATTTTTAAAATAGAATGAGTATTTGTGTCATTTACTAATTAAAAGCTTGTAGCTAGTAGAGCTTTTTCTTAAAAGCTAGTACTAGTAGCTTTTCACTACAGAGTTTTTTTCTCTAATCTAAAAGCTTCCAGCTCCTTCAACCAAACAAGGCTTAGCTTTTTCTTAAAATCTTAAAGCTTAAAGCTCTTATAAATAACACAAATACCCATTTTATTTTAAAAATAAAATAAAACCCTTCTTTACAAGCTTTTAATTATGCACATTTTGGTCATTTTATACATTTTATTAAAAGCTCTAGCTACTCTGTCAAACAACAAAATATATTTAAAAAGCTTCCAGCTAACAACCATCAGTTTTGCCAAACATACCCTATAAAGCACATAATCTCTATGAAGGTTAGTCTAAACATATGAACAATCTAGATCGGATGACAACTTGTATAATAGGGAAAGTTAGGACATCAAAAGGTTCCATGTAAATCTCCCTTGTGAAATTCCATAATGTTGAACTTAGTAATATGGGTGAGCTCAAAAGGGAGTGAAATAAAGCAATTACTTTAAACTAGGGCTGTTCAAATCGCTCGCCGCTCGTGGATCGCTCGTCGCTCGTTCGAAAAATGCTCGAAAAACGCTCGCTCGGTTGTAAGTGAGCCGATCGGCTCGGTTCGGTTTGTAAATGAGCCAAACATGAGCAAAGGTATGCTTGGCTCGGTTCGGCTTGGATAAATTTTTATTTATTTATTATATATTTAATTACAAATATACACAATTTACAGATAAATTTATGGCTTTAAATATAACATTCTATTGGATTTGACTCAGTATATGTAAACAAAATAAAATTAGCTCACTTAACTCAATAAAAAATTAACATTATATTTAATAGTAAAACCATAAGTCATGAAGTGACAGTCTTAACTTCTTTATGTTATTAGTCGTCCATTGCTAATTGTCGATTGATATCACCCTACGTCAGAATGCAACAACTGTTTTATGCCATATGCTCATAGCCTCACCAACCTCAATCTAAACCTCATCCTCGGACACTCGGATCTCAATATTAGTGTTATCATCGGACAGTTCGACCATAGTTGTCTCCCGACAATGAAAACATCGAAGGAAACATCACAATTTAATGATCTCCAAATTACTTTCCGCTCGATTCTCTCTCGACGCTTGCTCGGAAAAATTTACGCTCGAAGAATGCTCGTTCGATTTTTGGCTCGATTGTAAACGAGCCGCTCTGCTCGGTTCGGTTTGTAAACGAGCCAAGCACGAGCAAAGCTCCGCTCGGATCGGCTCGGCTCATGAACAGCCCTGCTTTAAACCTTCACTTTCGTGGGACCCCAAATTCTAAAAAATAATGTATTATATGTAGGTGAATTTGGTTTTGAAATTGTTGACAATGTGGTGTATAATCTATAATTATGCAGACACAAAAAGGATATATGAATCATAAGATCTAAAGCATTTTTTTATTATGAAAATGGCTTCATGTTTGTTATCCGTTTTGGGTCTAATTTTTTTTTGAGCCGGCCCTGCTTAGTAAGGGACTAACTGTCGCATGTAAGGTTGCGAAATAACTACAATATTTATCTAAGGTTGAGCTTAGTAAGGGACTAACCGGCAATGTGTAAATATATGAACATTTATTTTTAATAGACGAACATTCACTATGTGATTCACATGCATTTGTGTTTATCTATTATTGCAAGTTGCGGCAAGACATGCATAACACAATAAATTCAGAAAGAAAGGAACCTTTTCAACCCATCAAATTAAAGATATTGTCCCCTAACGATATTTTATTGATAGTTTTGGGTAGGAATTTGAAAGAGATGAACGAGCTGATGTTGACATTGATACATGTCGAGTCTGTGAAATAAATACATCAAAGATATTTAGTCAATAGTAGGGGTTCCAATTTTAAAAATGAAATACACATGAAGGAAGAAATTGAGATACTGTTAATGAAAACTAACACGTTTTTAAGAATTATTGTAATCCGGTTGGTAACTCTACATTATCCTTTCGGTTAGAAATTTTTGATAATATCAAACCTCGAATTCAGATTGTATCATGAACCTAGAAAACCGGGGTCTTAAAACACCGATTTTGTACGGCATCCCTACAATATGAATCCAAGTTCCAAGCTTTGAAATCGTGAATCTAAAGCTTCAGGGAGAATGAAGTAATTTAAAACATGATACAAAACTAAATTAAAAAAAGAAAGTTCAATGATGTTGAGATAGATCTTGTGATGAACCTTGTGTTGGTGAGAGATGAAAGTATTGAGATTTGCTAAGGAAAGTTTTTATCATTGTGAAGATGCATTATGTTTAAAACTTTATATATATGGACTTGGAATGCATGTACGTTTGCCTTTTTAAGAGTGAAAATAAAGGTTCATTACTAATTCAAATGGTTGATTTAAATTGTATAAAGGTTAAAATATTATGCAACCCAAAATGCGTTGACAGGTCAATTTAGATCCACTCAAACTAGTGCACAGGTAAAAATGGACAACTATTATAAAGCTAGTTAGCACCATTAATGGCCTTTTTTTAGGGCCTCCGTTCCACCTACTAGTTATCACAACTACCACCATCCCAGCATCATCACCACTGACACACCTAACGTTGTTGCCTTTACTCCCCCATCAATGGCCAATCGCCACCACTCCACCACCGGCGTCGTCATGGGCGGAACTTTTATAGGACCAAAAGGGGTCTTGCCGTTGTTTTCGTGCTTAGAAGTGTATCTTTAGCCTATTAGGTTAATTAAATGATTTCTATTTGGTTGGGCTCATCCTGATCCCCCCACCCACATCCACACATTTATATGTTTAAGTTTCATCATTGATTGCCATCACGACCACCACCTATTGCCATCCTCACCACCATCACCAACCACCGACTCAATTCAAGTGGACTCCATTTTGGTCAAATTTGGTTTGACTCAAACCAAATTGATACCTTTTTATAACGACCCATTTTATTCTGCACTCATATTGCTCATCATATTGACTAACGAGAACCCGTCAAACCCATTTAGGGGCTGTTTGGTAGCCTCTTAATGAGGCTCTGAACCATTCAGTGCTGAATGATTCAGTATTCAGCACGTTTGTTTTAGCTTCTGAATGGAATGGTTAAGGCTGAATCATTAAGACTTGGGATATAGCTGAACCATTAAGCACCGAACTAGGCTGAACCTTAATGAGACTTTCCTACTAATGTGGGACAAGAAAACTAACCATTAAGAGGTCCAACTTAATAATTCAGTACTTAACCATTCAGACATTTTAACCATTCAGCATTTAGGGCCGGCTCAACCATTTACGGGGCCTAAAGCGAATTATCAATTTGGGGCCCTTTTTCCGAGAGCATAAAATATTTTTTTAGTTCTTGTATATTCCGTGTTGCGATACGTTGTGTCTAACGAGCAAATCAAATCATAATTAAATGGAGGATATTTGTAATTGTCACTTTCTTATGATCTGTTCCTCTCCTTCCCGGAATTACACAGCCCAATTCAGTGTTTCAAAATAAAAAATGGTGGCCCTATAGATTTGGAGGCCCAAAGCCCTAGCCTCATTTCACTTGGGCTTCAGCCGGCCCTGTCAGCACTTAATCAACCAAACAGCCCATTAGCTTGTCTTGGTTTACTTATTTCTAATGGTTCTAAAAATCCACTTGGGACAACGATGAAGTATCCATCAGTCACAATGTGTTATGTCTTTATCAACACATTATAACATCATCGTTAAAGGATTGTAAAGGGTTGTACAACGTAAAGTGATGAAGAGTTGTACCATTGAGAAATTGAAGTTGCACGTGTTTTGTATTAATTTGAAAGAAGCAATAGGATAAATGGAAATAGCATTCAAAAAGTAGGCCCCATATAATTTATTTTTTTCAAATTATTATTATTATTATTATTAGTCAAAATTACAGTGCACGTCCTTTACGTTTTCAGAAAACTACATTGCACGTCCTTAACGTTTAAAAGTTACAGTGCCTATCATTTACGTTTATTTTTTGTTTCACTCCAAGTCCTTTGTCACTAACTCCGTTAAAGTTTGGGGTTAAATCACTAATGTGCACAGCACATGATGGGTAGACTTGTCAATTTATACATTCTTTTAAACCCCAAACCTCTCACCCATATATCTCCTGCCTTTACATTCTTCCCTAAACATAAACCGATCATCTCCTTCCTCCTCTCCTCTGTTTTTCAATCGATTAACAACACATATACAGAACTCAGAAGCAACGATGAAACATGGTGGTCGGTTTCATATTCGACACCAGGAAGATATTTATCATAATAAGGATATATTCAGTACCTAACTGATCATCTCCTTCCCCTGTTATTTTATTTTTTTGCTGAATATGATTTGAATCAAATGCAGATATGTATCCAGAAATATTTTCTATAATGCGGAATCATGGAGGTTACTTCACTTCTTTTCCTGGTTGTGAGTATGTCAATGGTCAACAAAGCTTTGTAGATTTATTGTCGATTGAAAGGTTCGGATATGCAAAGGACAAAGGGATGAAGGGCGTGCTACAAGTAAGAAGACCGTTCAAAAGACCAAGAAGCCAGTTGGTAAGATGAATGATCAAAAGACCAAGAAGTCGGTTCAAAAGGGTACAAAGAAGCCAATTGGAAAGAAGAAATGATGACTTGAATGAATTTCTTATTATGTTCTTTTTGAAACTATGTTTTACTTATGTTTTGAATTTCTTATTATGTTCTTATGACTTGAATGAATTTCTTATTATGTTATTTTGGTACTATGTTTTGAATCTTAATGTTACTTTTGTTGAATGTTGATTTGGTTTTATCTTTAATGTGCTGGTTGCATTTTATGGTTCAAATGGGTCAAAAGTATCATGAAAACAATGCATTTTTTGGTTGTAAATGGCTGCATTTTATGCCCTTAGATGGCTGCATTTTTTCCTGCAAATCGCTGCATTTTTTTTATGAAAATGGCTGCATATTTTGGCTGCAAATGGCTACATTTTTTTGGTTGCAAATGGCCGCATTTTTTCCTACAAATCGCTGCATTTTTTTTGATAAAAAAATGGCTGCATGTTTTGGCTGCAAATGGTTGCATTTTATGCCATTAAATGGGTGCACTTTCTTGCTGGAAATGGGTCAGAATCATGAGGCTGCATATTTCAGGTTTAGCTGCATTTTCTCGCTGCAAATGGGTCAGAATATTATGGGCATTTTTTGTTCAAAACATTACATATGGGTCAGCTGCATTTTTTTGTTTAATACATTGCAAAATGGGTTAGAAACATGACTGAATTATGGTTTCAAAACAAAGAGTTGCATACCATTCAAATGGGTCAAAACAAAGAGTTGCATATATACCATTCAAATGGGTCAAAACAAAGAGTTGCATATATACCATTCAAATGGTTTTATTCATTACATACATAAGTCACATTAACAAAAATAACATTAGAATTCGGATGGTTTTTCCATTACATATATAAGTCGCATTAACAACCTTCTTCCATTACATGCATCATTCACACTAACAACTTAGCAACAATAATAACAATTAGAATGACAATAAAAGTCAAGGATGTCCTTAGTCTTCTCGCGTCAGCTTCACTTTCTTTCAATTTGGCTTCCAACACCTTTTTTTCTACTAGCAACTGTTCATTTGAAGCTTCAAGCACCTTAATTACCCTCATTAAAGCCACCATTGCATCGACTGGTTGGTCATTTACCTATCCAATGAAACCTCTACATTCTGATCCCTATAAAGCCTAAACACATAAAAAATAACCGACTTGTGACCCATAACAATAAAACCTCAACATTCTAAATTCTGGAAAGTGGAAAAATCTTATTTTTTTCGACCATACCTTTAGTGGACATGAATAGAACAAACGTCTAGGGTTCCGAGATGTCCTATATACCTTTATGGTCGCCTCTCTCCCACATGAGCAGTAAACAATCGACATTAGGGTTTTGATTAGGGGAAGGTTGGAGTTTTAAGGATGGTTTTCGGTTTCAAGGGATTAGGGTTTATGTTTGGAGAAGAATGTAAAGACATGAGATATATGGGTGAGAGGTTTGGGGTTTAAAAGGATGTATAAATTGAAAATTCTATCCATCATGTCTTGTGCACATGGGTATTTTAACCCCAAACTTTAACGGAGTTAGTGACAAAGGACTTGGAGTGAAACAAAAAATAAACGTAAAGGATAGGCACTGTAACTTTTAAACGTTATGGACATGCAATGTAGTTTTCTAGAAACGTAAAGGACGTGCACTGTAATTTTGTCTTATTATTATTAACTCTACTCTTTTTAATTACAATGAAATACTTTGTACCTGATTAGTCATGAGTAGGGTTGTAATTCAAGCAATCGAATACAAGACATTCCAGGTTGAGCTTGAGCTCAAGCTTATACGAGCCAGCTTAGCATGGCTCATTTATTTTAATAAATCTGAAAAGTCAAACTCAAGCTCGGCTCGTAAAAAATTCAAGTTGGCTCGTTGATGTTTTTATTTTATTTCTTATTTATATTAATGTTGATAACACAAAATATAACATACATATACATATATATATATATACTTTTTAAAAACTAAAAGGCAAACTAAAAAGATTATATGCAATATTTTTGTTTTACATTTATATTTTGAAACTGAGATTTTTTGGCCGTCGTGTAACGGGGTGAAAGTTAGGGATGGCCTTCTCCCCAGAGGGATTGGTAGACCCGAAAAAAAGGGTGAAGTTCCTTGGAGGGGCCGTTATTCGGGATTTTTTCCTTTATCCAGGATTTAGCAGGGCAGAGAGCCTCGCGCGCAGTTGATCTTACGAACTCTTGCCCTGCCTTCGGGATCCTCGGAGTGAACTCCTCTTACTCAAGTCTTATATGGGGGTCGCCAAGTTGTTTTTTGGGTTACGGACGTGCCAACCCCTTATGATGGACGAAGCAGTTTCATGTTTTGACAGGGTGCTCCAAGGAGCCATTGAGGACATAGTGGCGGGCAGAGGGGCGTTCTTTGGAGACATACAACGACGTTTAGCATCCTTGTCGATACGCTTAGGAGGTTTAGGGCTTCTCTCAGCGATGGATGTTGGGGCTTATGCTTTTGTGGCTTCGAGAGCTCAATCTTGGAAACTTCAAGATCACATTTTAAGGAACACCGGGGTTGTTGGCATGGACTCGGACTACGTTCAGGCCCTCGACAGGTTAATGACTTTCTCCCGGGCTTTGATATTGTCACACCCTCAAATTCCACTTGCGGGGTTTTACCGCGAGGCGCATGACATAACAGGATCCAAGACAACGGTCACAATAAACGACATCTATATGCAATAAAAGTTACGTAGAAATACCAACCACGCAGTTTATAAGTAAAGTAGAAAACGACAGCGGAAGCAAAATTTAATGTTTACAAAACCAATATCAAAATATGAATGCAAACACAACCCGGTTTGCTTATGTATGCAAGACTAGACGCAGTGCGACTCCAGTGCGCCTAAGACTCCCTGCTACCTTAGCGACCTGAGAAAACATGCGAAGTTAGACAACACATAAAGTGCCGGTGAGTCACAGAGATATAGTTTGTAAAAGTTTATCATAAGTAAGTCCAAACCCAACAACCCTTACATCTATACCTGATGCTAGCTAGACATCGTTACATGATACTATAGTGTCGTGAACCACTGCTGACAAGATAAGAATGCCTCAAACCCGTCACCGGTTCATCACCCGGTGCCGTAAGATATAGGACAAATATGCACCCGCCACTGACCTCCAGTCGGCCCGAGTGGGGCTAGTCAAGCCCAATAGATCTATTCACACCTTCCCCGCTATGTACCCACATATTGATGGTTCACTAAGACATGAGAGGACTTTAATGATGAAAGTAAAGGTCACTAAGTATCCATGAGGTATCATGTAATATGTTGGTTTAAAAGTTAGAAAGTTTTACCGCATGTCTCTTCCCCAGAATGTTCCAAAAACAGTAAAGAATGGGGCTGTGACACTCACCTTAGTTTGTGTTCCCAAAATAAGAATTAAGACAAGTCTTGATGATCCCAAATACCGGCGATCTATCAATAAAGGTTGTATAAGAGTTGTGACTAATAACCCCACGGCTAATTAGTCCCCGATTGTCCAGATCATGATTAAGTAAGTTTGAAAACGTGTTTGACAGTTTAACCGACACACTAGACTGACCTGACATCCCGTTGGCGACCCATTACACAAGATAATCAAGTACACATAGATTACACATAAGATTCAAGCATAAAACACGTAGTTTGTATCAAAAATCTCATTTTAGATAATGTAGGGTCGAACGTGGCTTTTCAGGGTCGAGGGTGGTTTTCTTTCCACATTCGCCCCTTTTCTTTCCTCCTTCGACCCCTTTAGAGCACATTCGACCATTTAGTGCAGGTTTGACCATCAGGATCCAGGTTCGACCCTGGAGATCCACCTTCGACCATTCGACCGGTCGAAGGTACTCCAGGTTCGACCCTGTCAGTTAATTTTCCCAAAAACGCATCAAAAACATCCGAAAACATCACGAAACATCAAGAGTGACAGCAGTCAACTATCATTAACATACCCCCACGAAACCCTACTGATTTTACCCCAAAAATCTAGTTGTTTTACAAGTTTCCCAAAATAGTAAATTATGGAGATGTCACATCAAATGCATGCAATCTTTACCCAATTAGGAAACTTTCTGAAATCAAACAATAATCAACTTAACATACTCAGGTTATCATGAACAAGAAACCCCCTATCATATCCTTATCATTATCATCAAGAACAAGCTCTAGATCTAACCCAAACTTCCCCAAAGTGACAAAACATAATCAATAATCAATTGTAACATGTTTCAATCATAACTCATTATCAATAACAGTCCTAGATCGTTGTCATAACATCTATACAGCAAGTAATCATCAAACAATGCATAATACCACATTAACACATGTTAATTTGTATAAAAACTCATTGTTTATGAATAGGTTTTATTTAGAAAGATATTAGGAAGGTTTTCATTCATAAAACATGTTGATATCAGATCTGGACTCTTGGGGTTTAAATGAAAACGAATCAAAATTGTTTAAAAAGGATTTAGAATGAAGAACACACCTTAGATCTTCACTTGTAATGATTTAGAGAGTTGGATTATGAAAAATAAGCTCAAAACTCCTTCTCCAATGATAAGAGTCGAAAGAGAGTGTTTAGAGGCGTATAGGGTTTGTGAAATGATTAAAAATGACTAAGGATGGTATTTATAGTATGTCCAGGTTCGACCCCTTCACGTGGGCGAACGTGGAGTTTGGGTGGTCGAACGTAATACTTTTAAAACAGCTAGCCAGGTTCGACCCTTCATGTGGGTCGAACGTAGTTTTATCTGGTCGAAGAAGACCCTTAACAGACTGAGGGCCAGGTTCGACCCTTCAAATGGTCGAACCAGGAAAGTGTCATTTTCCAGATTTCCAGTTTGTCGTGTTTAACACATTTTAACGCACCCTAAAACATGAACATGTAATCTTAATCTATGTTTAACATATATAGGCATGAACAATCATCTAAACATCATTTAAACACGTATTTGCATATAATCCACCACATAAGAATCAATCTACGCATAACACTTAATCTAGTTTATGTAATTCACCAATAACGGGACTCAAGACGCGTATATATGTAAAAGACACCAATGATCCTCCAGATCATTGAACTCTGGACAATACGTAAGAAAACCCCGACTCAACTAACCCAGTTAAGTACGTAATTAAACTGTTTCCCGCTAAGGTAGACTTATAAGTTTAAATATGTCAAGTCAAATATGCCGGGTGTCACAGATATGGTCGGCTTTTCTAATAAGGACACCCCCCCCCCCAAAAAGTGTGACACCCGGCACGTTTAGGTTAACATTTTATAAAACACATAAGTCTACCTTAGCGAAAAACATTTTCAAACATACTTAACTAGGTCAGTTGAGTCGTTATGATGGTTCCGGGAATCATCGGGAGTCGTTACAATGATCCACGGGATCATTGGGAGTCGGTCCATAACCATGTGTACAAGGATTGGCGATTTGTAGAATCGCCGGGTTTAACGCACACACATAAATCTCGAGTCCCGTGAATTGGTGAACAGATGGGAACGTGTTAGTTATCATGCATTATGTGCTTACAATCATTATACGACGTGTCGGTATGTGAATACGTGTTTATATGTGTTAAAATAGTGATTACGCGTAATTGCGTGACATTATAGGTGATTACGCGTAATTGCCAATAGGTATAGGCAATTACAGTCTACTCGCTAGTAGGTATAGGCGATTACAGCCTACTCGCTAGTAGGTATAGGCGATTACAGCTCTACTCGCCTGTAACCATCCTGTACTCGCCTGATCTGCACATGACGACTAAAAACGCCTATAAATACCACCCTTATGTTTTAAAACATCATTTGTGAAACCCTAATACACCCCAAAGCCACCCCACACCTTATTCAACCTCTGCAACACGTTTTTGAACAAGAAATCACATTTCCAAGCTTTACACCTCATAATCTCATCATTTCAAGGTGTGTTCTTCATCCCAAACCTTTGTAATGATATTGTTTTGATCCCTAAAGGTCCAGACCTGATTTCTAAACATTTGTGTCTTTGAAAACTCATTAAAATCAGTTTCAAAACAAACCCAAACCTCTATACTTGTTATATGTGATGTATTCATGCAAGATAGGATTTTTATTGTTTAAACATGATTGTTCTTGTGTTATTATTGTGTTCCTGACCTAAATGAGTTAATATGATGATAACCTAGGAGTTTGAAGGTTCATAGATGTGTAATATTGATATTAGGCGTTTTGACCCGTTTGAATGATTATGAAGGATTAATGATGATATGATGTGTTTTGATGATTGTTTAAGGTTAGGGTTTACTCTAGGATGATGCTAGAACAGTAGGATATTGTCGAACAACGTCGTTATGTGATGAAATCTGGATATTTGCTATTTAGGGTAAGTTTCGCGTGTTGATGTGATGCTTACATGCTAGTTATGCTATTTTGGGAAACCGCATGCATTCGGGACGGCTAGGGTGATGATAAATTAGGGGTTTTTGCTTGAAATAGTTGGGTTAATGTTTTGGGTTGGATATTGGGTGTTTACACATGTTTCAGATCTGATTTGGAGGGTTAAACGCGCAAAAAGGACGGAACAGTGCAGTACTAGCGAATAGGAGCCCTAATCGCCTGAACTATAGGCGATTAGAAGCCCTATTCGCCATTTTACTAATGATTACATCCCTATTCACCACTTTACTAGTGATTACAATTCTATTCACCACTTTACTAGTGATTACAATTCTATTCACTAGTTTGACTCTCCTAATCACCAGTTGACTTTTCCTAATCACATGTTTGATTCCTAATCGCGTGTAATGCTGCCATATGTATATTTTAACATCTCGAAACATGGATTGACACCTAGGAACATGTTAGGAACCCCGTAACATGTCTAATGACTTAGTAACACATGTTCGGACTTGTTTATGCGTTAATTGGGCGTTATGCTAGATAAGGTGAATGTTTGCGCATGCTAAGTGTTTAATTGCATAAGTTGCATGATATCTTGTATGTGGCTAACACGTGGGATGTCGGGTCACCAATGGGATGCCGGGTATTGTCTGGTTTGGTCCGTTTAACGTTTAAACATGTTTTCAACATACACGATCACGGTCTGGACAACTTGGGGACTGATTAGCCTTCGGGTTAGTAGTCATCACACTTATGTAAACTCATTGATAGGTCGTCACTAAGTTGGGTCATCATACACGTATTGGAATTCTAAATATCTAAAGGCGCACTCTAAGGTGAGTTTCACGGCCCCACTCTTTTACTGGTTTTACATTTCCGGGGGAGAAAACATGCTGAGTTCTTTAAACGTGTGTCAACTATGTTTTAATAAAAGGCGTTTCAACTATGTTTTCATGAAAGGTGTGTCAACTACGTTTTGGTATTCACGAATTCATTGGGTTTTGGAGTATTCATTATGTTTTCAAGTATTCATTATGTTTTAGAGTATTCATTATATTACTATGCAATCTTTGGAAGTCCCGGGGAGAACCATGAATGTGCGGGGATGCACAACGGGGGAAATGTGGATAGATCTATTTGGGCTTGACCGGCCCCACTCGTCAACTGGAGGTCGGACGGGTGCATGTTGTCTCTTAAGTATTCAGTATTCAGTATTCAGTATTCACAGTATTCGAGTCCAGTAATGGTTTTCCAATCGCAGTAGTAACAGGTATTCATACGATTTGCATGCATGTGGTCTGGATTGATCATGGGTATTCATTTGGGAGTTGGTATTTATTGGAGTCGGTATTCATTAAAAACCTGTGAACTCACCGGCATTATTTGCTGACGTTCTTTAGCATGTTTTTCTCAGGTCGCTAAGGTAGCAGCTATCGGTAGGCACACGGAGTCTCACGGCGTCTAGGATTCATATGCATGTTTTGTTAAACATTTCAGACTTCGAGTTTTACTTTTGAGTTGTAATAATACATTTTGTTTCCGCTGTGTTAGAACAGTTTTGAAAACTTAATGGGCAATTTACGTTGTTTTCATATCATTTAGTTGTCGTTTATTGTGACCGTTGACTTGGATCCTGGTGTGTCACGCGCCTCGCGGTAAAACCCCGCATGTGGAATTTGAGGGTGTGACAAAAAGTGTCATAAAACTTTGGCGAATGCCCTCTTTGGCAAAATCGCTCATAGCTTGGGTGAAGTCTTCTGCTTGTCCCCAAGTCAAAAGGCGGTTATTGAATGCTTACAAGGGCCACATGCCCAGGATTTTCTGACGGTTATTCCGATTGACGGATTGGGTCAAAGCATGTCAGCGGTTGAATACAGGGCCATTCTTAAGTACCGATTGATGGTCCCTATGTACCCCGAAGACGAAGTTTGCTCGATCTGCCGCAAAGCATGCCTGGACAAGTACGGAGAGCATGTGGTTCACTTGAAAGAGCTGACTGGGTTTAAGTACAGGCATGACTAGTTTCGGGACGTCCTTTGGGACATTTTAAGAAGAGCTGAGATTTCAGCCAAGAAGGAAACTCATGTGAACTTTCTATCGGACCCCGCGGAAGGGAGATCCACCTTGCGGCCATCAGATTTGCTTGTTTTTGGGTGGGCTGGGGGGAAACACGCTTGTGTTGACCTGACAGGAGTATCACCTCTGGCTGGTTTGAGGGATAATGGGTTTGTAGCAGGGCATGCTGTGCGAAGAGCAAAGACGAAGAAAGTGGAAAAGCATGCTAAGCATGCGAGAACCAACACGCCTTCATCCCCGTGGCTTTTGATACCTTTGGGTCTTTAGCACCAGAAGCTATCCGTTTTTTGACCAATGTCCAACGGGTTATTCATAGCAGTGTTTCGAACCCCAGGGGGTAAGGATTTGTTTTCAGTAGAAATAGGTTTCGCCATACAAAAAGGGGTGGCGACGCAGCTTGTTGCCTGTCTGCCTGCTCTTTTAGTATAAGTTTCGCTTTCATGATATGAAATGATTTGTACTTTGAAAAAAAAATTGAAATGTTATTAATTAATTATACTTAAAGTTTAAAACTTCAACTCCTCCGTATATTTTTTATTTTAATACATTTAAATTAAAGTTAATATATATATATATATATATATATATATATATATATATTGCAAATCTAATAATCCTACATCTATCTATACATATAATAAACCAAAGCCATTTTAATGACATGACACTCAAAGAGGCATTCTCTTCATTGAGTGTGTCATGTGTCATCCTATGTGGCATTGAGATATTTTAGGAAAAAAATATTTTAAAAATAAAATTGGATTTTTCACCCTCATGTTTCCTCCCATAATTTTTAAACGTTAATATTTTTAATATACGAGATTTTTTAAAGAAAAAAATTACACCAAATTAACGAGTGTTTTATTATCTTTCCAACGAGTACCATAGTGCTATATAAAAAACGGAGAAATTTTTTGTGGGGTTTTGTTCATACAGGAAAAAAAAAACACAAAGTGTTCAGGTAAATCATTAATCATGTATAGGCAAGTCACTAATTATATTCAAATCAGTAAGTATGAATTTTTTTTTTCAACCAGAGTCGAATAGGTTAATAGAGTTATACGTTATTTTAAGTTAGGTATCAATATTAGTATGTTAGAGTTGTACATCTGTTTAGTCTTTAGGATACGTGTTAATATTAGAGTTACATTAAAGTTCTACATTTTTTTAGGTTAGGTGTTAGCATTGGAGTTGTACATTGTTAATTTGTTTTAGGTTAGATATTAATATTAGAGTTATACATCAGTCTATTTCATATGTAAAATTGATGTATCATATTAAATTTCTTAACCCGGGACGCTCTCGGGGTATAATCTAGTATATATAAACCAAAGCATTTTTAATGACATGTCATATTATTATGCAATCTCTCTTTTGAGAGATGCCACATAAGATGTGATGTGGCAACTCTAGAATAATTAAAAAAAGAAATAAATATGGTTTAAATATGATTTAACATAATATATTAAATACCTAATCTACTAAATGTAAATATTAAAACTTTATTATTTTCTCTCTCATGTTTTCTCTCATAACTTTTAAATGCTAATATATTTTATATACGAGATTTTTAAAGAAAAAAATTACACCAAATTAACGAGCATTTTATTATCTTTCCAACGAGTACCATAGTGTTATATAAAAAACGGAGAAAAAAACTACCATTTTTTGTAACCCGACAGATATTGTGTCAGATTTGGAATTAGTTTAAAAAAAATTATGGGTTTTGGTCGAGCCTGAGATTAGGTGATACCCGACCCAATTACCCTTTTTTTTTATATTAGAATATGATAACTTATGACAGAGATTTGTTTAAAATAATAATAATAATAATAATAATAATAGTAATAATAATAATAATAATAATAATAATAATATTCATTAATCATATATTGGCAGATGCCATTTTTATAGTTTAGATACTTCTAATTTTATTCACTTTACTTAGATTTCTCAATCCGGGACGCTCCCGGGATATAAACTAGTGTCATAATATTATGCAATCTCTCATTTGAGAGATGCTACATAGGATATGATGTGGTAACTCTAGACCAATTAAAAAAAAGGAATAAAAATGGTTTAAATATGGTTTAACCTAATCTATTAAATACATAATCTACTAAATGTAAATATTAAACCTTTATTATTTTCTCTCTCATGTTTCCTCTCATAAATTTTGAACGTTAATATCTTTTGTATACGAGATTTTTTAAAGAAAAAAATTACACCAAATTATCGAGCGTTTTATTATCTTTCCAACGAGTACCATAGTGCTATATAAAAAACGGAGTAAAAAACGACTATTTTTTGTAACCCGACAGACAGTGTGTCAGGTTTGGGATTAATTTAAAAAAAAAATTGTGGGTTTGGGTCGGGCCTGGGATTAGGTGATACCCGACCCAATTACCCTTTTTTATTTATTAGAATATGATAATTTATTGCAGAGATTTGTTTAAAATAAATAATAATATTCATTAATCATATATTAACAAGTTATTAATTATGTTGTAATATTAGATATTTTATTATGTCATATTAGATATTTCAACCCGGGACGCTCCCAAGATAAAAACTAGTTATATTATGTATAAAATAAAATACTGCGAGCCGACTCACAAGCCGAGCGAGGCGTAGCTTAGGCTTGGCTCTTTTTCGAGTGAGAGCCGTGGCCTTTTAAACACTTCTATTCTTGAGTAGCTTTTACATTTATTTTTTCTCCTTTGTCGTTCCTTTGCCGATTGTCGTTGAAAGCTTGAAGCTTCAAATACATCTTTTTTTTAAACGTGAATCTTCTATTCTTAAATACCACATAATCGACCACGTTTGCAAAGATTAAAACACGCACGATATTTGTGAGGATCAGTCATCGATAGTACAAGTAGACGAGAAGTTCATGGGCAGCCTCAAATAAGTCTCTTTCTGACCCAAGCTAGACCAATAAATTAATGATACGTCATTTACCACAAAATTAGTGCTCGAATTCAAGCACTTAAAATGAGACTTTGGAATGGGAATGGCTAGTAGAGAGGATACACGTGTCAGATCAAGGGAATATATAAAAAAACAAATATATATTTTTAACAGTAAATTTTTTATTTCACCCTAACAAAAATAAGAAACAAATGTTGTATCTTGGAGTTGTCTTCTACACTTGAAAATATATTCGTACGGGCTTGAAATTGTTTCTTTTAGGGCTCTCCACTACCTATTCTACGTTTCCTACATATGCCTATTCTAAGTTTCCTACGTATGAGCCGGGTCACATATATGGTGGAATGGTATGAATGCTCAATAATAGAAGACTCGTGGCTGAAAGGTCATGGGTTCGATTCTTGAGAGCACAGGGTTTTAGCGATTATTCCATTGTCGTGCTTTCAGACGGGTGGATAGTCGGGTTTTCCCCGAAACTGGTGGACTTGGTGAACCAAGAGCTCCTTTACATGTCTGGCTATGCCGGGTGGAAGAGGTCCTAATTTGACTGAGTAAGGACTCCGAATGGAGTTCTTGGTGAATTTCGTTGGTCGTTCAAAAAAAAAAACACGTTTTGATTTAATGATACATTTTCTACAAATGACACGGGTCACATATAATACGTTTTGATTTAATGGATAATTTTAATACATTCAACTAATCCATAAACATATATAAATTAGGGTTCATACATACTAACAATAAACAGTGTTTTATATACATAATGAATAAATGATCATTTAAGATAACTAGGGCATTGCCGTTGGCCGTTGTGGAAAACATGGCGATGACGACGGTGGAGCTACGGTGGTGACGATGACGATCCCCTGTTTCCTGCCAAAATTCATTATCGAATAAAACAAGTTGACGATGATGATGGATGGTGGTATGAGCTGAGGATGACGTTTATGATGACGGGTGGAGCTACGGTGGTGACGATGACGATGGATGGTGGACGGGTGGAGCTACGGTGGTGACGATGACGATGAAGCAAAGGTAGAAAAAAATGGAGAATGAGATTGAGGGTGTGATGCGTGTCACGAAAATCCATCACACCGTCACGATCACGGTCGTGATACATTGATCGGGGCGGTGGTCGTGGCCATCACGGACCACCCCGTCCACCCTTAGATTTTTTTCTGTTCTCCACTTACAACCTCTTTAAAAAAATATTAAAAAATAAATATAGAATAACAGTGTCATACCAAATTATAGATGAACGGTAATATTTTCTCTCTTCTTTACTCATAATCACTTATCAACAGGGACGTCCCTGAAAATCTCTGAAAATTCATGTACCCTTTCCGAACCGTTAAAAAATAGGTCCATTAGGCCCAAGTTTAAGTGTTAAATGAGTTATATAAAAAATATAGGAATATATATATAGGAATATTTTTTTAAAAAATATTATGTCTTCAAGATTTATGGATCATTTCCGGTTAGCCTCCTCGAATCTCCCCAAAGACGTCCCTTGCTTATCAACTTAAGAAGAACTCACTCACAAATATATAAATAACCTATTTTGAATGTTCTAAACCTATAGTAATCAGTTTTATTGACATTTGTCGATTTCAATCATTTCAGCATTTCGTTGATTTCTTTGCATGTTCTGTGTATTTGTTTCCTTCTTTCCTTTTTTATAGATAATAAAGTAACATGACAATGAAATAGAGAGGAGTAAGTTTGGGTCACGTAGAGCATTCTTCTCAAAGTCAATGTTGAGTGAGTGTTGGGTTGGAAAAAATAGAACCACTCCTTTTCTTCACGTCATAAAAACCAAGTGTTCATTGTTCTAGAAAGTCACACTCACACGGCAAGATGAACGACCGCTCACCTAATTATATTGTTAAAAAAAAAGTTATGATTTATAAATAAAAGCTAATGATAAAAACTTAGAGGTGTTCAATTGAATTTATTTGAAAGGATAATAACATTATAAAATAAATATGCTTTGTTTATTTTCTTTAATTTTTTTTAAATTGTTAAAGAGGGTCAAAGATGATAAGAAGATTTATGTTGTATTAGTATTCAAGTCTTATAAACAGGTCAAAATTACATTTTAAATAATGGATCGATCTAATTATAAAAAAGTCTCTTTTGTATTTGACCATCTATTGTTGAAGCGCATCCAAGCACACGCCTAGGTTTACTTTTCAGACCAAACGCAGTTTTCTCGCTTCGTTTAAAAAGCCCAACTTTCAGGTCACCAGGCGTATTTTCAGGCCAAATTCCTAGGGAATTACGGCCAAGAATTGTCTGAATAGGTCTGAAACGTTTATACCAACCCTAAACAAGTTTAGATACAACCTAAAACAGCCTAAACTAACCCTAAAGAAGCTTAAAACATGTTTAAAACTCATAACCAAACATGATTTTATACGGTGTGCCTTGTGCCTTGTGCCTTGCTTAAGCGCCTTGCATTGAGTATTAAGGCTCACTCTTTATATTTCAAATGCAGCTGACGTCTTTAACAACTATGATTTTATGATTTGACCTAGTCAAAATCTTTGGAAGAAGTTAAGCGAACGAACATGAACATGTGTCGCGTTCGTTCGTTTATGTTTGTGAACATTCGGTTAGTGTTCGTTAATGTTCGTTTATGTTTGCTAATGTATTAGGGTATATTCTTTTATTTATATTTATTTTACCCAAATAAATAATATATGTGAGGTAAATATATATATGATTATATGAGATCAATAAACCTGCTTTTAGTATAAAAGTTCATTATATATTTCCACGTTCCAGCGTTGACACCCTCCACCTCCGACGCCCTCTGCCATCCACCTCCGACGCCCTTCTCCATCCACCACCAATGCCAACTCAGTTTTTTCAGGCACTACTTTATTATGTTTACTAATATTATGTTATGTACAAAGTATATTTGGACAATTAGGTTATATTTTGGTTGGAGCTAGCTAATGTCTTAATATATGTGAATTTGATCTTATTCGAAAGTTAATATATGTCCATTTGTGTTTGTTTCCATTCATGAACACTTCTTTGTGTTCTTCTATGTTCATTTGTGTTTTTTAAAACACTTGTTTAATGTCCGTTTGTGTTCGCGTGCGTTCATGAACAAAATTAACAAATGAACACAAACGAACACGAACACGAGTGTTTTCTTAACAAACGAACATGGATAGAAAATCTTGTTCGGTATGTGTTCATGAACTGTTCGTGAACACATAAAATCTTTAACAAACGAACACGAACAATGTCATGTTCGTGTTCGTTCGGTTCGTTTGCATAATTAATTATAACGAAACAATAAAACCTTGTATCAATTCATTGTTTCTTTTTTCTTTTTCTTTTTCTTTTTTTAACGGCTAATTACTGGAATCACTCGCCGACCATTGGAGTATCATCGTGCCAGTGTGCCACCAGTGTTATTACGCGATCATATTCCACCACCAAGTCACAAATTCAAGAGGAAACTCATAATTATGAGAAAACCTCCTTGTGATATTCAAACCCAAGACCTTATAGTCCCTAAGTCTTATCCCACCATCAAAATGTCGCTAGCTATAATGCCTTTGGCATCAATTCATTGTTTCTAGCTTGTGATTTCATTTAGGTAAATATTATATATATATATATATATATATATATATATATATATATTAAAGAGCATGGTCGGTGGTGATGACCATGCTCTTTAAGACACAACCCCTTAACTTTATTAAAATGACAATATCACCCTTTAAGTTTATATTTGATAAAATCAACTTTCTGGCTTCATAGAATTGACCCCTTTACTTTCTAACTTGACAAAAAAGACACTCTTACTTTCTAACTTCTTTTAAACCCTCAAACTTTTTACGTGTAGCCCATTATATCACCAAACTTTTCTATAAACGATATAAATTCACTTTTCGACATAGGGTTTTTTCCCTTCTGAAACGAGTTTGGTCATATATAAAACGTTTTATTTATTTTAACGTATAATATTGGTTGGAAAACTATTCTGACGTAAATTTTGTTCGGAAACGAGTCGGATCAAATATAAAATGTTTTATTTCGACAGTAAATAATCGAGTTACCTACGTTTCTGACGTAAACTATGTTCGGAAACAAGCGAGTCGGCTCAAATATAAAATGTTTTCATTCGATGGTATAAATCAAGTTATTGTACATTTTCATACAGTTAACACGTCACATGGCATGCCGCCACCGATAAACAACTTAGGCGTTGCCCCGCAACGCGTGACCTATCGCAAGTATAAATACACGTTTCGACATAGGGCTTTTTTTTTTCTTAAACGAGTCTGGTCAAAAGTAAAACGTTTTCCTTCTTAGTTTTACGTATGATATCGGCTGGTCTACGATTCTTACGTAAATTTTGTTCGGAAATGAATTAGATTAAATATAAAATCTTATAATTTGTTTTAATTCGAGGTGTAAAATTGAGTCATTGTACATTTTCGTATAGTTAACGCATCACATGACGTGTCGCCGCCGCAACGCGCAGCCTACGGCAACTATCTAGTTCAACTTAAAGATCAAGTCAAGAACAATGCACACGCTTAACGCTTTATTTTGGTCATTAAGTCTTAACAGGTCAAAATCAAGGCTTTTGTTATGTAATTAGTTTAAAACCCTCATGTAGTAACTTATGTGTCACCAAATTCTAATTATGTTTTGGCAATGTTTTTCATGTGGATAAACATGTAAGTATCAAAACTCTTGAGTGGTCGATCATACCTTATATATAAAAAGTTTTATTTTGTCCCTTTTATCGAAAGTTAACGGATTGGAATTCATTGTATAAATGATCGTTACACAAAGCGAAGCCAACATGGAGATCTAGAATTTTAATGCAACATATTCAACAATTAATCAATATAAAATTTTTTGAATAAATCTTAGAAAAGAAACCTTGATTTTCTTATTAATATATGTAGATGTTAGGTTTGTGGATCTTTACGTAGAATAATACAAAAAACGTGAACATTCTAGATAGAATGACAATTGACAACTAGCATAATGATACACAATTAATTAATGTCAACATTCTAGATACAACGACACCTATCATACATGGGAAACGTTTTGTGAAAACGCGTCATAACTCTGCAAAGGTCAGTTATTAAATTGTTAAAACAATATAAAATTTTCCTTAGTTACATATGATCTTTTATACATGTCGCTTAAGATAATTGGTGAAAGAGCGAACCTAGTCAGATACATTGAACGTTACTTACAAAATAACTCCGTCACAAGATCGAGACACAACAGTGACCTCACTTCTAAATTCTAATGTATTGTACAACTATTTTGACGGACAAGTAGTGACTACATTAATTATAAAGAATTGGTGGACTACATCAAATAGACAAATATATATCATATATGGGTAGACTATTATTTTAGCCTTGACACTTTTGGTATGAGATCAGTTTTTTTGTGAAAGATATACTTCATTGAACCAAACAAACGCTTCATATTATGCAATGTTCCAATAAATGAATGAATGAGATTGATTAATTTGAAACGCTTCAAATTAGTGATTGATAAAGGGAACAAACAAAATTAATATAGGGATCACTAAGAGGGTGTTTGAGATTGAGTTTCAAAACAACTTATTGACTTATTGGCTTTTTCAAAAAAAAAAGCCAAATAAGTCAATAAGCTATTTGTGTAACCCAAAAACACTTTCTGTTTTGACCTTTTGGCTTTTGCCTTTTGAGAGTGGAAAAACTGTTTTTGAAAAGTTATAAATCCTGGTTTTTAGCTTTTGACTTTTGGAAAAAAAAAATACAAATTTACCACCCATACAACCAATATTCACAATAAGTTAAGCGAAACACTAAAAAAAACACAATCTATTGACTTTTTGACGTTTCTCATACCAAAAGTCAATAAGCACTTCTGACCAAAAGCACTTTTGCATTTCCAAACTCAATCCCAAACACACTCTAACTTTCACAATCCTATACATAGGATAGTCACCCTTTACGATCACGTCACCAACTATGAATTTTGTCATGCTATACCCACACTTTTGCTTTTTAATCTCACACTGTTTCATGTCATCAAATAGTTGTTCATCGTATATGCAAGAAATTAAAAGAGGATATGATTTGACATATAAAGACATGCAAACGCACTTTTGGAGAACAATGTAAGATTAGATTATACAGAGGGTGTGGGTATAGTCGGACCCTAACAATTGGAAAAATAAATGAATTAGACCATCCAGAATGGTTAATTAATGCTCCATAAGGGCATTTTCCGCCACACCAATATCATAACGCCCTACAAAAAATGTGTGACGGTTAACGCCCTTAATCTCCTTTTAATCAATACTTTTCATATTTTTTCCCGTCTTTAGGCATTATACTACAAATTTCTCTCCCTCTTCATGCCTCTATAACGCCTAGGGGACGGTGTTGGAGGCGTTATCAAGCAAATTCATGCCTATAGAATGACCATTACGTATGGTCTTATGCTGGAAAATACGTCGAGTTGATGATATTTAATTATTTATTCAACTTTGAATAATATTTTACAATTATTATCATCGTTTTGATTACTGGAAGTCTAAAATCAATTCTCTGTATCAAAACAGTAATTTTGAAATTTGTTCGAATTAAAAACTATTTTTAAGAAAGACCAAGACGTTAGTAACAGTATAAATATGATAACGAATTGATCCATTTTGAAGACTGGAAAATAATATGATGGTCAAAATCATATCAACAGTTGACCTCTTCTAGAAAATCAAATTGATAAGATGGCTGTGGTTGAAGGTCTAACTACAAATTACAGGTTTATAATGCCTTTAAGGGTATGTTTGGCAAGGAGCTTTTAGGAGCTTTTAGGAGCTTCAAGCTACAAGCTTTTAAGAAAAAGCTCCTACTCAATAAAAAGCCTTGTTTGGTTGAAGAGCTGCAAGCTTTTAGATTAGTAGAAAAAGCTCTATAGTGAAAAGCTACTACTACAAGCTTTTAAGAAAAAGCTCTACTAGCTACAAGCTTTTAACTAGTAAATGACACAAATACCCATTCTATTTTAAAAACAAAATAAAAACATTCCTTACAAGTTTTTAATTATGCCCATTTTAGTCATTTTATACATTTTATTAAAAGCTCTAGCTACTTTGCCAAACACCAAAATATATTTAAAAAGCTTCCAGCTTCCAGCTACCAGCTTGCAGCTTTCAGCTTCCAGCTACCAGCTTACAGCTAACAGCCTCCAGCTAGTTTTGCCAAACATACCCTAAAAAAGAGGATTATAATAATTAGTCATGCAAGTGGAGAAAAAAAAAATAGAGAAATAAGTAAAACGAACACGTTGACAAAAATTGTCTTCCTAATTCAACAAAATTGGACGTAAAGATAAACCAATTCCGATTCTTAATTCAGAAGCCTAACTTGAAACTTCACATGAGTCGAGTCACTCACAAGCTACTTGACTCGTTAAAAGCTCGAATCACGTCAAGATAAACGAGTTTGAGTCAAAAACAAAAAAGCTTGTTTAATAAATGAGTTTAAGCGCAAACTTCACTTAACATGCTTGAGATAGCTCCCGAGCCTAAGCAAACCTATTATTTATGTAATTTTTATTTATGTAAGTTCAAAAATTGTTGTCTACATATCAATTTTTAATCATTCTCATATTTCTCACGAAATATGACTTTTGTACGTTAACCTCACCCATCTTTTACATTTAACTTTTGGATTTGGAATGATGTTTTGGGTTGTTTTGACTTGAAAAACACTAAAATAATAATTTACAACAATTCAAAACACAATGCAATTTGTTATAATCATTAAATTTAAAACACAAATAAAACACACTAGTAAACTTTTAAAACACTGCTTAATGTTTTGAAAAAATTACGCCGTTGGTCCTTATGGTTTCCACCAAATTTCAATGTAAGGTATTAAGGTTTTATTGTTTCTTATTAGGGTATTAGGCTTTTAGTTTTTTCAATGTGGGGTATTAGGCTTTTAATTTGTTTCAATGTCAGGTATTAGGACTAACTTTGTTAAAATTTAACTAACTCCGTTAAAATCTAGGGGGCATTTTGAAACATTAAAATTAAAAAGGTTAATTATGTGTATTAATGGTTAGTCTAGGAAAAATATTTTATAAAATTTTGTTGACTAACTGTTGACCCGTCTCTTGGACCCGGATTCTTGACCCGAACCCAAATACTCCATATCACCTCAATCCAAATCCAAATCGACCCTTTCGTTGTAAATGGGTCTAAATCACCACCGCAACAAACAAACAAAAAACAAAAAAAAAGGTAGTGTTGGTATAATCAAATTAGTTATAATAATCCATTGTTATCTTTCAGGTTACAGATAGAACATTTGAAACCAAAATCCAATGGGGTGATGCATTAACAGAAAAGAACACGAAAGGTTTTACTCAAATAAGCAAATCTCTTACTTCTTTTGTTTATTTTCGTGATCATCAAATTTCACACATTATTATTTAATAATGTAGTTACCTGGTTGATGAGTTCTACAAGAAGCCCGTAACCATTTACGATCATCCTAAAGAATTAAAACCCTTCAATGTGAGACTAAATGACGATGGGAAGACCGTTGCAGCCTTTGATGTGATTATACCAAAGGCAAGTTGTGTTTTTCAACATACATAGGTTGCAAAGTAAACTTTATAGCTTGTTGATATTTTTATAAATGTTATTAAATTTATTCTACAGGTTGGAGCTGTCATAAGGGGCAGCCAAAAGGAAGAACGCCTAAGCCATTTAACTAAAAGGTAATAATATATTAAAATAGTTTCTTAACGGGTCGGGCCGACCAACAAATATTTTTCCTCTGTTATTTCGAAATCCATAAATAATAAACATGCTAAATATATAAAAACTATATTGTTACATCACGAATCCAGATTTTTACTTGTTTTTTTACATGTTTCAGGATTAAAGAATTAGGATTGAGGAAAGATCAATACGAATGGTATCTAGAACTTCGAAAGCAAG
The DNA here is from genome assembly GCA_028751855.1 of Ambrosia trifida. Lineage (NCBI taxonomy): Eukaryota > Viridiplantae > Streptophyta > Magnoliopsida > Asterales > Asteraceae > Ambrosia > Ambrosia trifida. The sequence goes on from CM054131.1 coordinate 15,020,375, forward strand.
GAACAGTTAAGCATTCTGGGTTTAATGTTATGTTTGATGTAATGGGTCTTTTCGCTACGGGCCTTAATGATGTTCGAGATGCTGTTCCGTTCCCCGACATCAAGGAAAAGTCCATAATTAATCATGTTTATTGCTCAAAGTCATATAAAAATTGTTAAGTACAAAAGTGATGTTCAGAATCATTAATACAGGCTACGAATATGGTGGTGATTGGATGTAAGTGCAGGGTTCGGGTCAAGGAGATGAAGGATTGAGGTGATATGGAGTATTTGGGTTCAGGTTAAGAATCCGGGTTCAAGAGACAGGTCAACAGTTAGTCAACAGAATTTTATAAAATATTTTTCCTAGACTAACCATTAATACACATAATTAACGTTTTTAATTTTAATGTTTCAAAATGCCCCCTAGATTTTAACGGAGTTAGTTAAATTTTAGCAAAGTTAGTCCTAATACCTGACATTGAAACAAATTAAAAGCCTAATACCCCACATTGAAACAAACTAAAAGCCTAATACCCTAATAAGAAACAATAAAACCTTAATACCTTACATTGAAATTTGGTGGAAACCATAAGGACCAACGGCGTAATTTTTTCTAATGTTTTTGGCATTGTGTTTTAAGTTTTAAGCCTAAAATACATTGTTTTTGGTTTTTAATTGTTATGTTTGGTTTTTTTTCTAGGCAAAACAATTCTAAGCATCATGAATAAGATAAAAAAATAATGCATACGTATCAATTTTTAACTTTTCTCACACTTTTCACAAAAACCTATTTTTCTATAGGATCTGTATATATTTCATTAACGAGCTGAACTCGAATTTTGAAAATAAAACTCAAAACCAGCCGACCTCGGCTTCATTACTCGTTTACATCCTTAAATTTTCAACTACATAAAAGTAAGAGTATTCACGGTAGCTTCTCTATCCCCCATTTACTCACAACCAATCACAACCACATATTACATTAAAAATCATTACAGTTTCTCTGTCTTCCACTCACAACCACTTTCAACAAATATTAAAAAATAAATACAGTTTCCAGTTTTCCCCAAAAGATTTCCAAATAACCCCAAATATACCGATCAACAGTAGATTCTCCATTTTTCTTCACTCACAAGCCCTCAAAACCACCCCATATAATTTGAGGGCCACTCTCACGTAAAAATGGGAAAACTATTGTGAATGCTCTAAGTGTAATTTTTTTATTTTTACTTACACTTAACTCTAAAAACTAACTGCAGTCAACCCAAGGGGCCACCGTATTAACCGTATGTGGACAATAGAGATCGTGTAAGTATGGAAATGTTTTATGAATGCGAAATACATAATTACAATCTCCCCTATCCCACTATCCCAGGAACTATCGAGGTAACTCACTCTAATAAAGTAATAATTAGTCTAGTCTTGCATTTCAATTAGGCTGCTCGGAGTGGTGGCATGAAAGGGGCTTCGAGGGGCTTGAACACCGCCGCCAAGGGGGCATGAAGAGGGGCGGGAAGGGCTTGGCGTGGGGCGGGGCTTGGGTGTGAGGTGTCACCTTTTGATTGGTCAGGTTTTTTTTTTTTTTAACATAATATAATATTATTTCTTCCCCCCCTTCCACTCCCCACATGAGTCCCACAAGTGTCACATGACGCTTCATCCCCCTCTTTCCCTTCACCACTCCGAGTAGTCTTAGAAAAGACGTACACTTTCTAGCCTTTATTTTCTCCATTCTTGTTCTGTTCTTTTAAGCTCTTGAGGTATACTTTCTTCCTTTAACACTTCACCTCAACCTAAAAGAAAACGGTTAGAGTTAATTTCCAGTTTAGCCCCTGAGGTTTGTCAAAAATTGTCACTTTCATTCAAATCTTTTTTTTTGTTAATTTAGTCCCCGTGGTTTCATTTTTTTTTTATGTCATTTTACTCCCTAAGATTTGTAAAAAAAAAATTGTCACTTTCATCTAAATCTTGTTAGTCCACAAGGACTAAAATGACAAAAAAAAAAATGAAACCACAGGGACTAAATTAACAAAAAAAAAATGATTTGGATGAAAGTGACAATTTTTGACAAAACTCAGGGACTAAATTGGCATTTAACTCTAACGGTTATATCCTAATAACTTTATCTAACCATATACTTTTAGTGGTTTTTGTTTAGAAAATGAATATAATTTAAGGCAAAACTTTAACATTCGGTTAACATGTTAACAATTATCTCTTTTAACGCCTCATAACATAGAGAGAGTAGTGTGCAATGCAGGTTAAAATGTCATATTACGTTTAACGCCCTTAACGTTAGAGTACACTTATCGCATCTAGTGCTAACAACTTGCTATAATATGAATAAAAATTCTATTGGCCATTAAAATAATATCAACTAAAAAAATTTAAGTTAAAATCTACAAATAAACATAATTACCAAAAAAATCTTCTAAAAATCTAAAAATTGAACCAAAAATCTACAAATCTTCATTTACATCAAATAACACCATCTTACTAAAATTAGACCGAACCTTCTTCTGAATCGCTTTAACCGAAAAATAAACAAACAAATACAAAAAACTGGGTTCCTTCACTTCCTTTCGAGGAAGCAAATGAACCGGAATCTGGTTCCGACACAACGGACACGTGGACTTTAATTCTAGCCACGTGTCAACGCAGCTAACGTGGAAACAGTGGTGGCATTGCGGGAGCCTGCGGTAGTGTTGGCCTGGAACGACGTCGTCAAGGCACACTGTACAAAAGATGGGTTTTGAAGGTTTTGTTTTAACGGTGAGGATGGGGAATTGACGGCGGTGGTTATTATGATTGTTGAGAATTTAGCGACGGTTTGGTTTATTTGATCGTCTTTCATAGCGACGGTTTTATTAAAGTGGTTGTTAAGGTTGTTAGACACGGGGTTTTATGCCCCCTGTTATAGGAGTATATATAGAGGAAGAAAATGGTTGTTGACGTTTTATTATTATTATTATTTTATTTTTAGTTTTTTTTATTATGGATAGGTAGATTGCTAGAAGAGCAACTCCTTTTTAAGTAGTGCGTTACGATTATAATATTTTAGCACTAACTTTCTTTTAATATGCTTAATATTAAAAGGTTAAGATAACAAAAAGAAATTGTATTACTAATCTAGGGTGTTCAAATGACGGTTCGGTTATTACTATTAATTATATAATCATAATCGCTATCTTCGGTTATAGGATTTTCGTAACCATAATTATAAACTATAACCAAACTTCGGTTTTGGTTAATCAGTTATGAAGCTCGGTTATGAATCGCTTTTGGTTAATTAACGAAGCTATGTTTGAACTAAAGTTTGAGTGAAAAAAAAACTCTTGGCACGAAAAAAATATAGAGATTGAAGCGATTGAAGAGCTTTAATTTCAAATATAATTCAGTTACGGGAGTCTTGAATTTATATTATAGGCTATAGCCAATTTATCTCCTTATTATTTTTAAATAGAATTTGATATAGGACTGTTGCATTTTTAGAATAATATAGACAAGAGTGATTTTAATAGTTAATTAACAAATCTATGTTTGCATTATTTTTATACCTTTTCTATTTTAAATACTTATGATTTTGATACTTTTAACACTATGGCTTTTGTTTATTTGTTTGATTCTATATTTAAAGGTTAAAAACAAAAACAAAATGTGTCTTTGAGTGAAATCATGTTTATGATTATAAGATGCTAGTGTTGCAAGGCATATGAATACAAAGGAGATAAGTGAGTGACTGACTCATAGTTGTTAACTTTATTCGCTTGTTTTATTTGATAAATGTTTTGTTCTAACAAAAAAAAAATAAGTATAAAGAAAAAAAGCATTTTACTTGCAGTATTATGTCACTAACTACTCGTTTCAACACAATGGGGTTGAAGTTCAAAAGTAGCTCGAATCTATACCGTCTATTGAAAACATTATAATTGACCTAACTTATTTCTGAACAAAACTTACGTCAAAGCGTAGATCAACTGAAAACGTAAATAAAAATAAGTACGAGATCATATTATATTTGACTTGACTTATTTAAAAAAAAAAATATACTTCACAAGATAAACTAATTTGAATTTATACCGACTGGGTCAAAACGACATTGTACAAAGTTTTTAAAAGTTAAAAGAATATAAACGTTGAAGGATGACGTACACAAAAGAGGGTAACTCGCAGCGGCGCAGCATAGTAGGGGTGAGGAGGGGCGGCCGACCCCCCCGGATTTTTGCGCAGAAGTTCCGATTATATAGTATTCGTATAGAAAATTTTGAAAATATAGGGTTTCGACCCCCCGAAACTGGTTTTCAACCCCCCGAAACTAGTGACTTCCGACCCTCCGAACCTTCAGGTCAAGCTTCGCCACTGATAACTTGCTTGCTAAACTCATTTACACCTTTAGTTTCAACATCAAAGAGCCACCATGTTACCTGTTTGTACGAAGAAGAGAACATGCGTGTAAATTTAGAAGACATGTAGAATATGGCCTACCAGGAACCGTGGCCTACCATGAACCATCGGAGTAATTAGTCTAGTCTTGCAATTAAAAAAACAAATACATAGGTTCAATAGAAACCTTAAAAAATAAACCAAAAAATCATACATTCATGTGAAATATATCATAAGAAATTCAATTAACATATAAAAAAATATTATTTTATTTTTTATTTTTTAGAGCTTTTACATATAAATATATTTTGAAGTCATTCCAATAAAAAAAATTATTTTTAACATTTTCGTCAACTCATTTTAAGTATTTTTTTATTAAGAAAACTTCGACATGTATTTATACGTAAAAGCTTCAAAAAAAAATTAAGCTTCAATTTTTTTTTTTGTTTTAAATTTAACTTTTTAGCTGATCTCCAGCCCAGCTAGTTTGAGGTGGGAAGGTTTACCTCCTATGAGGGTTCGTGCCCGGGTTTGGTCTCAGGTTCAAATCTCACGCTCCACCGAAAAAATAACCGTTTGGGTTTAAAAGGAGAAACCCGTGTGGTTCTATGGAATTCGATCAACACAGTATTTAACGATGAAACACTTAAAAAAAAAAAAAAAAAAAAAACCTTAAATGTATGATTCTTTGATTCTCTACCTTTTTTAGTTCTTCAAACCCACCCACTTTTATAGTTCAACCAAATCTACAAGTGAACCAAAACATAAACCAAATCTACAACAAATCTCCATTCCTAAATTTAATAACTCAACACCAAATCCACTACAATTCATCCTCATCAAATAACACTATCTTACTAAAACTAAACTTAGACCGAATCTTCTTCTTTAAAGCCTTAACCGAAAAATAAACAAACAAATACAAAAAACTCGGTTCCTTCTGTTCCTTCCTAGGAAGCAAATGAACCGGGATCTGGTTCCGACACAACGGACACGTGGACTTTGCTTGCAGCCACGTGTCAACGCAGCTAACGTGGAAACAGTGGTGGCATTGCGGGAGCCGACGGTAGCGTTGGCCTGGAACGACGTCGTCAAGACATACCGTACAAAAGATGGGTTTCGTGGGTTTCGAGGGTTTTGTTTTAACGGTAAGGATGGGGAATTGACGGCGTTTGTTGAGGACTTTGAGAATGTGACGGAGGAAGGTAACGGCGATGACGGTGGTTAAGATGGTGGGTATGTTGGTGAGGATTAAGGAGATTATTGTGGACAGTTTAGTGACGATTTGGTTTATTTGGTCGTCTTTCATGGCGACTGTTATTTTTTGTTAAGATGGAGATGAATGGATGATTAGACGCAGGGTCTTTTGGAACCCTGTGATACGAGCTATATAGAGGACGAAAATTGTAATTGACGTTTTATTTTTATTTTTTATTTATTTTAAGTTTGCTTTTTTTTTTATTGGGTATTGCTAAAAGAATAACTGCTTTCTAAATAGGGACATTGCATTAAGGGATTTATGGGAAAATGACCAATATAGCCCGTTGACCGGGCATTTTGCACAACTAGCCCTCTCCACCGTCTTTGGAGAGACGGGATACGGCTCCCAACCAGCCTGAACCGTCTTCTAGACGGTTTGGTTTTATAGCCAATTGCAAGCCAACACGTGGCGTCTCTGATCCCGAGATGTACCGTCTCTCTCCAGACGGGTCAGAACCCTCTCCCAGACGGTTCACGTTTCCCAAGACGGCTGACCCTTCGGTTCAACCGTCTCCCAGACGGTTCACGTCTATCAATGCCGGCTGACCCTTCGGCTCAACCGTCTCAAAAAGACGGGTCACCTTTCCCAAGTCGTCTTAACGAAATTTGTGATACCGTCTGAACCGTCTGAACCGTCTCACGAGTGTATATAAATACCCCAATTAACTTAACGAAATTTGCACCCACCCCTCTCCTCTAAGCTTTCATCTTCCATGCACCCACCCGTCTCCTCTAAGCTTTCATCTTCCAATCCAATGACGTTTTTTTACTTTCCCAACCGAAGCTTTTTGACTTTCCCAGCCGAAGCCTACCGGCTTCGGAAAATATGTCCCGGTTACTTGGATTGTTGTTTCATCTGCGTACGGCTACTTGGATTGTTGTTCCATCTGCGCGTGGTTTGCAACCCGTGTAATGGATCGATGATGTGGTGGTCTACATTTTAGGCAAGTTCGTTCGCTTTCCGAATTTATGTCTCGATGTTCGACGTGTGCTCACTGAGAACTATTGTTACATAAAACGAGGAAACGTTTCGGACTTGTCTGTGTAGAGCACATACACCATTCGAAACAACGTCTATGTAGACCACTGCTACTACCGCCGCTGTGGAGGACAAAACATCTAACACTAAGATGTAGTCCTCAATAGTTGGTTAGACATTACTATTACTTCAAACAAAGTTCCTAGTTCTGGAAGTAAATTTAGGAAGTTTGTTGTAATAGTGTAGTTTTTTACTTGTTGCTTCTTAGTTTTCACTTGTTGCTTCTTTATTATCGGGAAGTTTGTTGTAATAGTGTAGTTTTTTAATTGTTGTTGTAATAGTATTTATTGTTTATTTGTGATTGTAATAGTATAGTACGTTTAATGAGATATTTACCTTAAATATAAAAACAAAAAGACAAATTAAAAATATAACCAACTATTGCATTAAAAATATAACCATTACAAATTAATAAAAATATAATTACAAATTAGTTAAGACGATGTCTTATCATTTGCCAAACGGACACATGTTTAAACTCTTTACCCTCCCTGTTTTTATACTGCCTTAGACTGTGTCTAATTGCCACGTCTTCGGGAAAGTTTGAGGGTACGTCGTAAAGGGTCCGGTTGTGGTGGCCGTTGAAGATTTGACACTTTGTCGTCAAATCACTCAACTTGCGGCTTAGGGACTCGGTGGTACGTTGTGACCCTCCAACGAGCCGGTTGTATTCATTCAGTATCCGGAACCATTTGTTGTTAAGGTGTGTGCTCTCTTCAACATGTAGCCATGCCGCAATCAAGGCAATCTCTTGTTCTTCCGTCCATCTTTGAGGTGCCATTTTTCGATGATTTGGACGGTGTTGGACGGTGTTGGACGGTGGTTTGGACGGTGTTGGACGGTGGTTTGGACGGTGTTTGGACGGTGTTGGACGGTGGTGGTTGGGTGGTAGATATTGTTTGGACGGTGTTGGACGGTGGTCGTCGGGTAGTAGATAGTGTTTAGACGGATTTGTACGGTGGTGGATTGTGTTCAGACGGGGTTGGATGACGGGAAATGGACGGGAGACGGGTATTTATAGGGCTGAGCCGGACAACCGAAGCGTCGCCGCTCATCGGGAACCACCGGCGTCGGTAAATGTGTACCGTCTTGAGAGACGGTTGAACCGAAGGGTCAGTCGTCTTGGGAAAGGTGACCCGTCTTTTTGAGACGGTTGAGCCGAAGGGTCAGCCGGCATTGATAGACGTGAACCGTCTGGGAGACGGTTGAACCGAAGGGTCAGCCGTCTTGGGAAACGTGAACCGTCTGGGAGAGGGTTCTGACCCGTCTGGAGAGAGACGGTACATCTCGGGATCAGAGACGCCACGTGTTGGCTTGCAATTGGCTATAAAACCAAACCGTCTAGAAGACGGTTCAGGCTGGTTGGGAGCCGTGTCCCGTCTCTCCAAAGACGGTGGAGAGGGCTATTTGTGTAAAATGCCCGGTCAACGGGCTATATTGGTCATTTTCCCTTGCATTAATAATAGTTTGTGTACTATCGCTCTTTTCAATTAGTATTATATTTTAATTTTTAAAGGTTAAGAAAACAAAGAAAGTGTCGTTAAGTGATAACTTGTTTGTAATTAAAAGATGCTACTCTTTTTTCTAATAGGGCAGGGCGCCAGTAAAAAAGGTTTCGGGTACCTCACAAATCATAATTAGCATGGTAACGCTGTTGTCATCAGTGCTGGTAGAGGTTCCGTGAACCGTTTTTTGGTTTTATCTAAGAGGTTGGTAACCGTTTTTTTTTTGAATTAATATAATTCAATATTTTTATTATAACCGTTAGTTTTATCGCTTTTTTGTTATTCTTTTCATAATTTAAACTGTGTGTTTTAAAAATAATAAAAATAAATTAAAACAAAATTATATAAAAAAAACATAAGCAAAAACATAAACATAATTCATTAATATTAAACATTAATAAGAATACATCAAAACATAAAAAAAAATAAAGCTTAAAGTTGGTGCATGAGTTGTCACGTGAGCCTGTTGGTTGAAGTCGGCCAAAACACGGTCCCAAAACCGTGTGTCCCTGTCACCTGAGCCTTGGCGGCGTTAGCGTTGCAAGGATAGGTCGTTTTGTACGTCTTTGACGCACACAACCAGGGCTATTTCTTCATTTTTGATCCAATTGGTCATTTTGAATGGTGTGGGTGTTCTTGATGTTGTGTTGATGTTGAAGTTTTTCACCACCGTCGTATGGTGGTTTATATACTAAAAGATCCAACTGTATTGCATGCTTTCTGACGGTTAGATAAGACCGATTTTAATGCAAATAAATATTTTTGACCGTGTTGGGTGAAACGGTTTATGAAAATTAATTATGTGCTGACCGTTATGTACTAAATTATAAAAATCGTGTGAATTTAAAAAAAAGTTTAGATTTGTATTTAAATGAAAAAAAAGAATCGAGTGCTGCCTCCAAAAAAATATTTCAGTAAAATAAATCAGTGAAATGCTGTGACAGTGCATAATTAGTTAAAATCACTGAAGTGAAAAAATAATACTATGAGCATCCCTCCTCCTAAACATATAAATACAAAGGAAAGGAGATGTGTGAGTGATAGTAGTTAAGTATACAATAGCATCCTCAATGCTAAACGTGAGATTTTAAATAATTTTTGCATAAAAACTTTTAGTAGTGTTTGTTTCACGTACTAAAATTAAAAAAGAATTCCTTTTAATTAATAAAATTTAAAATTCTTCCAATATTTGAAAGAACTAAGTTATTGGAATCCTTGACCGATCATTAAAGCCGAAAAACATCTCGATTATAACTAGTCAGTCATCGACCCGTAATGTCTCGTCGTAACCCGGCCCGGTGCCAACCCGTGGCAATTTGACGTAGTCAGCCCGGGAAAGCCTTGACCTGACCGAACCCAGCGTCAACACGTAACGCCTTGACCTGATTCAAAAGGTCCATGGCCCGACACGTCTAGAACCGACTGGGCTCGTCATCCCTTAGCATCTCGATCTGACATGCCCTACATCCTACCCTAAGTGTGTCGATCCGAAAACGTGGCTCATGTCGACCCGCAACAACTCGACCTACTTAGCCTGGGACGACTCGCAAGGTCTCATAGCGACCGACCCCAATGTCGACGTGACACGTTTTAACTCAACCTAGAACAACGCCGACCCAACACATCTCAAACCGACTCAGCTTGCCGCCAACCCGTAACTTCTCGGGCCACATATGACATGAAATGTTTCAATCCGGAGACTTAGCCCATAACTCAGCCGCAACATGTCAACTCGATGCGACCCGTCGCTTAGCCATAACATTTCGACACGACCAAGCCCATTAATGACCCCAAACGACCAACATAGAAAACTAACACATTGTTTTAACAAGCTCAAGTACATAAACATAATACTAGGGGTGCAAATGAGCCGAGCCCGAATCGGATCGAGCTTTGTTTTCAAAGCTCGAGCTCGGCTCACTTATTATTTTTTATTTAATATATTAGATAAAAACAATATAAATAATTGGCTTGTTTATGCTCGCAAGCTTGATAATTGAAGCTCGGGCTCGGCTCATTTACTAAAAACCTTTAAATGAGGGGTATGTATTATAAAGTATTAATAAAACTAATATTACATTAAGGTTTGATAAGACTCAATGCGCCAGACGAGCTTCAAAAGACAAGCTCGAGCTCGGGCTCGATAAATAAACAAGTTTTGTTTAAGGTTCAAGATCCGGTCGTGCTCAATAAGGCTCGACTCGTTTTGAGCTTTTTCTCGAGCGGGTCTCAAGTAGCCCGCCAGCCGCTCAGCTTGTTTTCACCCCAACATACTACTCATAATGACACTAATCCCAGTCGAGTTTAATAGATTACAACCGGACTACATCACCCTACTTAATCCATAAACATGATTCTCTTCAGTTATCAATTGACACCATCTTGATCTTCATCGTCTGAAAACGGTGAGATAGTTTTCATCTTCCTCAAGTTCATCTTCTTCATTCTTGATTGGATCACCTTCTTCAGTAATAGGTCTACCAATCGGTCTACATCCAATCCGAAAGTCATGTATAGCACAAACATTCCTTTTGTTCAGACTCGTTACTAACCCGAACCTCTCAATCGAACCCGACCTGTTACGAACCCGTAACATCTCAATTGAAACTGCCAAGTTACCGGTTGAAACGTCACAAACTGACTCGGATTAAAATGTCACTACTTGAAACTTTTTGACCCAACCTGGTCATTGCTGACCCGAACTGATCCACTCGATCGGTTGGCCGAGATTCATAGATTCCAAATCATTTGCCAACCAAACACATCAAGAATAAAATTGAGATTCTAGTTTTAACAAATTCTAGTTACTATTTAAATGTGTAAATTCCAATTCTTATGCAATTCTGTGATTGGTAAAAACTCTAATAATGGTATTGAAGACTAGGAGAAATTATAGGAGAATATTATGGCACGATGGTTGTGATATTATCTTTTATCCCCCGGCAAGCGAAACGGTTGTGATTGAACCCGAAGCAAGTCACGAAAGAACTCAAACTGTGGTCGTGGCAAGCTTTTGGTGAAAATATTCGCGAGTTGAAGCTTAGTAGGAACAAATTTAGTATGTAATTTTCCGGACATAACTAGTTTTCGAACAAAATGGTAATCTAAATCAATGTGTTTGGCACGTTTGTGAGATACCGGATTTTGACTCATAAACAAGTCACTTTTGTTGTCGCATAACAAAGTGGGACGTGATGATGGAAGCGCATGAAGTTCCTTTAGCAAGTGGGTGATCCAAACAATTTCAGCTGCAGCATTTGCCATTGCCCGATATTCAGATTCACAACTAGAGCGTGAGACCGTTGGCTGTTTCTTTGCACTCCATGAAACCAAATTACCCCGTAAAAATATAGAATACCCATAAGTTGATCTCCTTGTTTCGATACACCGGGCCCAGTCCGCATCCGAATACCCTAAGATAGAAGAAGAGGTGGGACGAGTGAAGACAAGACCATGCGAGATGGTACCCTTGACGTATCTTAGAATGCGTTTAACTAACTGAAAATGCTATTCAGTTGGAGCATGAAGATGTTGGCACGCTTGGTTAACCGCATAAGATAAGTCGGGTCGGGTGATGGTTAGATATTGAAGGGCTCTGACAAGAGAGCGATAGGTGGTGGGATCCGAGAAAGGAGTACCATCCCTAGTGAAAGTGTCGGATGTAGAGAGAGGAGTGGGAACAGGTTTAGCTTCGGTTAAACGAGCACGAATAAGAATGTCATTAGCATTCTTGGTTTGGGTGAGAAAAAGACCTTCGGCCATGTGAATAACCTCTAGTCCAAGAAAATAGTTTAAGGAACCAAGGTCCTTAATCGCAAATTCTTTGTGAAGACGATCCGTGAAGTTACGAAGTAACTTAGAATTATTTCCGGTGAGAATGAGATCATCCACATAGACTAGGAGATACATAATGTGCTCGCCTTTATGAAAGACAAACAAAGATGGGTCGGCACGACTGCATGTTGTGACATCCGTCACTTTTTTTTTTATATAATAATAATAATAATAATAATAATAATAGTAATAATAATAATAATAAGAATAATGATAATAAATAATATTACTAGTCTAGACCACACATGAGCCCAAACCAACAACCCAACCTCTTTTTCTTTTAAAAATCTTGGAGCCCACTGCCAGCCCAACCTGAGCCCAGGTCTCCACTGATCCAACACAAAATCCGGCCCAAACCCAGCCCACCTTGTCACCCCTGTCCTCGTCTGTCTGCTGGAAGCCGGCTAAATATCTGGTAAGTCCTGGATTTTCCGGTGACTTACCAAACTCGTTTTTTTTTCTTTTCTTCGCCCCTGTGTTCGAAATAATTGCAAAGATCATGACTGGTCAACACGACAACTTCGCTCTGACCCACAATTCACGCCATAATCTACATAATAATCAAATCGAAAAGCTTGACTTTGACCATGATTATCGATCGGAGCATTTAATCGTGTTAGAGTATATATAGGACCAACCTATCCAAACTAAGCACTTGCAGAAACTTTTCCCAAACCACAATTCCACTTCTTTATCGCTCCTGTCGTGTTTTCCGTACTCGCCGGAGCCGGGTACTTCCGGCCACTTCATTCCTCTTCAATTTCAGATTTAATTCGTAAGTATTTTATGTCTGTCGATGCGAAATTGTTCCAGGATTAAAAACCCTCTATTAGTGGTGGTTGTAAATTCGTGTTTGATTTGATTAAAAATTCTAGGGTTCATCATACTGAATTGGGGAAGAAGGTTCAAGCAGTTAGTGTTTAAATATTATTTGTTTCATTTATAAAACGTTCTCAGGGTGTGGCTCAGTGGTGAGCCACACTTGTGATAAACCATTGAACCGGCCAGGAGCCAGGTTCGATTCCCAGCCACAGCGAGTTTTTTTTGTATACTTTTAACTATATATCTAATCTAATAAACTTTTATTATACATTTAAAATACCAAAACAACCTTATAAAATCCTATAAAATTTATTTTATGAAATTCAAATGGGTAAGTTTATTATCCAATTTTTAGTTTTTCAAAAAATAATTTATTTAATATATATTATAAATATTACAAGTTTATTCATTTAAAATTTTAAAATTCTATAAAAATATCAAAACGATTATATAAATTTCCACAAAAATTATTCTGAGTTTATATAACATTAAGCTTTTCTGAAATAATTTTTATTTCAGAAAAATCGTTTATTTAATATTTTTAATCAATTTTTGTTAGTTTTAATCATAAATAAATCATAATAAATTCATTTTTCAATATTTTTGTACCAAAATTTTACATAAATTATTTCTATTCATTTGGAACAGAAATACAATTTTTAATTCAAAAATTCTTCAATTTTAATATTTTTAGATATTAAAGTTATTTTTGACAAATTGAAATAAATAGATTAAATATTCTATTTTTAAGAAAATAATTTTATAAAAATTATTTTCACACTTAAAACTTTATATTGTGACCATCTTTGATTTAAAATTTACAAAAAGACTTTTGTTTATTTATTTATCAAATTTCTCTTATTCATTAAACATTTTATTTATTTATCAAACGAATACTTATCCGCACTTCGAAACCCTAGAAAATACTTATAAACTAGATAGACTTAGACTTATTTGTTATCATATACATAGGGTGATACTTGGCAACGTTGGATTATACTTATTCAATTCCACAAGACTTATCACCTTGCTAAGGTGAGTATTACTTATCCCCTCTTTCACTTTTACAGCTTTTGGGGTGATTCATGCACAAGTATACAAAACTTTCATATTCATTTACACATACATTTTTTTATTCACTTACAATTCATATACGTGTCTTGTTTATCTTTGTGCTTATGTTTGAACATGAACGTAGCTTACATACAAAATCATACATCTAGACATAACTTATGTTATGGTGCTCTTTACATATAGACGTAACTTATGTTACGGTGCTCATTTAGACATAACTTATGTTATGGTGCTCTTTTAGACTTGACACGTGTTGAGGTGCTCATTATCAATTTCATTGTACAAACTTTACATTTGATCTTGTCTTGTTTGGTTACTTGCGTCTTTACATAATGCCTTGGTGATGCTAGACACATGAATTGTACTACCTTTTCAAACTTATACTATATGTACAAAGCTAAGTAGTACTCACCAACATCATATGTTGACAAAATTTATTTCGTGCATGTTTCAGGATAAGCTGCTTGACGCTTTATATAGGACTTTGGACTTAGACTAAATAAATCAGCTATTTCAATTCTTGTTGTGTATTCAATTTCACATGTTGTAAAACAATATTCAATAATCAAATATTTACATTTTAGTACCATGAGCTTTTGAACAATCGTCACTACGTGACACCTCGATGATTCCGCCATCGGTTGGGGTGTTACAGATTGGTATCAGAGCCATGGTTATAGGGAACTAGTTTATTAGATAAAATGGCCTACACTATAACCGAACCTCAACTTTCATGCATAATATTTCCTGAATTACCCTACCCCTCATTTCCCTCTACTTTCCTTCTTCTATCTTTCCCTTCTTCTCTCTCCCCATTTTTCTCATTTTTCATCATGGTGCATAGAGATGGTGTCCTACAGGGAGTGGAAAGTTTACATCATCATGGAACGGGAGCAATACCTTTCATGAAGACACTCTTAGACATAATGCCTGCTCTTATGTTGCTCCTTCAAAGTTGTTGAGCTTTAATGAGTGTGATAGAACACGTGCAACCTGGAAGGGTGGACGCCTGTACATTGGGTTTTCTGGCATAGGCAAGCATAGTGCATAAATCCAATAACAGACCTGTTATGCTTACCTGGGGATTCCTGGAGTGAGTGTCCACTTATAGGCTAAAGCATGTCTTCTTTGATCACCATTGGGTTCAATTCCTTTGAAAAGTCAACGTTCTTGTTGGGCTTTACAGCTAGACAAGGGCACTCCAAGCATTTTATGCAAGTTTTTCAATAATACTTTCTTGTTCCATATACAATACTTTGTATTCCATGATTTTCATATATTCCTTACAAGTTCATACTTTCACAATCATCTGTACGGTTATACACTTACATTTTCTAATCTCATGATTATTCATTGAATACCTCATAGATGTCTGCTCGCCGCATGCTCCGTGATGCCAGACAACGCCCTGTTCGTGCTTCTGGACAACGTTCTGATCGTCGCCTCGCATCTTTAGTCGCTGAACAAATTGCTGCAGTGATCCCAAACCTTGTCAGTGAGATAACCCAGAATAGTAACAGTGCCAACACAGGGGGTGCGACTCAATTTCGGTGCACTTTCAAACACTTCAACTCCTGCAACCCCACAAAATTCACTGGTGAGGAGGGTGCTACCGGCCTACTCCAATGGTTTGAAGGCATGGAGAGCACTTTTGTGAACGGCGATTGTCCTGATGAACTCCGCGTTCGCTATGCGACTAGTGTCCTTCAAAAGGGGGCACTAACCTGGTGGAATGGCGAAAAGCGCAATCGAGGAGCTGATGTTGCTTTATCTTTATCTTGGGCTGAAGTTAAGGAGCTCATGATCGCCAAATTCTGCCCTAGGAACGAAATCAGGAAACTGGAGGATGAGTTTCGTGAGCTCAAACAAGACAGTGGTGAGAATCTTGCGTATAATACTCGATATCATGAACTTAGCATACTAGTTCCACACATGGTCACCCCGGTCTCTCGAGCAATTGAGAAATATATCGAGGGATTACCTGACCTGATTCAAGACGTTGTCACTGGAGGCAAATCCACTACGGTAGAAGAAGTCATCCAGCTTGCAGCCACTTTAACAGACAAACACGTAAGGAAAGGAAACTTGGTTAGGAAGGGCACCAAGACGTCTACTGAGAAAACCACCCATGTTGATGAACGATCTAAGACTGTTTTAGCAAAGGCCGCCACCACTTCTTCGAACTCTAAGAAACGAATGGGCGATAATCAGAACCATGCTGTTGTGGATCCAGTGACTCAACCTCCTATCAAGAAAGCCTACACGGGAATCCATCCTCAATGCAACACTTGCGAGTATCATCACCCTGCAAATCTTCCGTGTCGTCAATGCACTAGATGTGGAAGGTTTGGACACTTTGTCACTACTTGTCGTGTAACGGTTAGGACACAAGATAATCATCAAACAACTGCCCAGGAACCACTGCCGATTACTAACGGCCGGGCATGTTATCATTGTGAAGACCCTAACCACATGCGACCTCGATGCCCTAAATTGAATAATGTAAACCTGGTGGCACATGGACGAGCTTTCAATATCAATATCAATGAAGCAAACAGTCAGGATGACGTTAATCCCACTGGTTAAGCCATGGATGGAACCTTCTTAAGACTCGAGAATCCAATACTTGTGTTTTCATTTTCTTGATCCTATTATCATTTTGTACCCAATTTTGTCGTACTCATAAGCATATAACATCTAAAAATTTCCTTGCATACTATTGTGTACGAACGCAGGTTGGAAATTTATCATATTTGGTTACGTTCATTTAAGACTCTACCTTACATTTTATTGAAACATTTGGACTTAACTTCCATGAAATCAAACTACTAAAAACTTGATACTTGATTCTACAGAATTTTTCCAAAAACATCATTGTTTGTTATATGAAACTTGATTTTTTCCCTTAATTTGACTAATCACTGAACATTTAATTATTCATGATACTCGTGAACATGGCTGGCCAAATATGATCTATCTCTATAGGCCACTAAGATAACACTTATACTTAATGGTTGACGTACTTATAAACTTACTTGCATGTGTGTATTATCAATTTGCATGTTGATCTATGAAAGACAATTACTACATTATCCACTCAACTCAGACAAACATTTCACTTAAAGGGCTCCTCGGGTGAGTGGTAGCCCATACTTAAATTTTGTTATGCTTACAAGTCGTTGCAAACCAATGCAATTGACCTCATTATTACATAGCCTCATTTCGTTGATAACGTCTCATTGTAACCCAATGTGTTTGTTGTGTCGTCTTCTTGTGGAACTTATTTGCTTTAATGTGTTGTTAGGATAGGATCATAGAAGGACATAAAACCCTAATGTAAGGTAAATTGATGATTTCGGTCCGGAACGTAATCATGAATTTACAGGTACGTTAGGGTAGTGTGAAATTCTATTAGAGTTTTTGGTAGACGTCCAGTACGTTTTCAAGGTATCAAAGGTGTGGTGGGTTAGCTGCGGTACACCCTATATATAAACACTAATGATGCATTGAAAGTGAGACTGGAAGTCGGACCAGGAACAAACTCTAGTTACTTGGTAGTTCATTTGCTCTTTCTATAGTCAATCAACTCATACATTTACTTTAGGATTCCTAAAACTTGAAGTTTAGTGTTTTACTAGATCCTTATTCTCCTTACTACTTGAGACAAACCTAATCCAAAATCCTTAACTCACACCTATCAAACCTCTTATCCAAACCATTCGAATTTTTCCAAACCACAGTTATCTTAATTTTTACCCAAACATCCATAGCCCTATGTTTCTAATAACTTCGGGACGAAGTTTCTAAAAGTAGGGGATGCTGTGACATCCGTCACTTTTTATTTTATTTTATTTTATATAATAATAATAATAATAATAATAATAATAATAATAATAGTAATAATAATAAGAAGAAGAATAATGATAATAAATAATACTACTAGTCTAGACCACACTTGAGCCCAAACCAACAACCCAGCCTCTTTTTCTTTTAAAAATCTTGGAGCCCACTGCCAGCCCAACCTGAGCCCAGGTCTCCACTGATCCAACACAAAATCCGGCCCAAACCCAGCCCACCTTGTCACCCCTGTCCTCGTCTGTCTGCTGGAAGCCGGCTAAATATCCGGTAAGTCCCGGATTCTCCGGTGACTTACCAAACTCGTTTTTTTTTTCTTATCTTCGCCCCTGTGTTTGAAATAATTGCAAAGATCATGACTGGTCAACACGACAACTTCGCTCTGACCCACAATTCACGCCATAATCTACATAATAATCAAATCGAAAAGCTTGACTTTGACCATGATTATCGATCGGAGCATTTAATCGTGTTAGAGTATATATAGGACCAACCTATCCAAACCAAGCACTTGCAGAAACTTTTCCCAAACCACAATTCCACTTCTTTATCGCTCCTGTCGTGTTTTCCGTACTCGCCGGAGCCGGGTACTTCCGGCCACTTCATTCCTCTTCAATTTCAGATTTAATTCGTAAGTATTTTATGTCTGTCGATGCGAAATTGTTCCAGGATTAAAAACCCTCTATTAGTGGTTGTTGTAAATTCGTGTTTGATTTGATTAAAAATTCTAGGGTTCATCATATTGAATTGGGGAAGAAGGTTCAAGCAGTTAGTGTTTAAATATTATTTGTTTCATTTATTTGATCTTGTCTTGTTTGGTTACTTGCGTGTTTACATAATGCCTTGGTGATGCTAGACACATGAATTGTACTACCTTTTCAAACTTATACTATATGTACAAAGCTAAGTAGTACTCACCAACATCATATGTTGACAAAATTTATTTCGTGCATGTTTCAGGATAAGCTGCTTGACGCTTTATATAGGACTTTGGACTTAGACTAAATAAATCAGCTATTTCAATTCTTGTTGTGTATTCAATTTCACATGTTGTAAAACAATATTCAATAATCAAATATTTACATTTTAGTACCATGAGCTTTTGAACAATCGTTACTACGTGACACCTCGATGATTCCGCCATCGGTTGGGGTGTTACAATGTAAAACCATAGGACAAGAGAAAAGTGCTGAGGCGCTGAAACCAAGCACGAGGGGCTTGTTTGAGGCCATAAAGAGCCTTGGTGAGTTTGCAAACATGATTCGAAAAACGTTGGTCAACAAACCCAGGTGGTTGCTCCATAAACACAGTTTCGGATAGGTGACCATTAAGAAACGCATTGTTCACATCCAATTGGTGAAGTGACCATTGATTTATCACGGCTAGCGATAAAACAATGCGAATTGTGGAGGCTTTAACTACCGGGCTAAAATTGTGGTGAAAATCAATACCCTGAACTTGGGTGAATCCTTAAGCAACAAGGCGAGCTTTGTGGCGATCTAAAGTCCCATCCGAATGGTATTTTGTGCGAAATACCCATTTTAAACCAACAACATTGGTGGAGGATGGGCGAGGCACAAGTGTCCATGTATTGTTTCGGTTTAAGGCATTGAGCTCGTCACGCATAGCTTGCATCCAATGCGAATATTTAGACGTGCTTTTGAAACATTTTGGGTCAACATTACTAAGGAGAGAGGCATGAAGACATGAATGCATGATTGTGGAAAGATAGGAAGTGTGTTTGGGATTGGGTTTGAAGGTACCGACCTTAGAACGGGTAACCATTGGATGTGATGGTGCGGGAGACGTGGGAGGATTAGGATTAGAAGTGGGCTGGGTCGAGTGGTCAGTGGGCTGAGGTGAAGGGTTAGTGGGCTGATGTGGTTCGACAGTGGGCTGGGAAATGGAGGACTGGTTTGGAGTGGAGAGGAGAGTTGTAGCGAGCTGTGGAATGGGCTGAAAGGAGGAAATAGGAGCAGGCCCAGTAGTGGTGTAGTGGTCAGAATTAGTTTGGATGGTTTGTGATTTAGTAGAGTGAGTGGAATCTTTGCAAAGAGAGCAAGATGTAGGATGTGTAGAAACGGTTTGAGGGTTGTTAGAGGTCGTAGGTGGGGTAGGGGTGGGAGAAAAATTAGCGGGTTCATGAAATGTAGAAAGAAAAAGTTTTGTGATGTCGGTGTGAGATGATGTGGAGTTATACGGAAAATAAGTTTCGTCAAAACGAGCATGTCTTATGACATAGGTACGAGAGGATGTTGGGTCAAAGCATTTGTACCCCTTGTATCGAGGAGCGTATCCAAGAAAAATACAAGGGGTGCTTCTAGGTGCGAGTTTACGAGGAGCATAATCACGCAAGTACGGGTAGACACAACAACCAAAAACCCAAAAGTTGTTATAAGATGGTTGTGTGGAAAAGAGAATCTCAAAAGGAGATTTGTTGCTTAACACCTTGGTGGGTAGACGATTGATGATGTATGTGGCGGTATTAAAAGCATCTACCCAATGTTCAATAAGAACACGAGCATGAAAGAGCATGGCTAGACCCGTTTCAAATATATGACGGTGCTTTCTTTCGGCTCGTCCATTTTGTGGTGAAGTATATGGACACGAAAACCGATGAAATGTGCCATTTTCATCAAATATTTTTCGCACATATTGATTTACAAATTCGGTGCCACCGTCACTTTGAAATACTTTAAGTTTTCGTGAAAATTGAGTTTGAACAAGACGCAAGAAACTTTGCAAAATTGCGTAAAACTCATTTTTGGTTTTAAGTGGATATAGCCATGAGAAACGAGAATAATCATCAACAAACACGACATAATATCTATAACCATCTTTACTTATTATTTGTGAGGGTCCCCATAGATCGCAATGAACAAGATCAAGGGGATGAGATGCACGTTTTTCATTTAAAGAAAATGGCAATTTATGTGCCTTAGCAAGCTGACAAGGAGAGCAAAGATTTGGTTTAGGCAAAACAGAAGTAAAAGATAAACAACAAAGTTTTTGCAAAATAGAAATAGTATCAAAGGCAACATGCCCCAAACGATTGTGCCATAGTTCGAATGAGGCGTTATTTGACGAAAGCGAAGCAACAAAAGCAAAAGATTTATCCTGAATCACATATTGTTCATTCTCACAGCGTCCTTCAGCCAGCGGTTTGCTTGTTTTCCGATCCTGAATAAGAAAAAAAGAATCGGAGAAAAGAACGTCAACGGGATAATCTTTGGCCAGCTTGCTAATGGAAAGGAGATTCCGGGTTATATTCGGAACAACTAGGACATCTTTTAAAGAAATGTTATTATTTATTTTGACATTACCCGTATGGGTAATAGGCGACGACAAGCCATTCCCAAAGACAGCGGAATTTTTGCCATTATAAGAAGAAAAAGAATGAAGTTTACTGGTGTCATCGGTCATGTGGAGATCAGCTCCACTGTCCGCGGTCCAATCGGGGGCGTCGTCGGTTACATGACACTTTGAATGGAAGGCACGAGCAAGCCCTTCATCCGAAGTGGCAGTAGCAACAAAAGAAGCAAGTTTAGGACATTTGTTGGCGTAGTGGCCATTAGTCCTACATAATTGGCAATGCGGTGGACGACAGGAGCTCCTGGAAGAGGAGGATGAGGTCTGACCTCGAGTAGATCCAGAAGCAGTTTTGGAGCGATTGGAGAATGTGCCTGAGGATCTGTTATGGGAGGCATTGGCGTTGAAAGCAACAGAAGCCGAGGGAGGATGAAGGGAAGCGAGAAACTGCTCTTGGCTTTCTGCCTTTGTGAGTAGTTCTCGAAAAGGTAACGGGTCACGAGTGGTTCTCATAGCCGTGGACCAACTTTCGAATGAGGGTCCGAGACCGCATAAGAACCAGTGAGTTTTATCCGTATCATTAACCGGATGGCCAATGGCCGTCAATTGATCGCAAATACTTTTAAACTTACGACCAAAATCAGCCACGGTCGAGGTTCCTTTGGTTAATTGGCGCAGATTATCACGAAGAAGATGCATACGTTCAAGGGACGTGTTGCTATAAGCCGCTTCAAGAGCAGTCAAGATCTGCCTGGCGGTAGATAAACTGATTATTTCGGCGATAGCTTCTTCGATAAGAGATGAATTAAGAATGAGGATTGCTTGTTGATCCTGAACGGACCAGGAGATGAAGTCTGGATTCTGTTGCTCCTTATTGTCGAGCAGAACAGTTTTTGCAGGTGGGATGATGGACCCGTCGATGTGACCAACAAGTCCTTGGTTAGCGAGAAGGAGCAGAATCTGGTATTGCCATTGGAGATAGTTAGAAGGAGAAAGCTTAATGGTGATCATGTAGAGAATAGTGGCAATAGGAAGTTTATAAGTGGAGGAGGAAGAAGGGCTGGCGACAGCAGTAATGGGCGACACGGTGATGATTCGAAAGAGACAGACAAGGAAGATCAAAATAATGGGTATCTTGGCTAATACCATGTGATTGGTAAAAACTCTAATAATGGTATTGAAGACTAGGTGAAATTTTAGGAGAATTTTATGGCACGATGGTTGTGATATTATCTTTTAAATTCCAACTCTATCACATCCTTTAAACAAACACTACCTTTTTTTTCCTTTTAAAAATACCAAACTTTTACAAACATCCATCTCATACTCCGTAATATCACCTGCTATTACATTTTCACTTCAAATTTAACACTGAAACAATTTATTATTTAATCAAGCTAATACCCACCATGAGAACTTTTCTTGGAATTCGGATTCACGGACCACCAAGTTGGACTCAGTGTCAAAACTAGCCCTACAGTTCAGTCAGTGGGGATGTCGTCCGGTTTCACGGACTTGGCTACGCAGGTGACGTGAATGCCCTGAGTGTATTCATTGTTTTGTTAAAAATACACTAGTTTCTTTTCCCATTTGAAAAAAAAAAAAAATTAACTTAACAAAACTTATAATTGTCACGTCAATGTTTATTTTTTTAATTACATATCTTGACAACTGTATATGTTACATTATACTTGATTCTATCAGTATATACATCGATTTTTCAACCGTAAAATGTATAGTTTTCTTAAACACATTTTTTTTAATTATTTATCGTTATATTTTTCAACTCATGTAATACAAAAAATTGTAACCTAGTTAGAAAATATATGAAAGTTTGCTACACGAAAAATCGTTACATAATAATTAGTTTCATAAGCAAGTTTCATAGTTGTTTTATTTTGGTTCAAGTTTATTTTATAACAACAATAGGTATAAGTGACTTTATTTAAAAAAAAAAAAAAAAAAAAAAACTAAAACATAGTTATTATTTTAAGATTTTATCACTAAACAAACTCATAAAATTATAATACTTTAGCAGTAAAACTTTTTATAATAATTTTATATTTTACAACTAGAAAAAAAAATGAAGAAAATATATGTGTCTTTGAGTGAAATCATCCCTTTTGTTATTAAAAGACGCTACTCTTTAATGAATATATGATAAACTAGTTTATACCCGGGAGCTTCCCGGGCTGGAAATTTTAATAATGCATTAAGAAATTTATTTTTATGAATTAGACATAGGGAATTGAGTAAATTTGTCATTAGAACAACTTAATCCATAAAGTTTTCAAACAAATATTTTGTGTAAACATTGATATGTGAAATTGAGGAAAAACAATTTTACTAAAGAACATAAGGATTAAAGTGTTCATTGAAAAGGGGTTAAATATTGTGAAATGCCACCTTCAGTTGTTTAAAGTTGTTTGTTGCATTTGGCCGTAGAATGAGGCGAAGAATGGGGTTGAGGATAGTAGAAAAGTTGGAAAACGCGGATAGAAAGGTTGATAGAGGGTCGGATAAAAGAGTTGTCGGAATAGTAAACATCAATGATTGATATTATGTTGCAGTTGAATTGGATTGTAATGAGTTAGGTTAAAGGGCATATAGTTTGCATATGAACATAAGTTGAAAAGTATACACTTTTGGGTTAGCATAACCAACATAAAGTGCATTTGTGGTTGGAAATGTTGGATTAATTTTATGAATTAGACAATCATAATGCGTTGCAAATACTAAATGTATGGGACATTGAAAAAGCAAAGAAAGGTTTTAGGCAAGTAGTTAAAGATTAACATTGAAAAAGCAAAGAAAGGTTTTAGGCAAGTAGTTAAAGATTAACAGCATACATGGAAATTGTTGTTGAAAAGTTTCTAGGCATTATAAAAGACCAAAAGGGAATCATCTTTGTAATATCTAAGTCGGTATCTCCTTCCATTTGTTATCCCAAGTTGGTTCATCCATGTTTGCCAAGAACAAATTGTAAATCTCACATCATTTCTTGATGCTTCAGCTCTAAGTTTTCCCTTGTAGACATCACCATCTTCAAGTTGCAAGAGGATTTCTTGATCATTAGTGAACTCCGCCTTTTGAGCAAATCCTTTGTTAAATTTCTGCAATAATGGAGAAGTATAAGTAATAATTTGTACGCGTTACAGGAAAAATTATATTATGAAGAATATTATGAATTTATATGTAAAGTAAAAAAGGGAGTATTACAAAATGTTTTGTGATGGGTTTTTCTAATACTGGAACTTCATCTTCTGGATAATGGATGGGTGAATAATTTGCAGGTTGATTAAGATTCGGATTTTCGACAACATTATTATTAACCGAATCATCTTCTTCAACTGTTGGATGAATAGCTGATTCTTCTGATGAGATGTTGATGATTTAAGAATAGTTTTTACATGAAAGGCAATTCTTAGAATTAGAATTTCATATCGGTCAATATCAATAAATGAACAAAATTGTTAGTTATTTATTAAAGAGATTTTATTTACTTATAGGTTTTAAAATATGTACCTTCACTGACTGGTTCAATGAGATTTGGATGAGTACTGTTTGCATTTGTTTGAACATTAGGATGAGTTTCTACAATGTGAAAGAGTTAAAGATATAGCAATTGATTAAAAGTATATGTTTAATAAGGTAAATTTTTAGTTTATACTTAATACCTGAATGAGTTGGTGTAAAGATATGTGGGTCAACAAAGGTTCCATCAGCAAGATATAGTTGTATATTAAATGAAGTGTCCGTTTGTTTTTGAAAGATGAAACCATCTCCGACTTGTATATTCAAATGTGTAGTTACACTTTGCCACCCGTCAGTGAAGTAATATGTATTGTAAATCTTTTCAATCTTTACTGCCCATTGAAGATGACCACCAAAGCGAATGATAAAAGGAGTATTGAGGTCGTTGTCCTTTAAGTGATGTGTTGCGTGATGAATTGGCAACGGCTGTAGATGTAATTGAAAATGTTAGAAATAAGTTTTTTAAAAATTATAATTCAAACTAAATGAACGATATAAGTATAATGAAATATTAAATTTTACCATGTTATTGTCAACGGATAAGAAGGGAATGTGAAAACTGTTTGTAAGTTGTTGTGGGTCGTCCTTGGTGATAATTTTTAACATGAAAGTCATATTGTCTATGTAGTGGAAAACTAAAAGATCGCCATGTTTTATTTGACATGAAATAACAACTTGATCCCAATCTTTTGTGATAAAGTATGAATCATACTGTTGAGTAATTTGAACAAACCATACTCCTAAATTTTCCTTGAATATTACAGCAAAACGAATTGGAAGGTTTTCGTATTGCGTCAATGTATGATAACAATCTGGGAGTTTCTGAAATAAGTTAAACAAATTAATTCTTGTTGTAATAATATTAAAATGAACTAATATTAATATTATTTGGTGAAAAGGGAATGTTTTACCAGGTTAGACTTGAAATCTCCAACAGCAGTAGTAACAAAAGTTGGAACCATGTTTTTTTTTGTATTGTTAACCGGATAAATGCTTCTGTACAGAATAGAAAAATAATAATCATTAAGCAATGATGAAACAAATTCAAAGCATAAGAATCATTAGAAAGGGCTTGGAATAATTATTGTTCCATTACAATTGATTCACAAATTTTATACACGCAATGTATTAACAATAAGTACATATGTTTTGTTGAAGTACTATTTTTCCAGTGTTATCATATACCAAAATAATTTACAAAGTATTATTTGGAGCCTATTGGTATTTTTTAATATAAAGTAGGAATAAAAATAAAAAGCAAAACATAGAAGTCATTTCCCAAATGAGTATAGTTGTAAAGTGACAATTGAAATACAAAAACTGAATGAAAGTGTTAGTTAACTTTAATTTTAATAAAACAACGTTAAATAATACATTTATTTATTTTATTTAATTGAAGAAAAAAATAAATTATTGTAAATAACATATTTGTAAAAACAAAGTTATTAAACATGTAGAATTAATAGACATCAATTAATTGTAAATTAATATATTGTTAAAGCAACTTTTGAGTCTATCTGTTACTTTGTAGAAGATTTATAATGTAGTTGTTTTGAAAAGGCATTCTTAAAATTTCGAAATTTGTTATTTAACAATGGATTATTAATAAGAAGCATGCAAAAAGGGTTTACATGAATGTCAAAATTAGTGTTAATAAGTAATAGTTATATGATAAGTGGGTTGAAAACACATATGAAGATATAAAGAGATATACGTATGAAAATTCAAATGAAGGTAAAGCAACTAACCTGAATAATTGAAGATGGATAGTATGTAGAAGATTGTGTAGAAGAAGGTAAAGTAAGAAGTAAATGATGATAGAGTTGGTGTAGTGTTTTGATTAAAAGTTGTAATGATGATAATTTTGAAAAAGTTAAAAGTAAAACATTGAAAGTTGAAGCTATGTAGTTGTATTGATATGTGTGTATGACTCTACTTTTTTTTTGACGGTTTTTACATTATTAAAGTTGATTGTATTGTAATTTATAATATAAAGATGGATAGTTAATAAAATTATCGATATTGAATATTTATAACATTGATAATAGGCTTCGAATATTTTATATATGTTTTGTAACGATAGCTGTGAAGTTTTATTTATACATGTGTGGGAGATTTTCATTAGTAAATAAGACGGCAAAATAATATGTAAAATACTCCAACATCATTATGAAAAACAAAAGTATTATAATTTGGAAGGAAAAAAATTAACATGTATTCATAAATTAGAGAAAATTTCTTTGAAGACCATGTTTGTTGTTTCAGATTGTTGTTGTCCATCTTTGTTAAGTATCAACAATTTAACTCCGTCTCTGCTCTTGACCCTTGACAATGCTACGTACAGTTGTCCATGAGTGAAAACAGGCTCTCTTAAGTAAAGTCCAACTCTTGATAAAGATTGACCTTGACTTTTGTTTATCGTCATTGCAAAACATACTGACAACGGGAATTGCCTTCGTTGAAACTTATATGGAATCTTGTTGTCTGATGGAATCATATTTATTCTTGGAATAAAAGTTCGAGTACCAACATTTCCACCTGATATAATTTCCGCTTCAAGAACCCTTTTTCCTAACTTCTTTATTTGTAGCCTTGTACCATTGCATAGGCCTTGTTGTTGGTCAATATTTCTTAGAAGCATTACAGGTAACCCGACTTTCAGAACCAACTTGTGGTTTGGCAGACCTGAAAAAAAAATTAAGAACATAATATACGTATAATTTTTGGTAAAGTTTATATTGTTATATTTAAAAAAGTTGAAAGAGTAAATGAATTTTAAAATATTGAAAAAGATATTGAGAGTACCTGAAACTTGGATTTGATTAAGAACATCAGGAGAATATAATGTTCTTTGGAATGCATTTAAAGGCTCCGAGGCACAAATGCTATCTGAACTTAGATATTCCCTTTGTTCTCCTGGGATCAAATCAGTTAGTCGGTCGTTTATTTCATGTACGACCTCATTTTTTGGAGCAAGAATTGCTCTTTCAGAGAAGTATGTTTTTTCTTTATATTTATCTAAAATTGAAGGATAAACAAACTCTATTAAACTTTGTATTGGATCATTTGAATCTGAAATCAATAGGTCGTCCGGAATTTGAACGGATGCTTCACCATCATTTGTACCACCAACAGTTCCTTCACCAATTTGCAAAAGCCAATTTGCAAAATCTTCTGTCTTTTTTTTATCTAAAGTCGATGAAGCAGTAGAAAGTCTCATATTTTTTGTCAACCTTAGAATCTTGCAATGTGACCATATAGGTGAAGATGTAATAGCTGCATTGACAATATCTTGCCTACTACCATTTTGGACAACAGGTAGTATTTGTCTTAAATCTCCTCCAAAAACAACGACTTTACCTCCAAATGGGAGTTCTGAGTTGTTATTATTATTGGTTCTCAAAACATCTTTCAATGTACGATCTAGAGCTTCAACTGCATGACGATGCACCATTGGTGCTTCATCCCAAATAATTAATTTAGTTTTCTTCAACAGGTTAGCTTCATCGCTGTTTGGATATATACCGCATACTGTATCCTCATGAAGATTTATAGGTATATGGAATCTTGAATGTGCTGTACGACCTCTTGACATTAATAATGAAGCGATTCCGCTTGAGGCGACATTTAGTACAATTTGCCGTTTACTTCTGATTGCGGAAGCAAGTGTTTTCCACAAGAATGTTTTACCTGTTCCACCATACCCATAAACAAAAAAAACACCTCCCGTTTCATTGTTTACGGCATGAATTATTTGATCAAATATTGCATGTTGTTCATCAGTTAAAGATTCTTTAAGCATGTTGAATTCTGTACAAACATCATGTTGATCAAATGATAATTCATCGTTTACTAACTGGTTATGAACGTCAGTTAAAACATAAGCATCTGGGTATGGCATGGTGGAAAATTTTTTTAATGTTGAGCCATTTCGACGAAGGAAATTCTCTAATTCCATAAGAGTCAGGTTCATTATTAATTCTTGTGGAAAAGTTGTACCTGTAAACACAAATGTATATTACATTCATTCTTTCAATAGTTTTGTATATGGGCCAGACTACGAATGTTGGGCTTAATGTGAGGCCTATGACACAGATTAAGAAGCCTTGTAAATCATGTATTAGTTCGGGTGACATGACAAAAGTTTTTTAAGGTAATTTTAAAGTTTCCATTATTATACATTATATTTAATATAAAGACACTATACATAATAAGGTTGTTAAGTAAAATATATTAAAAAAAAAGGTTCGGATATTAATAGGATAAATGCAAAAGTAGATTTCATATAATGTTTAAATTAAAAAAAGGTTATAATATTGATGAAAAATGTTATAATTAAGTAAGTATCTTATGTAATATGTTACGTTGTATAAGTGTACTAATATCTTATGATATATACTAATAAAATATATTTATTGAGTTAAACGTTGATGCAATTAGGAAATATACCTGGAAATCTCTTTTGTCGTGTGCATAAAATATCTTCTGCCATCAAAGACCAAGTTTGTTCCCATACAAATTCTGGCCGGGAAAGACTTTCTGAAATAAGGAGCATGCCAAATAAGTAGCGTAGATAGGAAGGAACGGCGGCAAAACTGGCTTCTTTAATTGCATCGACATATTCTGAATCATCATCTAATAGGCCCCTTGCATAACATGCTTCTCTAAAAGTTCCATAAACTTTTCCATCTACCTTCCGAATATCCATAAAAGATTTTGGACCTTTAACAACATTCAACAATATTCGTAGGTAATAAGGTTCACCCAATGAAGCAGGCACTGAGTGAATTCTTCCAATTGTTGTAAAGTGAGATCTGCGTTCCTCCCAACATCTTTGATCATGTTTCCATGTAAATTTTGTAGGGAACTCACCATATGTCAACGTTTGTGCAAGTGAATTTGTTTTATTTATTTTCATCCACTGTAAGAACATTGAAGATGCAACACTTGGTTTACTTAACACGTTGTCTAGGTCATCATTTGCACCAAAAACAATTTTTTGTTTATTTGGGAGATGGAATGGGAGGCGCATTACAGATGGAAATCGGTAATGTATTTCAAATGAGAAAATTCGCCATGCAGCCTCACATGCAGAAACGTATCGACAATCATAGTATTCTTTGATTTCATTTCTTTGTTGAAGTTGTACCAAATCTCCTTGTTCATTTGTAAATGCAAGTGATGCTCTATCTGGTCCTTTGTTTATATATTTGAACAAATATTTGATTGACCCAGTTTGATTGCACCATTCGACATTTATATGAGCCTGATATTTCTTTAGGAGTTTTTTGTTATAAGGTACAACGTACCTGTTGTCCAAGTCAATGCCTGATTTTGATACTGTAATGCCATTATCCCTTCTTTTATATAATGGAAATCCATTTTCATCAATTGTAGTTGCATCTTGAAAATCTTTTGGAAAATTTTTTATACATTTTCTATCGACCATGCAAGGGGATCTCAAATTTGCTGTTCCACATGGTCCATGCATCATGAATTCTGCTACAAGATCATGCAGTTCCGGATCTTCATCTTTTGAAGGTATTTCAGCTGATATAAATGGATCAATGTTTTCAACTGTTGGTAGTTTATGATCAATCTTCAAAAAAAGGCATATATGTGCATGAGGGAGACCACACTTTTGAAATTCAATAGTGTAAACAACTGGGAAATAAATAATTAAAATTTACATTAGTAAACAATAAATTAATGTGAAATAAATTTTTGGGAAATTTATAAATTATACCTGCATTGATGACTCCAAAGAAGCAATTATCTTTTAAGTCTTTGATAATGCCTTCAAGTTTAAGCTTAAAAAGACGGCACAAGATATCCGGTCTATCTTGTGGTTGAATATTTGTATCTTGTAGATATCTTTTTATCTCAGGCCATTTAGGGTTACATGTAACGGTTATGAAAAAATCTGGATAACCATATGATTTACATATAGCCATTGCATCTAAATAATTCTGTTGCATGTACCGAGCTCCACCTGTAAATGAAGATGGGAGGATAATTCGTTGACCTTTTTGACTTAAATCTGTTTTACCATCATTTGGTAAGTTAATTAAGTTGTCATAAGTATCACTGCGAAGATGCTTTTGCTTTCCACGTATATACTTAAGCCTCTCACTTTCGATCATGGTGTATGCATCAACTAAAAACTGTTGATATAACCTTCGTGCATTTAGGGTTAGTGAGAATTCAGTGTCACGGTCTTGAATTCTGTATGCGAAGAATTCCCTCATAGTGCACTTAGGTGGTATCTTTTTAACAGTTTTCATCCCATCCCTATGCGGTATGTCAATTCTGTATCCGTCATCACCATAAGGGAATAGAAGTGGATACTGTAAAGCAAGGTATGAGGGATGCAGTTCACTGATACGTTGCAATTCGCCTGATTGACATTCAACAATTATGTCACGTTTGTCTACGTCATTGATATCACCGACAATCAAAGCAGCAACTTCGGATGAAGTTGGTAAGTTATAGACTCGACCATCCTTTTCCCTTGAATAAATAAGCCTTAGCCTTAGGGACACCTCGGGTTTTTTATGAAAGTGATCTCTAACCATTCGGTATGTTTTGACCAATTCATTTTCTTCATCTAAAAATTTTTTGATGTACTGTATCAATTCAAGCTCAAGTTTAGGATCAAATTTGGCTGATTTGCTTGTTGAACCCCTGTAAAAATAA
This sequence comes from Ambrosia trifida, assembly GCA_028751855.1. Taxonomy (NCBI): domain Eukaryota; kingdom Viridiplantae; phylum Streptophyta; class Magnoliopsida; order Asterales; family Asteraceae; genus Ambrosia; species Ambrosia trifida. The sequence goes on from CM054131.1 coordinate 15,051,667, forward strand.
AAAACAATTATTAGCATTACATATATACGTTAAATAAGTGAATATGTTATTGTTACATTAATAATTTTTTATTAGAAGTTGGACAAATGTTATTAAACTATAATTTCGTAATACACCTTTTTGTATAAAAAGTTTAAATATTTTGACTTTCCATAACATAAATTATTGATGTAAATATTGTTATAAAAATGGAAAATTATTTAGGTTAAAATATTAACTTTTATGTCTTCATAGAACATATACTTAATAAAATTTCAATTATTGATCCAATGTTTATCAAAGTTTTTTATACGGGCCAGACTACGGAAGTTGGGCTGAATGTCAGGCCTTTGTGACACATTAATAATGGTGGTAAAGTCATGTATTAGTTTGGCTGGTCGACCAAGTCAAGTAAATATTGTTATGTCAATGGAAAATTATTTAAGTTAAAAATTTTTAAAATTTAAAATGCTTACCTGAACAATTGTTGTCTGTTGGAGACCTCGTTTTCAGTATCATAGATGTACAGCTGCGAGAATTTTGGTGTAGTACCAGTTTTTGGAAGTAAACTACCAATACTATGACAATTTTGTCCGCTCAATCTGTATATGCAGGGTGTTCTTCCTTGATTAAGATTTTCGTCAACTTTCCCACCCATTGACGTAAAAGAAAACATAGAATTGTAGCGTCTTATGTTTTGCAAGAAATAATTGCTTTTAGAATCCAAGGCTTGAAAAAAAGCTTGATAATTTCTATTTGGTTGTTTCACCGTTGGAAGTACCACTTTGCCGTAACCACAGCACAACGAATATGTTAACATTCCCATAGTTTCTCGATGCTTGCGACCCTCTTGTTTCCACAACTTTGCATTACACAGTTGACACGTTAGACATTGGTCTCCATCGTCCATGTAATCTAATAAGAAATTTCGTTATTAAACATTTTTCAATAGTTTAGATATGAAAATTGAAAAGTTAAGTTTTTTCTTTGTACTGACCTGGAGATATTCCTTTTACCGAAAGTTGACGACTTTGATGGTTGTTAATTTCTTCAATAATACATTGTTAGTTAATAATCATAAGTATAAATATGTATTTATATGTACTGTATAAGGAGATAGAACCACTTACCAACGTTTAAATTTCTTGATTGTTGTTTCGAATTTTTGTTTCGTCTTTTATTATCAAGAATGGTTTTCCTCTCTCTTCTTTTTTGTGCTGCGAGTTGACCTTTTGTAATAATGAAGACTTTAGTTAGAAAAACGAAAAAGTGATAGCACAGTTGTAGTAATATTTTACTTACGATTATCAACTTGTTGGATTGACGTTGAAAGACTTGGTATAAATGGAGGAATAATTTGAGGTACGAAAGTTAATAATCGTCTTCTTTTCTTGCTATCAAGAATTTGTTTGCGAATCCTTCGTCTTTCAGCAGCTTCTTCACCTAAAGTTTTAAATAAAATTAAATACAACATGCTTCCAAAAAAAAACTTAAAAATTGTAGTTGTATATATTAAATATTAAGAATCATACGATTTATTAAATTTCTAGTTGGAAGTATATGATTGTTTGTTGATCTTCGGTTTCTTTGTCGCCGATTACTTGATTCAATGTTCGTTGGAGATGTCTTTCTTTTCCGAGTCATGTTCTGCTAAAAAAAATTTATTCACAATTTGTAATTAATGGATTTGAAAATATGTTATACTTTTGGTACATACCTTGTTTGTTCTACGTGAAACTATTGCAAAGTTGTTTCTTCAAGTCCTTTCGACATATTATTTTCATGTAAAACAAAAAGTTAAACTTTTAGTATTAACATCAGGGATGATAATGTTTAATGTGAAATACAATTATAAGATTCACACAACTTTACCTCAATAAAATCGTACTTCTAGTTGAAAGAAGTTTAGCTGAATTTGGAGAAAAGGATTCGTGATGAAGATGTAATCGAATGGAGATTTCATGAGAATGTCAATTTATAAAGAAATTTGTATACTCGAATCTAATTTGTAATTTAAATATGTTAAAAGATATGATTCTTTTAATAGGTGATGTTTATCCTATATTAATTTATTTTTGATAAAGATATATACTCTAATCTGTTAATGAAATAGAATATCATTATTTCTTTGTTTATTTACATTTAATATATAATGTGAACGTAGAATGATAACTTTATTTATTTTAGTTATTTAAATGATAACTTTCAAGACATTGAAAAACATTAGACATGTTATTCAATTACATAACATTAATGTTATAACAAAAATTATTGTATTGAAAGTAATCGGAACAATTACAAATATGATTAACATTGCTGATTGCATGATGTTATTCGTGTAAAGGATTTACGTAACATAGTTATGAATTGAGTAACAAAAACACCATTGATCGTACAATTTGGTTTAACTAACAATTGAAGCGAGAAATGTTCATGTCATTGAAAGTTTGTAAATGAAAAGTAACATTCACATAGTCAAATATTCAAAGGTCGTTCATTATTGAAATTGGTTCTTCAATTGTGTGCCAAACAAAAGTACGATATGTTGTAAAGATCCAATTTTGATATTAAAGCTATGTTAGTAGAACAAAATGTCACGATGAATGAAATTCCTTTTTCATTAATAATATTATAATTTTAACACATAACATTTACATAGTGAAATATTGAAAAGTCATTGATCATTAAAATTGGTTCTTCCATTGTGCGTCAAACAAAAGTACCAAAAATTTGGAAGATCCAATTTTTACATTACACCTATGTTTCTAAATTTTTACTACATTACGGTCCCAGATTAGTAGAGAGCAAAAATTTTGGGACAAATACTATTTTTTACCATTACATTATACTAAACTTGTTGTACGATAACGTCATTTTCAGCTACAAATGACGAAAGAAATTTTTTTACTTATGCAGCTTTTGTCTAAGGACGTGTGAAGACCACCCTTCCGTGCACATAGGTAATCCTATAACGACGTCCATTGATTATACCAAGCTTTTTCATTGTGGACTTCCATTTGCTTATTGAATACCTTGTTTTGTTTCCTTTTCCTTCGGCTAATATTTTCTTAATCATGAACTTCCCATTTTCAAGTTGCACACACACATTCATAACATTTTGAAAGTGACAGTCTCTTCCAAATGGGATTGGAAATCGCTGTGAAAACAGAGAAATACTTGCAATTTTAATAAACATTCAAACTCAAAGTTAATTGGTATTATGAAATTATAAAAGCTTACGAAACGGTATGTCACTTTCGCCACAATAGAGTGACTTTCAGGAACAGAATCCAAGTCAACTTCATCACCACTGTAGAGATCACTATCAGAATCAGTTGGGAATCCATCAGCAAAGTCATATTCAAAGTCTTCAGATGAATCACTTGAAATGTCGATAATAGGAACAGGAACTTGTGGGTTCACCTAAAAAATTAAAAAATGATTATTACAATTTGTAAAAATTAAATGTTAACAATGACTTATTATTTTAAATGAGAATTACCATTTTCGTTGCAAATAGATCGGTTATAAAATCCCTGGAAGAATAGAGAAGTGTTCTTTACATTAACATATAACAATATGATAATTAGGGTTAATAATGTGATAAGTAAATATAAAAATCAAAAAGGTCAATAATATAAAGCAATAATATATAACCTTTAACAACAATACTTCCCCACTACTCCACGTTGTCAGATCCTGACCGTCCGATCAGCCGACCCACTCAACGACAAATCCGTAACATTTATCAAACACAATATCGCCTTCGAGTGGCCACGTAACGCTCCGGTAACCGTCATATAACCGGTTATTTTACAATGAAACTCATATTATCATCATGTTCATAAGTTTGAAAATTACGGTTTGTTTCATAGTAACAAATCTTATATTTTTTTCGTTTTTTTGGAATAATATGAATTAACTTTAACTGATATTACAAATGTTATATAACATATGTGTCGAAAATCAAACGATTATTGTTTAAACATGCTTGTAATTTTCCAAATCATTATCCAGAACATGAAGTTGTAAGTTATCGTAAACATAGACGATAACCATTTGTTTAATTGTTGTTTTTATGTGTTCAATATTATTTGTTTAATGGACAATCTAAAAACAAAAGATTAAAGAACTTACTGCAATGTTGATACCTTCAAGGAAGAAGAAATGAAGAGTCTTTGAAATTGGTAAAGTAATGGTGATGTTTCCAATGGTAGTATTCTTTTTTTATAAGTAAATGTAATTGGGAAATTTAAATGACCGATTTACATTTAATGTGATAATGGTTATTCATAAGCCCAATATATTGAAGGCCCAACCTAAAGTAACCCAATAGCTATAATTTAAAACAAATAACTTGGCCCATAAAATTGTAAACATAAGGAAGCAATTATAATAAAATACGTAAACATAAGAAATAAACTTAAAATTCCAAATTCAAACCAACAATAGTTATAAAAGTAAAAAGTAATTAGAGAATTCAAACAACCATTTTCGAAAACATAAAAGAAAGTACGATAAAAATATTAAAAACGAATCAATCCTTCTCAATTTTTGGAGTAAGAAGCTTGATTTTATCAGCCGCAACTTCAACATCAGTGTCATTCAACTTTTGCCGTTTCCTTTCTCGGGTTGAAATAGGGCCATCTATCTCATAAACATCTTCATCATCAGCATTCTCTTCAACACGATCAATTGCATCATCCTGAAACATAATGATTAATATATTTATAATTATAATTTTCAATATGTATTATATATAAATGTTCAAGAATTTAAGAATAACCTTTGTGATTTCTTCATTAGTTGATTCTAAGTCGGAAAAGCAATTCCCTTCATCAGTGTATCTTTCTTCAAGCTGAAATATTTTAGTTAAATATGAGGATTCTTTATGTTAAATACATTAAAATCCTAAAAATAACATATTAATACCTTTTGTATTGCAAATTTTGTTTCTAGAGCAGCCATTATTTCCTTATCTTGTGTCAACATTGAAATTGAATACTGTTCTACTTGATTTGCAATATTGTACTCACTCACTTTGATAACAAAAGCATATTTTTGACCAATTATTTTTTCAAACTCCTTTGGATATTCTGGTGGGATTTCACCATTGTTCAAAACCTGAAAAATAAACATAGTTTGTATAACATTTTTTTAGTTTACTGTTAATATTTAAAATTGTGAATTTTAAAATAAAATACATTGTAACATCACCTCTTATTCTTCTTCAACTAATTGTTGGGCAGTCTTTCCAAATATCTTTTTCGCATCAGAGTCAAAAAGAGTTAAAGTTGTTGTTGAAGAACAATCCTTAACTTTAAGCAAAATCCTGAACCTAACGAATTTCATAGAATGTAAGTCCAATTTTATAATTAATTGTTGGTGTTACAACTAATATTATAAAGAATTACCTTATAACCTCATGAACATCCAATCCAGGACATGATTTTCCTGTGCATTCCCAAACTTCTCTTATAGCTTCCACGCCATATTCTCTTTCATAAGATTGGTATTTTTTTTCAACCTTACTTTTACAAAAGTTACATCCTCTATAGTACCATTGCATCTCATTTGATATTTCAGTAATAGTACCCACAATGATAACTTTCTTTGCCTATTATTATGAAACGAATTTTTATCATAATTTAAGTTATGAAATTTCATGAAAGACCAATATTTTACAATAACAATTAAAACTTACTTTTCTCATTGAAGAAATATATCGTGTAAGAATAAAACCACACTTATGTAGAAACTCTTCTTCCACACTTGATATAACCACTGACCCTGAGTTTGTGATTGATGAATCTGAAGACTCATTGTTGAAAAATTTTTCAAGATACCTATAAAAATTTTAGTAAATACTTTAGTTAGATACAAAATCATAAGAATTTTACGTTAAAATTGTATAAAAATTTATTGTTTTTACTTCTTTTTGAAAGATTCCATCTCTTCAACATCAGCGTTTATGAAAATCCTTGCTGCGTCATACCTATTAGTTACGCCAATATTACCTATTTGCAATTTCATAAACAATTATATTAATGATGAGATTGATCTATAATTCATAAAGATATGTAAAAAGTTAAGGTTATACCTTGGTATTTATTTACTACCCCGAACTGCACAATAATAAAAACATGTGGATCTCTGTTATTGTCATTCATGAAGTTTGACAATAAGACAGCATTGTGTTCCCAAAGGCTTGCATGAATTTCAATCCCACTGTTTAAAGAAAAAATCATTAACAAATTAAATGTTTAACAAAGAAAATTGTTTATTTATAATTACAGTAAACACTAACTCAAGATCCCGAAGTTTGAAGTTAATTTTTGGCGAGTCAACTCCGTTTCTTTTTGTTATCATACCCAACTCATTACAAACTTGGACATATCCAATGAAATCTGTAAATAAAGTCAACAGCATAAATACGTATTGTTTTCCATTTATTCAAAATATAATGGAGTTATTTATTAAATACAATTACCTATAAATCCCTTATCTTTGTACTTGTCTGCCAAAACATCTTTGAAATTTGCAAAGTTAAAACCAAACTTTAGGCCTTCCCAATTGTTGCATGTAGAAACAGTTGTTTTGCCAGTCAATGAAAGTTTGTGCTCATGTGTAACATATCTTGGATTGTCATCTTTAGAAACACCAGGATTGGTAATAAAAATTGTATTATCAAGCTTGAGGAATTTCTCAAAATCTTTTAACAGTTTATGAAAACATGTGCAATAAATGAAATTCCCCTGAAAAAACATAATATAAATTAAATATTAATTTATTTCCAATAGAAGTGTTAATAAAATTTTACTAATTTTGTTTTTATCACCTGTTCATCCATTAAGATCATATCCACCCTGAATGTTTGGTCTTCATTACCATTCATTCTTAACTTCCATAAGCTTGCAATCTTAACCTTAACAGATGCATTCCTCCTGTAACCCCTAATATCTTTAAGCAATGTGATATTGTTGCTTGCCATTGTCCTGAAATTATTATCAAAGTTGTATTAACAATTGTTAATTCAAACTGTTTATTAATCTGTTAAATAAATACTAATATAGTAATTTAAAACAAATTAAGTTTATAATTTAATATATCCATCGGTCTGTGAATTTGTTTTAGTTTTTGGTTATGTATTTGTATCACCTATTTAACCGTACGTATATTTATTAACACTTACAATGTTTAAACAACAATATACATATATATATATATATGTTGTGTAAAATTGCAATTTTGATTTCCAATAAAGATGACATTGGTAATATAAACACTTTTACAACCTCTATACTTTATAATATAATTATTTGATGTTTTCAATAAAGTTATCATTGGTAACATAACACTTTGACAACTTTAATAATTTATAATTTAATTTGATATTCATAAATTACTAAATTAATATAAAAGTCATGTTTATAAAAGAGTAATGAACATACCTGCTGTAGATGCAGAAAACTTTTACGAAAGAACGATTAAACTTTTGTGATTTATGAATGTTATAATGACCTCTATTTATAGTTGTAGGAGGCCTAAAATTAGATAACATCTTTTTAATTGATAAGTCGGTTCAAAATATTTATTAATTATTTTTTAAATTTAGATGTCGTCGGATTTTAAAAATATCGCATATTTACCTCAATCTGAAATTCAAATTTTATTATCTATTACATATAAAGATTATTTTGCAATGTATATATTCAATAATAACTTTTTATTTGCAATTTATATTTTACCAACATGTGAATCAAAGCCGTTTTTAAAATTGTAGAAAACGGAAATTTGACCAATAAACTTGTACTCTCTACGAAAATTATACACAATTTACAATAACAAAAAATTGGTTATCATTGCAAGTATTACATAACATATTATTTATTAAAAATTATAATGAAAATCATCATTAATATTATACAAATCTTATATTAGTTTTAAAATTTATATATCATCCTATTTTAAACACATGCTATATTTACAAAATCAAGAATGTCAATTTCATTATCTATTATATATTATTTTTAATTTAATAAAATATATATCTTTACAATATTAAATAGAACCTTCTAATCTACATTACCGATAAACTTCTAATGGATACCAACATTATACACAATTTTCAAATTTCAATCACCAAAAATCATTCACCATAGCAAGTATGAAAGCATTATATTTTTTTAAAATCCTTTTATCGTTTTAACTTTTACTATTATTTATTAAAAATTATAATGAAAATCTTCATTAATGTTGAACAAATCTTATATTGGTTTTAAAATTTATATATCATCCTATTTTAAACACATGGTATATTTACAAAATCAAGAATTTCAATTTCATTATGTATTATATATTATTTTTTAATTGAAAAAATATATACCTTTACAATATTAAATACAACCTTCCAATCTACTTTACATGTAAACTTCTAATGGCTACCAACATTACACACATTTTTCAACTTTCAATCACAAAAAATCATTCACCATACCAAGTATAAAACCATTATATTTTTTTTAAGTCCATTTATCGTTTTAAGTTTTAGACTAAAAATTCTGAAATTAAACATACCTTTTTTTCACTTTTACATACTTCCATTTTTTATTATTTGACTTTCTACTTCTTCTTTAATGCATCCAAAACTTCAATTGTCTTCAATTATACTGCATCTTTTGCTTTTCTTTAAGACTTACCCTTTACCTCTTCTTTTAGAGTCCTTTCTTTTCCACTTCATCATCACTTGAAATGCTAATAATTTCTCTCCCTTTTATATGCATCACCTGGTAACAATCCTGCATATGTATGCGAAAATAAAACAATGTTATGTTATAATACAATTTAAATCTATGAAACCATTTAACACAACACTATTTTTAAAAAACTACATTACCCGAAATGGCTTTGACAATTTTCCTTCAATTTGATTCCCAATTGAATTAGTTACACTATCAGTAACCATTTTCTGCAAATGAGTTAGCATTATGTTAACAACAGGTTATAAATTCATTGTTGCAACATCTATAACCTCATTTCAGTTTTCATAACTATCATTCTTCTAATATGGAAAATTGGCCTTTTAAATAAACAATATATAACAATAATTCAATATTACTTGAATAAAATTTGTCCATACATACTTTTAAATGAAATTCATTAAAATACTAACCTCATCTTTTAGAGTCCTTTCTTTTTCAACTTCATCATCACTTGAAATGCTAATAATTTCTTTCCCATTTATATGCATCACCTAGTAAGTTAGCATTATGTTAACAACAGGTTATAAATTCATTGTTGGAACATTTGTAACCTCATTTCAGTTTTCATAACTATAATTCTTCTAATATGGAAAATTGGACTTCTAAATAAACAACATATAAACTGAAATTCATGAAAATACTAACCTCATCTTTTTTAGGCAGCACTTCTAAACCATCATGAAGGAACTTCTGTACCTCAAATGAGTTTTCACTTTTCTTTTCAAATGTTATAAAATCCCCAATACGTAAATTAAGGCCTACAAACACTTCATACCAACCATCAGTGAAATAATAACGTTTCCCCTTCTTCTGAAGCAACACTTGCCACTCATGTTGTTTTCCAAACCTTATCATAACTGGAATACTATTCACATTTTTACCAAAGTTCTGACTAATGTAATCACTTGACAATTTCTGCAAATTAATTTACATATATAAATACATAATGTACAGAAGCATATTGTAAAAATTAAAGTACATAAATAACATAAAAAATAATGATCATTACCAGTTTTTTCATAGCTGGATACAGAAACCAAAAGTATAATTTGCTGCTTATTTGTTTAGAGTGCAGGTGAATCACTTTGAAAACACGATCTTCAAGTAGCTCAAATATGATGAAATCGTTTTCTTCAACTTTTAGATCTTCAATAACTTTTTCCCATCCTTTCGTAATGATGTACGACTTACAATCATCAACATTCTCAATTATCTCAGCATGCCAAACACATCCTTCATCATTTCTTAACATCACAACACCAACAGGAAAGTTTTCTTCTATATGTAATTTATGATAGCAACCAGGAAGATGCTACACAAATATATGACAAATTATTAACATATTACAATCATTTTACATTTTTTATTACAAAAGTGTTAATACTCTATTATAAAACATAACGTACCTGAAACGTTTTATGATTAAAAACAATTGCCTTGAAGAAAGAACGAACCATTCTTTAAAATCCTGCAAAATTGAAAAAACTTTTCATACATATTACTAATCTTTTTTAATTCAATCAAGAACCAACACATCTAACAAACTTTTCAATATTCTTTAACAAATCAACCCTAAATCATGAACACATCTTAATCTCCTAAATATTTATAATCTGAATATGACCACCTAAATAATGTCTTAAATATCAATAATCTAAATATGAACAGATACAAATCTTTCAATACTCTTTAAAAAATGAACCCTAAATAAATAACAGATCTTAAATTCCTAATATTACTAATCTGAATATGACCACCAAAATAAAAACTGAAACACCTAAATACTATTAGATCTAAAACCCCTAAATAATATTTATCAGATCTACACCCCATAAACAGATATATGTAATTATTGGCGGACTACAAATCGTATGTTACCCTTAACTGTTATTAACATATCGTAGACGAATGTAAATTAAAATTAAACCCTAAATCAATAAAATCAGAAAGTAATAAAAATTAAAACCCTCTTTGAACATTTAAACATAAAAACAGTCGTTGAACCTTTAAATCAATAATATCAGAAAGTAATAAAAATTAAAACCCTATTTGAACATTTAAACATAAAAAACAGTCGTTCAACCTTTAAACATAAAAAAGCCCTAAATTATTAATATCAATTAACAATTAATCACAGCAAATAACAGTTACATACCGTTTTATTTACTGATGAAATCAAAAACCTTTTCACAAAACGACCAGATCTTCAAATGTATTAAAGGAGAGAATAATGCAGAATGACGATATGTGGATTGTTGTCAACGGATCTTCAAATGTATTAAAGGAGATATGTAGGGTTTGGAGAATAAAGGAGAATGATGATATGTGAATTGTGTTTAGAATGACGACATGTGAATTGTGTTTTTTAATTTTTTTATAACTTATATACCCCCTTCCACCTAGGATGACACATGGCAAACTCAAGGGGGAGATTGCCTCCTTGAGTGCCATGTCACAAAAAACCCTTTGGTTTATTATAAGTATTGATGATTATTATTTTTTGATCGGCATATAGGATAAATGATTAAACAAAGCTTTTGAGAGTGATTTATTGATTACAAATTTACAATATGATCATATAGATATTCATTATTAATTCATTTTCAGGTTATTGTAATTTTATAACTTGAATACAATAATTTCTTAGAACAATCTATCTATCTTCTATACATATAATAAACCAAAGCCATTTTAATGACATGACACTCCAAGAGGCATTCTCTTCCTTGAGTGTGCCATGTGTAATCCCATGTGGCATTGAGATATTTTAGGAAAAAAATAATTTAAAAACAAAATTGGATTTTTCACCCTCATGTTTCCTCTCATAATTTTTAAACGTTAATATCTTTAATATACGAAATTTTTTAAAGAAAAAAATTATACCAAATTAACGAGCGTTTTATTATCTTTCCAACGAGTACCATAGTGCAGTAAATATGAAAAAAAATTTCAACCAGAGCCAAATAGGTTAATAGAGTTATACGTTGTTTTAAGTTAGGTATCAATATTAGTATGTTAGAGTTGTACATTTGTTTAGTCTTTATGATAGGTGTTAATATTAGAGTTACATTAAAGTTATACATTCTTTTAGGTTAGGTGTTAGCATTGGAGTTGTACATTGTTAATTTGTTTTAGGTTAGATATTAATATTAGAATTATACATCAGTCTATTTCATATGTAAAATTGATGTATCATATTAAATTTATCAACCCGGGACACTCCCGGGGTATAATCTAGTAATAGCTATAATTATTAAAAGAATATTATATGAAGCCGTACACGTTTTTTCCCCTTCTTTTTCGACCTTTCTTTTGAAGTTATGGGTTAGAAAAAGAAAAAAAGAAAGATAATCCTTACGTATTGAAAGTTTCAAAAAAAAAAAAAAAAAATCCTTATGTATTGAAGTGTGTCGGTCTTCCACAAGTCATACAAGCCAAGTGTTGATTAATCTAGAAGATTTCCACTTTTCTTCTAAGATAAGATGACAGGACTCGAAATAAATAACACTTTTCCATTATTATTAATCTATCATAAATTAGACTAGTGGTATGAACTGGCGCTTTGCGCCAAGATATCCACATGATGCGGTCAGGTGAAGCATCTATAGATCTCGAGTTGGTTACTGATAAACAAAACCACAGAAAAGTCACCATCCGTAATAATCATTTAGATAGTTCAAAATTTAAAATAGGGATTAACCCACTTCTTTTGTTTCACTATCATATTTTTCTAACCGTCGTATTGAAACTCTACAAAAAGAAAAGGAGTGATATCACAAAGTTTGATAGTGTATTATCATTTATCACTATGAAGTATTTAAGTGTATTATAATTATAATTGCAGCAGGACTTCTTATAAATCCTGCATCGAATATCTCACATTTCTTTTATGTAAGAAAACATAATCCATTCGTATCGACACTTTCATCTCACCACTTTGCCCACATTTTCTTCTTTTAATAGCTAAATGGTATCTTTTATTAAAATAAAACCACCACAATACATAGGCTTAGCAACACAAAATCCGGTAAAACCGCTGCAAAAAGATGAAGAAAACAATCAATTCAATAAATATATCACATCACCAACTAAACTTTTCATACGTATTGGATAGAAATAGATTGTAAAACCTATATTCACCACACACAATCAAATCAAATCAATTACAGTTTACAAACTCATCTAAACAATAATCAATCATTCAATTTCTTTTCTTCTTTACATCAGCCAACAACACCATACAATTACATGAAGGGAACATCAGCAAACAACAGTGACTATACAATCGCGACTGTCGCAAACCGCCAAAACCCACCACCTGTCGGTCCGTACTTACCGCCTTCCAATCAAATCTAGCTGGAGAAGAAGATCAAAAGCTTTAAAAAAGGTGCTCGTCGAACCTAGGGCTTGGTAGTGGTTGGGGATTGTGATTACGACGGCGTCATCGCGGCTTGGCGGCGGTTTTGGCTTTTTCTTACCGTGGCCTAATTTCCGATAAGAGAAGGACAACGCCATCGTCTCTCTCTCCTCCCCGTCTTTGCTTGAAGCCGTAGGCTACCCTTAGCTGTACCATGTTCCATGTTCGTCACCGGAGAAGATGAAGATGATCCACACAAGTACTTTTTCAGTCTATATAATAATTATTTATACACACAACACGCTTCTCTTTCTCCTTCTGTGTTTATATATAAAAGATCTCTGTTTTCGACGTGTTGGGAAAAGATCCCACGTGTACCTCTCTAGCTTCGTGGTACTGTATGTATACTGCCAGCTTTTTCTTGCAAATAAAGTGTATTATCTAACGCCGTTAGTTAGCCGTTAAGTTACTATTCCCAAGCATGTATTATCAATAGATTGATAATGTGTAATATTTCACAATTTATGAGTCTAAAATAGTTTTTACCTCTTCTTGTATTTCTTACTTTATTTTCAACATTGTTATTTTATTACTTAAAATACTTAGTTATACGTAATTTTCAGTTACATCTTATCTTAAAATACCATTTATAGTTTCTAAATATTTATTACCAACTATTTAATATTTTTTTATTAAACCCGACTAGTTAAACTTAAAACTTAAAATATATAAACTTATAACTTTGTCATTTATCTATATTATCTTATTAAGGAGGAGTGATGACCAACATAGTCATTTGTATTTCCGTACAACTTAACAAGCAACATGTACAACATATTTAAACATGAAATTTAAGGGTATTATGGGGATAGTTGTGACAATTAAGACACTTAGAAGGTTAGTAGAGTAATTTTATCTTTTGTTTTTAGTTAAAAGCTAAAATATCATTCCTATAGTACCCCTAACTCCTTTCACATTCCCTCTTGGACCATATGAAGAGCTCTCCCAATCAATTATTCATTGATTATGTTTTATTTATAATAATCATTCATAACAAATTCTTTTCCATTCTATGTAATAATAAACAAAAGCTAAAAATCTTACATGACACTTAAAGAGACCAACCTCCCTATTAAAGTCTTGTTTGGTTAAAGGAGCTGACTTAAACGATGCTATCAAGGAAATGAAAGAAATTGATGAAGATGCAACAACTAATTTCTTGAAACAAGATAGAAACTCTTTTGTAAGGTGATTTCTTAAGGATCATACATGTTATGATGTGATAGTCAATAACATGGCTGAAACCTTCAATGGAACCATAGTGCATTCTGGGTCTAAGCATAGCATAAACATGTTAGAAGATATTAGGGTAGCAATAATGACTAGGCTAACAACAAAGAATGCTTGGATGTTAGCCCAAGATGTTACACGTTACACCACGTTTTTGAATCTATTCAATGACCGGAACAAAGGGAGGATACACGTTACACCACGTTTTTGAATCAGAAGAAAGATTTCAAGAAATTGCGGATTCATCTACTCAATCAATAATCTATCCGAATCTGGAGTATCATAAGCTATTTGTTTTTTCTATTGATTCCTACGGATTTTATAACATTCAATACATAGAAGGGGATGAAGTATGGTTGATCCATCTCCTTCACTATTGTGATGATCCTGATAACCATTTGGATGGATACTTGAAGCAACAAATGCAAACGATTTCGTGAATGCTCTCATGGTTCAATTTTACTTGCTTCGATCGATATATTTTGTTGCCATGTTTCTTCATTTAACACGAAAATGGACAATGACAGGTCGAACTTTTGATTTGTCCTAATCTTAAAGAACCCATATACATTTTCACAACAGGGCTCTTGTTCTCATTAAAATTCTAATTTCGATTAATATTTATGACTAATCCTTAAAATATGTGTTTCAAGTTTTCTTATAGTTGCTTCTTGATATTCCCTTATTCCATCTTTCTAATCTATATTAGGGGGAAGGGGCACAAGCCTCATGTAACTCCATCTTAACTAATCATACAGTGTCATGTTATTTTTAACCCTAAGTAGGCTAAACACTGAAAATGCCCTAGCCTAAACTAGCCTAAAACTTTTCTTTTATTATTAATTAATTAAAACATTAAAACCAAACAAACACCCCAAGCCCCATCGGCTTCCCCAAACCCAATTTTGTAGCCGATTTTGGAAGCCCCATAGGTGGGAACCGTGTAGTCACGAGGCTTCACAAGCCTCGACACCAAGCCGATGGGTGCCCCGACCCACCTTATCAATCACAGAATCTGTGATTTGGGTTTTTTTTATTCTTCAATACATATAATTTGTGTTTTTTAGTGATATGATTGGATGTTGAAAGTCATCTATGTATCAAAATAATCTATTCAAAGTGTGTTACGATGTAGCATAGAAATT
The DNA here is from genome assembly GCA_028751855.1 of Ambrosia trifida. Taxonomy (NCBI): domain Eukaryota; kingdom Viridiplantae; phylum Streptophyta; class Magnoliopsida; order Asterales; family Asteraceae; genus Ambrosia; species Ambrosia trifida. Next base: position 15,067,200 of record CM054131.1, read on the forward strand.
AATATACTATAATATATATGACAAAACAACAATTTAATCATGTGAATAATAATGAAAATGTATACTAAAGAGAGAATGTATGTTTGGATGAGGAGCAAAGACATAAGCAATCATTGCAGGGCGTGATTTATGCGGTGGTCTTAAAGGTGTAGCTTTTTTAAAAACGACTGGTTTTGACCTATTCTGCTCTACATGAAAACAAAAATCTCATTTACATTTTATTTAGTGTAAAGAATTCATTAAAAACTTATGTAGCACACGTGTTATAACATTTTTTTATTTATTTATTGTTAGGTTAGAAATTTTAGCATTAATGAGTTGGATCAATAAAATATTAAATGGTTTTTAACAAGCAAAAATAAGAAAAGAATTAGTTAAGAAAATTATTAAATAAATAAGAGATAAACATTAAATTATGATTTAAAAATATTATTTTATATGAGAAGAATTGAAATAATCATAAGATTTTTTTTTATAGTAAAGTAATAATGAAGATAAAAATAAAGATTATAAGTTAATAAATAATAGGTTAATTGGGATACTTATATCTTAAATTTTATGACAAAAATTCAAGGGTGATGATGTCTCACTAAATGACATGTGTTCTCATCTTAATCACTTTATTTAAATAATAAAGTATACTTTATAATATAGAAATTTATACTTTTAAATATTTTATGTCATTATAAATGAAGTATTCAAATAATTATTAAATAATAGACAAGCAAAGTCGTTTGTGGCTTTTGTTACCACATTTCCCAAATGTGCCAAATGTCCGTACCTTTTTCAGCTTCCCCTTTGCTGTTAATTCCTCTAATTCTACAACTAATTTCCTTTGGACTTTCTTTGGCATCCCCATAGCTTTATGATAATATGGTGGTACTACAGTAGTTGGCGCTTGAGATTTTGGCCATAAAGACTTACCATTTATTGGATAGATTTTGAAAGAGTAAACCTTTTTCACCTGTCCATGGAGAGCCTTGTTCCAGATGGCAGCCATAGCATGCCTGCATGGTATACCATTGAGTTCCTAAGCCCTGCATGAACATATCCTATTTGCCATATTCACCATATATTGACCACTTTTACTAACAACTTGATAATGTTCTTTACCATTCCACATCACAAAGTACCTGGTTACATCATATAACATAATATAATAGTCTTCATAACATAATAATTCTCATAACATATCAATACTCAAACAAGTTAAATAGGGTACCTGGTTGCATATTAGGGACATGGTTATCCATAACTTCATTAGTATGCATAGACTCATGATAATCTTAGTCATCAACATTCATATTATGAACATGGTTATCCATAACTTCATCAGTATGCATAGCCTTAGGTTTATCTCCAATCCAGCCTAACAATAATCTATTCCTAACCACTTTATCAATATCCATTGCCAATATCTTCTCATCATTTATTTTTTCTAACCTAACTTTACTTGGTAAGCAGAAATATGTGTGCACGGTAGTTACACCATACTCACAATAAACACTAATTAACCTAGACCTTGGAATAACTTTGATAAACCCAATCACATCATCATCACTACCTAAAGCTCTAAGAACAAAATCAAGATCAGAACCTGGCACTTGATAATGGTAATACCTTTCAATGTCCTTTTGATAACCAATTTTTTCGAGTGTATGATCCATCTCATGTACTGAAAACTTGTCATGATCAAGCAAATCAATGTAATTGTCCTCACCTTCAATGTACGCCCTTTTCAGGAAAACGAGTGAATATACCATTATGATGAAGCTTGATGGAGAACAAACTGGAAGCACCCACTGCATTTTATAAAACATGATGTTGTTAATCAACATAAAAATTCTTACTTTACAGTAAAACAACATCGAATGTCTGAACGCTTACCATATAATTCAAGCACTTCTTCATGTGACGGGTTCTTATGAACCCTGAAACCTTGGCGTCGAGTCTCTTCTTCATCCATATTGTTTCGGATTAAATAAAGGTTTTTGAGGGTTTGAGTGGTGGAAGATAAGGGTTTGATTTGGGGAAGAAAATGTGTTCGAGGGTTTTGAAGTTTATCTGTGTTAAAAGAGGGGTTTTATAGCAAATGGGACATAAATGGATAATTTTACTCCTGGGTTTCATGAAGTTAACTGACACTTTTAACCTATTTAGTAATAAAGGACACAATATGCAATAAATAAAGATATTTCGAACATAAAATGCAAAAAAAAAAAAATAAATAAATAAAAATTAAAGGACACGAGTGATACATAAAGAACACAAAGTGTAATTTTGTCTAAGTAATATGTTCCTATTTAATATAGAAATTTATACTTAAAATTGTTTACGAGTTAAGACTTGAGATTTTGATGCGAAGCCAACATAAAATCAAATTGAATAATAAATAAGACGCAAAGTCCATGTGAACTATAGCTTAAATTTTTGGGGAATGAGATTTTAATAACTCAAACTATTCGAAATTGGCCACTGGCACTTTCAACGAAAAAGTTGGCCATATATAACCTGAATTATTGACTTATTGGAATCTAGCACCCAACTAACTGATGTCGTTAATTGGGTTGCTGACGTGGCACAAGTTGCTGACGTGACACGCTGATGTGTGCACACGTGGATTGACACGTCAGCATGCCACGTCAGCGAACCCACTAACGGTGTTAGTGATTTAACCGTTAGTGGGTGTTAGATTCCAATAAGTCAACAGTTCAGGTTATATATGACTAATTTTTTAGTTCGGGGTGCCAGGTGACCAATTTCAAATAGTTCAGGTTATTAAAATCCAATTCCCCTAATTTTTTTTACGAGTTAGACTTGAGATTTTAACACAAAACCGACATTAAATCAAACTCAAACTCAATATATCTACCCCTTTTTGCAACCTTTCCGTATTTATTTTTAAACAAGGTTAATAATTGAGGCTTTGCTGTTGTGACGAATGTCCTAACTCCTATCCATGCATCTAGTCTCGAAGCAAACTTACATTGGATTTGAAGTTAGGTAAGGGTGGTTTGGACTGGTGGGTGTACGACTTTTGGAGAACAACAATGACTAGTTGTACCAACTTCAATCAAAGGTAACTACTAATTGCTAATTACTAATCAAATTTGAGAGGTTATCATCATCAATTATTATACAATAAAAATGGTTTGCATATAATATTAGACTAGACACTCGTATGTTATAAGGATATATGAAATTGTTGTGAATGTACGTAACTTTACATGTATTATATTTAGTTTCGATGTTCAGGAGCTTATGAATTTGTTATAATTGTTAGGAAAACTAGCATAATCGGTAAAAATGAGTATAAAGTAGGCTATGTGAGACAAATTAACCGGGGGGGGGGGGGTGTTGAGGGGTAATCTGCGCTACCTTTATGCTTTCACGGCAAATTACATTTAATGCGTATTTTTCTTCTTCGTTTTCTCTATCAGCTCCTGAACAATTTTTTTTAACCACAAGCACGAACGCTAGTAGACTATAATAATACTAGTATCGTTTTTTTCTAATAACTAAAAACAAATTTGTGAGTTTAATCATAAACATGGTAGTCAATAACTAAAACAACCCAAACAGTTTGAACATGACTTTTAGTTCCACTAATTTTCTTTGTGGTGACTACTGACTGCTTTTTATTTGAGGTTCCATATATTCTATTTTTATTGAAGAAAGTATGACGATGTGAAAGTTGTCAGGACTTAGGAATGATCACAAATGGAACTGAAAGTGAAGATCCCGTGTTTTACACGAGTAGTCAAATTGGAACCAGAAAGTGCTTTGAAGTTTCCGCTCTACACCAACACTATTCAAAATATAAGGTCCTTCCGGGCGTGTTTGTCAAGTCCTTTTAATATATTGAAAATTGCTCGAATAGTCCATGTGGTTTACCCTGATTTCACATATAGTCTCTACTTTTTTTATACAGGTATAGTCCCCACTTTTTGACACCGATAGTCCTTAGAGTACATGATTGTTAGTTTATACAGTTAAGTTGGTGTGAAATGACTAACTTACCCTTGTTATAAAAAAATATATAATAATAATAAATGATTAAGAATTTATGTGGGCCCATCCCACTTCATCTTCTTCACTTATTTTCCCCACCCCATCACCTCTCCCAAACCACCACCACCACCATCCTCTCTTGCACCCCAAGAGCCCAAATCGATATACAAAATCACCACTACCATCAAATTCGTAGTTTGCAAAAACCACAGTAGTGGCATTCTCTCACACAATCCCTCCCCCCCCCCCCCCCCACCCCCAACAAAACCCACCCGTCATCCCACACTCTCAACACCATTCACCACCACCATAAAAAATCAGAACCAACAACCACCGTTTCACTGTCATCCGTAACACCACAGACAAACAACAACAACAACATAACCCACTATAGGAGAATTTGAAATCAAACAACCACAACTGTCTGATGAGGAATTATCTAAACTGGGTGCAGAGATAAAGAAGGCAATGATAGATAGAGATAATATTAAGAAGAATGAGTGTATGAGGTGGGTAGTGGAGGAGATTGGACGGATTGAGTGGCCGATGATATAAAGGTGGTAGGGACCATTGGGTCGTGTTAGGGGTTATTGTTGGTTCCAGTGTCGTTTTGCTAACTTTTAATGCCGTTTTGGCAGAGCTTTTGATCGGGTGTTTGCTGTCGCAGTGTTTGCTAGTTATAATGTGCAAGAGAGTGGGTGGTGGTGGTTTGGGGAGCTGTTGGTGGTGGTTTTGTGGAGGTGATGGGGTAGCGAAGATGAAGTGGGTGGGTCCCATGTAAATTCTTAACTAATTTTCTTATTATGTATTTTTATAACAAGGGTAGTTTAGTCATTTCACACATACTTAACCGGATAAATCTACAATCATCCACTCTAGGGACTGTCTGAGTTAAATGTGTCAAAAAGTGAGGACTATACCTATAATTTTAAAAATGTGAGGACCATAGGTGAAATTAGAGCAACCACAAGGACTATTCGAGCAATTTTCTCTAATATATTTGACAATTCAACTAGTAAACACGATCTGCTTTTATCATACACTAGTGATATTCTCTCATGTGATGAGCCACCGTTGGTTTGATTCATTACGGTACCGGTACTTGGTATAGCAATAGAAATAGAATTCTCAAAAAAAAAAAAAAAAAAAAAAAAAAAAGTGTGATGTCGACACAAGTTTTACATTGGTTGATAATCATAAAAACGAATAAAGTCATGACATGCTTCGATGCATATAAAGTCTTGATATGTTCATAAGGATATCGACATGTGTTTTACATCGATCGAAAACAATAAAAACCAAATATCGCTACCCGGCTTTACTATAAATTATGACATCAAAAAGTAGTCTACTTTGACTACAACTAAATTTTCAACAAACCTTATACTAAAACAACAAGGAAAAAAAACACACAAGCACTTTTTAAGTAAAGTTAATTAACAAATGCAAGTTATTATAAAAAATGATGAAACTCAAATGGGTTAAATGGAGGAAATCGTGTTTAGTCTAGTAGCTAGAACTTTGAAATAACTTTGGGAGTAAATTGCCAATTTCGTCTTTGAGTTTATATCAGAATTGCTAAATCCATCTAAAAAGGGTTTTTTCTCAACTTAGCCACCGAGGTTTACGTTTTGGTTGCCAAATCCACCCATTTAACTAACATTGTTAAAAATTAACGTTAAATGAGGGGTATTTTTGACATTTTACATATTTATTTTGATTTCTATTTTTTTTCTTATTTCTATAAATTTTAACATTTTGCCAAATCCATCCACCCCAATCCCCACCTCCTTCAACCCTTGTCATCATCACCTATCACCATTACCATCACCAACCCCACCACTGTTACTACCTCAACTACCACCCATGCTGACCACCTCAACCACCATCTTCCGTGCCATTCAGGCATTCACCAAATAATGAATAGGTTAATATGAAATTGATTGATTTGTAAGAGGTGGCCGGCAAAATAGTGTTTGGATTATACCCTAGGAGGTGAAGATGTTTCTTGAAGCTTACAATCCTTTGCTTCTTCATAATTTTCCAAGGTACACCTTAAACCGATTCGAACATGATGCGGGCCTTTCAAATTCAACTATTAAATTTTTTTTTGCTAAATACTTCATCACATGGCTGCAGAAGACAAGTGTCAAGCGGACAGGCGAAAGAGGTTACCAGATGAAGAAAACAATTAAACAAGACTAAAGTAATACTGAATAAAAATCTGCTAATAAGCTCTTGATAATAAACATAAAAACACCAAAATTATTTTAGTTGTATACTCACTTTTTGTGTAAACACACAACACAACTGTTATCTTTACATGTGCCATTAGAATCTATGCCAGTAAGGGAAAAGAAGATTGACACTAATTTATGTATGAGAAGCCTTAATGTGTACAATATAAGTAACTAAAGCACGAATTCGAAAAAACAAGGAACATAAAATGGCAACACTCAGCCTACATTTAACTTAATTAAAACACAATACAACTATAGGCTAGCATTTACATAGTTATTAATAGCCTAATAGGTACGCGTCTATGTATGGCAGAAACTCCCTGCTAGGCGTAATTACATGACAGAAGGGGAGGGACATAGGTGGTTGATTGGGTGGTTGTCAGGTCATCACAGAAGGTTAAAACCTGAACCCAGAGTGGTAGAGTGGTGGTGGTGGTTCGGTGGGGTGGCTGCTGTTAGTTAGAGAGAGAGGGGGGGCGGGGGGGGGGGGGGGGGGGGGGGGGGGGGGGGGGGGGGGAGAGAGCACAAGAGAGAAAGGGAGAGAGAGACACAGGTGGGTGGGATGGGGTAAGGGTTATATACTTAATTTTAATTTTATTTTAATGTAATACAAAATAAAAAATATTAAAAAACAAAAAGAAATAGGTAAATGTCTAAATTACCCCTATGTTAATGTTAATTTTAAACAAAGTTACTGGTTTAGATGGATTTGGTAACAAAATGTAAACCTCAGTGGTTCAGTTGAGAAAAAAAAACCTTTTTGGATGGATCTAGCAATTCTAGTTTTTGGATGGATCTAGCAATTCTAGTATAAACTCAGGGACGAAATTGACAATTTACTCTAACTTTGGTGATACAAGTCTTTTTTATATATATAGTCAAAAAAAATGAATCATTTGCATAAATAGTGGGTTTATTATTTTACAAATTACATTTAGGGGTATTGGGAGAAAAAATTGAAATTGGTGATGCATAGAACTTGTTTGGCGGCATCTAATTAACCAAACCTTGATGCCGCCAATTGAGATGATGTATTGAAGCCACCAATTCATTTTAAGGTATTGATGCCGCCAATTGCGAGGCCTCTGCCCATTCTCTCCATCCCATTCCACACCTATACAAATACATTATAACCACAATAAACCCCCATTTACAACACATTGTAAAAAACTAAACAAAATACCAATATGAGATATAATACTTTTCCTGCAATTGTTCTGGAGGGTACGGTTTTTTATTGATATTGGGTCGATGTTACATTCACATGGAGTTTTAACAGTTTTGGGCGGGGATGAGCCGTGCTTAAAAGCATCCGCTCCTGTCTCATCCCCTGCTTGGCATCGCTTTTCTGGGGTCCAAAAAAGCGGTGCCTTTGGATCGGTGTTACATCCACATGAAACTATTTGGATCGATGTTACATCCACACGTGGTATAACACGTGTAGAATGCAACATTGTCACTGTAGTTTATAATATTTTGCCGTTGGTTGTCTTTGCTAGTCTCAATCTCCAGTCTACCAAACCCGGACATTCCAACGGTCTCTTTAGGGGAGTCAACTTTCCAGACAAAGCCTGTAGGGCAAGGCCATCCGGTGTTGACGAATCGCATCATGTGATTAGCGACGTCGAAGACATCGGATGATGCGGTTCTTCACCGTGCTACTTTGGCAGGGCTGTCTGGGTTGATCATTGGGTACCCTTAGATTTGGTACACATATTCAACAGATTGATTGATGTTCCCCTGTTTGATTCAGATGGGTTCGGACCCCAACTTGATCCCGAGCCCTCAGTTTGACTTCAATAAAGCAATTGTGATGGAAGGTGGGAAACGGAAACTTAATGAACTCGGTAGATTGTATAGTTTGATTGAGTAGTTTGGAATTGGTGATCTCGGAAATACATTGTCTTGTAACTCGGTAGACTGTATAGTTTGATTGAGTAGTTTGGAAAAATAGTTGTTAAGTAAATTTGTATTATTTGTTTTAAATAAATCTATCATTATTACCTGGCCAGTTTTCAACAAGTTGAGTTTTCCACAAAAATGACCTCCGGGCCGTTTTCGGGCCTCCCGGATCAGGCACCGGAGACCCGAAAAACGGCCCGGACTTCGTGCGAAACCCGTGTATTAGCCAAGGCCAGCGCGTCCAAAAGCCCAGATGCCTGACGGGCAGGCCCTGCCAGACTGTACAGAGGCCCAAAAATGGCAGCCTGGCCCGTTTTCAACAAATTGAGTTTTCCACAAAAATGACCTCCGGGCCGTTTTTGGGCCTCCCGGATCAGGCCCCGGAGACCCGAAAACGGCCCGGACTTCGTGCGAAACCCGTGTATTAGCCAAGGCCAGCGCGTCCGAAAGCCCGGATGCCTGACGGGCAGGCCCTGCCAGACTGTACAGAGGCCCAAAAATGGCAGCCTGGCCCGTTTTCAACAAATTGAGTTTTCCACAAAAATGACCTCCGGGCCGTTTTCGGGCCTCCCGGATCAGGCCCCGTAGACCCGAAAATGGCCCGGACTTCGTGCGAAACCCGTGTATTAGCCAAGGCCAGCGCGTCCGAAAGCCCGGATGCCTGACGGGCAGGCCCTGCCAGACTGTACAGAGGCCCAAAAATGGCAGCCTGGCCCGTTTTCAACAAATTGAGTTTTCAAAAAAAAAAATGATTATGTGATCTTGTTTGTGATCTTGTTTTAGTGTTTAACGCTTGTATTTGGATTTTAATTCTAGTGGTTGTTTCTCACAACAATGTTTGAATCACATGTGGCTTAACGATTTGTATATTCATATGCATACACCAAAAAAAATGTTACAACAACAGTAATTAACACATGATTAAAAGTTAAACCAGGCCGTGGGAGGCTGATTCATAAGATGTTGAGATTGCCTTCTTGGTGGTTGGTCTTGATCGTTGGGTGGTGGTCCTTGATTCCCGTACTGATCATCGGGAAAGAGGTTTAAATTCAGTGCGGTCGAAGGTCCTGGCCGGTTTGAAGGTCCTGCGTCACACGAATTATGCGGGGGATGGTAATGAAAATCACTAACATCGAGATCAGTCCGTGGCAACCCCTGCCCAACCGGCGTCACAAAATCCTGTGACGGAAATGCCCAACTATCTCCAATTCCAATTCCGCGTGCAATCAAGTTAGCTAGCGGACCTGTCACCGCCGGTTGACCACTACCGGACCCACCAACATCACCAGTTCCCTGTACGAAGGAAGTATCCAATCCAAACGGAGTTCCAAGTTGATCCAATCCAACGTCAAAGAGTTGCGGGACATATCCCCCACCCTGGTTCTGATTGTTGCTTGCCGCAACAGATGCACCAAACCCACCCTCATTGTACAACGGGCTTCCAGCTTGGGGTTGATTTTCCGCCACGTTTGTCGGCACCTGACGGGGAGCGTGTCGCCGGCGTACCCTTTGAGGTCGTGCCGGTGCTGACAAGTCGACGGGGTCCCTTGTAAGATGCGTCGGATTTTGGAAGTGTCCGACATCTTGTGACATCAACACCTGTGGAACGCCGTGTTCTGTATATGCTCAAGTTGCGTGGCGAAGGACTGAGGATTATTAAATGCCTGTTGGGAGGACCGGTAAATATCCCCTATGGCATCCCTCTGCAAACAAAATTATTAGTTAGAAAACGTAAACTCAAATAATTAATGTATGAAATAGACACGTAAAAATGCTTTACCATCAGCTGGATTCTAGCACCGTCGTCTTGGAAACCGCCAACTGGGGCCGGTGCTACACTTGGATTCCCAATAAATGCAACGGTACGGCTCAAATACCATTGCATATAACCGGGCTCTGTGGAATTCGTCCTTATGGGATCGGTCCTGTAAACCGTGTTACGATGGTAATTCCAGGCGTTGATGTAGGCTTCGTGCCTACTCATCCAGTCCGCCCCGTTGTGTCCTTGCCGCCTCAAAGCATGCAGTTTTTCAAGCTGAGCCATGGGTACGGTTACGCTTATTTCGGGAGGTATGTACTGGAACATGCCAAATTGCTTCATAACCCGTTGAGGGTAATGATGCTCAACGATCTCAAAGCATATAAGCGGACAACAGCTCCTCCAGCTTTGCATCCCACTTGAACATATGGCCGGGAGTCGATCCAAAACCGTGGTGTAGGGGGTCCAGTTGAACTAAAAACATAAAAACAAACACTTAAGTCAGTTACAAAACACAATAAATGCATGCATGATTAATACAAAAAACTAAAAATAATTACTAACACGTGTAGAATGAACATACCATGTTCTCGTTCAACGATTGTAGTTGTGAACGATATGCTCGGAGGCAGTGGGTGGATACCTCCTTGAAGTTTAAATTGCGGTCTCTCCACCTACAAAATTAACAGTTTAAAACACGTGTTCAATAAAAAAAATACAAAGGGATGCCATGCAGTCACACATTATATTTGTTTGGGATTTGAGATATATACCGAGCCGCTAGCGGACAAGAATAATCAAACCGGTTTGAGGGTGGTCGTGGCGCGAGACACCGAATCCTCTCCCATGCCCATGTTTGAAGGAGCATCATGGGCCCAGTCACGGCTTTCCTATCCGGCTGGGTGGCATCACAAAGCCGCCTGTAAAAACAACCGAGAACCGCACTGCCCCAGCTATAAGATGCTGTTCGGCTTAGGTCTCGTAAAAATCTTAAATAAAAAACATTTAGTCTATTATTATTATTATTATCAGGAAATAAAGTGGAACCGATAAAAAAAAAGGATTAAACGAGCCCTGAAAATGCACTCTTCATCCGTAGCCTCTGCTTCAACAAACGGCTGCTTTAGTTTATTAATAATAACACTACCCAAAACGGATTTGCCGGACATTTGGGCCTCTGTAGGCGTAACACCTAACAATCGTCGGCACAACGCTATTGCGTCGGCAGTAGACAAATTATCATCTACCCAGACACAACAGCTCCCTCAATAGGTAACCCCCACAAGACGTTAACATCTTGTAAGGTGACAGTAGCTTCACCAAATGGTAGGTGGAACGTGTGAGTTTCGGGCCTCCATCGTTCCACCAAAGCTGTTATCAAGGAGTGGTCAACGTATCGATAACCACAATCTATAAGGCCACCAAACCCTGCGGCATCGACAAGGTTACGAACCCGTCCTACAACAGGGTTGTCACGAAGTTCCCGCCACAGGCTTCTATCGCTACGCTTTACCATAAGGGACGCGTTGAAGTCTTCCTCGTTTATAAAAACGTGAAAGGCACGATGTCGATCGCGCAGATACAACACATCGTTGCTTAGGGGACCAGGGTGTAAGTTTATGTTTTGATTCATGGTGGGAGGAATTTGCTTGGTATGATTTTTTATAAGTTTCAAAGGTTTCAGATGGAGATTGAGATTGTAATGGTGTGGAAATGGATGTGTGTGGTGGTCCTTCTTCACCTCACCCTCCATTTTATAACCTCCAAAGGCTGATTTCTTGAACTCCCAAGAACACTATTTGCCTATCAAATCATCTGCAAATTACAAGACCATTGCATGCAATGCTAGAGACCTTGTGAGTGTGTTTTATAGCCTGCATGGTTGCAGGAATCGAGTATGCAAGAAGACTAATTCTCATTTGGTGGTTTCAATGCATGGAAATGGATTGGCGGGATGATGGCGGCAATATTGAAGACCACGCCACTTTGATTGGCGGCATCATTGACTTCCCCAAATGGGTTGGCGGCATCAAGGTGAAGTGCACAAATGGATTGGCGGCATCAATGCCCACTGGAAAAGTTTATGTTGATACCGCTAAATGGATTGGCGGTATCACTTTAATATTTATTAGATACCGCCATTTGAGACCCATACATCACCAATTTTGATTTTTTCCCCCACTACCCCCAAATGTAATTTGTTAAATGATAAATCCGCTAGTTATGTAAATGATTCCAAAAAAAATAGCTACTCTCACATCACCTGGATCCGAGATACAAAAACTATGAATAGGCATCCCACAAATAAGAGATTTAGAGTTCATCACCTTCGTAATATTGTGGAAATGATTTGAATTTTCATTATCGTTACTATTTCAATTGCAACACGTTTTTTATCAACCAATGTTAATAATTAACTAGTATTTGAGACCAGAACGTTGCACCTCATACAACAACTTTACATATAAGGCTATTCGTGTTTTATACCCCTTACTTGATACTAAGCACGTTTTATGGTTTGTTGGTAATCTAAGAGTGACTGGGATCGTTTTTTTATTTGAAAATAATACGACATTAAAATGATTTGCTAAAATTCTTTCCTACTTTGATACCTTTATATAACAGTAATATATGTGCAAAAAGAAAGAAAGAACATTTTTCGTTGCAATTTTCTAAAACAATGAAACTATGTATGTGCAAAAATGAAGAAAGAACATTTTTCGTTACGATTTTCTAAAACAACGAAGCTACATCACATTCTACATACGTACGTATTATGTTCCATTAATTTCAAACCCTGCATCAAGAATAAAATAGAGACAACGGTATTAGCAATATAAATTTGTAACAATTATTTTCGATTCAACCTTTCAAAAATTTCAAACAAAGATAGACTTTTGATGGTAAATAAATTTGCATTTTGTTTCCTCATTTGTAGTTGTTTTTCCAAATGGGTTGGCAGGATAGGTAATCGTCTATTGAGAAGATTACACCAATCAGAATTAACCTTTATATATTATTTCATTATTATATGCTAATGTCTTTTATACATCGAAATCATTAACTTAAAAGAAATCCCAATCCTTCCAAACCAGTTTCTTAAATTTGGACCTAGCCTTTAACCAAAGAAAAGATAGAAACTTGACTTTGGCTACAACTTCTAACATCTTAGGCTCTATGCCTCTAAATTTTTTTTATTCCGGACGCTCCAAATAACCAACACTGTGATCATCAAAATTCCTTGAATAATCTTTGACTTCTCCTTGTTCCGGATGTTTGAACCCAGCTGCAGTAAATCTTTTATGTCGAAGGCAAAAAACGGAGCTATCTTGCACCAAGATCCAATTGCCGACCAAACGCCACAAGTCCTCGCTTTGAGGTCCGGTGGCGGTTTATTGAAGTTTACCTTTCAAAAAAAAAAAAAAGAAGAAGAAGAAATGATTGCAAAAGCTAACGTTAAAGGTAACGGAGTGTCATACAAGTATTTGTAAAATGATTATAACTTTCTCAAAGTGGAGAGAATGTATGCATATATAAACCATCACCAACCATAAATGATGTCACAAGTGCTACAACCCATAAGTGACCGTACCTCAACCAACAAAATTTGAAACAAGACATGGTAAAACATTGACCAAGACAAAACATACCTAAACCAAATCTTGTTCTAGCTGAACTTTCAGGTGGTGCGCACAAATACTCTTTACGTGACACTTATATTCTAGGTTTTGTTCTTCTACATAAAGTTATCCACCTTAGAGTTTTGTTTTACACATGCACTCGTATCCCATGGATTTTAACGAGTGAGGGTATGCCCATGGTATTAAATTGTTTGTATTAGAATAATTAATTCAACAAATTGTCTAAACATAGGTCTAAATCAACTATTTTTTTTTTTTTGAACGGCCAACGAATCAATTTCCGAGTACTCTCGAGCACCCTTTTAGCGAATCAGGTACTCGAGAGTGCCCGGGCCACCAATTCCCGGGAAAACCCGACCACTCACCCCTCCGAAGGCACGACAGTGAAATAATCGGTAAAACCGGTCGGGATCAGGACTCGAACCCAAGCCAATGGCCGGGTCATCCTTCATTTCCCATCCACCAATGTCCTCCAAATGTAACTAGTGGGAATTGAACCCAAGCATCCCATAGAAAACTTTAGGCCCTCAACCAACTAGGCTACAAGTAATGGACTCTAAATCAACTAATAACAAACCTAAATAAAGACTGAAGTTTGAGTGCTTCCTTTATGTTTGCCTGGCCTGCGTGACCTTGAATTTGCTTCAATCACCTGTGCTGACTTTGCGGCCTGAAATGCCTGAATATATTATCTTTTGGAACTGTTTTAACTTTTCATTTATTTATTTATTTATTTATTTATTTTGTAAGCTGTATTTTTAGACGTGCTTTGCGCTCCATACTTGTGTGTTTGTTAAAACACCATGTGTCTTTTATTTTTAAGCGCTCGTGATGTAGCGCTTAAAGGCGTATTTTAGGTGGTTGCTCCCGAGGCTACTATGTTGGTTTTTCGATGCTAAGGCAGTTATTTAAATGTGTGTTTAACATGTTTGTGTTCTCCATCTTGACATGGAGGTTTATTTAAGTATCAAGGTTTGTGTTTAAGCGTAAGTCGGGCGTGTTTATTTTTCTGTATCTTGCCATACACCTTTGCAGGTTTTTAGGGGTGTTTTGCATCAACGCGAATTATCATCGCATGTTACGGAATACCCTCATGAGTTTTATTTGTCAAGATTAGCGTTTAAGCACATTCTTGATTCTTTTGTTTGCCCGTATCTTACCATATGTGATGTTAGAATATTTCGATACACAGAAAGTTTTTTTCACTCAAACTGGTAAAGTGCCTTCATAACGGACAAAAGATAAATAGATTTTACATGTAGCACAATCGCAGTTGCGCTGCGTTCCATGTGCGTGGCACACTTTCTCCATCCAACGTTTTCAGTTTATAGGCTCCCTTTCCTAGGACCTCCGCTATGCGATATGGTCCTTCCCAATTTGGAGTCACTTTACCGTGCGGGATTGCGTTGTTGGCCTCATTGTTTCTGAACACGTAATCGTCTTCTTTGAAGACGTTCAGCTTGACTCTCGCGTTGTTATAACACTCGATTTTCTTTTTGCAGTTTGCTTCTTTGAAGGCTGCCAACTCTTTACGTCCTTCTGCTAAGTCTAGGTTGAGACGCAGCTCCGCGTCATTATCGGTTGTGTTTGCAACTAGGACTCTTGCGGAGGGGATTCCTATTTCCGCGGGAATCATTGCCTCGAAACCATACGTCAAGCTGAATGGGGTTTCGCTATTGCTGGTATTTGTTAACGTGCAGTGAACCCAGATGACATTTGGGAGTTCCTCCGCCCATGCGCGGCCTTTGGTTCCCAACCTTTCCTTGATTCCCTCTACAAAACTTCTATTAGCTCGCTCAACTTGTCCATTCCCATGCGGGTGAGTGACAGAAGTGAAAATTGGTTGTATGTGTAGATCTACATACCAACTTACGAGGCCTTTGTCCACGAATTGAGTCCCATTATCTGTGACTAGGTTCATTGGGAGACTGAAGCGACGGATGATAAATTCCGAGATGAACTTCTTTACTTGGGCCCCTGTGATTTCCGTCAAGGGTTTTGCTTCTACCCACTGAGTGAAGTAGTCAATGGCCACTATGAGGTATTTTCGCTTCCCTCTTGGCATTGCGAAAGGCCCGACAATGTCAATTGCCTATTTCTGGAATGGCCAAGAGGATGTCACTGGACCAGATCGTTCTTGAGGCGCATGGTGTTGGGCGCATGTCTTTGGCAGGAATCCCACCGGCTAATGACTTTTAAGGCATTGAGGTGCATTCCTGGTTAATATTATCTAGTATTCATGATTTTAGCCACCACCATGCGCAGACCCGCGTGAAGACCACAGATACCTTCATGAATTTCTCGGATGAGGTAATTTGCGTCTTCTGTATCCACGCGTCTGAGTAACGGGGCCAGATAAAACCTTCGGTATAACACTTCCATCATTCATTTGGTATTTGTGTTGTATTTTGGTTGCTTCCGCGCGCTTTTCTGGTAATGTGCCCGTACTGAGATATGTTTTTACGGGGTCATCTAAGAATCTTCCCCGTTTGGATCACGTTCACTTCCCTTGATGGAATTGATGGTGTGTTCGTGACTTCGATGTGAACCTCTTTCCCAAGATGGCCAAATCTTGTATCGGCCATCTTGCTCAAAGCGTCTGCGGGCTAGTTTTTGTTGCGGCTGATGTGAATCACTGTGCACGATGAGAAGTTCTTCATCAATTGCTTGGCTTGTTTGAGGTACAAGTTCATTGATGCTTCTTTTGCTTCGTAAGTGCCATTGATTTGACCCGCCATCAACATAGAGTCTACGTGCGCAAGGACATGCTTTGCGCCCAGCTTGAGTGCAATCCAGAGTCCAGCTAACAAGGCCTCGTACTCTGCCTCTTTGTTTGTGCTTTTAAATTCCACTCTGATTACATATGTGAACCCGTTTCCTTCTGGGATGAGCAGCCCGAGTCCTACACCCGCACCTTCTGCGTTTGAGGCATTGTCAGTATATAAGTGCAGATTGCCTTCTCATCGTCGGCCGCTTGGCATTCCAGTTCAACTTTACATTCTTCTATCTTTTCTTCTAGTACCTCAGCGATAAAGTCTACTAGCACTTGGTCTTTGAGGGTTGGGCAAGTTTTGTAATTTATTGTATGCGCGCCCAGCTCTATAGCCCATTTTGCTAATCTCCTAGATAATTTAGGCATGCTCAACACATTGTTCAATTTGTAATCACTGAGCACATCGATGGGATGGCTTTGAAAGTAGCAGTAGAGCCTGCAGGTTGCATGTACCAGAGCTAAGACAAGTTTTTCCATTGTTAGTACCTAACCTTAGGTCTCTCATTTATATATTGGCTTTACTCTAAAATAATCATTATATTATCACAAATATAATAATATTAATAATAAATATTTAATAAATTTCCAACATTAACATATAAGGCTAGTCGTGTTTTACACCTCATACTCGATTCTAAACACGTTTGTTGGTAATCTAAGAGTGATCGGGATCGTTTTATTTGAAAAAGAATACAACCACTAAAATGATTTGTCAAAATAGTACCTTTATATAACAATAACTAGCTGATTACCCCGGAAGGGTTCCGGGGTTGAAAAATCTAATTTTACGTGATAACCTATTGCAAATGGCTAAAGTTAACTAACCACAAAATCTCTCAATTATTGCATGTTCATAGTATTCTAATCAGTAATAACTCATATTCCCTAATCTAAAACCTAATCAGTAATCATGTAAAGAATCACATATGTAAGCTGCAACTATTCAAAAACTCATCACATCTCTCTAATTTCTCACATTCTAATGACTCTTATAATTCCTAACCTAATCAACTAAACAAACACTTAAGTTGGAAGTTGTAACCATTGCATTTCATTATGCCACGTTGCATAATCAAGAGATGGTTGAGACCACCATTGAACACCACATCAGCAGCTATCAATTCTTCTCGGGAGCGTCCCAGAGTTGAAAAATATAACCATTCTAATAATACTAATACTAATAGTAATAATTATTACTCTTGTAATTAAATAAATAAAAAAATAACCTTGCTATAAGGTGACACCATGTGTTGCAGTGTTGCGCGATTTTTTCTCCTAGCTTCTCTTAATGAAGTATACCTAGTAAAATTCCAATGATAACATGGCGATTGGGCTGATTTTCAACATCGTGGATAAGAACCTAGTTTAAAAGAAAAAACATGATTAATGTATAACATGAATACTTTGTGTGTTTTTTTCTGTATGAACGAAACCTCACAAAAAATAGTCGATTTTTTCTCTATTTTTTATATAGCACTATGGTACTCGTTGGAAAGATAATAAAACGCTCGTTAATTTGGTGTAATTTTTTTCTTTAAAAAATCCCGTATATAAAAGATATAAACGTTTAAAAATTATATGAGAAAACATGATAGATAAAATTTTAAATTTATTTTTAAATTCTTTTTTTTCCTAAAATAACTCAATTTAATTAAAAAAGAAATAATTCAAAAACATTAAAATCTTTTAATTATGATGCCACGTGGCAGTTTCATGGAAAAGTTGAAGGCACCATTGCACGCCACATCAGCAATGTTCAATTCTTTTATATATATTAATAGATTAATAGATATAAGTGTAAACAAAAAAACAGAACATTTTTCATTTCAATAATCTAAAACGATGAAGCTACATCACATTCTACATACGTGCGTATTATGTTTTGTTTATATCAAACCCGGTATCAAGATTAAAATTAAGACAACGGTATTAGCAAGCAATATAAATTTGTAACAATTATTTTCGATCCAACCGTTCAAAAATTTCAAACAAAGATAGACTTTTGATGGTAAATTTGCATTTTCTTTCCTCATTTGTAGTTGTTTTTTCCAAGTGGGTTGGCATGATAGGTAAACATCTATTGAAAATCATACGAATCAGAATTAACCTTTTCATGTTATTTCATTATCATATGCGGATGTCTTTTATACATCGAAATCATTAACTAAAAAGAAATTATTACAGCAGCTAACGAAGTGTCGTACAAGTATTTGTAAAATGATTACAACTCTCTAGATAATGTATGCATATATAAACCACACCAACCACAAATGATGTCACAAGTGCTACAACCACAAATGATGTCACAAGTGCTACAACCCAAACCCAGAACTGACCGTACCTCAACCAACAAAATTTGAAACAAGACATGGTAAAACATTGACCAATACAAAACATACCTAAAACAAATCTTGATCTAGCTAGATTAATATAGAGATGTCCATTTCAGCTTTCAGGTGGTGCATAAGAATACTTTTACGCGACACTTATATTCGAGATTTTGTTCTTCTACATGAAGTTATCAACTGTCGAGTTCTGTTTTACACATGCACTCGTCACCCATGGATATTAACGAGTGTGGATAAACCCATGGTATTAGATTGTTGTATTAGAATAATTCAACAAATTGTCTAAACATTGGTCTAAGCAACTACAAACAAACGTAAATGAAGAGCTAATTGTTAGAAACTTGGAAAATTCAAGATACTAGTTTTAAACTTATTATTCTTGACTAGATTTCTAATCCTTGCGTAATTACGCTACTCAAACTTGCATTACGCAATTTGTTCATTTATCTATCAACTATTAACCATTCATACACGGCCGGATAGTAAATCCAAACAATTGCTTTGGGCCCCGCCTAAATAAGGCTTCCATTTAAAAAAAGAAATATCACGGGATCCCCTTGAACTCAGCATGCTTCGCGCATCTTGTGCGGACGAGTACTTTCCTTCTTCTGCTGATCCAGAGATTCTGGACCAAACAGATTGCTTTCCTTTCCCTTTGTTGTTAGAAGATGGATGATGATTATTGCTTTGGTACGTGTGTTTGTTTCGATGGAAAGAACGCTCGGAAGACGCATAGACTTTTGCGGATTCAATCACTTCGTCCCAAGCATTGGGTACGCCATTTTTTCCGGTGAGGCACTTCATTAGATCGTCGTTTCTTACCCCGTGTATGAATGCTGCACTGCACGGGTAAGTTCTTCTCCGCAACCTAGCTAGAGAGCCTCGTTGTTGTATCTGACGATGTAGTCCTCTAAGGACTCATTCTCGTGGCATGTACACAATAGGATGTGTGCTTTATCTTTCCTATGCTTGCGCAAGTGTGAGAAGTGATTTTTGAATTTTCGAATGAGATCGTCGAATTCTAGCAGACTTCCAACGGGCAAACTTTCATACCAGACTCTGGCTGCCCCTGTTAATGTTTGCACAAACAGATGACACCAGGCTTGTACAGGCCAGAGTTTAAAACTGCTTGCGCAGTCAAAAGCATGCAAATGATCGTCCGGATCACGTAGGCCATCATATTTCCCAATTGTACTTGGGAGCTTGCATTCTTGAGGCATTGGTGCCAGCGCTATTCGCGCGCAAAATTTTGATCTCTCCGCGAAGGTCTTTGGCATGTAAGGCTTATAGATATCATCATCTTTTGGTGCTGGATTGCTAGCAACCGATTTAGAACGTTGCTTTCGGTTGGAATCATGTTGTACTTCATCATCAAATTCATAGACGTCAAGTTCCTCATCCAGGTTGACGAGGTCCTGACCGCGAGTATTTCTACCACGGTCTCCACCACGTACCGCCTGACGAGGCCCAGTTGGACGACGACCATTATTGTCTTCTAAAGAAGACTCTGAGTCATCCTCCATCGTGCCAAAACTTAAAGTGTTTTGGACGTTAAGCTTGGCTTTTTCCATAACCATCTTTTGGTATTCGACAATTGTTTTTGAATTTTTCTTGGCTAACCACTCATCCGGGTCTACCGGAGACTCGTTGTCTTGTTTCTTCTTTGCTCCTGTGTAACACCCCAACCGATGGCGGAATCATCGAGGTGTCACGTAGTGACGATTGTTCAAAAGCACATGATACTAAAATGTAAATATATTATTGAATAATTTAAATTGTCTTACATAGATGAAATGGAAAACAAACACAAAAGTCTGAACGAAACATGAAATTTCAAAAAACTTAATTAAAAGCAAGCATTAAAATCCAATGCAATGGAACTAAGATCAAACTGCACCTGAAACATGTACAAAATAGGTTTTGTCAACATAAGAAATGTTGGTAAGCATTCCTAGTATTAAATACATATAGTAAGTTGAAAAAGGAATACAATTCAAGTGCAAAGCTACAGTGCAAATATGTAAACTATGTATCATACAAATGAGCGAAATCAATCCTGTGACTGTATAATGTACTAAATGAACGGCGGTGTACTTATCCAAATAATTGGATAATAACTTAACAATGACCATGGATTCTCCGATGAAAAAGGGGGAGAATCAACCTAGGCGGGTTGTCAATCCAATAGCGCTATCCAATGTTAAGGTCGGCTTGTACATGGCTAATGATTTCACTAAGTACAAATGTATTCTACATGTAATGTCTAAGCATAAAGCACGTTTGTAAGCAAATGCACGTAGTACTAGAATTGTTTTGTAAAAATGTGAACTTGTATTTGTAATTTGTATAAGTGTACATGTAAGACCCCAAAAGTGAATAAAAGCAAAAAGGGGATAGGAAATACTCACAGTTCGCGTAATAACTTGAAATATGTCGAATCGCAAAGTTTGGATTAGAACATCCCAAAGGATTAACCTAAATGAATAAATAGTAATTTTTAAGGGAACGAACTTAAAGTCTAAGTCATCTAGGATTAGGCACTTAGGGTTTCTAGACTAGAATTTGGGGATTTTATGGTTTTTGATTTGAACTAAAATTGGTTTTAAGAAAGAAAATTTCATAACTCAATTATCCTTTAATAATTACATCAAATTATGAAAACATGTAAAATAATTGAAAGTGTAAATATGAAATAAGTTGAATTTAAATAAAAGACTTTATAAGATTTAATATGAAATAAAAGTTGAAATTAATGGAGTAAATCAATACATCAAAATAAATTTAGAAATTATAAGACATTTCAATTATGAGAAAATAAATTAACTCTCAGAATTTTAAAACTTATAATTTTTGTATTTTGTATATTTTAAATATTATTTATTGTTATTAATATCAAAATAATAAGGAAATAAATACAAATAAAGTGCAAAAATATCATTTTTATATTTGAACAGTATTTTATATGTGTTATAAGTGGGAAATAATTTTATAAATTATTTTCCGTATTATTTTCATTTAAAACATGATTTAATTGAATTTTTAATCAATTAAATATAATTAAATTATAAAACGATTAAAAATAATATTTTTACAGACAAGAAATATACCAAAAACTTGGATATGGTTAGAAACAATTCTACAAAAATTTTGGTGTTAAAATGACTAAAAACGAATTTTTAATGAATTAATTACGATTTAAACGAAATAAATATGTTAAAAATAATAAATAAATAATTTCCAGAAAAATAAAATTACAAACATAAACTTTAGAGTTTTGTGGAGCTAGGATAATTTTTATAAAATTTTTGGATCAAGTTTATTATTTTAAATAATTAAAATAGAGTTATTATAGTTAATAAATAATAAACAGAAAAAAAATGGAACAGATTCGATCCCAAGGGGGGACTCGAACCCGGGACCTGCTCTACATGGGTTTAAAGCTCAGACCAGCTGATCTGGGTGTAAGTTTGTTATTTTGGTGGTTCCTAAATTAATTTATAATTATCATGAAACACCAAATTACAACAAAATTAGAAAAAAAAGAGACCAGACGCTGAGGATGGGTTTTGAACCCGCGTCTGCTCTTCGTCTACGCACTGCACAAACCAGTTACTCTGAGTTATTATTTGATGATATAACCTCGATTTATATATACTTAAACACAACCTGAAAATATCAAAATCCCCAATTCTATTCTTTATAAACCCTAACTCCTAAGCAATATAATTGATCTTACAAACGATACAAATAACAATCGAGATGATGGGGCTTTTATTCCTCAATAAAAACCGATCCTAACCATGTAATTTAATTGACTTACTTGAAAGATTTCGGGGTGTAATAGGTTCGTGGCCGCCTCTTCTTAATTCGTACAATTGAGGCTTGATTGAATTGTTTTAGATGGGGGTTTTGATACAGAACTGATCGAAGAGCATGTAGTTAAATATATGTGCATTCAATTTCGACAACACAACTATATATCTATTGAATTGAATCTTTGCTAAGGAAGGTTATAAACGCAATTATTAATTGTTCAATTGATTATCAATTCTCGCAGAATTTACTATGTTTACAGCAATAATTGACGCGTACAAGGTTTTTGCACAAAAATAGAAACGTAGATTCTTGGAAAGAAAGTCAAAGCACGCGTGAATTGCTCGGCTTTGTGTCGGTGGGTCTTGATCCGGGTCTTGGGTCTGCAGTCGGGTCACTGGTCATAGGTTTTGGGTTGGGTAGATTGGGCCTGGTTACTGGGCTAAGATGGTTGGGCTCCGAAAATTTTTAAAAGGGATGGTTGGGTTGGGATATGCTTGTGTATAAGCTAGTTAGTTATGATGGTTTATAAAACTAAGCTATATATATGTCTTTAAAACATAAAATAAAATTATTATTATTATTATTATTATTATTATTATTATTATTACTATTATTATTATTATTATAAATTAGACATGGTTATTCTTGTACAAAAGAAGTATAATATAAATAAAGGGCGGTTTCACTAATTCAAAAAAAAAATTTAGGGAAAAATATGCAATGTTACAGTCTTCCCTACTTTTGGAAACTTCGTCCTGAAGTTATTAAAAACACAGAGTTGAGGGTGGAATTAAGGCAACGACATGAAATAGAATAATCTGTTTCGAATAATTTGGATGAGAGATTTGACATATGTGAGTTTTAAGGATTTGATTAGGTTCGTCTGAAATAGCAAGGAGAATGAGAATCTAGCAAAATACTAAACTTTAAGTTTTAGGAATCCTAAAAGAAATGTATGAGTTGATTTGACAAATTTTGAAGTAGGAGTTTAAAACGAATATCTTTGACGTTTGACCCGAGGTTAGGAACTTGGGAGTGTAAATGAGAAGGGTTTTGGGAATGTGTAACTGGTGAAGGGCTGAGGTACTAATGAAGCAGTCTCCCCTACTTTTGAATGGTTTCTGACCGAACATTATTAAGGACATGCAACAGGATTTTGAGTAACAGAGAGTGTAAGAGTATAAAAAGTTTAAGGTTTTCTGTAGAGGTGGTCAACAAGGAAGGTTCCAACAAAACTAAAAAAAATGCTAGCTATTAGTCAACGACCTATTGAAGAGGTAGTAATGGGTAGGTTCTTGGTCAGACTCCTAGTCCGCACACGCAGTATCGTTTATGCTTATATATAGGGTGTACCGCAGCTAACCCACCACACTCTCGATACTTTGGACTAGTACTGATTGTCTACCAACAGCCCAAATAGAATTACACACCACCCTCATGTACCTGTAAACCCATGATTGCGTTCCGGACCGTAATTATCGATTTACCTTACACTGGGGTGCTATGCTTTTCCATAACACTAACATAAGTAATACAAGAAACAATGCGTGCAACCAAAATGTTTTAAGTAGTAGATACTGCACAAGTATAAGATGCGGTTGGAGGTTCTTCCCCTTTTAGGTTCACCTTTTAACCGTAATGAGATTAATGTGTAATTATAAGACATGATTAGGGGTTCTAAACAACCATATTGATAAACTCTGAGGATTACACCGTTCCCCTTGGGTTAGAGGAATACTATGAACCGAGTCGTACATGGGAACTGGCTTAGATCTCATACGAGCTATCAATTAGTATGTTCGTTGGTCATGATGATGAACAAAATAATGTAAAGTATAACAGGGTTTTGCTCACAACAAAAAAAAAATATGCATACCAAATATGCGTTCATGTAAGTATATAAGTATAGCATAAAATTTCGATTGAAAGAATAGCATAACGTAAATTGAGTAAATCGCACAATTTGCACAAAATGAAAGTAAACGAGTTAAATTAATGCTCAAAACTAGTGTTGTAAGAATAACTACTAATAACTAGTGCGAGAATAGTTGCAAATAACGCGTGAAAATAATTACCAACAAAAGAATAATACAAAAATAATAAGATAATGTACGAACGTAACTATAAATAGAATGGTGTAAAAAAATAATGCAATTTACTGTAAATGAAAGTGCGTAGAACAGACGTATAGTCTACTGGTATGAGGATAACTTTTTGGAAACCGAAGAATGTTTTAAGTTCAAAACAGGTTCACTTGAAAAGATTTCGTAGGTACACATTTTCATGTGTTTACGAGAAGTCGAGTTTGAAAAGTGTTATAAGGTATATTATTAGTTGCAAATTCCTCCCAAAAACATATATTGGATACGTTATATGGAAACATGCAGATTTACATTTGATTTGTAAAATATGCAATGCATGTTTATAAAATGCAAGATGAAACCATTTCATGAAGTGTGTGTAAATCTAATGTGTTTCGAAAGACCAAGATTTAAAATGACGTGAAAGTTGTGAATGATCCCAGATGCCTTGACGAATTTTGGAAACTAAATTTTTTTTGTATTTAAACATTTCTTTAACTTGTGGGTTGAAAAGTCGGAAATTTTTAATTGTTATGAAATGTTGAGAAAATCGAAGTGTTACCCGTTAAGACTGGGTAAACTTGAAACCTTTTATATTTTCAAACTTTTACGAAATTTATACATTGAAAGATCATTTATTTGCAGGATCGTTAAGGCATCTCTTTGGGCTCATAGCGGGCTATTTGTTTCAAGGCACAAGGTGTATGAAAAGTATGTTCTAATTTGGCGAATAGGCTTTGTGAAAAGACTTTTAGAATAAGTTGTCAAATTAATCGTTTTAGAGAGTAGTGTACTAGTGCGTATCGTGTTGGTAGGCATTTATGTATGAGTTTAGTCTGACTAAGAAGTTCTAACTAATGGTAGTTGGCTATGGCTTAGGAGACTGGGTGCAGCAATATTAGTATTAGGTATATGAGGATATACTGTGACTTCGATCACGTAAGTTTGTAAACATGAACGTATAAAACAGGTTGAAATAATAAGTTTGGAAAAACCATGTTCATTTTTAACTGTATGATGACGCAACATTCCTAAAATCAGGATGTGATCAAAGTTAAACACAGAGTTTAAAGCTTAAGTTGTGGGTAAAAATGTTTTAACGCAAAACGAGTAATACCTTATAATGTAAAAATCATGAGCATAAATGAAAAAGTGTAAGCTTTAATGCGATAATATATTGAACAAAAGTTTTAGTAATGATGGTAAGGGATTCAAAAGCGAATGATCAATGAATAATGGCATATGAAACATCAAGTGATTAAATGGAATCTTCAGATGATAAACAAACATAAATATCAATGATATAAAACATTGGAATTATTTCCATAGGAATCTTTGACTCACTCAAGTATTTGAATTTTCCTAGTGACTTGTGGGGGCGTACTTTAGCCTATAAGTGAATGCTCATCCCAAGAGTTCCCAGGTCGGTATACGGGTCCCTCGTCTGATTGGGATTTATACGAAATACCCGGCCTAGACAGAAAACTCAGGATACAGACGCTCACCCTTCCAGATTGCACGTGCCCCATCACTAGTGAATTCCAAAACTTTAGCGAGTTAAAAACGAGATGCAAAAATAGATCCTTGAGATTTGGATTTCACTCCTAACTCAAAGATGTATTTCAAAATTGAAAATGATTGTGGAATGGAACCAAACACTAAGTTAAGGATATCACTCCCAGCTTAGTGGTTAAGTTCCTTTTTGAAAGAAATACTCTTTGAGGTGTGGATACCACTCCTATCTCAAAGATATATTCCTAAGATAAATAACATATAGAGGAGTGAAACTAATCAACAAGGTATGGATGTCACTCCTAACTTGGTGATATCGTTTCATTTGTGAAATACGAGTATCTTCTTCTTTAAACAACACACCGAAAGAATAACGAGAAAGAATCATAGCGAAAATATCTTGAAAGAAAATAATAGGATAAAGAGAAATAAACACGAGAGGACTCGTGAATGTAAGCTTGGTTATAGACTAGGCTAAAAGGCATTCTAATAACCTAATTCCCTATAACCATGGCTCTGATACCAATCTGTAGCACCCCAACCGATGGCGGAATCATCGAGGTGTCACGTAGTGACGATTGTTCAAAAGCACATGGTACTAAAATGTAAATATATTATTGAATAATTTAAATTGTCTTACATAGATGAAATGGAAAACAAATACAAAAGTCTGAACGAAACATGAAATTTGAAATAACTTAATTAAAAGCAAGCATTAAAATCCAATGCAATGGAACTAAGATCAAACTGCACCTGAAACATGTACAAAATAGGTTTTGTCAACATAAGAAATGTTGGTGAGCATTCCTAGTTTTAAATACATATAGTAAGTTGAAAAAGGTATACAATTCAAGTGCAAAGCTACAGTGCAAATATGTAAACTATGTATCATACAAATGAGCGAAATCAATCCTGTGACTGTATAATGTACTAAATGAACGGCGGTGTACTTATCCAAATAATTGGATAATAACTTAACAATGACCATGGATTCTCCGATGAAAAAGGGGGAGAATCAACCTAGGCGGGTTGTCAATCCAATAGCGCTATCCAATGTTAAGGTCGGCTTGTACATGGCTAATGATTTCACTAAGTACAAATGTATTCTACATGTAATGTCTAAGCATAAAGCACGTTTGTAAGCAAATGCATGTAGTATTAGAAATTGTATTGTAAAAATGTGAACTTGTATTTGTAATTTGTATAAGTGTACATGTAACAACCCAAAAGTGAATAAAAGCAAAAAGGGGATAGGAAATACTCACAGTTCGCGTAATAACTTGAAATATGTCGAATCGCAAAGTTTGGATTAGAACATCCCAAAGGATTAACCTAAATGAATAAATAGTAATTTTTAAGGGAACGAACTTAAAGTCTAAGTCATCTAGGATTAGGCACTTAGGATTTCTAGACTAGAATTTGGGGATTTTATGGTTTTTGATTTGAACTAAAATTGGTTTTAAGAAAGAAAATTTCATAACTCAATTATCCTTTAATAATTACATCAAATTATGGAAACATGTAAAATAATTGAAAGTGTAAATATGAAATAAGTTGAATTTAAATAAAAGACTTTATAAGATTTAATATGAAATAAAAGGTGAAATTAATGGAGTAAATCAATACATCAAAATAAATTTAGAAATTATAAGAAATTTCAATTGTGAGAAAATAAATTAACTCTCAGAATTTTAAAACTTATAATTTTTGTATTTTGTATATTTTAAATATTATTTATTGTTATTAATATCGAAATAATAAGGAAATAAATACAAATAAAGTGCAAAAATATCATTTTTATATTTGAACAGTAGTTTATATGTGTTATAAGTGGGAAATAATTTTATAAATTATTTTCCGTATTATTTTCATTTAAAACATGATTTAATTGAATTTTTAATCAATTAAATATAATTAAATTATAAAACGGTTAAAAATAATATTTTTACAGACAAGAAAAATACCAAAAACTTGGATATGATTAGAAACAATTCTACAAAAATTTTGGTGTTAAAATGACTAAAACCGAATTTTTAATGAATTAATTACGATTTAAACGAAATAAATGTTAAAAATAATAAATAAATAATTTCTAGAAAAATAAAATTACAAACATAAACTTTAGAGTTTTGTGGAGCTAGGATAATTTTTATAAAATTTTTGGATCAAGTTTATTATTTTAAATAATTAAAATAGAGTTATAATAGTTAATAAATAATAAACAGAAAAAAATGGAACAGATTCGATCCCAAGGGGGGGACTTGAACTCGGGACCTGCTCTACATGGGTTTAAAGCTCAGACCAGCTGATCTGGGTGTAAGTTTGTTATTTTGGTGGTTCCTAAATTAATTTATAATTATCCTGAAACACCAAATTACAACAAAATTAGAAAAAAAAGAGACCAGACGCTGAGGATGGGTTTTGAACCCGCGTCTGCTCTTCGTCTACGCACTGCACAAACCAGTTACTCTGAGTTATTGTTTGATGATATAAACTCGATTTATATATACTTAAACACAACCTGAAAATATCAAAATCCCCAATTCTATTCTTTATAAACCCTAACTCCTAAGCAATATAATTGATCTTACAAACGATACAGTTAACAATCGAGATGATGGGGCTTTTATTCCTCAATAAAAACAGATCCTAACCATGTAATTTAATTGACTTACTTGAAAGATTTCGGGGTGTAATAGGTTCGTGGCCGCCTCTTCTTAATTCGTACAATTGAGGCTTGATTGAATTGTTTTAGATGGGGGTTTTGATACAGAACTGATCGAAGAGCATGTAGTTAAATATATGTGCATTCAATTTTGACAACACAACTATATATCTATTGAATTGAATCTTTGCTAAGGAAGGTTATAAACGCAATTATTAATTGGTCAATTGATTATCAATTCTCGCAAAATTTACTATGTTTACAGCAATAATTGACGCGTACAAGGTTTTTTGTGACATCCGTCACCTTCGTCTTTCGTCAAGTTGACAATAATAACCCTTGAAATATTTTCATTATAGTCCGTTATATATTCAAACATACCTATTTCAGTCCTTGTATTTGGTTATCGTTTTCTAATTTAAATGTTTAGCGATTTTTAAAGTTTATATGAAATATCAAGACTTTTAGTTAAAAACTTATAAAAACGCAAAGTTATTAAGTCTTTGGATAATTAAAGTTTTAAGGTTGGTAGTATAAAAGTTTAAGTTAAAAAACCAAGTTAGTTTTCTTAAGTTTAAAAAGGAAAGAAACTAACTAAATTGTATTATAACTAACTAAGTTAAATGTGAAGGACCATTTTTGCCAATTATTGAAAGTTTTAAAAAAAAAAAAATCTGGCTGCTGTCTTCTTCGGTATTCCGGCACCCAGCTCCGGCCACCGGAGGATCATTCCGACGAACATGTAAAACCCGATTCAAGAGTTGTAACCGTTCACAACTCCTTTCCAAACGTTTCTCCGCCCTTAGACATTGAAACCCCATCATTTAAACGAACTATAACGTATATTTTATTGGGTTTAACTCGTGATTATTAGTAACCGACCGGAATTTTTAAAAACCCATTAAAATGGGCGTTTTTGATGACCATTATATAAATTGTTAGCACCATCTTGTTTCTGCACATCCACACTTTATAAACCCACAAAAAAAAATTCGACCTTGAACGAGTATAGAGAGCTCCAAATTGAACCCATTAGTCGCGCCCCTTTTCCTTTTTATTCGGCTTCAAGACGTGAAATTGTAAGTAATTCCTTGTTACAATCATGTTAGTCGGCCCTGTTAAAACATAAGCCCTATGATTCTGTTCGTTTTCTTGTCTGAATCGAGGTATTGATTTTGGATGTTAGGGTTAGGGTTCTTAGAGATTTGGGGAAGAAGATGAACATACTAATAATGTTTAAATGGAATTATCTTTGAATTAAAACAACAAGTAGACTAGATGGTGTAGTGGTTAGATCTTCAAGGTTACACAAGGAGGAGCCGAGTTCGAGTCCCCATGGCAGCAACATTTAGAGTTTTCTTTTTCAGATTTTGTATTTCTTTTTTTTTGTTATTTATTCATAAATACATTTATATCTTTAAATATTCATAACAAATTCATTTTTGCTCCAAAAATTATAAAAATTTAGGAGTAGCTTTTTGACACCTCATAGAAAATTATGATATTTTTATTTTCTGAAAAATAAATTATTTTCATATTTTTATTGATTTAAATTGCTTTGATCATAATTAATTGATTAAAAATTCATTTTTAATGATTTTAATCTCAAACTTTTTGTGAAATTATTTCTAATAATCATGAACTGAAATAAAAATTATGGGCTTAGAAAACATTTATTTTTATTAATTTTCCTATTTTTAATCATTTAAACATGATTTAATCTCATTAAATCAGTTTTAAATATAAATAAGTTTACAAAAATTATGGGAAAATTATGTTCATTTATTTACATCAGGAATTATTTATTTTCTATAAAAATAGCATTTTTGGATCATGTCTTGAATTATTAGTCTTATTTATGATTAAATAGACATAATTAATAATTTATTTATTTGTACTATTAAATATCTATTTATGAATACTTTCCTATAAATTAGAAATCTTTTATCTTATTTACCATTTGTAGATCATTGTGAAACACATAATTATTTATTTATACATATATAATTATTGCATTTATTTATAATAACTAGTTAAAGTAATTAACTAAATTATTTTGTCATAATTATGCAAATATATTTTGATCTAAATATTTAATTGGTAATAATTATATTACCTAAATCATATTTACAAACTTTGGTATATTATTTTTAATATACAACTTTTAATTCGACTAATCATAAAAAAACCTTAATTCCCAAATCGACTTAGCAAACCCTAATGCCTTAGACCCTAGTTACTTTAGACTCTTAGACTTTTCCTTATTAGTATTCTTACACATTATAGGTTGAATTCCTCGGAATTCTCATTACTTAGCTCACGACCGCTTAAGTGGATTTTGATCGCTTTCGCTAACTGTGAGTATATCTTTTCCCCTTTTACTGTTTTACTATTTTGGGGTGACTCATGTACTTATGTAACACCCCAACCGATGGCGGAAACATCGAGGTGTCACGTAGTAACGATTGCTCAATAGCTCATGGACTAAAAGTGTAAATATTGATACATTGATTAAATAGTTTATTACATTGAAATGAAATACAACGATTCTAAATGTCACCTAAACTGAAATACAATGAATCAAAATCTAAATATGAATCCGAAAGCTTAACGAATGCATCTCAAATAACCTGAAACATGTACGAAAATAATTTGTCAATACAAAAATGTATTGGTGAGCATACCCTGTTTAAATAAATATAGTAGGAAAAGTGTTTAGCAATTCATGTGCGGTACCATTTGCAATTATGTAATAAGTAATATCCGTTCAAAATCAACCCTATGTAAAGAAAAGCAGATATATATAGTATGCGCTAGTAGTAATGTAATACATAGCAATGACGAGGACTCTCAACAGAGTCACAAGGGTATATACCATAGTACTATTCATTGAAATGCCAGGCCCTCAAAGGTTAATGATTTTGACAAGTCATAGACACACAAATTAACATAACGCAAACACACATGAGAATTGCATTTAGTGAAAGAGTAACATTTAGTAAAAGAAATAGAAACTTGATAGTAAGTACACGAGTCACCCCAAAATAGTAAAACAGTAAAAAGGGGGAAAAATATACTCACCTTGATAAGCTAGCAAAAGTTCACACAAAAGTTGATGTTGAACTTGCAATGAATTGACGAGAATCAAAGAATTATGCCTGAACCTAATTAAGGAGTGATATTTTAGTATCTATAGTTATAGTGTTTGTATAATGTATATCAATTTTGATTTATCTATTTTTAAGCCATTCGTTTTACTTTATAGTATTATATATATTCGAATTCACAACCCAAAAATTGTAGCGTAATAGTGAACCAAAAACAATAAAAGACAATCTAACTTGATTCGCGTATAACGAAAAATATTATTGAAGTTCATATTAAATTTAATGAAACTAGCTTGTCTTTTGTTCCATTTAGGATTGTTGACGATTTCCATTTACAGATTAAATGACTAGTTCCCAAAAGTTATTTATATGTTAACAATGTAATATTGTTTTAATACTCTCATAAGTTTTCAAAATGCTTCAATAAATATACTAGTCAACTAAATTAGTATAGGCATGAGGTGATATACAATTTAACAAGTAACGCCAATTTATAGAATTTACATACATATGTTCTATTTTATAAATAATAATTTAATATGATAATCTTCATATTATTTTATACATAAAAGTATTTGGCAAGAAACTCTATTAAACGGTATGTTAGTATGATGAAAATAGATTGGCAGAAAATAAAAATCTAAATAAAACTTCACCTCCATCCTATATTTGAATATTATATGTTTTTTTTTTCCTTTTAAATAACCCATCCGGTGCACCATGTTTGTGTACTTTAGTATTCTAAATGAGACAAAGTTGGTTGTAATACCTAGTTTGCGACAACAACTCAAGACGGAATGATGAACGCCAAGTGGGAGGGTGAACATGAAGAGAAAGATAGCTCCACAATCTCCGGTCCTATGGCGATAACGATATCAACAAACCACGGATGTACCAAGGGTGTCGGGTAGGCGGTAGCTATAGTTGGTGACAGTAGTTTCAACCGCAAAGCAGAAATTGGGAGGTTAAAATAAAGGAGATATGTTTAGACAAATGCCATGGACTTTGCTTAATTATATATAATTCATTGGATTAGTATTGGTTAGAAATTTGAGTTTATTAATCTTTAATGACATTCAATCACCATCATGGAGCTTTTGTGAGTTACAAAATAAATTGAGGAAATGGAAACGTCTTGAAAGGAAAAGAAAGAGTTAATGAATTAAAACTTATCAACAATTCTTTAATGAAGTGTTATATCATTTGTAACTTAAAGTCATCAAACCAACTCCAAATATGCAATATCTACATGAAATTGACAAGGAAGAATAATAATAATATTAATAATAATAATAATAATTTGTAGAAAACGTTAGAATTGCCATTTTATCCATTTAATATTAACCCTTTAGTTAAGTTTGACCTCAAAGATCCCTAGTAACAAAATGTGCAGTTAATAACCATGATGGTTTAGTTAAATTTTAAATGTATTATATTTCTTTAGGAAGTAACATATTAACTCGGTATTTAATATTTTTAATCCTTTTGAATTTTTCGGGTTTACACTTCTACTTATAAAAATTATAAGTTTTCTTAAATTGCGACTTTTGGTCCTTTTAAACTATGAGAGTTAAAAATGAAAATTTTAAAATAGTTGAGGGGCCAACTTTGTACATAAAAAAAAATTATGTTCATTTATTTACATCAGGAATTATTTATTTTCTATAAAAATAGCATTTTTGGATCATGTCTTGAATTATTAGTCTTATTTATGATTAAATAGACATAATTAATAATTTATTTATTTGTACTATTAAATATCTATTTTATGAATACTTTCCTATAAATTAGAAATCTTTTATCTTATTTACCATTTGTAGATCATTGTGAAACACATAATTATTTATTTATACATATATAATTATTGCATTTATTTATAATAACTAGTTAAAGTAATTAACTAAATTATTTTGTCATAATTATGCAAATATATTTTGATCTAAATATTTAATTGGTAATAATTATATTACCTAAATCATATTTACAAACTTTGGTATATTATTTTTAATATACAACTTTTAATTCGACTAATCATAAAAAAACCCTAATTCCCCAAATCGACTTAGCAAACCCTAATGCCTTAGACCCTAGTTACTTTAGACTCTTAGACTTTTCCTTATTAGTATTCTTACACATTATAGGTTGAATTCCTCGGAATTCTCATTACTTAGCTCACGACCGCTTAAGTGGATTTTGATCGCTTTCGCTAACTGTGAGTATATCTTTTCCCCTTTTACTGTTTTACTATTTTGGGGTGACTCATGTACTTACTATCAAGTTTATAATTCCTTTTACTAAAATAGCAACTCTTATGTGTGTTTGCTTGTGTCATTTTGTGTATCTATGACCTGTCAAATCATTAACCGTTGCGGCCTGGCATTTCAATGAATAGTACTATGGTTTATACCCTTGTGACTCTGTTGAGAGTCCTCGTCATTGCTATGTATTACATTACTACTAGCGCATACTATATATATCTGCTTTCTTTTCATAGGGTTGATTTGACCCGGATACCACTTATTACATCTTGCAAAATAACACACGAATTGCTAAAGTTTACCTTACTATATATATCAAACGGATGTACTCACCAATACATTATATGTGTTGACAAAATTGTTTTGTACATGTTTCAGGTGACGTTTGATGTTTCATGCTTTCACGCTTAGGCTGGACCTAGTGCTTAAATAAAAGTTGAACATTTATTATTTATGTTTGAGATTTATATTAAGACTCTTGTATTTCGTTTTGAACAATGGAAGTTATTTGCTATTAATATTTACAATTTAGTCCATGTGCTATTGAACAATCGTCACTACGTGACACCTCGATGTTTCCGCCATCGGTTGGGGTGTTACATTTTTGCACAAAAATAGAAACATAGATTCTTGGAAAGAAAGTCAAAGCATGCGTGAATTGCTCGGCTTTGTGTCGGTGGGTCTTGATCCGGGTCTTGGGTCTGCAGTCGGGTCACAGGTCATAGGTTTTCGGTTGGGTAGATTGGGCCTGGTTACTGGGCTAAGATGGTTGGGCTCCGAAATTTTTTAAAAGGGATGGTTGGGTTGGGATATGCTTGTGTATAAGCTAGTTAGTTATGATGGTTTATAAAACTAAGCTATATATATATGTCTTTAAAACATAAAATAAAATTATTATTATTATTATTATTATTATTATTATTATTATTATTATTATTATTATTATTATTATAAATTAGACATGGTTATTCTTGTACAAAAGAAGTATAATATAAATAAAGGGCGGTTTCACTAATTCAAAAAAAAAAAATTTAGGGAAAAATATGCAATGTTACATCCTGTTAGTCCCCCCTGATTGGGTTGAACTGGAATGTCGAAGCTGGTTGTTTTTGAGTCACGTTTTTTGTGATGGTGTTCGGTGTAACCTCATTGATCTGATCGTCAATTGTTGCATCTACTTCAGTAGTGTTTTTGTTTGCATCTTTTGAGGAAACCATGGTTGTTAGTTTGAAAGATTATAGAACCGTAAGGGATGGCACCATTGAAGAAACAAATAGTCTTACCACCGGTTAGGGATGATAAGATTATTGTATCTACAGGGTTGATCCTTCACTAGCAGCTTCGGATTGAGAGACCTGCAAACAAGGGTTGATTGTGGGTGTGGAGACGACTACACGAGGTAGTAGTTTATGACAAAAACGGGGTGAATGGGGATACTATTTTTAGTGATAGCTCTCCGGGTTAGTAGAAAGTGTCATTCCTACTAGGGATGTGATCCCTTATATAGGAGTGGACGTATGCCACCATTACCCAAGTCCTAACCGTGGTTAGGTAGTCTCCATCACCCTTGATTATGCTAGTAAGGTGATTTAAGAAAAGCTAAATTTATGAAAATGGTGGAACGGTCTACCGCTTTTAATGCTTGGTCAACGTAGTCA
Source organism: Ambrosia trifida (assembly GCA_028751855.1). NCBI lineage: Eukaryota > Viridiplantae > Streptophyta > Magnoliopsida > Asterales > Asteraceae > Ambrosia > Ambrosia trifida. Next base: position 15,102,971 of record CM054131.1, read on the forward strand.
TCACCCTGATTCATGCATGGTGGTTGACCATGCATGACGTTCGCCTTTGACCATGACGTGGAGGTTGTCCTGGCGTGACTTACTCTACTGGTTCCTTGCACGTGTGTTCCTTCCGCATGGTAGGGCTTTCCGGGTTTGGGTACGTGGGTTAGCCAGTTTAGTACCCAATCCCATCAATATTATATATAAAACAATTTAGGGTGTCTTAACAATACTAGCTAAGACACATTTTTTATTTATTTTATTTTATTTTATTTTTTTTGCAAAATTTACAAGAATGTCATCCAAGTTTTTTTTATTATATAGTTTTTGTTTATATAACTGATCTTTAATAAATTTATCAAATGGTTCATCAACTTTGGTAATGGTTCATCAACTTTGGTAATGATATGTTTAGCATCTCAATTTAAATAAGGTTTTCTTTTTCGTCATTTTTTAGTTTTTTCTTAGCGTCGTACTTTTCTAAATTCCATATACACCGTCATAAGTAGGTTAGTGTTGATGTCGTAACGAACTATACCAATATAACGCCATAATATGTTTTTTTTACGTCGCGTAAAATGTCCCTTAACGAATTTGCTTATTTTTATCTACAATGTTTTTTTTTTCATTTTTATTTAACTAAACTTTCAGCATTAACACTTACACCCCATCAGCTTTCTAAAAACTTTGTAAAATCATTTGGACTATCGAGTTTTACATGCTTATTTTGACTCTCTCGTAATGAGTCAAGTCAAATATAATATGTTTTTGTGCTTAGTTTCATATGCGTTTTCTATAGGTGTGCGTTATGACATAAATTTTGTTCAGAAACGAGTCATGTCAAATACTTGACGGTATAAATTCGAGTTATTTTAAGTTTTCAGGTCAAAATACTAGGTTCAAAACATAATTAAAATGTAGCTCAATGATAATAGCCTTTTCTTTTTTATTATTCACTTACTAGGATGCTTTGGCTGTCATAAATTTACACTAGTTTCCTCCTAAACGAAAACTTAGTTAATTTGATAATCTATATCTATACTTCTATATAATGCATCCTAGATGGACATTAAGGTAATTTCACTATCATTTTAAGATGGCATCCCAAAAGCCTCAAGTGTAATCCCTAAATTTTTATCCCATTTCTTCCATTTATACCCTTGTGTACCACCTTTGATAGCTATTGTACAAAACAATAATGCAACTCATTGCACATAATCCCCTCTACTTTAGCATTCATTAACCAATTGTCATTTATCACCTTGAATGCAATTGAAAGCAATCCATTACTCTTCATCAATGGTTGCTCAACCAAGTTTTATTTTAATTCATTGTTTTATTGTTTTTTTTTTCTCATTTTCATATCTTTTCATTGTGTATTAACTTCCTCTTTATTTTCAATTTCTGAATATAATATTACTGTATGTTTAATTATGTATAATTCATTACCTATTTAAAATAGCCTATAACATTATCTAGACTTCATATGTTTTTTGTATTTAGAAAACTCTATGGTGTTATCTATTGTGGGTTAATTTTACACCACATGATCTTTTCTTCTGGTACCTCCGCGATGAAGTCAGCTAGCACTTGGTCTTTAAGGGCTGGACGAGTTTTGTAATTTATTGTATGTGCGCCCAGCTCTATAGCCTATTTTGCTAATCTCCCAGGTAATTCAGGCTTGCTCAACACATTGTTCAAATTGTAATCACCGAGCACATTGATGGGATGGCCTTGAAAGTATAAGCAGAGCCTGCGGTTGCATATACCAAAGCTAAGACAAGTTTTTCCATTATTAGTACCTGGCCTTAGTTCTCTCATTTACATATTGGCTTTACACTTAAATAATCATTATATTATCACAAATATAATAATATTAATAATAAATATTTAATAAATTTCCAACATTAACATATAAGGCTAGTCGTGTTTTACACCTCATACTCGATTCTAAACACGTTTGTTGGTAATCTAAAAGTGATCGTGTAACATCCGTCACCTTTGTCTATCATTTAATTGACAATATTAGTCCTTCGAATATTTCCTGTTACTTTTGTCGTTTTCAAATTTAATAAAAACGCGAGCTCAGAGTATATTATTTGCATTTATTATGGACGGTATTACGATTTAATCAAACGCGTATGTTGAAACGTCATCCGGGAAAAGATATTATAAAAATTTCAAGTTTATAAAAGTTTTAAGTTTAATTATTTAACTTAGTTAGTTTTTATAAAAGGAAAAACTAACAAGAAAACCTTGAAACTAACTTAAGTTAAATAAGGGGGGACCATTTATGATAATATGCGAAAGTTAAAAAAAAAAATAAACATATCACAAACTCAAAACTCTGTTCCCGTTTTGTTACCCGGTCGGCTGTGCCAGCGGCCTTTGCTCCGGCGAGGCGTTTCGAGGTCGGACTTTAATGCTTTAATCATTCATTTTCAAGCACCGTACGTTTCCGGCGAATTCAGACAATAAATCGGGCAGTTATCAGTTTAAATCATATGTTTAATTGGGTTTTAAAAGCTTGAAACTGTCAAGTCTTAAATCACACTAAATCAATCGTTTTTCTTGACGAACTCTATAAATTGAACGCATGAATAAGCTCTGCACACTTACACGATTCAAACCCACTGAAAATACACCTAAATCGCGTCCAAAAACCCGTGTAATCGGCTATTACAGGTTCGGACTTGGACCTTATTTTCGAGCATCAAATCATTGTTGTAAGTGTGATATTATCATGCCATTTCTTTTAGGTTATACCCCTCCTTGAAAGCCCCATGAAATCGTGGCTCAATTCGATTGAAACAGGTTGATTGTTTTTAAGGTTGGGGTTAGGGTTCTTGCTTGTAAATTGGGGAAGAAGACCAATTTCATTCATTATTTATATAAATTATATTTCAACATTATTAACAAATGTGTTGTATAGTCTAGTGGTTTGGGTGTGGTATTGCAACAAGAACAACCTGGGTTCGAGTCTGCTATGCCCCAAATGTTTTATTTCGATTTTTTTTATATATCATATTATTTAAAATCCTTATATATATATATAAATCATAAAGACCAAATAATTCATATCAAATTCATTTTTGATCCAAAAATTATGAAAATTTGGGTATAACTTCTTGACACCTCATTGAAAATTACCACATTTTTATTTTCTGAAAATGTCTTATTTTTATATTTTTATTGAATTAAATTGTTTTAATCATAAATAAATGATTAAAAATTCATTTTAAGAGATTTTAACCTTAAATTTTCTGTGAATTTATTTTTATGAATTATAAACTGAAATAAAATATAATTCCTCAGAAAATGATTATTTTTGTTATTTTTTTACTATTTTTAATCATTTAAAATACTATTTAAATTTATTAAAAATATTTTAAATGCAAATAAATTAAAGGAAATTATGGAAATATTATTTTGGTATTCCACATCATAAAATAATTATTTTTCATAATAATATCATTTTGGGTTCATATCTCGTATTATTTACGCTATTTATATTTAAGTTCGATATGATAATAAATTGTTAATTAAATATAAACCATAAAATCTATTTCGAGGTTATTTTTTTTCTATAAAATAGAAAATATTTCTATATGTGAAACACATATGAGTTCTAGTCATTTATTAAATTCATCGTGATACATTTATTTCAAAATTGTCGTTCAAATTATTACTAACAATTTCATCTTCCCTATACGAGTCAAGTAAGCCCTAATGCCTTCGATAATTGGTTGTCTTAGATTTTTAAGTCATTTTCCTCATTTAGTATTTCTATATATAGGTTGAGTTATTCGGAATTCTTAAGCCTTACGACGAACATTCTCGGAATTTATACTTAGCGAAACAGTGAGTATATCTTTCCCCTTTTTCATGTTTTACTATTTTGGGGCTACTCATGTACATTATTATCAAATGATATTCTTATACTTAATGCAATTCTCATGTGTGTTTGCTTTATGTGAATTTGTGTGTATACTTAGTCAAAATCATTAACCGTTCTGCGGCCTAGCATTTCAGTGAATAGTACTATGGTATACCCCCTTGAGACTCTGTGAAGAGGATCTTGGTCATTGTCTTGTTAATTCATTATTCAGTTGGTTATTCATGTGTTAGTCATTTTTCATCAAGGCTTGGTTTTGACCGATACCATTTATTTCATATTTGCAAACGGTATACAACACATGAATTGCGAAAAGTTTACATATTATATTTACCAAATGGATGTACTCACCAATACATTATATGTGTTGACCAAATTATTTTTTTGTACATGTTTCAGGTACAGTTTGATCAAGTTTTGCTTTACACGCTTAGGTTTTGGACCTAGTGCTTTAATAAAATTGAACTATATTCAATATGTTTTGTGTTTCTTTGAGACAAGTTGTATTTTGGTTTGAACAATGGATTATGTTTACTATTTAAAATTTACATTTTAGTCCATGTGCTATTGAACAATCGACACCTCGATGATTCCGTCATCGGTTGGGGTGTTACAGATCGGGATCGTTTTATTTGAAAAAGAATACGACCATTAAAATGATTTGTCAAAATTCAGTCCTACTTTAGTACCTTTATATAACAATAATATAAGTGTAAACAAAAAAACAGAACATTTTTCATTTCAATAATCTAAAACGATGAAGCTACATCACATTCTACATACGTGCGTATTATGTTTTGTTTATATCAAACCCGGTATCAAGATTAAAATTAAGACAACGGTATTAGCAAGCAATATAAATTTGTAACAATTATTTTCGATCCAACCGTTCAAAAATTTCAAACAAAGATAGACTTTTGATGGTAAATTTGCATTTTCTTTCCTCATTTGTAGTTGTTTTTCCAAGTGGGTTGGCATGATAGGTAAACATCTATTGAAAATCATACGAATCAGAATTAACCTTTTCATGTTATTTCATTATCATATGCGGATGTCTTTTATACATCGAAATCATTAACTAAAAAGAAATTATTACAGCAGCTAACGAAGTGTCGTACAAGTATTTGTAAAATGATTACAACTCTCTAGATAATGTATGCATATATAAACCACACCAACCACAAATGATGTCACAAGTGCTACAACCACAAATGATGTCACAAGTGCTACAACCCAAACCCAGAACTGACCGTACCTCAACCAACAAAATTGTAACTAGACATGGTAAAACATTGACCAAGACAAAACATACCTAAAACAAATCTTGATCTAGCTAGATTAATATAGAGATGTCCATTTCAGCTTTCAGGTGGTGCATAAGAATACTTTTACGCGACACTTATATTCGAGATTTTGTTCTTCTACATGAAGTTATCAACTGTCGAGTTTTGTTTTACGCATGCACTCGTTACCCATGGATATTAACGAGTGTAGATAAACAACCCATGGTATTAGATTGTTGTATTAGAATAATTCAACAAATTGTCTAAACATTGATCTAAGCAACTAAAAACAAACCTTAATGAAGAGCTAATTGTTAGAAACTTGGAAAATTCAAGACACTAGTTTTAAACTTATTAATCTTGACTCGATTTCTAATCCTTGTGCAATTACGCTACTCAGTGGCGAATCTTGACCCGAAACTTTGGGGGGTCGGAAGTCACCGGGGTTCGGAAGTCACTAGTTTCGGGGGGTCGAAACCTAATTAACAACAAATTTTCTATACGAATACTATATAATCAGAACTTCTGAGCAAATATTCGGGAGGGTCGGCCGCCCCTCCTCGCCCCTTAAAAGAATCGCCCCTGGCGCTACTCAAACTTGCATTACGCGATTTGTTCATTTATCTATCCACTATTAACCATTCATATAGTAAATCCAAACAATTGCTTTGCCCCAGCCTAAATAAGGACTCCATTTAAAAAAAATATATATATTATACACATTATACTTCTTTGATATTATATATAAAACATTTTAGGGTGTCTTAGCAATACTAGCTAAGACACATTTTTTATTATTTTTTTTTAATTTTATTTTTTTGCAAAATTTACAAGAATGTCATCCAAGTATATTTTTTTAGTATATAGTTTTCGTTTATATCCCTGATCTTTAATAAATTTATCAAATGGTCCATCAACTTTGGTAATGATACGTTTAGCATCTCAATTTAAATAAGGTTTTCTTTTTTGTCATTTTTTAGTTTTTTCTTAGCGTCGTATTTTTCTAAATTCCATATACACAGTCATAAATAGGTTAGTATTGATGTCGTAATGAACTATACCCAGGGCCGGCCCGACAGGCTTAGCAAACTAACTAGACAAAAGCCTAGGGCCCCTAAAAAAATAAGGGCCTCCAATTTTATTTTTTACTTTGTTCATATATTACATGTGTATTTAGCCTAAATTAACAAAATAATGACTAAAGACATAAAAGACCAAACAAGTAAAATGTCTAGACCCAAAATTTGAAGAATAATGGCCTTATCCTTTTTTCTTGAATGCATTCTCAACTCCTATCCTTATTACTTGCGACCTCGCTAATTGAAACCAACTTGAATGGCGATTGGCAGAAAAAATATGAGTGAAATTAAGGGTAATCAATCGTCGCCAATGGTTGCTCAATGTCTTAATATCAAGCGAAACAAGGATTATTCATGTAACGACTATTTTTTCTCAGAATGCTAATCTATATGTGTGGTGTGATTTGTGATTGAGTAAAAAAAATAATCAATTTTGCAATTTGATATTTTCAATTTTTTTTATACCAATTCAAAGGGCCTCAACTTTCTAGTTCGCTTAGAGCCTCCAAAAACCTTAGACCGGCTTTGACTATACCAATATACCCCCATAATATGTTTTTTTACGTCGCTTAAAATGCCCCTTAACGGATTTGCTTATTTTTATCTACAATGTTTTTTTTTCATTTTTATTTAACTAAACTTTCAGCATTAATACTTACACCCCATCAGCTTTCTAAAAACTTTGTAAAATCATTTGGACTCTATCGAGTTTTACGTGCTTATTTTGACTCTCTCGTAATGAGTCAGGTCAAATATAATATGTTTTTTTGCTTATTTTGATATGCATTTTCTATTGGTATCCGTTATGACATAAATTTTGTTCAGAAACGAGTCAGGTCAAATACTTGACGGTATAAATTCAAGTAATTTTAAGTTTTCGGGTCAAAATACTAGGTTCAAAACATAATTAAATTGTAGCTCAATGGTAATAGCCTTTGCTAGTTCTCCTCTAGACTTAGAGATCGGATTAGCTTTATTTTCTTTTTTATTATTCACTTACTAGGATGCTTTGGCTGTCATAAATTTACACTAGTTTCCTCCTAAACGAAAACTTAGTTAATTTGATAATTTCATTTAAAGGAGTTAATATACAATTTTCATAAACATTAGTGATAGAAGATAGACCAAAAGCAACTCAAAACCGGTTCAAAGCCATTTAAGAACCGATAAATAGTTGGTTATATTTTAGATAGTTATATAAAACTAGTGGGTTACCGAGTTGCGCGTTGCGCAACTTTTGAACATGTTTGTAAGCGAATAGAGATAACGATAAATAACATTCCCAAAGAAAACAGTCATACGTCAGCCTATTGAGTTAAAGGTTGTCCAAAAAAGCGGTCATACAGCGGATCTTTGAGTTAGATGTTTAAAACCTATCGTTAACATAGTGCGGTGGAGAAACAGGAGATATGGTTGGAGATGGCGGAAGAAGCGTCGGCGAAGCGGAGTAGCGACAGATGGTGGCGGAGATCGGTTTCTAACATCCAAAACAACCACAATCAGCTTCTGACCTTGATCACAATTCGAATTATTCCCAGTAATAAAAGAAAACGGACCCGATTGATCGAATTTAAATGTCAAATCGCCCCCTTCAAGCTTCAAAACCGGATTATTACCATTACATCCATCATAATCACTTTTATTCACCACCAAAACAGAGTTTGTGCCACCAACATACTTAAAATCTGCAAAACCATCAAAACAATACATACCCAGATCAAAACAAAGAACCCGAATATGAATTTCGACGTAATTGTAAATTTAGATTCTTACTAATGATCAAGTTTGTATATTTGTTTTTCTCTATGCTCATTGTATTTGTATAATTAGAAACAACATGCTTCAATGTCAAACTAAATGAAATATCATCAAGCATATGAAGCAGAAAAAGGAACAAATGACAGGGGAAGTGGCTACTGAAGTAAAATTGAGTAATAAGTAGAGAAAAAAAGAATGTAGCTAACATGATGCGACTATATATCAACATTTGTAAACATAAATGCATACATATGACATCATATCTCAATTGAGCTCAAAAACATATATATTGATTTAGGATAACTGAACACACACATGAAGTTTATTTGGCGAGCAAAAAAAAGGTTATGTAGCAGCGTATGACCGCATAACAATATTTCACAACCAGAACGCAAGAAATGTAGATAAAAAAGTTGTGGGCAATAAGTACTAAAAGTTCCGGGCAATAAGTCAAAAGCACACGCAAAACTCGCTAAACTCATAAAGAACGGCCTACGCTAAACAAACTGATAAGTAGCAGCACTTTATAGTGATTGACGCCTATTCGGACTCTTTTATTTGCGCACACACACCCATAACATGCATTGCCAAGGCGAATAGGCGTTCATGCGCTTAGGCTATTCGCCTAAGCACGTATTTGCTTAGGTGTTTGATTCGCTTAGGCGCCTATTTACTTTGGCGCCTAGGTGAATAGACGCCAATTGCTATAAACCTGATAAGTAGCAACAATATTCCATTTTCTATAATCTTTTCGCCTAGGCGCATAGGTGCTTACTAACTTAGGCGCTTAGGCGTTTGATTCGCTTAAGCGCGCACTTATTTGCTTAGGCGTTTAGGCGCTAAGGCGTTTGATTTGCGTAAGCTAAATATATAAAAAAATGAAAATAATTAATATGCCCACCAAATAGTCTATAAAAACAGCATATTGCCGACGCATAAACCAAACAACAGAACACCACATCTTGTATAACACTGAATTTTGAAGCAAAAAAAAAGGTTTAACCACCAAACTAACCTAGTTGGATCCATGGAAGTAGATAGGTCAATGTGTGTAGATACTTTCTTCTTACTATTGACTTCCCATCCAATAACTTGAGGCACGTGCTCTTCATCTTGCCATGCTGATTTAGATTTATTAAAAAATAAATACATAAATAAATAAATTTACATGTTACAAGAAACAATTGCAGGCCATAAATAAAATTTTGAATATGAAAATATCTTTAAGAGAGTTGTTACCCAATTCTGGCCAGTCTACCTTGTGAAGGTTGTATGAGAGCTTCACCAACAGGAGGCGAACCCATATCAGCAAAGCCGCGATTCTCACGATAGCATAAAAATTGAACCTTGTTAATATTCCATCTGGCATAAATAAATGCCAAATAGTTACGAAGTGGCCAGCCGGGATTGTTTGAACCGTGATACGGGTCATAAAAAGCAAATAAAATCTGCGACCAAAATAACGGGACTCTTATAAAACTATGGTGCAAGTCATTTTGACAAATCAATTCTTGAGTTCTATGTTAAAAAAGATAGATGTATCTTCACCTTATGATCTCCATGTTGACAATCTTTAAAGTCCTTCAGGGGTCTAATGGTAGCATGTGAATTTGAAGAAATGCAAACCAGAAAGAATGGCACATCTACAAAATGGTATATTAACATTCAAATCGGAATTATGCACTTTACAAATGTAAACACTTCAACATTTATGGTCCGAAAAAATGATCAACTTTTAAACGAAACCTAAACTTGTATCTTCATTTCCTCATATGATATAAGCAGGCACCACAAATTAAAAACGCTAAATAACCTTAAAGGTCACATGTTTACTAAAAAAAAGGATCGATGACCACATTACAACAACCATATCCAGTAAAATCCCACAAATAGCGAACTATTGGTAGGGTTTGGGGAGGGCACAAAAGTCCAAATGACTACCTGCTGTTAAACTTGACATACGCCTCTCATTACAGCATGCTGACAAAGATTCAGCCTGCATGCCACGGAAGCAAGATTTTACATTTTTAAGCAACAAAAAAAAAATAGTTGATTACAAGAAAAATGAATCTATATGGTCAAACCTCTTCAGCGGTGAACCATTCTGATGCTGGCTTTAAATCAAACAAAGTTGCTGGGGGATTAAGAACCAGAGCAGGGAAAGCAATCGAGTAATTGAAGTGAAACCTCTTGAGGTCCGCGAATGATTCAATACTAACCTGGAATAGTGGAAGCAAGTAATTTGAAATCGAAGGTCTAAATTTCAGTTATCCAACAAAACTAAATGAGTAAGTCGATACAGGTTACAACGCAAAGGCAGCAGCGGCGAGGCAAGACTAACTCGAACATAAGAGCAGCAAGGCGGGGCAAAAACCTGCGTTAAAGACATCCAAAAAAAACATTGAATGCCATTAACAACAATAGTAAAGACAAAAAAAAAGATAAAAAACACACAGGTTACAAATACACGACATTCGTGCTAGCTTAGTATAACAGAAGTGTCAACACTCCAAAAAAAAAAAGCAAATGAATAACACTACGCAAGGTACATTTTTTAGATGGTTCAAAGCATTTTAGATTATTTCAAACTGAATTAATAAGGAAGATTTTCACACTGATTCGCTGCATACTTTCCCCGGTTCCTCTACGCCTAAATATTCTCAAGGCGATTTGTCTAGCCTCACCTATCCAAAACTCTTGTATCACTTTGACAAAATGGATGATGGAACTAACTTAAAACAGAATTACCAAACACTTACCGGTTGATTAACTGATTAGTACAACTTCAAACAATGAAAGTACATACAAACATTATCTAATTCTGGTTATCCGAAAATCATGTGTGTTAACACGTCCTTAATTACCTTCATTTCGGGGCTATGTGTAACTGCAAAAATCATTTCACCACAAGTTTCTAGACTTTGAATGGAGTCTTTGGTTGTTATTACTTCGACACATTCAATTTTCCTTTCAAACATTTGCCAAATCTGCAGTTGGAAAAACATATAAGTAACATACCATGAATCAACCAACAAAATGACATAAAACTTTATTACTCTAATCGTTTTATCTGCCGATCCACTCAGAAGGCAATTTCCTGTTTCTAAAAGAACAAAACATGTTACGGCCTTCTTGTGCTCCTTAAAATCTGCTATAAGAGTCGTTGTCTGCTCCTTAATGTCCCATACCTGCAATAACATAAACATAGTTAGATGTTTATAGTTTTATCTTCTTAGTTTTGTCATTACAGCTAATCAAGAAAACTTTTGTTAAATATATGTAACCTTGATTGACCCATTTGAGTATCCACTAAAAAGATGTCCCCTATAATAAATGAGAGAATTCACAGCTCCACCGCCTATGTACTTTGCCTCCAAAAGTTGTGTGTGGACACAAGATATTCGCTGTTAATGAAATGATTAGTTGAGTTGATTACAAATAATCTACAACTTACTTATCTATATTATGCAGATAAAAAAGGGCAAACTGCACGAAACAGAAACAAAGCTTAACTTGTTTTTCCTGATCTTAGCAACCATTTTTATCTTAGGCACAAAATAGCACCTAACTCACAACTTATTACCAAATTTAGCAACCAACCTTGTTTTAACTTGACTTTAGTAAATTCTTGATGCCTTTACCGCATCAAATATGCGATATGCAAAGGTGCTTACGTGAAATAAAATTAGCATACAAATTTATTAAGTTGAAATGTATTTTGAACCTAATCCAGAGCTGGTTGCCAAAGCTCAAAAGTCCACAGTTTGTCCATTTAATAAAGGTAACCTACCCATTTATTGGGCATATTATTATCTGCAACTGATAATCCTTAAAGACTAAAAGCAACAGTCCATTTATTATCTTATTAAAAACAACAATTCTTCTTTGAACTGAAGATACTCAGGAACAGTAAGTTCCTCGTCCCATTCCATCCCTATGAACTGTAATGGTGGGATCATTTAAGAAGAAAACAAAGTTTATTTCTTGGATAATCATTATTCAAACAATAACAACATTTCTATAAACTATCTCGGCAAAAATGTTCTCTCCACCAAAATGGAGCGTCTTTCCTTTTCTTTTGAAATACTACAACATATATAAAAAAATTATTTAATTACCAATTAAAAGTAAAGGTTTAGTTCTTGACTATTTGAAGCCGTTTTGGATATAATGTAATTAATTTGAAATTTTCTCTTTTGAAGCTCATACCTTGAGAAATACACATATCTTTTAGTGGCTTTGAAAATAACGCCATTCCCCTTCAAACAAAAACCTGCAAATGGGAAAAAAAAATATTCGGTCACCACGTTTTATTCGGCAACACCCCGTTGGATCAGATCAACAGCATGACTCGTCGGATTAAGGCTCATAGGTAGTCGATCCGAACAAAAAACGAACATGCAATAAAAAAACGCTTACCGGAAACATGTTAGAACTCGATCGGAAACCTATCCGATTGGACATTTGTAAAGGTGGTGGTGCGACGATGTGGTGAAATGACAGTGGGACGACGCCACTTGAACCATCGAAGGAGATGCAGATGTTCCTTTCAGATGCAGGTGTGCGGCGGCGCGTTGGCATCTGTGGTGGCCGGAATACCAGCGGTTTCTCTCTCTATCGCTCTCCTCTCTTTCTCTCTCTATTTAATGTGTGTGAATGGTTTTGCAAAACCATTTAAGAAAATGGTGTTGCAGCAGATGGTTTTGTTAGATGTGGTATGGTTTCCAGCACGTGTCCTCCATCAGCTTTTAGACTGTAAGGAGTGGGGGCGGGAGAGGGGCGGGAAGGGGGGGAACACCGCCGCCACAGGGGCGGGAAGCATGGCGTGGGGCTGGGGGCGGGGAGGGCTTCACCGGCGTGGGGGGAGTAGGGGGACACGTGTCAGGCGGGTATTGGGCCAGCATTCTTGAACGTTAACATTTAAAAAAAAAAAAATTTAATTTTCAAACGGCTATGTTAACGGTCAAAAAAAAAAAATTATAAATTACCCCCATTTCACTACAAAACACCCACTTTAACCAATTTTTATACACTTCTCAACCAAATTTTATACAATTTTCATCCAAATTTTATACACTTCCTCAACCAAAAATGAACCCATACAACCGAGGCTTCGACCCGAACAACCCATACGCGTTTGTCCCAAACCCGAATACACCACCGGTTCGCCCGATCCCAAACCGTCCACCCATTCCTTCACCTTGTCCCGACTACGCGGGTTATGCGGGTTTCATTAGTGGGCAAATTTATCCGAATTTCCCATTCAATGATTCTCTCGTTCCTTCACAACTTCCTTCACAACTTCCTTCACAACTTCCTTTAACCCAAACCGTACCCAAAACACAACCCCAAAATGTCGCGGGATCATCTTCGGGTAAAACCCCCCCTGCAAGAAGAAGTCACAGGAGGAAGACCCCGGAGGAGAAAGCAATAGCCGTCGCTAACCGCCAACCACTTAAGTGGACACCCGATGAAGAGCTCGCTATAACGAAAGCGTGGATAAGCGAGTCAGAAAAACAAGAAGGTATTTGTAATTATTTTTTTAACATGATTTTTATTTGTAAGGTATTGCTAATATATATATATATATATATATATATATATATATTTTGTAGGAACTAGTCGCCATAAAATCGAGTTTTGGAACGACATAAACGCCGCGTTCCATGGGTTGATGGGACGAGAGTTCTATCGAGCAAACGATAGTCTCTCGTCCAAGTGGACAGAGATAAACAGGGCAATGAACTCGTTTCAACCGAATTATTATTACGCAAGAAACAATCCAAGAAGCGGTGAAACGGACACCGACAGCCTAACCCGCTCGCTGTTAGCGTTTCGTAACGAAACCGGTCTCGAATTCAAGTTTCTTCATTGTTGGGAAATCGCCAAGAACCACTCAAAATGGGCGTACGTCCCCACTGCAAGCAACTCCGCAAAAAGGTCGAAAACAAATTCGTCAAGAAACCGTCAAACTGATCCTGAAAACGTAGAAGCCGTTAATTTGGATGATGACGAGTTTGAAGAGGAATTGAGTCGCCCACCCGGCCGAGATAAGTCAAAAAAGAGGGCGCAAAAATCTACTGCCTCGGGTTCGGGTTCTGGATCAACCGGCGCCTACAGCGCTGACTTGCAAGATTTAAATGCGACCATGATTCAGTTCAATACGATTCAAGAAAAAATGCTCGAGGAGAAAAAAAATATTCGCGAAGCGTTTGAAAAAAAATTGACTATGAAAGAGCGCAAATTGTCTATCAAAGAGCAGCGCGAAAAACGCGAGGATTTGAAATTTCTCGCCATGAACACCGACCATATGCAAGGGCCGGAGTTAGAGATGACGCTTCAAATGAAGCGTGATATTATGGAAAAATATAATCTGAACTAATTTGTTAGTCTTTAATTTTTTTTCGGTTTTATTGTATTTTTTTTAATTTTCTAGGTTTTTTTTTTTGTATTTTTCTAGGTTTTTATTAATTATTTATTATTATTATTGTTTTATATAACAAAGTTAAAAAAAAAAAAAAGAAAAACAAAATGCCACATGGCACTTCCCCCCCTTGCACTCCCCACAATTATTTTTCCCCCCAAAAGGGCCCCACAAGTGCCACATGGTGCTTCCCCCCACCTCTTCCCCCCCCCCCCCCCCCCCCACCACCACTCCTTATAGTCTTACATGTCAATTTAATGAAGCAAATGACTAATATGCCCTTAGAAAAGCCAGAAATTACGAAATTGCCTTGTTTACTGTTCAAATCCTAAGCTCTATTACTATAGTATAATATAATTAGTACATGTAAAACATAAACCGAAACTATGAAAGTACTAATGCATAAAAGCTTGAAAAGGGGCCTTGATTTATGCTTCGCCTTTAGGCCTTCGAAATGGTTGAGCCGGCCTTGCATTCATATTACATAGCGTGTGTGTATGTATGTATGCATGCATGTTTGTATGCATGATGTATATATGTATGCATGATGTATGTATGTACGTATGTGTGAAGTGGCGGATCTAGAAATATTTTTCAGTAGCAACGTTCAAAAAAAAAAATTCGCCATAGTTTCATACAATGTAAAGGAAATAAAGATAACAACATGATAATAGATAATTTTAGACACATACCTAATAGTGCTTGTTTAGTATTAGAACGTGGTTTCATCTTTATAATCGCAAACCTAATCAATTAATCAAAGACAATATAATCAATTATAACAATCAACTAATCAAGTTAAGTAGTTAACAATACATTCAAATTCAATAATCAAGCATTCAACCTAATTAACACAATAATTCCCAATACATTCAACCTAGTTAACAATACATTCAACTTAATAAATTAAAAAAAAATCATAAACTTTGCTTGCCGCAGGTCAGAGGCGGCGGCAGCAGCCGCTGCTGCACAGCAGGAGCCGGAGGGCGGCGGAGGGGCAGCAGGCTGGGGTGTTTGGTGTTGATGGCTTGCTGGCTGCTGCTGTGTGTCGATCAAATCTGCAGATTGTGTTTTTTTTTTTTTTTTATTTTGGGCTTATTTAGTTATTTGGGTAATGGGCTTATTTAGTTATTTGGGTAATTGGGTTAGGGCCTTAGGGAAAGTAAAAGGTTATTAGATTTGGGCTTTGGACTTTGGATGTTTTATTGGGTTATTTGTAGGATTGGTATTAGATTAGTTATCATTAGTCGAGTTCGGTAAATATTTTTTCGAGTAACGTAACGTGGTAACGTATAATTTCATTTAGTAGTAACGTTTATTAAATTCTAGTAGCAACGTAAATTTTATTTCAGTAGTAACGTTTTTGAAAAATCGTAAAAAAAAAAAAAATTCCACTACGCGCGTATTTTTCAGGAGCAGCGGGCGCGACCCTTAGTCCTTGACTAGGTCCGCCCCTGTGTGTGTGCGGGTGCGTGCGTGCGTGTGTTATGGATAATTTTGAGTATGCATGTTGCGTGTGGATATAGCAAATAAGTTTACAAGTTTGAGGGTTGAGTTTATCGTTTACCCGTGATGAGATTAGGCAGGCATATGTGTCACTTGCAATTCCCCACGAACAAGCACGCATACGGTGCGGTCGCAGTCTACAAATTTTATTTTTCTTTATATATGCGATTTAATACTGAGCGACTAAGAAAAAATCTTACTGTCATGAAATTTTGAAATCGAACCACCATTAATTATGACACGGACCATCAAAGAAAAAATTATTTAAGATTTTAAATTATAATTGGCTAAACCTATAATAAACTAAAGGGAAAATCAGGATAATAAACATTTGACCAAGCAAAAAAGCGAAAATAAACATGCACGGAGTCTATCGTAGGGATGAATTTATTTTTTGCGTCTACCAAAAATTCAACTACACGTGGAAAGTTGTTTAGAGACATTCTTATTAACGTCTCAGCGTCTATGGTAGACGCCATAGACGCATCTCCTCTTCTTTAAACGCATCTCCTATGTTGCGTCTCTAAGACCCTAAGTTTTCTTCTAGAGGCGTCTCTTTGTTCTTTTAGACGCATTCCTAGACTCAACTTCATTAATCCGGCTATCCTTTGGACGCAATCCACTTGGCCCTACAATCAGACGCAATCCCCCAATTGTGAAGTCTAGGGTTTAAAAGGCCTCAAGATCCCAGCCGCACATGTTATGTTGGCGTCTAGGGTTTCAAGATGATGAACGATGGAGACACAGGGACTGTCATCCTGTAATCTCAAAACGGCTATTGAAGAAATGGAAGAAGATGACTTGGAAACACTTTAGCCACTGAACGGTAGGAATTTAGAACTTGTGGGTTGTTTAATCATGAATTTAGAACTTCATTTCCTGGGTTGTTGAATTGTTTTTTTTTTTTTTTTTTTGGAACGGCCAACTAAACAACGCCGGGTACTTCGTACGCGGTCCCTCAGTGGCAAAGACAGGGGCACAGCCCGGCCCACCCCGGACGCACGAAGCCCCTAGCCTGCCTGACAGCCCGCTTCCAGGGAAACCCGACCCACATACCCGCCCGAAGGCACGACAGTAGTGAACCGGTAAAATCTGGCGAGATCAGGACTCGAACTCATGACAATAGGCCATGAGTCATCCGTCATTTCTCATTATGTCCTTCGTGGGAATCGAACCTGAGACCTCCAAGAGAGATCCCTGGTCTATTACCCGTGAAGGACTGTTGAATTGTTTAATCATGAATTTAGAAATGGTAGGAGCTTGATGCTAATTATTTTAGTCCATTATCAGATAACATGAATAAAATTACTCCATGAAAGTTTCACCGCCTATTTCCCATACTCACATGCAAATGGGCTTGACTTTTTTAAACCAATAGCAAATGATGAATTGTTATTGAAACGAGATCACGGTCATCAATTATATCGAAATCATGTGTAGTGAAAAAGGATTAAGAATTTTCAGTTGTGAAGCGGATTCGAACCAGATGGGACTAATCTTTTTGCTACGCCGTATCTTGGGTCGATTTCCTCCGGCGACGATGGTGATGGTGGAGTCTTTGTGATTGGAAGCAAGGAGGAGGTGGGTGTATTGCGTCTAAAGGATAGCCAGATTGTGTCTAGAATGTCTCTAAAGAAAAAGAAAGAGATGCGTCTTGAAGAAAACTTGGATTCTTACAAACGTAACAATAGGATGCGTCTATGTAGACGCTGAGACCTTAATATGAATGTCTCTAAACAACTATACATGTGTAATTCAATTATTGGTAGACGCAAAATATAACCTGGTCCCTACTACTGACTCCATACATGTTTATTTTCACTTTTTTGGTTTGTCAGACGTTTATTCTCGTGATTTTCCCTAAACTAAATAGTAAATATAAAGCAACTAAGCCCATTTTATACATTAAACATTTTAGCTCATTTCGATCTTAGCCCACTAACCTTTAAACATAAATGTCCAATAACCATTTTAAACAATTAAGCCCCAACACCATTTAATTTTAGCCTACCTATTTTGACAATAAAAAACCAACCTAATAAAAAAATTAGAGTGTTGCATATTTTAATTTTTATTAACCACCCCCTATCCATAAGTCGAGTTTTCAAACTAAAATTTTAATTGACTCTTTTGTCTAGACATCTGTTGTCACCAATTGTCTACATAAGGTTTCATCAACTATTTGAGTTTATCTTAACAAGTGGTAAATAGTGAATTTAGGAAATATGAATGTGATAGAATGGTTTCTAGCAGTGTTTTGAAAACCGGACCGAACCGGCTGGTCGGACCGGTGTCCGGGGCCTGGACCGGTCCGGTTCGGGTGTTTGGACCGCCCTGCAACTAAACCGCTTGTGGACCGCTGAACCGGATGGTCGGACCGAAAAACTGGCCGGTCGGACCGGAAAATAAGGGGTCGAACCGTTCTTTTTTTATTATTTTTATTATTTTTATTATTTTTTGGGTTTCGGTACATTTTTTGACCCGGTTCGTTGGACCGGTCGAACCGTTGAACCGCCCGGGGGTCCGGTTCAACGTCCGGTCCGGTTCTGAAAACCTTGGTTTCTAGTCGGACAAAAAAACTGTTTTATCTTTTTATTGTACAGCCCAACCTGATCCGACCCGACCATCACGCTGTTACTCAAACGGTTAATGTTACACATTTACTGGGGGGGGGGGGGGGGGGGGGGGGGATTAGGTTATGTTATCTAAAGCGTAACAATATATACTATTTCACATATATAATAACAAAGGGTTGAAACAAGATATTGATCACACCAAAGCTTTTTTCATCATCACACATCAAGTCCACAGTACAAAATGTAACAACAATAATAAGATATATTTTATTACTAGCAATTTCAATAGAGTAACATGAGTATGAGACACTTAAACATCGTGGTATACTTTTTAAATGGTAAAAATAGTGGTAGAAATAATGACAAAATACCCTTCTAACCTATATTCCACACCATATGATATGATGATAATGATGATCAATTAACTTTTAAAAAACGTAAAAATACATATAATCAACCAAACTTCTCATCCCCACACCAAGTATCAACCGAACTGCAACAATTATAGAAAACAAATAGATCATTATAATGTTGTTCAACCAAGAACATATGTAGATCTATTAACGGCTAGTACGTAATTTGGTGTTTGAAAGGCGATATACAAAAATAAACATGGTTAAAACACGATATCCAAAATTAACATAACAAATTTTGGATATCGAGTTTCAAATTTTCGTATATTGTGTGTTTGGTTCATTAGAATTACAAAAAAAAAAAAAAAAAAAAAAAAAAAAAAAAAAAAAAAACCTTAAGCAGAATAGAACAATCTTAGTTCAACTTGAAAAATTAAAATTCTTTTTATAAAAAATCTGTAATTACCTTTTTCCAAATTTTTAAAGTTCATTTCATTTTAAGGATATAATATTTACCCCAACACCTACCTCAGTTGAAGACAAGATCAATGATGTTAGAGCAACACACCTAGGCTGCAGCCTGCAAGACCATATGACAATTATCAATTATGCTGAATCAATGATAACATAGTTTAATCACATATAGAAATAGTCCTTCAATACATGACCAATTTTGAGTAGACAACCATGAAACCGCATACCCACTTGCACATG
Source organism: Ambrosia trifida (assembly GCA_028751855.1). Classification (NCBI taxonomy): domain Eukaryota; kingdom Viridiplantae; phylum Streptophyta; class Magnoliopsida; order Asterales; family Asteraceae; genus Ambrosia; species Ambrosia trifida. The sequence goes on from CM054131.1 coordinate 15,122,541, forward strand.
TTGCTTTACACGTGATACATATTGCGGTTATGTAAATGCGTAACGCCTCTTATTAGTCCTCGCAGTTTTCTACTTAAAAATTGATTTTTGCAAAAAAATGCATTTTGGGTATTTAACATGATTGGTATTTTACCTTCTCATCCACCGGGGCGAACAGAGTCTTGACTGCTTCGAAAACTTCTCCAACAGGTTTGGCAGCATCAATCTGAGGGTAAATTTTATGAATTTTACGAACTTCTAACACATTTGAAACTTTAACATTGACTTTTAATAAAAAATAATCCAACTTATTTACCTTTCGGACCTTCTCCTTAGAGTCGTAATGTTCAATAACCGGGAGACTAGATTCCAGGAAAACTTTAAAACGCTTCCTGATCGTTTCAATGTTATCATCTTCTCTACCCTTCATACCCAAATTAAAAGATTGTAACAACGGAAAACAAAATCAATAAACATATAAAATATGACTAAAATACTTATATATATATTTATAAATTAAAGACTAGTTTCCAACCTGATTGCGACCCAAAAGTCGTTTCTCCATCTCTTCCTCAGGACAATCAAAGAAAAGAACAAACTCGGGTACAATTCCAGTCTGCAAATCATAACATTTACATTAAAAAGTTGATCTGTTCAAGTTTACAGAACTAGTAAGATAAAGAACTTACAACTGCCTCAAACGCTGCACGGTTTTCCTCATTACGTGGGAAACCATCAATTAGGAATTTGTCATTTTCGTTTTCCAAAATTGCTTTTTCAAGAAGCTTGATTGTTACTTCTGAAGGAACGATCTTTCCCTCCTTGATCATGTTCTGAATCATGGTCCTACATAATATTATAAAAAAAAAAAAAAAAACTTTAGAATCAAGATTTACGATTTTTAATCATTAAATAACTTTTCACGATTAAATGGAAGATAATCAAGACATCAAAACCATTACCCGTTTTCAGAGCCGGATTTTATTTCAGCCCGAAGAAGATCTCCGGCACTAAGATGAGTATATCCAAAATGCTCGACGATGTTTGCACATTGTGTACCCTTTCCACTGCCTGGGCCACCTGCTCAAATTTTAAATGTGTAAGAAACATTATACTATATAATCTAGACAAATGTGATTTAGGGGGAAATAGTCAACGCATAATAGAAGGGAAATTATAAACAAAACACTAAATATACCGAAAGCTGTCACAAGACGAGGAAACCAAATTTCTCACCTAAGACAAATACAACCTTGGGCTTCTTTTGTGCAAGAGTACTTTCAACTGCTTGCTGCAATAAAAAATGCATAATGCTTTTAGTTACAAGTATTAATTTTCTGCGATTCACAGAATGAACACATGTATGATGCTATGGTTCTCTCCTTAAAGCTTGATAACAGAGGTGAAAAACAGTGTGCCATGCAGGTTGAATAATGGGTCAAAATGGATAAGGATGCGGTTGATCCAGATTACCTTGACTAAATTTTTTTACCTTTGTGAATATTTTGGTGTTTCGGATACAGTTACAAAATCAGATTTCTAAAATAATCATCTCTATAGAATTAAAAGATTTAGGAAGCTTCATGTGCTAAAAATTACACTCTAGACAACTTTCGACTCGTTTGAAAGTAGTCCTTTTGAGTTTTTATTTTCTGTTACCCCATTTATTCACAGTCCCTTAGGATCGATTTAACAGGATCAATTGTGATGAACAATTATATTTGAGTGTGCACAAGATTTGCGCAGGGACTTCACTGAATAGAGGGTTGGGAAGAACAAATATAGACAGAAACAATAATCTATTCCCATACAATAAATCGGTAGATATGAAGGCTATTTATAGCCATGGATTTGGCGGCTAAATAACCGTTTAACTAATTGACATCGCCTAATTGAACAGACACATTGATCCAAGTTTTTGACTTTTAAAGTCACAGTTTGACTTTTACAGTTGACTTCCTAAATTGACTAAATTGGTTAAGATTTCTTGATTATTTCATTCCAAGATTGATCAATTTGAGATAAGAAAAAACATCATCGGAATTGACACTTTCACACGTAATGAGAAAAAAAAAATGCCACCTTCACTTGAAAATTTGGATTTTTGTAATGTTTAAATAATGACAGGAAAAGACCGTCTCATGTGTTCAGTTCTTAGGTCAGTATGCAAAACTTATAGCCATAGAAGCAAATAATAATGACGATTAGCAAAAACGAATTGCTGAAAAACAGAATATATAATAACCTTGTTTGCAGCCTCAACAGTCCCCATGAGTTCACACTAGAGATTGTATAACCAAACTCTGCATCCAACCAAAAACCTTGTAGTTAAAATCTTTGTCAAAGCAACAAACAAATATTTAATTTGTCCACTTGTTGCTTATACAAACATATTTTAATCTACCTAGTATGCATCCCCTTTACAACAGAACAAAGGATTGCACATACATGTGGACTTTAAATAATCATACATAAACTTCAGCTCAAAACAACTACAAAGTGACAACAGAAAAAGACAAATGGTCCTAAAAGGCGTAATTAGCCGGTAAGATTCAACCGCTAACCAAAAGAGATCTGGTATGAAGACCTTGTTGCTAACTTACCTCCCCTGCTATTTAAGTCATTTTTAATTACATTTTGGCATAAAAATTCAATCTAAAATATTACACACAACTGTGATAACTTACGTAAGTTTTTTAAACGAATTATATAATTTCATTCTATAAAAATGAAAATTACATTAAAATAGCAGGCAGACGGGCAACAAGCTGCGCAGCCAGCCTTTTCTGTATGGCGAACCCAAGTCTACTATTAGTCCGGGCAACGGGCAACAAGGTCTTATATAAGTTGGATCCAATCTTAAAAAGTAAAAGAAGGGGATCACTTTTATACTTAACATCACAAAAAGGCAACTAGAACATAATACTAGTCAAAATAGATCTATGATCTAGAAACAGAACACATAAAAGTCATATCAATTTTCAAAGCTAAGACCAATAAACATGTAAACCAACAAATCAAACTCATAATTCAAAAAGACCACAACTTTACAGTCAAACAAGCTATAAGAACAAGTAATAACAAACACACCGACAACTCGAACATTAACCAACAACCGATCCAAAAACAAAACAAGATCTACTTAGCTAACAATGCACCATCTCCAGATCTGATCACCAAACATCAAACCATAATCTTTACATCATATTTAACATAATCACAAAACATCAAGCCTTAATCTTTATCTTCTAATATAACCATCAGATCTTCTAACTACATGTAAAAGATTCAACTTCCAACTACAAAACTCTCTAAACTATTAACTACCCTTATAATTATAAAAAAAACATTACAATACAACTGATCACAGCTAAACAAAGCCAGTACACATGTAAAACCATCATGTATGCACAGATCAACTAAACCACAACCATATTCAACAAAATAAAAAATACCCATTAACAGAAACAAGATAAAGATTGATAAAAACATGATTTTGACAAGATCTAGCAAACAATATGAATAATAATGAGATCAGAGAGGAATATATAAGAATATTATATAGAATAAGATACCGAAATGAAGAGAAAGAGTGGAGAAATGAAGGGAAACAGTGATGGAGATGAAAGATCTGAGGGAATTGCGTATGAACGTGTCGGTTTGTGGTTATGTTGCGGTGTTTATATAGGGTTCCTCAGGGCTTCTGAGTTCGTTCGATTGGTTGATTCGTATAAAAGGAAATAAAATTTTTATTGAAATGATGGAATATTATTAACTGTATGTATACAGGAAAAAGTAGAAACCACGCGTCGGAGATTTATAATATAATATAACTAGGTTTGAGACCCGTGGGGACCCACGGTGCAAACCATAGTAAATAAAAAAATTATATGAAACTAAGAGTTGTATTGTTTAAGTTTAGTGGCTACAAACGTAAAGTGTTAAAAATAACGGTTAGCCTGAAATTTTTTTCTTATATAAACGTCATGCGTTGATATTAAATGAGTATTAAAAGTAAAACTAACATATAACTATGGTTTTCATGTCAAAGTGGATATTTTTTATAAGCCCTCAGTAACGTTAGTAATGAAAACCGATTACCTATTATGATCAGTACTAAACCAAAGTATAAAGTTTTGAAAAAAATAACAAAGGTATGAATACATTATGTTTTTGTAAATGACTTTTTATCATATTTTTATTTTTAATGTAATTGTAATTAGTACATAACTTGGTTTATTGACAAAATGCAACGCACTGTTCAAAGCACACAAAAAAAGTTTAAAATAATACTTTATTATTGAAGTTGTATATACATAACGTCAATAAAAATAATTAAAAAATTGCATAAAAATTACTCACATTATTCATAAATCCTGAAAGACTTCTTTGTACACAACGTTTGATGTTTTGTTCGTCAATTCACCATTTTCATCTACTATAACAATCTTAAGTCCATCTCGACTTCTGACCCTTGAAAGCGCAACATACAACTGCCCGTGTGAAAAAACTGGATCCTTCAAATACAACCCAACTCTGGATAAGGATTGTCCTTGACTTTTGTTTATTGTCATTGCGAAAGAAACAGCAAGTGGAAATTGCCTTCTGTTAAATTTAAAAGGAATTTTCTTATCTGAGGGGGATAAAGTAATTCTTGGAATAAAAGTTCGCATTCCAATGTTACTTCCTGATATGATTTTCGCTTCAATGACACGTTTTCTCATTTTAACAACTTGTAACCTTGTCCCATTGCACAAACCACTTTTCTGATCAATGTTTCTGAGTAACATTACGGGAACGCCAATTTTCAAAACCAAACAATGGTTTGGTATTCCAGAAAACTTAAGACCATTAAGGACATCAGGAGAAACTAATCTTTCATCAACCTGTTTGTTCACATCTTCAGACTGGCAAACACTATCCGAACTTAGATACTCAACTTCGTCACCGGGAAACATTGAAAGTAATATATCATTAATTTCATGAACAACTTCATTCTTCGGTGCCAATATAGCTCGATCTTGAAAATAAGTCGGAATGTGGATGTTATCCAAAAGTGAAGGATAAACAAAGGCTATCAAATCAGAAACAGGATCCGAAGATTGAGAAATAAGTAAGTCATCAGGTATCAAATTAACATCTTGATCATCACTTATTGTATCAACCTTTCCTTCTCCTATGTCCAGAAGCCAAGATGCAAACTTTTTAGTTTCCTCAATATCAGAACTGCAGCTTCCAGAAAGCAACCGCATATTTTTTGTTAACTCTAAAACAGTGCATTTGTGCCAAATGTATGATGAACTTAAAGAGGCATTAACAATGTCATGTTTATCTGTTTCTTCATTAAGGTCACCAATTATCAATCCAGCAACTTCAGAAACCGTGGGTAGGTTGTAGGTTCTACCATCTTCTTTCCTCATTCCGTTTAATCGAAGCTTGACTTGTGCATCAGGGTTCTTCTGAAAACAATCTCTCGCCATTCTATAAGATTTCACCAAGGAGTTTTTGGCATCCAACATTTTTTTCAATTCCTTTACAATTTGAAATTTAAGGGCCTTTTCTGATGAGTATTCCTCATCTGCATCACTATAAATAAAATGAATACATTAGAATCGAAAGTACTTAAAAATCCTTAAAGTTTTCTACAAAAGACAATAAAAAAATAACATACCCAACAACATTGATTCTATTCGAAACTTCATTTTCAGTATCATATATGTATAGCTGAGAGAATACTGGATTTTGTCCACGTGATGGTAAAAGATTTCCCAAAGCATGGTAGTTCTCACCACTTATACGATAGATGAATGGAGCATTACCATGATTTATAGACCTATCAATTTTTCCACCCATGGATGTAAATGCAAACATAGAGTTGAATCGTCTTATGTTCTTTAAAAAGAATTTGCTTTTAGAATCAACTCCATTAAAATACTCTTTATAACTGTGTGGCGCCTCCTTAAAAGGAGGAAGCATAACTTTTCCATAACCACAACATAGAGAGAATTTTTTTTTAGTATTACTTCTATTAAGCCCTCTAGTAGATTCACAGCTCCACAGTCTAGCATTACAATCTTCACAAGTGACATTCTGATCACCATGGTCCAAGTAAGCTAAAAAAAGATATTCAAATTTATTAAATGTACCATATTTCTAAACATGAAGTCTGCAAGTTATTGAAAGTATCGAAATATCTTAAAAGTGAAGAAGATCAAGGGTTACTTACATATTGGTAAAGTAGTTTTTTGGGAGAACCGAAAAATATGAAAAAGTGAAACAATTATCAATTAGGTAGGTATATAATGAAACCAATTGTTGTTGGGCTGAATCAGACATTAAGAGTAAAACAATCGGGCCTATGGCTAATAATAAACATTCAACCCAATAAGTTATGTAATATGTATGTTATGTATTTTATATGGGATTGTTTTAGTAACATATTGGGCCGATCCATTTTTCCTTGTATCACAACAATATATTTCGGTAAAAAAATTGAAACGATTTACAACATTTATGTTACAATCTTTTAGTTTTAATTAGATATGAATCATACAAAAATAAAACTGAAAATTATGTTTGATGAGTACATCCACCAATCTAGTTGTATCTATATATACTCAACATAATATTCAAATGGATGAAAACATACTTATCAATCAAGCAAACGCATTTATTAAATATTATGATCGTTATGAAACTTAATAAAAAGAGGAAACCATATCATGGTATAAAGAGAAAATAACAAAGTAGAAATTGTTCAAAATTATTAAAAAAACAAAACATAAAGCAATGAAACTGGTTGACCATAAGCATAGAAAACAAATCCTCTTCATTTTGGGTTTAGGAAGACGAGAGGCTCAACGTAATTTTAAGTTACTCCATACTACCACCACTTCCAATCTTAGTTGAAGGAATTGGTGTGTTTTCATCATCAGAGATCGCGTCAATCAGTTTACGCTTAACCATTTGATACTTGGAACTGATAGAACATTGTTCTCCTTCAGCATAAACTTTCTTATCAACAATGGAAATTGGCGTATCATTATCGCCTGTGTCAGATTCCTAAACAAAAAATAGTTACAAACATATGTATCAGAATCATCAGTGATTGTGTATGAAAGAAAAAATGAGTAAAATGTATTACTATGAATATAAGTGTTTGTGCAAATGGTACCTTGGAAACAGAAATAACATTAGACGGCATTGCCATGAGAGACGTGTGAAGTGATTCTGATTCAGCAGGCTGTTAAAAAAAAATATGCAAAAACTTAGAAATGTAATAAAGTCTTACATAAATAAAATTTGCTAAGTTATATGAAATGGAATTCGAATATGTACCTGTCCTACATACAACTTTTTCTTAAGATGCGAGATAATTGTTGGATCATCAGTTATCTTAGTTACACCATAAACATCATATTTGTTGTTTAAATTGAACCCAGAGACAAAGATTTTAAAAGCAAACTCTCTGTCTAACAAAGTCTTAATCTCTTCAGGATATTCAACTGTATCACCAACCTATATATAAGGAATAACCAAATACATAATTATTACAAAACTATAATTAAGGAATTATTAAAAATAATTTTATACTTAAAATGTAGTTAAAAATATGGAATACCGTATTCAACTCAAGCAATTCAGAAGCACTTTTACTAATAAGTTGTGCAACGTCACGATGAAACAACGTAAGCGATACAACACCATTAACGTCTTGCACACGAACCTGAATTTTAAACATAGAAAAAAAATTTGAAAAAAAAAACAACAAAAATTTATAACTAAGTTGGGTTGAAATGAAAGTATATTTGTGAAAATTATAATAGATGTTAAAAATATATCCGACCTTGGTGTAGGCTCAACTTTTTTGGCACTACAACTATCATTCAAACACTCGTAAACCTTTTCTTCCTCAAAATCTGAACTTCCTTCACCAACCTGCTTGATTATATATCAATACTACATTTTCTGGTGCATTTGGGGCATCCCATGTAGTACCAGCCAATTTCGGTAAACAGGTCTTTAATAGTACCCAATAATACCAAAGCCTGCGCCTGTATGAATATTATAGTTTGTTACCAAAATAAGATAGTATATGGTATACAATGGAAATTAATATTAAATAAAAATTAAAATTTTAACCTCATTACAATTTTTTTTATTTAATTATAAATATCGTATTTAAGTATGAACATTATACTTACCTCTTGAATCTCACAAATGTCGCCAATGTTACTAAAAGGAGTGTTATGGACAAATTCATCTTCATCAGAGCAAAACATAGAAGTTCCATATGGTTGATGAGAAGAGGAAGGATTATCAGCGATTTTCTTACCCAACCTGATAAAAATAATTTAATCAATACACATTACATATTTATTGAGACTGTTTATAAAGGTTGTGTAATTCGTATTGAAAAACGTAATAGTACATACCCTTTTTTGTACAGCTTTATATCTTCAATATCTCCATTTATGAACAGTCGACTAACGCGATCTCCGAAAGAGTTAGAAACATACGGTTTTCCTATAAAAAAAATAGGAAAAAATATTTTATTTATTTAATAAAAAGAAAATTTAGAAGTTAGAACTTAATTTATAATGCAAAATATAATGTATGTATAAATATAAATATAACTATATATATTTATTAACATTATACAACCATTATAAAACTTCAAACGGCCAAACTGCATTATTATTATAAATTCTTTCTCTGTTTGATGAGTTGCAACATATTTAGACATCTCCATGGCATAACTATCCCACAACGTTAAATAGATGCGCAAGCCCCTTCAAAAAAGTACAAATTATTTTAGTAAAAAATAAATAAACAATTTATAAAGGTACGTAATTTTTTTATATATAAAATGCAAAAAAAAAAACAAAAAATAAATAAATAAAGAATACATACTCGATATCTTGAATTTCCATTGTTAACCTCTTTTTATCAGCGACAACCTTTTTTTCTTTATCATCATTGCTGAAGAACTTGTTAACATGTCCAATAACATCTAAGATCAATTATAAAATAAACATTAATGAAAGATAACTTATAAAACTATTATTATTGTTTGGTTGTGATAAAAAAAACTTTAGAACGAAAATATACCTATTGTAACATATTCATCAACCTCCTTATCCAGAATTCTTTGAAAGGGCACAAAAGAGAAACCAAAATCTGGACCTTGGAAACCATGATATTCGGAAACTTGAGTATTCATATTCAAGCAGAGTTTGTTTGGGTTTGAAGCATACTTGTATTTAGAGGAATTGACCCCAACTCCTGGATTTCTTATAATAAGAGAAGAATTTTCAATCAGAAACCTCTCGAATTTAAAAAGCAACCGCTTAAATACATTCGCTTGAATCCTGTCACCCTGTTGATTATAAAAAAAATAAGATAATTGATATACATTAAAATTAAAAGCATCACAATTAAAAAAAAAGTTATGAAATTTAAAAATAATAGGATATAAAAAAAATGTGTTGTTAACTTTTACATTTTCATCACATAGGATCATTTCAATTGAGTACACATCATTAGGATTGCGACGATCGGGTAGACGCCAAACCCGAATAATCTTTAGCTTTAACGCCACACTGTTTCGGTTTACATGAATTTGGTTAACCATTGTAAACTCATTTGCATCTACAGCAGCCATTGATCTTGTTAACTGGGAAAAAATGATGTAAAAACCAAAGATGACTTCAATAAAACAACAAATCAAAATCAAAATAACTAATGTTTAAGTAATTAAATATGAGAAACAGAAATTAACCTAATAATATATCTTTGCGATTACTCAAAGTGGTTCCAACGTGTCTTATTACAATCGTATGTGAATTGGTTTGACTTGTTTATATAGTTATTGAATTTACCGAATAATAAGAAATGGATAAAATGGTGGGAGGTTAATTAGCATTTGAATTAGCATTGTTTTAAAGGTTATAACATTATGTATTGATTGAATTTAGTCAATGTCAATCATTTATTGATTAAATGGCGTATGTCAAGCATTATATAGGTATTGATGTAGGAATTAAATCAATTCAATAATAACAAATAGATTAAAGAGTGGAGGGTAATTAGGAACCGAATTACGATTGTTATTATTGTTATAACTTTATGTACTGATTGAATTTAGTCAAAGTCAAGTAGTCAAAGCAAAACAGCCGTATGTTAAGCATTATAGTTAGTTGTAATTTGTTTTGATATATTCAATGTTATTTAACTAATGTTCTTTATATGTTATGTCAAGCATTATATAGGAATTCAATCAATTGAATAATAAAAAACGGATGAAAGAGTGGAGGGTAATTAGGATTCGACTTACAATTGTTATTATTGTTATAACTTTATGTATTGATTGAATTTAGTCAAAGTCAAGTGTGGATGTCAAGCATTATACTTAGTTGTAATTGTAATTTGTTTTGATCTATTCAATGTTATTTAACTAATGTTCTTTATATGTTATGTAAAGCATTATATAGGTATTCAATCAATTCAATAATAAGAAATGGATGAAAGAGTGGAGGGTAATTAGCATCCGAATTAGCATTGTTATTATTGTTATAAATTAATGTATTGATTAAATTTAGTCAAAGTCAAGCATTGAAATCATTAATGGCGAATTTTAAGTATTATACCTAGTTGTGATTTTTTTTTGATCTATTCAATGTTATTAAACTAAATGTTCTTTACATGTTATGTAAAGCATTATATAGGTATTCAAACAATTGAATAATAAGAAATGGATGAAAGAGTGGAGGGTAATTAGCATCCGAATTAGCATTGTTATTATTGTTATAAATTAATGTATTGATTAAATTTAGTCAAAGTCAAGCATTGAAATCATTAATGGCGAATTTTAAGTATTATACCTAGTTGTGATTTTTTTTTTTTTGATCTATTCAATGTTATTAAACTAAATGTTCTTTACATGTTATGTAAAGCATTATATAGGTATTCAATCAATTCAATAATAAGAAATGGATGAAAGAGTGGAGGGTAATTAGCATCCGAATTAGCATTGTTATTATTGTTATAAATTAATGTATTGATTACATTTAGTCAAAGTGAAGCATTGAAATCATTAATGGCGAATTTTAAGTATTATACCTAGTTGTGATTTTTTTTTTTGATCTATTCAATGTTATTAAACTAAATGTTCTTTACATGTTATGTAAAGCATTATATAGGTATTCAATCAATTCAATAATAAGAAATGGATGAAAGAGTGGAGGGTAATTAGCATCCGAATTAGCATTGTTATTATTGTTATAAATTAATGTATTGATTACATTTAGTCAAAGTCAAGCATTGAAATCATTAATGGCGAATTTTAAGTATTATACCTAGTTGTGATTTTTTTTTTTGATTTATTCAATGTTATTAAACTAAATGTTCTTTACATGTTATGTAAAGCATTATATAGGTATTCAATCAATTCAATAATAAGAAATGGATGAAAGAGTGGAGGGTAATTAGCATTCGAATTACCACTTATATATTATTGTTATAAATTAATGTATTGATTAAATTTAGTCAAAGTCAAGCATTTAAACCATTAATGCCGAATTTATATGATTGTACATATTTGTGATTTTTTTTATCTATTCAATGTTACTAAACTAAATGTTATTTACATGTTATGTAAAGCATTATATAGGTATTGAATCAATTCAATAATAAGAAATGGATGAAAGAGTGGAGGGTAATTAGCATCCGTATTAGAATTGTTATTATTGTTATAAATTAATGTATTGATTGAATTTAGTCAAAAACAATGATTGAAACCTTTAATGCCGCATGTCAAGGATTATACCTAGTTGTGTTTTTTTTTTTATCTATTCAATGTTATTTAAGTAAATGTTCTTTATATGTTATTATATGCTTTACTAACATGCTTGAAAATTGGACAAGTAAATGCGTATTCAAAGTAAATTTGTTATTGTATAAGGAAACCATAAATTTCGCAATTACATTTATCAATTCATTATGAATGTTGTGAGTAAATTCAGTTGTGAATATGTATTCTAAATTATACCGTATTGCCACCACGGGTTAACGTATACATATTGTTACAATTACAACATACTAAATATTCGGTAAAATTAGACATCTCCATGTCAATATACCAAATGAAAAAAAAAACACAAAATTTTAATGATTATTGATTCACACATTGTCGTACTCATTTATTGATTTGACCATAATTAAATCTTAGTCAATGTGAATAATTACACATTTAAATTAAAATTAATAAGAAGTTGTTGACCATGGTATGTCGAAACTTTAATGTTGTTGTTTCGTAAGTTTTTAGATAACAAAAACCTGTTCATGGATTTAGGCAATGTCTGCACAAACACGTAAAAACCAACATTATAATAACAAATAAGGTTTTTTTACTTAAAAAATATTAGAAACGTCATACCAAAACTCGTGCGGAAGGGTCATGAATAACCTTGAAGAATTTGTCACCCTTGTGATAAGCCATATTGAAGTTATTTGTCCTAATGAAATCCTGTTCTTCGTATGCAAAAAACAAACTTTTGTTAAAATATACATAAAGTCACTCATACTAAAAACTGATTTTAATTATCTTGTTTTATGAAATCCGGTATTTTGTTTTTTTTTTTTATATAATTGTTTTTTATATTCACACATACTCAAAACCGATTTCAATTGCAATCTGTTTATTAAAAAACACAATCATATATTCAATGATTAAAGCTGAGCAGAATTACTCGCGTATCGATTACATCCAAAGCAGAGAGTTGATTGTAAACAGATTATCAAATGGTTTTAATAAAAAAAAAACGATTCTGTTTGGTTTAATATGTTAGTAAACCGATGTGGATGGATTTCAAAAATTGTCAGAAACATAATCGACAACAATAGGATTAGAAAGTTATTTTAATAAGAAACCGATTGTATTTATATTTTATGTAAGATGGTTTCAAACATTTACTTTTGGGATTTTATAAAGGGTCAGAAACATAATCGAAAACTTGTTGATAATCACATATTTTGTAGGTTGATAGATATAGGATTGTCATTTGTCTTTGTATAAAAATAACGATACAATCCTATTGTTTTTATCTTTTATGTAAGATGATTGCACACATTATGTATCAATATAATAAAAATGCAGAAAAAGATTCAAAAACATTTTCTAGATTCATCTAAGATTGATGAAGAACATACCTTGCAAAAAATGACAATGAGAGAGGAATGAGGAATGAGAAAGGAATTAGTAGGATAGGAAGGAGGAAGATGTTGTAACATACAAATGGATGTTGACAAAACTAAATAAAAAGAGGTTTATATAAGACTTAGTCTTGGAGCCCCATTTAGGATTTGGATCCTTCAAGACCCTCTAAAAATCTAGGATTCAACCCTAGTGTTTTCATTTATTATATAGATAGATAATATAGGGTTAGGATCAAATACACAAGACACTTTTTCTAGGAAGGGTGAGAAGGATTGTGATCCATTGATCATATATTTGAAAGGTTGAGATTAGTTTGTTTGAAAAGAATAAATAATAAATTAGAGGAAGGGCATAAAAGGAAAACCACATTTGTTGACTTTCTCTCTCCACATGCAATGCACATGTCAATTCCCCCATCATTTTAAAACGTCTATAACTTTTTCATACGACATTTTTTTTTCAAAAAAATTTCACCATATTAACGAGCGTTTTTTTATCTTTAATATGAGTACCACATTGCTACATTAAAATTGGAAAAAAAAAATCGTGCTAAATGGGTTTTCTTCTCCGTTGTGTCTTTCTGCTCGTTCATTGTGTTATACTATGCATGTGTGCTTTATAAATATGTTATTTATGTTTTTTTTAGTCTACACATGATTTAACTTTGTCCATTGTGTTTTTAGTATGCTTTTAATTGTGTTTTAAGCAAATGAGTTTTGTATTTAGGTGTACATTGTGTTTTATTATGTTGTTCATTGTGTAGAGTCTATTATTCATTGTGTTTTAGTCTTCTGTTCATTGTGTCTTTTATATGTCGTCCATTGTGTTTTACACAATTGAGTTTTTAACTTTTTTTTTTTCAAAAGTATTCATTGTATTTTAGTCTTCTGTTCATCGTGTCTTTCGTGTGTCTTTCGTATGTCATACATTGTGTCTTACGCAACTAGGTTTTCACCCTTTTTTTTCAAAAGTATTCATTGTGTTTAATCTTCTATTCATTGTGTCTTTAGTATGTCGTCCATTGTGTTTTACTAGACTCTTGATTGTGTTTTATACCCTATATTTAATTGGTGTTCATTGTGTTTTACATTCCATTGTGTCTTATGCAAGTGGGTTTTGAATTTTTTTTCAAAAGTATAGCAATATGGTACTCATATTAAAGATAAAAAGACGCTCAATTTTATGGTATAATTTTTTTAAAAAACGGATGACGTATAAAAAAGTTACGGGCATTTAAAAATGAAGGTGGAAATGGCATGTGACTTGCATGTGCATGTGTTTTTGACAAAATTACCCCTCCCACTTGTTAATCCTTTGGACACATGTCATTTTCTAGTGGCTTCTCACCCTTCTCATTTTTTGTAGCCTTTGTAGAATAACCCAACCCAGATAATATAATATAATATTATTAATAATTTGTTTTTGTTTTTTAGGCTGTATATTTACATAGATCTCACATTTATTGATGTGTGGTCTTTTTAAACTGAGGGCGACCCACATTTTTTTTAATATTTTTTTTTATCAAACTCTGTTTTTTATTAAAGTATTTGAGTCAAAATATTTTAAATAGTGTAATAAAAATGAGAAATGTGAGACGGATATAAAAAGATAATGAATCGCATAAATGACATAATGATGAAAATAAAGAAAAAATATATTGCAACATAAAAGATACAATGATATAAACAAATTCTAAAAACTACAAACTAAAAATTCAAAAAAATCAAAAACCTAAAACTAAGATCTTATGGTTAAATGAGACGTTAGAGTGCCGCTTGAATGAGTTCAATCGGACTTCGTTAGATACACTTTCTAGAAATTCATATTTTTCTTTCACTGTGTATTTGATATTAACCCTTAAAGTGTTATAGATTTGGATAGAAATTTTATTAAACAATTTGATTCTAATAAAAATAATCTGTATGTTAACATATGTATATGCATATAAATTAACATATATAGAAAGTTTTAAGTACAAATGATCTTTAACCTATAAAGTGTGTAAATGAACTACAAAGCGATGCGTGAATTTATCCTTTTTCATAGTAAGGAGTAATTAAGTCTTTTTTTGCATATGACAGTTTTCACAACACACTTCAACATTCGCCTCTTCCACCTCTATCACAGTCAGCCCCTTCAACATCCACCAATCCACCGTGTCCACCCCTATCACTACCGCCACTATCAGTTCTGCGCAATTACAAATCAAATCAGTTACCCCCAAAATCAAATCAAATACTCCTAAAATTCAGAATCGAATGGAATACAAAAATCCATTAGTAGTCGTTGAACAGGAAATGGTTCCAAAAGAAACAGAAGGTGCATGAACCAAATGTTCCAAGGAAAGCTTCTACAATTTCATGATGTTATAAATTTTCACATTTATTGATATGTGGTGTTTTCAAATTTGATGAACAGTTTTATTGGCAGTCTTGTAATTTTTCAATTATTTGTTGTGGCACTCTTGTATTTAAGCTTCTTTCTTGGTAAAATTATAAAAATTTTACAAGAAATTTGTTGCTACAACAAATAACTGCCTAACGATAGTTCTGAGTCACAAGGGAGGTTCAGGGGTTCAAGGGTTCCACTTTGCCTAACGCAGGTCGTGGTGTCCTTCTACGTTGCAAACGTAGAAGGAGGTTTATTTTTATTGTTTTAGATGCTTTAAGATTCTGGTTTGAGATGTACTCGAAACCAGAAAAAGAAGTTCTTGAGATCCGAGTGGAGAGAATTGTTCTTCTACGTGCAAGACCAAAAGAATTAGAAGAGTGAAGTGTAAGTGATTGTGATGGTGTAATCAGAGCTGAGAAATCAGCTTCTGATTTATAGAGAAAGGGGAACTCCATAAGAAAAAAACATCTTGCCTTGAGCCTTGTTGCAACTAAAGGACATCCCACAAATGGTAAGTGGCTGCTATGGACCCGCGGTCTGTTGGCTGATGTTACTCCATCAGCCTGTTTGTTTTGCTCGATGAAAAAGATGACGGGACAAGTCATCTTTTTGACTTAGGATGCTCCTGGTTGTTGAACCCTTGTAGGCTTCAACCCTTTAAGCATTTGTTCAGTAATGTTGTTTATTTATTTTTGCTTTAGGCTACCCACGTCATCAAAATTGATTATCAAAAAAGTTATGAAACAATTTGTATAACATTAAAATGTTTAAAAATATAAGTTCTATGTAAAAAAAGTATTTAAGAAATATAAGTTGTTTGACTCCACCAAATATAAACAATTAGTTTATAATTGTGAATTCAAATGTAGATAAATGAAAGAACTGAGTCACTCATGTCTAACGTTTTATCAGCACTCCAAAAATTCACTTTGTCGGTCTTTCAATTTCAGTGTTTTTAGAACTGGATATAATGAGCAAATGGTAACTGGCTGCAAAACCAGTCCATGTGAGTACTTTTGAGCCATTCATATATGTCAGCTTGTTGAACTGGTGAACTAGATTGGTTGTTGAACCGTAGTATTTTTTAAACAATGCAAATTCAAACCAAATTATAAATTAGTTTCATCCTTTTTTTTTTTTTTGTTAAAGAGATTTTCATTTAAACAAAATGGACAAATTACATAAGAATAGCATGTAGGCGAACAACAAGCTGCGCCGCCACCCCCTTCTGGATAGAGAACCCTAATCTAGAGAAAACAAATCCTCGCCCCTGGGAATCGAGAAGTTGTTGTGGACCACCCAATGGACTCTTGTCAGAAATCTGATCGCTTCCGGTGCCAATGAGCCAAAAGTGTCAAAGGCCAAAGGGACAAAAGCATGTTGGTTATTCTCGCACGCTTTAGCGTGCTTTGCCACCTTGTTCGACTCTGCTCTAAGTACCGCTTGCCCCGCCACGAACCCACTCTCCCTAAATCCCGCTATAGGTGACACACCCGTAAGGTCCACGCATGCGTGTTTCCCACCTTCCCAACCAAACACTAGCAGGTCAGTCGGACGTAAAGTGAACTTCCCTTCTGCCGGGTCTGTAAGAAAGTTAATAGGGGCCTCTTTCTTTGCCGAGATCCCTGCTCGTCTAAGAATATCCATTAAAACGTCACGAACGAAATCGTGCCTGTACTTAAACCCCGGTAACTCTCTACAATGGAGGGCATGCTCCCCATATTTATCCAAACACTCTTTACGGTAAACCGGACATGTTTCGTCATCCGAAAAAATTGGAATCATCAAACGATATTTAAGGATTACTCTATATTCCACCGCTGACATTCATTGCCCCAGTCCTTCGATAGGGATAACTGTTGGGAAATCTTGGGCGTAGGGCCTCTGTAAGCATTTCATGACGGCTTTCTGGTGTGGGATCAAGCAAAAATCTTCCCCCAGACTTCGTGCGATTCGATAATAAAGTGCATTTGCCAAGGTTTTTTGTGGCTTTTTGGGGGCGGTGTCTTTATTGGAGAAACCGCCAAGATCAAAGTCAGGAAGATATTCATGCAGGCGTTCCAAAGCGCAAACATAATCCGGATTCGTGTTATCAACCCCGCTGTTACGTAAAATATGGTCTTGCAACCCCCGGGATTGAGATCTGGACGCCACAAAGGCATAAGTGGCTACATCCCAGACCGAGAGAAGGCCCAACCCACCATACCGCATCGGTAAGGTTGCGACCCACCACTGGAGGTCCCCAAAATATGCCCCCCCCCCATAAACTACAACATCTTCAACCTGCACAGCGTCCCCGATGATCGTCCCATCATCTAAGTACCAAGTGTGGAAGGGAAGGTTGCAGTTTTCTTGCACCTGGTGCACTAGGGGGTGTAAGGCAAGGGAAAAGAGCAAAGGTCCTGTAACACCCCAACCGATGGCGGAATCATCGAGGTGTCACGTAGTGACGATTGTTCAAAAGCACATGGTACTTAAATGTAAATATTATTAAATGAAACCCAAAAATTGTCTTACAAGGAAAATGGAAATACAAGGTCTTAAATGAAACATAAATAATGAAATAACTGCATAATAAAGCGCTAAAAGTATCTTGATCAAACTGCACCTGAAACATGTACAAAAATAGGTTTGGTCAACATAAGAAATGTTGGTGAGCATTCCTAGTTTTGATATATATAGTAGATTAAAAGTTATACAATTCAAGTGCAAGCTACAGTGTGGATATGTAAACCATGTATCAAACAAATGAGCGAAATCAACCCTGTGACTGTATAATGTACTGTATGAACTGTAGTGTACTTATCCAACAAGTGGATAATAACTTAACAATGGCCACGGATTCTCCGATGAAAAAGGGGGAGAATCAACCTAGGCGGGTTGTCAATCCAAATAGCGCTATCCAATGTTAAGGTCGGCTTGTACCATGTTAATGATTTCACTAAGTACAAATGTAATCCACATGTAATGTCTAAGCATAAAGCACGTTGTAAGCAATGCACATAGTACTAGAATTGTATTTGTAAAAATGTAAACTTGTATTTGAAATTGTAATAGTGTACATGTAACACCCCAAAAAAATGTATAAAAGCAAAAAGGGGTAGGAATACTCACAGTTCACGTAGTAACTTGAAATTGGACTGGACAACGAAATATGAACTTGAGATTTCTCCCAAAAGATTAACCTAAAGTAATTGATAATGTGTGAGTGAAATAACTCTAGGATGCATGTATATCTAGGGCTTCGAATTGGGGATTACGTTTATTTGTGTAAATAAACAAATTGTTTATTAATTATGAGAAATTTAATAAATAAATGAATAAAAGTCTTTTAATGAAATTTGAATTTAGGATATACACAATAAAGTGTTTGAAGTATAGAAATAATTTTTATAAAATTATTTCATTTAAAATAGATTTTTAAATCTATTTATTTATAAATAGTCATTAATTAACTTTAATATTTAAAAATACTAAAATTAAAGAATTCTTATTTTAAAAATCATATTTCTGTTCTAAATGATTAAAAATAATTTGTATAAAATTTTGGTGCAAAAATGATGAAAATTGGATTTGTTATGAATCAATTATGATTAAATCTATCAAAAATTGATTAAAAATATAAAATAATTGATTTTACTGAATTAAAAATTATTTCAGTAAAGTTTAACTTTAAATAAAGTCAGGATAAATTTTGGAGAAATTAATAAAATTGTTTTGATGTATAAATGGATTTTTATAAATCTAATAGATTAAAAATGATTTAATTATTATAAATATTAAATAAATGAATTTCTGAAAAATAAAAATTATAAATGAAACTTTTATAGCAGATTTAACAAATGTAATTTTTTTAGAATTTATAAAATAGTTTTGGTATTTTAAAAAGAATTTAAAAGATTTAAAAGGATTTAATAATTATATATATTTAATTGTTTGTATTTAAAAAGAAAAGAAAAGAAAAAGAAACAAAACCGGTCAGAGCCGGGACTCGAACCCGGGTGACCTCTGGGTTAGCACATGGTCACAACCACTTGGCCTAGGCCGGTGGTTGTGATCTTTCTGGGTTAAAAATAAATATAAGCGCGATGTGAAAACTGGTTTATCCCCAAAACAAGAACACGAGCCCTAGAATTTTCAATCAGACAATCCAGGCAACATGAGCCCGATTAAATATAGGGCTTTTGTTGCTGGGTAGCCGATGAACAAAACCCATAACAAAAGTGTGACTCACAGTGTGTAATCGTGTATAATTGTCGAGTCAAAGAAATAAGTCAACCACGAACTCGTTTAACAAAATCAGTGTTTGATAGAGAGAATTGGAGGTTTAAGAAGATGAGTGAGCGAGTTGATTAGGTTCGTAGCACCTCTATTTATACTGAGGATCAAAGGTGGGTTCAATTGGAAGGTTTGTCCTTCAATTGAATGCATACGCGTATGATTATCAAATTGGTCAACGATTGATTTGTAATAGCGTGTAATTGAGGTTGTAATAGGCCGATAATCACACTAATTTACCAAAAATGAATCAATCAATCGTTAATTGGACGGATTGATTAACAAGGCAACCCACAGTTGACTTTCCTTGTCAACTGTGAGGTTTTAAAGATGTGTATTTATTTTAAACGCGTCCGGGTTATAACAGACAAGCTGGTCCAGCCCAGTTGGTTAAGTGTGTGTGTAGCTGTGGCTTTGGCGCGGGTTCGAACCCCGGCCAAAGCATAATTATTTTTATTTTTTTAAAAGCCTAAGGAAGATTGGGCCTTGGATGATGGGCCATACATTTGAGGTTTGGGCTGGGCTGTTGGGCTTCATCAGGTGGGCCTTTAACATGATAATTATTATTATTATTATTATTATTACATGATTAAACGAACCCGAGTTTAACGTTCATAAATAATAAAAATGCCACGTTTATTAATTACGATAAAACGTACAAATAGTTAAACGAATACAATGAAAAGTGACGGATGTCACAGCATCCCCTACTTTTAGAAATTCGTCCCGAAATTCCTTCAAGTGGTAGTCTCTGGAAAGAGGTGAGGATACTTAGACATCATTTGGTCCTCACGCTCCCAAGTAAACTCTGGGCCTCGTTTGGATTCCCAACGAACTTTTACAATAGGAATTCGGCTTCGCTTAAGCGTCTTGACATCTCGATCCATAATCTCCACAGGTTTCTCTATGAAGCGCATCGATTCGTCAATCTGGATATCCTCTAAAGGAACATGGAGGTTATCTTCAGCCAAACACTTCTTGAGATTAGAAACATGAAACGTTGGATGAACATTATTGAGCTCCGGTGGTAAGTCAAGCTTGTAAGCTACTTTCCCAACTCGTTCAAGGATTTTAAAAGGGCCTACGAATCGTGGTGCAAGTTTCCCTTTCTTTCCAAACCGAAATACACCCTTCCAAGGTGAAACCTTGAGAAGTACCATGTCCCCGACTTGGAATTCTAGAGGCTTGCGCCTTTGATCGGCATAGCTCTTCTGTCTGCTTCGAGCAACTTGTAAGTTCTCACGAATGCGGTGGATTTTGTCTGTCGTTTCTTGTATTAGTTCGGGACCGGTGATTTGTGTTTCACCAACCTCGCTCCAACACACAGGGGAACGACATTTGCGACCGTAGAGTGCCTCAAATGGTGCCATGTTAATACTGGAATGGTAGCTGTTATTATACGAGAACTCAACCAAGGGTAGGTGCGTGTCCCAATTACCACCAAAGTCGATGATGCACGCTCGAAGCATATCCTCCAATGTTTGGATGGTTCGTTCAGTTTGGCCATCCGTCTGTGGGTGATAAGCAGTGCTAAGATTTAGTTGTGTACCAAGTGCGGACTGAAATGTTTGCCAAAAGCGAGAAGTAAACCAGCTATCACGATCGGAAATAATGTCTAGAGGAATACCATGACGGCTGACAATCTCACTGATGTAAATCTTAGCCAGTTTCTCAGCTGTGTAGGTCTCACGAATGGGTAGGAAGTGAGCAGATTTGGTCAAACGATCGACAATAACCCAGATGCTGTCATGCCCGCGAGTAGTGCGTGGAAGCTTCGTGATGAAGTCCATAGCAATGCTCTCCCACTTCCATACTGGTATTTCTGGTTGCTCAAGTAAACCAGATGGACGTTGGTGCTCAGCTTTGACTTTAGAACAAGTAAGGCATTTAGCTACATAAAGAGCTATGTCCTTTTTCATACCGGGCCACCAATACAAGGTACGCAGATCCTGATACATCTTATCTGCACCAGGGTGAATGGAATAACGAGACTTATGGGACTCGTCCATGAGGAAGGTACGCAGGTTGTCACGATCAGGGATCCAAAGACGGTTCATGAAATAAAGTAAGCCATTTTTGGTTTCCAACTGATTTTCGGCTCCACACGACATTTCTTCGTACATGTTGCCCTCAGTAACAGAGATATGTTGGGCTTCAATAATGCGGAGTTTAATATCGGACTGGACCTGAGCACAATAAAGCTGGGCATGACCTTTACGACTAAGGGCATCGGCTACAACATTCGCTTTGCCAGGATGGTAGCGAATCTCGCAGTCGTAGTCATTTAACAACTCGACCCATCGTCGTTGTCGTATGTTCAGATCTTTCTGGCTGAAAATGTGTTGAAGGCTCTTGTGGTCAGTGAAGATCACACATTTTGTACCATATAAATAGTGACGCCAAATCTTAAGTGCGAAGACGACCGCTCCGAGCTCAAGATCATGGGTAGTGTAATTTTTCTCATGGTTTTTCAGTTGTCGTGATGCATATGCTATAACCTTGCCTCGTTGCATGAGGACACAACCAAGGCCTTGATTAGAGGCATCACAGTAAACCACGAAATCCTCACTGCCGTCCGGTAGAGTGAGAATTGGAGCATCACACAGTTTCTGCTTCAAAGTTTGGAATGCTTCTTCCTGACTGGGTCCCCATACATATGGTTTATCCTTATGGGTCAAGGAAGTGAGAGGTAAAGCAATCTTGGAAAAATTGAGAATAAATCGACGATAATAACCCGCTAAGCCAAGAAAAGAGCGAACTTCCGTGGGAGACTTGGGTGTAATCCAATTCTTAACAGCCTCAATCTTAGATGGATCCACGTGTATACCCTTTTCACTGATAATGTGTCCCAAAAATTGAACCTCTTTAAGCCAGAATTCACACTTGGAGAATTTGGCATACAGTTGTTCATTCTTCAAAAGACTCAAAATTTGTCTAAGGTGTTGCTCGTGGGCTGATTTGGTCTTAGAGTAGATGAGGATGTCATCGATGAAAACAATTACGAACTTATCCAAGAAGGGTTTGCACACGCGATTCATGAGATCCATGAAGACAGCGGGTGCATTCGTTAGTCCGAAAGGCATAACCATAAACTCGTAATGCCCATAACGTGTACGGAAAGCTGTTTTTGGAATGTCGTCTTCATGGACTCGTAGCTGATGATATCCCGAACGAAGATCGATCTTTGAGAAGCAAGTCGAACCTTGAAGTTGATCAAAGAGGTCATCAATGCGGGGTAAAGGGTACCGGTTTTTAATAGTGAGCTTATTCAACTCCCGGTAATCAATACACATACGGAAAGATCCATCCTTCTTCTTTACAAATAGGACTGGAGCTCCCCAAGGTGATGAGCTGGGACGAATGAAACCCTTGTCTGCCAACTCTTGAAGTTGACTCGCAAGTTCTTGCATCTCGGAAGGTGCAAGGCGGTATGGAGATTTAGCAACGGGCGTAGCACCAGGTACAAGATCAATACGAAATTCGACAGGACGCACTGGTGGAAGTCCCGGTAAATCATCAGGAAAAACTTCGGGAAACTCACGAACAACAGGAACATCTTGAATACTCTTGTCTTTACTTTTCTTTTCCACAATATGGGCCAAGAAAGCTACATATTTCTTGCGTAGATATTTCTGTGCTTGGGTGCAAGACATGAGTTTAAGACCACTGGATGGTTTCTCACCATAAACCCGTAAAAAGTCACCCGATGCGAGAGGAAACCGAATAAATTTCTCAAAGCAGACAACTTCGGCATGATGTTTAGAAAGCCAATCCATACCCACGATAACATCAAAGCTTCCCAATTTCATGGGTATAAGATCAATGGTGAAGTCATGTTCGTTAAGGCTAAGAGTACAACCCTGAATAATAGAATCGATTGAGATGGGTTTACCATCTGCGACCTCGACCGTGAAAGGTGCCCCTAATCTAGAGCGAGTATGAGATAATAGAGGTTCGAATGCTAATGACACAAAACTTTTATCCGCACCAGTATCAAATAAAATTGAAGCATAACGACCATCAAGTAAAAACGTACCATTCACCACGTCATTAGTTTCCTGAGCTTCTGTTGCATTGATGTTGAAAGCTCGACCACGAGCCACTGGGTTTGCTGCATGGTTTGCTGGGACAAGTGCTGGACATTGGTTTCTGAAGTGGTTCGGATCACCACAATTGAAGCAAGCTCGACCATATGCTATAGGTTGTGGGTTTTGGCGAGCTGGTTGAGGGTTAACAGGTTGAGCATTAATAGGTTGAGGTCGAAACGTAGATCGACATGTGGCAGCTACATGACCATACCTACCACAGGTGGTACAGTGGCGGCAAGGAAAATTTGCGGGGTGATGGTACTGACAGGTGGCACACTTGGGTAAGTTTCCACTGTAAACCTTCTTAACAGGGGGAGCCTGAGCCATTGGAGCCTGTGCTATTGGAGCCTGAGTTACTGGGGCCACAACAGCATAGTTTCTACCCTTGGCCTTCCGCTTCCTAGTGTTGGAACCGGTATTGTCTACAGCAACTCTTGATGATTCAGTAGTAGGGGTGGGGGTCTTCTCAGTTGATTTCTTGGTTCCTTTCCTAACCAAATTTCCCTTTTTGACGTGCTTGTCAGTCAAGGAGGCTGCAAGCTGAATGGCTTCTTCCACCGTAGTGGGTCTGCTTCCAGTGACTACATCTTGAATTAGGTCAGGCAGTCCCTCAATATACTTCTCGATTGCTCGAGAGACCGGGGTAACCATGTGTGGAACCAAAATACTGAGCTCATGATAACGGGTGTTGTATGCAAGATTTTCGCCACTGTCCTGTTTTAACCCATGGAACTCTTCCTCTAGCTTCCTCATTTCATTCCTAGGGCAGAACTTGGCGATCATAAGTTCCTTGACCTCAGTCCAAGACAAGGATAGAGCAACATCAGCGCCCCGATTACGCTTCTCACCATTCCACCAGGTCAATGCCCCCTTTTGAAGGACACTGGTAGCATAGCGAACGCGGAGGTTATCAGGACACTCGCTGTTCACGAAGGTACATTCCATACTTTCAAACCATTGGAGGAGGCCAGTAGCACCCTCCTCTCCAGTAAACTTCGTGGGATTGCATGAGTTGAAGTGTTTGAAGGTACACCGAGTTTGAGTTGCACCCTCAGTATTGGTACTGTTGCTGTTCTGGGTTAACTCACTAACAAGATTCGGAATCACTGCAGCAATTTGCTCAGCGACAAGAGAAGCAAGGCGACGATCAGAACGTTGTCCAGAGGCACGAACAGTGCGTTGGCTAGCATCACGGAGCATACGGCGAGCAGACATCTACAAGACAGTCAATGAAAAGTTATGAGATTAATGAATGTAAGTGTAATAGTGCATAAGAGTTATGATCACAAGATATCGTACGTGAAATAAAGGTATATCATTTGAAATATATATGTATAACATGTTTGGATTGCCCTTGTCTAGCTATAAAGCCCAACAAGAACGTTGACTTTTCAAAGAAATTGAGCCCAATGGTGATCAAAGAAGACATGCTTTAGCCTATAAGTGGACACTCACTCCAGGAATCCCCAGGTAAGCATAACAGGTCCGTAAATGGATTTATGCGCTATGCTTGCCTATGCCAGAAAACCCAGTGTACAGGCGTCCACCCTTCCAGATTGCACGTGTCCTTTTTTTCACACTCATTAAAGTTCAACAACTTTGAAGGAGCAAAATAAGAGTAGGCATTATGCCTAAGAGTGTCTTTATGAAAGGTACTGCTCCCGCTCTATGATGATGTAGTCTTTCCACTCCTTGTAGGACACCATCCTTATACGTCATGATGAAAGATGAGGAGAAAGGAGAAGAAAGGGAAAGATTAAGGAAGGAAAGTGAAGGGTAATGAGAGGGTTGATAAATTAGGAAGTGTTGTACCTGAAAGTTGAAATTCGGTTATAGTCTAGGCTAAAAGGCATTCTAATAACCTAATTCCCTATAACCATGGCTCTGATACCAATCTGTAACACCCCAACCGATGGCGGAATCATCGAGGTGTCACGTAGTGACGATTGTTCAAAAGCACATGGTACTTAAATGTAAATATTATTAAATGAAACCCAAAAATTGTCTTACAAGGAAAATGGAAATACAAGGTCTTAAATGAAACATAAATAATGAAATAACTGCATAATAAAGCGCTAAAAGTATCTTGATCAAACTGCACCTGAAACATGTACAAAAATAGGTTTGGTCAACATAAGAAATGTTGGTGAGCATTCCTAGTTTTGATATATATAGTAGATTAAAAGTTATACAATTCAAGTGCAAGCTACAGTGTGGATATGTAAACCATGTATCAAACAAATGAGCGAAATCAACCCTGTGACTGTATAATGTACTGTATGAACTGTAGTGTACTTATCCAACAAGTGGATAATAACTTAACAATGGCCACGGATTCTCCGATGAAAAAGGGGGAGAATCAACCTAGGCGGGTTGTCAATCCAAATAGCGCTATCCAATGTTAAGGTCGGCTTGTACCATGTTAATGATTTCACTAAGTACAAATGTAATCCACATGTAATGTCTAAGCATAAAGCACGTTGTAAGCAATGCACATAGTACTAGAATTGTATTTGTAAAAATGTAAACTTGTATTTGAAATTGTAATAGTGTACATGTAACACCCCAAAAAAATGTATAAAAGCAAAAAGGGGTAGGAATACTCACAGTTCACGTAGTAACTTGAAATTGGACTGGACAACGAAATATGAACTTGAGATTTCTCCCAAAAGATTAACCTAAAGTAATTGATAATGTGTGAGTGAAATAACTCTAGGATGCATGTATATCTAGGGCTTCGAATTGGGGATTACGTTTATTTGTGTAAATAAACAAATTGTTTATTAATTATGAGAAATTTAATAAATAAATGAATAAAAGTCTTTTAATGAAATTTGAATTTAGGATATACACAATAAAGTGTTTGAAGTATAGAAATAATTTTTATAAAATTATTTCATTTAAAATAGATTTTTAAATCTATTTATTTATAAATAGTCATTAATTAACTTTAATATTTAAAAATACTAAAATTAAAGAATTCTTATTTTAAAAATCATATTTCTGTTCTAAATGATTAAAAATAATTTGTATAAAATTTTGGTGCAAAAATGATGAAAATTGGATTTGTTATGAATCAATTATGATTAAATCTATCAAAAATTGATTAAAAATATAAAATAATTGATTTTACTGAATTAAAAATTATTTCAGTAAAGTTTAACTTTAAATAAAGTCAGGATAAATTTTGGAGAAATTAATAAAATTGTTTTGATGTATAAATGGATTTTTATAAATCTAATAGATTAAAAATGATTTAATTATTATAAATATTAAATAAATGAATTTCTGAAAAATAAAAATTATAAATGAAACTTTTATAGCAGATTTAACAAATGTAATTTTTTTAGAATTTATAAAATAGTTTTGGTATTTTAAAAAGAATTTAAAAGATTTAAAAGGATTTAATAATTATATATATTTAATTGTTTGTATTTAAAAAGAAAAGAAAAGAAAAAGAAACAAAACCGGTCAGAGCCGGGACTCGAACCCGGGTGACCTCTGGGTTAGCACATGGTCACAACCACTTGGCCTAGGCCGGTGGTTGTGATCTTTCTGGGTTAAAAATAAATATAAGCGCGATGTGAAAACTGGTTTATCCCCAAAACAAGAACACGAGCCCTAGAATTTTCAATCAGACAATCCAGGCAACATGAGCCCGATTAAATATAGGGCTTTTGTTGCTGGGTAGCCGATGAACAAAACCCATAACAAAAGTGTGACTCACAGTGTGTAATCGTGTATAATTGTCGAGTCAAAGAAATAAGTCAACCACGAACTCGTTTAACAAAATCAGTGTTTGATAGAGAGAATTGGAGGTTTAAGAAGATGAGTGAGCGAGTTGATTAGGTTCGTAGCACCTCTATTTATACTGAGGATCAAAGGTGGGTTCAATTGGAAGGTTTGTCCTTCAATTGAATGCATACGCGTATGATTATCAAATTGGTCAACGATTGATTTGTAATAGCGTGTAATTGAGGTTGTAATAGGCCGATAATCACACTAATTTACCAAAAATGAATCAATCAATCGTTAATTGGACGGATTGATTAACAAGGCAACCCACAGTTGACTTTCCTTGTCAACTGTGAGGTTTTAAAGATGTGTATTTATTTTAAACGCGTCCGGGTTATAACAGACAAGCTGGTCCAGCCCAGTTGGTTAAGTGTGTGTGTAGCTGTGGCTTTGGCGCGGGTTCGAACCCCGGCCAAAGCATAATTATTTTTATTTTTTTAAAAGCCTAAGGAAGATTGGGCCTTGGATGATGGGCCATACATTTGAGGTTTGGGCTGGGCTGTTGGGCTTCATCAGGTGGGCCTTTAACATGATAATTATTATTATTATTATTATTATTACATGATTAAACGAACCCGAGTTTAACGTTCATAAATAATAAAAATGCCACGTTTATTAATTACGATAAAACGTACAAATAGTTAAACGAATACAATGAAAAGTGACGGATGTCACAGGTCCCAAGGGGTCCCCTTGCTGAACCCCCGTGAAGGCTCCAATGCGTTTATCCCCAACATATAACCTGGCTAGCTGGGCATACAAAAAATTGACCCACAGAAAAATGGAGGGGCAATGGCGATGGACTTCCCGTAACAAAGCAGATCGGTCAACTACGTTGAAGGCGTTAGAAAAATCAACCGTGAGCATGGCCAAAGAGCCGTCTGCATGAAAGGAACTAAGGAACTTGTTAGCGTTGTGCAACACGGCCTCTGTCCCATTGGGGATTCCCACCCCGAATTGGTAGTCTCCCAGGTACTTAATAACTTCTTTACCAACTTTCTTCATGGCTACTTTAGAGACCAACCTTCTCCATATGGCCCCCACGGCAATGGGGCGAATCCCATTATCAGGCTTCAACAACGGGGTCAGGGGGCTGAAGCAATAAATTCAGCGAGCACCCCGGGACATAACCCCCTAACCACAAATTGACCACATCGGTGATAGCGGAAAGCAGTCCTGAAGCAATCGCCGCCCCCTCCCCGCTAAGGGCATCTAGCAGGTGTTGAGCCCGTAAGTCGTCCCGACCACAGGATGTCCCTTTTGGGAACGACTTCACACACCTGTAAACGCAGTCTTCACCCACTGATAATGCAGGGTGTGGTAGAGGGCTGGACGGTAGGGTTGGCGGCGAAACAATAGGATGTTTGTCGATATGGGCTTGCATGGTAGATTCCCCAGGTGGAGCTACACCTTAACAGTGGCGGTGAAGTGCCCATCCTTGACTTTCCTAAGACATTGTTTGATATTTGGGTCAACTTCCTCGTCCTTTTCCCCCGTCCGTTGCGCTCCCCCACCCTGCGAGACCTCTTCCCCCGTTGGGAGGAGCGACGTAACCAAGTCCTCAAAACTAGAACCGTCCTTCCATGTTGCTAAGGCCCGCATAATACTATCACATTGCAAGGACTTCCTGCTACCTGACCTCCGTTCCTGCCTAGAAGACGGAACGACCATCTTAAGAGTACATCGTGGTAAGAGTAAAAGTTTAACCCAGTTTTCAACAGACCCAGGGGAAGCCACTACTTTATGAATGGCGCCCGTCAAAGCCTGGGCAAATGCTAAATGGCAACTTGGGGAATACTTTTAACGGTCCGCACCGGGATGGAGAAAACCTGATCGAGGAGAGTGACATCCCCCACCACTCCTTGTTGAGACCTAAGATCACAGCTCACCCCAAGATCCCGAGACCTTAGGATCTCCACAATAAAATCCCCATCCGATCCAGACTTTCCAAAGAAGATGGAGACACCATCCGGGTAATGGCACCCCCTGCTAAGGGCATGTGTCTTCATGCACCTCCCACACATAAGTGTTTTGTTTTTAATCATTTTATAACATTTTACCTTTTAAACTAAAGTTATTTTATTTAACCGACCATTATATATGTATTATTGAAGAGTGGGGTGAATAGTACCATCCACTCTCTTATTGGTTGAGATGGGTGGTGGCCTATATTTTTTTTACAACTTTATTAAACAATAAATACATATGGTTTCAAAGATAAAACAGAAAGTTTGTCGGTGGTGGAGTGGTTTGTGGTGAGCTTTTGTTGTGAAAGGCCCCAAGGTCGAACAATGGGGGAAGCCTTTATTTTTTTTTTATTTTTTTTTTACAACTTTGTTAAAGAATAAACACTTATTGTTTCATTTTAAAACATAAATGTTTTGGTGGTGGAGTGGTTTGTGGTGAGCTTTGGTTGTTTAAGGTCCCAGGGTCAAACCTTGGGGGAGGTGCTTTTTTTTTCTTTTACAACTTTGTTAAACAATAACTACTTATGGTTTCATTTCAAAGCATAATTGTATTGGTGATGGAGTGGTTTGTGGTAAGCTTTGGTTGTTCAAGGTCTTAAGGTCGAACCTTGGGGGATGCCTTTATTTTATTATTTTTTTTACAACTTTCTTAAACAATAAACACTTATGGTTTCTACTTTGTTTATTTTTTCATTTTAACAAGTGTTTTTTGTGGTGGAGTAGTTTGTGGTGAGCTTTGGTTGTTCAAGGTCCCAAGGTCGAACCTTGAGGGAGGCCTTTTTTTTACAACTTTGTTAAACAATAAACACTTATGGTTTCATTTCAAAGCATAATTGTGTTAGTCATGAAGTGGTTTGTGGTGAGCTTTGGTTGTTTAAGGTCCCAAGATTGAACCTTGGGGGATGCCTTTATTTATTTATTTATTTTTTTACAACTTTGTTAAACAATAAACACTTATGGTTTCTACTTTGTTTATTTTTTCATTTTAACAAGTGTTTTTTTTTAAATATTAATCAAAGTCGTTGACAAAAAAAACATAATTATTTTTTTAAATGAGTATAGGTAGGCCGGGGCTATAACGAAAGAGCAAAGAAAGTGGTGAAAATTGTGTTTTGCGATGCTATGTTGTACCTAAACAATACGGTGACCGTCAATGCCCGGAAACGCGCAGCGAAGCGCGCACAGGGATCTATCTAGTTTACTAAACCTGTAAGTTGACGTATTTAAAACATTTGTTTTTATGATCTCTTGACCATAGGATTGGTTTCGACAGAGGTTTATTTAGGCTATTGGGTGTGGGAGTGACATTTTTATGATGAGCCTCCACGTAGGCGTTATGTAGGAGTGGGGGAGTGGTATCTTCATGATGGGCCTACAAGGGGGTGATGTGCACACTATGATGACGGAGCTCCTCATTGGCCAGAATTTAAAAATAATAAAAATCCCACTTTTTGATCCATGTTTGGCCCGTCACCCCGGCAAAATTTGGACACCAATGCCGTTGCCGGCATAGGGGGCGGTGTTTGCCGTCCAGGCATCACCTTGCCGGCCTTATGCCGGTTCATACCGCATGGTTTTATCTTTGATACAAACTTTAGGTCGCTTTCACTGAATTTGATTTGCAATGGATGTCAGAGCATGTATAGGTAAGAGTACGATACGGTGGTGCTTTAGCAGTCATCAATAGAAACTCGTCTTGTGCACAATTTCTAGCCTATCATAGTGACACATGGCGTTTATGTTTGTGATGATAACTTTTTCTGTTTTGACATAGCCTTGTCATCTAAATTTTAGATGTCATTAGTGTTCAGAATTGACAAATGTTTCATTTATCAGGGAAAAAAATGAATGTTATTTTTTTTAACGGTAAATTTTATACCACCTTATTTCCACATAACCTTGCATTTGCAAGGATTTTAACCAACAACCTCATATTTGTAAGGGAGAGAGGACACCATACCACTAGAACAAAAGGTCATGGGTAAAAAAAAAAAAGGAATATTATAACAATACAATTCAAAATGTAATTTAATTAATTCACATTTAAGAGGGTGTTAGAAATGGTGGAGTGGGGTTTAAGGGTCAAAGAGATAGCACTTTGAGTATATGTGTTTACCATATGGTGGTGGAGTCATTTTCAAGAAAGATGATTAAAGTGGAGTGTTTTTTAATGTTCTATAATTTAAACACGGTATTTAGGAACCATACATCCTTTAATTAGGAACCATACACTCTGGCTCACATCACACATCAATAGGAAGCTGCCACATACTCCATAATGTAATATCACACCCTTAGAAGGTGATGTCACAGAGTGTATGAAACACAAAACCCTTTAAACATTTGATAAATAATTTAAGGATGATTAGAATTAGGCTATCTAGCTCTAAGTTTTTTTAATTAGAGGTTATTTAAGTAATTAAACTACTCTTTGGTTTATCCTGATCATGTGGCCTAGTGGTAAAAGGGCCGCTTCTCTCTTTGGGGGAGCCGGGTTCGATTCCCACGGGAGGCATGTGATGGATACCCCCACCCTTGTGGTGAGGTAGGTGGTTGGGAAGTGATGGAGAGACCCTTGACCCTTGTGGTCATGGGTTCGACTCCTGATCCCTCTAGGTTTTACCGGTTCACTACCGTCGTGCCTTCGGGCGGGTTTGTGGGCCGGGTTTTCCCTGAAACAGGAGACGGGTGGGCCGGAGGGCTCTGTCCGTACGGACTAGAGGCCGTCTGGGGTCCCTTTCGGCCATTGAGGGCCGCGTACAGAGTACCCGACAATACTTTAGTTGATCGTTCAAAAAAAACTACTCTCTGGTTTAAGTGTATCCAAAATTCCAAATTCGTTAATAGTGCATCGAAAAATGGACTTTTTTAATAATCACTTTCTTTAAACAACCAAAGTCACAACCTCATAACATACAGCATACTAACGACAAGGAGCTAGGACAACAAACTACAAACAAAACAGTTGCAACAGAAAATCTTTACACTTTAACAAATCTATATTTAGCTTTTTAACTCTACTTTTCACCCATAAGAAGTTAATGCCTTTACAGCACCGAAAATATTTTTCTCTTTTTTTTTTAAACAAAAACTTCATTCAAAAAACACGGAGAGGGCCTCAAAACAAGGACCGCTCACAAAAACAAATTACATCATATACAAAGGGTATTTAACCCAATCATTCCAAACAATCCTAGTACTTTTAGATCTATACTTCAACCAAATAAACGACATAGACTTAACCAAGGCAACCACTTCTACTACCTTCGGATCGTTGTTATGAAAAACCTTCTTGTTTCGTTCTTTCCAAATCGCCCACATCGTCACCATGAAAATACCACTCACTATCTTATTACCCGAACTATATCTAGCAGTAGAATGCGGCCACTGCAGAACATCTTCCAAAGCAATAAAACTAGCCATGTTCATCTTACACCAACTCCAAATTCTAACCCATACTTCAGACGCAAAATTACAACTAAAGAAGATATGCCCAACAGCCTCTTCCTCTAAAGAACACATCGGACAGGACGTGCTAGGCAAACCCACATTCCTTTTGACTAACTCAACCCGAGTAGGGACTCTACCCTTTTGAATTCTCCAAACCAACATATTAATCTTAATAGGAATCCATTTAACCCACCGTAAACCTTGTGCTGGCATGCCGTAAAGATTCTTTATCAACGACTTTTTTACCGCTGCAACAGAGAAGCCGGCTGAATTATTATCCCATATCCATCTATCTCTACAGTCTTTTAGCTGAATTGCCGACAACATGTACATGACATCCTGCATCTCCGATATACCTGCAACCGAATTCATAGCCACGGGCCAACTATCGGCAATCTGATTCTGGGAACCATCAAACCAAATTCTGCTGCTAACAACACTCTCTTTATCTTTTTCCAGCGAAAATAAAACGAGCCATCTAATAAACAAAGGGGTATCCCTAAACCAGACGTCCTTCCAGAAACATATATTCTCCCCGTTCCCGAGCACACATGAGATAAGTTTGTGTATGTGGATGCCGTTGATAAGAGTCTTTTCCAAAATATTAACAATAGCCTTCCATGTCCCCGGCAAGGATTTTTTAACCGGTAAAAACGACCACTTACCCCGCCCACTATGAATACTAGACACAACCTTTCTCCACAACCCACTTTTGCTAGTTTTAAACCTCCAAGCCCATTTCACGAGTAATGCCAAGTTTACCTCGGACAATTTTGAAATACCCAAACCACCGAACTTCTTAGGGCGAGTAACCACCTCCCACGAAACCTAATGAATGCCTTTGGTATCTTTACTACCGCACCACAAGAACTTCCTCATCTTCCTTTCAATGGCTTCAATCACGTCCTTTGGAGCTTTAAATATTGAGAGATAATACACCGGAAGACTTGCTAGAACCGATTTAATCAACGTTAAACGACCACCGATCGATAACAATTTAGCCTTCCACGATTGGAGTCTGTTTTGTACAGTCTCAATAACATCTTGCCAATGAGCCGTCCTATTCATATTGGCACCAATCGTAACTCCAAGATGTTTGAATGGAAGATCTCCTACCTTACAACCCAACACATCAGACATATCACTAACCTCCATAGAAGAAACCCCCAACCCAAAAATATGAGATTTATGTAAGTTTATTCTCAACCCCGAAACCCAATGGAAAATACGTAAAAGACGATTAGTCATAATAATATTCTTAGAAGACCAAAAACCCAATATTAACGCGTCGTCAACATACAACATGTGTGAAATACACGGACCCTCCTTGGACACTTTAATACCTTCGATATCCCCCAACTGACAAGCCCGCGATATCATCTTAGCCAACGCCTCCATAACAATCAGAAATAAAAACGGAGACAAAGGATCCCCTTGTCTGAGACCTTTTTGACAGCTGAACTCAAACGTGGGCGACCCATTCACCAACACCGCCGACCGAGCACATTGAATAATGCCTCTAATCCACATGCACCATCTCTCCGGGAATCCCATCTGTTCCATAATAGAAATAAGAAAAGCCCAATTAACGTTGTCATATGCCTTTTCAAAATCAATCTTCAACATAAACGCTTTTTTGCCAGACTTCTTTATCCACCCTATAAGTTCATTCAGAACAAGAGGCCCGTCCAAAATAAATCTCTCCTTAAGAAAAGCAGACTGAGAATCAGAAATAACATCCCCCATCACAACTTTAATCCTGGCGGCGATCACCTTAGAAATAACTTTGTTAATAACACCCACAAGGTTAATAGGCCGATAATCCTTCAAACCGAATGACGTTTTATTTTTTGCAATAAGAGTAATAAAAGACAAACTACAATCTTTACTTATAATACCCATATCGAAAAAATCTTCAAACAACCGATAGAAATCCTCCTCCAACAACGACCAGAAATGTTTAATAAAATGAAAATTAAAACCGTCTGGACCATGAGCCTTGTCAGACCCACAATCAAACACAGCTTCCTTAATTTCTTCCTTGGAAAAAGGAGCGATCAAACCTTCCTTCTTTTCTATAGGAACCTGATTCAAATCGTCACACAAAAAAATCGGTCTTCTAGCACTATTTTCACGTGTTAGGACAAAGAGGATTGGTGAAACCACTTTTGGAAACCTTAGTCTAATTCACTTCTGTCATTTTGGCTAAGTATAGAAGTACTGAAAAGAAAACAAAGAACTGCTGAAGAGAAGATAAGAGAAGTGCTGAAGAAGAAACTTCATAAGAAGTTCTGAAGTCCAAACCAGACAAGTTCACTTCAGAAGTACTGAAGACAAACTACTCATCAGTAGTTTGTCATTCATCAGCACTTAGCATCAGATATTTTCCACCGCCTTTTGCATCAGTAGTTTATTGTTTATTATTACTTTTAGCTGTATTTGTTTGTTTCAATGTTGCAACTTGTGCAACTTGTTTCTGTTGTTTCTGTACTTGCTTTTTGGGCAAGATACATGTATGTAAACGTCTATAAATAGGAGGCTTCAACCTTCTATTTTAGACATTGATTTTAATAGAAAAATCCTTCAAACACTATCACTGTTCTATTCCATTTCTGTATTTATTGTGAATCTGTCTAAGTATCTAATTCTCATTTACTACTTAGATTCATAATAAATACTTGTCATTTATTAGTTTCAATCATCAAGGGGGAGTAATAACTCTTCCTTAGTATAAAAAGTGTTGCTTTAACTTATACATTCCGCTGTGCTTATAATCTGATTTACAAGGACTTGCTAAACACTTAAGTGTCAAGATAGCAAGTTCTTACTTAGCAAAAATAGCAAACTGATCCCAACAATTGGTATCAGAGCATTGGTTTATCTGATCACATATCAATCTAACAAATTGAGAATCAGACACAAAGCTCTTATTGATACTCAATAAAAAGATCAAAAGTTCACTTTTTATCAACATCCATCACTTAAAAGAGTCATCTGACAAATCTATACTCTTTAAAATGGATCCACATAATACTGGTTCTGCCACTAAACCTGCCATGCTTGTTAGAAATGAATACAACATATGGCAAAAGAGAATGGCACATACCTTGTCACAAACCAACACAGGTTGTTGGAGATCTGTGATATATGGTCCTCACAAACCAGTAAATGTTAATCTTGAAACTAATGTTAAGGTTCCTAAGGACCCTAAAGAATATACAGATGATGATTTCCTAAAACTTGAGCTAGATGCAAAAGCATTCTCTATGTTGGCAATGGCTCTCCCAAATGAGATATACTTTGGCCTTTTACATTGTGAAAGTGCCAAAGAACTCTGGGATTGTCTTAAAGAACAGTTTGGAGGAACTGAAGAGGTGATTGCCAACACCAGAGAGATTTTAGCTCAACAATATGAAACATTTGCTCATATTAATGGGGAAACTTTAACTCAACAATTTGAAAGATTCTCCTCATTAATATCTGAGCTAAAGTTAAATGGTCAGACCTATACAACAGTGTCTATGCTACATAGATTTTTAAGGTCTTTACCTGACAAATGGGAAACATACTCCATTGTTTTAAGATCCTCACCACATTTTAGCTCCCTCACTCTTACAAAACTCCATGGGAGATTACTTACTTTTGAGAGAGAAATTGATCAAAAGAAGAAATTACAATCATCTGGTAAAACTGCTGATGACTACCTACCAGGTAGTACAACACTTTTGGGACAAGATTCACCAACTTGTTCCTATGGATCTTATGACAATATTGACATAACCACTGGGATCTCATCAGAAAGATCTTTCCCAGGTTATGACAATAATGACCAAAGTCAAACTGCTGATAATCTATGTTTTATCATGGATGATTTGAAAAACTTTAGCAGTGATGACTTAGAAGAAATGGACATATTACACCAACTGGCCATGCTAAGCATTAAAACTAACAAGTTTTATAAAAGGTCAGGAAGGAAATTTCCAGGATTGACCAGTAATACAAAAATTGGTTTTGACAAATCTAAATTAAGATGTCACAAGTGTCAGAAGTTGGGACACTTTGCTAGAGAGTGTAGAAGCTCTAGCTTTAACCAATCACAATTTGGAAATAACTATAACCCCAATTATAATAGGAATAATGGAACTCAAGGGAGTGCTCATTTTGTACAGGCACAAGCTCCTCAACAGCAATACATGCCACAAGTACAATATGTTCAAGTGCCTGCTCAACAGATGCAGAGCCAACAATCAATCCCTCCCTTTCCAGCTGCTCAACATCCTCCACAGCCTCAACAACCCTCTCAACAAAGTCTTTTCACCTCAGGGTATGTTGACTGGAGCAGTCTCCCTTTTGACACCATAGAGTGCAATCCTGATGCAGACAACAAAGTGTTTGACATCAACTGGGGAGAACCAGACAATGGCAGAAAGAACTTTGCCTTAATGGCATTTGAAGGCTGTACTTCAAAATCTGCATTGTCACAGGTATCAAAAGAATCATTGACAAAACTTTGCTCAAACTCTTGCAAAGAAACTTTTGCTCTCATAAGAGAGACAAATGTGCACTTACAAGGTAAAGCCAATGATTTAGAAAGAAAATACACACAGATAAAATGTGATTTAGAAAGAAAACTGTGTGCTAAAACAAAAGAAGTTTCTAAATTAACTGACTCTGCTATTGAAACCCAAGCACAAATTAAAATCATGCTAAATGACCTGGGAGATGTCAGACAAGAGCTTGCTGACACCAGGATCACATGTGAAAAATGGGTGGAATCTTGTAAGGGGTATCAATTATTGCTAAACAAACAAAGTGCTTCAAATGTTAAGTTTGGCATAGGATACCATCATGTTGAAACACCAACAGATTTTTCTCCCAAAACTACTGAAGATGGGAGAAGAATTGTTTCAAACGAAACTTCTGAAGGGAAAGAGTGCACATCTTTCCATGAAAACTTTCTAAACAGAAATCCTGGCATTTTTAAAGAAAGTACTTCAGAAGTATTAACAAAATCTGACAACAAGCCATCAGTAGTTTCATCTACATCAGGAGTTGAGACCCTGAAAACTACTGATGAGCAAAATCTCTTCACAAATGTCAGAAATTTGCCTTTAGATCAAAAACAAAAGGCAAAAGAATGTGAAATTTGTGGTCTGTTCAACCACAAAACTGAATTTTGTAGATACAGAAAAGGAATTCAGTTCAATCAAAAGATTAAGCAACAGGTTGAGGGAAATCAAATCAGAAATGATTATGAAAGAATCTTTAAACCCAAGAAACAACAACCTGAAAACACCTTTTCTCAGAAAAAGATAAAATCTCAACCAAAATCTTTTTCTCAAAATTCTTTGTCAGTAGTTAGACCTAGATCATCAGCAGTTTCACAAACTGCTGAGATACAAAATCTAATGAACATGGTACAACTACTGATGACCAAGGTTGATGGTGGTCCTGAAAAGGATACCACCATGGTTCTTAATGAAAAATCCATTGCCAAAAAGACATGGATTTCTCAACCTGGTCAAGAACAAACTGTAACTGTTCTCAAGAGCAAACCCAAAGCCAAACAGGCTTAGGTTCCTAGATCTAACTAATTTGCTTTTATGTGCAGAGAGTTTCCAGGGGATTAAACAACATATGGTATGTTGATAGTGGAGGCTCTATGCACATGGCTGGATGCAGATACCTGATAAACAACTTTATCAGCCAAAGAGAAGGATCTGTATCCTTTGGGAACAATGCTAAGGGATATGTGCTAGGACATGGCAATGTCTCCTCTGGCAAAATACAGTTTGACAAGGTCAATCTGGTGGAAAACCTTGAATACAACTTGCTAAGTGTGTCACAAATGTGTGATAAAGGATATTCTTCCTTTTTCACAAAGACAGCATGCAAGATCATCTCACCAGAAGGCCAGAAGTTGATAGAGAAGATCATTGAAGATCATACTTTGCTGATTGCCAAAAGATGTGGCAATGTCTATGCAGTGGACATTGAGAAAGACAAAGTATTGAACAACACTGCCTGTTTCTTCTCAAGGGCATCAACTTCAGAAACAGATCTCTGGCACAGGAGACTTGGCCATGTGAACTTTAAAACCATAAATAAAGTCACAAAAATGGGCTTGGTCAGAGGTCTACCTTTGAAAGTATACCAGTGTCAAGAACACTGTGTATCCTGTTTAAAGGGAAAACAGCATAAGTCCTCCTATAAGTCTATTGAAGAATCAAAAACAACTTCATGTCTTCAACTACTCCATATGGACTTATTTGGACCTGTCAAGATTATGAGCCTTGGTAAGAAGAAGTACTGCTTAGTCATCATTGATGACTACTCTAGATTCACATGGGTATTCTTCTTATTCTCCAAGGATGAGGCTGCTGAAATCATCAAGTTCTTCATTCTACAAGTAGAGAAACAATACTCTCTATCTGTCAAAACCATTAGAAGTGACAATGGGACAGAGTTCAGGAACAAAACTCTGGATGAATTCTGTTTGTCTAAAGGGATTATTAGACAATACAGTGTTCCCAGAACTCCTGAACAAAATGGTGTAGTAGAAAGGAAGAACAGAACATTGATAGAAGGAGCAAGAACAATGTTAGCTGATTCTGGACTGCCCTTGTACTTTTGGGCAGAAGCAGTTAACACATCATGTTAAGTTCAGAATAGAGTTCTTGTGGTCAAGAGACATTCCAAGACTGCCTATGAAGTTCTTCATGGCATGAAGCCCCTTATCTCCTTTTTCAGGGCTTTTGGGTGTCAATGTTTCATCTTGAACATCAAGGAATCTATTTCAAAGTTTGCTGCCAAAGTTAACTCAGGTTACTTTCTTGGTTACTCTTCAACTAGAAAAGCCTACAAGGTTTTTAATTCTCACACCAGGATAGTAGAAGAAACATTGAATGTCAAGTTCAATGAGTCAAAACACACTCTTATTCCAGCACATCCTGCTGAACTCTTTGACCTTGACAATTTCCACTTTGGACCTGAAAAGACTGTTACTCCTTCCAAACCTACTTATTATGGTGATCAAAGGTTTGAAGATGAGGATCCTACACCATGGACTCCTCAAACAGTCATTAAGTCAACTTCAACACAATCAGAAGTTTCACAAACTTCTGATCCAACAAATACTGAAGGCCAAACTCAAACATCTGCTTCAGCACCTGCAACTACTGAAGAAGCTAAAACTGTTGAACCAGATATTATAGACCTCAGTAGTTTGTTTGAAGAACAAGAGCCACCTACACCTGTCAGTGGTTTACAACAACTGATTGAACACAGAGATCATCCACTTGATCAAATCATGGGTGATATAGCTTCAGGTGTTCTTACCAGAAACCAGCTCTCCAACTTTTGCCTATTTTCAGCCTTTATTTCACAGTTGGAACCAAAGAAGTACCAGGAAGCCCTCAAAGACAATAATTGGGTGCAAGCTATGCAAGATGAACTGCTTCAGTTCAACAAGCAACAGGTCTGGGAAATCTGTCCCTTACCTCCAAACAAGCAACCAATTGGCACAAGATGGGTTTTCAGGAACAAACAAGATGAAGCTGGTATGATAATCAAGAACAAGGCAAGACTGGTAGTTCAAGGGTACTCTCAAGAAGAGGGAATTGACTATGATGAAACCTTTGCTCCAGTTGCAAGGCTTGAGGCCATCAGGTTATTTCTGGCCTATGCCATTTCCAACAAAATTAAAGTTTATCAAATGGATGTGAAAAGTGCATTTTTGTATGGAAAAATAAAAGAGGAGGTGTATGTCTGTCAGCCACCTGGGTTTGAGGATCCTTCTCATCCTGAGTGGGTGTACAGACTGGACAAAGCTCTTTATGGGCTCAAACAGGCTCCAAGAACCTGGTATGATACACTCTCCACCTTTTTACTCAAAAATAACTTTACAAGAGGTGCCATTGATAAAACTCTTTTCATTAAACATGTTGGAAATCATGTCTTACTTGTTCAAATTTATGTTGATGATATCATTTTTGGTTCAACAAACACAAAACTGTGTGATGATTTTAAGAAACTCATGCAATCAAAATTTGAGATGAGTACCATGGGAGAACTGCAGTACTTTCTAGGACTGCAGATCAAGCAACAAACAAATGGAACTTTTATACATCAATCAAAATATGTTAAAGAATTATTGAACAAATTTTCTTTAAATGACTGTAAATCATGTTCCACTCCCATGACACCAATCACACAAGTTGAACCTGATGATCAAGGAAAACAGGTTGATCAAACCATGTACAGATGCATGATAGGTTCCCTTTTATACTTAACTGCTTCTAGACCAGATATTATGTTTTCAACATGTGTCTGTGCTAGATATCAATCAGCACCAAGGGAATCACACCTTATAGCAGTCAAAAGAATTTTCAGATATCTGAAAGGAACTCCAACACTTGGAATTTGGTATCCTGCTTCAAGCAATACCAAGTTATCAGCTTTTTCAGATAGTGACTATGCAGGGTGTAAGATGACAAGAAAGTCAACATCTGGTGGTTGTCAATTCCTGGGTAACTGTCTAGTGTCATGGCAATCAAAGAAGCAAACATCTGTTGCAACTTCAACTGCTGAAGCTGAATACATTGCAGCTGCAAGTTGTACATCACAGATACAATGGCTCCAATATCAACTTCTTGATTATGGAATCAAAGAGACCAAGACACCTTTGTTTGTAGACAGCAAATCTGCCATTAGCATCATTCAAAATCCGGTACAGTTCTCAAAAACCAAACATATTGAGATCAGGTACCATTTCATAAGAGATTGCTATGAAAAAGGCAAGATTGAGGTGAAGCATGTAGCAACAGCTAATCAAATAGCTGACATCTTCACAAAACCCCTTGACACATCAACATTTCAGAAGTTAGTATCCATGCTTGGGATGTTAAATTTGTAAGTGTTTATTTTATTATTCTGCAATTTTTCATTTTTCACTTACAAAAACAGACAAAAAGTCTGAAACAAAACTTCTGAAAAGAGAGAAACTACTGATGAACAAACATCAGTATCGGGATAATTTTCTAAAAAGTGTGTAACTTCTGATAAAATAACCTTCAGAAGTTATGAATAAAAGTATTTATAAAAACATTTCTCATTAGCTGTTAAAACTACTGAAGAGGAAATGGGAACTACTGATGAAGTAATCCTTCATCAGCAGTTTTAGTCAAAAGGGCAAATCTGACTTTTCCCATCATCAGAGGTTTGACCTAATCAGTTTAAAACCTCTGATAAAAAGATTTTTAACCAAAGGCGGTTCAAAAACTTCTAATAAAGAAGATTCAAGCGGTTAAAACTTCTGATAAATACCTTTTTCTCCACACTTATCCTTTCAAACTCAAAATATCCCTCCTTCTCTCTCAAAAACTCTCTCAATACCCTAAACCTGCAAATCAACTGTTCGATCAAAACCCAAACCACATGGCTCTAGTTCTAAAACAGGGACACAATCAAAGGGCCTTTCTTGAAAAACAAGAAGGCTGGTCCCAATACGATGAGATCATTGATCTTGTCGTAAAATCCCAATATTTTACTGCTCTCACAATAAACCCACCAATTCACACTGAAACTCTGAATGAGTTCTGGGCAAATGCTGAGACGGTGACGGCTGATGATGAAGTCATTCCCCTCAACTCAAGAATAAAAGGGAAATCACTGACCATCACACCGGCCACACTGGCAACAAGACTGGGTCTGGATGATGTAACTGCCCCTGACCATGTTGCTAATTCTGATATTCACCTAACCATGACTGAGTGTGGTTATCAAGGTACTCTCTCCCATGCTACTATCTTCAAAAAAATATTTTGAACCAAAATACAAGCTTTTGTTTCATTATATTATTATGTGTTTGAGTCCTAAAACAGGGTCTTATGACCAGATGCCCTCCACTTTTCAACCAATATTTCATTCCATTGTGAATGAAATTAAATTCAAGGCATCAAAACTATTTTTCAATGAGTTGGTGTTACATCATAATAATACCAAGAAAAAGTTTTTGTTGTACCCAAGGTTCATTATGCAATGCATAATAGGGGAACTGGGTAATAAGGTGCTTGTGGGAAAAATTTCAACTTTAAATCCTTTAACATCACAAGCATACTCAAGACATAACAAACCGGCTGCCTGGCCAGAAGATGATCAGGGAGAACAACTACAAGTCCCCCTGAAGCCCACATCTTCCAAACTCACACCACCAAAAGCCAAAAAGCCCAAGCCAACAAAGACAAAAACCCACCAACCCAAAAGAAAAGCTGTTCAGTAGGTTGAGATGCCTGAACATGCTCATGAGCATTCTGCTCTTCAAATAGGTGAGACTGAAACACCCTCTCAGTCTCATCCATCTCAAACCCCACCAAGAGCACCCATAACCATTTTATTCAAAAGAAAAAGACTTAGAAAAACTATTGAAACACACTCTTCTTTTGAAACTGCTGAACAACAAATTTCACCTATTGCCCAAACTACTGAACCAACCCCACAAATTTCTGAACAAGAGGCAATAGAAATTGCCAAACTTCTCTCTGGGCTAAAAGAGAAGGTCCCATCTGATTATGTCAGTCCCCTACAACCACAACAAATAGGGGACATAACCACAACATCAGACATGGATGTGGACATCTCTAGCCCTATCCCAAGAGATGAGGGTGGACCAGAGTCTTTAAGCCCAATTTTAGAGACTCTTGGGGCATCTGAGGCTGCTACTACTCAGTTACCACACAGTGGTGGATCTGAGGATAGAAGTAACACAGCTAAGACCTCAGATGTGGCAACTACTGATGAAGGCTTAATGCCTGAAGTAGGAAATCCTCAGTACCAAGAACAAGAGGTTCATGAGAGAACTGAGTTGGGCTCAGCTCATGATTTAACTGAGACAGTCCTCATTGAGGGCAACATCAGGGATTCAGATGATTCCATTAATTTGGATGATGTTTCAAAAACACAAACTACTGAATTGACGGCACATTATGAAGGTCCTGTTTCAGGGGTATCCAGGCTCAAGAAGCCAGTCATCCCTGCACAGGTTAAAGCCCACTCAATCCCTAAAACCCCTAGAGTGGCATCCTCTGTACAACATGAGGATCTCCCAAAAACACCCCCTTCACAACAAATGCCTACCCAATTCCCTGGGCAAACAAGCATAGACCTGAACCAGCTATGCAGCCCAGAGGGTCCCCTGTACCACATGATGAATACTCTCATCAGAAATCACTTCCAAACATACACAGCTAACTTGGAGCTGTCTATCAAGAATCAATTTGGAGTGATCAAGACCAAGATGAATGATCTGTCCAACAAAATAGACTTCAACAGCAAACAGATTGCTCATCTTCTAGGACAATTCTCCCAACCCTCAACTTCAAAAGTGAAAATTGATGAATCCAAAAAGGGGGAGAAGATCAGGGAACCTAAGGAGTCATTCCAAGCCAGGATAAGGGCAAGA
Source organism: Ambrosia trifida (assembly GCA_028751855.1). Classification (NCBI taxonomy): domain Eukaryota; kingdom Viridiplantae; phylum Streptophyta; class Magnoliopsida; order Asterales; family Asteraceae; genus Ambrosia; species Ambrosia trifida. The sequence continues at coordinate 15,167,163 of CM054131.1, forward strand.
GTGGCCATCCTTGAAAGAGATCAAAAAGATCAGGCCAGGAAAGAAAAATTGGCCAAACAGTTTGGTGTCTCAATAGAAGAGATTGAAGAAGCAGAAAAAGAAGATGAGACTCAAACATCTGAAGAATCCCTAAGGCACAATGAAGAAACTTCTGATGGCAAAAGTTCTGATGAAGAATCAGAAAGTACTGAAGACAATCCTTCAGTAGTTGACAAACCATCAGCAGTTGTCAACCCATCAGAGGTTAACACTTCCAAACCTCAAACAGCTGAACCTTCCAGAACCACTGCTCCCATTCAACCAACATCTGATCCCATCAGGCCTACAACTGTTACAACAATGACTGTACTAAACCCTTCTCCTATCTCTCAATCAGCTGAATTATTAGAGAAGAGCTTAGTTGCAGCCAACAAGAAGGCCAGAGAAGATCTGATTTGGAAAACTCTGGAAGAAAGGGATGATTTAGATTTAAGCCATGAAGAAAAACTTCAGGCTTATGAAGCTGAACTACAAAGGCAGGCTAGCTTGATGAGATTGCTGAACAAGATAAAAGACAACAACTGGTGTCTTACATTACCAAGAACAGCAAGACTAAAGCCTTTACACTCAAAGGACTCTCTATGCAAGAGCTGACAAGAAGAGCACAACTGCTTGCAGATAAAATGGCCACTAGCAAAGAAGGAAAGGCCAAGAGAGCCCAGATTATAGAAGAGCTAGTAGCAGAGGGCTATGGTTCAAAAGCCTCAGTATCCAGATGGAAAGAAGAAAGACTAATGGATACTTACAAGAAATACTTGGCTGCCAAGGCTGCAAATCCAGAGAAGGATCACTGATCCTTCAAGATCAGTAGTTAGAACTTCTGGTGTATCAAGAAAAAGAACTGCTACTCAGAGAAAGAAGGCAGAGGACAATGTCAAAACTGACTTCAAAATGGTACTACTTGAAGGAAGTTCAATAGTCCATTCAGACTTTGACATTGAGGAGAAACCTCTGTTAACACAATTCAGGGATCCTTCCACTTTTGCCTACCAAATACAAAAGACCATCAAAGAAAAGCTGCATACCAGAGTAGTGACTGAACACCATCTCCCAACTGTTCAGATGCCTGATATGCAACAACAACAAGGAAGAGACTCCCACCTGAGGCTAACTGAAACTGAAAGCATCCAGCACTCAGGACCATCAACCCAAGGGACAAGTCTGGTTCCCTATTCTTCTGACTTTAACAAGTCAAAGATACCTATCATCAGATGGTCACTTACTGATAACAACTCAATATTGTTGACAAGAAGAGACCTCTCAAGCAGGGCTTACAAGAAGATCAGTGATCTGAAGAAACTGTCAACACAAGACCTGCTCACAATTCAACATCTAGAACCACAGAGAGGATCTCTATCTGATGGTCAGTTAAACCAGCTCAAGAACACCATGTACAAAGAGATATGGAAGATTGTTCAAGACAGAAGAAAAACATAAGGAATTAGTAAGGTTTTGGCTTCATCAATCCAGGGGGAGATTGTTAGGACAAAGAGGATTGGTGAAACCACTTTTGGAAACCTTAGTCTAATTCACTTCTGTCATTTTGGCTAAGTATAGAAGTACTGAAAAGAAAACAAAGAACTGCTGAAGAGAAGATAAGAGAAGTGCTGAAGAAGAAACTTCATCAGAAGTTCTGAAGTCCAAACCAGACAAGTTCACTTCAGAAGTACTGAAGACAAACTACTCATCAGTAGTTTGTCATTCATCAGCACTTAGCATCAGATATTTTCCACCGCCTTTTGCATCAGTAGTTTATTGTTTATTATTACTTTTAGCTGTATTTGTTTGTTTCAATGTTGCAACTTATGCAACTTGTTTCTGTTGTTTCTGTACTTGCTTTTTGGGTAAGATACATGTATGTAAACGTCTATAAATAGGAGGCTTCAACCTTCTATTTTAGACATTGATTTTAATAGAAAAATCCTTCAAACACTATCACTGTTCTATTCCATTTCTGTATTTATTGTGAATCTGTCTAAGTATCTAATTCTCATTTACTACTTAGATTCATAATAAATACTTGTCATTTATTAGTTTCAATCATCAAGGGGGAGTAATAACTCTTCCTTAGTATAAAAAGTGTTGCTTTAACTTATACATTCCGCTGTGCTTATAATCTGATTTACAAGGACTTGCTAAACACTTAAGTGTCAAGATAGCAAGTTCTTACTTAGCAAAAAGAGCAAACTGATCCCAACATCACGAAAAAGCTCACGATAGAAACGCAGGACTTCTCTTTTTACAATAGGCGGTTTAGATATCCATTCCCCATTTAACATAACCCCCGGAATAACATTGGACGCTTTCCTCCCATTAATACACCGATGGAAGTAGGCCGGGTTTTCATCACCCAAAGAAGCCCACTTCACCCGCGATTTCTGTTTAAGATCTTTATTTTTCAAAAAAACCAATCTATCAACCTCTTTCTTACTTTCCTCCCAAACCCATATCTCATCTTTTTCAAGCTCACGATTTTCCATGAGTAATTCTAACCGCAAAATATCATTTTTCAACCGGTTCAACTCCAAATCTTCATTACGCGAAACCGCGCTCCACCAAGCCTTTAAAGCAGACCTAACCGCCGCGAATTTATTCATAATAACACGATCAACAGGCCCTTCATCAGTGACAGTAAGCAAAGCATTCCGAACCACCATTCCACAATCCTCTACCTCACCACATAAAGCGCATAAGGAGTCCACCAAGATGATGTTTCTTCTTCTCAATGCCATCTTAGTAGGAATCCGATTTAAAACGACCCGCCACATAAAAATATTGCATTTACTCTGAACCAATTTGCACCATTGAAAAGGGCTACCCGCAGACTCCATTTCATGCTGAATTATAATACTTTTCGCTGCAGCAACAGAAAAACCTTCATTCTTCAACACTAACCAGCGCCAGGAATCAGCTCTCAAACTGAGCGTCTGAGCGAAACCTGTTCCATTAGCATACAACATTCCTGCAGCTGTTCAAATTCATCTGCAGCAAGGAACTGCCTTTTCCAGTTCCAACAGTAATTGAATACCTGGCATACAATTACTAATTACTAATTACTAATATACATTTCATTATTTTTCTTACTTGCAAAATATTTTATCAGAATTTGCAATGTTGGTCTTGTAATCATGCTTTCATCTGTAGACTTCTCAGATAGCACTCTATCATTTATTCACATGTAAATCAATAGTAACTCACCAACTTTAATTAACACAAGCTTTAAAAATCATTATTTGTCAAAGAGATGTTACAAACAAGTTAATGTTACTTGGATTTTATAGCCTTTTGAAATATGTTCGAGTTTTTTTTTCTTAAAGTTGGCGTGTGAAACACTTTTTACTATGAAGCATTCATTATGTTTTTTTAAAAAATGAGGGGAACTGGATTTTAATAAGAGTTAATAGCTAAAATCGTCTCTGAGGTTTGGTCACTTTTGCCACTTCAGTTCAAAACCCAAACCTTTTACATTTGGGTCCTTCAGTTTTTGTTTTTTTTTTTTGTTTTTTTTTTTTTGCCAAATTCGTCCCTGAAAAGGTTTAGGTTTTGCTAAATTCGTCCCTGAGGTTTGGTCACTTTTGCCACTTCAGTCCACAACTTAAACGTTGTCAGGGACGAATTTGGCAAGAAAAATAAAACTGAATGACCCAGATGTAAAAGGTTTGGGTTTTGGACTGAAGTGGCAAAAGTGACCATACCTCAGGGACGATTTTGGCTATTAACTCTTTTAATAATCTAAACTATTCGAAATTGGTCGTTGCCACCCCAAACTAAAAAATTGGCCATATGTCAATGAGGTAGTGGTGGAGTGGTTGGGGAAAGACTTGATGTTCCTTGTGATCTAGGTTCGATTCCCACTCTCCTCATTATTTTCTACGGCATCCGAGCAATGATGGTGACAAACGCACCGAGGAGCGTTTGATCCTGAGCCGCACCCCTATTTTCGCCCGGCTGTTACTCCAGCGAGGAAATTCGTGTGGGGGCAGTAAGGTTTTCGGGGAACGCCGTAACTAAGTATGATATTTCAGCACGGGCCCGGTTAAGACAATGTAGTATGGGGCAAACCTTGGCTAGGGTTGCCGATTAGACAGTGTGACATTGGGTCACTCATATGAAAGTCACCGTTCAAAAAAAAAGTTAGCCATATATAATTCATACTATTAACCTATTGTATTCTGATACCCAATTTGGGTTAAGTCACAAACCTAGTTAGATTGAGGATGCCACGTCAGCATGTCACGTCAGATTACGGGTGTCACGTCAGCATGCTACATCAGATTGAGGGTGTCAAGTCAGCCAAAACACTAACTGGATTAGTGACTTAACCCAAATTAGGTTTCAAAATCTAACAGGTTAATAGTACAGGTTATGTATGGCCATTTTTTTAGTTTAGGGTGCCAACGACCAATTTCAAATAGTTTAAGTTATTAAAATCCAATTTTCTTACAAAATATCACACTTGAAGTTAATATAAAAATAATAATGTTATCCAACTTGGTGGACATACACTATAGAGTGGGGAGAACAGCGACCCCTAAAAAAACATAGTGTAATTTTTAGATGAAACTAGGGGTGCAAATAAGTCGAGCTGAGCTCGAATTTAACTAGGCTCGAGTTCAATTAACTTATCAAAGCTTGAGCTCGGCTCGATTTGAGCTTTGTTTTCAAAGCTTGAGCTTGGCTCGTTCAGTCAAAACTTAATATATTAAATTAAACTAATATAAAAGTTTATTTAAGCTCACGAGCTCAAAATGAAGCTCGGGCACAATTATTTTCTCGTAAATTAAATCACGGGTTCGCCACTAAGACCATGTGTAATTCTTGGTGAAATTTGGTGGGCGAAAATGACATTTTTTAACACTTGGCAACATGAGGCCACTTGGTGGGTGAAATGGGCTTGAAATGGGCAATGGGTGAAATGGTGGGTGAATATATAATTATATTAAATTTGAATTAAGAAAAGAAAAAAATAAAAATGAAGTGGATACATCCGATTGGCCCATCCAAAAATTTCACCCGGCGAAATATTTAGCGGGGCATGCCTTAGCGCCCCATTCACCAAAGGGGGGTTGTGAAATTTACCACTTCACGCCCAATTCATCAACGATTACGTATGGTCTAACCAACTTCAAAACATTGGACTATTGGAGTTCGAAATGAACCGGAATGAAGAAGATTCAGGGTATAATCCAAAATAATAATAAGATGGTTGGCTGTTATCACTCTCTGTCTGGACCTATGGTTCCTTCACCCAAAACAGAGCTCCAATAACTTTGTTCAAAGGACTGGACCTCCATAGTCCACACATCGTTCGACAATAATAATAATAATGTCAGCACTGGCTACCTCTCATCACCTCATCTTCCCCAATAATCCAACGTTACGCACAAAACATAATAATCTCCCAACGTTTTCCACAACCATTCCTTCAGCTTCATCAACTTCCTCCTACCCAATTAACAACAACAGGTTGGTTTTTAATACTTTAGATGCTTCATTCAGTTTCTATTAATATGTTTAACCTTATGCTTTACATTCTTTCCTTGTTGCCGTCATTAGGGTGACTTTTTTTTTTTTTAACTGAAACCAGAAACGACCCGAATAAAACTAACCCGAACCCGATTTTGGTGTTACCCGATTAACCTGAACTGGAACACGATGGGACCCGAAACCCAAAAGTAGTATACGATTCTGTAATTGGGTTATTTTTTTTTTTATTAAAATAAACATAAATTCCAAATAACCAAGTTACATCTGGATAATGGGTAAGCGAGCAACAAGTTGCACCACTACCCCTTTTTGAATCGCAAAGCCTATTCTACTAAATACAAACCCTTGGTTCCTCGGGCTTTGCGAGTCACTGTGGACCACCTTCTGCACCCGCTCCAAAAGGCGAACTGCCTCAGGGGCTAGGGATCCAAAAGTGTCGAAGGCAAACTGAATGAATACATGCTGATTCTCTAAACACGCTGCCTCGTGCTTAGCAACCTTCCTAGCTTCCGCCTTCAAAACCGCCTGTCCCGGAACGAATCCACTATCTCTCAGCCCCACTAGTGGAGACACCCCCGTGAGGTCAACACACGCGTGCTTACCCCCCGCCCAGCCAAACACAAGGACGTCCGCAGGACGCAAGGTAGATCTTCCCTCTCGTGGATCAGTCAGAAAGTTAACATGGGCTTCTTTCTTGGCTGAAATCCCGGCACGCTTAAGCACATCCCATAAAACGTCTCGAACCCAGTCATGACGATACTTGAACCCCGGCAAGTCCTTACAGTGGAGGGCATGCTCGCCAAATCTATCCAAACATGCTTTTTTACAAATGGGGCATGAGCCGTCTGGCGGGAAAAGGGGAATCATGAGACGGTATTTAAGGATGGCTCTATATTCAACTGCTGACATCCGTTGCCCAAGACCTTCAATGGGCGCAACAGTCAAAAAATCCTGGGCATGAGCCCCCTTGAGACAAGCCAAAACTGCCTTTTGACGCGGGGTCATATCGAACCGCTCCTCCATATCTTGTGCGTGTTTACTATAAAGAGCACTCGCCAAAGTTTGTTGAGGTTTCTTGGGGGCGGTCTCCTTATCGGTAAAACCGCCTAGATCAAGGTCCGGAAGAGTTGTTCCAATATTACCAAGTGCAAGGGAGTAGTCAGGATCCACCCCAACAACACCAGCGCTTCGCAAGATGTGGTCTTGCAATTTCCATGACTGGGCCCTGGACGCCACAAAAGCATATACGGAGACGTCCTCCGCCGAGATAAGCCCTAAGCCCCCGCAACACATAGGGAAAGAAGCCAACCTCCACTGAAGGTCCCCAATCAGGGTTTTGCAGAAGTTGCTAGGGGCTCCCAACTCGACCGACTAGGAAGTTGCGAGTACTCGGTCTAGGCAGGGAGTACTTGGACATGGTGATTTACATAGAAATTTAAAAATTTAAAGATCATAATAGGCATAAAGTTCAAACTTCAAATACTAAAAGTATCTCAAAAACAACTAGAGATCGAATTTGACTGATTCACACCGAATTTGACCGATTCCATCCCGAGTTGACCGATTCAGACTTGACCGCTTCCATCCCGAGTCATACCCAGTTGACCGATTCAGACCGAATTTGACCAATTCCGAGTATTGATGGCCGAGTAGAGGAAAATCGGTGCGCCACACCTCCGAGGAGCGCTTCCTCGTCAATTCCAAGGCCGAGTTGGCCGAATTTTACAACTCTGATTACAATGTTATCGGGTTAACCCGACTAACCCGAATTTACATAATATACACATTCATAATCAACAAAAAAAAGTCTAGTTTTCCTCCCACACTCCCATGATGTTTTGTTTCGGTGTTTCACTCTCTTCTGAACTGCTAAAGAAGTTCGATTTGGTTGATATGATTTGATATTTTCTTTTTGGTTTATACGATTGGTTGATACAGTTTGGTTTTGTGCTTGTTTTATTTGACGTTTTTTTGGTTGATATATGTTTTTATTGGATGAGTTAAACTGTAAAGCATGCACTGCAACTTGTACTTAGAAACATGTATACCCTGACCCGAACAAACCTGAAACCAATAAACCTGAATGTTATTTGGGTCGGGTTATAACTTATAAGTAGGATTCCGTTAACAAAAAACATGAATAACCCGACCCAAATAACCTGAACAACACCCCTACTTGTAGGAATTATATTATTACTAAATGTGATTCTGAAATGAATTTCAGCACTGAATTTCTATATTTTAAAACATAATTCATGTTGACACCTGTTGTGGTTCCAACGGTTAATCGTTAGAGAGGATTCTTGAACTAATTTTCTGCATAATTGCATTAACAAAACAAATCCCTTATATAGGGTTACAAAACATGCATGCACACTTACATAGAGACTTGGTTTTAAAAAGCGCTAGGCGCACAAAAGCGACGAGGTCTAAGCGCATCGTGCAAAGCGTAAAAAGCGTGGGATTTTCGTACCCGAAGCGCACACTAATTATATAATTTTTTTTATATATCCCATATATATTCCATGAGTTTTTAGCTTCATTTACCCAAAATATAGCTATAAATAAGGTTTTTATGTGATTTTACCTATATGTACAAGCCAAAAACACCAAGGTACAACATTTTTATGCATAAAAAATACCCAGAATACATGAGGCGCGCGCCTCAGGCAAAAAAGCGCCTGAAATTTGACAAAAAAGCGCCTGAGGCGCGCGCCTTTGGGAAAAAGGATAGGCGCAAAGCCCTGAGGCGCCCTAGGCTGTGCCTTGATGCGCCTTGCGCCTAGGCGCGCCTCAGGCACGGTTTTTAAAACCCAGCATAGAGATCATTGGAAACATGACAAAACAACTAAACCACTAATCCATGAAATTAACTACTAAATATGCTACATGATGCAGATAATGGAAACGTGCATAGATGGCCGGAAGGCCCACATCAACACCTTGCGGGTGTACGCATATACCCTTGGTTATAGATGTTTATGTGGTGGTTTTGGCTATTAATCAAATATACAAAAATCATATAATTCAATGTTTTGATAGCAATGCATAATATGCATTTGACCTTCAAGTCAACTTTTTGTTTCTTACTAGAAAATGTGATTTATTGATGCAGCAATACTTCATTGTCTTCCATTGCTCCTCTTGAAGCAATCCTTTTCGACATTGATGGAACTCTTTGTGACTCAGATCCTCTCCATTACTACGCCTTCCGTGATATGCTCCAAGAGGTAGTTTCCTCAACCCTTTGACTTCTGTTTTTATAATTTTGAATCCTAATAATAAAACATACAAAACCTGAAACGAACATAGTTACGAAAGCATTTTAATTTTACTTTTATAGATAGGATTTAATGATGGATCACCTATCGATGAGGAGTTCTTCATAAATAACATTAGTGGCAAGCATAATGAAGAACTTTGCAGTGTTCTTCTTCCTGGTTGGGAGTTTGAAAAGGCCATGCAATTCATGGTTGACAAGGAAGCTTTGTTTAGAAGGTAATTTGTATAATCATGCCAAGACTAGTTTATCGCCTACTTTGACTTTTGAGGTCAAACATTACTTTCTAACTTTAGAATCCGTATGGATCAAGTGTATGGCTAACAGCTAATGCATGCACGTGTTTCTCTTCGATATTCAAAATTACGTCACATGTTGTTTCTTAATTCGGAATTTAAAGTCTATTCAACCTTAAAGAGCGAACTTGTAAGAATGACATGTTTTTCGTATTTATAGTATTGTTACAGTATGTACTGATTATCTAACCATGGAATTTGTCTTTCAAATATCAAAACTCATGTCATTATTTAAGTAAAAGCTAGTAAGTTTGACCTTAATAGTCAAAGTTGCGAAAACTAAAAAGATACGTTCTTTGGCATGAGTTCTGAATTGAAACATGATACTGTTCAAATATAGAAGTCATTCAAGTAAATAGTAATTATGAAATTAACATCTGTTTATAAATAAACAGATTGGCGGCTGAACAATTGGAACCTATAAGTGGCTTAAACAACGTATGCAAATGGGTGGAAGATCTTGGCTTGAAACGGGCTGCTGTTACCAATGCTCCGAGATCAAATGCTGAGTTGCTAATTTCAATGCTTAAACTCCAAGATTTCTTTGAAGTTGTCGTTCTAGCTGAAGAATGTGCAAGACCAAAACCTTTCCCTGATCCTTACCTGAAGGCTCTAAATGCACTAAAAGTTTCTCCGGATCACACATTTGTGTTTGAGGTATGAATTCAATTCTATCAATATCAAAAAACCAAGTATTTCAATAAGTATGCTGTGTGTTGTGCATGCATGTTTTCGCAAGCAATTGTGGATAGCTAATAATTTGGCCTATTGCCCATGACGAGATGTTTTCGCAGGCCCTAAATGAGCTACTTCTATTTCATGACTCGAACCATGAAATCTTTCTTTTATATGTCAATGTAATTTTTTTTGTGCTTTGTGTTTCTTGCTTAGGATTCTGTTTCTGGAATTAAAGCAGCCAACGGAGCCGGGATGCCAGCTGTCGGAATGGCTACTAGAAACCCTGAACAAATGCTACTAGATGCAGGGGCGTCACTTGTTATCAAGGATTATAACGACCCTATACTATGGGAAAATCTACAAGAGATAGCACAACAAAAGTTGTCTCTTTGATCCAAGTATATCTTACAACAAAGTTTGTAGATTAATTAGTTGGTTGTTCACATTGAATAACCATTTGTTTCACTAAATTGCATTATATCTCAAACTCTTTCATACATATGATTTCTTTTTGGAGAATATATACATATGATTGATAATGCTTTAAAATAAAAAATAAAAAAAAAATTGATTGATAATTTTCCATAAAGACAAGTAAAACACAAAATATCCTAACTACTCCCACCATTATATTATATATATATTAAAGAGCATGGTCGGTGGTGGTGACCATGCTCTTTAAGACACAACCCCTCAACTTTATTAAAATGACAATATCACCCTTTAAGTTTATATTTGACAAAATTAATTTTCTGGCTTCACAGAATTGACCCCTTTACTTTCTAACTTGACAAAAAAAGACACTCTTACTTTCTAACTTCTTTTTAACCCTCAAACTTTTTACGTGTAACCCATTATATCACCAAACTTTTCTATAAACGATATAAATTCACTTTTCGACATAGGGTTTTTTCCTTCTGAAACGAGTTTGGTTATATATAAAACGTTTTATTTATTTTAACGTATAATATCGGTTGGAAAACTATTCTAACGTAAATTTTGTTCGGAAACGAGTCGGATCAAATATAAAATGTTTCATTTTGAAAGTAAATATTCTACCTACGTTTCTGACGTAAACTATGTTCGGAAACAACCAAATCAGCTCAAATATAAAATGTTTTCATTCGATGGTATAAATCAAGTTATTGTACATTTTCATACAGTTAACACGTCACATGGCATGCCGCCACCGATAAACAACTTAGGCATTGCCCCGCAACGCGTGACCTATCGCAAGTATAAATACACGTTTCGACATAGGGCTTTTTTTTTCTTAAACGAGTCTGGTCAAAAGTAAAACGTTTTCCTTCTTAGTTTTACGTATGATATCGGTTGGTCTACGATTCTTACGTAAATTTTGTTCGGAAATGAATTAGATTAAATATAAAATCTTTTAATTCAACAGTAAAAATCCGAGTTACCTACGTTTCTGACTTAAACTGTGTTTGAAAACACATGAGTCGGCTCAAATATAATTTGTTTTAATTCGATGGTGTAAAATTGAGTCATTGTACATTTTCGTACGGTTAACGCATCACATGACGTGTCGCCGCCGCAACGCGCGGCCTACGGCAACTATCTAGTATAACATTAAAAAGCATGGTCGGTGGTGACCATGCTTTTTTACCTAATCAACCTTCAACTTTTATTAAATAACAAATTTCACCCTTTAAGTTTTCAACTTAGTAAAACTAATTTTCACCAATGATATAAATGACCTTTACATTTTAAGTTGAGATTATATATAACATTAAAAAGCATGGTCGGTGGTGACCATGCTTTTTTACCTAATCAACCTTCAACTTTTATTAAATAACAAATTTCACCCTTTAAGTTTTCAACTTAGTAAAACTAATTTTCACCAATGATATAAATGACCTTTACATTTTAAGTTGAGAAAAATATCCATTTTACTTTTTAACTTTTTTTTTAACTCCCAAACTTTTGGCATATAACCCATTCTATCCTCAAACTTCACTATAATGTCAAAAGTAATCCTCTAACTTTGCAAACGTGACTTTGACCCCCCAAGTTTGTAAAATTTAAAGCTTATCGTAAAACTAATTTCTTACATTTTTATCTTTATGGATGTCTCAGTATAAAACGAGTTAAATTTCCTTGAAAAAAAGTCAGGTAAAAAATAATATGTTTTGATTCGACAGTAAAAGTTCGAGTTAACTAAGTTTATGATAAAATACACAAACAACCCTTTAACTTTAGAAATTGCTATTTATGCCCCTACACTTTGTAAAAACTTTATAAAATGTCATTTTTACCCCCGTTGAGTTCTAACTTTTCAAATTTACCCACTCTCTATTCATTATTTACATTAAAAGAAAAAACATATTCTGACACAGTTATTATTGTGTATGTGTTGGTATAAATCACTTTTCGACGTAAATTTATTTTTATATATGTTTTTTTAACTGGTCTACGTTTTGCTGTACATGATGGTATAAATTTATGCTTCAACGTAAACAATATAAATTCACGTTTCGACATAAGGTTATTTTTCTGAAACGACTCTGGTCAAATATAAAACTATTCCATTCTTATTTTTACTTATGATATCGGTTGGTCTACGATTCTGACGTAAATTTTGTTTGGAAACGGGTTGGATCAAATATAAAACATTTTAGTTCGATAGTAAAAATTCAAGTTACCTACGTTTTTTACGTAAACTGTGTTCGGATACAAATGAGTCGGCTCAATATAAAATGTTTTCATTCGTTTGTGTAAACTTGAGTTATTGTACATTTTCATACGGTTAACGCATCACATGACGTGCCGCCACCTATAAACAACTTAAGCGTCGCCGCCGCAACGCGCGGCCTACGGCAATCATCTAGTTATTATTAAATTAAAAATCATAAAGGAGAAGACCGGAGACTTTGAAAAGTAAACGCAAAATAAATGGATATGGCCAATTTAAGATGCAAGTTGTTGCTGGTGGCTTTCGAGGAAATTACACTATTATTTAGTTTCAATACTTTGGCTATTTTGTATTTAAATAAATACTATAACAACTTTTATATATACACACACATTCGTCATTCAGTTAACATTCATTTCATCCTACTTTCTTTGCAACCATTTGCTGAAAATTTCTTAAAAAACTATACCTTCTATCAATGGCTTCTTCAAGTTCATGTGCTCAGAGCAAGAGCTACGTGTATGATGTGTTTCTAAGCTTCAGCGGTGAAGACACTCGCAAGACCTTTGTTGATCATCTTTATGATGCTCTTGATCGACAAGGTATTTGCACCTTCAAGGATGACGAGAAACTCGAGAGAGGAAAAAAGATCAGTGATGAGCTCTTACAGTCCATTGAAGACTCGAGATGCTTCATTATTGTTTTCTCCAAACGCTACGCGTCTTCATCATGGTGCTTAAACGAGCTTCTCAAGATCATGGAGTGTCATAAGACGGGCGAGCGGATTGCCTTCCCCGTGTTCTACGATGTGGATCCGTCTGAAGTCCGAAAACAAACTGGAGCAGTTGGAGAAGCCCTTGCCATACATACGAACAAGGATGAATCAGAGGTTGGGCTATGGAGAGAGGCTCTTAAAGCAGCAGCTGATTTGTCTGGTTGGGATGTCAGGAACACTGCTAATGGGTATATCCTCGCAATCTCATATTCTTTACTTAAATTATAAGGGGGGCGGGGCGCCACCCGAATCGATCACGGGTACCCACTACCGGCACGGTAACATCGCTGTCACCCATGCTGGTAGTGGTCCCGTGAACCGTTTTGATGGTTCTGTTTACCATACGGGTAACTGTTTTTAATTTATTTTTGAGTTTTATATATACTATTTTTTTGTGTTTTTACCGTTTGTTTTATATTTTTTTTTATTATTTTAACCGTTTGTTTTAAAATTTAATTAAATAAAAAAAAACATTGAAGATAAACATAAAAAACTAAAATTCATTACTATTAAACATAAAACATAAAACATAAAAATAAAATACATTAAAAGAAATAAAAAAAACCTAGGGTCGGCGCAACAGTTGCCATGCCTCGACATGGTCAAAGTTGTTGTTGTATCGAACCGCATAGTCCACATGCGTGAACTCGATAGCAACTCCGGTTCGATGCCCGACTCCTCCCTCAACGTGTTCTCATACAGGGTGGTCCACCGATTACACTTTATGTTGAGATCGGCCCACTTCCGCTGCAGGCTCACGTTTGTCCAGGTGGGAGCCCGAGGCCCTCAAGCGTTGACGTTGTTGAAGAACCGGGTCGTCCGAGGCGTCTTTGTAGCAGATCACCAATGCAATCTCTTCTTCGGAGGTCCAGCGAGTCATCTTCGTGTGTGTGTGTTTGTTTATACGGTGGTAAAAGTGTGTTTTAACCCCACAGTTTGCTATGTTTATATGCAAAAAAATTTGAACGGTTTGGTGGAACGATGTCAATGCTATTGAATTCACTTGACGGTTTCCAAATTGAATTCACTGACCGTTTGGTTGTGGGACGGTTGTAATAGTAAAAGTAATTAATATTTAATCTTTAAACTGTCTGAAATAAAAAAAAAGTTTAGTGAAATTAAAAAAATAAATAAAAGAATCAGTGGAGTGTTGCCTCCAAATAAGTGAATCGGTAAAGTGATGTGGCAGTGCAGGATTGGTTAAAATCAGTAAAGTGAAAAAAAAAATCTACGGGCGCCCTTGCACCCTAAAGTTAATTTGAGTATTGTTAAAGAGTAAATTGCTCGAATAGTCCCTGTGGTTTGCACTTTTTTCACCTATAGTCCCCAAGTTTTCAAAATTACAGCCATAGTCCTGAAACAGTGAATTTTTTTAACTCGGATAGTCCCTGGAGCTAACTGAGGTTAAATAATCCAGTTAAGTGGGTGTGAAATTACTAAACTACCCTTTCTATAAAAACAAATAAAATATAACACTAGTGGGCCCCACGTTTTATAATTAAATATATAAAAAAACCCACCACCACAACCACCACCATCCCCACCACCACCACCACCAACCATAACCAGACCGTCACCACCACCCACCACCACCAGAACAATCACAACCACCACCCCTGTTTGTCATTGACCGACAACCACTGAACCTGGACCAATCCCCCAACAATATCCTCACAATCGATAGACGAACAGGGAGTTAATCGGGTTTACCTTGGTTTTATGATGAATCAGGTGACAAAGGCGGTGCCACCGCCGGAACCACCGCATCTCCTCCTCTGCTTCCTTTCCTTTTCGGTTCTCTCTCCCTCTCTTTCCTTTAGGTTTCTCTATCGTTCTCCTTCTCTCTATCCTCTTCCTCTGTTCCTCTGTTCCTCTCTCTTCTCGATTCTCTTGGTTAACAGATCTGTGAGTGTGTGTTTAGATAGCTGTGGTGGATGAGAGTGAGGGGTTGCGTCAGTCAGAAGCAACACCGACCAGAGGAGGAGAAACCACGTATGGTGTGGAAGATGAAGGAGGAAGAGTTTTATATGTAGGGTTTGGTTGGTGGGGAAGATGAAGGGTGGTGATGATGGAGGGTGAAGATGGGTGGTTGTGGTTTGTAGAGGTGATGAGGTGATGAAGATGAAGTGGGGAAGATGAAGTGTGGGACCCACATTAATTAGTATTATTTTTTTTATTAAAGTAAGGGTAGTTTTGTAATTTCACACCCACTTAACTGAATTATTTAACCTTAGTTAGCTCTAGGGACTATCCGAGTTAAAAAAATTCACTGTCTCAGGACTATGGCTGTAATTTTGAAAACTTGGGGACTATAGGTGAAAAAAGTACAAACCACAGGGACCATTCGAGCAATTTTCTCATTGTTAAAAGATGAACACTAAAATATGAAATATGTATATACTTATTTCACAATTTGTGCATACTAGACCTGAAAATTAATTATTCATGTGGCTCCGGCAAGTTAATTGAACCTTCTTCTATGATCTACAGGCACGAAGCTCAAGTCATAAAGATTATTGTTGAAAAGGTTTCACTCAAGTTAAGTCCCTTTGATATTCATGTTGATGAGAATTTAGTAGGCATGGAAAAAAGGATGAAAGTTCTCGATCCGAGTTTAGAGATCGGCACAGATGACGTGCGTGTGATAGGGATCAAGGGCATGGGAGGTGCAGGGAAGACAACATTAGCCCGGGCTATTTTTGATAAATTATCCATTACTTTTGAAGGTAAAAGCTTTGTTGAGAATGTGAGGGAAAAAACCTCTAAGTTCGGTTTGGAGAAGTTGCAAGAGAAAGTCCTTAGAGATGTATTAAAGGATAAACACATTAGTGTACAAGATGTTCATGACGGGAAAATATTAATGAAAAAGAGGCTGCGTAGTACAAAAGTTCTTGTTGTTCTCGATGATGTTGACTGTGAAGAGCAGCTTAAGGGATTAGCCGGTGATGTTGACTGGTTCAAGCCGGGAAGTAGAATTATAATTACAACTAGAGATGAGCAGGTGCTTAACATATACACAGTGAAATGGATCCATTATGTCAACATGTTACCGACGGAGGACGCAATTCGCCTCTTTAGTAGGCATGCATTTAAGAAAAATATTCCAACTCAAGAGTATGAAAGGCAATCACACGAAGTTGTACGTTATGCTGCTGGTCTCCCCTTAACAATAAAAGTTTTGGGTTCATTTCTCTATGGTAAAAATGAGTCTGAATGGAGTGATGCACTAGCCAGACTAGAAACAATTCCATTGAAGGAAACTCTTGAAGTATTGAAACTAAGTTACGAAAGCCTTGAGGATGATTACAAGAATATATTCCTAGACGTGGCATGCTTCCTCAGAGATTGGGAAGAAGATGATGCAATACGAATGCTTGAAAACTATGGATGTCATGCTAGAAATGCTTTAAAAGTTCTTGAGAAAAAATCTCTATTAACTTTAAATAAAAGTTATGGTTCATTCATACAAATGCATGACCATTTAATAGAACTGGGCCAGGATATTGTACGTGGTGAGCATCGAGATGAGCCTAATAGACATAGCCGATTATGGATTCAAGAAGAAATCGAAAATGTCCTGGCTGATAACTCGGTAAGAATCCATTTTATTAATAAGTTGGAGGTGAACCTCACAAATTTTTCATCGGTTATAACACAACTTACTTTTATCGTTGTTATTGAATTACAGGGTAGTGAAGCAACAAGATGTATAATTCTAAAAGTCAGTCATGGCATTAATTTGAAAGGTCTTGAAAACATGAAAAAACTTAGATGCCTTATTGCGAACCGTGAAGTGCCTCCATATGACCTTGTGAACCGCCCATGGTATTATTTTGGAAGGTTATGGAAACATGACAAAGTTCACCGGTATTTTCCAAACTCATTGCGATATTTGTATTGGGCCGGATACCCTCATTGGCGTTTACCTAAAACATTTGACCCAGATAACCTTGTTACACTTCTAATGCCTTTCAGCAAAATCAAACAACTTTGGAAAGGGGAAAAGGTAATATGGTTGATCGATTGTTTTGTATGATTTGTTATAATGTTGTGTGTATATCTATTGGCTAGTTATCGCACCAACATATATTTACTTTATTCTTTTTGGTTCTCTTTTCATCTTTTATAATAGGTTATGAAGAAGCTAAGATTTCTTGATTTGAGTTGGTCAAAGTTAAGGAGGCTTGACCTAGGGCTGACACCCAATCTTGAGTGGTTAAAACTTAATAATTGTTTTAAATTGATAAAACTTGAGGTACATGGTGGATGTCTAAAAAGCCTTCTCTATTTAAACCTTTGTTGGTCTGCCATAGAGGAATTGCCAGAGGAGATTGGCCAAATGGAATGTTTAAAATACCTTGATTTAGGTGGTACAAAAGTTAAACATCTACCTGGTAGCATTTGTATGTTGAAACATCTCAAAACCCTACATCTTTCACGGTGTAAGCATCTTGAGAAGTTACCTGAGGATGTTGGGCAATTAGAATCTTTGGAGATATTAGATCTATTCTACTGCTTTAATTTAAGAGGAATCCCCAACAGCATTTGTAACTTGAAATGTCTCAAAAAGTTGGTGCTTTGGACATGTAAGAGGGTTGAAAAACTGCCAGAGGAAATAGGAGATTTAAAACGTTTACAATTCTTAGATGTTGGGGGTAGTGGCATAACTGACCTTCCACAGAGCATTTCTTTATTGGAAGGTTTGGAAATTGAATGGCAAGGGTGAGTTATGATTCTGAGAAGGGTTTACGTTGGAAATTAAACAACAACAACAAAAAAAATGTCAGCATCAGCTACTTCCCTTCCCTTCATCAAATTCTTACCCGAGTCACAGGTTCGTATGTTTCTTCACGAACTACAACAAATATTCAGTTTTGATCATTCTATGTTGCTTTTGAGATTATTTCATTCCATTTTTAGTGTATGAAATTGATTAGACTAAAGTCACCAAAGGAATGGACCCCTGAATTCTTGATTTCATATATGTTTGTTGTTTTAATTGTTTATATTCAGTCCCAATTTCAGGGTTTCATCACTTTTAATTTGGGACATCAACATCTTTGACCTTATATTATATGCCAAAATTTATGTTCCTTCATTGTAGGAATTTTAATAAGATTACTGAATCTGATTCTTAAGCCAATTTTACTACTCAATTGGCCAGGGATGCTGGGTCAAAAACTCAAGCAACTTAAATTTGTCATACAATCTTTTATCCATCATCTTAGCTTACAACAACAATTTTTTCTTTCTTGTTCCTTTTTGTAGCTTTTTATTCGTTACGACCATAGTACACCAGGACAACCTAGGTTTGGAGTATGCTTGGGACTGTTTGTGAATTGCCTCAACACATTCTGAATTAACGGAACAACTGAATTCCAGTATTTGCAGGTTTAGTATCTAAAATCTGTTTTAGTTTACACTATATATATTCACAGTATTATTTGCATATGAACTGTAATTTTTATTTGTGCCATCTTAGGAAATGATTAATCTTTTGGATGTTGACACCGGGCTTGCTCGAATCACTGGTACTTCTGACATTTTGTACATCCGGTAAACAAAAGATTACTGTTAAGGAAAGGGAAACTGGTGCAGCCATCAAGATTCAAACGGCATTTCGGGGATTTCTTGTATGTGTTTTCTCCCAAAATTTATGATATTTGTAAGAAATTGAAGTACGTCCATCCACATTTAACAAATAAACTCTCTTTTGACTTTTAAGGTCAAATCATTAACTTTCAAGATCTAAAATAATATGACTTTACCAAGTTTATACAAATGTCAAAAGGCAATTACCATAACCAGTTTTCATGCTACTTTGGAAACAAGTATGGTAAAGATATAGGAACAAATGAAAACAAAATTGAACTTGAAAATCCAAAAGTTTGACCTGAAAGTCAACACATAGAGCAATGGTTCTTGCCTGGTGTTGTTGGCAAAATGTACTTTTGCATGTAGTTAAGGTGGATTTGATACTTAATTGCGAATATAATCTACTGGCATAGTTTATGGCAAATTAAAGCTAGGAATATCAGTTAGATTTGATACTTCATGTATTTACTTGAACATTAAAGCTAGAAGAATCAGTTAGGTTTATGGCAAATTAGTTGTTAGCATGCTATATGTTGATATAAATGTATTAGAATTCAGAACTATAGCTTAATGGTATAAATATTAGCCGTATATTTAGTATAGATATGATTGTTTAGAGATATTGTATTTGATTGATGTATATCCCTTCCTAATTTATGTTTAGGTCGGTTAGGTCTAATGCTTATATATAGGGCCTTGATCATTGTATTGTATTAATCAATAACAATAATACCATGAATACTTTCAATAAATGTATTAGAATTCACAACTACAGCTCCTAAAGTTGCTTTCTTTACATGGCATAGTTTATTAACTACATATATCACGCCATGTTTTACCCGGTTAGTCAATTTTGTGCAGATGGATGAAATTAGAGAAGACTTGTTTATACGGCACGCCATGTCAATTATGTTTGAATAAAGGCTGCTAAAGATGTTTGCGAGTGAATGTTCATTCTAGCTGCCTCGTCTACATAATCTCAAAGAAAAGAGACTAACGGAGTCGGAATCAATGCAAGTTACCTGCGCATAATGTAAGTATTTATTTCCGTCATAGCATATCTATAGAAACATCACAATTGAGCTAGATCATCTACCACCACATGTTTTTTAACTATATATTCATAGTTGTTACCACATTGATGGTGATTTTTACACCCTGCCGCCTTTACTTATAAATGGGTCAATTTTGGTTAGTTCTAGTCTCAAAAAGGTCAAATGGATCGAATAGTTTTATTAGCTAAAATGAAAACATGTCAAATAAGAACGGGTCAAACAGGCGATTGCATGTTGCCTTGATGGAATTCTTTTATACCTACGATTTCTTTAATTGTTTTAAAAAATAGATTTATATTATTATTTGAATAAATTGGTCTTAGTGCTCATCTTAAATCTATTAGTTATATGTTTGACGTTTTTAAAAATAATCAACCCTTTTGACCAGTCACTTATGAAGACTGCAAATGATGTACAATTCCTAGGAAGGTATGCAAGTGGCAGATTTTGGGTATGTTTGGTAGGGAGCTTTTAGAAGCTTCTATGAGCTTCAAACTTTAAGCTTTTAAGAAAAAACTCCTACTCAATAAAAAGTCTTGTTTGGTTGAAGGAGCTTGAAGCTTTTAGGTTAGGAGAAAAACTCTATATTAGAATGCTCCTACTACTAACGTTTAAAAAAGCTACATGCTTTTAGTATTTAAAATTACTTAAATAACCTTCCAAGATAATATTTTATTCCTGGATTACTATTAGTTATGCCCATTTTGGTCATTTTATACATTTTATTAAAGCTACTCTGCCAAACACTTGAATATATCTAAAAAGCTACAGCTACCAACCACCAGCTAGTTTGCCAAACAAACCCGTTATATCTTTCTTCACTCATTTCAAATTTACCTTTTGGCAATTTAGTGGTCCACGTTGTGGTCTTGGGAACATATTCTTCATTTGAATGAAACCTGGCAGCGGTCTTATAAAAATAATATTTTTTTTCATTTCAATTTGGATAATAAATCAAGCAACTTGGCTAATTATTTTGACATTATGATCTTATTCTATTTTAGGGAGTGGTTTGTAGATCGGATAAGCTAAAGGATGGTTGAGATGGTTTGGTCATATGAAGAGAAGCAAACGACAACACCATTTAGAGTAGTGGGATGAGCATATTAGACATGATTTACTGGAGTTGTACCTCTATGAGGACATGGTTCAAGATAGGGCTTTGTGAATACGTAGGATTAAGGTTAAAGACTTCTAGGAGTGGGATGTGTCTTGGCTTTGCATATGGACTTTGATATCCCTGCACTTTATGTGGTATTGTATTCTTGCACTTATGCATATATGTTGTTTTATGCTGGTATATCTTCCTCTGTTTGTACCATGTTACTCTTTTCACATTTTCTTTTGTGTGATGTTATTAGTAGTTTCCTTTTTATATATTTTTAGTTCTTTTTGTTTGTCTATTGTTTGTGTTGAAGATGGGGGTTTCTTTAGAAGTAGTCTCTCTATTATCTAGGATAGAAGTAAGGTTCGTCTGCATCCGACATTCTCCTGACCTTATCAATAACTTTGCTATCTGCGTGATTTACAAGGTACGGTTGTCGTTGAATACTACACAACAACTTGGTTCAGATTACCGTTTTAAGCTTAATGTTTTCTAGCAAGTGATTGTGATCTCTATATTATATAGAGTGGGTATAAGTGGTTGTGAGTAGAGAAGAGAGAAAATATTTAAAGAATACACTGTTCACCAGTAAATTTAGAGAAGACACTATTGATCCTTTATAATTTTTTAATATTTTTAAAAGTGGTTGTGAGTAAACGAGAGAAAAAAGGTAATCATAAAAGTATAAAATAAGTATTATTAAATAGAAAAGGAGAGAAAAATGTACTGATTTTTAATGTAATTATAAAAATAGAGAATGGGTAGCTACTATGAATGCTCTTTAGGCTCATAGAACATCTCAAACTCAATAAATGAATTGGGCTTGGGCTCATTTATTAAACGATCTTCATTTAGGCTCAAGCTCGGGCTCATGCTTTTAGTTAGCCAATCTGGAGTAGTTCACAAGTCCTTTGACTCGTTTCATAATAATTTATTGTGTTTTTTATTCGTCATTTTAAGCAGACACGATATATGAAAACAATGGATTTAACCATTCCAAAACCCCTTACATTATATCATTCCATTTATCTATAATCTATAATATACTATACATTATAAAGGAGGAGTGATGTACCATATTAGAATTTTGATATGGGTACAATTTTTAAAGCAACAAGTATAAGAGAATAAAGCTTATTTCATAAAGGTATTATAGGGATATTAGGGACAATTAAAACACTTAGAGAGGTAATCTGGACATTTCACACCTCCTCCTTCACAATATCAAAAATGATTTCCGTATGCTCCAGATATGATTCTACAAATCTGAATTGAAAGTTCAAATATCAGATGATGATGGTTTTATTCAGATATGATTCTAAGAAACGTCAAATACAGGGTTTTCAACATCTAAAAACCCTTGACCTTAGCCAATGTAGCATAGAAGAAGTGCCTGAGGCCCTTGGGCAATTGGAATGTTTAGAAGAGTTAAATTTAAGCTATACAGATGTTAAACATCTCCCTGATAGCATTTGTATGTTGAAGCATATGAAAAAACTAATTCTTCAACATTGTGTATTGCTTCAGAAGTTACCTGATGAAGTTGGCAACTAGAATCTTTAGAGGAACTATATCTTTCAAGGTGCTATAGCATAAGAGATATTCCGGGCAGCATATGTAACTTGAAACAACTGAAAATTCTGGACCTTTATCATTGTTTCTGTCTTGAGAAGTTACCTAATGATGTTGGGCAATTAGAATCTTTGGAGGAATTATATCTAATAAGGTGCTATAATATAAGAGAGATTCCAAGCAGCATTGTCTGTTGAAACATCTCAAAAAGTTGGAGCTTGAAGGCTGTAGGAGGCTTGAGAAACTGCCTGACGAACTCGGAGAATTAAAATGTTTACAAGAGTTAGATATACGAGCAACAGGCATAACTCATCTTCCATGCAGCAGTTCTTTGTTAACACACAACAGAAAAGTCTTCTTCCATGGAGAGTTGGAAGAAACAAAAGAACCATTAAAAAGGTACTCACTCAGAAACTGATGTTAACATTATTTGATAATAAACAGAATTTTGACTTTGAGAGTCAACATATTGAAATTAGCACATTTGGTATTCATACTCTACTAATTTATGAAAATTATATTTACTTTCTTATTTTAACTTGTGCAGCGGGCAGGTTTGCAAATATTCATATAATCAGGTCTGAATGTGTAACACGCTACTTGTGCTTCTGATGTCGCTGATCTCATGACGCATTTAATTTGCTCACTGTTGTATTCTGATCTAACTTTGCTAAACTGATCACAGATAAGCTGCTGCTGTTTTGCTGGTGAATTGCTCAATTGCTGATCTATGAGGGACGGAGTGGCTCGATCAAGAATTCAAAAGTTTGACCAGAGGTCAGCCGTCCATACATGAATATCATCATCATCATATTCAGTTACATACATGAATATGTAACCCTTAAAACTGAAAAATACTTGTGTGTTTTCAAAGCTTGTGTTCATCATCCATATACTATATCTGGGATTAATAAGATCAGAATCAGCTCCTTTTAAACATACAAATTATGTTCCATTTTAACTTGTGAACGCAGTTTGACTATTATGGAAAGTCAACTGTTGTGATTTTCTTTGAGTTGAATCTAATTGCAACATTTTCCTTGAAGCAGCATTTGTGTTGTTGAAACAACTGAAACATTGTTTCTGTATTCTGATGAACTCGGAGAATTAAAAAATGTGCAATTCTTATTTATTTGGGATACTGGCATAAGTCATCTTCCGCAGAGCATTTCTTTGTTGAGTGGTCTCCAAATTTATGGATCCATATCACACACGAAATCTGCTGCTCCCTTCCAAGTTCCACGTTAATACAAGATCCCTCTCAGACGCATCTCTTTCAAAGTGCGAAGTTTCAGTGATCACTTGTGCAATTGTGAGTTGCCTACCTTAGTACCTTTTACTTCAATTGTGAGTTGCCTACTTTTTACTGCAATTGTGAGTTGGCTACTTTTTAGAGAAAGTTGATGCCCCGTCTCTTCTCCACGGATATGTGCCTGCAGGTCGACTAAAGCTGCTCAAGTGCAGAATCACAAAGAACCATTAGAAAGGTACTGCCTCTCTCAGCTAACTTTTAGTTTCCATACTTTGTGTTAGATATTTGAAACTGATATAAATGTGGTACGACTTTATTGTAAATGGATAATTAAATATGAAAGTAAAATATATGATGGATACAAATAAATCTGGTGTAAAAATTATTTAACAGTAAACAAAAATTTGACTTTGAAAGTCAACAATACTGAAAATTAGCACATTATCTTTATTTTTTTTATTGTAAGTGGTACAGGTAGCAGGTTTGTAAATATTTATGCAATCAGATCTGAATGTGTAACACTTACTTGTGGTTCTGGTGTATTTTATTGCTGATGGATGATGCCGATCTGATCTGTGGATTGATCTGATAAACTGGTGCTGTATTGCTGTTAAGTTGCTCAAATATATGCAGGATGCAGTGACTGATACTACATCTGAGCTCTGATGCCATAAACAAACCGATCAAGAATCCAAGAGTTTGACCTAAGGTCAAGTGTCAATACATGAACATGTAAACCTTAAATTAAGCCATATTTATGTGTTTTCAAAGTGTGCCCATCGTATCCATATAATCTCTAAAATCTTCAGGGACTAACGAACTCAGAATCACCTTTTTTGTACATAAAAATACTGTTCTATTAAACTTGTGAACACGGTTTGACTACTATGGGAAGTCAACTACTGTGATTTTCTTTGAGCTCAATCTAATTACAACATTATATTTTATACGGATTTTCGATTTACACATTTTTAAAAATTTCTGGAAGATATCAGCTTGTCTTTCTCAAACATAAAGACTTGACAATGTTCTAATGCTTGAAGAATTTGTGATAGTCATATACTTTCCGATTTAGATTCTAAAAAACTCACTGATTTTAACTTTGTGCCTGTTTTTTCTTTTTTCTATTCTAGGATCCATTATCCATATCAATACAAGGAAACAATAGATGAAGAGTATGTTATAGACACAAGAGGATGCAACTCTGGCATACACCATATGGAATTAAATTGTGTAAACTGTAAACAAGGGACTCGGTGCTGGGCGAACACTTTCAAACCCAAATGAGGACTATATGAGGACTCCTCTCTTTTTGCTCGAAACCCCAGTTTGTTTTTTCTCATCTTCGTATTCTTATTGTTCATAGTTTTTTATCTCAATATTCTTCTTCTTCTTCAGAACATTAATTTCTAAATTTAGAATCCGTATGGATCAAGTGTATGGCTAACAGCTAATGTATGCACGGGGTTCTCTTTAATATTCAAAATTTATGTCAAATTTAAAGTCAAAAGCAAGTCTATTCAACCTTAAAGAGTGAACTTGTAACAATGACATGTTTTTCGTATTTATAATATTGTTACAGTATGTACTGATTATTTAACCATGGAATTTGTCTTTCAAAGTTGCGAAAACTAAAAAGATATGATATGTTCTTTGGCATATGAGTTCTGAGCTGAAACATGATACTGCTCAAATATAGAAGTCATTCAAGTCGTTATGAAATTAACATCTGTTTATAAATAAACAGATTGGTGGCTGAACAATTGGAACCTATAAGCGGCTTAAACAACGTATGCAAATGGGTAGAAAATCTTGGCTTGAAACGGGCTGCTGTTACAAATGCTCCGAGATCAAATGCTGAGTTGCTAATTTCAATGCTTAAACTCCAAGATTTCGTTGAAGTCGTCGTTCTAGCTGAAGAATGTACAAGACCAAAACCTTTCCCTGATCCTTACTTGAAGGCTCTAAATGCACTAAAAGTTTCTCCGGATCACACATTTGTGTTTGAGGTATGAATTCAATTCTATCAATATCAAAAAACCAATTATTTCAATAAGTATGTTGTGTGTGTGCATGTTTTCGCAAGCAAGTGTGGATCCCTTGCCCCTGAGGCAGTTCGCTTTTTGGAGCGGGTGCAGAAGGTGGTCCACAGTGACTCGCAAAGCCAAGGAACCAAGGGTTTGTATTTAGTAGAATAGGTTTTGCGATTCAAAAAGGGATAGCGGCGCAGCTTGTTGCTCGCTTACCCATTATCCAGATGTAACTTGATTTTACAATTATTATATATAAGTCGATTGATATTTGTTTTTGATCTTTTTTGTGCTTTGTGTTTCTTGCTTAGGATTCTGTTTCTGGAATTAAAGCAGCCAATGGAGCCGGGATGCCAGCTGTCGGAATGGCTACTAGAAACCCTGAACAAATGCTACGAGATGCAGGGGCGTCACTCGTTATCAAGGATTATAACGACCCTATACTCTGGGAAAATCTACAAGAGATAGCACAACAGAAGTTGTCTCTTTGATCCAAGTATATGTTACAACAAAGTTTGTAGATTAATTAGTTGGTTGTTCACATTGAATAACCATTTGTTTCACTAAATTGCATTATATCTCAAACTCTTTCATACATATGATTTCTTTTTGGAGAATATATACATATGATTGATAATGCTTTTAAATAAATAAAAAAAGAAATTGATTGATAATTTTCCATAAAGACAAGTAAAACACAAAATATCCTAACTACTCCCACCATTATTATTAAATTAAAAATCATAAAGGAGAAGACCGGAGACTTTGAAAAGTAAACGCAAAATAAATGGATATGGCCAATTTAAGATGCAAGTTGTTGCTGGTGGCTTTCGTGGAAATTACACTATTATTTAGTTTCAATACTTTGGCTATTTTGTATTTAAATAAATACTATAACAACTTTTATATGCACACACATTCGTCATTCAGTTAACATTCATTTCATCCTACTTTCTTTGCAACCATTTGCTGAAAATTTCTTAAAAAACCATACCTTCTATCAATGGCTTCTTCAAGTTCATGTGCTCAGAGCAAGAGCTACGTGTATGATGTGTTTCTAAGCTTCAGCGGTGAAGACACTCGCAAGATCTTCGTTGATCATCTTTATGATGCTCTTGATCGACAAGGTATTTGCACCTTCAAGGATGACGAGAAACTCGAGAGAGGAAAAAACATCAGTGATGAGCTCTTACAGTCCATTGAAGACTCAAGATGCTTCATTATTGTTTTCTCCAAATGCTACGCGTCTTCATCATGGTGCTTAAACGAGCTTCTCAAGATCATGGAGTGTCATAAGGCTGGCGAGCGGATTGCCTTCCCCGTGTTCTACGATGTGGATCCGTCTGAAGTCCGAAAGCAAACTGGAGCAGTTGGAGAAGCCCTTGCCATACATACGAACAAGGATGAATCAGAGGTTGAAAATTGGAGAGAGGCTCTTAAAGGAGCAGCCGATTTGTCTGGTTGGGATGTCAGGAAGACTGCTAATGGGTATATCCTTCACAATCTCATATTCTTTACTTAAATTATAAGGGGGGACGGGGCGCCACCCGAATCGATCATGGGTACCCACTACCAGCACGGTAACACCGCTGTCACCCATGCTGGTAGTGGTCTCGTGAACCGTTTTGCTGGTTCTGTTTACCATACGGGTAACCGTTTTTAATTTATTTTTGAGTTTTATATATACTATTTTTTTGTGTTTTTACCGTTTGTTTTATATTTTTTTTATTATTTTAACCGTTTGTTTTAAAATTTAATTAAATAAAAAAAACATTGAAGATAAACATAAAAAACTAAAATTCATTACTATTAAACATAAAACATAAAAATAAAATACATTGATGGAAATAAAAAAAAAACCTAGGGTCGGCGCAACAGTTGCCATGCCTTGACATGGTCAAAGTTGTTGTCGTGTCGAACCGCATAGTCCACATGCGTGAACTCGATAGCAACTCCGGTTCGATGCCCGACTCCTCCCTCAACGTGTTCTCATACAGGGTGGTCCACCGATTACACTTTATGTTGAGATCGGTCCACTTCCGTTGGGAGCCCGAGGCCCTCAAGCGTTGACGTTGTTGAAGAACCGGGTCGTCCGAGGCGTCTTTGTAGCAGATCACCAAGGCAATCTCTTCTTCGGAGGTCCAGCAAGTCATCTTCGTGTGTGTGTTTGTTTATACGGTGTTAAAAGTGTGTTTTAACTCCACGGTTTGCTATGTTTATATGCAAAAAAAATCGAACGGTTTGGTGGAACGATGTCAATGCTATTGAATTCACTTGACGGTTTCCAAATTGAATTCACTGACCGTTTGGTTGTGGGACGGTTGTAATAGTAAAAGTAATTAATATTTAATCTTTAAACTGTCTGAAATAAAAAAAAAGTTTGGTGAAATTAAAAAAAATAAATAAAAAGAATCAGTGAAGTGTTGCCTCCAAATAAGTGAATCGGTAAAGTAATGTGACAGTACAGGATTGGTTAAAATCAGTTAAGTGAAAAAAAAATCTACGGGCGCCCTTACACCCTAAAGTTAATTTGAGTATTGTTAAAAGATGAACACTAAAATATGAAATATGTATATACTTATTTCACAATTTGTGCATACTAGACCTGAAAATTAATTATTCATGTGGCTCCGGCAAGTTAACTGAACCTTCTTCTATGATCTACAGGCACGAAGCTCAAGTCATAAAGATTATTGTTGAAGAGGTTTCACTCAAGTTAAGTCCCTTTGAAATTCATGTTGATGAGAATTTAGTAGGCATGGAAAAAAGGATGGAAGTTCTCGATCCGAGTTTAGAGATCGGCACAGATGACGTGCGCATGATAGGGATCAAGGGCATGGGAGGTGCAGGGAAGACAACATTAGCCCGGGCTATTTTTGATAAACTATCCATTACTTTTGAAGGTAAAAGCTTTGTTGAGAATGTGAGGGAAAAAACCTCTAAGTTTGGTTTGGAGAAGTTGCAAGAGAAAGTCCTTAGAGATGTATTAAAGGATAAACACATTAGTGTACAAGATGTTCATGACGGGAAAATATTAATGAAAAAGAGGCTGCGTAGTACAAAAGTTCTTGTTGTTCTCGATGATGTTGACTGTGAAGAGCAGCTTAAGGGATTAGCCGGTGATGTTGACTGGTTCAAGCCGGGAAGTAGAATTATAATTACAACTAGAGATGAGCAGGTGCTTAACATATACACAGTGAAATGGATCCATTATGTCAACATGTTACCGACGGAGGACGCAATTCGCCTCTTTAGTAGGCATGCATTTAAGAAAAATATTCCAACTCAAGAGTATGAAAGGCAATCACACGAAGTTGTACGTTATGCTGCTGGTCTCCCCTTAACAATAAAAGTTTTGGGTTCATTTCTCTATGGTAAAAATGAGTCTGAATGGAGTGATGCACTAGCCAGACTAGAAACAATTCCATTGAAGGAAACTCTTGAAGTATTGAAACTAAGTTACGAAAGCCTTGAGGATGATTACAAGAATATATTCCTAGACGTGGCATGCTTCCTCAGAGATTGGGAAGAAGATGATGCAATACGAATGCTTGAAAACTATGGATGTCATGCTAGAAATGCTTTAAAAGTTCTTGAGAAAAAATCTCTATTAACTTTAAATAAAAGTTATGGTTCATTCATACAAATGCATGACCATTTAATAGAACTGGGCCAGGATATTGTACGTGGTGAGCATCGAGATGAGCCTAATAGACATAGCCGATTATGGATTCAAGAAGAAATCGAAAATGTCCTGGCTGATAACTCGGTAAGAATCCATTTTATTAATAAGTTGGAGGTGAACCTCACAAATTTTTCATCGGTTATAACACAACTTACTTTTATCGTTGTTATTGAATTACAGGGTAGTGAAGCAACAAGATGTATAATTCTAAAAGTCAGTCATGGCATTAATTTGAAAGGTCTTGAAAACATGAAAAAACTTAGATGCCTTATTGCGAACCGTGGAGTGCCTTCAAATGACCTTGTGAACCACCCGTGGTATCATTTTGGAATGTTATGGAAACATGACAAAGATCACTGTTTTTTTCCAAACTCGTTACGATATTTGTATTGGGCCGGATACCCTCATTGGCGTTTACCTAAAACATTTGACGCAAATAACCTTGTTACACTTGTAATGCGTGATAGCAAAATCAAACAACTTTGGGAAGGGGAAAAGGTAATATGGTTGATTGATTGTTTTGTATGATTTGTTATAATGTTGTGTGTATATCTATTGGCTAGTTATCGCACCAACATATATTTACTTTATTCTTTTTGGTTCTCTTTTCATCTTTTATAATAGGTTATGAAGAAGCTAAGATTCCTTGATTTGAGTCATTCAAAAGAGTTAAGGAGGCTTGATCTTGGGCTGACACCCAATCTTGAGTGGTTAAATCTTGCTTCTTGTTGTAAATTGATAAAACTTGAGGTGCATGGTGGATGTCTAAAAAGCCTTTTCTATTTAGACCTTACTAAATCTGGCATCAAGGAATTGCCAGAGGAGATTGGCCAAATGGAATGTTTAGAATACCTTTATTGTTACGAGGGCAGGGTCTGATTGTAATAGAATAGATAGATGGAGGGTTAATTGTGTCAAAGTGTAATACTTGAATGTCTGTTGTAAGGCGGGAAAAGTAGTTAACCAGCTTGTGTATAAATACTTAGCATATTATCAATAATAACAAGCTTTATTTGATTGTAATTCTCTCTTAAGTCTCTTTCCTTCTTATCAAGTGGTATCAGAGCTGTTCCATCCTTGGACAACTCTTGATAAATAACTGTCAATAACTACCATAACCGCTAATAACTACCACAGTTCATCATCACTCATAACCGTCAACCACCATTAACGACCTCTGTTTTCGACATTTTCAGCCATAAACAACCTTCATTCTTATTCGTTCTAATTCAATTCTTCAATCTCTGTATTCTTTTCAAAACAGGAATTGATCATTGTGATCATTCCATTCCTTGATTGGGTCGATTTGCGAGCTGATCAATCCTAACCTGCATATTACTCTGTTTTCATCAATTCACTTCAATCTATCTTTTATAACCATATCATGTCTACTCGAAATCAAACAATTGAACAAAAAATCCAAGATCATGATTCTTCTTTAAACAGGCTGGAAAAAGTCACGGGTCAAAACCTAACTGAACTAGAAAATCTAAAGAATGTAGCTACTCAAAATTCTTTGCATGTATCAGAAATGAGGAATCAATTGAATGAGATCCTCAAGAACCTACAATAATTGAATAATACCAACACACTTAACAACAAAGAAGGACAATTTGTTAATGGAGGAAGAGCTAGTGCTAGTAGTGGTGATTCTGTTGATCAACCATTACCAAGAATTAGTCAAAGACTGACAAAAATGGACTTTCCTAAGTTCAATGGCACAAATGTTGAAGGTTGGATTTGTAGGGTCGAACACTATTTTGCTATTGATGACACTCCTGCAAATTTGAAGATCAAGTGTGCTGTAGTCCATTTGGAAGATGCAGCACTGCTGTGGCATCAATCTTTTCTTAAATCAAGAGGGGGGGTCAATTGAAGGAATGGTTTGGGAGGAATACAAATCCTTTATATCCACAAGATTTGCTGAAACCATGGTTCAGGATGCTATGGGAGCATTAGCAGCACTAAGACAAACTGGAACTCTTCAAGAATTATGCCAACAGTTTGACTTAGGCCTTACAAAGGTAACATTGAGTGATGAATATGCAGTCAGTTTATTTTTGAGGGCTGTTAACCCTGAAATTGGGTATCCTGTAAGAAGTTTAAGGCCAAGAAATATTCCAGAAGCATACATGCTATGCAGAATGCAAGATGAAACCAATCAAGACATTCAAAACATTAAACCAAGAAACCAACAACAATCCAATTATTCAAAAAATCTCACATCTACCTACACTTCTAAAACCAACACTACTGCTTCTAATCAATCCCTATTACCAACTCCTACCACTAAACCAAGAACATTAACTACTAAATGGTTGAACCCTAAAGAAATAGCAGAGAAGAGAGCCAAAGGAGAATGTTTTGGCTGCAAAGAAAAGTTTACTCCTAACCATCAATGTAAAAACAAGCAATTGTTTTCCATTGAGGTCTTTGAAGAAGAGGATGAAACTGATAAAGTGGATAATATTGAGGAGGAGAGTATTTTTCAAGAAGCCCATATATCTCTTAATGCAATCATGGGAATTCCTTCCTATTCCACAATGAGAGTTAGAGGTAATAAAATCCTGCACATTTTAAATGACTCTGGTTCAACTTATAATTTTCTGGATTTGAAAATTGCCTTGAAATTGGGAGTTCCTGTTAAAAAAATCAAACCCATGGACATCATGGTAGCTGATGGGGATCAAATGAAATGTGAATTAATGATTGAAAATTTAGAGTGGTCCATGCAGGGAACAAAGTTTACAGCTGATGTTTTTCTTATTCCATTGTCAAACTATGACATGGTATTAGGAATTCAATGGCTGCATAACTTGAATGATATCACTTGGAACTTTAGGGAGTTGACTATGAAATTTTTGATGAATGGGAAGTTGATTGAACTTAAAGGGGAAAAATCTAAGGGCATTACCTTGTGTTCTTCTGAAAGAATGCAAGAATTATTGTCCACTAATGGACAGATAACTAATGCTCATCTGTTCAGTTTGCAATCAGAACCTGATGGATATGCTCAGCATACTCCTAAGGTAACTGAACAGGACAGAATCCCTGCAATTGAAAAATTGTTGGATGACTATAAGGATGTGTTTGCAATTCCCACTTCTTTACCACCTCAAAGAAGTTGTGATCATAAGATCATCTTGAAAGAGGGAACTCAGCCTATAGTGCAAAAACCTTATAGATATCCAGCTGCACAAAAGACTGTGATAGAAGAGATGACTCAGGAATTATTGGATTCAGGGGTAATAAGGGAAAGCACTAGTTCATTTGCAGCCCCTATTGTTTTGGTTAAGAAAAAAGATGGGTCAAATAGGATGTGTGTGGATTATAGAAAGCTTAATGAGGCTACTATAAAAAACAGTTTTCCTATCCCTTTGATTGATGAGCTATTAGATGAACTAGGGGGTAGTTCTGTGTTTTCAAAACTGGATCTGAGATCAGGTTATCATCAGATCAGGATGTACAAGGGTGATGAGTTCAAAACTGCTTTTAGAACTCATCAGGGGCATTATGAATTCTTGGTTTTACCCTTTGGATTAACCAATGCCCCTGCAACATTTCAAACATTGATGAATGCCACTTTTAAACCCTTGTTAAGGAAGTGTGTATTGGTGTTTTTTGATGACATCTTAGTATATAGTGGTTCTATAACTCAGCATGTGAAAGATTTAGAAAAGGTGTTGCAGCTGCTGAGAAAGAATTCATTGGTAGCTAAGAGATCCAAATGTTCTTTTGCTGGACCTAGGGTGGAATATCTGGGGCATATCATAACTAAGGAAGGAGTAGCAACTGACCCATCCAAAATTGCAGCAGTCACCTCATGGCCTACTCCTAAAAACATTAAGCAATTGAGGGGGTTCCTTGGCTTAGCAGGGTACTATAGGAGATTTATTCAGTCTTTTGGGGGTATTGCTAAACCTCTCACTAATCTCCTTAAAAAAGAAGCATTTAAATGGTCTGAGGAGGCACAAACAGCTTTTGATGAATTAAAATTGGCTTTGTCAACATCACCTGTTCTGGTTCTACCAGACTTTAGCAAAACCTTCATTGTAGAAACAGATGCTTCAGCCAAAGGTTTAGGTGCTGTGCTTATGCAAGATGGCCATCCCTTGGCTTTTATCAGCAAGGGTATTTCTGGAAAACAGTTAACCATGTCTGTTTATGAAAAGGAATTATTAGCTATATTAATGGCTGTCAAAGCTTGGCACCATTACTTAATAGCTAAACATTTTGTGATCAGAACAGACCAGAGGAGTTTAAAGTATTTGTTTGAACAAAAAATTAATACTCCTCTACAACAAAAATGGTTGGCCAAATTGATAGGCTATGATTATGTGATTGAGTATAAAAAAGGGACTGAAAACTCAGCAGCAGATGCACTGTCTAGAGTTGAGAATGTGACCCTATTCCAATTAAGTACTAGTTCCATTGATCCCTTGTTGTGGACTAGTATTAAAGGAAGTTGGGAAGATGATGCCAAGGTCAGGGAAATTATTCAACAGCTGAGCCAAGGACAGTCAGTTAAACACTATTCTTGGGCCAATCAAATTCTTAGAAGGAAGAGGAAGTTAGTGGTTGGAAACAAAATGGATTTAAGGAAACAAATCATGGAATTGTGTCATTCATCTGCAACAGGTGGTCATTCAGGGTATGTTCCAACCCTTCAGAGGTTAAAGAGTATGTTTTACTGGAAAAAATGTGATGCTGATGTTAAACAGTTTATTAAGGAATGTGGAACTTGCCAAAGGGCTAAATATGAAAGAGTTGCAACTCCAGGGCTGTTGCAGCCTTTACCCACACCCAAATCCATTTTTTCTGATATATCAATGGATTTTATCAGTGGTCTTCCTACTGCTATGGGTAAAGATACCATCATGGTGGTAGTGGATAGGTTTACCAAGTATGGCCACTTTATGAGCCTTAAACATCCATTTTCAGCAAGTTTGGTGGCTCAGGTGTTGTTTGATAATGTGTTTAAGTTACATGGTAGTCCTAATACCATTGTATCTGATAGGGACCCTATGTTCCTTAGTCATTTTTGGACTGATTTTATGAAATTACAAGGGGTGGAATTGAAATTTTCATCTGCCTATCACCCTCAAACTGATGGGCAGACTGAAGTCTTGAATAGGTGCCTGGAATCCTATCTAAGATGTATGATAATGGATACCCCTATGCAGTGGCCTAAATGGTTGACACTAGCAGAGTGGTGGTATAATACCACTTGGCATTCAGCAATCAAAATGACTCCTTTTGAAGCCTTGTATGGTATTCCACCTCCTATCCACATTCCCTATATTCCTGATGACACTAAGGTAGCTACACTGGAACAATTGTTCAAAGAAAGGGAATTGAAGATCAAAAACCTTAAACATTCCTTAGAAAGAGCTAAAAATCAGATGACACAACAAGCTAACAGGAAAAGGTCTGAAAGACAGTTCAAAGAGGGTGATTGGGTATTTGTCAAATTACACCCTTATGTGCAGAAATCTTTGAAGGGTCATTCACATCATAAATTAGGTCCTAAATATTTTGGGCCTTTCCTAATAGTGAAGAAGATTGGTCAAGTGGCTTACCAATTGGACCTTCCAACTGAATCCCAGTTGCACCCAACGTTTCATGTATCTCTGTTAAAAGCCGCCCATGGTGATCATCAACAAATCACTCCCTTGCCCACTGAACCCAGATTCATGTTTCAACCTAGGGCAATTTTGGATAAAAAAATTAATAAAGAGGGGTAATCGAATGACAGCTGCTGTGTTAGTACATTGGAGGGACTTACCGATCACTGAAGCAACGTGGGAAGATCTTGCTGAATTCAAACTCAGATTTCCTGATTTTGTTGTTTAATTCTTGAGTCAAGAATTGTGTGGGTGGGGAGTATTGTTACGAGGGCAGGGTCTGATTGTAATAGAATAGATAGATGGAGGGTTAATTGTGTCAAAGTGTAATACTTGAATGTCTGTTGTAAGGCGGGAAAAGTAGTTAACCAGCTTGTGTATAAATACTTAGCATATTATCAATAATAACAAGCTTGATTTGATTGTAATTCTCTCTTAAGTCTCTTTCCTTCTTATCATTTATTTAAGTGATTCAAAAGTTAAACATCTACCTGGTAGCATTTGTATGTTGAAACATCTCAAAACCCTAGATCTTTCAGGTTGTGAACTTCTTGAGAAGTTACCTGAGGATGTTGGGCAATTAGAATCTTTCGAGGAATTATATCTATCATGTTGCACTAAGTTAAGAGAAATCCCCAACAGCATTTGTATGTTGAAACATCTCAAAACCCTAGATCTTACATGTTGTATGTTTCTTGAGAAGTTACCCGAGGATGTTGGGCAATTAGAATCTTTGGAGATATTATATCTATCATATTGCTGGAATTTAAGAGAAATCCCCAACAGTATTTGTATGTTGAAACATCTCAAAGCCCTAAATCTTTTAGGGTGTGAACTTCTTGAGAAGTTACCTGAGGATGTTGGGCAATTAGAATCTTTGGAGATATTAAATCTAGGATATTGCACTGAGTTAAGAGAAATCCCCAGCAGCATTTGTAACTTGAAATGTCTTAAAGAATTATATGTTAGGGGTAGTGGCATAACTGACCTTCCACAGAGCATTTCTTTATTGGAAGGTTTGAAAATTCTTACGTTGGAAGAAGAAGAACAAGTGGGAGAGGGGCAATTGATGGAAGAGTGAAGCTTCTCATCTCAATCATCAAATTAAACAACAACAACAACAAAAAAATGTCAGCATCAGCTACTTCCCTTCTCTTCATCAAATTCTTACCCGATTAACAGGTTCGTATGTTTCTTCACGAACTACAACAAATATTCAGTTTTGATCATTCTATGTTGCTTTTGAGATTATTTCATTCCATTTTTAGTGTATGAAATTGATTAGACTAAAGTCACCAAAGGAATGGACCCCTGAATTCTTGATTTCATATATGTTTGTTGTTTTAATTGTTTATATTCAGTCCCAATTTCAGGGTTTCATCACTTTTAATTTGGGACATCAACATCTTTGACCTTATATTATATGCCAAAATTTATGTTCCTTCATTGTAGGAATTTTAATAAGATTACTGAATCTGATTCTTAAGCCAATTTTACTACTCAATTGGCCAGGGATGCTGGGTCAAAAACTCAAGCAACTTAAATTTGTCATACAATCTTTTATCCATCATCTTAGCTTACAACAACAATTTTTTCTTTCTTGTTCCTTTTTGTAGCTTTTTATTCGTTACGACCATAGTACACCAGGACAACCTAGGTTTGGAGTATGCTTGGGACTGTTTGTGAATTGCCTCAACACATTCTGAATTAACGGAACAACTGAATTCCAGTATTTGCAGGTTTAGTATCTAAAATCTGTTTTAGTTTACACTATATATATTCACAGTATTATTTGCATATGAACTGTAATTTTTATTTGTGCCATCTTAGGAAATGATTAATCTTTTGGATGTTGACACCGGGCTTGCTCGAATCACTGGTACTTCTGACATTTTGTACATCCGGTAAACAAAAGATTACTGTTAAGGAAAGGGAAACTGGTGCAGCCATCAAGATTCAAACGGCATTTCGGGGATTTCTTGTATGTGTTTTCTCCCAAAATTTATGATATTTGTAAGAAATTGAAGTACGTCCATCCACATTTAACAAATAAACTCTCTTTTGACTTTTAAGGTCAAATCATTAACTTTCAAGATCTAAAATAATATGACTTTACCAAGTTTATACAAATGTCAAAAGGCAATTACCATAACCAGTTTTCATGCTACTTTGGAAACAAGTATGGTAAAGATATAGGAACAAATGAAAACAAAATTGAACTTGAAAATCCAAAAGTTTGACTGGTTCAAGCCGGGAAGTAGAATTATAATTACAACTAGAGATGAGCAGGTGCTTAACATATACACAGTGAAATGGATCCATTATGTCAACATGTTACCGACGGAGGACGCAATTCGCCTCTTTAGTAGGCATGCATTTAAGAAAAATATTCCAACTCAAGAGTATGAAAGGCAATCACACGAAGTTGTACGTTATGCTGCTGGTCTCCCCTTAACAATAAAAGTTTTGGGTTCATTTCTCTATGGTAAAAATGAGTCTGAATGGAGTGATGCACTAGCCAGACTAGAAACAATTCCATTGAAGGAAACTCTTGAAGTATTGAAACTAAGTTACGAAAGCCTTGAGGATGATTACAAGAATATATTCCTAGACGTGGCATGCTTCCTCAGAGATTGGGAAGAAGATGATGCAATACGAATGCTTGAAAACTATGGATGTCATGCTAGAAATGCTTTAAAAGTTCTTGAGAAAAAATCTCTATTAACTTTAAATAAAAGTTATGGTTCATTCATACAAATGCATGACCATTTAATAGAACTGGGCCAGGATATTGTACGTGGTGAGCATCGAGATGAGCCTAATAGACATAGCCGATTATGGATTCAAGAAGAAATCGAAAATGTCCTGGCTGATAACTCGGTAAGAATCCATTTTATTAATAAGTTGGAGGTGAACCTCACAAATTTTTCATCGGTTATAACACAACTTACTTTTATCGTTGTTATTGAATTACAGGGTAGTGAAGCAACAAGATGTATAATTCTAAAAGTCAGTCATGGCATTAATTTGAAAGGTCTTGAAAACATGAAAAAACTTAGATGCCTTATTGCGAACCGTGAAGTGCCTCCATATGACCTTGTGAACCGCCCATGGTATTATTTTGGAAGGTTATGGAAACATGACAAAGTTCACCGGTATTTTCCAAACTCATTGCGATATTTGTATTGGGCCGGATACCCTCATTGGCGTTTACCTAAAACATTTGACCCAGATAACCTTGTTACACTTCTAATGCCTTTCAGCAAAATCAAACAACTTTGGAAAGGGGAAAAGGTAATATGGTTGATCGATTGTTTTGTATGATTTGTTATAATGTTGTGTGTATATCTATTGGCTAGTTATCGCACCAACATATATTTACTTTATTCTTTTTGGTTCTCTTTTCATCTTTTATAATAGGTTATGAAGAAGCTAAGATTTCTTGATTTGAGTTGGTCAAAGTTAAGGAGGCTTGACCTAGGGCTGACACCCAATCTTGAGTGGTTAAAACTTAATAATTGTTTTAAATTGATAAAACTTGAGGTACATGGTGGATGTCTAAAAAGCCTTCTCTATTTAAACCTTTGTTGGTCTGCCATAGAGGAATTGCCAGAGGAGATTGGCCAAATGGAATGTTTAAAATACCTTGATTTAGGTGGTACAAAAGTTAAACATCTACCTGGTAGCATTTGTATGTTGAAACATCTCAAAACCCTACATCTTTCACGGTGTAAGCATCTTGAGAAGTTACCTGAGGATGTTGGGCAATTAGAATCTTTGGAGATATTAGATCTATTCTACTGCTTTAATTTAAGAGGAATCCCCAACAGCATTTGTAACTTGAAATGTCTCAAAAAGTTGGTGCTTTGGACATGTAAGAGGGTTGAAAAACTGCCAGAGGAAATAGGAGATTTAAAACGTTTACAATTCTTAGATGTTGGGGGTAGTGGCATAA
This sequence comes from Ambrosia trifida, assembly GCA_028751855.1. Taxonomy (NCBI): domain Eukaryota; kingdom Viridiplantae; phylum Streptophyta; class Magnoliopsida; order Asterales; family Asteraceae; genus Ambrosia; species Ambrosia trifida. Next base: position 15,206,244 of record CM054131.1, read on the forward strand.
CTGACCTTCCACAGAGCATTTCTTTATTGGAAGGTTTGGAAATTGAATGGCAAGGGTGAGTTATGATTCTGAGAAGGGTTTACGTTGGAAATTAAACAACAACAACAAAAAAAATGTCAGCATCAGCTACTTCCCTTCCCTTCATCAAATTCTTACCCGAGTCACAGGTTCGTATGTTTCTTCACGAACTACAACAAATATTCAGTTTTGATCATTCTATGTTGCTTTTGAGATTATTTCATTCCATTTTTAGTGTATGAAATTGATTAGACTAAAGTCACCAAAGGAATGGACCCCTGAATTCTTGATTTCATATATGTTTGTTGTTTTAATTGTTTATATTCAGTCCCAATTTCAGGGTTTCATCACTTTTAATTTGGGACATCAACATCTTTGACCTTATATTATATGCCAAAATTTATGTTCCTTCATTGTAGGAATTTTAATAAGATTACTGAATCTGATTCTTAAGCCAATTTTACTACTCAATTGGCCAGGGATGCTGGGTCAAAAACTCAAGCAACTTAAATTTGTCATACAATCTTTTATCCATCATCTTAGCTTACAACAACAATTTTTTCTTTCTTGTTCCTTTTTGTAGCTTTTTATTCGTTACGACCATAGTACACCAGGACAACCTAGGTTTGGAGTATGCTTGGGACTGTTTGTGAATTGCCTCAACACATTCTGAACTAATGGACATTCAGGAACAACAGAATTCCAGTATTTGCAGATTTAGTATGTAAAAACTGTTTTAGTTTACACTATTATTTGCATATGAACTGTAATTTTTGGTTGTACCATCTTAGGAAATGATTGATCTTTGGGATGTTGACACTGGGCTTGCTCGAATCACTGGTTCTTCTGGTATTTTGTACATCCAGTAAACGAGATCCGACTTTTATGTTATTAATTGGTACAAAGAAGATAATAAATCAGAAACATGTCAAAACAGAGCAATGGTATATTGACATTCTTGCAGAAGCTTCAACACCCCTGTACAAAATAAAAGAGAAGATGGGTGTTTGGGAGGCATAAACTGAAAAAGGTTAACTTCACAATCAGCACCAACAGAGAGGCAATCTATAGCAGAAAGTAAGAGGAAACCTGATGGTGGTGTTGTGGCTCAAGAAACTGATGAATCCAAACAAGTCTAAAATCAAAAGATTACTGTTAAGGAAACGGAAACTGGTGCAGCCATCAAGATTCAAACGGCTTTTCGGGGATTTCTTGTGTGTGTTTTCTCCCAAAATTTATGATATTTGTAAGAAATTGACGTACTTCTATCCACTTTTAAGGTCAAATCATTAACTTTCAATATCTAAAATAATATGTCTTTACCAAGTTTATACAAATGTTAAAAGGCAATTCTCGTAACCAGTTTTCATACTACTTTGGAAACAAATAATTTAACTTCAAAATTCAAAAGTTTGACCTGAAAGTCAACACATATAGTAATGGTTCTTGCATGCTGTTGTAGGCAAAATGTACTGGTTTGTGGCAAATTACAGCTAGGAGTATCAGTTAAATTTGATACTTCATGTATTTTTACTTGAAGATTAAAGCTAGAAGAATAAGTTAGGTTTATGGCAAATTAGTTAGTGTGCTATATGTTGATATAAATGTATTAGAATTAGAATTCAGAACTATAGGATATAGCTCACTGGATTCAATCCTTATTGGTATAAATGTATTAGAATTCACAACTACAGCTCCTAAAGTTGCTTTCTTTACATGGCCTAGTTTATGAACTACATATATCACCACTCACCAGTGTTATAGTTTTGTGCTTGGTAATTGGTATTGTATAATATTAGAGGAGGTATGCTTACTTTTCTTAAATAGTTGTGGTATCTAGCACTAGCAGTACCTTTTGTTTGACCCAGTTAGTTAACTTTCTGCAGATGAATTAAATTCGAGAAGAGTTTAGAGAAGACTTGTTTATATGGCACGCCATGTCAATTATGTTTGAATAAAGGCTAAAGATGTTTGTGAGTTAATGTTCATTCTAGCTGCCGCATCAACATAATTTCAAAGAAAAGAGACTAACGGAGCCGGAAACAATGCAAGTTACCTGTGCATAATGTAAGTATTTATTTTTCCTTCATAGTATATTATATATTTATATTACTAACATATATTTATATATGCCTACAGAAACATCACAATTGAGTTAGATCATCTACCACCACATGTTTTTAAACGATTAATTCATAGTTTTTACCACATTGATGGTGATTTTTACACCCTTTGGTCTTTACTTATAAATGGGCCAATGTTGGTTAGTTCTAGTCTTAAAAAGGTCAATTGGCCGGGGATGCCGGGTCAAAACTCAAGCAACTTAAATTTGTCATACACTTAAATTGGTATTTGATCTTTTATCCATCATCTTAGCTTACAACAACATTTGTTTCTTTCTTGTTCCTTTTTGTAGCTTTTTATTAGTTACGACCATAGTACACCAGGACAACCTAGGTTTGGAGTATGCTTGGGAATGTTTGTGAATTGCCTCAACACATTCTGAATTAACGGAACAACTGAATTCCAGTATTTGCAGGTTTAGTATCTAAAAACTGTTTTAGTTCTCTTGTTTTAGTTTACACTATATATATATTCACACCATTATTTTCATATGAACTGTAATTTTTATTTGTACCATCTTAGGAAATGATTACTCTTTTGGATGTTGACACCAGGCTTGCTCGAATCACTGGTACTTCTGACATTTTGTACATCCGGTAAACAAAAAGATTACTGTTAAGGAAAGGGAAACTGGTGCAGCCATCAAGATTCAAACTGCATTTCGGGGATTTCTTGTATGTGTTTTCTCCCAAAATTTATGATATTTGTAAGAAATTGAAGTACGTCCATCCACATTTAACAAATAAACACTCTTTTGACTTTTAAGGTCAAATCATTAACTTTCAAGATCTAAAATAATATGACTTTACCAAGTTTATACAAATGTCAAAAGGCAATTACCATAACCAGTTTTCATGCTACTTTGGAAACAAGTATGGTAAAGATATAGGAACAAATGAAAACAAAATTGAACTTGAAAATCCAAAAGTTTGACCTGAAAGTCAACACATAGAGCAATGGTTCTTGCCTGGTGTTGTTGGCAAAATGTACTTTTGCATGTAGTTAAGGTGGATTTGATACTTAATTGCGAATATAATCTACTGGCATAGTTTATGGCAAATTAAAGCTAGGAATATCAGTTAGATTTGATACTTCATGTATTTACTTGAACATTAAAGCTAGAAGAATCAGTTAGGTTTATGGCAAATTAGTTGTTAGCGTGCTATATGTTGATATAAATGTATTAGAATTCAGAACTATAGCTTAATGGTATAAATATTAGCCGTATATTTAGTATAGGTCTAATGCTTATATATAGGGCCTTGATCATTGTATTGTATTAATCAATAACAATAATACCATTAATACTTTCAATAAATGTATTACAATTCACAACTACACCTCCTAAAGTTGCTTTCTTTACATGGCATAGTTTATTAACTACATATATCATGCCATGTTTTACCCGGTTAGTCAATTTTATGCAGATGGATGAAATTAGAGAAGACTTGTTTATACGGCACGCCATGTCAATTATGTTTGAATAAAGGCTGCTAAAGATGTTTGTGAGTGAATGTTCATTCTAGCTGCCTCGTCTACATAATTTCAAAGAAAAGAGACTAACGGAGTCAGAATCAATGCAAGTTACCTGCGCATAATGTAAGTATTTATTTCCGTCATAGCATATCTATAGAAACATCACAATTGAGCTAGATCATCTACCACCACATGTTTTTTAACTATATATTCATAGTTGTTACCACATTGATGGTGATTTTTACACCTTGCCGCCTTTACTTATAAATGGGTCAATTTTGGTTAGTTCTAGTCTCAAAAAGGTCAAATGGATCGAATAGTTTTATTAGCTAAAACGAAAACATGTCAAATAAGAACGGATCAAACAGGCGATTGCATGTTGCCTTGATGGAATTCTTTTATACCTACGATTTCTTTAATTGTTTTAAAAAATAGATTTATATTATTATTTGAATAAATTGGTCTTAGTGCTCATCTTAAATCTATTAGTTATATGTTTGACGTTTTTAAAAATAATCAACCCTTTTGACCAGTCACTTATGAAGACTGCAAATGATGTACAATTCCTAGGAAGGTATGCAAGTGGCAGATTTTGGGTATGTTTGGTAGGGAGCTTTTAGAAGCTTCTATGAGCTTCAAACTTTAAGCTTTTAAGAAAAAACTCCTACTCAATAAAAAGTCTTGTTTGGTTGAAGGAGCTTGAAGCTTTTAGGTTAGGAGAAAAAACTCTATTTTAGAATGCTCCTACTACTAACGTTTAAAAAAACTACATGCTTTTAGTATTTAAAATTACTTAAATAACCTTCCAAGATAATATTTTATTCCTGGATTACTACTAGTTATGCCCATTTTGGTCATTTTATACATTTTATTAAAGCTACTCTCCCAAACACTTGAATATATCTAAAAAGCTACAGCTACCAACCACCAGCTAGTTTTGCCAAACAAACCCTTTATATCTTTCTTCACTCATTTCAAATTTACCTTTTGGCAATTTAGTGGTCCACGTTGCGGTCTTGGGAACATATTCTTCATTTGAATGAAACCTGGCAGCGGTCTTATAAAAATAATATTTTTTTTCATTTCAATTTGGATAATAAATCAAGCAACTTGGCTAATTATTTTGACCTTATGATCTTATTCTATTTCTGTGTTTTCAAAGCTTGTGTTCATCATCCATATACTATATCTGGGATTAATAAGATCAGAATCAGCTCCTTTTAAACATACAAATTATGTTCCATTTTAACTTGTGAACGCAGTTTGACTATTATGGAAAGTCAACTGTTGTGATTTTCTTTGAGTTGAATCTAATTGCAACATTTTCCTTGAAGCAGCATTTGTGTTGTTGAAACAACTGAAACATTGTTTCTGTATTCTGATGAACTCGGAGAATTAAAAAATGTGCAATTCTTATTTATTTGGGATACTGGCATAAGTCATCTTCCGCAGAGCATTTCTTTGTTGAGTGGTCTCCAAATTTATGGATCCATATCACACACGAAATCTGCTGCTCCCTTCCAAGTTCCACGTTAATACAAGATCCCTCTCAGACGCATCTCTTTCAAAGTGCGAAGTTTCAGTGATCACTTGTGCAATTGTGAGTTGCCTACCTTAGTACCTTTTACTTCAATTGTGAGTTGCCTACTTTTTACTGCAATTGTGAGTTGGCTACTTTTTAGAGAAAGTTGATGCCCCGTCTCTTCTCCACGGATATGTGCCTGCAGGTCGACTAAAGCTGCTCAAGTGCAGAATCACAAAGAACCATTAGAAAGGTACTGCCTCTCTCAGCTAACTTTTAGTTTCCATACTTTGTGTTAGATATTTGAAACTGATATAAATGTGGTACGACTTTATTGTAAATGGATAATTAAATATGAAAGTAAAATATATGATGGATACAAATAAATCTGGTGTAAAAATTATTTAACAGTAAACAAAAATTTGACTTTGAAAGTCAACAATACTGAAAATTAGCACATTATCTTTATTTTTTTTATTGTAAGTGGTACAGGTAGCAGGTTTGTAAATATTTATGCAATCAGATCTGAATGTGTAACACTTACTTGTGGTTCTGGTGTATTTTATTGCTGATGGATGATGCCGATCTGATCTGTGGATTGATCTGATAAACTGGTGCTGTATTGCTGTTAAGTTGCTCAAATATATGCAGGATGCAGTGACTGATACTACATCTGAGCTCTGATGCCATAAACAAACCGATCAAGAATCCAAGAGTTTGACCTAAGGTCAAGTGTCAATACATGAACATGTAAACCTTAAATTAAGCCATATTTATGTGTTTTCAAAGTGTGCCCATCGTATCCATATAATCTCTAAAATCTTCAGGGACTAACGAACTCAGAATCACCTTTTTTGTACATAAAAATACTGTTCTATTAAACTTGTGAACACGGTTTGACTACTATGGGAAGTCAACTACTGTGATTTTCTTTGAGCTCAATCTAATTACAACATTATATTTTATACGGATTTTCGATTTACACATTTTTAAAAATTTCTGGAAGATATCAGCTTGTCTTTCTCAAACATAAAGACTTGACAATGTTCTAATGCTTGAAGAATTTGTGATAGTCATATACTTTCCGATTTAGATTCTAAAAAACTCACTGATTTTAACTTTGTGCCTGTTTTTTCTTTTTTCTATTCTAGGATCCATTATCCATATCAATACAAGGAAACAATAGATGAAGAGTATGTTATAGACACAAGAGGATGCAACTCTGGCATACACCATATGGAATTAAATTGTGTAAACTGTAAACAAGGGACTCGGTGCTGGGCGAACACTTTCAAACCCAAATGAGGACTATATGAGGACTCCTCTCTTTTTGCTCGAAACCCCAGTTTGTTTTTTCTCATCTTCGTATTCTTATTGTTCATAGTTTTTTATCTCAATATTCTTCTTCTTCTTCAGAACATTAATTTCTAAATTTAGAATCCGTATGGATCAAGTGTATGGCTAACAGCTAATGTATGCACGGGGTTCTCTTTAATATTCAAAATTTATGTCAAATTTAAAGTCAAAAGCAAGTCTATTCAACCTTAAAGAGTGAACTTGTAACAATGACATGTTTTTCGTATTTATAATATTGTTACAGTATGTACTGATTATTTAACCATGGAATTTGTCTTTCAAAGTTGCGAAAACTAAAAAGATATGATATGTTCTTTGGCATATGAGTTCTGAGCTGAAACATGATACTGCTCAAATATAGAAGTCATTCAAGTCGTTATGAAATTAACATCTGTTTATAAATAAACAGATTGGTGGCTGAACAATTGGAACCTATAAGCGGCTTAAACAACGTATGCAAATGGGTAGAAAATCTTGGCTTGAAACGGGCTGCTGTTACAAATGCTCCGAGATCAAATGCTGAGTTGCTAATTTCAATGCTTAAACTCCAAGATTTCGTTGAAGTCGTCGTTCTAGCTGAAGAATGTACAAGACCAAAACCTTTCCCTGATCCTTACTTGAAGGCTCTAAATGCACTAAAAGTTTCTCCGGATCACACATTTGTGTTTGAGGTATGAATTCAATTCTATCAATATCAAAAAACCAATTATTTCAATAAGTATGTTGTGTGTGTGCATGTTTTCGCAAGCAAGTGTGGATCCCTTGCCCCTGAGGCAGTTCGCTTTTTGGAGCGGGTGCAGAAGGTGGTCCACAGTGACTCGCAAAGCCAAGGAACCAAGGGTTTGTATTTAGTAGAATAGGTTTTGCGATTCAAAAAGGGATAGCGGCGCAGCTTGTTGCTCGCTTACCCATTATCCAGATGTAACTTGATTTTACAATTATTATATATAAGTCGATTGATATTTGTTTTTGATCTTTTTTGTGCTTTGTGTTTCTTGCTTAGGATTCTGTTTCTGGAATTAAAGCAGCCAATGGAGCCGGGATGCCAGCTGTCGGAATGGCTACTAGAAACCCTGAACAAATGCTACGAGATGCAGGGGCGTCACTCGTTATCAAGGATTATAACGACCCTATACTCTGGGAAAATCTACAAGAGATAGCACAACAGAAGTTGTCTCTTTGATCCAAGTATATGTTACAACAAAGTTTGTAGATTAATTAGTTGGTTGTTCACATTGAATAACCATTTGTTTCACTAAATTGCATTATATCTCAAACTCTTTCATACATATGATTTCTTTTTGGAGAATATATACATATGATTGATAATGCTTTTAAATAAATAAAAAAAGAAATTGATTGATAATTTTCCATAAAGACAAGTAAAACACAAAATATCCTAACTACTCCCACCATTATTATTAAATTAAAAATCATAAAGGAGAAGACCGGAGACTTTGAAAAGTAAACGCAAAATAAATGGATATGGCCAATTTAAGATGCAAGTTGTTGCTGGTGGCTTTCGTGGAAATTACACTATTATTTAGTTTCAATACTTTGGCTATTTTGTATTTAAATAAATACTATAACAACTTTTATATGCACACACATTCGTCATTCAGTTAACATTCATTTCATCCTACTTTCTTTGCAACCATTTGCTGAAAATTTCTTAAAAAACCATACCTTCTATCAATGGCTTCTTCAAGTTCATGTGCTCAGAGCAAGAGCTACGTGTATGATGTGTTTCTAAGCTTCAGCGGTGAAGACACTCGCAAGATCTTCGTTGATCATCTTTATGATGCTCTTGATCGACAAGGTATTTGCACCTTCAAGGATGACGAGAAACTCGAGAGAGGAAAAAACATCAGTGATGAGCTCTTACAGTCCATTGAAGACTCAAGATGCTTCATTATTGTTTTCTCCAAATGCTACGCGTCTTCATCATGGTGCTTAAACGAGCTTCTCAAGATCATGGAGTGTCATAAGGCTGGCGAGCGGATTGCCTTCCCCGTGTTCTACGATGTGGATCCGTCTGAAGTCCGAAAGCAAACTGGAGCAGTTGGAGAAGCCCTTGCCATACATACGAACAAGGATGAATCAGAGGTTGAAAATTGGAGAGAGGCTCTTAAAGGAGCAGCCGATTTGTCTGGTTGGGATGTCAGGAAGACTGCTAATGGGTATATCCTTCACAATCTCATATTCTTTACTTAAATTATAAGGGGGGACGGGGCGCCACCCGAATCGATCATGGGTACCCACTACCAGCACGGTAACACCGCTGTCACCCATGCTGGTAGTGGTCTCGTGAACCGTTTTGCTGGTTCTGTTTACCATACGGGTAACCGTTTTTAATTTATTTTTGAGTTTTATATATACTATTTTTTTGTGTTTTTACCGTTTGTTTTATATTTTTTTTATTATTTTAACCGTTTGTTTTAAAATTTAATTAAATAAAAAAAACATTGAAGATAAACATAAAAAACTAAAATTCATTACTATTAAACATAAAACATAAAAATAAAATACATTGATAGAAATAAAAAAAAACCTAGGGTCGGCGCAACAGTTGCCATGCCTTGACATGGTCAAAGTTGTTGTCGTGTCGAACCGCATAGTCCACATGCGTGAACTCGATAGCAACTCCGGTTCGATGCCCGACTCCTCCCTCAACGTGTTCTCATACAGGGTGGTCCACCGATTACACTTTATGTTGAGATCGGTCCACTTCCGTTGGGAGCCCGAGGCCCTCAAGCGTTGACGTTGTTGAAGAACCGGGTCGTCCGAGGCGTCTTTGTAGCAGATCACCAAGGCAATCTCTTCTTCGGAGGTCCAGCAAGTCATCTTCGTGTGTGTGTTTGTTTATACGGTGTTAAAAGTGTGTTTTAACTCCACGGTTTGCTATGTTTATATGCAAAAAAAATCGAACGGTTTGGTGGAACGATGTCAATGCTATTGAATTCACTTGACGGTTTCCAAATTGAATTCACTGACCGTTTGGTTGTGGGACGGTTGTAATAGTAAAAGTAATTAATATTTAATCTTTAAACTGTCTGAAATAAAAAAAAAGTTTGGTGAAATTAAAAAAAATAAATAAAAAGAATCAGTGAAGTGTTGCCTCCAAATAAGTGAATCGGTAAAGTAATGTGACAGTACAGGATTGGTTAAAATCAGTTAAGTGAAAAAAAAATCTACGGGCGCCCTTACACCCTAAAGTTAATTTGAGTATTGTTAAAAGATGAACACTAAAATATGAAATATGTATATACTTATTTCACAATTTGTGCATACTAGACCTGAAAATTAATTATTCATGTGGCTCCGGCAAGTTAACTGAACCTTCTTCTATGATCTACAGGCACGAAGCTCAAGTCATAAAGATTATTGTTGAAGAGGTTTCACTCAAGTTAAGTCCCTTTGAAATTCATGTTGATGAGAATTTAGTAGGCATGGAAAAAAGGATGGAAGTTCTCGATCCGAGTTTAGAGATCGGCACAGATGACGTGCGCATGATAGGGATCAAGGGCATGGGAGGTGCAGGGAAGACAACATTAGCCCGGGCTATTTTTGATAAACTATCCATTACTTTTGAAGGTAAAAGCTTTGTTGAGAATGTGAGGGAAAAAACCTCTAAGTTTGGTTTGGAGAAGTTGCAAGAGAAAGTCCTTAGAGATGTATTAAAGGATAAACACATTAGTGTACAAGATGTTCATGACGGGAAAATATTAATGAAAAAGAGGCTGCGTAGTACAAAAGTTCTTGTTGTTCTCGATGATGTTGACTGTGAAGAGCAGCTTAAGGGATTAGCCGGTGATGTTGACTGGTTCAAGCCGGGAAGTAGAATTATAATTACAACTAGAGATGAGCAGGTGCTTAACATATACACAGTGAAATGGATCCATTATGTCAACATGTTACCGACGGAGGACGCAATTCGCCTCTTTAGTAGGCATGCATTTAAGAAAAATATTCCAACTCAAGAGTATGAAAGGCAATCACATGAAGTTGTACGTTATGCTGCTGGTCTCCCCTTAACAATAAAAGTTTTGGGTTCATTTCTCTATGGTAAAAATGAGTCTGAATGGAGTGATGCACTAGCCAGACTAGAAACAATTCCATTGAAGGAAACTCTTGAAGTATTGAAACTAAGTTACGAAAGCCTTGAGGATGATTACAAGAATATATTCCTAGACGTGGCATGCTTCCTCAGAGATTGGGAAGAAGATGATGCAATACGAATGCTTGAAAACTATGGATGTCATGCTAGAAATGCTTTAAAAGTTCTTGAGAAAAAATCTCTATTAACTTTAAATAAAAGTTATGGTTCATTCATACAAATGCATGACCATTTAATAGAACTGGGCCAGGATATTGTACGTGGTGAGCATCGAGATGAGCCTAATAGACATAGCCGATTATGGATTCAAGAAGAAATCGAAAATGTCCTGGCTGATAACTCGGTAAGAATCCATTTTATTAATAAGTTGGAGGTGAACCTCACAAATTTTTCATCGGTTATAACACAACTTACTTTTATCGTTGTTATTGAATTACAGGGTAGTGAAGCAACAAGATGTATAATTCTAAAAGTCAGTCATGGCATTAATTTGAAAGGTCTTGAAAACATGAAAAAACTTAGATGCCTTATTGCGAACCGTGGAGTGCCTTCAAATGACCTTGTGAACCACCCGTGGTATCATTTTGGAATGTTATGGAAACATGACAAAGATCACTATTTTTTTCCAAACTCGTTACGATATTTGTATTGGGCCGGATACCCTCATTGGCGTTTACCTAAAACATTTGACGCAAATAACCTTGTTACACTTGTAATGCGTGATAGCAAAATCAAACAACTTTGGGAAGGGGAAAAGGTAATATGGTTGATTGATTGTTTTGTATGATTTGTTATAATGTTGTGTGTATATCTATTGGCTAGTTATCGCACCAACATATATTTACTTTATTCTTTTTGGTTCTCTTTTCATCTTTTATAATAGGTTATGAAGAAGCTAAGATTCCTTGATTTGAGTCATTCAAAAGAGTTAAGGAGGCTTGATCTTGGGCTGACACCCAATCTTGAGTGGTTAAATCTTGCTTCTTGTTGTAAATTGATAAAACTTGAGGTGCATGGTGGATGTCTAAAAAGCCTTTTCTATTTAGACCTTACTAAATCTGGCATCAAGGAATTGCCAGAGGAGATTGGCCAAATGGAATGTTTAGAATACCTTTATTGTTACGAGGGCAGGGTCTGATTGTAATAGAATAGATAGATGGAGGGTTAATTGTGTCAAAGTGTAATACTTGAATGTCTGTTGTAAGGCGGGAAAAGTAGTTAACCAGCTTGTGTATAAATACTTAGCATATTATCAATAATAACAAGCTTTATTTGATTGTAATTCTCTCTTAAGTCTCTTTCCTTCTTATCAAGTGGTATCAGAGCTGTTCCATCCTTGGACAACTCTTGATAAATAACTGTCAATAACTACCATAACCGCTAATAACTACCACAGTTCATCATCACTCATAACCGTCAACCACCATTAACGACCTCTGTTTTCGACATTTTCAGCCATAAACAACCTTCATTCTTATTCGTTCTAATTCAATTCTTCAATCTCTGTATTCTTTTCAAAACAGGAATTGATCATTGTGATCATTCCATTCCTTGATTGGGTCGATTTGCGAGCTGATCAATCCTAACCTGCATATTACTCTGTTTTCATCAATTCACTTCAATCTATCTTTTATAACCATATCATGTCTACTCGAAATCAAACAATTGAACAAAAAATCCAAGATCATGATTCTTCTTTAAACAGGCTGGAAAAAGTCACGGGTCAAAACCTAACTGAACTAGAAAATCTAAAGAATGTAGCTACTCAAAATTCTTTGCATGTATCAGAAATGAGGAATCAATTGAATGAGATCCTCAAGAACCTACAATAATTGAATAATACCAACACACTTAACAACAAAGAAGGACAATTTGTTAATGGAGGAAGAGCTAGTGCTAGTAGTGGTGATTCTGTTGATCAACCATTACCAAGAATTAGTCAAAGACTGACAAAAATGGACTTTCCTAAGTTCAATGGCACAAATGTTGAAGGTTGGATTTGTAGGGTCGAACACTATTTTGCTATTGATGACACTCCTGCAAATTTGAAGATCAAGTGTGCTGTAGTCCATTTGGAAGATGCAGCACTGCTGTGGCATCAATCTTTTCTTAAATCAAGAGGGGGGGTCAATTGAAGGAATGGTTTGGGAGGAATACAAATCCTTTATATCCACAAGATTTGCTGAAACCATGGTTCAGGATGCTATGGGAGCATTAGCAGCACTAAGACAAACTGGAACTCTTCAAGAATTATGCCAACAGTTTGACTTAGGCCTTACAAAGGTAACATTGAGTGATGAATATGCAGTCAGTTTATTTTTAAGGGCTGTTAACCCTGAAATTGGGTATCCTGTAAGAAGTTTAAGGCCAAGAAATATTCCAGAAGCATACATGCTATGCAGAATGCAAGATGAAACCAATCAAGACATTCAAAACATTAAACCAAGAAACCAACAACAATCCAATTATTCAAAAAATCTCACATCTACCTACACTTCTAAAACCAACACTACTGCTTCTAATCAATCCCTATTACCAACTCCTACCACTAAACCAAGAACATTAACTACTAAATGGTTGAACCCTAAAGAAATAGCAGAGAAGAGAGCCAAAGGAGAATGTTTTGGCTGCAAAGAAAAGTTTACTCCTAACCATCAATGTAAAAACAAGCAATTGTTTTCCATTGAGGTCTTTGAAGAAGAGGATGAAACTGACAAAGTGGATAATATTGAGGAGGAGAGTATTTTTCAAGAAGCCCATATATCTCTTAATGCAATCATGGGAATTCCTTCCTATTCCACAATGAGAGTTAGAGGAGTTATAGGTAATAAAATCCTGCACATTTTAAATGACTCTGGTTTAACTCATAATTTTCTGGATTTGAAAATTGCCTTGAAATTGGGAGTTCCTGTTAAAAAAATCAAACCCATGGACATCATGGTAGCTGATGGGGATCAAATGAAATGTGAATTAATGATTGAAAATTTAGAGTGGTCCATGCAGGGAACAAAGTTTACAGCTGATGTTTTTCTTATTCCATTGTCAAACTATGACATGGTATTAGGAATTCAATGGCTGCATAACTTGAATGATATCACTTGGAACTTTAGGGAGTTGACTATGAAATTTTTGATGAATGGGAAGTTGATTGAACTTAAAGGGGAAAAATCTAAGGGCATTACCTTGTGTTCTTCTGAAAGAATGCAAGAATTATTGTCCACTAATGGACAGATAACTAATGCTCATCTGTTCAGTTTGCAATCAGAACCTGATGGATATGCTCAGCATACTCCTAAGGTAACTGAACAGGACAGAATCCCTGCAATTGAAAAATTGTTGGATGACTATAAGGATGTGTTTGCAATTCCCACTTCTTTACCACCTCAAAGAAGTTGTGATCATAAGATCATCTTGAAAGAGGGAACTCAGCCTATAGTGCAAAAACCTTATAGATATCCAGCTGCACAAAAGACTGTGATAGAAGAGATGACTCAGGAATTATTGGATTCAGGGGTAATAAGGGAAAGCACTAGTTCATTTGCAGCCCCTATTGTTTTGGTTAAGAAAAAAGATGGGTCAAATAGGATGTGTGTGGATTATAGAAAGCTTAATGAGGCTACTATAAAAAACAGTTTTCCTATCCCTTTGATTGATGAGCTATTAGATGAACTAGGGGGTAGTTCTGTGTTTTCAAAACTGGATCTGAGATCAGGTTATCATCAGATCAGGATGTACAAGGGTGATGAGTTCAAAACTGCTTTTAGAACTCATCAGGGGCATTATGAATTCTTGGTTTTACCCTTTGGATTAACCAATGCCCCTGCAACATTTCAAACATTGATGAATGCCACTTTTAAACCCTTGTTAAGGAAGTGTGTATTGGTGTTTTTTGATGACATCTTAGTATATAGTGGTTCTATAACTCAGCATGTGAAAGATTTAGAAAAGGTGTTGCAGCTGCTGAGAAAGAATTCATTGGTAGCTAAGAGATCCAAATGTTCTTTTGCTGGACCTAGGGTGGAATATCTGGGGCATATCATAACTAAGGAAGGAGTAGCAACTGACCCATCCAAAATTGCAGCAGTCACCTCATGGCCTACTCCTAAAAACATTAAGCAATTGAGGGGGTTCCTTGGCTTAGCAGGGTACTATAGGAGATTTATTCAGTCTTTTGGGGGTATTGCTAAACCTCTCACTAATCTCCTTAAAAAAGAAGCATTTAAATGGTCTGAGGAGGCACAAACAGCTTTTGATGAATTAAAATTGGCTTTGTCAACATCACCTGTTCTGGTTCTACCAGACTTTAGCAAAACCTTCATTGTAGAAACAGATGCTTCAGCCAAAGGTTTAGGTGCTGTGCTTATGCAAGATGGCCATCCCTTGGCTTTTATCAGCAAGGGTATTTCTGGAAAACAGTTAACCATGTCTGTTTATGAAAAGGAATTATTAGCTATATTAATGGCTGTCAAAGCTTGGCACCATTACTTAATAGCTAAACATTTTGTGATCAGAACAGACCAGAGGAGTTTAAAGTATTTGTTTGAACAAAAAATTAATACTCCTCTACAACAAAAATGGTTGGCCAAATTGATAGGCTATGATTATGTGATTGAGTATAAAAAAGGGACTGAAAACTCAGCAGCAGATGCACTGTCTAGAGTTGAGAATGTGACCCTATTCCAATTAAGTACTAGTTCCATTGATCCCTTGTTGTGGACTAGTATTAAAGGAAGTTGGGAAGATGATGCCAAGGTCAGGGAAATTATTCAACAGCTGAGCCAAGGACAGTCAGTTAAACACTATTCTTGGGCCAATCAAATTCTTAGAAGGAAGAGGAAGTTAGTGGTTGGAAACAAAATGGATTTAAGGAAACAAATCATGGAATTGTGTCATTCATCTGCAACAGGTGGTCATTCAGGGTATGTTCCAACCCTTCACAGGTTGAAGAGTATGTTTTACTGGAAAAAATGTGATGCTGATGTTAAACAGTTTATTAAGGAATGTGGAACTTGCCAAAGGGCTAAATATGAAAGAGTTGCAACTCCAGGGCTGTTGCAGCCTTTACCCACACCCAAATCCATTTTTTCTGATATATCAATGGATTTTATCAGTGGTCTTCCTACTGCTATGGGTAAAGATACCATCATGGTGGTAGTGGATAGGTTTACCAAGTATGGCCACTTTATGAGCCTTAAACATCCATTTTCAGCAAGTTTGGTGGCTCAGGTGTTGTTTGATAATGTGTTTAAGTTACATGGTAGTCCTAATACCATTGTATCTGATAGGGACCCTATGTTCCTTAGTCATTTTTGGACTGATTTTATGAAATTACAAGGGGTGGAATTGAAATTTTCATCTGCCTATCACCCTCAAACTGATGGGCAGACTGAAGTCTTGAATAGGTGCCTGGAATCCTATCTAAGATGTATGATAATGGATACCCCTATGCAGTGGCCTAAATGGTTGACACTAGCAGAGTGGTGGTATAATACCACTTGGCATTCAGCAATCAAAATGACTCCTTTTGAAGCCTTGTATGGTATTCCACCTCCTATCCACATTCCCTATATTCCTGATGACACTAAGGTAGCTACACTGGAACAATTGTTCAAAGAAAGGGAATTGAAGATCAAAAACCTTAAACATTCCTTAGAAAGAGCTAAAAATCAGATGACACAACAAGCTAACAGGAAAAGGTCTGAAAGACAGTTCAAAGAGGGTGATTGGGTATTTGTCAAATTACACCCTTATGTGCAGAAATCTTTGAAGGGTCATTCACATCATAAATTAGGTCCTAAATATTTTGGGCCTTTCCTAATAGTGAAGAAGATTGGTCAAGTGGCTTACCAATTGGACCTTCCAACTGAATCCCAGTTGCACCCAACGTTTCATGTATCTCTGTTAAAAGCCGCCCATGGTGATCATCAACAAATCACTCCCTTGCCCACTGAACCCAGATTCATGTTTCAACCTAGGGCAATTTTGGATAAAAAAATTAATAAAGAGGGGTAATCGAATGACAGCTGCTGTGTTAGTACATTGGAGGGACTTACCGATCACTGAAGCAACGTGGGAAGATCTTGCTGAATTCAAACTCAGATTTCCTGATTTTGTTGTTTAATTCTTGAGTCAAGAATTGTGTGGGTGGGGAGTATTGTTACGAGGGCAGGGTCTGATTGTAATAGAATAGATAGATGGAGGGTTAATTGTGTCAAAGTGTAATACTTGAATGTCTGTTGTAAGGCGGGAAAAGTAGTTAACCAGCTTGTGTATAAATACTTAGCATATTATCAATAATAACAAGCTTGATTTGATTGTAATTCTCTCTTAAGTCTCTTTCCTTCTTATCATTTATTTAAGTGATTCAAAAGTTAAACATCTACCTGGTAGCATTTGTATGTTGAAACATCTCAAAACCCTAGATCTTTCAGGTTGTGAACTTCTTGAGAAGTTACCTGAGGATGTTGGGCAATTAGAATCTTTCGAGGAATTATATCTATCATGTTGCACTAAGTTAAGAGAAATCCCCAACAGCATTTGTATGTTGAAACATCTCAAAACCCTAGATCTTACATGTTGTATGTTTCTTGAGAAGTTACCCGAGGATGTTGGGCAATTAGAATCTTTGGAGATATTATATCTATCATATTGCTGGAATTTAAGAGAAATCCCCAACAGTATTTGTATGTTGAAACATCTCAAAGCCCTAAATCTTTTAGGGTGTGAACTTCTTGAGAAGTTACCTGAGGATGTTGGGCAATTAGAATCTTTGGAGATATTAAATCTAGGATATTGCACTGAGTTAAGAGAAATCCCCAGCAGCATTTGTAACTTGAAATGTCTTAAAGAATTATATGTTAGGGGTAGTGGCATAACTGACCTTCCACAGAGCATTTCTTTATTGGAAGGTTTGAAAATTCTTACGTTGGAAGAAGAAGAACAAGTGGGAGAGGGGCAATTGATGGAAGAGTGAAGCTTCTCATCTCAATCATCAAATTAAACAACAACAACAACAAAAAAATGTCAGCATCAGCTACTTCCCTTCTCTTCATCAAATTCTTACCCGATTAACAGGTTCGTATGTTTCTTCACGAACTACAACAAATATTCAGTTTTGATCATTCTATGTTGCTTTTGAGATTATTTCATTCCATTTTTAGTGTATGAAATTGATTAGACTAAAGTCACCAAAGGAATGGACCCCTGAATTCTTGATTTCATATATGTTTGTTGTTTTAATTGTTTATATTCAGTCCCAATTTCAGGGTTTCATCACTTTTAATTTGGGACATCAACATCTTTGACCTTATATTATATGCCAAAATTTATGTTCCTTCATTGTAGGAATTTTAATAAGATTACTGAATCTGATTCTTAAGCCAATTTTACTACTCAATTGGCCAGGGATGCTGGGTCAAAAACTCAAGCAACTTAAATTTGTCATACAATCTTTTATCCATCATCTTAGCTTACAACAACAATTTTTTCTTTCTTGTTCCTTTTTGTAGCTTTTTATTCGTTACGACCATAGTACACCAGGACAACCTAGGTTTGGAGTATGCTTGGGACTGTTTGTGAATTGCCTCAACACATTCTGAATTAACGGAACAA
Organism: Ambrosia trifida; assembly: GCA_028751855.1. Lineage (NCBI taxonomy): Eukaryota > Viridiplantae > Streptophyta > Magnoliopsida > Asterales > Asteraceae > Ambrosia > Ambrosia trifida. Next base: position 15,224,468 of record CM054131.1, read on the forward strand.
CTGAATTCCAGTATTTGCAGGTTTAGTATCTAAAATCTGTTTTAGTTTACACTATATATATTCACAGTATTATTTGCATATGAACTGTAATTTTTATTTGTGCCATCTTAGGAAATGATTAATCTTTTGGATGTTGACACCGGGCTTGCTCGAATCACTGGTACTTCTGACATTTTGTACATCCGGTAAACAAAAGATTACTGTTAAGGAAAGGGAAACTGGTGCAGCCATCAAGATTCAAACGGCATTTCGGGGATTTCTTGTATGTGTTTTCTCCCAAAATTTATGATATTTGTAAGAAATTGAAGTACGTCCATCCACATTTAACAAATAAACTCTCTTTTGACTTTTAAGGTCAAATCATTAACTTTCAAGATCTAAAATAATATGACTTTACCAAGTTTATACAAATGTCAAAAGGCAATTACCATAACCAGTTTTCATGCTACTTTGGAAACAAGTATGGTAAAGATATAGGAACAAATGAAAACAAAATTGAACTTGAAAATCCAAAAGTTTGACTGGTTCAAGCCGGGAAGTAGAATTATAATTACAACTAGAGATGAGCAGGTGCTTAACATATACACAGTGAAATGGATCCATTATGTCAACATGTTACCGACGGAGGACGCAATTCGCCTCTTTAGTAGGCATGCATTTAAGAAAAATATTCCAACTCAAGAGTATGAAAGGCAATCACACGAAGTTGTACGTTATGCTGCTGGTCTCCCCTTAACAATAAAAGTTTTGGGTTCATTTCTCTATGGTAAAAATGAGTCTGAATGGAGTGATGCACTAGCCAGACTAGAAACAATTCCATTGAAGGAAACTCTTGAAGTATTGAAACTAAGTTACGAAAGCCTTGAGGATGATTACAAGAATATATTCCTAGACGTGGCATGCTTCCTCAGAGATTGGGAAGAAGATGATGCAATACGAATGCTTGAAAACTATGGATGTCATGCTAGAAATGCTTTAAAAGTTCTTGAGAAAAAATCTCTATTAACTTTAAATAAAAGTTATGGTTCATTCATACAAATGCATGACCATTTAATAGAACTGGGCCAGGATATTGTACGTGGTGAGCATCGAGATGAGCCTAATAGACATAGCCGATTATGGATTCAAGAAGAAATCGAAAATGTCCTGGCTGATAACTCGGTAAGAATCCATTTTATTAATAAGTTGGAGGTGAACCTCACAAATTTTTCATCGGTTATAACACAACTTACTTTTATCGTTGTTATTGAATTACAGGGTAGTGAAGCAACAAGATGTATAATTCTAAAAGTCAGTCATGGCATTAATTTGAAAGGTCTTGAAAACATGAAAAAACTTAGATGCCTTATTGCGAACCGTGAAGTGCCTCCATATGACCTTGTGAACCGCCCATGGTATTATTTTGGAAGGTTATGGAAACATGACAAAGTTCACCGGTATTTTCCAAACTCATTGCGATATTTGTATTGGGCCGGATACCCTCATTGGCGTTTACCTAAAACATTTGACCCAGATAACCTTGTTACACTTCTAATGCCTTTCAGCAAAATCAAACAACTTTGGAAAGGGGAAAAGGTAATATGGTTGATCGATTGTTTTGTATGATTTGTTATAATGTTGTGTGTATATCTATTGGCTAGTTATCGCACCAACATATATTTACTTTATTCTTTTTGGTTCTCTTTTCATCTTTTATAATAGGTTATGAAGAAGCTAAGATTTCTTGATTTGAGTTGGTCAAAGTTAAGGAGGCTTGACCTAGGGCTGACACCCAATCTTGAGTGGTTAAAACTTAATAATTGTTTTAAATTGATAAAACTTGAGGTACATGGTGGATGTCTAAAAAGCCTTCTCTATTTAAACCTTTGTTGGTCTGCCATAGAGGAATTGCCAGAGGAGATTGGCCAAATGGAATGTTTAAAATACCTTGATTTAGGTGGTACAAAAGTTAAACATCTACCTGGTAGCATTTGTATGTTGAAACATCTCAAAACCCTACATCTTTCACGGTGTAAGCATCTTGAGAAGTTACCTGAGGATGTTGGGCAATTAGAATCTTTGGAGATATTAGATCTATTCTACTGCTTTAATTTAAGAGGAATCCCCAACAGCATTTGTAACTTGAAATGTCTCAAAAAGTTGGTGCTTTGGACATGTAAGAGGGTTGAAAAACTGCCAGAGGAAATAGGAGATTTAAAACGTTTACAATTCTTAGATGTTGGGGGTAGTGGCATAACTGACCTTCCACAGAGCATTTCTTTATTGGAAGGTTTGGAAATTGAATGGCAAGGGTGAGTTATGATTCTGAGAAGGGTTTACGTTGGAAATTAAACAACAACAACAAAAAAAATGTCAGCATCAGCTACTTCCCTTCCCTTCATCAAATTCTTACCCGAGTCACAGGTTCGTATGTTTCTTCACGAACTACAACAAATATTCAGTTTTGATCATTCTATGTTGCTTTTGAGATTATTTCATTCCATTTTTAGTGTATGAAATTGATTAGACTAAAGTCACCAAAGGAATGGACCCCTGAATTCTTGATTTCATATATGTTTGTTGTTTTAATTGTTTATATTCAGTCCCAATTTCAGGGTTTCATCACTTTTAATTTGGGACATCAACATCTTTGACCTTATATTATATGCCAAAATTTATGTTCCTTCATTGTAGGAATTTTAATAAGATTACTGAATCTGATTCTTAAGCCAATTTTACTACTCAATTGGCCAGGGATGCTGGGTCAAAAACTCAAGCAACTTAAATTTGTCATACAATCTTTTATCCATCATCTTAGCTTACAACAACAATTTTTTCTTTCTTGTTCCTTTTTGTAGCTTTTTATTCGTTACGACCATAGTACACCAGGACAACCTAGGTTTGGAGTATGCTTGGGACTGTTTGTGAATTGCCTCAACACATTCTGAATTAACGGAACAACTGAATTCCAGTATTTGCAGGTTTAGTATCTAAAATCTGTTTTAGTTTACACTATATATATTCACAGTATTATTTGCATATGAACTGTAATTTTTATTTGTGCCATCTTAGGAAATGATTAATCTTTTGGATGTTGACACCGGGCTTGCTCGAATCACTGGTACTTCTGACATTTTGTACATCCGGTAAACAAAAGATTACTGTTAAGGAAAGGGAAACTGGTGCAGCCATCAAGATTCAAACGGCATTTCGGGGATTTCTTGTATGTGTTTTCTCCCAAAATTTATGATATTTGTAAGAAATTGAAGTACGTCCATCCACATTTAACAAATAAACTCTCTTTTGACTTTTAAGGTCAAATCATTAACTTTCAAGATCTAAAATAATATGACTTTACCAAGTTTATACAAATGTCAAAAGGCAATTACCATAACCAGTTTTCATGCTACTTTGGAAACAAGTATGGTAAAGATATAGGAACAAATGAAAACAAAATTGAACTTGAAAATCCAAAAGTTTGACCTGAAAGTCAACACATAGAGCAATGGTTCTTGCCTGGTGTTGTTGGCAAAATGTACTTTTGCATGTAGTTAAGGTGGATTTGATACTTAATTGCGAATATAATCTACTGGCATAGTTTATGGCAAATTAAAGCTAGGAATATCAGTTAGATTTGATACTTCATGTATTTACTTGAACATTAAAGCTAGAAGAATCAGTTAGGTTTATGGCAAATTAGTTGTTAGCATGCTATATGTTGATATAAATGTATTAGAATTCAGAACTATAGCTTAATGGTATAAATATTAGCCGTATATTTAGTATAGATATGATTGTTTAGAGATATTGTATTTGATTGATGTATATCCCTTCCTAATTTATGTTTAGGTCGGTTAGGTCTAATGCTTATATATAGGGCCTTGATCATTGTATTGTATTAATCAATAACAATAATACCATGAATACTTTCAATAAATGTATTAGAATTCACAACTACAGCTCCTAAAGTTGCTTTCTTTACATGGCATAGTTTATTAACTACATATATCACGCCATGTTTTACCCGGTTAGTCAATTTTGTGCAGATGGATGAAATTAGAGAAGACTTGTTTATACGGCACGCCATGTCAATTATGTTTGAATAAAGGCTGCTAAAGATGTTTGCGAGTGAATGTTCATTCTAGCTGCCTCGTCTACATAATCTCAAAGAAAAGAGACTAACGGAGTCGGAATCAATGCAAGTTACCTGCGCATAATGTAAGTATTTATTTCCGTCATAGCATATCTATAGAAACATCACAATTGAGCTAGATCATCTACCACCACATGTTTTTTAACTATATATTCATAGTTGTTACCACATTGATGGTGATTTTTACACCCTGCCGCCTTTACTTATAAATGGGTCAATTTTGGTTAGTTCTAGTCTCAAAAAGGTCAAATGGATCGAATAGTTTTATTAGCTAAAATGAAAACATGTCAAATAAGAACGGGTCAAACAGGCGATTGCATGTTGCCTTGATGGAATTCTTTTATACCTACGATTTCTTTAATTGTTTTAAAAAATAGATTTATATTATTATTTGAATAAATTGGTCTTAGTGCTCATCTTAAATCTATTAGTTATATGTTTGACGTTTTTAAAAATAATCAACCCTTTTGACCAGTCACTTATGAAGACTGCAAATGATGTACAATTCCTAGGAAGGTATGCAAGTGGCAGATTTTGGGTATGTTTGGTAGGGAGCTTTTAGAAGCTTCTATGAGCTTCAAACTTTAAGCTTTTAAGAAAAAACTCCTACTCAATAAAAAGTCTTGTTTGGTTGAAGGAGCTTGAAGCTTTTAGGTTAGGAGAAAAACTCTATATTAGAATGCTCCTACTACTAACGTTTAAAAAAGCTACATGCTTTTAGTATTTAAAATTACTTAAATAACCTTCCAAGATAATATTTTATTCCTGGATTACTATTAGTTATGCCCATTTTGGTCATTTTATACATTTTATTAAAGCTACTCTGCCAAACACTTGAATATATCTAAAAAGCTACAGCTACCAACCACCAGCTAGTTTGCCAAACAAACCCGTTATATCTTTCTTCACTCATTTCAAATTTACCTTTTGGCAATTTAGTGGTCCACGTTGTGGTCTTGGGAACATATTCTTCATTTGAATGAAACCTGGCAGCGGTCTTATAAAAATAATATTTTTTTTCATTTCAATTTGGATAATAAATCAAGCAACTTGGCTAATTATTTTGACATTATGATCTTATTCTATTTTAGGGAGTGGTTTGTAGATCGGATAAGCTAAAGGATGGTTGAGATGGTTTGGTCATATGAAGAGAAGCAAACGACAACACCATTTAGAGTAGTGGGATGAGCATATTAGACATGATTTACTGGAGTTGTACCTCTATGAGGACATGGTTCAAGATAGGGCTTTGTGAATACGTAGGATTAAGGTTAAAGACTTCTAGGAGTGGGATGTGTCTTGGCTTTGCATATGGACTTTGATATCCCTGCACTTTATGTGGTATTGTATTCTTGCACTTATGCATATATGTTGTTTTATGCTGGTATATCTTCCTCTGTTTGTACCATGTTACTCTTTTCACATTTTCTTTTGTGTGATGTTATTAGTAGTTTCCTTTTTATATATTTTTAGTTCTTTTTGTTTGTCTATTGTTTGTGTTGAAGATGGGGGTTTCTTTAGAAGTAGTCTCTCTATTATCTAGGATAGAAGTAAGGTTCGTCTGCATCCGACATTCTCCTGACCTTATCAATAACTTTGCTATCTGCGTGATTTACAAGGTACGGTTGTCGTTGAATACTACACAACAACTTGGTTCAGATTACCGTTTTAAGCTTAATGTTTTCTAGCAAGTGATTGTGATCTCTATATTATATAGAGTGGGTATAAGTGGTTGTGAGTAGAGAAGAGAGAAAATATTTAAAGAATACACTGTTCACCAGTAAATTTAGAGAAGACACTATTGATCCTTTATAATTTTTTAATATTTTTAAAAGTGGTTGTGAGTAAACGAGAGAAAAAAGGTAATCATAAAAGTATAAAATAAGTATTATTAAATAGAAAAGGAGAGAAAAATGTACTGATTTTTAATGTAATTATAAAAATAGAGAATGGGTAGCTACTATGAATGCTCTTTAGGCTCATAGAACATCTCAAACTCAATAAATGAATTGGGCTTGGGCTCATTTATTAAACGATCTTCATTTAGGCTCAAGCTCGGGCTCATGCTTTTAGTTAGCCAATCTGGAGTAGTTCACAAGTCCTTTGACTCGTTTCATAATAATTTATTGTGTTTTTTATTCGTCATTTTAAGCAGACACGATATATGAAAACAATGGATTTAACCATTCCAAAACCCCTTACATTATATCATTCCATTTATCTATAATCTATAATATACTATACATTATAAAGGAGGAGTGATGTACCATATTAGAATTTTGATATGGGTACAATTTTTAAAGCAACAAGTATAAGAGAATAAAGCTTATTTCATAAAGGTATTATAGGGATATTAGGGACAATTAAAACACTTAGAGAGGTAATCTGGACATTTCACACCTCCTCCTTCACAATATCAAAAATGATTTCCGTATGCTCCAGATATGATTCTACAAATCTGAATTGAAAGTTCAAATATCAGATGATGATGGTTTTATTCAGATATGATTCTAAGAAACGTCAAATACAGGGTTTTCAACATCTAAAAACCCTTGACCTTAGCCAATGTAGCATAGAAGAAGTGCCTGAGGCCCTTGGGCAATTGGAATGTTTAGAAGAGTTAAATTTAAGCTATACAGATGTTAAACATCTCCCTGATAGCATTTGTATGTTGAAGCATATGAAAAAACTAATTCTTCAACATTGTGTATTGCTTCAGAAGTTACCTGATGAAGTTGGCAACTAGAATCTTTAGAGGAACTATATCTTTCAAGGTGCTATAGCATAAGAGATATTCCGGGCAGCATATGTAACTTGAAACAACTGAAAATTCTGGACCTTTATCATTGTTTCTGTCTTGAGAAGTTACCTAATGATGTTGGGCAATTAGAATCTTTGGAGGAATTATATCTAATAAGGTGCTATAATATAAGAGAGATTCCAAGCAGCATTGTCTGTTGAAACATCTCAAAAAGTTGGAGCTTGAAGGCTGTAGGAGGCTTGAGAAACTGCCTGACGAACTCGGAGAATTAAAATGTTTACAAGAGTTAGATATACGAGCAACAGGCATAACTCATCTTCCATGCAGCAGTTCTTTGTTAACACACAACAGAAAAGTCTTCTTCCATGGAGAGTTGGAAGAAACAAAAGAACCATTAAAAAGGTACTCACTCAGAAACTGATGTTAACATTATTTGATAATAAACAGAATTTTGACTTTGAGAGTCAACATATTGAAATTAGCACATTTGGTATTCATACTCTACTAATTTATGAAAATTATATTTACTTTCTTATTTTAACTTGTGCAGCGGGCAGGTTTGCAAATATTCATATAATCAGGTCTGAATGTGTAACACGCTACTTGTGCTTCTGATGTCGCTGATCTCATGACGCATTTAATTTGCTCACTGTTGTATTCTGATCTAACTTTGCTAAACTGATCACAGATAAGCTGCTGCTGTTTTGCTGGTGAATTGCTCAATTGCTGATCTATGAGGGACGGAGTGGCTCGATCAAGAATTCAAAAGTTTGACCAGAGGTCAGCCGTCCATACATGAATATCATCATCATCATATTCAGTTACATACATGAATATGTAACCCTTAAAACTGAAAAATACTTGTGTGTTTTCAAAGCTTGTGTTCATCATCCATATACTATATCTGGGATTAATAAGATCAGAATCAGCTCCTTTTAAACATACAAATTATGTTCCATTTTAACTTGTGAACGCAGTTTGACTATTATGGAAAGTCAACTGTTGTGATTTTCTTTGAGTTGAATCTAATTGCAACATTTTCCTTGAAGCAGCATTTGTGTTGTTGAAACAACTGAAACATTGTTTCTGTATTCTGATGAACTCGGAGAATTAAAAAATGTGCAATTCTTATTTATTTGGGATACTGGCATAAGTCATCTTCCGCAGAGCATTTCTTTGTTGAGTGGTCTCCAAATTTATGGATCCATATCACACACGAAATCTGCTGCTCCCTTCCAAGTTCCACGTTAATACAAGATCCCTCTCAGACGCATCTCTTTCAAAGTGCGAAGTTTCAGTGATCACTTGTGCAATTGTGAGTTGCCTACCTTAGTACCTTTTACTTCAATTGTGAGTTGCCTACTTTTTACTGCAATTGTGAGTTGGCTACTTTTTAGAGAAAGTTGATGCCCCGTCTCTTCTCCACGGATATGTGCCTGCAGGTCGACTAAAGCTGCTCAAGTGCAGAATCACAAAGAACCATTAGAAAGGTACTGCCTCTCTCAGCTAACTTTTAGTTTCCATACTTTGTGTTAGATATTTGAAACTGATATAAATGTGGTACGACTTTATTGTAAATGGATAATTAAATATGAAAGTAAAATATATGATGGATACAAATAAATCTGGTGTAAAAATTATTTAACAGTAAACAAAAATTTGACTTTGAAAGTCAACAATACTGAAAATTAGCACATTATCTTTATTTTTTTTATTGTAAGTGGTACAGGTAGCAGGTTTGTAAATATTTATGCAATCAGATCTGAATGTGTAACACTTACTTGTGGTTCTGGTGTATTTTATTGCTGATGGATGATGCCGATCTGATCTGTGGATTGATCTGATAAACTGGTGCTGTATTGCTGTTAAGTTGCTCAAATATATGCAGGATGCAGTGACTGATACTACATCTGAGCTCTGATGCCATAAACAAACCGATCAAGAATCCAAGAGTTTGACCTAAGGTCAAGTGTCAATACATGAACATGTAAACCTTAAATTAAGCCATATTTATGTGTTTTCAAAGTGTGCCCATCGTATCCATATAATCTCTAAAATCTTCAGGGACTAACGAACTCAGAATCACCTTTTTTGTACATAAAAATACTGTTCTATTAAACTTGTGAACACGGTTTGACTACTATGGGAAGTCAACTACTGTGATTTTCTTTGAGCTCAATCTAATTACAACATTATATTTTATACGGATTTTCGATTTACACATTTTTAAAAATTTCTGGAAGATATCAGCTTGTCTTTCTCAAACATAAAGACTTGACAATGTTCTAATGCTTGAAGAATTTGTGATAGTCATATACTTTCCGATTTAGATTCTAAAAAACTCACTGATTTTAACTTTGTGCCTGTTTTTTCTTTTTTCTATTCTAGGATCCATTATCCATATCAATACAAGGAAACAATAGATGAAGAGTATGTTATAGACACAAGAGGATGCAACTCTGGCATACACCATATGGAATTAAATTGTGTAAACTGTAAACAAGGGACTCGGTGCTGGGCGAACACTTTCAAACCCAAATGAGGACTATATGAGGACTCCTCTCTTTTTGCTCGAAACCCCAGTTTGTTTTTTCTCATCTTCGTATTCTTATTGTTCATAGTTTTTTATCTCAATATTCTTCTTCTTCTTCAGAACATTAATTTCTAAATTTAGAATCCGTATGGATCAAGTGTATGGCTAACAGCTAATGTATGCACGGGGTTCTCTTTAATATTCAAAATTTATGTCAAATTTAAAGTCAAAAGCAAGTCTATTCAACCTTAAAGAGTGAACTTGTAACAATGACATGTTTTTCGTATTTATAATATTGTTACAGTATGTACTGATTATTTAACCATGGAATTTGTCTTTCAAAGTTGCGAAAACTAAAAAGATATGATATGTTCTTTGGCATATGAGTTCTGAGCTGAAACATGATACTGCTCAAATATAGAAGTCATTCAAGTCGTTATGAAATTAACATCTGTTTATAAATAAACAGATTGGTGGCTGAACAATTGGAACCTATAAGCGGCTTAAACAACGTATGCAAATGGGTAGAAAATCTTGGCTTGAAACGGGCTGCTGTTACAAATGCTCCGAGATCAAATGCTGAGTTGCTAATTTCAATGCTTAAACTCCAAGATTTCGTTGAAGTCGTCGTTCTAGCTGAAGAATGTACAAGACCAAAACCTTTCCCTGATCCTTACTTGAAGGCTCTAAATGCACTAAAAGTTTCTCCGGATCACACATTTGTGTTTGAGGTATGAATTCAATTCTATCAATATCAAAAAACCAATTATTTCAATAAGTATGTTGTGTGTGTGCATGTTTTCGCAAGCAAGTGTGGATCCCTTGCCCCTGAGGCAGTTCGCTTTTTGGAGCGGGTGCAGAAGGTGGTCCACAGTGACTCGCAAAGCCAAGGAACCAAGGGTTTGTATTTAGTAGAATAGGTTTTGCGATTCAAAAAGGGATAGCGGCGCAGCTTGTTGCTCGCTTACCCATTATCCAGATGTAACTTGATTTTACAATTATTATATATAAGTCGATTGATATTTGTTTTTGATCTTTTTTGTGCTTTGTGTTTCTTGCTTAGGATTCTGTTTCTGGAATTAAAGCAGCCAATGGAGCCGGGATGCCAGCTGTCGGAATGGCTACTAGAAACCCTGAACAAATGCTACGAGATGCAGGGGCGTCACTCGTTATCAAGGATTATAACGACCCTATACTCTGGGAAAATCTACAAGAGATAGCACAACAGAAGTTGTCTCTTTGATCCAAGTATATGTTACAACAAAGTTTGTAGATTAATTAGTTGGTTGTTCACATTGAATAACCATTTGTTTCACTAAATTGCATTATATCTCAAACTCTTTCATACATATGATTTCTTTTTGGAGAATATATACATATGATTGATAATGCTTTTAAATAAATAAAAAAAGAAATTGATTGATAATTTTCCATAAAGACAAGTAAAACACAAAATATCCTAACTACTCCCACCATTATTATTAAATTAAAAATCATAAAGGAGAAGACCGGAGACTTTGAAAAGTAAACGCAAAATAAATGGATATGGCCAATTTAAGATGCAAGTTGTTGCTGGTGGCTTTCGTGGAAATTACACTATTATTTAGTTTCAATACTTTGGCTATTTTGTATTTAAATAAATACTATAACAACTTTTATATGCACACACATTCGTCATTCAGTTAACATTCATTTCATCCTACTTTCTTTGCAACCATTTGCTGAAAATTTCTTAAAAAACCATACCTTCTATCAATGGCTTCTTCAAGTTCATGTGCTCAGAGCAAGAGCTACGTGTATGATGTGTTTCTAAGCTTCAGCGGTGAAGACACTCGCAAGATCTTCGTTGATCATCTTTATGATGCTCTTGATCGACAAGGTATTTGCACCTTCAAGGATGACGAGAAACTCGAGAGAGGAAAAAACATCAGTGATGAGCTCTTACAGTCCATTGAAGACTCAAGATGCTTCATTATTGTTTTCTCCAAATGCTACGCGTCTTCATCATGGTGCTTAAACGAGCTTCTCAAGATCATGGAGTGTCATAAGGCTGGCGAGCGGATTGCCTTCCCCGTGTTCTACGATGTGGATCCGTCTGAAGTCCGAAAGCAAACTGGAGCAGTTGGAGAAGCCCTTGCCATACATACGAACAAGGATGAATCAGAGGTTGAAAATTGGAGAGAGGCTCTTAAAGGAGCAGCCGATTTGTCTGGTTGGGATGTCAGGAAGACTGCTAATGGGTATATCCTTCACAATCTCATATTCTTTACTTAAATTATAAGGGGGGACGGGGCGCCACCCGAATCGATCATGGGTACCCACTACCAGCACGGTAACACCGCTGTCACCCATGCTGGTAGTGGTCTCGTGAACCGTTTTGCTGGTTCTGTTTACCATACGGGTAACCGTTTTTAATTTATTTTTGAGTTTTATATATACTATTTTTTTGTGTTTTTACCGTTTGTTTTATATTTTTTTTATTATTTTAACCGTTTGTTTTAAAATTTAATTAAATAAAAAAAACATTGAAGATAAACATAAAAAACTAAAATTCATTACTATTAAACATAAAACATAAAAATAAAATACATTGATGGAAATAAAAAAAAAACCTAGGGTCGGCGCAACAGTTGCCATGCCTTGACATGGTCAAAGTTGTTGTCGTGTCGAACCGCATAGTCCACATGCGTGAACTCGATAGCAACTCCGGTTCGATGCCCGACTCCTCCCTCAACGTGTTCTCATACAGGGTGGTCCACCGATTACACTTTATGTTGAGATCGGTCCACTTCCGTTGGGAGCCCGAGGCCCTCAAGCGTTGACGTTGTTGAAGAACCGGGTCGTCCGAGGCGTCTTTGTAGCAGATCACCAAGGCAATCTCTTCTTCGGAGGTCCAGCAAGTCATCTTCGTGTGTGTGTTTGTTTATACGGTGTTAAAAGTGTGTTTTAACTCCACGGTTTGCTATGTTTATATGCAAAAAAAATCGAACGGTTTGGTGGAACGATGTCAATGCTATTGAATTCACTTGACGGTTTCCAAATTGAATTCACTGACCGTTTGGTTGTGGGACGGTTGTAATAGTAAAAGTAATTAATATTTAATCTTTAAACTGTCTGAAATAAAAAAAAAGTTTGGTGAAATTAAAAAAAATAAATAAAAAGAATCAGTGAAGTGTTGCCTCCAAATAAGTGAATCGGTAAAGTAATGTGACAGTACAGGATTGGTTAAAATCAGTTAAGTGAAAAAAAAATCTACGGGCGCCCTTACACCCTAAAGTTAATTTGAGTATTGTTAAAAGATGAACACTAAAATATGAAATATGTATATACTTATTTCACAATTTGTGCATACTAGACCTGAAAATTAATTATTCATGTGGCTCCGGCAAGTTAACTGAACCTTCTTCTATGATCTACAGGCACGAAGCTCAAGTCATAAAGATTATTGTTGAAGAGGTTTCACTCAAGTTAAGTCCCTTTGAAATTCATGTTGATGAGAATTTAGTAGGCATGGAAAAAAGGATGGAAGTTCTCGATCCGAGTTTAGAGATCGGCACAGATGACGTGCGCATGATAGGGATCAAGGGCATGGGAGGTGCAGGGAAGACAACATTAGCCCGGGCTATTTTTGATAAACTATCCATTACTTTTGAAGGTAAAAGCTTTGTTGAGAATGTGAGGGAAAAAACCTCTAAGTTTGGTTTGGAGAAGTTGCAAGAGAAAGTCCTTAGAGATGTATTAAAGGATAAACACATTAGTGTACAAGATGTTCATGACGGGAAAATATTAATGAAAAAGAGGCTGCGTAGTACAAAAGTTCTTGTTGTTCTCGATGATGTTGACTGTGAAGAGCAGCTTAAGGGATTAGCCGGTGATGTTGACTGGTTCAAGCCGGGAAGTAGAATTATAATTACAACTAGAGATGAGCAGGTGCTTAACATATACACAGTGAAATGGATCCATTATGTCAACATGTTACCGACGGAGGACGCAATTCGCCTCTTTAGTAGGCATGCATTTAAGAAAAATATTCCAACTCAAGAGTATGAAAGGCAATCACACGAAGTTGTACGTTATGCTGCTGGTCTCCCCTTAACAATAAAAGTTTTGGGTTCATTTCTCTATGGTAAAAATGAGTCTGAATGGAGTGATGCACTAGCCAGACTAGAAACAATTCCATTGAAGGAAACTCTTGAAGTATTGAAACTAAGTTACGAAAGCCTTGAGGATGATTACAAGAATATATTCCTAGACGTGGCATGCTTCCTCAGAGATTGGGAAGAAGATGATGCAATACGAATGCTTGAAAACTATGGATGTCATGCTAGAAATGCTTTAAAAGTTCTTGAGAAAAAATCTCTATTAACTTTAAATAAAAGTTATGGTTCATTCATACAAATGCATGACCATTTAATAGAACTGGGCCAGGATATTGTACGTGGTGAGCATCGAGATGAGCCTAATAGACATAGCCGATTATGGATTCAAGAAGAAATCGAAAATGTCCTGGCTGATAACTCGGTAAGAATCCATTTTATTAATAAGTTGGAGGTGAACCTCACAAATTTTTCATCGGTTATAACACAACTTACTTTTATCGTTGTTATTGAATTACAGGGTAGTGAAGCAACAAGATGTATAATTCTAAAAGTCAGTCATGGCATTAATTTGAAAGGTCTTGAAAACATGAAAAAACTTAGATGCCTTATTGCGAACCGTGGAGTGCCTTCAAATGACCTTGTGAACCACCCGTGGTATCATTTTGGAATGTTATGGAAACATGACAAAGATCACTGTTTTTTTCCAAACTCGTTACGATATTTGTATTGGGCCGGATACCCTCATTGGCGTTTACCTAAAACATTTGACGCAAATAACCTTGTTACACTTGTAATGCGTGATAGCAAAATCAAACAACTTTGGGAAGGGGAAAAGGTAATATGGTTGATTGATTGTTTTGTATGATTTGTTATAATGTTGTGTGTATATCTATTGGCTAGTTATCGCACCAACATATATTTACTTTATTCTTTTTGGTTCTCTTTTCATCTTTTATAATAGGTTATGAAGAAGCTAAGATTCCTTGATTTGAGTCATTCAAAAGAGTTAAGGAGGCTTGATCTTGGGCTGACACCCAATCTTGAGTGGTTAAATCTTGCTTCTTGTTGTAAATTGATAAAACTTGAGGTGCATGGTGGATGTCTAAAAAGCCTTTTCTATTTAGACCTTACTAAATCTGGCATCAAGGAATTGCCAGAGGAGATTGGCCAAATGGAATGTTTAGAATACCTTTATTGTTACGAGGGCAGGGTCTGATTGTAATAGAATAGATAGATGGAGGGTTAATTGTGTCAAAGTGTAATACTTGAATGTCTGTTGTAAGGCGGGAAAAGTAGTTAACCAGCTTGTGTATAAATACTTAGCATATTATCAATAATAACAAGCTTTATTTGATTGTAATTCTCTCTTAAGTCTCTTTCCTTCTTATCAAGTGGTATCAGAGCTGTTCCATCCTTGGACAACTCTTGATAAATAACTGTCAATAACTACCATAACCGCTAATAACTACCACAGTTCATCATCACTCATAACCGTCAACCACCATTAACGACCTCTGTTTTCGACATTTTCAGCCATAAACAACCTTCATTCTTATTCGTTCTAATTCAATTCTTCAATCTCTGTATTCTTTTCAAAACAGGAATTGATCATTGTGATCATTCCATTCCTTGATTGGGTCGATTTGCGAGCTGATCAATCCTAACCTGCATATTACTCTGTTTTCATCAATTCACTTCAATCTATCTTTTATAACCATATCATGTCTACTCGAAATCAAACAATTGAACAAAAAATCCAAGATCATGATTCTTCTTTAAACAGGCTGGAAAAAGTCACGGGTCAAAACCTAACTGAACTAGAAAATCTAAAGAATGTAGCTACTCAAAATTCTTTGCATGTATCAGAAATGAGGAATCAATTGAATGAGATCCTCAAGAACCTACAATAATTGAATAATACCAACACACTTAACAACAAAGAAGGACAATTTGTTAATGGAGGAAGAGCTAGTGCTAGTAGTGGTGATTCTGTTGATCAACCATTACCAAGAATTAGTCAAAGACTGACAAAAATGGACTTTCCTAAGTTCAATGGCACAAATGTTGAAGGTTGGATTTGTAGGGTCGAACACTATTTTGCTATTGATGACACTCCTGCAAATTTGAAGATCAAGTGTGCTGTAGTCCATTTGGAAGATGCAGCACTGCTGTGGCATCAATCTTTTCTTAAATCAAGAGGGGGGGTCAATTGAAGGAATGGTTTGGGAGGAATACAAATCCTTTATATCCACAAGATTTGCTGAAACCATGGTTCAGGATGCTATGGGAGCATTAGCAGCACTAAGACAAACTGGAACTCTTCAAGAATTATGCCAACAGTTTGACTTAGGCCTTACAAAGGTAACATTGAGTGATGAATATGCAGTCAGTTTATTTTTGAGGGCTGTTAACCCTGAAATTGGGTATCCTGTAAGAAGTTTAAGGCCAAGAAATATTCCAGAAGCATACATGCTATGCAGAATGCAAGATGAAACCAATCAAGACATTCAAAACATTAAACCAAGAAACCAACAACAATCCAATTATTCAAAAAATCTCACATCTACCTACACTTCTAAAACCAACACTACTGCTTCTAATCAATCCCTATTACCAACTCCTACCACTAAACCAAGAACATTAACTACTAAATGGTTGAACCCTAAAGAAATAGCAGAGAAGAGAGCCAAAGGAGAATGTTTTGGCTGCAAAGAAAAGTTTACTCCTAACCATCAATGTAAAAACAAGCAATTGTTTTCCATTGAGGTCTTTGAAGAAGAGGATGAAACTGATAAAGTGGATAATATTGAGGAGGAGAGTATTTTTCAAGAAGCCCATATATCTCTTAATGCAATCATGGGAATTCCTTCCTATTCCACAATGAGAGTTAGAGGTAATAAAATCCTGCACATTTTAAATGACTCTGGTTCAACTTATAATTTTCTGGATTTGAAAATTGCCTTGAAATTGGGAGTTCCTGTTAAAAAAATCAAACCCATGGACATCATGGTAGCTGATGGGGATCAAATGAAATGTGAATTAATGATTGAAAATTTAGAGTGGTCCATGCAGGGAACAAAGTTTACAGCTGATGTTTTTCTTATTCCATTGTCAAACTATGACATGGTATTAGGAATTCAATGGCTGCATAACTTGAATGATATCACTTGGAACTTTAGGGAGTTGACTATGAAATTTTTGATGAATGGGAAGTTGATTGAACTTAAAGGGGAAAAATCTAAGGGCATTACCTTGTGTTCTTCTGAAAGAATGCAAGAATTATTGTCCACTAATGGACAGATAACTAATGCTCATCTGTTCAGTTTGCAATCAGAACCTGATGGATATGCTCAGCATACTCCTAAGGTAACTGAACAGGACAGAATCCCTGCAATTGAAAAATTGTTGGATGACTATAAGGATGTGTTTGCAATTCCCACTTCTTTACCACCTCAAAGAAGTTGTGATCATAAGATCATCTTGAAAGAGGGAACTCAGCCTATAGTGCAAAAACCTTATAGATATCCAGCTGCACAAAAGACTGTGATAGAAGAGATGACTCAGGAATTATTGGATTCAGGGGTAATAAGGGAAAGCACTAGTTCATTTGCAGCCCCTATTGTTTTGGTTAAGAAAAAAGATGGGTCAAATAGGATGTGTGTGGATTATAGAAAGCTTAATGAGGCTACTATAAAAAACAGTTTTCCTATCCCTTTGATTGATGAGCTATTAGATGAACTAGGGGGTAGTTCTGTGTTTTCAAAACTGGATCTGAGATCAGGTTATCATCAGATCAGGATGTACAAGGGTGATGAGTTCAAAACTGCTTTTAGAACTCATCAGGGGCATTATGAATTCTTGGTTTTACCCTTTGGATTAACCAATGCCCCTGCAACATTTCAAACATTGATGAATGCCACTTTTAAACCCTTGTTAAGGAAGTGTGTATTGGTGTTTTTTGATGACATCTTAGTATATAGTGGTTCTATAACTCAGCATGTGAAAGATTTAGAAAAGGTGTTGCAGCTGCTGAGAAAGAATTCATTGGTAGCTAAGAGATCCAAATGTTCTTTTGCTGGACCTAGGGTGGAATATCTGGGGCATATCATAACTAAGGAAGGAGTAGCAACTGACCCATCCAAAATTGCAGCAGTCACCTCATGGCCTACTCCTAAAAACATTAAGCAATTGAGGGGGTTCCTTGGCTTAGCAGGGTACTATAGGAGATTTATTCAGTCTTTTGGGGGTATTGCTAAACCTCTCACTAATCTCCTTAAAAAAGAAGCATTTAAATGGTCTGAGGAGGCACAAACAGCTTTTGATGAATTAAAATTGGCTTTGTCAACATCACCTGTTCTGGTTCTACCAGACTTTAGCAAAACCTTCATTGTAGAAACAGATGCTTCAGCCAAAGGTTTAGGTGCTGTGCTTATGCAAGATGGCCATCCCTTGGCTTTTATCAGCAAGGGTATTTCTGGAAAACAGTTAACCATGTCTGTTTATGAAAAGGAATTATTAGCTATATTAATGGCTGTCAAAGCTTGGCACCATTACTTAATAGCTAAACATTTTGTGATCAGAACAGACCAGAGGAGTTTAAAGTATTTGTTTGAACAAAAAATTAATACTCCTCTACAACAAAAATGGTTGGCCAAATTGATAGGCTATGATTATGTGATTGAGTATAAAAAAGGGACTGAAAACTCAGCAGCAGATGCACTGTCTAGAGTTGAGAATGTGACCCTATTCCAATTAAGTACTAGTTCCATTGATCCCTTGTTGTGGACTAGTATTAAAGGAAGTTGGGAAGATGATGCCAAGGTCAGGGAAATTATTCAACAGCTGAGCCAAGGACAGTCAGTTAAACACTATTCTTGGGCCAATCAAATTCTTAGAAGGAAGAGGAAGTTAGTGGTTGGAAACAAAATGGATTTAAGGAAACAAATCATGGAATTGTGTCATTCATCTGCAACAGGTGGTCATTCAGGGTATGTTCCAACCCTTCAGAGGTTAAAGAGTATGTTTTACTGGAAAAAATGTGATGCTGATGTTAAACAGTTTATTAAGGAATGTGGAACTTGCCAAAGGGCTAAATATGAAAGAGTTGCAACTCCAGGGCTGTTGCAGCCTTTACCCACACCCAAATCCATTTTTTCTGATATATCAATGGATTTTATCAGTGGTCTTCCTACTGCTATGGGTAAAGATACCATCATGGTGGTAGTGGATAGGTTTACCAAGTATGGCCACTTTATGAGCCTTAAACATCCATTTTCAGCAAGTTTGGTGGCTCAGGTGTTGTTTGATAATGTGTTTAAGTTACATGGTAGTCCTAATACCATTGTATCTGATAGGGACCCTATGTTCCTTAGTCATTTTTGGACTGATTTTATGAAATTACAAGGGGTGGAATTGAAATTTTCATCTGCCTATCACCCTCAAACTGATGGGCAGACTGAAGTCTTGAATAGGTGCCTGGAATCCTATCTAAGATGTATGATAATGGATACCCCTATGCAGTGGCCTAAATGGTTGACACTAGCAGAGTGGTGGTATAATACCACTTGGCATTCAGCAATCAAAATGACTCCTTTTGAAGCCTTGTATGGTATTCCACCTCCTATCCACATTCCCTATATTCCTGATGACACTAAGGTAGCTACACTGGAACAATTGTTCAAAGAAAGGGAATTGAAGATCAAAAACCTTAAACATTCCTTAGAAAGAGCTAAAAATCAGATGACACAACAAGCTAACAGGAAAAGGTCTGAAAGACAGTTCAAAGAGGGTGATTGGGTATTTGTCAAATTACACCCTTATGTGCAGAAATCTTTGAAGGGTCATTCACATCATAAATTAGGTCCTAAATATTTTGGGCCTTTCCTAATAGTGAAGAAGATTGGTCAAGTGGCTTACCAATTGGACCTTCCAACTGAATCCCAGTTGCACCCAACGTTTCATGTATCTCTGTTAAAAGCCGCCCATGGTGATCATCAACAAATCACTCCCTTGCCCACTGAACCCAGATTCATGTTTCAACCTAGGGCAATTTTGGATAAAAAAATTAATAAAGAGGGGTAATCGAATGACAGCTGCTGTGTTAGTACATTGGAGGGACTTACCGATCACTGAAGCAACGTGGGAAGATCTTGCTGAATTCAAACTCAGATTTCCTGATTTTGTTGTTTAATTCTTGAGTCAAGAATTGTGTGGGTGGGGAGTATTGTTACGAGGGCAGGGTCTGATTGTAATAGAATAGATAGATGGAGGGTTAATTGTGTCAAAGTGTAATACTTGAATGTCTGTTGTAAGGCGGGAAAAGTAGTTAACCAGCTTGTGTATAAATACTTAGCATATTATCAATAATAACAAGCTTGATTTGATTGTAATTCTCTCTTAAGTCTCTTTCCTTCTTATCATTTATTTAAGTGATTCAAAAGTTAAACATCTACCTGGTAGCATTTGTATGTTGAAACATCTCAAAACCCTAGATCTTTCAGGTTGTGAACTTCTTGAGAAGTTACCTGAGGATGTTGGGCAATTAGAATCTTTCGAGGAATTATATCTATCATGTTGCACTAAGTTAAGAGAAATCCCCAACAGCATTTGTATGTTGAAACATCTCAAAACCCTAGATCTTACATGTTGTATGTTTCTTGAGAAGTTACCCGAGGATGTTGGGCAATTAGAATCTTTGGAGATATTATATCTATCATATTGCTGGAATTTAAGAGAAATCCCCAACAGTATTTGTATGTTGAAACATCTCAAAGCCCTAAATCTTTTAGGGTGTGAACTTCTTGAGAAGTTACCTGAGGATGTTGGGCAATTAGAATCTTTGGAGATATTAAATCTAGGATATTGCACTGAGTTAAGAGAAATCCCCAGCAGCATTTGTAACTTGAAATGTCTTAAAGAATTATATGTTAGGGGTAGTGGCATAACTGACCTTCCACAGAGCATTTCTTTATTGGAAGGTTTGAAAATTCTTACGTTGGAAGAAGAAGAACAAGTGGGAGAGGGGCAATTGATGGAAGAGTGAAGCTTCTCATCTCAATCATCAAATTAAACAACAACAACAACAAAAAAATGTCAGCATCAGCTACTTCCCTTCTCTTCATCAAATTCTTACCCGATTAACAGGTTCGTATGTTTCTTCACGAACTACAACAAATATTCAGTTTTGATCATTCTATGTTGCTTTTGAGATTATTTCATTCCATTTTTAGTGTATGAAATTGATTAGACTAAAGTCACCAAAGGAATGGACCCCTGAATTCTTGATTTCATATATGTTTGTTGTTTTAATTGTTTATATTCAGTCCCAATTTCAGGGTTTCATCACTTTTAATTTGGGACATCAACATCTTTGACCTTATATTATATGCCAAAATTTATGTTCCTTCATTGTAGGAATTTTAATAAGATTACTGAATCTGATTCTTAAGCCAATTTTACTACTCAATTGGCCAGGGATGCTGGGTCAAAAACTCAAGCAACTTAAATTTGTCATACAATCTTTTATCCATCATCTTAGCTTACAACAACAATTTTTTCTTTCTTGTTCCTTTTTGTAGCTTTTTATTCGTTACGACCATAGTACACCAGGACAACCTAGGTTTGGAGTATGCTTGGGACTGTTTGTGAATTGCCTCAACACATTCTGAATTAACGGAACAACTGAATTCCAGTATTTGCAGGTTTAGTATCTAAAATCTGTTTTAGTTTACACTATATATATTCACAGTATTATTTGCATATGAACTGTAATTTTTATTTGTGCCATCTTAGGAAATGATTAATCTTTTGGATGTTGACACCGGGCTTGCTCGAATCACTGGTACTTCTGACATTTTGTACATCCGGTAAACAAAAGATTACTGTTAAGGAAAGGGAAACTGGTGCAGCCATCAAGATTCAAACGGCATTTCGGGGATTTCTTGTATGTGTTTTCTCCCAAAATTTATGATATTTGTAAGAAATTGAAGTACGTCCATCCACATTTAACAAATAAACTCTCTTTTGACTTTTAAGGTCAAATCATTAACTTTCAAGATCTAAAATAATATGACTTTACCAAGTTTATACAAATGTCAAAAGGCAATTACCATAACCAGTTTTCATGCTACTTTGGAAACAAGTATGGTAAAGATATAGGAACAAATGAAAACAAAATTGAACTTGAAAATCCAAAAGTTTGACTGGTTCAAGCCGGGAAGTAGAATTATAATTACAACTAGAGATGAGCAGGTGCTTAACATATACACAGTGAAATGGATCCATTATGTCAACATGTTACCGACGGAGGACGCAATTCGCCTCTTTAGTAGGCATGCATTTAAGAAAAATATTCCAACTCAAGAGTATGAAAGGCAATCACACGAAGTTGTACGTTATGCTGCTGGTCTCCCCTTAACAATAAAAGTTTTGGGTTCATTTCTCTATGGTAAAAATGAGTCTGAATGGAGTGATGCACTAGCCAGACTAGAAACAATTCCATTGAAGGAAACTCTTGAAGTATTGAAACTAAGTTACGAAAGCCTTGAGGATGATTACAAGAATATATTCCTAGACGTGGCATGCTTCCTCAGAGATTGGGAAGAAGATGATGCAATACGAATGCTTGAAAACTATGGATGTCATGCTAGAAATGCTTTAAAAGTTCTTGAGAAAAAATCTCTATTAACTTTAAATAAAAGTTATGGTTCATTCATACAAATGCATGACCATTTAATAGAACTGGGCCAGGATATTGTACGTGGTGAGCATCGAGATGAGCCTAATAGACATAGCCGATTATGGATTCAAGAAGAAATCGAAAATGTCCTGGCTGATAACTCGGTAAGAATCCATTTTATTAATAAGTTGGAGGTGAACCTCACAAATTTTTCATCGGTTATAACACAACTTACTTTTATCGTTGTTATTGAATTACAGGGTAGTGAAGCAACAAGATGTATAATTCTAAAAGTCAGTCATGGCATTAATTTGAAAGGTCTTGAAAACATGAAAAAACTTAGATGCCTTATTGCGAACCGTGAAGTGCCTCCATATGACCTTGTGAACCGCCCATGGTATTATTTTGGAAGGTTATGGAAACATGACAAAGTTCACCGGTATTTTCCAAACTCATTGCGATATTTGTATTGGGCCGGATACCCTCATTGGCGTTTACCTAAAACATTTGACCCAGATAACCTTGTTACACTTCTAATGCCTTTCAGCAAAATCAAACAACTTTGGAAAGGGGAAAAGGTAATATGGTTGATCGATTGTTTTGTATGATTTGTTATAATGTTGTGTGTATATCTATTGGCTAGTTATCGCACCAACATATATTTACTTTATTCTTTTTGGTTCTCTTTTCATCTTTTATAATAGGTTATGAAGAAGCTAAGATTTCTTGATTTGAGTTGGTCAAAGTTAAGGAGGCTTGACCTAGGGCTGACACCCAATCTTGAGTGGTTAAAACTTAATAATTGTTTTAAATTGATAAAACTTGAGGTACATGGTGGATGTCTAAAAAGCCTTCTCTATTTAAACCTTTGTTGGTCTGCCATAGAGGAATTGCCAGAGGAGATTGGCCAAATGGAATGTTTAAAATACCTTGATTTAGGTGGTACAAAAGTTAAACATCTACCTGGTAGCATTTGTATGTTGAAACATCTCAAAACCCTACATCTTTCACGGTGTAAGCATCTTGAGAAGTTACCTGAGGATGTTGGGCAATTAGAATCTTTGGAGATATTAGATCTATTCTACTGCTTTAATTTAAGAGGAATCCCCAACAGCATTTGTAACTTGAAATGTCTCAAAAAGTTGGTGCTTTGGACATGTAAGAGGGTTGAAAAACTGCCAGAGGAAATAGGAGATTTAAAACGTTTACAATTCTTAGATGTTGGGGGTAGTGGCATAACTGACCTTCCACAGAGCATTTCTTTATTGGAAGGTTTGGAAATTGAATGGCAAGGGTGAGTTATGATTCTGAGAAGGGTTTACGTTGGAAATTAAACAACAACAACAAAAAAAATGTCAGCATCAGCTACTTCCCTTCCCTTCATCAAATTCTTACCCGAGTCACAGGTTCGTATGTTTCTTCACGAACTACAACAAATATTCAGTTTTGATCATTCTATGTTGCTTTTGAGATTATTTCATTCCATTTTTAGTGTATGAAATTGATTAGACTAAAGTCACCAAAGGAATGGACCCCTGAATTCTTGATTTCATATATGTTTGTTGTTTTAATTGTTTATATTCAGTCCCAATTTCAGGGTTTCATCACTTTTAATTTGGGACATCAACATCTTTGACCTTATATTATATGCCAAAATTTATGTTCCTTCATTGTAGGAATTTTAATAAGATTACTGAATCTGATTCTTAAGCCAATTTTACTACTCAATTGGCCAGGGATGCTGGGTCAAAAACTCAAGCAACTTAAATTTGTCATACAATCTTTTATCCATCATCTTAGCTTACAACAACAATTTTTTCTTTCTTGTTCCTTTTTGTAGCTTTTTATTCGTTACGACCATAGTACACCAGGACAACCTAGGTTTGGAGTATGCTTGGGACTGTTTGTGAATTGCCTCAACACATTCTGAACTAATGGACATTCAGGAACAACAGAATTCCAGTATTTGCAGATTTAGTATGTAAAAACTGTTTTAGTTTACACTATTATTTGCATATGAACTGTAATTTTTGGTTGTACCATCTTAGGAAATGATTGATCTTTGGGATGTTGACACTGGGCTTGCTCGAATCACTGGTTCTTCTGGTATTTTGTACATCCAGTAAACGAGATCCGACTTTTATGTTATTAATTGGTACAAAGAAGATAATAAATCAGAAACATGTCAAAACAGAGCAATGGTATATTGACATTCTTGCAGAAGCTTCAACACCCCTGTACAAAATAAAAGAGAAGATGGGTGTTTGGGAGGCATAAACTGAAAAAGGTTAACTTCACAATCAGCACCAACAGAGAGGCAATCTATAGCAGAAAGTAAGAGGAAACCTGATGGTGGTGTTGTGGCTCAAGAAACTGATGAATCCAAACAAGTCTAAAATCAAAAGATTACTGTTAAGGAAACGGAAACTGGTGCAGCCATCAAGATTCAAACGGCTTTTCGGGGATTTCTTGTGTGTGTTTTCTCCCAAAATTTATGATATTTGTAAGAAATTGACGTACTTCTATCCACTTTTAAGGTCAAATCATTAACTTTCAATATCTAAAATAATATGTCTTTACCAAGTTTATACAAATGTTAAAAGGCAATTCTCGTAACCAGTTTTCATACTACTTTGGAAACAAATAATTTAACTTCAAAATTCAAAAGTTTGACCTGAAAGTCAACACATATAGTAATGGTTCTTGCATGCTGTTGTAGGCAAAATGTACTGGTTTGTGGCAAATTACAGCTAGGAGTATCAGTTAAATTTGATACTTCATGTATTTTTACTTGAAGATTAAAGCTAGAAGAATAAGTTAGGTTTATGGCAAATTAGTTAGTGTGCTATATGTTGATATAAATGTATTAGAATTAGAATTCAGAACTATAGGATATAGCTCACTGGATTCAATCCTTATTGGTATAAATGTATTAGAATTCACAACTACAGCTCCTAAAGTTGCTTTCTTTACATGGCCTAGTTTATGAACTACATATATCACCACTCACCAGTGTTATAGTTTTGTGCTTGGTAATTGGTATTGTATAATATTAGAGGAGGTATGCTTACTTTTCTTAAATAGTTGTGGTATCTAGCACTAGCAGTACCTTTTGTTTGACCCAGTTAGTTAACTTTCTGCAGATGAATTAAATTCGAGAAGAGTTTAGAGAAGACTTGTTTATATGGCACGCCATGTCAATTATGTTTGAATAAAGGCTAAAGATGTTTGTGAGTTAATGTTCATTCTAGCTGCCGCATCAACATAATTTCAAAGAAAAGAGACTAACGGAGCCGGAAACAATGCAAGTTACCTGTGCATAATGTAAGTATTTATTTTTCCTTCATAGTATATTATATATTTATATTACTAACATATATTTATATATGCCTACAGAAACATCACAATTGAGTTAGATCATCTACCACCACATGTTTTTAAACGATTAATTCATAGTTTTTACCACATTGATGGTGATTTTTACACCCTTTGGTCTTTACTTATAAATGGGCCAATGTTGGTTAGTTCTAGTCTTAAAAAGGTCAATTGGCCGGGGATGCCGGGTCAAAACTCAAGCAACTTAAATTTGTCATACACTTAAATTGGTATTTGATCTTTTATCCATCATCTTAGCTTACAACAACATTTGTTTCTTTCTTGTTCCTTTTTGTAGCTTTTTATTAGTTACGACCATAGTACACCAGGACAACCTAGGTTTGGAGTATGCTTGGGAATGTTTGTGAATTGCCTCAACACATTCTGAATTAACGGAACAACTGAATTCCAGTATTTGCAGGTTTAGTATCTAAAAACTGTTTTAGTTCTCTTGTTTTAGTTTACACTATATATATATTCACACCATTATTTTCATATGAACTGTAATTTTTATTTGTACCATCTTAGGAAATGATTACTCTTTTGGATGTTGACACCAGGCTTGCTCGAATCACTGGTACTTCTGACATTTTGTACATCCGGTAAACAAAAAGATTACTGTTAAGGAAAGGGAAACTGGTGCAGCCATCAAGATTCAAACTGCATTTCGGGGATTTCTTGTATGTGTTTTCTCCCAAAATTTATGATATTTGTAAGAAATTGAAGTACGTCCATCCACATTTAACAAATAAACACTCTTTTGACTTTTAAGGTCAAATCATTAACTTTCAAGATCTAAAATAATATGACTTTACCAAGTTTATACAAATGTCAAAAGGCAATTACCATAACCAGTTTTCATGCTACTTTGGAAACAAGTATGGTAAAGATATAGGAACAAATGAAAACAAAATTGAACTTGAAAATCCAAAAGTTTGACCTGAAAGTCAACACATAGAGCAATGGTTCTTGCCTGGTGTTGTTGGCAAAATGTACTTTTGCATGTAGTTAAGGTGGATTTGATACTTAATTGCGAATATAATCTACTGGCATAGTTTATGGCAAATTAAAGCTAGGAATATCAGTTAGATTTGATACTTCATGTATTTACTTGAACATTAAAGCTAGAAGAATCAGTTAGGTTTATGGCAAATTAGTTGTTAGCGTGCTATATGTTGATATAAATGTATTAGAATTCAGAACTATAGCTTAATGGTATAAATATTAGCCGTATATTTAGTATAGGTCTAATGCTTATATATAGGGCCTTGATCATTGTATTGTATTAATCAATAACAATAATACCATTAATACTTTCAATAAATGTATTACAATTCACAACTACACCTCCTAAAGTTGCTTTCTTTACATGGCATAGTTTATTAACTACATATATCATGCCATGTTTTACCCGGTTAGTCAATTTTATGCAGATGGATGAAATTAGAGAAGACTTGTTTATACGGCACGCCATGTCAATTATGTTTGAATAAAGGCTGCTAAAGATGTTTGTGAGTGAATGTTCATTCTAGCTGCCTCGTCTACATAATTTCAAAGAAAAGAGACTAACGGAGTCAGAATCAATGCAAGTTACCTGCGCATAATGTAAGTATTTATTTCCGTCATAGCATATCTATAGAAACATCACAATTGAGCTAGATCATCTACCACCACATGTTTTTTAACTATATATTCATAGTTGTTACCACATTGATGGTGATTTTTACACCTTGCCGCCTTTACTTATAAATGGGTCAATTTTGGTTAGTTCTAGTCTCAAAAAGGTCAAATGGATCGAATAGTTTTATTAGCTAAAACGAAAACATGTCAAATAAGAACGGATCAAACAGGCGATTGCATGTTGCCTTGATGGAATTCTTTTATACCTACGATTTCTTTAATTGTTTTAAAAAATAGATTTATATTATTATTTGAATAAATTGGTCTTAGTGCTCATCTTAAATCTATTAGTTATATGTTTGACGTTTTTAAAAATAATCAACCCTTTTGACCAGTCACTTATGAAGACTGCAAATGATGTACAATTCCTAGGAAGGTATGCAAGTGGCAGATTTTGGGTATGTTTGGTAGGGAGCTTTTAGAAGCTTCTATGAGCTTCAAACTTTAAGCTTTTAAGAAAAAACTCCTACTCAATAAAAAGTCTTGTTTGGTTGAAGGAGCTTGAAGCTTTTAGGTTAGGAGAAAAAACTCTATTTTAGAATGCTCCTACTACTAACGTTTAAAAAAACTACATGCTTTTAGTATTTAAAATTACTTAAATAACCTTCCAAGATAATATTTTATTCCTGGATTACTACTAGTTATGCCCATTTTGGTCATTTTATACATTTTATTAAAGCTACTCTCCCAAACACTTGAATATATCTAAAAAGCTACAGCTACCAACCACCAGCTAGTTTTGCCAAACAAACCCTTTATATCTTTCTTCACTCATTTCAAATTTACCTTTTGGCAATTTAGTGGTCCACGTTGCGGTCTTGGGAACATATTCTTCATTTGAATGAAACCTGGCAGCGGTCTTATAAAAATAATATTTTTTTTCATTTCAATTTGGATAATAAATCAAGCAACTTGGCTAATTATTTTGACCTTATGATCTTATTCTATTTCTGTGTTTTCAAAGCTTGTGTTCATCATCCATATACTATATCTGGGATTAATAAGATCAGAATCAGCTCCTTTTAAACATACAAATTA
This sequence comes from Ambrosia trifida, assembly GCA_028751855.1. NCBI lineage: Eukaryota > Viridiplantae > Streptophyta > Magnoliopsida > Asterales > Asteraceae > Ambrosia > Ambrosia trifida. Next base: position 15,252,764 of record CM054131.1, read on the forward strand.
TGTTCCATTTTAACTTGTGAACGCAGTTTGACTATTATGGAAAGTCAACTGTTGTGATTTTCTTTGAGTTGAATCTAATTGCAACATTTTCCTTGAAGCAGCATTTGTGTTGTTGAAACAACTGAAACATTGTTTCTGTATTCTGATGAACTCGGAGAATTAAAAAATGTGCAATTCTTATTTATTTGGGATACTGGCATAAGTCATCTTCCGCAGAGCATTTCTTTGTTGAGTGGTCTCCAAATTTATGGATCCATATCACACACGAAATCTGCTGCTCCCTTCCAAGTTCCACGTTAATACAAGATCCCTCTCAGACGCATCTCTTTCAAAGTGCGAAGTTTCAGTGATCACTTGTGCAATTGTGAGTTGCCTACCTTAGTACCTTTTACTTCAATTGTGAGTTGCCTACTTTTTACTGCAATTGTGAGTTGGCTACTTTTTAGAGAAAGTTGATGCCCCGTCTCTTCTCCACGGATATGTGCCTGCAGGTCGACTAAAGCTGCTCAAGTGCAGAATCACAAAGAACCATTAGAAAGGTACTGCCTCTCTCAGCTAACTTTTAGTTTCCATACTTTGTGTTAGATATTTGAAACTGATATAAATGTGGTACGACTTTATTGTAAATGGATAATTAAATATGAAAGTAAAATATATGATGGATACAAATAAATCTGGTGTAAAAATTATTTAACAGTAAACAAAAATTTGACTTTGAAAGTCAACAATACTGAAAATTAGCACATTATCTTTATTTTTTTTATTGTAAGTGGTACAGGTAGCAGGTTTGTAAATATTTATGCAATCAGATCTGAATGTGTAACACTTACTTGTGGTTCTGGTGTATTTTATTGCTGATGGATGATGCCGATCTGATCTGTGGATTGATCTGATAAACTGGTGCTGTATTGCTGTTAAGTTGCTCAAATATATGCAGGATGCAGTGACTGATACTACATCTGAGCTCTGATGCCATAAACAAACCGATCAAGAATCCAAGAGTTTGACCTAAGGTCAAGTGTCAATACATGAACATGTAAACCTTAAATTAAGCCATATTTATGTGTTTTCAAAGTGTGCCCATCGTATCCATATAATCTCTAAAATCTTCAGGGACTAACGAACTCAGAATCACCTTTTTTGTACATAAAAATACTGTTCTATTAAACTTGTGAACACGGTTTGACTACTATGGGAAGTCAACTACTGTGATTTTCTTTGAGCTCAATCTAATTACAACATTATATTTTATACGGATTTTCGATTTACACATTTTTAAAAATTTCTGGAAGATATCAGCTTGTCTTTCTCAAACATAAAGACTTGACAATGTTCTAATGCTTGAAGAATTTGTGATAGTCATATACTTTCCGATTTAGATTCTAAAAAACTCACTGATTTTAACTTTGTGCCTGTTTTTTCTTTTTTCTATTCTAGGATCCATTATCCATATCAATACAAGGAAACAATAGATGAAGAGTATGTTATAGACACAAGAGGATGCAACTCTGGCATACACCATATGGAATTAAATTGTGTAAACTGTAAACAAGGGACTCGGTGCTGGGCGAACACTTTCAAACCCAAATGAGGACTATATGAGGACTCCTCTCTTTTTGCTCGAAACCCCAGTTTGTTTTTTCTCATCTTCGTATTCTTATTGTTCATAGTTTTTTATCTCAATATTCTTCTTCTTCTTCAGAACATTAATTTCTAAATTTAGAATCCGTATGGATCAAGTGTATGGCTAACAGCTAATGTATGCACGGGGTTCTCTTTAATATTCAAAATTTATGTCAAATTTAAAGTCAAAAGCAAGTCTATTCAACCTTAAAGAGTGAACTTGTAACAATGACATGTTTTTCGTATTTATAATATTGTTACAGTATGTACTGATTATTTAACCATGGAATTTGTCTTTCAAAGTTGCGAAAACTAAAAAGATATGATATGTTCTTTGGCATATGAGTTCTGAGCTGAAACATGATACTGCTCAAATATAGAAGTCATTCAAGTCGTTATGAAATTAACATCTGTTTATAAATAAACAGATTGGTGGCTGAACAATTGGAACCTATAAGCGGCTTAAACAACGTATGCAAATGGGTAGAAAATCTTGGCTTGAAACGGGCTGCTGTTACAAATGCTCCGAGATCAAATGCTGAGTTGCTAATTTCAATGCTTAAACTCCAAGATTTCGTTGAAGTCGTCGTTCTAGCTGAAGAATGTACAAGACCAAAACCTTTCCCTGATCCTTACTTGAAGGCTCTAAATGCACTAAAAGTTTCTCCGGATCACACATTTGTGTTTGAGGTATGAATTCAATTCTATCAATATCAAAAAACCAATTATTTCAATAAGTATGTTGTGTGTGTGCATGTTTTCGCAAGCAAGTGTGGATCCCTTGCCCCTGAGGCAGTTCGCTTTTTGGAGCGGGTGCAGAAGGTGGTCCACAGTGACTCGCAAAGCCAAGGAACCAAGGGTTTGTATTTAGTAGAATAGGTTTTGCGATTCAAAAAGGGATAGCGGCGCAGCTTGTTGCTCGCTTACCCATTATCCAGATGTAACTTGATTTTACAATTATTATATATAAGTCGATTGATATTTGTTTTTGATCTTTTTTGTGCTTTGTGTTTCTTGCTTAGGATTCTGTTTCTGGAATTAAAGCAGCCAATGGAGCCGGGATGCCAGCTGTCGGAATGGCTACTAGAAACCCTGAACAAATGCTACGAGATGCAGGGGCGTCACTCGTTATCAAGGATTATAACGACCCTATACTCTGGGAAAATCTACAAGAGATAGCACAACAGAAGTTGTCTCTTTGATCCAAGTATATGTTACAACAAAGTTTGTAGATTAATTAGTTGGTTGTTCACATTGAATAACCATTTGTTTCACTAAATTGCATTATATCTCAAACTCTTTCATACATATGATTTCTTTTTGGAGAATATATACATATGATTGATAATGCTTTTAAATAAATAAAAAAAGAAATTGATTGATAATTTTCCATAAAGACAAGTAAAACACAAAATATCCTAACTACTCCCACCATTATTATTAAATTAAAAATCATAAAGGAGAAGACCGGAGACTTTGAAAAGTAAACGCAAAATAAATGGATATGGCCAATTTAAGATGCAAGTTGTTGCTGGTGGCTTTCGTGGAAATTACACTATTATTTAGTTTCAATACTTTGGCTATTTTGTATTTAAATAAATACTATAACAACTTTTATATGCACACACATTCGTCATTCAGTTAACATTCATTTCATCCTACTTTCTTTGCAACCATTTGCTGAAAATTTCTTAAAAAACCATACCTTCTATCAATGGCTTCTTCAAGTTCATGTGCTCAGAGCAAGAGCTACGTGTATGATGTGTTTCTAAGCTTCAGCGGTGAAGACACTCGCAAGATCTTCGTTGATCATCTTTATGATGCTCTTGATCGACAAGGTATTTGCACCTTCAAGGATGACGAGAAACTCGAGAGAGGAAAAAACATCAGTGATGAGCTCTTACAGTCCATTGAAGACTCAAGATGCTTCATTATTGTTTTCTCCAAATGCTACGCGTCTTCATCATGGTGCTTAAACGAGCTTCTCAAGATCATGGAGTGTCATAAGGCTGGCGAGCGGATTGCCTTCCCCGTGTTCTACGATGTGGATCCGTCTGAAGTCCGAAAGCAAACTGGAGCAGTTGGAGAAGCCCTTGCCATACATACGAACAAGGATGAATCAGAGGTTGAAAATTGGAGAGAGGCTCTTAAAGGAGCAGCCGATTTGTCTGGTTGGGATGTCAGGAAGACTGCTAATGGGTATATCCTTCACAATCTCATATTCTTTACTTAAATTATAAGGGGGGACGGGGCGCCACCCGAATCGATCATGGGTACCCACTACCAGCACGGTAACACCGCTGTCACCCATGCTGGTAGTGGTCTCGTGAACCGTTTTGCTGGTTCTGTTTACCATACGGGTAACCGTTTTTAATTTATTTTTGAGTTTTATATATACTATTTTTTTGTGTTTTTACCGTTTGTTTTATATTTTTTTTATTATTTTAACCGTTTGTTTTAAAATTTAATTAAATAAAAAAAACATTGAAGATAAACATAAAAAACTAAAATTCATTACTATTAAACATAAAACATAAAAATAAAATACATTGATAGAAATAAAAAAAAACCTAGGGTCGGCGCAACAGTTGCCATGCCTTGACATGGTCAAAGTTGTTGTCGTGTCGAACCGCATAGTCCACATGCGTGAACTCGATAGCAACTCCGGTTCGATGCCCGACTCCTCCCTCAACGTGTTCTCATACAGGGTGGTCCACCGATTACACTTTATGTTGAGATCGGTCCACTTCCGTTGGGAGCCCGAGGCCCTCAAGCGTTGACGTTGTTGAAGAACCGGGTCGTCCGAGGCGTCTTTGTAGCAGATCACCAAGGCAATCTCTTCTTCGGAGGTCCAGCAAGTCATCTTCGTGTGTGTGTTTGTTTATACGGTGTTAAAAGTGTGTTTTAACTCCACGGTTTGCTATGTTTATATGCAAAAAAAATCGAACGGTTTGGTGGAACGATGTCAATGCTATTGAATTCACTTGACGGTTTCCAAATTGAATTCACTGACCGTTTGGTTGTGGGACGGTTGTAATAGTAAAAGTAATTAATATTTAATCTTTAAACTGTCTGAAATAAAAAAAAAGTTTGGTGAAATTAAAAAAAATAAATAAAAAGAATCAGTGAAGTGTTGCCTCCAAATAAGTGAATCGGTAAAGTAATGTGACAGTACAGGATTGGTTAAAATCAGTTAAGTGAAAAAAAAATCTACGGGCGCCCTTACACCCTAAAGTTAATTTGAGTATTGTTAAAAGATGAACACTAAAATATGAAATATGTATATACTTATTTCACAATTTGTGCATACTAGACCTGAAAATTAATTATTCATGTGGCTCCGGCAAGTTAACTGAACCTTCTTCTATGATCTACAGGCACGAAGCTCAAGTCATAAAGATTATTGTTGAAGAGGTTTCACTCAAGTTAAGTCCCTTTGAAATTCATGTTGATGAGAATTTAGTAGGCATGGAAAAAAGGATGGAAGTTCTCGATCCGAGTTTAGAGATCGGCACAGATGACGTGCGCATGATAGGGATCAAGGGCATGGGAGGTGCAGGGAAGACAACATTAGCCCGGGCTATTTTTGATAAACTATCCATTACTTTTGAAGGTAAAAGCTTTGTTGAGAATGTGAGGGAAAAAACCTCTAAGTTTGGTTTGGAGAAGTTGCAAGAGAAAGTCCTTAGAGATGTATTAAAGGATAAACACATTAGTGTACAAGATGTTCATGACGGGAAAATATTAATGAAAAAGAGGCTGCGTAGTACAAAAGTTCTTGTTGTTCTCGATGATGTTGACTGTGAAGAGCAGCTTAAGGGATTAGCCGGTGATGTTGACTGGTTCAAGCCGGGAAGTAGAATTATAATTACAACTAGAGATGAGCAGGTGCTTAACATATACACAGTGAAATGGATCCATTATGTCAACATGTTACCGACGGAGGACGCAATTCGCCTCTTTAGTAGGCATGCATTTAAGAAAAATATTCCAACTCAAGAGTATGAAAGGCAATCACACGAAGTTGTACGTTATGCTGCTGGTCTCCCCTTAACAATAAAAGTTTTGGGTTCATTTCTCTATGGTAAAAATGAGTCTGAATGGAGTGATGCACTAGCCAGACTAGAAACAATTCCATTGAAGGAAACTCTTGAAGTATTGAAACTAAGTTACGAAAGCCTTGAGGATGATTACAAGAATATATTCCTAGACGTGGCATGCTTCCTCAGAGATTGGGAAGAAGATGATGCAATACGAATGCTTGAAAACTATGGATGTCATGCTAGAAATGCTTTAAAAGTTCTTGAGAAAAAATCTCTATTAACTTTAAATAAAAGTTATGGTTCATTCATACAAATGCATGACCATTTAATAGAACTGGGCCAGGATATTGTACGTGGTGAGCATCGAGATGAGCCTAATAGACATAGCCGATTATGGATTCAAGAAGAAATCGAAAATGTCCTGGCTGATAACTCGGTAAGAATCCATTTTATTAATAAGTTGGAGGTGAACCTCACAAATTTTTCATCGGTTATAACACAACTTACTTTTATCGTTGTTATTGAATTACAGGGTAGTGAAGCAACAAGATGTATAATTCTAAAAGTCAGTCATGGCATTAATTTGAAAGGTCTTGAAAACATGAAAAAACTTAGATGCCTTATTGCGAACCGTGGAGTGCCTTCAAATGACCTTGTGAACCACCCGTGGTATCATTTTGGAATGTTATGGAAACATGACAAAGATCACTGTTTTTTTCCAAACTCGTTACGATATTTGTATTGGGCCGGATACCCTCATTGGCGTTTACCTAAAACATTTGACGCAAATAACCTTGTTACACTTGTAATGCGTGATAGCAAAATCAAACAACTTTGGGAAGGGGAAAAGGTAATATGGTTGATTGATTGTTTTGTATGATTTGTTATAATGTTGTGTGTATATCTATTGGCTAGTTATCGCACCAACATATATTTACTTTATTCTTTTTGGTTCTCTTTTCATCTTTTATAATAGGTTATGAAGAAGCTAAGATTCCTTGATTTGAGTCATTCAAAAGAGTTAAGGAGGCTTGATCTTGGGCTGACACCCAATCTTGAGTGGTTAAATCTTGCTTCTTGTTGTAAATTGATAAAACTTGAGGTGCATGGTGGATGTCTAAAAAGCCTTTTCTATTTAGACCTTACTAAATCTGGCATCAAGGAATTGCCAGAGGAGATTGGCCAAATGGAATGTTTAGAATACCTTTATTGTTACGAGGGCAGGGTCTGATTGTAATAGAATAGATAGATGGAGGGTTAATTGTGTCAAAGTGTAATACTTGAATGTCTGTTGTAAGGCGGGAAAAGTAGTTAACCAGCTTGTGTATAAATACTTAGCATATTATCAATAATAACAAGCTTTATTTGATTGTAATTCTCTCTTAAGTCTCTTTCCTTCTTATCAAGTGGTATCAGAGCTGTTCCATCCTTGGACAACTCTTGATAAATAACTGTCAATAACTACCATAACCGCTAATAACTACCACAGTTCATCATCACTCATAACCGTCAACCACCATTAACGACCTCTGTTTTCGACATTTTCAGCCATAAACAACCTTCATTCTTATTCGTTCTAATTCAATTCTTCAATCTCTGTATTCTTTTCAAAACAGGAATTGATCATTGTGATCATTCCATTCCTTGATTGGGTCGATTTGCGAGCTGATCAATCCTAACCTGCATATTACTCTGTTTTCATCAATTCACTTCAATCTATCTTTTATAACCATATCATGTCTACTCGAAATCAAACAATTGAACAAAAAATCCAAGATCATGATTCTTCTTTAAACAGGCTGGAAAAAGTCACGGGTCAAAACCTAACTGAACTAGAAAATCTAAAGAATGTAGCTACTCAAAATTCTTTGCATGTATCAGAAATGAGGAATCAATTGAATGAGATCCTCAAGAACCTACAATAATTGAATAATACCAACACACTTAACAACAAAGAAGGACAATTTGTTAATGGAGGAAGAGCTAGTGCTAGTAGTGGTGATTCTGTTGATCAACCATTACCAAGAATTAGTCAAAGACTGACAAAAATGGACTTTCCTAAGTTCAATGGCACAAATGTTGAAGGTTGGATTTGTAGGGTCGAACACTATTTTGCTATTGATGACACTCCTGCAAATTTGAAGATCAAGTGTGCTGTAGTCCATTTGGAAGATGCAGCACTGCTGTGGCATCAATCTTTTCTTAAATCAAGAGGGGGGGTCAATTGAAGGAATGGTTTGGGAGGAATACAAATCCTTTATATCCACAAGATTTGCTGAAACCATGGTTCAGGATGCTATGGGAGCATTAGCAGCACTAAGACAAACTGGAACTCTTCAAGAATTATGCCAACAGTTTGACTTAGGCCTTACAAAGGTAACATTGAGTGATGAATATGCAGTCAGTTTATTTTTAAGGGCTGTTAACCCTGAAATTGGGTATCCTGTAAGAAGTTTAAGGCCAAGAAATATTCCAGAAGCATACATGCTATGCAGAATGCAAGATGAAACCAATCAAGACATTCAAAACATTAAACCAAGAAACCAACAACAATCCAATTATTCAAAAAATCTCACATCTACCTACACTTCTAAAACCAACACTACTGCTTCTAATCAATCCCTATTACCAACTCCTACCACTAAACCAAGAACATTAACTACTAAATGGTTGAACCCTAAAGAAATAGCAGAGAAGAGAGCCAAAGGAGAATGTTTTGGCTGCAAAGAAAAGTTTACTCCTAACCATCAATGTAAAAACAAGCAATTGTTTTCCATTGAGGTCTTTGAAGAAGAGGATGAAACTGACAAAGTGGATAATATTGAGGAGGAGAGTATTTTTCAAGAAGCCCATATATCTCTTAATGCAATCATGGGAATTCCTTCCTATTCCACAATGAGAGTTAGAGGAGTTATAGGTAATAAAATCCTGCACATTTTAAATGACTCTGGTTTAACTCATAATTTTCTGGATTTGAAAATTGCCTTGAAATTGGGAGTTCCTGTTAAAAAAATCAAACCCATGGACATCATGGTAGCTGATGGGGATCAAATGAAATGTGAATTAATGATTGAAAATTTAGAGTGGTCCATGCAGGGAACAAAGTTTACAGCTGATGTTTTTCTTATTCCATTGTCAAACTATGACATGGTATTAGGAATTCAATGGCTGCATAACTTGAATGATATCACTTGGAACTTTAGGGAGTTGACTATGAAATTTTTGATGAATGGGAAGTTGATTGAACTTAAAGGGGAAAAATCTAAGGGCATTACCTTGTGTTCTTCTGAAAGAATGCAAGAATTATTGTCCACTAATGGACAGATAACTAATGCTCATCTGTTCAGTTTGCAATCAGAACCTGATGGATATGCTCAGCATACTCCTAAGGTAACTGAACAGGACAGAATCCCTGCAATTGAAAAATTGTTGGATGACTATAAGGATGTGTTTGCAATTCCCACTTCTTTACCACCTCAAAGAAGTTGTGATCATAAGATCATCTTGAAAGAGGGAACTCAGCCTATAGTGCAAAAACCTTATAGATATCCAGCTGCACAAAAGACTGTGATAGAAGAGATGACTCAGGAATTATTGGATTCAGGGGTAATAAGGGAAAGCACTAGTTCATTTGCAGCCCCTATTGTTTTGGTTAAGAAAAAAGATGGGTCAAATAGGATGTGTGTGGATTATAGAAAGCTTAATGAGGCTACTATAAAAAACAGTTTTCCTATCCCTTTGATTGATGAGCTATTAGATGAACTAGGGGGTAGTTCTGTGTTTTCAAAACTGGATCTGAGATCAGGTTATCATCAGATCAGGATGTACAAGGGTGATGAGTTCAAAACTGCTTTTAGAACTCATCAGGGGCATTATGAATTCTTGGTTTTACCCTTTGGATTAACCAATGCCCCTGCAACATTTCAAACATTGATGAATGCCACTTTTAAACCCTTGTTAAGGAAGTGTGTATTGGTGTTTTTTGATGACATCTTAGTATATAGTGGTTCTATAACTCAGCATGTGAAAGATTTAGAAAAGGTGTTGCAGCTGCTGAGAAAGAATTCATTGGTAGCTAAGAGATCCAAATGTTCTTTTGCTGGACCTAGGGTGGAATATCTGGGGCATATCATAACTAAGGAAGGAGTAGCAACTGACCCATCCAAAATTGCAGCAGTCACCTCATGGCCTACTCCTAAAAACATTAAGCAATTGAGGGGGTTCCTTGGCTTAGCAGGGTACTATAGGAGATTTATTCAGTCTTTTGGGGGTATTGCTAAACCTCTCACTAATCTCCTTAAAAAAGAAGCATTTAAATGGTCTGAGGAGGCACAAACAGCTTTTGATGAATTAAAATTGGCTTTGTCAACATCACCTGTTCTGGTTCTACCAGACTTTAGCAAAACCTTCATTGTAGAAACAGATGCTTCAGCCAAAGGTTTAGGTGCTGTGCTTATGCAAGATGGCCATCCCTTGGCTTTTATCAGCAAGGGTATTTCTGGAAAACAGTTAACCATGTCTGTTTATGAAAAGGAATTATTAGCTATATTAATGGCTGTCAAAGCTTGGCACCATTACTTAATAGCTAAACATTTTGTGATCAGAACAGACCAGAGGAGTTTAAAGTATTTGTTTGAACAAAAAATTAATACTCCTCTACAACAAAAATGGTTGGCCAAATTGATAGGCTATGATTATGTGATTGAGTATAAAAAAGGGACTGAAAACTCAGCAGCAGATGCACTGTCTAGAGTTGAGAATGTGACCCTATTCCAATTAAGTACTAGTTCCATTGATCCCTTGTTGTGGACTAGTATTAAAGGAAGTTGGGAAGATGATGCCAAGGTCAGGGAAATTATTCAACAGCTGAGCCAAGGACAGTCAGTTAAACACTATTCTTGGGCCAATCAAATTCTTAGAAGGAAGAGGAAGTTAGTGGTTGGAAACAAAATGGATTTAAGGAAACAAATCATGGAATTGTGTCATTCATCTGCAACAGGTGGTCATTCAGGGTATGTTCCAACCCTTCACAGGTTGAAGAGTATGTTTTACTGGAAAAAATGTGATGCTGATGTTAAACAGTTTATTAAGGAATGTGGAACTTGCCAAAGGGCTAAATATGAAAGAGTTGCAACTCCAGGGCTGTTGCAGCCTTTACCCACACCCAAATCCATTTTTTCTGATATATCAATGGATTTTATCAGTGGTCTTCCTACTGCTATGGGTAAAGATACCATCATGGTGGTAGTGGATAGGTTTACCAAGTATGGCCACTTTATGAGCCTTAAACATCCATTTTCAGCAAGTTTGGTGGCTCAGGTGTTGTTTGATAATGTGTTTAAGTTACATGGTAGTCCTAATACCATTGTATCTGATAGGGACCCTATGTTCCTTAGTCATTTTTGGACTGATTTTATGAAATTACAAGGGGTGGAATTGAAATTTTCATCTGCCTATCACCCTCAAACTGATGGGCAGACTGAAGTCTTGAATAGGTGCCTGGAATCCTATCTAAGATGTATGATAATGGATACCCCTATGCAGTGGCCTAAATGGTTGACACTAGCAGAGTGGTGGTATAATACCACTTGGCATTCAGCAATCAAAATGACTCCTTTTGAAGCCTTGTATGGTATTCCACCTCCTATCCACATTCCCTATATTCCTGATGACACTAAGGTAGCTACACTGGAACAATTGTTCAAAGAAAGGGAATTGAAGATCAAAAACCTTAAACATTCCTTAGAAAGAGCTAAAAATCAGATGACACAACAAGCTAACAGGAAAAGGTCTGAAAGACAGTTCAAAGAGGGTGATTGGGTATTTGTCAAATTACACCCTTATGTGCAGAAATCTTTGAAGGGTCATTCACATCATAAATTAGGTCCTAAATATTTTGGGCCTTTCCTAATAGTGAAGAAGATTGGTCAAGTGGCTTACCAATTGGACCTTCCAACTGAATCCCAGTTGCACCCAACGTTTCATGTATCTCTGTTAAAAGCCGCCCATGGTGATCATCAACAAATCACTCCCTTGCCCACTGAACCCAGATTCATGTTTCAACCTAGGGCAATTTTGGATAAAAAAATTAATAAAGAGGGGTAATCGAATGACAGCTGCTGTGTTAGTACATTGGAGGGACTTACCGATCACTGAAGCAACGTGGGAAGATCTTGCTGAATTCAAACTCAGATTTCCTGATTTTGTTGTTTAATTCTTGAGTCAAGAATTGTGTGGGTGGGGAGTATTGTTACGAGGGCAGGGTCTGATTGTAATAGAATAGATAGATGGAGGGTTAATTGTGTCAAAGTGTAATACTTGAATGTCTGTTGTAAGGCGGGAAAAGTAGTTAACCAGCTTGTGTATAAATACTTAGCATATTATCAATAATAACAAGCTTGATTTGATTGTAATTCTCTCTTAAGTCTCTTTCCTTCTTATCATTTATTTAAGTGATTCAAAAGTTAAACATCTACCTGGTAGCATTTGTATGTTGAAACATCTCAAAACCCTAGATCTTTCAGGTTGTGAACTTCTTGAGAAGTTACCTGAGGATGTTGGGCAATTAGAATCTTTCGAGGAATTATATCTATCATGTTGCACTAAGTTAAGAGAAATCCCCAACAGCATTTGTATGTTGAAACATCTCAAAACCCTAGATCTTACATGTTGTATGTTTCTTGAGAAGTTACCCGAGGATGTTGGGCAATTAGAATCTTTGGAGATATTATATCTATCATATTGCTGGAATTTAAGAGAAATCCCCAACAGTATTTGTATGTTGAAACATCTCAAAGCCCTAAATCTTTTAGGGTGTGAACTTCTTGAGAAGTTACCTGAGGATGTTGGGCAATTAGAATCTTTGGAGATATTAAATCTAGGATATTGCACTGAGTTAAGAGAAATCCCCAGCAGCATTTGTAACTTGAAATGTCTTAAAGAATTATATGTTAGGGGTAGTGGCATAACTGACCTTCCACAGAGCATTTCTTTATTGGAAGGTTTGAAAATTCTTACGTTGGAAGAAGAAGAACAAGTGGGAGAGGGGCAATTGATGGAAGAGTGAAGCTTCTCATCTCAATCATCAAATTAAACAACAACAACAACAAAAAAATGTCAGCATCAGCTACTTCCCTTCTCTTCATCAAATTCTTACCCGATTAACAGGTTCGTATGTTTCTTCACGAACTACAACAAATATTCAGTTTTGATCATTCTATGTTGCTTTTGAGATTATTTCATTCCATTTTTAGTGTATGAAATTGATTAGACTAAAGTCACCAAAGGAATGGACCCCTGAATTCTTGATTTCATATATGTTTGTTGTTTTAATTGTTTATATTCAGTCCCAATTTCAGGGTTTCATCACTTTTAATTTGGGACATCAACATCTTTGACCTTATATTATATGCCAAAATTTATGTTCCTTCATTGTAGGAATTTTAATAAGATTACTGAATCTGATTCTTAAGCCAATTTTACTACTCAATTGGCCAGGGATGCTGGGTCAAAAACTCAAGCAACTTAAATTTGTCATACAATCTTTTATCCATCATCTTAGCTTACAACAACAATTTTTTCTTTCTTGTTCCTTTTTGTAGCTTTTTATTCGTTACGACCATAGTACACCAGGACAACCTAGGTTTGGAGTATGCTTGGGACTGTTTGTGAATTGCCTCAACACATTCTGAATTAACGGAACAACTGAATTCCAGTATTTGCAGGTTTAGTATCTAAAATCTGTTTTAGTTTACACTATATATATTCACAGTATTATTTGCATATGAACTGTAATTTTTATTTGTGCCATCTTAGGAAATGATTAATCTTTTGGATGTTGACACCGGGCTTGCTCGAATCACTGGTACTTCTGACATTTTGTACATCCGGTAAACAAAAGATTACTGTTAAGGAAAGGGAAACTGGTGCAGCCATCAAGATTCAAACGGCATTTCGGGGATTTCTTGTATGTGTTTTCTCCCAAAATTTATGATATTTGTAAGAAATTGAAGTACGTCCATCCACATTTAACAAATAAACTCTCTTTTGACTTTTAAGGTCAAATCATTAACTTTCAAGATCTAAAATAATATGACTTTACCAAGTTTATACAAATGTCAAAAGGCAATTACCATAACCAGTTTTCATGCTACTTTGGAAACAAGTATGGTAAAGATATAGGAACAAATGAAAACAAAATTGAACTTGAAAATCCAAAAGTTTGACTGGTTCAAGCCGGGAAGTAGAATTATAATTACAACTAGAGATGAGCAGGTGCTTAACATATACACAGTGAAATGGATCCATTATGTCAACATGTTACCGACGGAGGACGCAATTCGCCTCTTTAGTAGGCATGCATTTAAGAAAAATATTCCAACTCAAGAGTATGAAAGGCAATCACACGAAGTTGTACGTTATGCTGCTGGTCTCCCCTTAACAATAAAAGTTTTGGGTTCATTTCTCTATGGTAAAAATGAGTCTGAATGGAGTGATGCACTAGCCAGACTAGAAACAATTCCATTGAAGGAAACTCTTGAAGTATTGAAACTAAGTTACGAAAGCCTTGAGGATGATTACAAGAATATATTCCTAGACGTGGCATGCTTCCTCAGAGATTGGGAAGAAGATGATGCAATACGAATGCTTGAAAACTATGGATGTCATGCTAGAAATGCTTTAAAAGTTCTTGAGAAAAAATCTCTATTAACTTTAAATAAAAGTTATGGTTCATTCATACAAATGCATGACCATTTAATAGAACTGGGCCAGGATATTGTACGTGGTGAGCATCGAGATGAGCCTAATAGACATAGCCGATTATGGATTCAAGAAGAAATCGAAAATGTCCTGGCTGATAACTCGGTAAGAATCCATTTTATTAATAAGTTGGAGGTGAACCTCACAAATTTTTCATCGGTTATAACACAACTTACTTTTATCGTTGTTATTGAATTACAGGGTAGTGAAGCAACAAGATGTATAATTCTAAAAGTCAGTCATGGCATTAATTTGAAAGGTCTTGAAAACATGAAAAAACTTAGATGCCTTATTGCGAACCGTGAAGTGCCTCCATATGACCTTGTGAACCGCCCATGGTATTATTTTGGAAGGTTATGGAAACATGACAAAGTTCACCGGTATTTTCCAAACTCATTGCGATATTTGTATTGGGCCGGATACCCTCATTGGCGTTTACCTAAAACATTTGACCCAGATAACCTTGTTACACTTCTAATGCCTTTCAGCAAAATCAAACAACTTTGGAAAGGGGAAAAGGTAATATGGTTGATCGATTGTTTTGTATGATTTGTTATAATGTTGTGTGTATATCTATTGGCTAGTTATCGCACCAACATATATTTACTTTATTCTTTTTGGTTCTCTTTTCATCTTTTATAATAGGTTATGAAGAAGCTAAGATTTCTTGATTTGAGTTGGTCAAAGTTAAGGAGGCTTGACCTAGGGCTGACACCCAATCTTGAGTGGTTAAAACTTAATAATTGTTTTAAATTGATAAAACTTGAGGTACATGGTGGATGTCTAAAAAGCCTTCTCTATTTAAACCTTTGTTGGTCTGCCATAGAGGAATTGCCAGAGGAGATTGGCCAAATGGAATGTTTAAAATACCTTGATTTAGGTGGTACAAAAGTTAAACATCTACCTGGTAGCATTTGTATGTTGAAACATCTCAAAACCCTACATCTTTCACGGTGTAAGCATCTTGAGAAGTTACCTGAGGATGTTGGGCAATTAGAATCTTTGGAGATATTAGATCTATTCTACTGCTTTAATTTAAGAGGAATCCCCAACAGCATTTGTAACTTGAAATGTCTCAAAAAGTTGGTGCTTTGGACATGTAAGAGGGTTGAAAAACTGCCAGAGGAAATAGGAGATTTAAAACGTTTACAATTCTTAGATGTTGGGGGTAGTGGCATAACTGACCTTCCACAGAGCATTTCTTTATTGGAAGGTTTGGAAATTGAATGGCAAGGGTGAGTTATGATTCTGAGAAGGGTTTACGTTGGAAATTAAACAACAACAACAAAAAAAATGTCAGCATCAGCTACTTCCCTTCCCTTCATCAAATTCTTACCCGAGTCACAGGTTCGTATGTTTCTTCACGAACTACAACAAATATTCAGTTTTGATCATTCTATGTTGCTTTTGAGATTATTTCATTCCATTTTTAGTGTATGAAATTGATTAGACTAAAGTCACCAAAGGAATGGACCCCTGAATTCTTGATTTCATATATGTTTGTTGTTTTAATTGTTTATATTCAGTCCCAATTTCAGGGTTTCATCACTTTTAATTTGGGACATCAACATCTTTGACCTTATATTATATGCCAAAATTTATGTTCCTTCATTGTAGGAATTTTAATAAGATTACTGAATCTGATTCTTAAGCCAATTTTACTACTCAATTGGCCAGGGATGCTGGGTCAAAAACTCAAGCAACTTAAATTTGTCATACAATCTTTTATCCATCATCTTAGCTTACAACAACAATTTTTTCTTTCTTGTTCCTTTTTGTAGCTTTTTATTCGTTACGACCATAGTACACCAGGACAACCTAGGTTTGGAGTATGCTTGGGACTGTTTGTGAATTGCCTCAACACATTCTGAACTAATGGACATTCAGGAACAACAGAATTCCAGTATTTGCAGATTTAGTATGTAAAAACTGTTTTAGTTTACACTATTATTTGCATATGAACTGTAATTTTTGGTTGTACCATCTTAGGAAATGATTGATCTTTGGGATGTTGACACTGGGCTTGCTCGAATCACTGGTTCTTCTGGTATTTTGTACATCCAGTAAACGAGATCCGACTTTTATGTTATTAATTGGTACAAAGAAGATAATAAATCAGAAACATGTCAAAACAGAGCAATGGTATATTGACATTCTTGCAGAAGCTTCAACACCCCTGTACAAAATAAAAGAGAAGATGGGTGTTTGGGAGGCATAAACTGAAAAAGGTTAACTTCACAATCAGCACCAACAGAGAGGCAATCTATAGCAGAAAGTAAGAGGAAACCTGATGGTGGTGTTGTGGCTCAAGAAACTGATGAATCCAAACAAGTCTAAAATCAAAAGATTACTGTTAAGGAAACGGAAACTGGTGCAGCCATCAAGATTCAAACGGCTTTTCGGGGATTTCTTGTGTGTGTTTTCTCCCAAAATTTATGATATTTGTAAGAAATTGACGTACTTCTATCCACTTTTAAGGTCAAATCATTAACTTTCAATATCTAAAATAATATGTCTTTACCAAGTTTATACAAATGTTAAAAGGCAATTCTCGTAACCAGTTTTCATACTACTTTGGAAACAAATAATTTAACTTCAAAATTCAAAAGTTTGACCTGAAAGTCAACACATATAGTAATGGTTCTTGCATGCTGTTGTAGGCAAAATGTACTGGTTTGTGGCAAATTACAGCTAGGAGTATCAGTTAAATTTGATACTTCATGTATTTTTACTTGAAGATTAAAGCTAGAAGAATAAGTTAGGTTTATGGCAAATTAGTTAGTGTGCTATATGTTGATATAAATGTATTAGAATTAGAATTCAGAACTATAGGATATAGCTCACTGGATTCAATCCTTATTGGTATAAATGTATTAGAATTCACAACTACAGCTCCTAAAGTTGCTTTCTTTACATGGCCTAGTTTATGAACTACATATATCACCACTCACCAGTGTTATAGTTTTGTGCTTGGTAATTGGTATTGTATAATATTAGAGGAGGTATGCTTACTTTTCTTAAATAGTTGTGGTATCTAGCACTAGCAGTACCTTTTGTTTGACCCAGTTAGTTAACTTTCTGCAGATGAATTAAATTCGAGAAGAGTTTAGAGAAGACTTGTTTATATGGCACGCCATGTCAATTATGTTTGAATAAAGGCTAAAGATGTTTGTGAATGAATATTCATTCTAGCTGCCGCATCAACATAATTTCAAAGAAAAGAGACTAACGGAGCCGGAAACAATGCAAGTTACCTGTGCATAATGTAAGTATTTATTTTTCCTTCATAGTGATTCACAATTGAGTTAGATCATCTACCACCACATGTTTTTAAACGATTAATTCATAGTTTTTACCACATTGACGGTGATTTTTACACCCTTTGGTCTTTACTTATAAATGGGCCAATGTTGGTTAGTTCTAGTCTTAAAAAGGTTAAATGGATCGAATGATTTTATAAGCGAAAATGAAAACGTGTCAAATGAGAACGGGTCAAACAGGCCGATTGCATGTTGCCTTGATGGTATTCTTTTATATCTACAATTTCTTTAATTGTTTTATAAAATAGCTTTATCTTATTATTTGAATAAATTGGTCTTTGTAATCATCTTAAATCTATTAGTTATATGTTTGAAGTTTTTTTAAAATAGTTAACCCTTTTGACCCGTCACTTATGAAGATTGCAAATGATCTATAGTTCCTACGAAGGTATGCAAGTGGCAGATTTTGGTTATGTTTGGTAGGGCGCTTTTAGAAGCTTTTAGGAGCTTCAAGCTTTAAGTTTTTAAGAAAAGCTCATACTCAATAAAAAAAACCCTGTTTGGTTGAAGGAGCTTTTGAAGTTTTTAGGTTATGAGAAAAATCTCCATCTTAGAACGCTCCTACTAATAGCGTTAAAAAACGCTACAAGCTTTTAGTATTTAAAATTACTTAAATAACCTTCTAAGATAATATTTTATTTCGGGATTACAACTAGCTATGATCGTTTTGGTCATTTTATATATTTTATTAAAGGTACTCTGTCAAACACCTGAATATATCTAAAAAGCTACATCGTACAGTTACCGGCCACCAGCTAGTTTTGCCAAACATACCCTTTATATCTTTCTTCACTCATTTCAAATTCACCTTTTGGCAATTTAGTGGTCCAAGTTGCGGTCTTAGTGGGAACATATTCTTCATTTGAATGAAACCTGGCGCGGTCTTATAAAAATCATATATTTTTTTTTCATTTCGATTTGGATAATAAATCAAGCAACTTGGTTAATTATTTTGACCTTATGATCATATTCTATTTTAGGGAGTGGTTTGTATATCGGATAAGCTAAAGAATGGTTGAGATGGTTTGGTCATGTGAAGAGGAGCAAACGACAACAACATTTAGAGTAGTGAGATGAGCAGATTAGACATGATTTACTGGAGTTTGAGGACATGGTTCAAGATAGGGCTTTGTGAATATGTAGAATTAAGGTTAAAGACTTATAGGAGTGGGATGTGTCTTGGCTTTGCATATGGACTTAGATATCCCTACACTTTATGTGGTATTGTATTCATGCACTTGTGCATGTATATTGTTTTATGCAGGCATATCTCTCTTTTCACATTTTCTTTTGTGTGTAATGTTGTTATAAGTAGTTTCCTTTTGATTGTCTATTGTTTGAGTTGAAGCTGGGGGGTTTCTTTGGAAGCAGACTCTCTATTATCAAGGATAGAGGTAAGGTTCGTCTGCATCCCACATTCTCCTAACCTTATCAATAACTTTGCTATTTGTGTGATTTACAAGGTACGGTTGTTGTTGTTGAATACTACACAACTTGGTTCAGATTACCGTTTTGAGCTTAATGTTTTCAAGCAAATAATTGCTAGAAGTGGAATGTTCAAGTGTCTTCATGTAAATTATAGGTGGTTTTCTCAATTCTGGTTGCTCTACGAGATGTGATGCCAAACACACATTCTCACATGATTAACTGTTTCATGGAAGGCCTTTTCCCAAGCGATGTTTTATCTTGACTTGATCGCTAAATATACCGACAAAGATCAAGCGAGTTCCATGTACCACTTTTTTTTAGTTGTGTAAGTTTACTTCTCATTGTGAGTTTGGTTTGAGACGGGTCACTTTTTACCTTTTTAGTTATGTTTCAAAGGTTGGGTTGAGTTGGCATTTTCCGTATTCGGTTCAGATAAGTCACAATCTAAACTATTGAAGCATTAAATTTGTTGTTATATCTACTTTCATACCAAAATGCTATTTTAAACAAATAGTATTTATGTCTAAAGGGTTAGGATCAAATACAGAGTGAAAAAAGTAGAAAGTCACAGGAAGGGTATCAAATGGGATCCGATTGAACCAATGCAAGCGACATTGAGTTAGTTTCATCCAACTCTACGATCTTAGTTTTTAGGTTTTTGATCTTTTGGATTTTTATCTTGTAGTTTTTAGAATTTATGTTATGTCATTGTGTATTTTATGCTGCATTGTGTATTTTCTTTATTTTCGTCATCGTGTCATTTCTGTGATTTATTGTGTTATCTTTTGTGTCATTGTGTTGTATTTGATGATTCATTGGGTTGGTTCAGTCAAAGCCAAGAAAAAACAAACAACCATTAAGAAACCCAAGATTGGACTTAAAAAAATATTTCTGGACCCAGAACAAATTCCAGAAGTTTTTCACCGATACATAATCACCACAATAAAAAGACAAATCCAATATGGACGTTTGTTTAAATACGAAAATGTTGACTCTGACACCTTAAATATGGAAACTCAAGTATAAGGAACACCAATTATCGACCCAGTGACGATATTGAACCAGATTATTAATTTGGATATTGTTTCTCTATTTGGCTATTTTCAAACTCTTGCATTTCATTTGGATATTGACTTTCACAACAACATATATTATGCTTCAACATATCGCAAATAAACCTCTTCTGAAAATTCAACATTCTGCAGGAGTTGATCGATCATGATGACTATAAAAAGATGGAATATAATCTCATATTGTTTAAGACTAGACGGAGTGGGGGCGGGAGAGGGGGCGGGAAGGGCGGTAACACCGCCGCAAGTCAGCGTGGAGAGGGGCGGGAGGAAGCCCACTGGCGTGGGGGAAGTGGGGTGGCCACGTGGCTGTGTTCTATTGGGCCAAGCTTATTTCAAACGGTCGAATTAAAAAAAAAAAAAAAAATTAAATACCAACGGCTATAAGATCAACGGTCAAAAAAAAAATTTATAAATTACCTCCATTTCACTACAAAACACCCACTTTAACCAAATTTTATACACTTTTCAACCAAATTTTATACACTTTTCATCCAAATTTTATACACTTCCTCAACCAACAATGAACCCATACAACCGAGGCTTCGACCCGAACAACCCATACGCGTTTGTCCCAAACCCGAATACACCACCGGTTCGCCCGATCCCAAACCGTCCACCCATTCCTTCACCTTGTCCCGACTACGCGGGTTATGCGGGTTTCATTAGTGGGCAAATTTATCCGAATTTCCCATTCAATGATTCTCTCGTTCCTTCACAACTTCCTTTAACCCAAACCGTACCCGAAACACAACCCCAAAATGTCGCGGGATCATCTTCGGGTAAAACCCCCCCTGCAAGAAGAAGTCACAGGAGGAAGACACCGGAGGAGAAAGCAATAGCCGCCGCTAACCGCCAACCAATTAAGTGGACACCAAATGAAGAGCTCGCTATAACGAAAGCGTGGATAAGCGAGTCGGAAAAACAAGAAGGTATTTGTAATAATTTTTTTAACATGATTTTTATTTGTAAGGTATTGCTAATATTTTTTTTTGTAGGAACTAGTCGCCATAAAATCGACTTTTGGAACGACATAAACGCCGCGTTCCATGGGTTGATGGGACGAGAGTTCTATCGAGCAAACGATAGTCTCTCGTCCAAGTGGACAGAGATAAACAGGGCAATGAACGCGTTTCAACCGCATTATTATTACGCAAGAAACAATCCAAAAAGCGGTGAAACGGACACCGACAGCCTCAGCCGGTCGCTATTAGCGTATCGTAACGAAACCGGTCTCGAATTCAAGTTTCTTCATTGTTGGGAAGTCGCCAAGAACCATTCAAAATGGGTGTACGTCCCCACTGCAAGCAACTCCGCAAAAAGGTCGAAAACAAATTCGTCAAGAAACCGTCAAACTGATCCTGAAAACGTAGAAGCCGTTAATTTGGATGAAGACGAGTTTGAAGAGGAATTGAGTCGCCCACCCGGTCGAGATAAGTCAAAAAAGAGGGCGCAAAAATCTACTGCCTCGGGTTCGGGTTCTGGATCAACTCGCGCCTACAGCGCTGACTTGCAAGATTTAAATGCCACCATGATTCAGTTCAATACGATTCAAGAAAAAATGCTCGAGGAGAAAAAAAATATTCGCGAAGCGTTTGAAAAGAAGTTGACTATGAAAGAGCGCAAATTGTCTATCAGAGAGCAGCGCGAAAAGCGCGAGGATATGAAATTTCTCGCCATGAACACCGAGCATCTTCAAGGGCCCGAGTTAGAGATGACGCTTCAAATGAAGCGTGATATTATGGAAAAATATAATATCAACTGATTTGTTAGTCTTTAATTTTTTTCGGTTTTTTTTGTATTTTTTTTTTAATTTTCTAAGTTTTGTTTTTGTATTTTTTAGGTTTTTATTAATTAAAAATATTTATTATTATTATTGTTTTATATATCAAAGTTAAAAAAAAAAAAACACAAAATGTCACGTGTCACTTCCCCCCACCTCTTCCCCCCTTCCACTCCCCACAATTATTCCCCCCCCCCCCCCCCCCCCCACAAGGGGCCCACAAGTGCCACATGGCGCTTCATCCCCCTCTCCCCCCCCACCACCACCACTCCTTATAGTCTAAAGAAGTGCTTTTATCATGTGTCATATGAATATTCATATCTAACACAATCAAGTAGCCTAATGTCTTTCCTGGTTAATGTCAAGTCATTCTAGTTTAAAGAAATGCTTTTATCATGTGTCATGGAATATTGTTGTGGAAGACAATATCTGTACATGAGGTTTATTGACTTTTGATGAGGTTTGGAGATGATAATCACAACAATAAATGGAAAATTGTTATGGAACACAATATTCAAATGGAAAGTTATTGTAAAAGACAATATCCAAATGGAATGTTGTCGGGAAAGAAAATACACAAATGGAATGTGTTGTGAAAGGCGTTGGAAACACACCATTCGGGTTATAAACCGTACTGGGTTGGTGAACAAAGTATAGGGAGCACTTCGGTAAACAAACCATTCGGGTTATAAACTGAACGGAGTTGGTCCGTAAACAAACCAAAAACCGGTTCAGGTTATAATTGTCAAGGATGAGCACTTCAGTACCGGGTAACGAAAATACCGACACCGGTCCATTTTCAATATGAAGTTTTGACTATTTTTTATACTAGTATTTACGGTACGATACCGGTCTTGACCGATATTTTACCTTGAATTGCCGGTACCGTACCAAATATTTTCGGTACCGGTACCAAGTTTTGAGGATTTTC
Organism: Ambrosia trifida; assembly: GCA_028751855.1. Lineage (NCBI taxonomy): Eukaryota > Viridiplantae > Streptophyta > Magnoliopsida > Asterales > Asteraceae > Ambrosia > Ambrosia trifida. Next base: position 15,275,722 of record CM054131.1, read on the forward strand.
GATACTAGTATTTTCAGCACAGTTACATGTTTTTATAATCAGTTTGGGCCGAAACTAGTTTTCAAGAAACAAAACTACAAATTGGTATACAAACTAGTGGGGATCGAGTTGGGACCAAATTGGGTTTTTGGTGAAGTGCGTCGGGTAAAGGTTATAAACTGTGTGGCAAGCCCAACGGTTCTTTTGTACACCTAACACCTCTGGCTCTACACACTTGGATTATTGGAAAGTTAAGAGGCAGTCAGATCTAGCAAATGTAGCTCACTTGTCTGTTTAGAGCATCTCCAACGGCACAGTCGAATCAAGTCTGGAATCCAAACTCAAGAACCGGACTCATCACAGCATTGGAGGTGATGGAGCCTGGTCCGTTCAAGTGGCTCTAACCGAACCAATGTGTGAGGACCACACACACAAACGTTTTTTTTTATAACATATATCTTTTTTATATAAAAATAGGGTGTGAGCTAGATGTCTACATTGGTTTAAAATTGTAAGAAGAAAGTAACCTTTTAGGTGGAAATATGAGATGATGTAGCTGGTCTAAAACCAATGATGAACTTTGGTATAAGGATCGAAAGGTAGATCCTGTTCTAGTGGCAATGTAGTTTGGATCGACTGACGTAATGGCAAATTACGTATATATGTGTGGCCCTTGGGGGGCAAAAGTAAAGTTGCACTAATTTTAACGTTATTTTACTAATTTTGTGAAAATAACCTTAAAAATGACGGACGGTTAATCATGTATCAGGTGGTGGCGTTGATAGCCAAAAGACAAGGGGGTACATGCACTAGTCGGGTTTATCCCGATTGCTAAGTGTTATGTACCTTATGTCTAAGGCTTGATACAAAACCACTATTGAGCCGGGGGTCTCATTGGAAGCAGCCTCTCTATTCCCACTGCGTAGAGGTAAGGCTGTCTACATCTTACCCTCCTCAGACCCTACCTTAGCTTTTACTATTGGTGGGATTAACTGAGTATGATGATGTTTCAAGGAACGGTATATGTGAGAAATAGCATGTCGCATGCTTTACAACTTCTAATCACTTTCCTAGATATGATACCATTGCAAACAAAATTAAAGTGATAGGTCCCATTTAAGATACAAGTTGTTGTTCATAGCTTTCGAGGAAATTTTACCCTTATTTAATTTCATTATTAAATAAATTACATGTATCCAAAATTAGTATCCTCAAAGTCAAAGGGACGAAAATGCATGACCCATTTTGATTAGATTTTGACCATATGCAAGGGTTAATTTTGAAGTAATTATTCATATAAGAACATTTTTTTTCTAATACACGAATAGCTTAATGTAATTCATTAATAGTTTCGACGTGTTTTGGGTCGGTTTACCCAACGGGTAACTAAATAAACTATTGAGTTTACCTAAAATCCGTAAATATACCTGATACCCGATGGATAATTGCCGATAGATATTTGACGTGTTTTTGGTCGGTATACCCAATGGGTTTTAAACAAGTTTTTATAATCGGATATGAGTTGGAATTACCCAAACTTGCCATCCATCAGATATGTATATCTCTACGGCTCTACTCACTTGGGTTATAGGAAAGTTGGACGGCTGCCTCTTCCAAGTCTAGCCTACTTTTCTGCTTAATTAGCCCAATAACACGGAATATAATTGTGATCCAGTCCACTTGTACATAAGATTGAATGAGGTCACCTTTTTATTTTAATCATTTCACTTTTAAAATTTCGTCTTACATGAATTTTAAATTTATAAGTTTAAAATGTGAGAAAAAAAATTTATCCAACCAAATAATAGGGTTGGGATCAAATACACAATGAAAGAAAAATAGGAAGTCGTAGGAAAGGTATCAACGAACTCCGATTGAACTCATTCAAGCGCCATTATAATCGTCTCATTAAACCCTACGATCTTAGTTTTTAGATTTTCGCTTTTTTGGACTTTTAGCTTGTAGTTTTTAAAATTTACGTTATATCATTGTGTCTTTTTTATAGCGTTGTGTTTTTTTCTCATTTTTATCATTGTGTCATTTTCTTGATTCATTGTGTCATTTTTCTTCAGCATTGTGTTATATTTTTAGCATTGTGTTATATTTTGTGGCTCATTTTGTCATATTGTGTGATCTACTGTGTTTTTTGTATCCTTCTTACTCTTCTCATTTTTGTTACACTGTGTAGAATAACTTAACCCCCAAATAATAAAATTGAATGAGGTCACCTTTTTATTTTTATTTATATTTTAATTGTTGGTGGTCGTTCAATGATGAAACTTTGGCATGAGGATCAAAAGATAGATCATGTTCCCACGGCCGTGTTGTATGGATCAACCTATGGAATGGTAAATCCAGTTTTATGATCTAATGATAGATGTTTGAAATAACGTACATGTCACATACTTTACAAATTACAACTACTAATCACTTTTCACAATATTACAGTACTATTCCTAACAAAATTAAAGTGATAGGCCCCATAATGGATGCAAGTTGTTGCTCAATATTGCTTTCCAGGAAACTTTACTCTTATTTAATTTCATTATTGGGAGAAAAAAATCTTTATATAAAATGCTGGAAAAAAGTAAAGTTATAATTAAAGTAAAAGTTTGTGAAAAGAAAATACATTATGTCGGCCATGCATGTATTGACTTTACTGTTATGTTATTTCATTGTTGGTTCACATTCATTTCATCGGTACTCTTTTTTGCAACCATAATTCTTCAAAAAAGATTTGATTAATTGTATTGTATCTGTGAAGAACAAACAATCAAATGGCTTCTTCTTCTTCTTCAAGTTCCAACGATCACAACAAGAGGTATCAGTATGACGTATTCTTAAGCTTCAGCGGTGAAGACACACGTAGGAGCTTCGTGGATCATTTAAACGATGCTCTTCAGCGTCACAATATTCGCACTTTCAAGGACGATGAGAGGCTACAAAAAGGCAAAGAGATAAAAGACGAGTTGTTGAAGTCTATTGAAGACTCCAGGTTCTGCATTATTATTTTCTCTAAGAAGTATGCTGCTTCATCTTGGTGTTTGGATGAGCTCGTAAAGATCATGGAATGCCATAAGACAGCCGATCAAACTGCTTTCCCTGTGTTCTATGATGTAGAACCCACTGAAGTCCGTAAACGAAGCGGATTGGTTGGAGAAGCCTTTGCCAAACATACCAATAAGGTGGTCGTCTGGAAACCTCTTACCAAGACCATTTTAAAAAAACCAGTTGCTAGGCATACCAATAAAAAGATGGGCAAATGGAGAAAGGCTTTGAAAGATGCAGCCAATTTGTGTGGGTGGGAGTTGAAGAACACTGCTCAGGGGTACCATCTCTCCTTCTATATATACACACTCCGGTTTTATTTCATTATATGTAACATGGTGTCATATGCTAAGCAGTTAATGCGGTAAAATATCGGTTATCGGTCAAGGACCGATATTTAGGATATCGTTTATTGCGGTGAGATATCGGTGGGATATCGGTAATTACGGAATATATATATTATAATAATAGTAAGATCAATATATAAAACTTAATACATTTTGTAACAAACTAAAAAATCTTTAGGGTCAAATCTGAAAAAAAACCGTAATATTAAGGATTAAAATATTATTTAGATAAAAAGAATTAAAGGAAATAATATGGTATATGTTGATAAACCCTAAAAACAAAGCAACCGTCACTTTGTCTTCTCTTCTTCTCCATTGCAGGTTTCTTCCTCCCATTTCTAGCATAGGTTCATCTCCATCTCGTTTTCTTTTACAAACTTTCATAGTCATGTTCATCCCTTTTACATCTCTTTAGCCCTATTACATCTCTGTTGTAACCTAAATGGTATCAAAATGGGCAAAAAAAACACCAAACCGATATTCTCACCGATATAACCGATATTCTCACCGATACAACCGATATTTTGAAGGCAGTATCGGCCGATATATCACCGATATCGGCCGAGATTATCGGAACCGAGATAGGGACCGATATTTGTGACCGAGATAGGCCCTTATGGCCGATAACCGAGATATCACCGATATATCACCGAGATATCACCGATATTGACTGCTTAGGTCATATGGTTGTATGAAATGGACATGAAAGCTAACAGTTTGTATTGTTTTTTTTAGCAAGCTAATTGAATATTCTTCTTTGATCTACAGACATGAAGCAAAAGTCATCAACTTAATTGTTGAGCGGGTTTCACTCGAGTTACGATCCATTAATACGGGGGTTGATGAGAATTTAGTAGGCATGGAACAGAGGATGCAAGATCTCGATCCATATTTAGATATCGATGCGGATGATGTTCGCATGGTAGGGATCAAGGGCATGGGAGGTGCTGGTAAGACAACTTTGGCGCGAGCTATTTTTGACAAAATATCCTTTAATTTCGAAGCTAAAAGCTTTGTTGAGGATGTGAGGGAAAATTCAAAAGCTCCTTTGTTGCGTACGAAGAAGTTGCAAGAACAACTACTTAGAGATGTATTAGGGGACGGAAGCATTACTGTAAGTAGTGTTCATCAAGGGACAAACTTGATAAAAACGAGGTTGTGTGGTAAAAAAGTTCTTATTGTTCTTGATGATGTGGATCATAAAGACCAACTTGAGGTATTAGCTGGTGAGCCTAATTGGTTTAAGCATGGAAGTAGAATTATTATTACAACAAGGGATGAGCAAGTGCTTCAGGCACATGGAGTGAAATGGATATGTGATGTCAATCTGTTATCGAAAAAGGAAGCGATTAACCTTTTTAGTAGACATGCGTTTCGAGAAGAGACTCCAACTGAAGAGTATGAAATGCAATCACTCAAAGTTGTACATTACGCTGCTGGTCTTCCCTTAACAATCAAAGTTTTGGGTTCATTCCTTTGTGGTAAAAACAAGCCTGAATGGATAGATGCAATAGCAAGACTCAAAAAAATTCCTTTAGAGGAAACTCTTAAAAAACTTGAACTAAGCTATGACAGCCTTGAGGATGATTATAAGAATATTTTTCTTGACGTGACATGCTTCCATAGAAATAAGGACGCCGACGAAGCGATAGAAATGCTTGACTGTTTTGGATTTCATGCTAGAATTGGTTTAAGAGTTCTTCAACAAAAATCTCTCATAAAAATAGATAAATGGAACCGGATAAACATGCATGACCATATAGAAGAAATGGGCAAGAATATTGTACGCCGTGAGCATCCAGATGAGCCCGACAAGCATAGCCGATTATGGGTTCAAGAGGAAATCGATCATGTCTTGGCTAATGACTTGGTAAGAGTCCATTTTACTTGTATGGTGGAAATAGAATATCACATTTTTCATTAATTATATATGACACAAGTCTTATGACACTCTTCTTGACATACAGGGTAGTGAAGCAACAAGATGTATAGAGCTAAAAACCACTACTAGTATTTTTTGGGAAGGCTTGGGAAACATGAAGAAACTTAGAAGCCTTATTGTGAACTATAGATGGTATGGTGTTTTTGGTGACTTTGTGAATGTTGACGAAGCACAACGATACTTCCCAAATTCGTCACGACGATACTTTCCAAATTCGTTACAATATCTATATTGGCACAAATACCCTCATTGGTGTTTACCCAAAACATTTGAAGCAAGTAATCTTGTTTCACTTGATATGTATGGGAGCAAACTTGAACAACTTTGGGAAGACGGAAAGGTAATATGGTTGAATGATTGTTATTTTATGTTATAATGATATATATGCATAGGCTTTGTCTATTTAGACACCCCTTCTTGTAGTTTGACACCCATCACCACCTATACAATACGTATAGGACAATACCCCTCGTGTAGGTGTTAAATCTTTTAAAAAAAATTTTGTTTTATAAAATTTGATTTTGTTTAATTTATAAACTATGATTTTGTTTATAAAATTGGATCATAAAGTTGTAATATTTGTTTTTGTTTTATAAAATTTGAATTATTTTCATAAAATACGATTTTGTTAATAAAAAGTTATTTTATTTATAAAAATGGATTTTATTTAATGTTTTTGTTTAGTTTATTTAAAAAAATAGATGTAAACAATAGTTTTATAATATTCATTGTTTTAGATAGTTATACAACAATCTTTTTATAGTAAATATGTCAAACTTAATGAAGTATTCGAAGTAAACGTATCATATGTATTGAATCAAATATTAAAATATTACAAACGTAATCAAATAAATATATACTATACCTATACTACACGATAGTTTTTCAACATATTGTTGATAAAAGGAGTAATGGATTTAAATAATCTCAACTATTGACTATTGGCCAATAACAGTCCCAACTACGAAAATAACCACTAGCGGTTCCAATTTTTTGAACACTTTGCTCTCAATGGACCCTCCGTTAACTAACATTAACGCCGTTAGCTGAAACTCACAATTCTAGGCAATTATTCACGATATTTGAAAGAGGGAATCGAGACGATGATATTGGTATGTTCAATTGCAGAAATAAGCATGGTTTGTTGGTTGTAGGTTATAAAAAAGTACATTAAAAAACCCTTTAATACGCTCAGTATAGGTCAATATGAGGCAAATAGGTCGAGTAATAATAGCTTTTGCCAGTTGTTGTCTAGCCTTGGGAGACGATATACTCTTATACGATCCGTATTGACCAATTCAGAGCATATAAAGGGTGTCAAAATAAGAATTTGGGGGTGTTGAAATAATACGACCCATATGTACGTATGTCTATTAACTAGTTATAGTAACACTAACAACATAATTTACTTTTAATTTTGTTTTATTTTCATCTTATGATAGGTTATGAAGAACCTCAGATTCTTTAATTTAGCTTGGTCTAAGTTAAAGAGGCTTGACCTTGGGTTTACCCCCAATATTAAGAGATTAGATCTTAATCATTGTAAAGATTTGATAGGAGTATCCGTGTATGGTGGATGTTTAAAAAGCCTTGTCTATTTAAACCTAAGTTACTGCAAGGTTTTGAAATCGTTATCTTTTGTGAAGCTGTTTGAATCTCTTGAGGTTCTTCTTTTAGAGGGATTAAATATGAAGGAATTCCCAGAGTATATAACCACAGGGCACTTCATCAATAGTTTGCAAGAGCTGAATCTTTCAAGGAATGAAGATATAGAAGAAATACCATCATCAATTGGAAATCTTCATAAGCTTGTCTCTCTAAATCTCTATGGTTGCTTTAATCTCAAGAGTCTACCCTCATCAATTGGAAATCTTCATAAGCTTGTCTCTCTATATCTCGATTGTTGCTTTAAGCTCAAGAGTGTTCCAGGAAGCATTTGTAGTTTAAAACATTTGACAACTCTTAACCTTGGAGGTACTGGCATAGAGGAATTGCCAGAGGAGATTGGCCAATTGGAATGTTTAGAATACCTTGATTTAAGTTGTACAGAAGTTAAACATCTACCTGGTAGCATTTGTATGTTGAAACATCTCAAAACCCTAGATCTTTACAAATGTAAATATCTTGAGAAGTTACCCAACAACATTTGTAACTTGAAATGTCTCAGACTGTTGAAGCTTTTTAGATGTGAGATGATTGAAAAACTGTCAGATGAAAAAGTTTAGAAGAATTAGATGTTAGGGATACACCTGGCATAACTCAGCTTCCACAGAGCCTTTCTTTATTGAAAGGGCTGAAAATCTCCAGATCTGATTTGAAAGATCAAATGTCAGATGATGATGGTTTTATTCAGCTATGCTTCAAGGATGATATTAAGAAGCGTCAAATATAGGGTTTTCAACATCTAAAAACCCTTCACCTTAGCAGATGTGTCATAGAAGAACTGGCTGAGGCCCTTGGGCAATTGGAACTAGTTTTATACCCGTCCGTTGGCCGGGTAGTACAACAAAATTATACAAAAACGTATAAACATTATATTTCTTCCTTTTGGTTTGCTACCACTACAATTTAAAACATTTGTATATGAAACTATAAACACAAGTCAAAACGGTAGTATTGTTTAGCATTAAATAAAGATTATAAAAAATATAAAAATAGTTTAGATGAGTAGGTTGATATGAAAAAGTTAATTTAAAAGGTTAAATTTATTAGTATAAATGTAAACATGTATGGTTTTTGAATTTACTTATTTGTTACACAAAGAGAACTAACCAACCACGAAGCAAAACCATTTCTTTCACTTATCTTCATTGATGGTTCTTAGACTATAAGGAGTGGGGGGGCGGGAAAGAGGGGGATGAAGCGCCATGTGGCACTTGTGGGACCCTTGTGGGGGGGAAAATAAGTGTGGGGAGTGGAAGGGGGGAAGAGGGGGGGAAGGAAATAATATTATATTGTGTTAAAGTTAAAAAAAAAAAAAAAAAAAAAAAAACCTGACCAATAGATCGCTGCCACCTCACCCCCACCCCAAGCCCCACGCCGGTGAAGCCTCTCCCGCCCCCAGCCCCACGCCACTTCCACGCCCCTTTTGCGGCGGTGTTACCCCCCCTTCCCGCCCCTTCCACACTTCCACTCCGCTTAGTCTTAGTGGATCAAATCGTAACACTTTTGTCGTCGTGGTCATCAAGTAATAATATAAGCATTATTGTTTTATATTTAGCAAAGACACACTACATAGACATCGGCATCTGATGAAACAATGCCCCTAATGCTTGAAACACAATAGGATTTTGGGACAGATTGATGATGAAAAACAATCCACCTAATGCTTGAAACACTACGATAAGATGTTGGGACCCATTGATGATAACACATAGGAGCTAGTGACAATGAGGCCAGAGTTGTCTTCTTTTATTTTATATTGTATTACATTATTTCATTTGAATTTTTTTAAAATTATTACTTTTTTCTCAAGCTCACGAAACTTATCTTTAGTTATCCTCGCCTCTGGTATATGATTGACAGACAAGTTCATTTGCTACACAAACATAGCAAGTTTAAATATTTATTAGTAACGTTTGTTATCAGTGTATTTATGTAAAGTACATTGCAAGTTTCTACAACTTTTGAGATTTATGCTAATAGCCACGACCTTTTGGGACTACAAACTTACAATGTTGTAGAAACTCAAAAATTTTAACATATTACCATGGAACCCAGCAAGAAGTGAAGAACCAAAATATACAATACAAACGAAAAAGTGCAAAAAACACACCCCAACATTAATCCAACCCTTTAATTTGTTACAGACCCAAATAAAAATATACGCCAAAGTTCCCAATCGTGACTCCGAATTTTTTATCTATGATTGAGCCAAAGGAAAGACTACTTCACCTTTTTTCACCAGCTTGAACCACAACTCAACCTTTCCACCGAAGACCCAAGAGTTCCTTGCTAACTATAAAGACCACAGTGTTGACATAACACCAACATCAAAGTCTTCTTTCCTCCATTTGATGAACCACATCCCACAAAAGAACTCTGAATTTTTAGAGTGCAGAGACCATTAGGAATAACCCAAATCAACCCATAACCCATTCATAAGTAAATGAGTTGAAACAACAATATAGTTCTAAAAAAACCTAAAAATTGCTATATATCACTGTATGTATGATGCTCACTTGATGTCAACCGGTGAAGGTCACCATGTAGTTTGAAAGAACAGTAACTTGCACATTCCCTTAACCACCATAAAAAAAAAATCAAAAGGTATTAATTACACTACAAGCAACATAATGCATCTGAAATCCCTTCTTTCTAGCAAATACGGAGAAAAATTGCTAATTACCTGAATTACATCCTTAACTGACACAAAATTAGTATTAGCCCATGGTTACAGGCCTTTCATTCTCATAAGTCGAAACCTTAGTGGAATTCTATCTTTTAGGGCTTGAAATTGTGGACTGCCTTAACAAAGTCTTCCTTATCTTGAGTATGATTGTTCACCTCGGGGGGGCCCCGGCCCCGCCGTTTTTTGGCGCAGTGGTGGAATTTTGCGATTTAGGTAGGTAATTTTTATATGAATTGAGTCCGGCCCCCACCGATTTGGTCTTCCGGCCCCTACCGATTGGAAAAAAATGAGTCCGGCCCCGCCGATTCGATCTCCATGCTTCGCCACTGGTTCACCTCACTCTTGCATGTGAAAACGAAATAAAAGAATTAACATGAATCAACTATATACAAACAACTAATCATTTTGGTGAAGTTTTCATTCGATAAAAATATTACCAGCAATTTTCTAGCAAGGGCTTTGTCTTCATCCACCTGTCACGGGTGATTCATCTTGAACCCCTTCAAGTAAAGCTTTTGTGTAAGTTGCAGTTTCATCCCTCTCATTATGAGTGTTGAAACCCCAATCAAGTGAAGCTTTTATGTAAATGACAATAATGTACAAGAAATGAAGCTTGAAAGAAAAAAGACTAACCTGTAGAGTAACACTGTTGATAGATTGACTTCTTCTCTGTTGACCAGTTATACTATAGTTTGAAAAAAGTCAAATGCACCACCAACAATGGTCACACCAAAATTATCTTGATTTCCCCTAAGATCATATAAGATTGCTTCTATCAAGGCAACTCATTGTTATAACATTCTATATGGTATTTTAGTATTCCACCCACTATTCAGGTAGTATTCAAATCCACACCAAAATGATTATATCATGCGGTGCATGCTTTGAATTGTCCCTTAATTATCGGGAAAGGTAATAAAAGTAAATAAGTAATTAAAGTTACCTGATGACCGAAGCAAATGCTGAGAACATTTTCATTCAACGAATCCATTTTTTTCAGCAACCATCCTGCATACACTGATACCATTATGTAAGCTAATCACCCTTATTAATATTCAAAAAAAAAAAAAAAATCTCACAAGATCTGTTTTTAGTTTGCATATAGAATTTCTCAACTCAATACATGCTTTTATAAAATATGGAAATAAGGATATAAACTCACGAAATAAGAGTTCCTTCCGGATCAAGGAAAAATGCCTTCGATATAGGCGTCATGGCACTCCAGCGATTATAGTACTCTCATCATGGGTCAAATCTCCTCCTTTCCTAGCCTATCAGCACGTAATGTTGCCATAGTAGTAACTTATTTCTTGAACGTTTAAAACTTAACTGTTTTTAGTTGTTTAGAGTTTAGACTTCATATTACCTAATTGCCACTTAAATCCACAAAAGCCTTTTTTTCGCATGTCATGAAGCTGAAATACAATATAAAGCAGGCAATAAGAATCAAAGAAAATCTGAAAATTCAAGAGATTCTTTTGAGTAAAATCAGGCAACAAAAATCAAAGAATACACCAAGAACATAAATTCGAGAAAGTTAAATATTAAATAGATAAGAAAAATAACAATTATAGTTAAGGTTTTGACTGGATGTTGCTTGTTGGGGATAGTCTTACACTTTCTCTATTCCCACTATTCAGTTTTGTAGTTTTTGCCTCTTGATTTTGAGACTTGAGGTTGGGAGTTTAGGAGAGGATGGTTCTTGTATACTTATATAGTATGCATGACCGAAAACATTAGAAGTTAATTGGCGTGAAAGCACTAATGGAACTTATAGGTGTGCCATATTAAACCATGAGTCATCAATGCAGCCAAAAAAATGCATAACACTGGATTTAGCAAGCAAAATATAAAAGGCATATGTAGGCAATTTATAGCAAAAAAAAAAATGCATGACACTGGATTTAGCAAACAAAATATAAAAGCGTATAAGGGCATATGTAGACAATCTATAATTCTATACACGGATCTGTAATATGAAGATACAAACACTCTAACCTCTTACAAGCTTAGTGAGGGCTTGCATCATAGCATACAACTAAAAAGAGAAGATACTCAAGTTTCATCGTTGGTCAAATCACATACGCTAAGATCAGCTCACGGCGGCGCTTCATTTTTTTTCCTACACAAGTACACAACATAGGTTAGACAAGGTTGAAACACTTGTACAAATACATAATACCATTTAGATAGCATTTATAGGAGCCATTGTTTGAAATGAAAAAGCACTTTAACCTAGATTAATTGTTTGACCAAACTAATAGCTGCAATTTTATCATAATAAAGAAGTACCAATCACACCATAGAATCTAATTTCAGACCCTTAACAAATAATTATTCCAAGTGGAAAGTGAGAGATTTCAAGTGCGAGCGTAAGCATGCATTCATCATTGTTCTAATGTTTCCTGCTTCAATGCAGTAGAGCTGAGCACAACCCTGTTCATATAACAAACAAACAAAAAAGATTAATATTATACAGAACAATTACATATTCAAAAGGCTTATTTGATTTTTTATTTTAATTTTAAATACTGATTACTGCATACTAGATTGTATAGAACTACTTCGAAATAGTTGCCACTTTCGGTATCCTCTTATTTGTAATAGAATCAGCAGCACATGCAATTAAACTCATCCTTTGGACTCCGTTTTTCATCTTTCTTAATCGAACTTGGCCTATAGTTGATGTAGTTTTCCTACATACGTTCAGCAAACATGAGAATATATTATAAAATATAGCGATAAATTATGATATTTTACATTTATAAAGATTGTTAGAAAGATACCCTAATTTTACCAATTTGGGTGTAAACCAAATGAATCCTTCTCTGACTTCTAATAAAATAAAACTATTATCTATTTCAAATCATGTCAAAACTATGATAAAACAAACTGAATATACGTATCATGATCGGAACCGCAACAACTCAAATCATTACATTAATTAGCATGTAGATATAGAAGACAGAAACAGAGCTCACACTAAATCACAAACAAAAGTAATGAAATTGAAATTTTACACCTTCATACTCTTTATCATCTCTTGAACGTGATCCCTAAAACGACTCATCTATGCCATATTTTGAACAATCTCCATGCAAGGACTACAAAAAATAAAAGACTACATAATAACAATCAATATCAAAGTATATCATGATGAATGTATAATTCAGTTACCTTAATTTCATCAAAGCTGCTTTGTTGGACGTACTTCCCACACCAGGTATTGTTACACCTTGTTAATGATCAACACACACCCGGTTCAAATTCAATCACACCCTTCTTTTCACTTAATGGACCCTGTGTATTTCAATATTTTGAAGAATGAAATGGTAAACAATGACACAAAAACAAAAAGATCTATACACTGTCGGTTAAATTAAAAACCATGTATAATATAAAAATCACATAAAGATCTATGCAAATATGCACAAAATCATAGAAGTATGTATAAACATAAGGTGTGCTTCAAAATTTTTAATTAAGTATCGAAACCACCTCAAATTTTCTCACAAGCATTTCATCGAGCATGTGGTATGCACTAGTATAATTCAATTTAGTATAAGAATTATTAATCATTTCATCCCCAAATTACATGTTTTTATGAATAATAACCATTCAAAGCACGTTCCTAGTACAAGTGCAGTTTTTTTTTTTTTTTTATAAGAATCAGTGTGAAAGGCAAAATTGGCTTGTTACCAAGTACAAAATTACTTACCTTTTGAAATCACAGATGTAGAGATGAAAATAAAATCACCAACCGATGGAGATATGCAGTTATAACATTGGTATAATGAAGCAAAATACACACGCTAATCGAACAAACTCGAACCGTATCAATCTGAATCAACTTTGAATGTAGAATCTGAAAAATCAACACATAATTAACAGGATGTGAGCGAATTGTCAGAGCTTGATATCATTAAAATACCAGCAAGATATTTTGATAATTGTATTTTTTTTTAAGTAAACATTGTTGGCTTTACTTTCCTATAAATTCGGCTTATCACATCAAAAAACTGTAAATCGTGGGCTTTGCTCCCTATGTTTTCGGCTGCTCAGCTAACACGTATTAAAAACCGCCCGACAACATGTAGGATCATGGGTGAGAGGTAAGTGCAGGGTATGGCGGGAATAGGAATATAATAACTGCTGCGAAAATCATAACCGATCAATTTACACGGTCAAGATTGCCTAATTTGTTGATCCAAAGGCTGAATTTAAACCTAAAACGGTTAAGTCAGGCTGGCGTCAATATTATATTTAATGTTTAGAAGAGCTAAATTTAAGCTATACAAATGTTAAACATCTCCCTGATAGCATTTGTATGCTGAAACATTTGAAAAAACTCGTTCTTCAACGTTGTGTACTTCTTGAGAAGTTGCCTGATGATGTTGGCCAATTGGAATCTTTAGAAGAGTTAAATTTAAGCTATACAGATGTTAAACATCTCCCGTATAGCATTTGTATGTTGAAGCATATGAAAAAACTAATTCTTCAACATTGTGTATTGCTTCAGAAGTTACCTGATGCAGTTGGCCAACTAGAATCTTTAGAGGAATTATATCTATCAAGGTGCTATAGCATAAGAGATATTCCGGGCAGCATATGTATCTTGAAACAACTGAAAATTCTGGACCTTTATCATTGTTTCTGTCTTGAGAAGTTACCTGATGATGTTGGGCAATTAGAATCTTTGGAGGAATTATATCTGACAAGGTGCTATAATATAAGAGAGATTCCGAGCAGCATTTGTATGTTGCAACATCTCAAAAAGTTGAAGCTTGAATGCTGCCGGAGGCTTGAGAAACTGCCCGACGAACTCGAAGATTATATATTTGGGATACTGTCATAAGTCATCTTCCACGGATCATTTCTTCATTAAAAGGTCTGAAGAGGTATAAATTCATGTCTGATTATTGATCCATATTTCACCGAAATCCTGATCTAATTTAGCTAAACTGATGACAGATCAACTGCTGTCGGATGATGCGGATCTGATCTATGGATTGATCTGGGATGAACTGGTGGTGTGTTACTGTTAAGTTGCTCCATTACTGATCTATGAACTGCTGTTGTATTGTGTTTTAGTTGCCTTACTTTGTGTTTGATATTTGAAACTGATATGATTATATGTAAATTTATTGGAAATGAATAATTACTTCAGATAATAGAACACATATTATGTAAAAAAATTATTAAACAGAATTTTGACTTTGATAGTCATCATGTATTGAAATTGGCACACTAGACACAAGTACATGCAGTGGGCATGTTTGTAACTATTCATATAATCATATCTGAACGTGTAACATGTTGCTAGCTTGTGCTTTTGATGTTGCTGATCTCATGACATGTTTTGCTGTTAAATTGCAGATCTATGAGGAATGCAGTGGCTCAATCAAGAATTCAAAAGTTTGACCAAAGGTCAGCCGTCAATATATGTGTATGTAACCCTTAAAATTAAACAACACTACTGTGTTTATAAAGCTGGTTCATCATCCATATACTCTAAAATCTGTTGGACTAATAAGATCAGAATTACCTACTGTTATACATATAAATTCTGTTCCATTTAAACTTGCAAACATAGTTTGACTATTATGGAAAGTCAACTGCTGTGATTTTCTTTGAGTTGAATCTACTTACAGGCTTATAGCATTGGGGAACGTAATGTAGCTATACTCAGTGATGTACACAAGAGTGCAGTGACTGTTACTGCATTTGACTTCTGATACGGTGATACCATAAACAAACCGATCAAGAATTCAATTGTTTGACCGAAGGTCAACTGTCATATATGAACATGTAAACCTTAAATTAAACCTTACATATGTGTTTTCAAAGCTTGTCCATATACTCTCTAAAATCTCCAGGGACTATTGAAATTCGAATGACCTACCTCCTTGTATATGTATAAGTACTGTTACATTTAAACTTGTGAACACGGTTTGACCTGTGGAAAGTCAACTGCTGTGATTTTCTTTGAGCTCAATCTAGTTACAACTTTATATTCTACTGATTTCAAGCTAACACATTTTAAACATTTCTGGAACATATACCTTCCATTTTCTTTGCTAAATCCCACACTGATTTAAACTGTCTTTTTTTCTTTTATAGGTTCCATTATCCATATCAATACAAAGAAACGAGACATGGTCGGTCAAATTTGGCATACAAGAGGCACAAATAGGATGAATGTTCTTGGGATTAATGAAGCAGGTACATATGTTATTATGTTACGGACACAAGAGGAATTAAACTGTGGGGTATATAAGGACTCGTCTCTTTTTGCTCGAAACCACAATTCGGGTTTTTTCGCATCATTGTATTCTCTTTGTTCATACCTCTGCAATCGTCTTCTTCTGCATAGTTTTGCTATTTGCGATTAGAGTTATTATTGAGAATATGTATTTAGTCTTTTAGAACTAATAATCAGCTGTGTAGTGTTGAATGATCGAGAATGCAAATTAGTTTTTGATTGCTTTGTAGCTATTCTGAATTTACTATTTGAGTTCAACTGAGTTTGAAACTTTCATAGTAAAAAGGGTTTTTGCACACACACTCTTTCTCAACTTCTTTTTCTTCTATAAATACTTTCCGATCTACATCTACACCCCACCTCCAGTTAACTGTAGATCTGTCAAGAGGTCTAAATTTTATCGTTTTTTATGTATTCTAATTGCAACCTTACAAAACATAATGCTGCAAATTTTAACATGAAAAAGTATTTTAAAGATTTGATGCCGCTGTTTCGAATAGTCTATTGTGTTGGTCCATCTTCACATGATGCATTGCCCAAAAGGAGATGACTGCATACAGAAGCATTTGTGTTTTGTAACTGAAATATGTTACATGGAATCCTCAGGGGTATAAACATATAATACACATACCAGAAAAATGTAGTGAACTTATATTACGATAAATATTGATAAAAAATGATTGTTTAGAAACTACAACATAAACGCAAACTAGATACGAAAGCATAACGGAGAAACATGGTAAACAAATTCAACAACCAGAAAGAGCCTGGTAAGTGGTGCTATATATGTATTTTCACCCAAAAAATAATCGCTATTGACATAACTAATAGTTCAAGTCTTTTTGCAGTTTCTTGTCTCTTTGACATCAAGGATGGATCTTCATCTAGCAACTCTGCTAGTTGTTTACCCTGAAAACATACCAATTTTACACATTAGGATTAGTTTGACTTTCGGTAGTCAAATGTTTCAAGTGTGATCGACTTTCACTATTAGTTATGTCAAACAAAACAAAATTGTAGAACAAGAGTTACCTCCTTCCTTCCTATTTGTGTGTAGAAGTCAAGTACCTTAATAGATTTTGCTTAGCCTCTTTTACTTGAAAATAAACAACAGCTTTCGGAATTGTGCTCCTGAGTGTATCTGATACCATACCAATATAGGATGAAACGTTAGACCCGATCCTTATAAAATGTGCTTCTGCATATCGATCCACTAATGGGTTAGACGGGTTCACACGGTCTGGACCAGGGATTCCACATTCTGAACCAGGTGGGTTTCTGCGGTCAGCAGATGAGGTTCTTGGGGAAGCTTCTGGAAGAAATCAACAGTCAGATATGAAGACTCCATTTCTACCAATCTAACAACTGTCTTTTTACTCTCGTCGCGGAACTTTTCCAATGCTTCACCAGCTGCAGCAGCAAGAGCAGATTGCAGGGTTGGAAATCGTCTTAATTCCTGTTCCAATAAAGATTTAGTGTTACTTACAAAATTCAGCACTAATAAGATCTTTGTAGTTGCCAATGAGGTAGTGGTGGAGTGGTTGCGAAAAGACTTGGTGTTCCTTATGACCCAGATTCGAATCCCACTCTCCTCATTATTTTCTACGGCATCCAAGTGAAGAGCGAATACGGGTGGCGCCGGTTCGACTTGGATGGGAGGCGGGTGGAGGTCGGGTTTCCGCGCATCTGGGAGAGTCAAGGTGGCAGCGGTCGAGTAGTCGACCTTGGCCACAGCGTCCGGTGTCACGGTGGTTGGTACGTCGTTCCTTGCCGTTCAAAAAAAAATCCTTTGTAGTTAAGAAAATCAGACAGTTTGATTCCATAAAGTAAAAGATTGTGAAAATACTTTATGTCGACATTCTATTGACTTTAATACCTCCTTTGTGTGTTCTTGCCAATTTTATCTTAATATACATTCTTTGGTTTCATATCATCTTACTTTCTTTGCAATCATCTGGTGAAAAAATTTAAAAAAAGATTTGATTCTTTAGGATCTGTCAAGCCTAAGCATACCTTCAATGGCGTCTTCGAGTTCAAGCGTTCACAACAAGAGCTACTTGTATGATGTGTTTCTAAGCTTCAGCGGTGAAGACTATAAGAAGAGGTAATTTGACTGAATGAATTATTATCATGATTAATATATAATTACAAAGATTGACAAAATAATAGGAAACTAATAATGGTGTACAACAACCTTTCTTATGATTAAGGGATTTACATTGATTATAAGATAATTGCTATTACACCCCCGCAGTCGAATCGGGAGGTTGGCGAACGTTGAGACTGGAGCGAAAATAATCAAATAAGATCCGAGGCAAGCCTTTGGTGAAGATATCCGCGATCTGGTAGCGAGAAGGGACGTGCAAGATACGAACACATCCCCGTTGTACCTGCTCTCGAACAAAGTGAATGTCCAGTTCAATGTGTTTGGTCTGCTGGTGCTGAACCGGGTTACCAGACAGATAAATGGCGCTAACATTGTCACAGTAAACAAGAGTAGCCTTGAGGAGCGGTTGATTCAGTTCGAGCATCAGGTTACGAATCCAACATATTTCGGAAACAACATTAGCTACTCCTCTGTATTCGGCTTCTGCACTGGAGCGAGAGACTGTTGGCTGTCTTTTGGAGGACCAGGAGATCAAGTTGTCGCCAAGGTAGACACAGTGTCCAGAAGTAGAACGGCGAGTGTCAGGGCATCCTGCCCAGTCAGCATCAGTATATGCACGAAGAGAAATATTTGGGGCAGGATTGAGAGAGAGACCGTAATCTGCAGTGCCCTGTATATACCGGATGATCCGCTTAAGAGCATTCCAATGATCATCAGAAGGGGAGTGCATGTGCATGCATATCTGTTGAACTGCATATGAGATATCTGGCCATGTGAAAGTAAGATACCGGAGTGCGCCTGCCAAACTACGATAAGTGGTCGGATCATGAAATGGGGCGGAGGAAGTTGCCCCAAGTTTGGAGCCAGTATCAACCGGAGTAGCAACCGGGTTGCAGGAGTCCATAGAGGCCCTGTGTATGATGTCATTGGCATATGAATGCTGAGATAAGAACATGTTGTCACCCGTCCGTGTGACAGAGATACCTAGAAAATGAGATAAGGGACCCAAATCTTTCATGGCAAATTCGCTAGACAGGGACTGCATAAGACGTCCGCGAAGTGCGTCAGAAGACGTGGTGAGGATGATGTCATCCACATAGAGGAGCAGGTAAGCGGTATCCGGACCTGCTCAGAAGACGTGGTGAGGATGACGTCAGAAGACGTTTGTCCAGCAAATCAAATTAAAATGCTCATTTACGTGTGCGAAATTTTGTTGCAGCATATAAGTTGATTACGGGGCATTACTATTATCACTTTTCAGTTGTTAAATACCATATTCTTGTGTTTAACCAGTTCAGTAAGAGGCATTGTTACAGAGGATGGAGATGGAGTACTGTCTTGCAGTAATAAACATGCTACTAATAAAATGATTATGGAATGGGCTAAGGTTTGTTGACTTCTCTTGCTTACAATATATTGAGTTTTTTCTTAACTAATAATTAATTTTGTTAAGTGTTTGATCATGACAGGAAAATAAAAATGAAATGCTACATATCGTTTGCGGCTATCGGCATTCTGAGTCATAAGCTTTTAATGCTTGTGTTGTATTGTTGATTTAAAAGAGCCGAAACATTAAATTGTAGTTCCTAATATGTGTGCAAGTCAATTTAGATGTGACCATACACAATTCTTCCTACTCAAGTTTTGTTGTTCATCAGTTAGTTAGCGAAAAAGTCATTAGATCTCATGTAACTGATGATGTATCTCTCGTATCTCTCTCAGTTACCTATTTAAACATCATTGTTAAGTCAGCAAAAAAGCGCCTAACTCCATTTATATTAGATAGTAACGAGAATCTTTGAATTAGTTAACTTTGTATTATATACACAAATAAACTTTACTAGGTTAGAGTCCCGTGGGGACCCACGGTTCACCCGAAAGTAAAATGAAAAAAAAGTAGGAAAATAAGAATTGTATTATGCAATTTGATTTGGTTACTAAATGTTTGATGATGCAATATGTATGAATTTTGATGTTAAATGCAAAATGTCATCTAACAGTTTAATGTAACAAAATGATGGATATATCGAGTAACTAAAGTTTAATTTGACAACTGCAAACTACATAGCATACTATCACAATATCACACATTACATCATTTGGGTAATATCTATATTATAATCATAACTAAGCTTAAGCATATAACACTTATCATTTAGTTGGGGCTTAACGAACTTCAACCAATATTACACATTACATCATTTGGGTAATATCTATATTCTAATCATAACTAAGCTTAAACATAGAACACTTATCAATTAGTTAGGCTTAACGAACTTCAACCAATGGTCCATTTTCATTACTTCAATCAAAATCTTCCAAGTCTTGCTTATTGATAGCTGATTTTTCACCTTCAAAATTGTTATCATTGTCATCATGATCATCGGAGTGCAGCTCATTTCCAATAATTTATGAAAACCTCCACCATTGTATTCCATATTTGTGTTCTACATAAAATATAGTTGTTGTAAATATATGGATACGGTGATAAGTAAATCAAGAAACAATCCTTAACCCACTTACTTGAATGGGTAGCTTAAATTTTACATGTTATCTTTCCAATGGTTCAAACCGATTACATAGCTAAAAAACAACTAATAAGAAAATGGGTCCAATGTCACATGCTGTAATATAAATTTCCTATATTTTATTAAAAAAAAATAGACACCAAAAGGATCAACCCCAAACCCATTTCAACATGTAGCCAAAAGGACCCATTGTACATACATTTTAGGCAACTTTTGACATGTTACAAAATGCCGCCAAAAAACGTCATTATTTAAACTGTGTAAATATAGTACTTAACAATTAAAAATCTTAATAAATAACATCAAAATCATAATCAATAATTCAAATCAATGACATGAATATAATTTGCATCTGAAATTGCCTTACCCATTATATACAAATTATTATTGACATATTAAAATTAGCACACTTATTGAAATCAAGATGATGATTATCGTTTAGTGACAATTGATTAAAGGAAAGTCGTAATATCAAAATGAAAGTCGGTTAACAATGTTAACAATATTGTAGTTTGCAAGTTGTTTTACTTATTTTTGTTAGGTTATACAATTTGTATGGATTTTGGTTAAGTGCAAAAATATCATATAAGGCTTTTAATATAACGCAATGATTGATATATCAACCAACTAAACTTTGATTTCACATAATTTATTTTAATGTAACGCAATGATTGATACATCGACCAAATATTTCTTGGTTCGTAAACTGATAGGTCAACATTGTGAATAACAAATATTTCTTGATCTAATCCCAGAATTCATCCTTGGCCTTACGGATTTTGCCTCTAGTAGTCGTAACCAATTTGACTAATGTGGCAACCATCACATGAGCGTTTGCTACGATTAAATTTATTCATAAATCTCCAAATATTTCTTTGTACACAACATTTGCTGCTTGGTTCGTAACGCTACCATCTTTGTGAATCATTATTATCTGAATCACCGACTTATAACTCTCTACAATTAGACTGACTTGAACTGAATTATTATTCAGAAAATGGTCCTACATCATTAAAAAGATGGTAAGGATAATAAGACTTGTAACTCAAATAACCATTCAGTCTTACCAAAATCAAAATTCAACAACGAATAGGTTTCTCCTAATTTCATGGCATTTAAAGGTTCCTAGTGGAAAATAAATGTAAGCATTCTGTTTTGCACAAAAATTTAGATAGATCAAGCATTATATTAAAGCAATATTATTAGGCTAATAAATTGTATTCCTGAATAAAACGACTTAAATGGTATGTGTTAAAAATAGACTTAGAGCATCTTCAACAATAAGAAAAAAAATAAAAATAAGAAACTAACTACCATCTATATTTCACAATTTAATTTGACACGTCTGAGAAAATGAGCATTACCCAGATCGACCCGCTAAAAAAGCTTTGAGCACATTTTATTCTATTTGATACATTTGAAAAGGCAAACATTACCCAAATCGACCCGTTAAGAAAAAGGAAGATCGCCCCAATTCACCTATGGCCTATGTATAAGTAAAAGGCACATCACTCTAATCAAACCACCATAAACACGCTACTGGCGACTTTTACCCTTTGACCCATTGGAAAAGTTGAACATTACCCAAATCGACTAATTTATAAGCAAACAAACATGAACCTACACCACTAAAACAACATTTTAACCGACTATTACCTTATTTGACCCGTTTATTGGAAGGAACATTATCTAAAGTGACCCATGTATAATTAAAAGGAGCATTATTCGATCAACTAAATACATCATTAGCAACAAACACACATTGAGAGACAAAAGTCTTGTATTTACAAAAAAAAAAAAAAAAAAAAAAAAAAAAAAAAAAAAAAAAAAAACTTAGCAAAAATCCAGTAAGAAAGTATCACAAACACCACAAACACCACAAACCATTGCTTCTTGGATACCTATGTTGCATTAAAAAAACATGTCTCAGTTGTACAATATTCTATAGTTGGCGTCAGAAGTAGAAATGCAACTGATAGTCATCATTAACATTTTTAATAATTACCTGATATATTGTGTAAGTTAGAATGTTTGTCAAATTATAGCTTGACTTAGAAAGGCCTTCAAAACAAACTGAAAGCAAGATTAGTAAAGTATATGAGTAAAAACTAAATAGGCATAAATTACATCCACTATTTACGTTTTGTTTATGGAATCCTTGTAAGATATTCATCCCAATGACTGAAAGTTGAAAAGGAAATTATGCATGTTAGAAAAATAATTTATGAAGAGTTGATCAAAAAATAAAAATAAAAACATATATTAGTTCAAGCACGCTATAGAAAAAAGGACCAAAATTTTATTTGGTTAGAACTTCTTCCATATGCTTTCGACCCATTCATAGCTAAAATCACAGAATTAACATTTCATCAAACTCTTTAGCTATTTCCCAATTTCAATTAAAAAAATACAACATAACTGAATGGAATTGATATGAAGAAAAGTAGTCGTAAACTAATTGAAAAACACAAGTTAGTAATGTACCGATAGATGAGCACTTGTTGACACCTTCCAAAGCAACAATAGCAGCACGCATATGTAATACTAAGCAAAATAAAATCACCCACTCCTAAAACTTATAGGAACATATAGTTAAAGAATTACTATTGAACAAAGCTAACACTCATACACGGAGATTATATGGAGTTCATAGACTTGTTTTAAAAACATCCCAAACATGGGATGTTGTGGGGGGCGGGGGTTTGCGGCTCGCCGTTGGACTTGCACATTGAATGTTAGTTATTCAGGCGCGATAAATCGAATTGTTCCCTTTCTGTGTTAAGCAATACATATCCATCTAGACTACTTATTTTGCCGCATTTAACAATTAAAAAAAATTTTCATGTAAAGAAACCACATAGGCAATAGGCTTTCCATAAAATTAGTGTCTACACATATATGGTATACCTGCAATTTTCGTTGGAGTTGAGTTCTTTCCTGCAACCAGACAATTGAAACAGTTTCTTTAAGTGATGGTACTCTCCATGTCAAAGACAAATCTACGTTACATCAAAATCCGATTTTGACCCATTAGTTTCTTCACACAAACTCTGTGCTGGTCACCTAAAGTTGACTCCACAATCTAACTGAATATATGCTATAAAAAACCAAATTTTGACCTTTTGACATAGTGACATATCAGCCTAAATTTTAAACTTAAACTAAAAATTTTGAGGAAAAACAATTACTATGTGTAGATCTAATCTTTAATACTTGACTGTAAGGGAACTACTCTTCCACCAATAGACACACCACATAGCTTTATTTAAGTCTTTGCTCACTATACAAATAAATCAACGCATATTATTAAAACCTTTTATAAGTATATATATTACAAGGAAAAATATCATGTTTTACTTATCTAAATATCACAACAAACAGATGTCATAGATACTTCTTTCTCTTTGAATCGTATATAGATATCACAAATAAATTGCATAGTTGCATCATATTGGCTCTCTTACATCCTTATTTATTGGTATAAAAACCTATGCTTTTTTTGTTTCCAAACCAATCGAGTTAATAGGAAAATTATAACATCAGCAGCAAACTATCATAATCTTCCAAAAAATAGCATACATTATAAGGTGTGAAATGTTAAACAACTCACAAGCACACAGGTAAAGCTTGGATGTATATACAAAACAACAAAGAATTCGCATACGCATACATGACCCCAGTGGCGGATTCAAGATTTTTTCTTAGTGGGTTCACCTTTTTTTTACAGCCAGAATTCTCATAACCAAACGTTAATGTTTTCGGTCTGGGTCGGATCGGTCGGGAAATACGATATAATAACAAAAACGCATAATTACTAAAACACACAACAAAATTACGAGTTTATTATTCAATCATTGTCCCATTAGCCCTAAAATTAACTCACTCATTAATTCTTTTCAATATTTGATCTAACTCCTTGTCTAATTGTCTTCATATAAACTCTCTCTAGGTAAAAGAAAATGCCATGATATGTCAGTTAAAGAATACTCCATTAACCACAAAAGCTTAAAAGAACTATAGATTTTTTTAACCAAAGTGTGCTGTGCAGCCCTTGAATAAGTTGGCCATTCCTTTCCCTACACTTTTTATATTTTCACCAATACAATGAGCTTCAATCCAATTATCCACTATGCATTCATCTACTGAATTGTTGTTACCTCTATCCATTGCCAAACCTATTTGTGACTGCCTTATTCTTGTGACAGCCAAACTTAAGTTGACTCCCCATTCTGCAAGTTCAACCCCCCACTTTTCCTGCCCATTAGATCTATATCACCTTATCAAGCTCTAAAAAGTAAGTGCTTGTTCCATGACCATACTATAGGTGCACTAATATATTCTCGACAGAAATCAACAGAAGGTTAGATCCATCTAAAACAAATAATCTTTCTATGGGCTAATGGCTATCATTTACCAAATAAGAAAAACTATGAGTTTCTTTATATCTCATATTCTCAGTCACTACTGTCCTAATAACCAAACAGTGGATTACTTAAGCTTTTGCAGAACCAAAAAAATTAAAAGATATTATTGTAGTATACCTTCTCTAACCTTTTACCAGGCATGAGCATACAGTCTTATAACTCACTCTATGTGCTTGT
The DNA here is from genome assembly GCA_028751855.1 of Ambrosia trifida. Classification (NCBI taxonomy): domain Eukaryota; kingdom Viridiplantae; phylum Streptophyta; class Magnoliopsida; order Asterales; family Asteraceae; genus Ambrosia; species Ambrosia trifida. Next base: position 15,300,887 of record CM054131.1, read on the forward strand.
ATGCTTACCATCTATCACTACATTTGTTTCATTTCAAATTTAGCAATGGTATTTAAAAAAAATACATAATCAGCAAAAAAAAAAAGAAGATAAATTGATGGACGAGATTATCCTACTGATTTATGTTTGAATACAAACAAACAAAAAAAAGGTTTTTAATACACGCATTTTATCAGATGGATTGGTTGGAATCAAATTAAAGCATCAATTGTAATCCCACTCAAATAAAATAAGCAAAAGCCAGACCTTCTAAAACATTTACCTGACAAAAAAGCATTTGTCACACTCTCCATCATTTCCCAGTATAAATCATTACCCTCTCAGTTGTGTTCTACCACACCAGCAAAGGCAGAGGACTCACCTGTGTAAAAATAGAAAATAAAGGAATCATATGCATGTTAAATATGATCAAAACCTTATTGTCATCAAAATCAAAAAAAAAAAAATTAAAAAGTAATTCAATCAAGTAAGAGTATAAAAGAGCCATACAATTCAATCTTCAAAAATTTCAATGAGCAGGTGGTTAGTACAGCTAACATGAGGGACCTGCAAAACAATTACGAAAATAGGCAACTTGTTAAACATGAAAGTATACCATGAGAGCATTCTGAATTATTTGAACACCAATCTTCTGATCAAATAACAAATTGGCTGTCTAAAGATTATCAACCACCTGATCGACTTAAAAAGAAAAAAAAATAAACAAAGTAATGAACTTAAAAAACAAAATAAGATGTGAATTTTGTCGAAACACATAAAAATAGTAAAGAGGGGGCCTCACATTGCATATCATACCTTGATACGAGAACAACGAATAATAGTGCCGTCACATTGAATATATTCGACTACAATCAGAAGTGATTTTTGATCCAGAAACGCATAAAAATAGTAAGAGGTGGTCCACATAGATAGAAACTGAACAAAAACGAACATTTGTTATAGCAACAAAGATATAGAGCTTTCATTATCAAAACAATTCAATTAACAAACTACACCTAAACATACATCCACATACCTACAACCTATCAGCAAAATCCCAGTTATAATAAATATAATCAATCATCCGAATAAGGTTCGGTAGTATAGAATCAAAACTAAATTATAACAATCAGTTAACGATCATACAAAAAACTCTTTAAACCTAAACAGATCAATTAACAATCATATAAAATTCCGTTATCGATGAAATAAAAAATTATATACAAATGATTGCAAGCCATCTCAAAACATGTATAATACCTTTCGATCGGAGATTAGGGCTTGAATCGTTGGAGCGCCGCTGCTTTGAATGTTAAAATAAATATGAGGGTTGAAGAAAAACAAAAGGAGATATTAATATATATGTTTTCCGATAATGGATTCTAAAACCAGTAACATCAACATTGACACCATCCTGTGACATATTTGATGAAATAGTTGATTAGATGCATCTAAGTGAAAAAATTAAGTTAATTCATGTATTTAGAGAAACATAAATATTACCTTCTAAAGCAAAAAATTTGCAGTCAAATTCATCATATAATGCTTACTGATCCAAATCCATCATGCTTGTGCCTGCTGATACAACTCAGGTTCAGTAAGATGTTTAGATACATCATCCCTAGACACATATATTACGTAACTTTCAATAAATAACATTCCAAGTAAAGTTAGAACCCTTGACAAATATAAGTAAAACCTAAAATCTAATTTAACAATTACACTACCTGGTGTCATAACAAAATCAAAATCTAACTCACAATACAATGTAATTATTTCTAATACAAATTTATAAAACAAACAATAACCTACACCTTAAAACAATTGTAACAACGTATGAATTTTTACATCACTTCATAAATTCACATACAAACAAAAACATAATAAAAAAATCAACCATTCTGGTAACAAAAACTGAACAGAACCTTTTATGTAGCAAATAATCATGTAAATAGGCAAGATGCAAAATCAGAACCTTTATATTACCTCCATCTAGAATTTAAGAACGACAATATTTAGGAATTTCTTCTATCATCATCTTTGACAATCTGGTGAACAGTAATTGGAGAACTCGTGCACACAACTTCATTATGAAACTACATGTTGAAGGAGAATCATACACATTATTAGATCCGATAATTTGTAAATGTTTGACCTACACGTCCTTAACCCGAAAAATATCAAAAATAAGACTTCTATATATACAAACACATATATAATAACTACCAATCTAAAAACTTATAACAAATTTGCGAGTAATGAAGTGTAACAATACTTCATCAAATCTCAAAAAATCAAAATCAAAATCTGAATACATAATATTTAACCATCTAAACTAATAAAAATCAACAAACGAAAGTAACACCATAGTAAGAGGTAAAACACCAACAAATGAAACTAATAAAAATCAATGTGAAAGACTAAGAAAGCAAAGATAAGATATACATGTCCAGGATATAACATACAATAAATTAGGGCAAAAGTAAGCTGTAGATTAAGAAGATTTACCAATAGGTCACCCTCTGCGAAGAAACCCTAGCCGTTGCCAACCTTCGGAATGTCGAATCTGGAGCTTTTCATTGGATTAGTTCAACTTGCCGTTTGCCACCGCTTCCTGATCCGCCTGATTCTTTCTGGTGTTTATAGAAGAAGTTTGAGAAAGGGAAAAAAAAGGATTATATGATAAGAAAAAAACGGTGGTTGTGTGACGTGAGAGGAGGTCACTTTTGACGGATTTGGGGTGGCGATCGAGAGGATGGAAGATAGGAAGAGGCAGAGAGATAAAATGAATCTAGGGTTTAGAGAATGAAAAAAAATAAAAGAAAACGGTTTATATAATAAATTTTCGGAGCTCCATTTATTTAGTTGGATCCTTCATGCTCTTTCTAAGGCCTTGATTCAACCCAAGTGACCTCAATTATTATATAGATAGAATAGATTTTATGTTGATTATAAGTAATTAATTAATAACATTTGTTGGTTTGTTTAGGATTGGCTTATAGCCAATTCTAGGAAGATCAATGAGTTATTTTTGGGTGGTCAATTAGTGTGAGAGGGCGTTGAAACTTTGATGGTTAGCCAAAATAGTGTAACACAGTGTTTTGGATTATAATATAGGTGTGTGCTTGTGTGTATAAAACCGTAAGGTGTGTGTGTATAGATTGTATGTCATGTCCAAATCAAAGCACACACATGTGTATGTGGCCGTGTATATATGTATGTATATGTATGAAGATTGGTTGTGTTGTCTCACTCACACTCATAAACATACATATGTGTGCCGTAATATGTATGTATTATATGGTATCTTTTAATTAATGCAATGTCAACACATAAATACATATAGATCGTGTGATGTGTATCGTTATTTTTTGTATAATGAATGGTCCAAATCATCATATATAAATTTTAAACCCCGTGTGTTACACGGGCCGTTAGACTAGTTTTCTATATTCGTAGTCACTTGGTCCATAGCAAAAATGTGTTTAAAAGTTTTAAAGTGTTTCAAATGTTTTATGAGTTGCTATGCAAGTAACGTTTCATAAGTTTATATGTTTACAAGTATGTTATGGTTATGTTTGGCAAAACTAGCCGGTGACCGGAAGCTTGTAGCCGGCGGCTGGAAGCCGATAGCTGTAGCTTTTTAAATATATTTTGGTTTTTGGCAAAGTAGCTGAAACTTTTAATAAAATGCATAAAATGCCGAAATGGGCATTAACTAAAAGCTTGTATACATGTTTTTTTATTTTTTTATTATAGAATAGGTATTTATATCATTTACTCATTAAAAGGTTATAGCTAGTATAGGTTTTTTTCTTAAACGCTACTACTAGTAGCGTTTCAATATAGAGTTTTTTTCTCCTAACCTAAAAGCTTCAAGTTCCTTCAACCAAACAAGGATTTTTATAAAGTATGAGCTTTTTTTTAAAAGCTTGAAGTTCATGAAAACTCTTTACCAAACATACCATATATATGGGTATGTTTGGCAAAACTAGCTGGTAGTTGATGGCTATAAGCTGGTAGCTGTAGTTGGAAGCTAGTAGCTGGTAGCTGTAACTTCTAAAATATATTTTGGTGTTCGGCAAATTAGATGAATCTTTTAATAAAATGTATAAAATGACTAAAATGGGCATCAACTAAAAGCTTGTATGCATATTTTTTTTTTATTTTACCTTTTTATGATAGAATGAGTATTTGTGTCATTTACTCATTAAAAGCTTGTAGCTAGTAGGACTTTTTTTAAACGCTAGTACTAGTAACGTTTCAATATAAAGTTTTTTCTCCCAACCTAAAAGCTTCAAGCTCATTCAACTAAACAAGGCTTTTTATTAGTAAGAGGTTTTTTTTTTTTTTTTCTTTTTTTTAAGATTCCTTACTAAACATAACATATGTATTCATTCTGTTAACCAAGTTAGTCCCTTCATTAAGATGTTGAGTCGGAGATTTAAATGTATGAAGATCCTTGTTGTATTTTGAAAAGTATCAAATTCGTTTTGATTTGTGTACATCTAGTGTAAATGAGTGGAGTCGATCCGAAGCCCGCTTAAAGATCACACCCCGCTCGTTTAACTTACAAGACCCCAGCTTGTTTCGAGCTTTATTTCTAAATGTCGAGCTTGGCTTGTTTTATGACTTATTGGTTAATTTGTATATTTTTATTTATTTATTTACTAGATTATCCCCCGGGTGTTTCCCGGGATAGACAAGTCTAATATAAAGCGACAAAATGTGTGTACCGTAAAAAGAATATGTCGTTTTTTCAGGAATTTTTTTAAAGGATCAACACTTAATAACTCATAAAACTACTTCTAATTCTACATGTGCACATCTTGCTTGAGTGAAGTCTCTGTATAACTTTGTCACTTCCTCAAGACATTCTAAGATGTGATGTGTACCTCAGAAAAAAGCAACCAAGTTGATATCAAATGATATGTCATGATGATGATATGTATTTGCTAAAGGATCGATAAATCTACAAAGAAATGATCAAACAAGTTTGATTTAGGTGCGGAAACCCTAAACCAATCACAAAATGATAATCAATCAGATCAAAACAAACAAATCATCATTCAAAGCTTTTCTCATTAATAAACAACTCAATTACACGTTAATATGATCAAAACATTAAAGATACAACGTGAATTAAGCTTAACAAAACTCTAGAGAGACACACTGAAAATGGAGGGAACAATAATGACTGAACTACTTTCAAAAAATGAGCTTGACCTATTTATAGGCTGCACATTCGCCCATCATGTAAGTGCGAATGTGCACGTCGAACCAAGCAATACATAACATTCTAATTCTACCTTCGCTTCCTGTCTCTCCTTCGTATAAACCTTCTTCCTTCGCACCTATCATTTTCTTCCTTCGCCCACAATAATACTCCTTCGCCCTTTCGACACAAAACATTAACATATGTTTATTGTAAATCCAAAGCATTAGTCGCACAATTATGCATCTACAAACTCCCCCTCGACTATTGCTTGGATTGTTTAAGTCTTCTTTCTTCATCCATTCTTTTGTTCATCAGCTTGATCCTCAAAAGTTTCTTTTCTTCCAACGTCATCACCTTCTCAAACACTTGCTTCGGCTTTTTCTTTTTCGCTTCAGGAATCTCTTGAGCTTTAACAAACTTGCCGAGCTTCTTATCATAGTCGCATCCGGCGTTGATATCATGAGCAAAACACAAGAATACCACTCGCTGGTATTTACTAGCTTGTTCAGCATCCTTAACATCGCTGAAAATAGGATTGTAATACAACATTATGATATCCTCATGTGAGCAATTTACCAACCACATAGGATCAAAAATGTGTATTTTCTTGAAACTCTTTTCACTATCCTTCAAAACTATCACAGCTTCTGCAATCTTCCAATCATAGTACCACCAGATAAAGTCTTTAGCAAAATGTTGAGGAATCTGCAGCAATGGAATGTGCCTCAACACTTTTGGTGGTTTGTACTTTAAAGTCACCTTGGGCAAACCAGTTATATCGTCAATGATTTTCTTGTGAACAATCCTTTTTGGATATTGAGGTTCAAAGAGATTCCACTTCGTCCTGCTCTCTCTAGCCATCTTTTCAGCAAAGTAAGCAATCTGATCATTTGTCGTTCCAGTCAACTTGTGATGACAAATATCACGAATGGCCCAGTATAGGAGAGTCTTCAAATCATGAAATCTATCAAAGTATAGAATCCCCTTCTCCCACTTCACTGCCACACACTTGCTTTATAAACTTCCATCCCAACGCTTTTCCTTTGAACATATCGTTGTGGAATTTATAAAAGCTACCCTGAATCTCAGCTTTAGGACGATTAGCCTCTTTTTCTTTTAATTCCCTCAATAACTCTTTCAGGCTATCGGATTGTCTGATATACGGTTTCTCATGCCCTCTGAATATTTCATCAACAAACATATCACTTTTCTCTTTTGCACGTCTCTCGGCTTCCTTTAACAATTCATCAGTTAAAGCAGTAAATCCAGAATCCTTGTCTCTTTTAAAATATTCTGGATACTCTTCACTTGTCACATCTTCAACTTCTATATCCTCGAAACCAGGTATGTCACGGTCATCAGAATGATCTCCAGCTTCCTTTTCGGTTAGATCAGGAATCTGGTTATCAGCTAACAATTCTTCTACCGTTTTTCCAACCTGTTTCGCTAAACCTTCAAAGATCTCTTTTGCCATCGTCGCTGAGACTTCACCATCTTCCAAATCTGGATCATCATATTCTAATTCAAACACCCTGTCATGAGATTCAAAGATCTCAGAAAATCTGCTGGTCATGTCAATCGTCCAGACTCGATCAGTCAGCATCTGGCGATACATCTGTTTATCAGTTTCAGACATAGACTTCAGCTTTTCATTCTAGAAGATCGTATCATCATCCACTGATCCTCTAGGGGCTTTCGAACTAGATTCTTCTCCTTTTCCAGATTCTCTCTTCTCATACTTATATCTGTCTGTATCGTCATCATCATTGTCATCATCATCATCATCATCATCATCAGATGCAGAGCTATTATCATCACTAGATCCATCATTTGAACCATCATCATCATCATCTTTCTTCTTTTTAGGAGCTTAACCAGCATCTTCATGAAGATCTTCATCATCCTCCTCATCATCGTCAGATAGTTCAAAATCAACCTGCTCCTCTTCAAGCTCTTTATCTTCTTCACCTTCTTTCAGCTGAGGAGCTCGAGAGTATAAATCTTTGATCAGATTATCCATGTTTTTGTTACTCTCTTCCAGCTTCTTGTTTTCTCCTTTCAAAGCTATAATCCGTCCGGTGTTTCTCTACTCATGTTTCAACAGCTTCTTATTATTCTTCTGCAACTTTTTAATCTTCTTTTTCAAATCCTCATTATTCTCATGTGAGGTGACAACTACATCCAACATCTTTGAGTCATTTTGTCTTAGTTGGGCAATCTCAGTCTGCTGCTTGTTTATCAAATTCATCATTTCAGCAGGTCTCCGGTTAACAGTATCCATCACATCACTATCTACTGTAACCTTTTTAGTGGAAACTTCTGCAACCTCTGGCAGTTTACCCTTTTTTATCTTCTTCAGTACGTTATCTAATGCTTCATTGAATGCATCAACAGGTATATCAGCTTCCTGTTCAGTACCTGAAGCTGTAGTGGTTTTCTGCTTCTTTGAGGCTGGAGCAGCAACTGGAGATTTTGAGCTAGAAGCAGGTGGCAACTTCTTTCCTGCTATCAACGATTCAATCTCTCTAGCTCTCTTCACTGCGGGCTTTACAACCTTCTCTTTCTTCTTGAACTGGGGCTTCTTAGGTTTCTCCCCCTGAACTGGCGAACCAGGAAAGTCTCCTGCTCCCAGACCTAAACCCTCATCCTCTTCGTACAATCGAATAGGGCTCTTCATTCTCTGTTCCTCCACCGATCTATTCAAACTAGCAGACTCACCAGCCACAGTGGCCATGGGCGTGGTAGTCTTCAAAGTTTCAGTCTCTAAATCCCAATGTTCATCTTCCTGCGTCTCTTCAGAATCAATCGATGCCTCATCAACAATGTGAAATCCTTTCTTAGCCATTGTCTTATTCCTTCTCGGTGTACTCTTCTTCTTAGCAGGTTCAGGAACAACATCTATCCTGATTTCTTTCTCTTTTCCCTTTCCACTTTTTGCTCCCACATTCACGACTTGTCGTTTTCGCTTTGCATCTGGGTCAACATAATGTAATGGATTGTCTTCGTCTGAGTCACTGTTAGCATGTCTCACTAGACCTTCACCTGGATCCTCATAGTCAATTCTCGCCAGATGTCCAAATAAACGTCTAACAGGTGGACGTTCATTCAATGACAAGCCTTTGTAAGCTTTCATTCTAGCCAGTGTATTGATTGACATATGTTCTTGAACTACAATGTGTTTCAGATCCCTCTTCAACTCTTTATATTTATGATCAAAAACCATCTGAAGAAATCTAGGATACAACAAAAACTTCAGATTCCTCGTGCCTCTGACTGGTTCCAACAGATGTTCCATCAGCATCCCTGATACATTGAACGGTTTGTTCAATACCAATGCTACCATCATCGAGCTAATACTCTTTCTCATCAAATCATATCCTCCAGCAGCTGAACCAAAGACGTGAATCATCACATGTGCCAGGTATTTGAATTGCGGACACAGCTTTCCCTTGTGCAATGAGCCATCAGTAATCGGCCCATTGTATTTCATCCTAAGAAAGCACTTTCTCTGCTCCATAAAGCTAAGCTCTCTGGGATCAGTCTTTTCATCTTAAAGATTCAAGGCTTCTCTGATATCCTTCTCTGAAACGATAACAATCTTTCCTTGTATCTTGCTTATAAAAGATGATTCACATTCCCAGAAATCCATCTTAGCTTCCGTCCAAAATTCTTGTATCATGTCACGGTAAATAATGGCAGGTGTAGCAATTGCGTCTATCACCCGACTTCTCTTCAAGAACTCTATGATCTCTGTGAACTCTGTATGCTTCTTAACATCCCCAAGATATGCACAACAGTTGTGCGCATTCTCGAACGGCAACAGTTCTTCTTTTCCTTTCTTGGCAGGTTGTGAAGATGATCCAGCTTGGTCAGTAGACTTCTACTGTTCAGACATGATTCAATCTGCAAAACAAAACAAATAAACATGTTAAAAATCGACAAAATATTCAAAGTTTGAAAATTTGGTATTTTAACTTCTCATTCGCCCAAACGGAGGTGCGAATGAGAAATTAAGGTACGAATGTGAGATTGTAAAGGTACGGATGTGAAATTTTATAAGCAAAAGTTTCATTCAACCATTTTAATTTCATTCGCCCAGACAAATATCTCCTTCGCCCAAATTATGCTCCTTCGACCATTCGAAATGGGCGAAAGAAACTGTTCTTCATTTCAAATTTTCAATTCTGAAAAACAGTTGATTTTAACTTGTTATTTTGATTCATTAAACACCTAACACTTCCGAATAACATTTCCAAACCAACAATTTAACCAGTTAAACATTGATTAAGTGTTTTTAATCAAAAACTAGGGTTTCATTTGAAAAATTAATCGATTACCCAATCAGTTGATGTTTAAACCTAAGTTTTTGGATAATCTCCCCCTAAAACACTTAAACAATGATCCCCTAACACATTTAAGTCCAATTATCAATTGCAAAACCCTGTTCAATAGAAATTAGGGCTTGAACTGAAATGTAAGGATTAAACAATCAAATCTTGATGTTAACCTGTAAAAGTTATTGCAAAATGATCAGCAAAACGAGGCGAACACAATGGTATAAGCTAAATAACACGAGCAACAAGTGGACCTTAATTCAGAATTTTTGAAAAATTTTTGTAAGGGTTTGAATGAGACAGATAAAGTATATATAGACATGCTCCTTCGCCCAATTACACCGGTCGAATGAGAAGCTTTTGGCTTCTTCGACCCTATTTAAAGGTTCGAATGAGGCAAAAGGGTTCGAATGTATAAGTTATTCAAGAACACTCTCATTCACCCAATGTAATTATACGAAAGAACAAACAAAAATTCCACGTTCGACCAAACGAATGGGCGAACGAAAACTAGAATTTTGACAAATTTTCCAAATCTCAAAAACGAGTCCCGTTCAAATTATTTTTCAACTTTTAAGCATCCAACATTCATATTTTCACATTTAAAAGATTACAAAGCTCAAATGGTTCATCAAGGTTTAGAAAATCGGCATCAACCACCATCAGCTATCAAAAATAAGATAGAAATGTAAAATCTTTTTGGATTTTCTAAAGTTTATGCTAAAACACATCTAAAATCTTTTTGAGTTTTGTAATTTTTGACGAGAAAATAAAATGCAGAAAAGTAAAGATAAAACAGTAAATGTTTTGGGATTTCCGGTAAAGGGATCATATCAGTTATTGAGAAATCTGATCACACCGTTGATCTTTTTGATTTATTATCATTAAAGACAATGTGTGATCTGGCAACTGCTGATATTGTGATCCACATAAACTCGCATGCAGACTATTATGCAGTGCTTTAGACTAATACTATTATGTATAGTATAAACAAAATTGTCTGTGGTTCCCATGCACACGACATACTCCCGTATCAAGAAGTAAATGCACAAAGACTCATTGTAAAGCGTGATTATGCTTTCGTCGTCTGTAATTTACAAGGTATAATGCACAAAGGTATACAGGTCAGCAAATTAATGCAGCAAAGTAACATGTGCATTTTACCGGGTTGAGGACTGATATTAATCATGATTTGCATCAGTGATTAATATGATGTAATAGATAATCTTTGATCATCATAAAACATAGAAAGTTCCTCAATTTGGTAACTTTAGGATTTGGCATAAAGCTCTTTTATAAGGACACCCTATCTGATCTAGGTCCGTAATGACTTACAGCAGAAGATCAGAGAGGCTATCCCCAGACAACTAATAACATAACGACCCTAAACCTCCGAGTTTTGTACAAATACCCTATCAAACGAAATTATGGTACTAAGACCATATGCCCATGAGGAGTTCATCCACACAACAATTCGTTTGATATGTATGTATCAGACACGCAGTAATAGGTCTACGAAGCCTATCAGCAAATCACACAGACTCAGACACACGCCCTCTATAGCATTAGATTTCTTTAGAATGTGTCAGATCACCACTGATGTACTATCATTTCCCCTTTTACTCCAGGAAATCATTTTTGGTTTTTCAGATTTTTATAAATTTTTGAATTTACTGTTCCCAGGGATAAGCTGGAGCATTTCGAATGTGTGACTGCCCAGATATCGTTTGTTCACAGAAATCTGACGGCATTAATCTAAGGGAAGAAGTTATAGCAGTCAGCAAAGAGATTTTCTAATTTTTATGGATTTTGAAATTTTTCAATGTTTTTGGATTTTTGAATATTTTTTGAAAAAACAGTAAAAGTTAAACTAAAAAGCGATAAACTGAGGTGGTGATCAGTCTTGTTTTTCTTTAATACCATTAGCTTTCAAAAGATATTCAAATCTCGATTTATCAAAAGCTTTGGTAAAAAGATCTGCGCGTTGGTAATCAGTGTGGATTTTGACCATATCGATCAACTCTTTAGCATAACAATCGCGGATAAAATGATATTTAATCCGGATATGTTTAGCTTTTGAGTGATTTACTAAGTCTTTTGTTAATGCGATTGCGGCTTCATTATCACAGTAAATAGGGGTTTTAAGAAATTGCAAACCGTAGTCCACCATCTGTTGTTGGATCCAAAGAACCTGTGAGCAGCAGCTCGATGCTGAAACGTATTCTGCTTCACATGTGGATAGTGCAACTGCGGTCTGTTTCTTGCATTGCCAGGTCACAAGCCTGCTCCCCATAAACTGGCATCCAGCCGTTGTGGAATTGCTGTCTTTGTCACAGCCGCCCCAATCTGCATCACTAAAAGCGATTAGGTCAAAATTATCATCATGAGGGTACCAAAGTCCTTTCGATGGACAACCCTTCAGATATCTAAGGATACGCTTGACAGCTGCAAGATGACTTTGTTTTGGCTTCGACTGATATCGTGCACAAAGACATGTTGCAAACATTATATCCGGTCTAGAGGCGGTGAGATACATCAGAGATCCGACGATTGCTCTGTATGTAAATGGATCAGTCAGCTCCCCCTTAGCGTCAACTCCAATCCCGTGATTAGGTTGTATCGGGGTATCCATCGGCTTCGAATCTTCCATCTGGAATCGGCTCAAGACTTCAGAAACGTATTTGGTCTGGTGAATAAAGATCCCCGTTGGTCTTTGCTCCACCTGCAAGCCTAGGAAAAACTGCATTTCTCCCATTGCGCTCATCTCGAACTTTTCCTGCATAACTTTTTCAAATTCCCTGCACAGAAGTTCGTTAGTAGACCTGAATATGATATCATCAACATAAATTTGCACAAGAAGCAAGTCATCTCCTGCTCGTTTCGTGAACAGTGTGCAGTCTACCAATCCGCGTTTGAATCCTTTCGAGAGAAGATACGTGCTCAGCTCCTCATACCATTGTCTCGGAGCTTGGTGCAACCCATAGAGAGCTTTGTTTAAGACATAGACCTTATCCCGGTGAATAGGGTCCTCAAAACCTGGTGGTTGACCTACGTAAACTTCCTCTTTGACCACACCGTAAAGAAATGCGCTCTTTACGTCCATCTGATACACCTTGAATTTCTTCCAGGAAGCAAACGCCAGAAACATTCGTATAGCTTCCAAGCGTGCAACAGGTGCATAGATTTCATTGTAATCGATTCCCTCAACTTGATGAAAACCTTGTACAACCAAACGAGCTTTGTTTCTCACTATAACTCCTCTATCATCCTTTTTACACTTAAAAACCCATTTGGTTCCTATCTTCTTTCTTCCCGGGGGCAAATCTGTCAGCGTCCAAACTCCAAGTTTCTGAAATTGTAACAACTCTTCTTGCATCGCTTCCACCCAAGCATCATTCAAAAGAGCTTCCTTGTACGTCCGCGGCTCGACCTGCGAAACATAACAAGCGAAAGACCAGACATTTTGAAAACCAGATTTTTGTATTTTGGCATATAAAGCAAGGTTGCCAATATTCTCTGGTGCATGAGCATTCCTCAATTGCCCTCTTGTCATAACGCTGCTACCAGGATCACCAATAACTTGTTCAAGCGGGTGTATACGATGTATCCGAGATTCCGGATAATCAGGTACTTGCACTCCCGTTTGAGTAGTCAAATTCTCTGTAGAAACCAGATCATTACCCACAGTTGATGATGAAGCACCATTTAGATTTGGGTTCACTGGTGGTGTCACTGTAGCATTGTCCAGAATAGCTTCACTTGTAGCATCATCGTCTTCATCTTCTGATTCCGATGAATTAAGCGTTGTTGAAGCTTCTTGGAACACTTCTTCTTCCATCACAGGAGCAGTAGTATCATTAGAAGCCGCTTGAGGATTCACGGTGATCGGACGCACTAACGGTGAAGTCACTGCGTTTTCGACCTCGTAATATAAACGAAGTACAGCTTCTTCAACCATGTTATCTAGGTTGAATGATTCAAAGAAATCTTTGTAATCAAACATCCAGTCTGGACCGCCTCCCTGTACATTCTGACTGTATCTTTGTACTACGACGTTAGCCCACTCCTCGACTTTTCTAGTTCTTTTGTTGAATACCCGTTTGAGTGGGGTTGCATATCCAACAAAATAGCCTTCTTCAGCCTTTGGTGCGAACTTCTCAGAAGGATTAAGCATTGTACACGGAGCTCCAAACGGTTCTAGATACTCTAGATTCGGCTTTCGTCGGTTCAACAGCTCATAAGAAGTTTTGCCAAACTTCTTCACTGTTAAGACACGATTTAGAGTGTAACATGCTGCGTAAATTGCTTCATTCCAGAATATTACTGGAAGATTTGAGTCCGCAAGCATTGTTCTCGCCGTTTCGATTAAAGTCCTGTTTTTATGTTCTGCGACACCGTTCTGCTGGGGTGTATACGGAGCGTTGTATTCATAATGAATTCCCTTGTTTTCACAAAGATCATCCATCTAAGCATTCTTGAACTCCGTCCCATTATCACTCCTGATTCTTTTAATCTTTAGACCATAGATATTCTCCAGACGAGTGAACAGAACTTTCAGATTGTCAAACATGTCGCTTTTCTGGTGTAAGCACATAACCCATGAGAATCTTGAATAATCATCAGTCACCACAAGACAGTACAATTCCCCAGCATGACTTTTACGCTTGACTGGACCAAATAAATCCATGTGCAAACGCTCAAGCGGTAGTTCAACGGAATTGACTTTCTTTGGTCTATGGGTTTGTTTGTGCTGCTTACCCTTTTTACAACTAATACACTTGTCATTCAAATGGAAATGTTTCACATTAACGCCAGTGACAAGTTCATTTTTCACCAACTGGTTCATCTTTCTCAAATGAATGTGTCCCATTCTCTATGCCACATGATTGATTCTTTTTCTGTAGCCTTAGAGAGGAAACACGTGACTTGGCCATGGGTGGTCATAGCTTTGGACATATCGAGAATATACAAATTGTTTATTCTCGGTGCCTTTAGCATCACCCACTCTTTTGGAAGTTCAAAACCCGGTTTCAGGATGTAGCAAGATTTGTCGTCAAAATAAACAGAAAATTGTTTATCACAGATTTGGCTGACACTGAGTAGATTGTAATCTATCTGCTTCACATACGATATCCGCTCAAATGTCACTACCCCATTGCTAACACTACCCTCCATCGTAATGTAGCCTCCTTTATTTCCTGCAAACGCTATATAACCTCCATTTATATTCTTGATATCAAAAAGTAGCGTGAGATCCCCTGTCATGTGTCCAGAAGCTCCACTGTCAACAATCCAGAGGCTGCTAACAGGGCCAGCTGGAGCTCCCTGCACATTTCAAGTAGAAAAGTTAGATTTTTTGGGGGACCCAAGCCTGTTTGGTCTTGGGTCTTTGAACTGATTGTTTCAAAGATTCACTTGTTTCACAAACATCTTGGGTTTTAACAACCTCTTTCTTTTCACACTCAACTTTTCCTTTTTCAGATTTCACATTCTGTGAAGTTGAAGCACCCTTAGAACCTTTTGATGACCAAGACTGTTCAGATCTTTTCAAGATCCGGATCTGAGATTTTGAGGTCTCAGCCGGTTTCTTTACTTCGTCCTTGAATGTTACCTTCTTGGTTACCTTCTCTGATTTAACAGAGACAGGTCTAACTACTGGTTTGACATTAGGTTTAGTAGAAACCTTTTTGTTTTCAGCAGTTGTGTTCATCAATGGTTTCTTCAATGGTTTCTCAGTGGCTATCCGGTTGCGTCTGTCATAAGTCATCGGACGATTTTCCCTCTTTTTGAAAAAATTGTTTTGGTTATAATAAGGTGCTGGCTGAGGGAAAAACCGTCTTTGTGGATAACTGTAATTATCAACCGGATACTCATATCTTTGCTTCATCTCCACCTCGTGCCTCTTGTGTCGTACATACGGGTAGGTGGCAAGTAAATGTCCCCTTTCCCCGCACTTAAAACACGCACGGTACTCTTCATAGTTTTCTTTGATGTTCGACTTAGAATAACTGGCAATGTGATATTGATCAACCATGCACTGTCTTCTTAAACTCTCAGGAGCTGGGTCCTTTGAGTAAGTCGGCTCAATAAAACTATTTGACTTGTCTGTTGGTTTAACGAATTGTGTGACATTGACCTTTGTGTCTTTAGAATTATCCGAATGAATTTTCTTTAAAATGGCTGGAGGAATATCATTGGTT
This sequence comes from Ambrosia trifida, assembly GCA_028751855.1. NCBI lineage: Eukaryota > Viridiplantae > Streptophyta > Magnoliopsida > Asterales > Asteraceae > Ambrosia > Ambrosia trifida. The sequence continues at coordinate 15,316,618 of CM054131.1, forward strand.
CGTTCATGTTTTGGAAACCAAATTGTACTTTCCTGCCAGATCTTTTCAATTTTAGAATAGTTTACAAATTGAATCGGATATTCGTCATCAGACATAATCTTATCGGAGCCTTGCATCCGATAGAAAACTTTCACAGGTTTATCACACGATTCGTTGTTCACTTCATTTGATTTCTCAGTTTTAGTTTCAATTTTCTTTTCAACAGATTTAACAACATTTTTCTCAACTTTCTTAACCACTTTCTTTTCAACATTCTTATCAACAGACTTCTCATCTTTCTTAGCAACATTCTTTGCTGATTGATTCTTTCTGTGTGCATTAGCCATGGGATGGACAATCTGAGATAGTGAGACCGGTTCAGTAGTGGTGATGTGATTTTCATCAGGGATATCACTCACTTTCTCAACAACCGTCTCAGACTGTTCATCTTCTTCATCAGAATCATCAGCAGCAACCACACCTTCATTGTTTCCCAGAACAGGTCTAACATCAGAATACGGGTCTCCGACACTGGATGTGTTGGACTCGTTATCTGATGTAGAGTCAAATTTGACTAAGCTCTCCGGTGCTATCGCATGCAAATTATGATTTTCGAACAACACCGGAGCTGGGACAGCTTTGTAGTTTGCACTACTCGACTGTGAAGGTTCTTCTATGATGTGGTCAACTACATAAGCCATGTGCTTATAGCTCTCTAACTTTTTATTCACTTTTTCAGCGAAGCACTTGATGGTTGCCATTTCTAACTTTGTGTTTTCCATTTCATTTATATAGTTGTTAATGGCAAGTTGCTTTAAAGACAAAGTGTTTTTCAATTCAGAAATATCTTTCTTGTAACCATCAAGTACTTTGTTGAATTCTTTTGATTCCTTTTGATAAGTTTGACAGTTTATTTTAGCACTCTCAAGTTGTACCTTGAGTTGCTTATTTTCTTCTGTCAATCTATCAAAATCAGAACATTTATCACAAACTTTAGATTGAGATTCAGTACTTATCGGTTTAGGTGGTTCTGTCATTGCCATCAGTGCGAAATGAGCTTCCTTCCCTGCAAAGAATTTTGAGTAGTCAATCTTTGTGCAAGCATCATCCACCATGCACGACTTGCGGGTCATTAGGAAATCTGCTTCAACTAGCAACCGATCGATGTCATCGTCTAGTGAGTTCACACTAGCTTCCGATTCAGAATCACTTTCCATGTCCGAGTAAGCCGAATCATATTGCTCTCCAACATCTGTGACCGAATCAAGAATCATTCCAGACTTCTTGTCTTCACACTCATCATTCACATCCTCATTCAGCTCTTCTATTTTCAACTCCGTCAATTTTTCAGTCACAAAATCTTCTTCAATCTCCACATGTTCATCCAAACTCATCTTTTGTGCCACACAAGCCATATTTCCTATAGTAATCTCTTCCACTCCTAATTGCATACCCGTCCAATGAAAACCTTCATCTTTTTGGATCACAAGTGCTTGGTTTTGATTTTCAGTTTGGTTTTGGGTTTGAGTGTTAGGTGTGGAGATGGGAATAATAGTTCGGTTTGAATTCTGTTGTGTTTGGTTTTGAGATGTGGATTGTCTAGTATTGGTATTTTGTTGTGTGTTTTGACGGTTCTGGTAGTTGTTTTGAGGTTGAAAGCTAGAAATGTTAGGACTGTTGTATGATACCTGGTTCTGGTTTTGGTTTTGTCGGTTTTGGTAGCTTGAGTTGAACGGGTTTCGATTACCTTGTTGAGCCGGCTGTGTACACTCTCTCTTGAAATGACCCTTCTCACCACAATTAAAACATGTGACCTTGGCTTTGTTAAAGCCATAAGTGGTGTTTGGAGAAGTAGAAAGGTCAGTTCTCCCTGTTTTCTGGATAAAATCAGTGGCTCTTCTCATGATACTAGCAAACGCCCACTGTATATCCATAAGCTCCATTTCCTCTTTATCGATTTGTGCATAGTCCTCATTGGTTAGATTGTTGTTCCCAATCTGACTAGCAACTAAACCGTTGTATGAGGCAACCATTGCAGATACTAATGCTACATGCTGTTGAGCAATCTCAACAGTAACATTATTAAGGTTAGAAGTCTAACACAATCGGACTTTGGTTTGATTGTGTTTGAGTGATCTGCATTTGATTCATGTGAGGATTATATGGTTGTTGTTGAGATTGGCTGGCAGTGTAACAGGCAGCTTGTTGCATAGGTGAAAAAGGTGGGATGAAATTAGGTGTTTGATAAGGTTGTGGTGTATATGATGATGTTTGGGCAAGATAGTTGATTGGTGCTTTGGTGGGTTCAACAACATTAGATACACAAGCAACATGAGGTGCAACGTTTGAAGTAGAGCTGGAAGTAGAAAGGGAAGTAGATGTACCACTAACATACAACTCTGGGTTCTGTGGAATCTGTGCTCTCTTAGCTTTCCTCTTCTCCTCCATCTCTTTGTTCTCCAGTTTTTGTATGAACTCATTGATAGTCCAATACTGGTATGCATCTTTTTCTTTCAACACTTCAATGTGTTGGTTCCAATATGGTGGTAAAGCATCAGCAAATTTATCCACCAGTTCAGACATAGGTATGCAAATCTCGTAACTCGAGAGCTCTGTGAGCAAGTGGCAATACCTTGGAACCAATTCTTTTAAAGTCTCGTTACCCATGTAACTAAAATTTTCGAACTCTTTGCGAAGCTCTTCCATTCTCAGCTTCCTAGTCTTCTCGTTACCATCATGTCTGTTTCTCAGCATATCCCACAACTGTTTTGAAGTAGTACACGATCCGAACTGATGCAGCAAGTCAGTGTTGATTGCCTGAGATAATTGAGAAAACGCCTTTTTCTCGATCGCGAACTTCTTCTTCTCATCATCACTTAAGTTCTCCAATGGTATAGGTTCACCAGTGTTCTCCAGAATAGGAGCAACATAACCTTTCACTATCATCTGCCATGCCTCGGCTCCCTCTAAGCCTTGTCCCTCCACATGTATCTTGAACTTTGTCTTCCATGTGTTATAGTCAATCATATCCATGAGCTTTGGTGGACGATTTCCACTGCCTGATGATAGATCATGAATGAGTGTAGATATGGCATTGGTCGTCTGTGAGTGAACGGCAGCTGCTGCTACTCCCCAATAATCGCCAATTGGTTGCTGTAATGGTTGCACAACTTGCTGAGGAGTAGAACTAGTCATAGCCATGTAGTTGATTGGCTGAGATGGTGGACTAGACTTCTGGGCTACAACTGTCCATGGATCTCTGGTTGTCTGCTGCTGTGGTGCTGGATTAGGTCTTGGCGTAGTTGGAAAGTTCCACATCTTAACCTGTAAATGTTCAAACACGAAAAGATTAGAAAAATTTTAAAACAGATTTTACCTTCGCACTAACGTATGGTCGAATGAGGAAAATTCATCTCCTTCGACCATTTGGAAAGGTACGAATGTGGACTATGACAACACACAAACTCTTTCGACCCTTTGAACTCTCTTTCGACCGTTTGTTCCCTCCTTCGACCGTTCGATTGGTCGAATGAAACTCTGATGGTCGAATGTACAACAATAAGCTATGAAACTCTACGTTCGACCACAAAATCAACACCTTCGACCAAAAATTCACTCGTTCGACCAAAATCACTCACACATTCGACCGTTCTCTCTAGGTTCGACCCTGCTCTTTCAAAAACGGTTATTCTTTGAAAATCAGTTAATTTTGATCATGTTTATCAAATGTTGATAGATTTTGATGATTTTAATCAGGTTTTGATCCGGAATTGATTTGGAACAAGTTTATCAAAGAGAATTATCCATTTTAACCATGAAAACAAGTTCGAATCAATCAAAAACTCATCAAATCAGTTTGTTCTATGAAAACATAAACTTTTTGACCAAAATTGGGTCCAAATCAACTGAGAAACTATCAATTTGTGGTTGTTTGATCCAGAATGGCTCTGATACCACTTTGTATTTGCTAAAGGATCGATAAATCTACAAAGAAATGATCAAACAAGTTTGATTTAGGTGCTGAAACCCTAAACCAATCACAAAATGATAATCAATCAGATCAAAACAAACAAATCATCATTCAAAGCTTTTCTCATTAATAAACAACTCAATTACACGTTAATATGATCAAAACATTAAAGACACAACGTGAATTAAGCTTAACAAAACTCTAGAGAGACACACTGAAAATGGAGGGAACAATAATGACTGAACTACTTTCAAAAAATGAGCTTGACCTATTTATATGCTGCACATTCGCCCATCACGTAAGTGCGAATGTGCACATTCGACCAAACAGACCGGTCGAACCAAGCAATACATAACATTCTAATTCTACCTTCGCCTCCTGTCTCTCCTTGGTATAAACCTTCTTCCTTCGCACCTATCATTTTCTTCCTTCGCCCACAATAATACTCCTTCGCCCATTCGACACAAAACATTAACATATGTTTATTGTAAATCCAAAGCATTAGTCGCACAATTATGCATCTACATGATTGATTTAAAAGACATGCATGGTGGGGTGATTAATTATCACTTATCAGCTAGAAATTTACATGATGTCTAAGATCTCACATAACGACATGTGACATACCCCTTTTTGTTTATTTTATATATATATATATATATATATATATATATATATAAGGGTTCCGGTACAAAAGGTTAAAATTGTGAGAAGGGTAAGAAGGACTTCCTATGTGACATGTGGCACTAGTGTAGATTAATGATAAGGCTAATTAGGTAATTATTCAAAAATCAATTAATTTATTAATTTTAATTCTTTTTAATTAGGAAGTGATTATAGGGCTTTTATTTTCAAATAAACAACCGAATTACACAATACTATCTCTATAATTCGATAGTTTTTCTGGTTTTGTTGATGGGTGTGTTTTACGCTGATTCATAATGGGATTTATTTTCATGATGTGTTTTACGAGCTTGAACAAGAAATCCGAACACATGATGTGTGTTTTGAGACAAAATGTGCAGGTCAAACACATACCCCCGTAAAAAATCGTTTTTTATACCCTCAACCAAACCTCATTTATAAAACATAAGCAACAAAAAACACATTTGCTGATGGGATTTTATTTTCATGATGTGTTCTACGAGTTTGAACAAGAAATCCAAAGATATAAATTAAACACACAATGAAGAAATTAACTAATACAATCAGCATAATCAAATCGAACAAATGTTTCACTATCATGAATCAATTTCATTAGTAATAACAATCAATTTTAACAATGAGATGTCAACCGATTACAAATTCAACAAATATTAGAAACAATAATTTCAATAGTCAAACACTAATTAGATCCAAACATAAAACACACAACTGCGTTCCGTAAATTATCCGACCTCGTGTTTTATCATAAAAAAATTCGACTTCCCCAAATGTTCTATACAATGTGTTTTATCACCAACAAGCTTCTTCTCCAACCTCTTGGTCAACAACTTTATGCATTCCATAACACAAAACAAAAAAAAACCCATATCAAATTCAACAACTTTGTGCATTCTACCAAATATTCAACAATTTTGTGTACCTTGTAAATGAGTTTTTCCCCTTTTCTCAGGTTTTTATCTTTTAAAAAACAGGGTACAAACAATGAAGCATTGCGTACAAGAACAATCTTACCACCACCGTGGCAACCACCTGCCGGATCTGACTGTGGAAACTTTCAGCGGCCACTTGTCTGATGCTATAAACATGTTTGTAGATATAGAGAGATGTAGCACTTTAAAATTTGGAACCCATTTGGTGTAGGCAGACTGATCGATAGATAAAGAGAGAGAGGGAGATTGGGAGAGAGGGGAAGATAGAAGAAGATGAAGATAAAACACAATATGGTGTAGGTTACTGATAGATAGGTATAGAGATATATAGAGAGAGAGAGAAAGAGAGATGGGTTATGATTAATAGATAATCTAGGAATTCTTTTAATGATTTTTTAGTGTTTTGACAACTATACCCTCACAAGTCCCAATTTATTAATTAGATTATAACACAATTTACAACTTTGCCATCCATTTAATCTCAACCATCCATCAACATGATCTAAAGGCCACAATTATTTCTCACCCTTCTCACAAAACACATCTTTTGTACCCTAACCCCACCCTATATATATATATATATATATATATATATATATATATATATAGATATAGATGTATAATTAAATTCTCTATAGAAGTCATAATACTAGGTAGATATTTTTATCATAATTTTATATCTTATAATATCAAATAAATTTATATAAATAATAAGCTTGTTTAGGCTTGCGAGCCGACTTAGGGGCCGTTTGGCAACTTCTGAATGGATAAGTGCTGACCTAGTAAGAGGTCTGAATGGTTAAGAGGTTTTAAATTGTTAAGTGCTGAATCATTAAGTGATGTTTGGTTGGACATCTGAATGGCTAAAAATTCTTGCTGTTTTTTTTTCAGGGTCGTAGGCAGGCTTTGTTTTCAGCTTTTGGTTCGTGGTTTATCGTTTTCTCGGCTGCAGGCAGGCTCTGTCGCGCGTCCACAGTAGGCCCTAATTTAGTCATACATATCTTAGGATCTAACCCATTAAGAGCCAGGGTCAGACGTGTTACTACGTTTAGAGTTCGAACGTTCACATCCAAACAACCCCTTGTCTGACTCAGTCAGACCATGTGCCCAGTCAAAGCCATTAAGTCAAAAACAAACAGGGCCTTAAGCTCGACAACGAATTGGGCTTGGGCTTTTTTACCAAACACACATTTTTTTTGGCTCGAGCTCATATTTTTAATTAGCCAGTCTGGAGTAGCTCATAAGTAGCTTGGCTCGTGTCATAATAATTTAATTGTTTTTTATTTGTCATTTAAAACAAACATGATATATGAAAAACAATGGATTTAACAATTCAAAAACCTACTACATTATCATTCCAAATCTTACTACATTATCATTCCATTGCTTCTAACCAAAATATCTATATCTATACTACTATATAGTGTATTCTGGACGGGTAATATCGTCATTTCATATTTATTTATATGGGTAAAAATGTAATTTCATTAGATTAGTAAGACAAATTTAATACGGCAATTTAATACAAGTCAAATTTCATTTATAATCTCTTTTTTGTTAATTTTGTTTTTGTTTTTCATATATTGATTTGATGCATTTTTAAGACGATTGTTTTTTTAATTTGGCAAAATTACAAAAGTCGTCCTTTATGATTATAACGAATTGCAAACCATGTCATTTAGTAACACAAATTACAGAAAACGTACTTTGTGTTCACAAATCTTTACACGTTATGTCCTTTGGCAATAACTCAATTAACTTTTCTTGTTAAATATGGCCAAGTGGACCCCATGTGAGGGTAGATTAGTCTTTTTACCCATTTATTATAAAAATAATCTTTTAATACATAACTCTCTATTTTCTCACCCTTAAGTTTAATCTTTCCCCACTCTTTGCCAACCGACGGTATCACCCACCACCACTATACCCTCACATGAGGTTCCCTTGGTCGTATTTTAACGAGAAAAAATAACTGGGCTAGGGTAAAAGGACGTAACATGTAAGGGTTTGTAAATACAAAGTACGTTTTCTGTAATTTATATTTTTAAATGACATCTATGTCGGTTCACCTCCTTTCCAGTGCCTCCTCATTGCAGAAACAACTATTCACCTCCTTTCCAACAACACACCCTTTAAACCACCATTGGGTGTGACTGATCACATCTTCAATCACTGTGCTTCTTTCGATATCCTTAATCAGTTTTAACCGGAATTTATTTTTCCCTTCCATTTACCAATTAAATCCTACTTTATACCCTTCGTAATAGCATCATGGTTTATATATGGACGGAGTTGAGAAGAAGACAAGCCGAATCACATGTGATGTTCGTGTGTCCACGGCCGGTGGTTGAATTTGGAGGTCCTACGAACCAAATTTTTAGAGTGCAATAAGAACACATTAATCATGCGGTAATTGTTTTGATTTAGCTACTGTTTTCATGAAATCTTCTCTGTTTAGGGGTTTGTTTCTTTGTTACAAAACATATAACATATACTTTTTTTTTTAAACAAAAAAAGGTAATAGACAAGATATGGAGCAAAATATTGATTGTAAGTTTTATAGTTAATTTATATCATATGTTTTGTTATTGTTAGTTATTGTTGTTAGCAACCATTTATATTATTGGGAAATTAACAGTTGAGTTTGGTTAGGTAGAGGAATCAAATCTAAAATCTTTGTTTAACACATCATAAAACATATTTAAAACTAAATGGAATTGCTTAAATTCAGATACATAGCCTAAGTGAAGATGTTCCTTCGGCGATTACTAAGTTAAGGCTAGGCAAAATATTGACAATAGAGGAATTCCTACTGTTAAAGTTGATTTGTATGCGAATAAATGAATTTTTAGCAAACTTGGTTAAAAATTAAGAATTAGTAACTTCCGTTGAAATGTAAGATGATGGTGCTTTTATTATTTACTTAATTACTTGAAACATATAAGGAGTCTCTTTGATAAACTAGTGGCCACAGATTTGACCGGATGTCTGACCATGTTAAAAAACATAGGGTGATTTTTATTACATTTTCTTTGATACTGCAGTTTATATCCTCTCGAAAATGGCTAGAGTGCGAACTTCAATTAGATAAAATTAGAATGATCTTTGTTGTTTAACTTTTGTACATTATAAATTGTCGGCTCCACTGTAACGTGCAAGCTCACAATACAATATCCCGCCCGCATAAACAAATTTTGTACCAAAAACACACGTAGGGACTCGAATGTAACATATTATTACTTAGGTGCTTTAACCAACCGGCATAGACTGTCACTTTGCTTTCCTCACCGTTTAAACGGCCCTTCAAATCAAGCAGAAAACAAACAGCGAACCAATTAACCAAACAACATGCAGTCCCGCTGCAACGCGCGAGCTCCTGCTAGTAATTCCTAACGACACCCATCATTAAAATCATATCATAAAGGAGAAGACCTTAAGACTTTGAAAAGTAAACACAAAATAAATAGATATGGCCCATTTAAGATCCAAGTTGTTGCTAGTGGTTTTCAAGGAAATTACAATGTTATTTGCTTTCAATATACTTGGTTTATTTTGTATTTAAAATACTAAAAAACAAAAAAAAAAAAAAATCAAAATATATAATTACCGTTTTAGGTATGGATTTTTTTACCCATCTAAATATATATGATGTAATACAACACCAATTGACTTGTTCATAAGTAAATGAGTAAAAATTAGTACTCGACTAATAGTCTACTCGTACTGCTAATTTGGATCAAACAGTTTGAGAAATAATGCAATTTATTTTTCCATAAAGAAATTACATGCATGAAATAGTTTGAGAAATAATGCAATTTAGTAAAAGAAATGATTTCAATGTGAATAAGCAAGTAATTTACAAATTTTAGTGAAAAAAAAAGGGTCGTTCACATTGAATAATCATTTCTTTCACTAAATTGCATTATATCTCCATCTATTTCATAGATATGATTTTGTTTTTGGAGAATCTATATATATATATATATAGGGTAGGTTTCCGGTAAGAAAATAGTTTTATGTAGGAAGTGTAGGAAGTGTTTTCAACCGTTTGATCTAGAAATCGATGGTTTAGATTAAAAGTTTAGGTTAGTTAATATTATACTAATTATAATTTAATGGTCAGGGGTAGGATGGTCCAATAAGTGTTTTAAAAGAGGGCAGGAAAGTCATTTTCTTTTATTTATCTAGAAACTCCTCCTTAATTCAAGCTAAATTGTTTATCTCTCTTATTTACTCACCTCTATCTCTCTCTCTCTTTCTCTCTCTCAATAAAATCAAAAATTAAAAAAAAAACAAAGCAGGTTTTAGTCATCTTCTTCCTCTTTGTATCTTCTTCTTTTTTCTTACTAACAACCGTCATATAAACCTAATAACTATAGTCTTGTTTTACAGATCCAAATCGGGGTAAAAACACTACGCAAGGAAAAAAAAGAAAAAACCCCAAACCGTTTGTTGATCCAAACGCCTTCGAACAAAAAACGACTCAAATGGAGGGAAATCAAATTTTTGAAATAATGTTTTAATTAGTGATGAGTCTATGGTATAGATTTATCAGATTCTTTTTTTAGTTTTGTGATTTTGTGTTCTTACTTCTTAATCGCTGATCTTTATAATAGTGTTATTAGATACTTTTTTTGTTTTTAATTTTTTGTTCTTAGGTATCTTCAATCACTAGTATTTATAATGGTGTATTATAATTATTTTTTAGATAATGTTTTAATGGTGTTTTATAATAGTGTTTTATATAATCGGTTTTGTATTTTTTGTTTTCTTAATGTTTTAATGGTGTTTTATAATAGTGTTTTATATAATCGGTTTTGTATTTTTTGTTTTCTTAATTTTGTGTTATTAAGTATCTTAAATCGCTGGTCTTGATAAATTGTGTTTTATAATTGGGTTTTAGATAATTTGTTGATGGTGTTTTTATAGTAGTGTTTCAAATAGTGTTTTATAAACCTTCTGCCATAATCGAACAACCAATAGATAAAAATTATATATTTGAAAAACAATGAAGAATCGATAAAGTGTTATAGAGATTAAATATTGTTACGAAAATGTGGAAGAATTAGTTATTTTAGGATAATTGAATTTCATTAAAATCCATAATTTTGATGCTAAATTAGTGGGTTGTGATAATTAATAAAATGAATAAAAAGTCTATTATGCCCTTGATCTAAATATTTAATCAGATTTGATCCAACGGTTGAAAACACTTCCTACACTTCCTACACAAAACAATTTTCTTACCGGATCCTCTACCTATATATATATATATATATATATATATATATATATATATTGCAAAGGGATTAATCTTACATGTCATACTCTTATGCAATCTCTCATTTGAGAGATGCCACATAAGATGTGATGTGGCACCTTTAAACCAATTAAAAAAAAAGAAATAAATATGATTTAACCTAATATATTATAATCTTTAACCTAATCTATTAAATACCTAATCTACTAAATCTAAATATTAAACATTTATTATTTTATCTCTCGTGTTTCCTCTCATAACTTTTAAACGTTAATATCTTTTATATACGAGATTTTATAAAGAAAAAAATTACACCAAATTAACGAGCGTTTTATTATCTTTCCAACGAGTACCATAATGCTATATAAAAATCGGAGAAAAAAATGACTATTTTTTGTAACCCGACAGGTATTGTATCGGGTTTGGGATTAGTTTAAAAAATTGTGGATTTGGGTCGGGTCTGGGATTAGGTGATACCCGACCCGATTACCCGAAACAACATACCGAAATACCCGAACTACATACCTGATCATATACCCATGAATTTTTTAACGCATCACATAACCCTTAGACTAATGCGTTCGATATTTCAATAATTAACTTTTTTTTTTCTTATTTCATGTTAGTTCTTTTTAAAATAGACTAATGCGTTCGATATTTCAATAATTAACTTTTTTTTTCTTATTTCATGTTAGTTCTTTTTAGAATGATCGATTACAAACTTCCGAATTCATTTGTAATGGCACTAGATTTATACCCCGGCGCAGAGATTCGTTTTTTTTATATTTGAATATGATAACTTATGGCAGAGATTTGTTTAAAATAATAATAATAATAATAATAATAATAATAATAATAATAATAATAATACATTTTATTATATTATATTAGATATTTCAACCCGGGACGCTCCCGGGATAAAAACTAGTATATACATATGATTGATGTTTTGATTTGATAATGCTTCTAAGAAAAGTTGACTGAAAATTCTCCATAAAAACAAGTAAACACAAAATATCCTAACGATTCCCACCATTAAAAGTCATAAAGGAGAAGAGAAGACCAGACACTTTGAAAAGTAAACACAAAATAAATAGATATTGCTCACTTATGATCCGATTTGTTGCCGGTGGCTTTCGTGGAAACTACATTGTTATTTACTTTCAATAGTTTGGCTATTTTGTATTTAAATAAACCAACAGCTACACGTCAGTAGTATCAAAACTTCTTAAAACAATCTTATTTATGATTTAACTCATTTGTAGTTAAGATAATCAGTTTGTTTAATTCCACAAACTAAAAAGATTGTGACACTACACATTTGTGTGGTTCACATATTGCCCAACCGTATATCTTAATATACATTCAACATTCATTTCATCCTACCTTCTTTACAACCATCTGCTAAAAAATTCTTAAAAAAATCATACCTTCTATCAATGGCTTCTTCAAGTTCATGTGCTCAGAGCAAGAGCTACGTGTATGATGTGTTTCTAAGCTTCAGCGGTGAAGACACTCGCAAGACCTTTGTTGATCATCTTTATGATGCTCTTGATCGACAAGGTATTTGCACCTTCAAGGATGACGAGAAACTCGAGAGAGGAAAAAATATCAGTGATGAGCTCTTACAGTCCATTGAAGACTCGAGATGCTTCATTATTGTTTTCTCCAAACGCTACGCGTCTTCATCATGGTGCTTAAACGAGCTTCTCAAGATCATGGAGTGTCATAAGGCTGGCGAGCGGATTGCCTTCCCCGTGTTCTACGATGTGGATCCGTCTGAAGTCCGAAAGCAAACTGGAGCAGTTGGAGAAGCCCTTGCCATACATACGAACAAGGATGAATCAGAGGTTGGGCAATGGAGAGAGGCTCTTAAAGCAGCGGCTGATTTGTCTGGTTGGGATGTCAGGAAGACTGCTAATGGGTATATCCTTCACTATCTCATATTCTTTACTTAAATTATAAAGTTAATTTGAGTCTTGTTGAAAGATGAACACAAAAATATGAAATATGTATATACTTATTTCACAATTTGTGCATACTAGACCTGAAAATTAATTATTCATGTGGCTCCGGCAAGTTAATTGAACATTCTTCTATGATCTGCAGGCATGAAGCTCAAGTCATAAAGATTATTGTTAAAGAGGTTTTAGTCAAGTTAAGTCCCTTTGATATTCACGTTGATGAGAATTTAGTAGGCATGGAAAAAAGGATGGAAGCTCTCGATCCGAGTTTAGATATTGGAAGAGATGATGTGCGCATGATAGCGATCAAGGGCATGGGAGGTGTAGGGAAGACAACATTGGCCTGGGCTATTTTTGATAAACTATCCATTACTTTTGAAGGTAAAAGCTTTGTTGAGAATGTGAGGGAAAAAACCTCTAAGCTCGGTTTGGAGAAGTTGCAAGAACAAGTCCTTAGAGATGTATTAAAGGATAAACACATTAATGTTCAAGGTGTTCAGGACGGGAAAAAAATAATGAGAAAGAGGTTGCGTGGTACAAAAGTTCTTGTTGTTCTAGATGATGTGGACCGTGAAGAGCAACTTGAGGAATTAGCCGGTGATCCTAACTGGTTCAAGCCAGGAAGTAGAGTTATAATTACAACAAGAGATGAGCAGGTGCTCAACATATACACAGAGAAGTGGATCCATGGTGTCAACCTGTTATCTACTGAGGAAGCAATTCGGCTCTTTAGTAGGCATGCATTTAGGAAAAATGTTCCAACTCAAGAGTATGAAAAACAATCACGCAAAGTTGTACATTATGCTGCTGGTCTCCCCTTATCAATCAAAGTTTTGGGTTCACTTTTCCGTGGTAAAAACAAGCCTGAATGGAAAGATGCACTATCAAGACTCAAAACAATTCCACTGAAGGAAACTCTTAAAGTATTGGAACTAAGCTATGAAAGTCTCGAGGATGATTACAAGGAAATATTTCTAGATTTAGCATGCTTCCTTAGACATTGGAAGAAAGACGATGCCATAAGAGTGCTTGAAAGCTGTGGATTTCACGCTACAAATGGATTAAGAGTTCTTGAGCAAAAATCTCTAATAACAATTACAGAAACGTATGGATTCATAAGCATGCATGATAGTATAGTAGAAATGGGCAAGAATATTGTACGTCGTGAGCATCCGGATGAGCCCAACAAACATAGTCGACTATGGATTCAGGAGGAAATTGAAAATGTCTTGGCTGATAACTTGGTAAGTCGGAGATGGAACTTACAATTTTTCATTAGTTATAACACCATTTTTTATCCTTTTTCTTGAATTACAGGGTAGTGAAGCAACAAGATGTATATATCTAGAAAGAACTCCAGATATTTATTTGCAAGGTGTGGGAAATATGAAGAATCTTAGATGTCTTATTGTGAACCATAGTAAGTATGATGTTTCCCATGACTTTGTGAAGATTGACGAAGCACGACGATACTTTCCAAATTCGTTACAATATTTAAGGTGGCATAGATACCCTCATTGGTGTTTACCCAAAACATTTGAAGCAAATAACCTTGTTGCACTTGAATTGTACGAGAGCAAACTTGAACAACTTTGGGAAGAGGGAAAGGTAAAGTGGTTGATTGATTGTTATTTAATTATCACGATATATGTATAGGTTCTATCTATTTAGATACCCCTTCTATTTTGACACCCACCACCACCTATACAATGCATATAGGACAATACGCCTAGTGTAGGTGTTGAATCTTTTAAAAAAGTTTTTGTTTTATAAAATTTGATTTTGTTTAATTTATAACATGATTTCATTTATAAAATTGGATCGTATAGTTGTAATATTTTGTTTTTGTTTTATAAAATTTGATTTATTTTTTATAAAACATGATTTTGTTTATAAAAAGTTATTTTAGTTATAAAATGGATTTTATTTAATGTTTTTGTTTAGTTTAACTTAAAAAAATAGTTGTAAACAATAATTATATATTGTTTTAAACAGTCATAAAACACTCCTATTAAAAAAATAATTTAAAATTATATAATTGTTATAAACTTTGTTAAATCTAAAAATATTGTATAAAAATACATTAAAAAAACTAGTTATAGTAACACTAACAACGTATTTTACTTTTAATTTTGTTTTATTTTTGTCTTATAATAGGTTATGAAGAACCTCAGATTCCTTAATTTAGCTAGGTCTAAGTTAAAGAGGCTTGACCTTGGGTTTGCCCCCAATATTAAGAGATTAGATCTTAGAGATTGTAAAGATTTGGTAAAAGTATACGTGTACGGTGGATGTTTAAAAAGCCTTGTCTATTTAAACCTAAGTGACTGCAAGGGTTTGAAATCGTTATCTTTTGTCAAGCTGTTTGAATCTCTTGAGGTTCTTCTTTTAGAGGGATTAAATCTGTGGGAATTCCCAGAGTATATAACCGAAGGACACTCCATCAATAGTTTGCAAGAGCTGAATCTTTCATGTAATGGAGGTATAAAGGAATTGCCAGAGGAGATTGGCCAAAGGGAATGTTTAGAATACCTTGATTTAAGTTATACAAAAGTTAAACATCTACCTGCTAGCATTTGTATGTTGAAACATCTCAAAACCCTACTTCTTGAATATTGTTTATGTCTTGAGAAGTTACCTGAGGATGTTGGGCAATTAGAATCTTTGGAGAAATTATATCTATGCAATTGCACTAATTTAAGAGAAATCCCCAACAGCATTTGTATGTTGAAACATCTCAAAACCCTAGATCTTTCATATTGTAAATATCTTGAGAAGTTACCTGAAGATGTTGGGCAATTAGAATCTTTGGAGAGATTAAATCTAGGATATTGCACTAATTTAAGTGAAATCCCCAACAGCATTTGTAACTTGAAATGTCTCAAACAGTTGCTGCTTTTTGGATGTAAGAGGGTTGAAAAACTGCCAGAAGAAATAGGAGATTTAAAACGTTTACAAAGATTAGATGTTAGGGATACTCCTGGCATAACTCAGCTTCCACAGAGCCTTTCTTTATTGAAAGGGCTGAAAATCTCCAGATCTGAATTGAAAGATCAAATGTCAGATGATGATGGTTTTATTCAGCTATGCTTCAAGTATGATATTAAGAAGCGTCAAATACAGGGTTTTCAACATCTAAAAACCCTTGACCTTAGAAGATGTGTCATAAAAGAAGTGCCTGGGGCCCTTGGGCAATTGGAATGTTTAGAAGAGCTAAATTTAAGCTACACAGATGTTCAACATCTCCCTGATAGCATTTGTATGTTGAAGCATATGAAAAAACTAATTCTTCAACGTTGTGTATTTCTTGAGAAGTTACCTGATGCAGTTGGCCAACTAGAGTCTTTAGAGGAATTATATCTATCATGGTGCTATAGCATAAGAGATATTCCGGGCAGCATATGTATGTTGAAACAACTGAAAATTCTGGACCTTTATCATTGTTTCTGTCTTGAGAAGTTACCTGATGATGTTGGGCAATTAGAATCTTTGGAGGAATTATATCTGACAAGGTGCTATAATATAAGAGAGATTCCGAGCAGCATTTGTATGTTGCAACATCTCAAAAAGTTGGAGCTTGAAGGCTGTAGGAGGCTTGAGAAACTGCCTAACGAACTCGGAGTAATAGAAAGTTTACAATTCTTAGTTATTTGGGATACTGGCATAAGTCATCTTCCACCGAGCATTTCTTTGTTGAATGGTCTGGAAACAAAAGCACAAAGTTCATGCAGCAGTTCTTTGTAGAGTTAGATATACTAGCAGCAGGCAGTTCCAAGAAGCAAAAGAACCATTAGAAGGTACTGAAACTGATATGATTATAGGTAACTTTATTGTAAATGAATAATTACATGTGAAAATGAAACATGTTACGAATCCAAATAAAGCTGGTGTTAACATTATTGAATAATAAGCAGAATTTTAACTTTGCGAGTTGTAATTAGCACTAATTTATCAAAATCGTCTTTACTTTCTAATTTTAACTGTTGAATTCTGATCTAACTTTGCTAAACTGATCACAGATAAAGTGCTGTTGTTTTGCTGGTGAATTGCTCAATTGCTGATCAAGAATTCAAAAGTTTGACCAGAGGTCAGCCGTCCATACATGAATATGTAACCCTTAAAACTGAACAATATTTCTGTGTTTTCAAAGCTTGTGTTCATCATCCATATACTATATCTCGGACTAATATGATCAGAATCACCTCCTTATAAACATATAAATTCTTTTCCATTTTAACTTGTGAACACAGTTTGACTATTATGGAAAGTCAACTGTTGTGATTTTCTTTGACTTGAATCTAATTACAACATTTTCTTTGAAGCAGCATTTGTTTGTTGAAACAACTGAAACATTGTTTCTGTATTCTGAAGCATCTCAAACAGTTACGCCTTAAGGCTGTAGGAGGCTTGAGAAACTGCCTGATGAACTCGGAGAATTAAAAAATGTGCAATTCTTATTTATTTGGGATACTGGCATAAGTCATCTTCCACAGAGCATTTCTTTGTTGAGTGGTCTCCAAATTTATGGATCCATATCACACACGAAATCTGCTGCTCCCTTCCAAGTTCCACGTTAATACAAGATCCCTCTCAGACGCATCTCTTTCAACGCGCATAGTTTCAGTGATCACTTGTGCAATTGTGAGTTGCGTACTTTTTACTGCAACTGTGAGTTGGCTACTTTTTAGATCTGATCTGAATGTGTAACAGTTACTTGTGGTGCTGTATTGCTATTAAGTTGCTCAAATGTGTGAAGGATGCAGTGACTGTTACTACACCTGTGCTCTGATACCATGAACAAATCTATCAAGAATCCAAGAGTTTGACCAAAGGTCAAGTGTCAATACATGAACATGTAAACCTTGAATTAAGCCATATTTATGTGCCCATCGTGTCCATATACTCTCTAAAATCTTCGGGGACTAATGAAATCAGAATAACCTTTTTTGTACATAAAAATACTGTTTTTATTAAACTTGTGAACATGGTTTGACTACTATGGAAAGTCAACTACTGTGATCTTCTTTAAGCTCAATCTGATTACAACCTTATATTCTACAGATTTCCAGTTTACACATTTTTAAACATTTCTGGAAGATATCAGCTTGTCTTTGTCATACTTCAAGACTTACAATTTTAAGCTTGAAGAATTTGAGATGGTCATACACCTTCCAATTAATTTCTAAAAACTCACTGATTTTAACTTTGTGTCTTTTTTTTTTTCTATTCCAGGATCAATTGTCCATATCAATACAAGGAAACGATAGATGGTCCGTCAACCTCAGCATAAAAGAGTATGTTATCAACACACGAGGGTCCAACTCTGGCATACACAACATGGAATTAAATCGTGTAAACTGTAAACAAGGGACACGGGGCTGGGCGAACTAAGCATCTGTGTAGCGCAGTAGTAGAATGTGAATAAGTTTTTGATTGTTTTGTTTTACAAAAGCTATTGTGAATTTACTTCTTGAGTTCAACTGAGTTTGAGACATTCATATTGTAGATAATGAAAGTCTGCTTAAAGATTTTTTTCGTAAAAAATGAAAGTATCTTGGTTTTTTATTAATCATATTATCTCATATAAAAATTATAAATCAAAAGGTGGCAAAAACTTTATTTACTTTTTTGCATGTACTCTAATTCAACCTCACAAAACATAATGTTGCAAATTTTAACATAAAAAGTATTTAAAAGATATTGACGCCATTCTTTTCATATTTCTTCACATGATGGATTGCCCAAAAGGAGCTGACTGAATATAGAATGATTCGTGTTTTGTGACTGAAATACGTTACATGGAATCCTCAGGGAATATGTTTATACACACATCACAAATACACAACTTACATAGAATATATATTACCATAATTTTGATAAAGATGGAATATTTGGAAGCCAAAACATGAACACGGGCTAGACATGAAAGCATAACGAAAAAACATGGTACACGAATTCAACAACCAGAAAGAACCTGGTATGTGGCGCTATATAATCTATTACCAAAGAAAATAGCTATCGCACCCATGCAACTGCATCGATCTCATCTCGTGCCGCCTTGTACAGTTCAAGTCTTTTGTCAATTTCTTGCCTCTTTGACATTAGTGATGGATCTTCGTCTAGCAACTCCGCCAGCTGCTTACCCTGAAAACATATCACTTTTACAAATTAGGATTATTTTATCTTCCATTAGTCACATATTGCAAGTTTGATTGACTTTCACCGTAAAAGGTTGGGTGGCGTTGAATAAAGCCCTCAAGTACCACATAAGTGTTACATCATCACCACGTAGACAATGAGCTTTAACTAACCCACTCTTTAACATCCATTGTGTGGAAGAAAAAAAGAAAAGAGAAAAAAGGTTATTTGTGGAAAGGAAGTGGGCCCCCTACATCAAGATGTTGGCGCTCGTTAGTGGGGTAGCGAGCCCCTCAATAATGCCCCGGAATCGGTGTTGGGGCGCTATAAATCTGAGGTGGCTAGGGACGCCACTGCACACCCACCCACCTAAGTTATGTCAAACCAAAATTGTAGAACAAGAGTTACCTCCCTCCTTCCTATTTGCGTGTAGAAGTAACTTAACAGATTTTGCTTAGCCTCTTTAACTTGACAATAAACAACTGCTTTCGGAATTGTGCTCCTGAGTGTATCTGATACCATACCAATATAGGATGAAACGTTAGACCCGATCCTTCTAAAATGTGCTTCTGCATATCGATCCACTAATGGGTCAGACGGGTTCACACGGTCTGGACCAGGGATTCCGCGGTCTGAACCCGGTGGGTTTCTGCGATCAGCAGATGAGGTTCTACGGTCTCCATGTGAAGGAGTGGGCCCCATTTTCTCCCCTTCTTGGGGAAGCTTCCGGAAGAAATCGACAGTCAGATATGAAGACTCCATTTCTACCAATCTAACAACTGTCTTTTTACTCTCGTCACGGAATGTTTCCAATGCTTCACCAGCCGCAGCAGAAAGAGCGGATTGCAGGGTTGGAAATCGTCTTAATTCCTGTTCCAATAAAGATTTAGTGTTACTTACAAAATTAAGCACTAATAAGATCTCTAACGATGCACACACATTTTGTAGTTTAATGTAGTTGCAATCTTTTCTTTTTTTGTAACTAGAATACTAACAATCAATTCCAGAATTAAAAAATGGTCAATTGGTTGATCTGGTTGTGCTTTATGTCAAATGGGTCAAATCGAAAAAATAACTAAAAGGTGAAAACAGATCAGATCGGGTCGGGTTGAAAGTGGATTAGCATTCAGCCTTCTAAGTCATTTTTTTATCAAAAAAATTAGATGCCTTTTTAACCATAAAGTTATTGTTTTCTATTCATAATTAACACATTTTATATCTGTTTGGAAAATGGACATCAACTGTTTCTGGGTGTGTTCTATAAAACAAGTGTGATTAATAAAAGTCTGACCTCAGTTTTTCCAATTGACTTCCTCACGAGTTCTTTTAGAACGAAATGCACCTGAAGAGTGATTCCAAAGTAAGCTTAGTACACATAAAATACACACACTTGTCAATTTACATTGTAGCTTGATACTATATAACCCATTGGAAACCAACAGTAAAAAAGCTACTTACTGCATCTACAGAAGCTTCAGCTGGTCCCCTGAAATAATTCAGTGATCCCTCAATAAGCCGTCTATAACCTTGTTCAGGGGCAATTAAATGTGGCTGATAACCATCTGCCTCCGAAACAAGTTTCCTCACATTTTGTAGAGAAAGATGCTTATCAAATGGAAGCTTCCTTAATGCAGCAGGAAGTTGGTGGTCAAACACTCCATAAATCTGGTCACCTCCAGGCCGGCTGACATAATATTATAAATCCAAATTTAATGAAATGCAACAAAGAAAACATCTTTACGCATATATATGCTACTTAATTAACAATTATTGAGATTATGCTTACCCTCCGTCTAGATGTTCCTTAAATATTTTGTCAAAAGCACGACAAAGTTCCAAGATGGTGTAAAGTTGAGCCTGAAATATGTGAATTTAGGTTAACTGGAGAGACGATAATGACACACTTAATGGTAAAATGTTAAAGTCGCTTACTCCAGCATCAATTGCAATTGGTCTCCCAAGATGGTCTAACTCTGCTTCCATCTCATCAATACCTTTGTTTATCAGTGAGATGATTCCCGGTATTTTAGCTTTAATTACAGATTCCAAATGCTGCACATAGAAGCATTTTATTGTGTGAAAACCTTTTTGGGTTAAGAAAATATAAATCACGTTTTTCTACTAGAAAGCAATAAGGCTGAAGTTCTTATGATTTCAATAGATTTATAGTTAAACCTTTTAAAGGGTGTTTATATCATTATATGTGCATTTTGAAAGTGATAGGTGATCATGAGTAATCCAAATCAAGTTGTAATAAAATTGGATATTTTGGTGTGTTGATCATTTAAGAATATGGTAAATATAAAGTGACAGTAAATTATATTTCTGTGAAAAAAAAAAAAGTATGGATAAGTTTGGGACATGGAAATAAAAGTCTCAAAGTCGGTTAAAAGTAGCAAATAGGCAATACAATTTCAACCTTATATTATCAACTGTCGCAGCTAGCATGCGACCACAAATATGAATATTATATAATCAAGAGCAAATCAGCTTACAGCTTACTTAATCAATAATTAATCCCACAATGCAAACCCACACACCTGCTAATAATGACCACGACTTACTTGTGAGAGAAGTTTAGCCAGATACTCAGAACCCATTTTACTTGCCAAGTGTCCATAATCATGACTTGTGGCAAAATACTCCCGCTCCCTCCGCCTTGCATAAGTCATGTCGGTATTCTTGATAATATCAGCTTGGGATCTATTAACAATTCCCACCCAAGGATGCTGAAGGCGATAAGCCCTTCCTTCAAGGACCTATAGAAAGTAGATTCTCCATATTAGATAACTAGCTGATTACCCCGGGAAGGTCTCGGGGTTGAAAAATTTAATATGATTTAATAAAAAATGATAAAAGGAGAAAACTCAAATCACGAAAAAAGTAAATAACTTAAACATAATCAATCTTAGTTAAAAAAACATTTATTAAAAAAGTTAAAAAAATAAAAAAGCATAAACCATATTAAACATAATACAGTATTAAAAGGATAACCTTCAACATATAATCATCTTCACGTAATTTAAAATATGTTACAACTTGACTTTAACTTATATAGATGTAGAATTCATGATTGGGGTTGAAAAATATAACCATTCTAATAATACTAATACTAATAGTAATAATTATTACTCTTTTAATTAAATAAATAAAAAATAACCTTGTTATAAGGTGACACCATATGTTGCAGTATTGCGATTTTTTCTTCTAGCTTCTCTTGATGAAGTATACATATCCATCTTTAGAAGAGTAAAATTCCAATGATAGCATGACGATTGGGCTGAATTTCAACATCGTAGATAAGAACCTGGTTTAAAAGAAAAAACATGATTAATGAATAACCTAAAAACTTTATGTTTTTTTTTCTGTATGAACATAACCCCACAAAAAATAGTCATTTTTTTCTCCGTTTTTTATATAGCACTATAGTACTCGTTGGAAAGATAATAAAACGTTCGTTAATTTGGTGTAATTTTTTTATTAAAAAATCTCGAATATAAAAGATATTAACGTTTAAAAATTATGGGAGAAACATAAAAGAGAAAAAGTTAAATTTGTTTTTAAATTTTTTATTTCTAAAATAACTCAATTTAATTTTATTAATTGAGAATTAAGAGATAAAGAGATAAATTTAAGGTTTTATGTTTATCTTTTTTTTAATTAAAAAAGAAAATAATTCAAAAACACTAAAATCTTTCGATTATGATGCCACGTGGCAGTTTAATGGAGAGGTTGAAGGCACCATCGCACATCACGTCAGCAATGTTCAATTTTTTTATATATATTAATAGATAATAGATATTATTAGACTAGGTATTATTAGTATGGGCCTACGGGCTCAACTAGGTTCCTAAGGTTTCTTATGATCTCTATATATTGTAACATAATCATTTAGTAATATCATTGAGTATTTCATCATTTAACATGGTATCAGAGCCTTAAGGTTCTGTTCCTTCTTCTTCTCTTCCGCACCACTAGAAAAATACAAACCCTAGCCGTCACAACTGAGTTCAAACCCTAGACAGGGCGGCGTGCCGCCACCGCCATCGCCGCCGCCCTGTCCCACCTTCGTTTTTCAATATTGTTTTTTTTTCTATTTTCAGTTTCCCGGTTAAATAAAGATTCGTTATCGATCCATGCTTTCTAAATCCTTTTTTCAAGACAATATCACTTCACAGTGCAACCACCATCAAAAACACATCGTACGTTTAATGGCCGTAGTTTTCTATTAAAGGATTGATATTGTGGTAGTTTATACCTTCTGCCCCATTTATTTTTGGTTTGCACAAAAGGACAAAATCCTTGAACCCAAGTATTCATGGATAGCATAAAATTATTTTGAATTAATTTTTGTTCTCAGAACAAAAGCAGAGCCGCTCATCTACGCAAGACACGGATCGACTTAATTTGTCTTTTGTTTTGCAATGTTACGGTTTAATCTTGCTAATAAGAAAAAGTCTTTTGATGATGCCACGATACCATCTTAGCCTGACAGCCGCCATGCCACCCACTTATCGTATTTCTCAAGCCGTTCCTTGCTGCAACGTTGCTGCCTCTGTTTTGCTTTTTTTTTCTGTTGAATTGGTTCACCACATATTAGACTACGGTCCTTACCATAGCCGCCGACTTTGCTCCGCCGCTCATTGGACTTCGGTCCTCGTCACGCCGCCTGCAGGACTACGGTCCGCCGCCGCGCTGATAATAGTTAGATTTCTACCCACCACTGCCGCGCCGCCGCATTGCATGACTCTTGTGGGATTACATGATCCGTCATTGAAGACTAAGGATGGCAAAATATGGATGTGTTGACGAAAGTTTGGATTTCTCGAGTCGATCGAAGCACGTTTATCATATTATTATTGTTTTATGTTTTTGTTTTAACAGTCTAAGCTTCTAGTTTTCTTCCGCTCCGACTGCGGGGGAGTATTAGATAATATTATTAGACTAGGTATTATTAGTATGGGCCTACAGGCTCAACTAGGTTCCTAGGGTTTCTTGTGATCTCTATATATTGTAACCTAATCATTTAGTAATATCATTGAGTATTTTATCATTTAACACTCCATATCAGCACATAAACTTATTTTAAAATACGCCAGTGGATTCAGGTTGTCCCTCTGCAAAAGAAATGACCCTTTATATCAGATGAAGCAAAGATCAATCAGAATTATAAAACGAAAGGTGGAGAAACGTACCAACAGCAACTTTAGTCAATCCTGGTAAGTCGATTAAAGTTAAGTTGACAACTGAAAGAACAAAATAATGTCAGCATTGTGTCAGAACAAATATTAAGAACAGCTATTAATTTAAATTGCGGTCACTACAAACATACCGTTGGGGGAATAGATACTGAGATGAATTGGAATTGGAGATATCTGTTTTGACTTCCCCGTGATTCTGTCCGTTTCATGTTGAATCTCCGTGCGTACCAAAGCTGTGCATGAAATCAAATCATCATCATCATGGCTCGTGAAGATGATTGGTGTTCATGACGATAAATTTCATATCTTCGCGTTTTTCACGCTTTTATTTAATACTCAACTTTCTCTCTTTCATACTCAACTTTTTTTCAAATGCTTCGCGAATGTTCTTTTTTTCTCCTCGAGCATTTTTTTTTGAATCGTATTGAAGTGAATCATGGTGGAATTTAAATCTTGCAAGTCAGCGCTGTAGGCGTCGGTTGATCCAGAACCCAAACCCGAAGCAGTAGATTTCTGCGACCTCTTTTTTGACTTATCTCGACCGGGTGGGCGACTCAATTCCTCTTCAAACTCGTCATCATCCAAATTAACGGCTTCCACGTTTTCAGGATCAATTGAACGGTTTCTTGACGAATTTGTTTTCGACCTTTTTGCGGAGTTGGTTGCAGTGGGGACATACGCCCATTTTGAATGGTGCTTCGCGACTTCCCAACAATGAAGAAACTTGAAGTCGACCTCGGTTTCGTTACGATACGCTAATAGCGACCGGCTGAGGTTGTCGACGTCTGTTTCACTGCTTTTTGGATTGTTTCTTGCGTAATAATAATGCGGGTGAAACACATTCATTGCTCTGTTTATATTGGTACACTTGGACGAGAGACTATCGTTTGCTCGATAGAACTCTCTTGGCATCAACCCATGGAACGCCGTGTTTATGTCGACCCAAAAGTCGTTTTTGTGGTGACTAGTTCCTACAAAAAAAAAAATATTAGCAATATTAGAATAAAATAATCATGTTAAAAAATTTATTAGAAATACCTTGCTCTTTTTCCGACTCGCTTCGGGTGTCCACTTATCCACGCTTTCGTTAACGCAAGCTCTTCTTCGGGTGTCCACTTAATCGTTTGGCGGTTAGCGGCGGCTAATGCTTTCTCCTCCAGCGTCTTCCTCCTGTGATTTCTTTTTCCAGTGGGGTTTTTACCCGAAGATGATCCCGCAACATTTTGGGATTGTGTTTCGGGTACGATTTGCGTTAAAGGAAGTTGTGAAGGAACGAGAGAATCATTGAATGGGAAATTAGGATAAATTTGCCCACTAATGAAACCCGCATAACCCGCGTAGTCGGGACAAGGTGAAAAGGAATGGGTGGACGGTTTGGGATCGGGCGAACCGGTGGTGTATTCGGGTTTGGGATGTGTAAGTGCATGATGTCCCTAGGCTAGTATATATGTTGATTGGACGTGTTACGAGGTGTGTGGAGAGGTTTATACGCGTTTTGGGGTGTGAAATAGGCTATAGGCGAGTAGGAACAGTTAACATGCGATTGGGCCCTATCTAATGTCACTGTTCATGCGATTGGAGGCTGTCTATAGGCGATTAGCCTCTAATCGCCTATAGCAGCATGTATCATAGCTTCGTAATCGCCTATAGCATGCTGTACGTAACCGCGAGGTATAAATAAGCCTATTCTCAACCCTAGAGCTTAGTTCTTGCCTCACACACTCTCCAAACACCCTCCCATGGTCTGTAAGGTCTGATTTGATCTCTGTAACACTCGAGCTCTGTTTTAGTGATTAATCTATAATCTTTTGAC
The DNA here is from genome assembly GCA_028751855.1 of Ambrosia trifida. Lineage (NCBI taxonomy): Eukaryota > Viridiplantae > Streptophyta > Magnoliopsida > Asterales > Asteraceae > Ambrosia > Ambrosia trifida. The sequence continues at coordinate 15,342,538 of CM054131.1, forward strand.
CCGTGTGTGTGTTGTGATTACTCGTTTATCATTGTTTCATCTTTGTTTCTGTTATTGAGACATATTCAAGGGATTCCGCACCTTGAATATAGCCCTCGTGATTGTCGGGTGACACGTTAGTCGATCCTACAAGTGGTATCAGAGCCGAGGCTCTTATCACGAGTGTTTTGATAGCAAAAACGAGCAAAAACAGGTAGGTTTTTATGGGAAAGTTGTGATTTTTAAGCAAAAACCTGTTTTGAAGTTTGAAACTTTGAGTTTTTGATAAAAACCCTTATTTTCAAATTCTTGGTGTGTGTTTATGGATTAAAACGTGTGTTTTTTATTAGGTTTTGTTCTAAAAGTGTTTTGGAAACTTTTCCAATCATTTGGGGTATAAACACATTGTTTTAGATAAGATTTTGAGGCAAAAACGGCTGTTTTTGAGCAAAAGTGGGGTTACAGATCAGATCTAGCAATTACGCAGACATTCTAGCATTTAGGAAACCCTAATCGCCTATATATAGGCGAATACAAGAGAAATTAAGCAAATAGGGTCCTATTCGCCTATCACTTAGGCGATTACAGCCCTATCTCACATCAAAAACCCTAATCGCCTATCCCTTAGGCGATTATAAGTATCCTTCACACATTTAAGCCTCTAATCGCCTATACATCTAGCGAGTAGAGGCCTACTCGTCTAAATTAGGTGTGGTATAGCTCCTACTCGCGTGAAAGGTCTCCATACACTAGCATTTACACCCTAATCGCCTATAATCACACAAATAGAGTTCCTATTCGCCTAAAAGGACCTGAAACTGAAAAATTTGACTAAGTATCGGACTTTTGACAAATATTAACATATGGCAAACCCGTGGGGTCATCTAAACCAACCAAGGCAACATAATAACCAACAATTGAACAATCAAGCGAACGTACCCACAAACCCTTGGTAATACTCAGCCGAGCGAAACGCGCAACGGATGCAACAAGCGCAGATGCAAGCGAATGTTGCCGGAATCAATCCGTGGGCGCTAGCGGCTCAACAACAAGCGATGAACACGAATCCTTGGGTACTCGCGGCTGCTGCAAACTCACAGACAAATCATCTGTCTTCCGTTCTCATGAGTGACTTAGAGACGGGTAGTTCGAATAGGGCGCCGAAATTGCAATACATGTCAGACTACCATGGTTGGAAAGGCAGATTTCAAACGTATGTTGAGGGTATTGATGGTCTCGTGTGGTCAGCGATAGAGACTGGGTATAGTAGGCCTATGGTTGAGAATTCCACAACTCCGATCTCAATTGAAGACATGAATGAAGATCAGAGGAAGAAGTATAATTATGAGAAAAAGGCGATGGCAGCATTGAAGCAAGCTCTTCCCAAGGATATTCTTCATCAATTCGCTTAGTGCACAACATCACAGATGCTTTGGTTAGCACTGGCTGAGCGAAATGAGGGTAATCTGAAGACGCGAAAGGTTAAAATGGATCAACTCAAGAAGGAGTTCGAGAACTTCAATGCTATTGGGAACGAATCTCTGAGGGACTTGACTGCTAGATACTACCATCTGATGTCTGAAATGTATCAGTACGGGGTCTTATATTCATCTGCGAACCTTGTAGAAAGATTTGCTGAGGCGCTACCTCCTCACTGGCATCAATGGTTGGATATTCTAAAGTCAAGCAATGCATATCAGACTCTCTCCATCAACGAGTTCATTACCGAGCTGGAGAACAAGGAGATAGAGGAAATCAGGAGAGCAAACAAGGCGCTCATTCCACAGAATCCCAGCATCTACTATGGGAATCCTCTTCAGGACACCAGTGTGGGTGGCACCAAACCACAAACTGCTTTTGTGGTTAACCCGGACCCAGTTTATGCTTTCGACAATTATGGTCCCCTAGCTGATGTTCCTCCTCCTACATATCCTTTTGGACCAAACCCGTATCCTTTGAATTTTAATACTAACCAGTTTGGTGTTAACCCGTTTTCTCATCTTGCAGCACCAGCGCAGGCAACTGCAAACTTTAGTGGACCTTCTTCTACAGGTTTTGGCGGGGCTCCAACTACAAGTTATGGTGGATATAGAGGTGCTTCTACTTCTAATCAAGGTGGCTATCGGACCAATACAGTCCCAGAGCAGCTGAACACCGCGGGTTTAGAAAAGGTGACTGTAGAGCTAGCTCAAGAACATATGGCTCTACTGTCGACCTTGGTAAACTCCTATAGTGGATTGGTTGCTGGACAGATCGGGAATCCTCATCTTACACAGGAGGATTACTCGCAGATTGATAAGGACGACATGGATCTGATAGACATACAATGGCACTTTGCAAGCGTGGTGAGAAGGGCAAAGGAATACATGGATAGGACGGGAAGGAGAGATGTCTTGATCAATAACAACACCAAGTTTGGGTTCGACAAAACAAAGGTCACATGCTACAACTGTGGCACAAAAGGGCACTTTGCAAGGGAATGTGACCGACCTAAGCAGCAAGGACATCAGAATCCCTTCAACAACAACAGAGCAAATCAGAATCAGAGGCAGCAAGCTCAGGCACAACCTAATACTGGGCGTGCTATTGTCCCAGTCAACAACCAGAATCAGAACCAGAGGCCGCCTGCAAACAACAATCAAGGTCAAGCCATGGTTATTCAAGCTGATGAAGGCTATAACTGGAACCATCTGATCATTGGAGAAGAAGCTCCTCAAGGTGGTGCAGCCTGTTTTGCTCAACAAGCGTCTGAAGCACCAGCCGAAGTTGAAGAAACTTCGAGTCAGTCTGACATCATCACTTCTGAAACCGAAGCGTCTGACTGTGATTCGGAGTGCGATTCTGATAGAGGAGAAGATTTGGAGGATCTGTTAGCTGAAGCAGATGCATTGATCGGTAAAAGATCGTTTCTTGTGGATGCTGACTGCACAGAGAAGAACTTCGGCGAATTCTTTGGAGCTCAGAAGACAGCAGCTCATTATGCATTGATGGCCATTACTGAATCGTCGAACAAGGTAAGTTCTTCTTCTGATTCTAAATTAGATTGTGTAGAGTGTAATCAGTTCAAATTCAGAATTAAAGAATTAACTGAAGAAAATCTGAATTTAAAAGCTGATGTTGGTCCGTTGCAAAGGTCAATTGATTCCTTGAGACAAAAGGAGAAAAATTTTCTTAGTACAATTGAAAATTATAAAAAGGATGTTTCTGAACTGTCAAAAACCTTGGCTAACAAACAAATTGCTATAAATAATTACATCAATGAGGTCGAAGACACTAAGAAACAATTGGCCATTGTTAACTGTGACTATGAAAAGATCAGGAAGAAGCTTGAGAGTTATTTAAACTGCAAGTATGTCCTTGATCACATAGTAGAACACTCTGACAAGGAAGGCTTCTCCACCAGTCCCAAATACTCTCAATGTCCACCTCCGGTGAGATTCGAAAATCATAATTTTGATGTCTTGCCGAAGGAGGAACTTGTGGACGTGGCAGCTGAGGCAGCAAAAGCTGCAGAGGAGGCCAAGGTTACTGAAGCAGCTAAACCTGCTGAGGTCACTAAGGCTGCTACTCCTGCTAAAGCTGTCAATCTGTGTGAGAAAGCTGATGATATCAGTGTATATGACACTGAATCTTCGGATGATGAGCTCGATGAACCTCCTAGGTATGCACCGGTCAAAACTAAAGATGTTCCTCTTGAGAATCATATCATTACAACTGAAACCTTGAGTGAACTAGAACCGAAAGTGCAAACCGAGGATGGGAGGAGGATTAAGGTGTTTTATAAATTAAAAGGGTCTGAAAGGGTGCATGCTGATGAGGAAGTCCCTCTTAGATGTATCGCCCCTGGTCTTGTTGCCAAAATTTGGCAAGAATCTGTCATTACCGTAGAAAAGGAAACCTGGAATAAAAAGAAGGGTAAGGGTAAGGGTAGAAAGGATCAGGGTAATCAGCCTAATGAAAATAACAAGAAAAATCAAAAGTCAAACACCGTCAATCCTCAAAATCAAGCTCAAAGAAAAAGTCCGAAGAAGCATGTAACTGAGTTCATTAGATCGAGCGGTAATGAAAGAAACGACGATCCTCAAGTCGATCAGCAAAGACGATGTCTTGAGGATCTAAAACACAAAAACTCATTTGCCGGCCCATCTAACAAAAGGAACAAAAAGGAGACCAAACCCGAATCTCCTAGATTTGAAGAATATAGATCCTGTCACAAGTGCGGGGAACGTGGGCATTTAGTTGCTGTGTGCCCTGAATTGAGACGAGAAAGGATCAAGGTGGATGATTCTCCCAGTTCTAGCAAATCCAAGCAACCTGTTTCCCCTAAACTCTCAGAGAAACAAAAGGGAAAGCAGGTCGTTTATGATAACCGCAACAAGATTGCTATGAACCAAAAGCCAGTTGATGGCAGGGGTCCACAGCTGAGGGGGAGCACTGTTCCTCCAAAGGTTGAAGCAGCGCCTAAGCCACCAGCAAAGGCTGCAGCTAAACCGCAGGGCAACCCCAAAGCTGCTCCACGTACAGTTAATTCTGAAGTGGATCCAAAATCTGTTCCTCCAAAGGAATCCAAGGCTGGACCTTCTAGCCCACAGGCGAAGAAGAAGCCCAAGCCAAAGAAACCTGAACAGATTTGGAGACCCAAGTCACCAACCAAAGGAGGAGAATCATCTGCGGGAGAAAGCACTGCTGTACCATCGGAAACAACTCCAACACCAAATGGAAGATGGGTTGACTTTCCGATGTTAGATGAAGATGGTAGACCCAAGACCGTGAAGGCTTGGGTCCCCCTTAACCACTGAACTTTGAATGTTTGTGCAGGGAGTTCCACAGGGCCTTATCAGCAGCCTATGTATTGTTGATAGTGGAGCTTCAGGGCACATGACAGGCGATTTATCCCTGCTTTTTGACATAAAGAATATCAACGGGGGGTATGTTGCCTTTGCTGGTAATAAAGGGGGTTATATTACAAAAGAAGGAAGTATGAGCAACGGTGTTGTAAGCTTTGAAAGGATAAGCTTTGTCAAACAGATAGACCACAACTTGCTGAGCGTTTCGCAGATATGTGACAAGAAGTTCACTGTGTTCTTTGATGACAATGCATGTTTCATTCTGAAGCCTGGATTCAAAATACCGAAAGAGTGGGTCATGATCTCAGCTCCCAGGGTCAACAACTTATACGTCCTGGACATGAGCCGAGCAATGACAGCGAAAGGTCAGGTCACTTGTTTTCTGTCAAAGGCGACAGAGAAAGAATCGATAATGTGGCACAGACGAATGGGGCACATCCACTTGAGGAAAATGAACCATCTGGTCCAGAATCAACTGGTGGAAGGTGTTTCTGTAAATAATTTTCATTTAAACGATGTCTGTGTCTCATGTAAGAAAGGGAAGCAGAAAAGAAAGTCTCACAAGCCTAAGAAGACAAACTCAGTTAGTCTACCACTCGAACGACTGCACATGGACCTGTTTGGCCCAGTCAATCGAAAGAGCAAGAACGGTGACTCATACTGCTTAGTGGTTACGGATGATTATTCTAGGTTTTCTTGGGTTGTGTGCATGAAGCACAAGAGTGAAACTTTTGATTACTTGAAGAATCTGTTTACTAAACTAGAAAATATATATCAGCTAAAGATCCGTAGGATCAGAAGCGCTAACGGTACAGAGTTCAAGAATCACGCTATGGAGGCGTTATGTGCAGAAAAAGGTATTCATCATGAATTCACAGCGCCATACACTCCTCAGCAAAACGGGGTTGCAGAAAGAAAGAATCGGACTCTTATTGAGGCAGCCAGAACTATGCTCGCAGACTCGAACTTGCCAATGATCTTCTGGAACGAGGCAGTTCACTGCGCGTGTTATACTCTGAATAGGGTTCTAACGGTAAAGAAGCTTGGAAAAACCACTTACGAGCTTCTGAACCGAAGGAAACTGAACTTAGAGTTTCTGGAACCTTTCGGAGCTCCATGCACCATGATACATCCCGATGGGAAGTTTGGTGCAAAGGCAGAAGAAGGTTTCTTTGTTGGTTACAGCACTCCCAACAAAAGAGTGTACAACAAAAGAACCAACAACGTTGAAGATTGGCTTAATGTCGATGTTCAGCGTTATACTGCCAATGCACCTGGTGTTGGACCTGATTGGTTGTTCGACTATAAGAGTCTATTTGATTCCTTCAACGTGGAGAATTTGGTGGATGATGCTGTAGCGCAAATGTATTACGAATGTGAAAATGCAGCTAGCTCTCCGCTAATGCGTCCGATCGTGGTTAATGCACCTGCGCCTGCTCCATCTGATGCCACTGCATCCACGGGTCCCCATGATAAAACCGCAGCAGCAGAATTTGAGGAAGTTTTTCAGGAAGCGTCAGCAGAGGTTCTCGAATCTTCATCTTCCGACGACGATTTTGCAGAGTCTCATGAAATTCTCACTGAGGAACAAGCTGGAAATGGTGAATCTACCACTACAGCTCCAGTTAATCCGTCAGGAAACAATCAAGCTGGTCCTTCTTCAGCAGCTCCAGGGATAGGTCTTCGGATTGATCTCTCCGGTTTTAATATGCAACCCGCTGCTCCCTCTAGTTCAAGCGCAGCAGAGACAAATCTATCTCAAGGTTTGGAGAACCTTAATCTGCATTCGGATGATCCAGTGCCGGCACATCCGGAATCTCGGATTCACGACACTCATCCGATGCAAAATGTGATTGGTAATCCGACTAGCAGAGTCATGACGCGCAGTCAGCTCAGAAATGCTAGTCCAAGTGACAATACAGGTACTCTGGCACTCTACTCGGAAATCAGAAAAGCAGGTCATCAGAACGATTGGTCCTTCGCCTTGTATGTTTCTCAAACTGAACCAAGAACTGTGCAAGAGGCACTGAGGGAAGAACCATGGATTGAAGCAATGCAAGCCGAACTTCAGCAGTTCCAAAAGCTAGGAATGTGGGACTTAGTTGACTTACCTCCAGGCTCGAAAAAGATTGGAACAAAGTGGGTCTACAAGTGTAAACGGGATGACCGCGGGGTGATTATAAGAAACAAGGCTCGATTAGTTGTCCTCGGCTTCCGTCAAATCAAAGGAATAGATTACAACGAAGTATACGCTCCAGTTGCGCGCCTTGAAGCTATCCGGATATTCTTAGCTTACGCTTCGTACAAACGGTTTAAGGTGTATCAAATGGACGTGAAAAGTGCTTTTCTGTATGGTGTCGTGAAGGAAGAGGTGTATGTTGCTCAGCCACCGGGTTTTGAGGATCCGCTACATCGCGAAAAAGTCTACAAATTGAACAAAGCGTTGTACGGACTCCATCAGGCACCGCGTGAATGGTACCAAATGCTTAGCAACTATCTGATATCCAACGGGTTCAAACATGGACTTGTGGACTGCACCTTATTCACCAAGGAAAAGGGTGGTGATCGTCTTCTGGTACAGGTTTATGTTGATGATATTATTTTTGGGTCTACTAATGATGTCATGTGCAGGGAATTCGAAAAGCTTATGCAGGACAAATTTGAGATGAGCTCGATGGGGGAGATGCAATTCTTCCTCGGTCTACAAGTAGAACAACAAGAGTCGGGGATCTTCATCCACTAGACAAAATACGTTGCTGACATCTTGAGCCGGTTCCAGATGGAAGAGTCTACTCCAGTAGGCACACCGATTCAGACCAATCACGGGATTGGGCCTGACGAGAAAGGACAAACCGTTGTCCTTTTCTCTATCGAGCTATGATAGGCTCACTCATGTACCTCACTGCATCAAGACCTGATATAATGTTCGCGACTTGCTTACTATCAAGATACCAGTCAAGGCCGAAACAGTCCCACCTGGTTGCTGTGAAGAGGATCTTACGTTATCTAAGGGGTTGTCCGACCAAAGGTCTTTGGTACCCTAATGACGATAAGTTTGACCTCATCGCATTTAGTGATGCTGACTATGGCGGATGCAAGACAGACTTAAAATCCACATCAGCTGGATGCCAGTTTTTGGGACCAAGACTAGTCTCGTGGCAGTGCAAGAAGCAAGCCTCAGTCGCCTTATCCACCTGCGAGTCGGAATATGTAGCAGCATCGAGCTGCTACTCCCAGGTTCTTTGGATACAGCAACAAATGAGAGACTACGGTTTGAAATTTCTTAATACTCCCATTCACTGTGATAATAAGTCCGCTATAGCTCTTGCTAAAGACTCAGTTAACCATTCCAAGGCGAAACATATCTTGGTTAAGTATCATTTCATACGCGATTGCTATGAAAAGAAACTTATCGATATGGTAAAAATCCACACAGACTACCAACGTGCCGATTTATTCACCAAAGCTTTTGACGGTCCTCGTTTTGAGTACTTGTTAATCTTAAACGGAATTAAAGTTAAGCAGGATTAGATCCTCATCGGTAATCGTTTTTGTAAATATTTTTCTTTCAAAAATCAGAAAAATCCAAAAATATTGTCTTTTCGCAAATTTTTAGATTTTTAGGGGGAGAAAATTTCAGAAAAATACAAAAACATTCAGAAAATGCAAAAATTCAAAAAAAAAAATGAGAAAATCCCAAAATCAAAAAAAATTGAAAAATGCAAAAATGAGTTTCTTTGGTGAAAATGGGAAGATGATATTAACCAATCAGTTGGACTGTCTGGACCCTTATCATCTTAAAAATATTGGAACTGATAGGTAGCCTCTACAATGATGTGTCGGTAGGCTCAAAATCATTTCCAAGTTCGGCACGGTGATATAAACTTAATTCCACTGAATCATGTGTGGATCAACGTGCGTTGGCATATGGTCTTGGTACCGAAATCTCGTTTGATAGCATGCCAAAATCCGAGGTTTCATGGTCTTTAAGAGGTTGGTTCATCCGGGGTGAACTGGACGTCTCTCAGAATAAATAGGAATGGCACACGTGTCGTACGTTGGGGTCGCAGCCTACGACTGAGACACCCCTATGTCATTTCCTGAAAAAAAAAACAAAAAAATAGAATAAATTCTGATCAGGAGACGTCCGGGAATCCTAAAAGAGCAAAAAGATTCATATATGCCAAAACCCTATTCTCAATGAGAATTTGCTCTAAGGTATCAAAATATATACCTAAAGCATCGTACCGTGAAAAATCAAATATACGGTATTTGACTTGTACCCAGGTTTGGATCTCACTGGTCTCTCTGTTGCAGCGTTTCTGCAGACCTGATCACCACTGAGTCCACTCCTTGTAAAATACGAATGACAACAGCTTACTCACCGGTTACGAGGAAGCTTTGTGCATGACTTGATACGGGAATGTGTCGCGTGGCGGGGAACACCTTGTATCTCAGTCTTAATATTACCTTAAACGTATCTAAAGTGCCTAGCGATAAAACTTGATTTTGAGTTTAGGTGGACAACAATATCGACAGTTGTTGTAGGATGCTTATTGGTAATTTAAGCGAAAACTGAATATATAAGGGTTCTAGTAAAGTCCGTACACTGATATGATTCCCTAACCGTTGAAACTCGCAAAAATATGTTAGTGTACAGTTAGTTGATCTCCCGTTTTATTTTATTTATGCTTAGTTTAGCTTAATTAATCATTCTTGATTGCCGATGATGGAATCCAAATCCATTGTAATCTTACTTCTTCAAGAATAAAACGCCGAAAAAAAACAACTAATTGGAAACTTGTGTGTTTACCGGGTCAAAACCGTATGTTTTATCAAGTACAAGGGTCGAAAATGAAAGTTTTTCAAAGTCATGAGTCGTTATCTGTGTCGTGTGTTAAAACGTGGTGAAAAACGCATGTTTTGAACCTTAACGGGTCAAAAATGCGTGAATTGGTGCTGCAGGGGCAATTTGGTAATTTGTGTGAAAAGTTCACACACTTAGCTTTTCTACTCTCGTGTGTTTAGACGATTACAATTATAATTGTGTGTAGTATTGGCGATTACATAGTACTCGTGAGAGTGTATAGGCGAGTAGGATTATTTGTCTCTTATCATACCTAAGAAACAGTAGACGAGTACATAGCTCTATTCGCTAGTTATTAGAGCGATTAGACTGGTATTCGTATGTTATACACCCCACTCGCTTATGTATTCACGCGATTAGAACTTAGATAAAACCAACCCTTTGTTGTTTTCCTTCATTATTTTCAAACAACGACACTGTTTTCCTTCGTCCCTCCAAACCCGACTCTAAACTAAATCGCTGCCCATTTTATCTTGATCTTGAAACTTTCATCTACATCATAAAGGTAATCTACCCTCAATTTTTCAGATCATTACAACCTGTTTATAAGGTTTAATCTGTCTGTTAGAGATCCAAAACCCTTAGTAACCTATAATTGATCGTTTGAGGTAATATAAGGTTTGTTTATGTCAAATGATGATAGGGGTTTCTTAATCGGGTTATCTAGGCTCTATGAATACCAAAATTTTGACCCATAACATCAAGAAATCAAAAGCCCCAATTTTGAACTTATAAACCCTAGTTTTTTTTAAAATGCCCAATTGAGCCCGATTTTTGATCTGGAAATGTAATAATTCATAGGGGTTTTATTGTTGGGTTGATATAGGCTTCATTGTGACAATATCCGGACTCGAAACAAAACACGACGAGATTTTTACAATTTCTTTGGTGATAAACATTGTCAATGCGAGTAGAAGCCTACTCGCATGACATGTATAGCGAGTAGGATTCAATAACCCCCTATTCGCATGAAAGATAAGCGATTAGGATGCTTTGACTCTCTATTCGCATGAAAGATAAGCAATTAGGATGCTTTGACTCCCTATTCGCGTGAAGTTAATAGCGAGTAGGGTAGTACTGGTGTAATCGTGCATTTTTTCATCACCTAATCGCGTTTAAACAGTCCTACTCGCCTACTGTTAAGGGCGATTACCACCTGTAATCGCCTGAAACATGCTGTTGACCAAAATTTGTCAAAGTCCTGTTCGTTTTTGTCCGTTTTAGTCCGTTTATGCTTGTTTATGAATATATGATCAACGTATGATACTCATTACGCGTTTTGGTGTACAGGATGGAGAATTGGAAGACATCGCCAAAGCACAACTGTTGTGCTTTTCTCGGACCGATTACGTTGGATAAAGGCAAAGTTTTTCAAGGCGTCATCGACTTCTTAAAACGATCAAGAATACACTATGCGATATCCAAGCAGCACGCTGCTTACAAGGATATCTTGCTAGAATTCTATCAAAATGCCAAGGTTCATCCCAAGGCTGATCCGATCGTGATTACTAGTTCGGTTCAAGGAAAAGATGTTATTATCACTGAACAGATAATTCGAGAAGTGCTACAGTTTGGAGATTCTGATGCTGATCCTATAGTGTTTGACGCTATTCTGATACGTGGCGGCTTTCTTAGGATGAAGTATCTGGGTAAAGTCGACAAACAGACGATGCTGATGAAAGGATTACTTCCGCCGGAGTTTAAATATCTTACTCATGTGGTCTTGAAGTGCCTTGGTCCGAGAAAAGGTGCTTTTGATGTGATAAGAGATACATTGGCCTCTGCGATTGTCGCTCTGACTCTCAACAAGCCATTTAACTTCTCCAAGATGATTCTGCACCACTTAAAGGAGATCATATTATTGCCGCCGACAAAGAAGTCTTTCATTGTCTATCACCGATTCTTACAGTTGATCATTGATAATCAAGTACCTGATTTGGTGAAGCATCCTGCTGAGTATATAGGGACTGATGATATTACTCAGGCTGAAATGAACAGGATGAGAAGTTACAAAGGGCGACCGAAGTCTGAATATCCTCCGAATAGATGACTATATGGGCACTTGAAGAGAGAAGACTATGCGTCACCACCAGGCAACAGGTGGAGACACGAAGATAGTGATTCGGAGGATGACTTTCGTATCCACAGGTTAGTGTTTAAAGAAGGGGACAATATAGGGCGTAACACAGATGAGTTGGGAGAAAACGCCCCAGGCAGGATTTCTAACACTGCTGAAGGTGATGATGAGGAGTTTGATCCGAATGTTATAGGATTCTCTGAACATTCGGGAGCTGCACAAGAACCTGATACCTCTCAGTCTGATAGAGGTAAGGCACATATTGATAAAGACGCACCAGTTGACATAACTGATGCAGATGACGACTCTGAAGCTACAGAAGATGACTCACCCGATGTACTTTCTCTAGAAGAGGATAGAGCTCTCACAGCCGAGGCGAGAGACCTTGCAAGAGATCCCACTTTCTCTCCAGGTAGTGGTGATCTTGTTGCAGATATCGATGCAGAGCTTGCCTCTTCGCCTCCTGCAAAGAGACAAAAGACAACTGCCAAGAAGGACAGGGTTCGAGGTAAGAAGACGATGTCTGTTAAACCTCAAGCGGTGAAAACCTCAAGAAGAAGACGATTCACCCTTCCTGAAGCTTTTGGGGATCCAGTCACTCAATCCTCTCAAGCGGCAACAACAGCAACTACAACAACAGCAACTACAACAACAGCAACAACAACAGCAACAACAACAGCAGCAATGACATCTTCGGGTCCTATTTCAGTTAGCGCAGCGATGCCTGCCAGTGTCACTATGTCAATGCTTGCTTCGGTAATCTTCACTGAGCATGTCTCAGTTACCGAGGTAGCGACAAGCTCTCAGATTGTTCCGAATACCATTGGTGACAGGATCCGAAGTATAAGACAGAAAGTTCGACCCACAGCTTCCTGGTCATCCGATCAGACCTCTTCGTTTGCTTCTGCTACAAATGAACAACTTCAAAGAAAAATTAGCGAGCTAACTGCCATAGTAGCTGCGCAAGCACGTGATATAGCAGAATTGCGAACGAAGAATGCCAGTATAGAAGAAAATGAGAACGCAATGCTTGAGCTGATCGAAGAATCTATCCAGTCAAACACAGAGTTGAGAACGACGGTAGATGCGCTCACATTATCTAACCAGCAGGTCATAGAGTCGAATAGGCTAATGATGGAATCTCATCAGCAGCTGATACAGTCGAACCAAAGTACTTTGGAGAGACTTGCAGGTGTAGAGGCCTCAAACAGCAAACATCGCCTAATCAATGTGAACAATGAGCGAAGGATCACGAAGACTGAAAAAGAAAATGCTGAGCTGAGGGCTAGGATAAACGAGTTGACTGGAACTCAACCTAGACTCACCGGTGGTCCTAGTTCAGAGGCTGGTGCTGGTGATGATGATGATGAGGATAATGATGATGAAGAAGATGATGATGAGGATGACGATGATGATGAATTAGATGGTGATGATGATGCTGGAAAGGGTGGTGGTGGTGATCCTGGAGCCACAGGTGGTGGCGGATCATCAACTGGATCTAGAGCTCAGCGAACAAAGAGGAGTCACGAAAAATCAGGCAAGGATCCTGCAGCAGGTTCTTCTGCTCAGGGGGAGTCTGATCAAAGGAAGAGCAAGATTCAGGAACTCAAAGACAAACTGAAGCGAGCTATAGTTCCTGTGGAAAATGTCAAGCCTCTAAACAGTTATTTCGACTATGATGATGATGGCAACCTGTACGTTCCTCCTGTGTCCTCTGATTATGATCTGGAAGAAGGTGAAATACCTCCTGAGGTTACACCTGAGGACCTGGAAAAGATTTTTGGCTTGGCACCTGGAGAATCTTCCAGTGTTGGCCACTTCGCTCCAGAACTGCATCCAGACAATCATGAAGTGGAGATGGAAGATGGAACCAATATCACTACACCTGAGTATGTGGTTGATGAGTCGAGCAGCGGGATACCTAAGATCTCTGAGGAGATATTTAATCAGTCTGAAGAAAAGCTAAAGTCTGATCCTACACCTGTCCCAGACAAAGTGAAAGAATGACATGACAAGATCAGACAAAAGTATCCTCAGTGGTTTCCATCTGGAGGCGAGTCTGAAAAGAAAAAGGAACCTGTACAAGCTTCGATATTCAAGAAACAGTTGGTAAAGATGTCAGGAAGCGTGATCAGCTGGGCTTACATAAAGCATGCTAAGATGTTGGGAGTAAAGTGGCAGGATGGTCTTCTCTACTTTCAACCATACACGAAAGTCCTCTGTCTGCCCTTCTGGCATATACGTGATTTGGTTAGATTGCAGCCTCCATTGTATCATGAGTCTCGCTATGAACTTCAAGGGTTCTACAACATTATGAGAAGAGAAAGTGTTGAGGGATGGGACCAGTTCCAACCACAGTACCCAAAATCCGTTGTGACAAACAAGATTCATCCCATCACAAAGAATCCTATTTGGAAGCACATCATCAAACCACCCGAAACCGCGTTGAAGATTCCATTAGTTCCGATTGAGCAAGACTTCTCTTCTAAGTTGTATTACTGGCACTATGACGCAGAGACAATAGAAGCCATAATTGTCTTGAGCAACTCGCCAAAACCGTGCAGGAATATTAGAATATGGGATCCAATGTGGCTAATTAACTGCTCGGAGAAAGACGTGGAGACATTGTTCTTATATCCAATACAACATCTGAAGGCCGAAGCCGATCAAGCATTGAAGTTTCAATGGGTGATTCGTTTCTGTCACGCCAACAAAGTTCATGCGGGATGCGACTGGTCAAGACTTTCCAGGATCGAGACAATGTCGATTTGATGAAGACTGAAGATGGTGCATGTTTTGTTTATGTTATGTTTGCTGTGTATGTTTTCAATTTTGAGTCTGTAAAGTTGCTAGTAGTTGCTATAAACGATGTCTTATGTAATTTTTGTACGTATACTAGCCTGGTCCAAGGGGGAGTCTGTAAGTCCATGATGTCCCTAGGCTAGTATATATGTTGATTGGACGTGTTACGGGGTGTTTGGAGAGGTTTATACGCGTTTTGGGGTGTGAAATAGGCTATAGGCGAGTAGGAACAGTTAACATGCGATTGGGCCCTATCTAATGTCACTGTTCATGCGATTGGAGGCTGTCTATAGGCGATTAGCCTCTAATCGCCTATAGCAGCATGTATCATAGCTTCGTAATCGCCTATAGCATGTTGTACGTAACCGGGAGGTATAAATAGGCCTATTCTCAACCCTAGAGCTTAGTTCTTGCCTCACACACTCTCCAAACACCCTCCCATGGTCTATAAGGTCTGATTTGATCTCTGTAAACACTCGAGCTCTGTTTTAGTGATTAATCTATAATCTTTTGACCCGTGTGTGTGTTGTGATTACTCGTTTATCATTGTTTCATCTTTGTTTCTGTTATTGAGACATATTCAAGGGATTCCGCACCTTGAATATAGCCCTCGTGATTGTCGGGTGACACGTTAGTCGATCCTACAGGACGTACGCGTATGGGTTGTTCGGGTCAAAGCCTCGGTTGTATGGGTTCATTTTATGTTGAAGAAGGATGAGTAGTATGAAAAATATATGAAGAATTGTAAAAAAATGGTTGAAGAAGTGTATAAAAATTGTGAAGAAATAAGATAAAGTGGGTGTTTTGTAGTGAAAATGGGGTAATTTATAAAAAAAAAAAAAAAAAAAAAAAAAAAAAAAAAAAAAAAAATTGACCATTTGATACCAACGGTTAGATTTTAATTTTTTTTTCAAACGGTAACAATATGCCCCTCCAATCAGAGCCAGCAATGTGTCGGTCAACACGCCCCACGCCAAGCAATCTGCCCCCGCCCTCACCTCCCTGCCCCTATCCACGCCACCTGGCGGTGGTGTTCCCCCCTTCCCGCCCCCCACTCCGAGCAGGTTAGGGTTGTGTTATTAATCTACCTCTACTAATAAATTAGTAACTAGGGTGCCACTTGTCTCTTTATTAGGGCCTCCACATAGGCTCCACATCATGTTACACGTGTCAAGCATACCATGAGCCTAAAAAATTAAGTACCCACCCGTTTTTATACCCATTGCGATCGGTGCTGGTGGATGGTGGTTGTAGAAGGTTGATGACGGTGGGTTTTTGGGTGACCGGTGGGTTTGCAGGTGGCTCGACATGGTGGTGACCGGTGGGGGCTGTGGGGTTTTTGCGATCGGTGATGGTGGATGGTGGTTGTAGAGGGTTGATGACGGTGGGTTTTTGGGTGACCAGTGGGTTTGCAGCTAGCTCGACATGGTGGTGACCGGTGGGGGTTAGGATCGTGGTGGTTGCAAAGGGTTTTTTGAAGAGGGTTTTTAATGGTGGTGGTTACTGAACGAGATCTGGTTTCATATGACGAAGGTTTGATGGTGGTTGCAGAGGGTTTGAGGCTGAGGACGCCGGAGTTTTCTGGATGAAGGGTGGTGGTGGCTGGTGTTTTTGAGGGCGATGGTGGCTGAGGGTGGTGGATCTGTGGTGGTTGAGGGTTGAGGGTGGTGGATCTGCGGCGATTTGATGGTGATGGTGATGAAGATACCCACAATAGGTATTATTATTATTATTATTGTTATTATTATTATTATTATTATTATTATTATTATTATTATTATTTTACAATGGTGTAATGAAGGTGTTTTTAGTTTGGGTGAACCAAAATATAGTATGTATTTGAAGGGGATGATGACGATGGTTTCTTTTTTATAAAATGTAAAGTAAACATTAGTGAAATACATTTTTTTTTGTTTTTTTATATATGTTTGGTTTTTTACACTGATGTAATACGAATTATGCAATATATTTTGTTGTTGATGTTGTGGGTTTTTTTTTACAATGGTGTAGTATGATGTGAGTAAACACTGGTGTAAATGCCACAAAAATTATAGACGTTTTGGGTTACATAGATGTGAGTAAACACTGGTGTAAATAATCACACACAGTGTAAATCATACAAAATCTTGGATAGTTGGTATATATAGATGTTAGTAAACACCGGTTAATTACACCAGTGTAAATCATGGTAGATCATTTCACCGGATTTCTTTTAAAAAATGATTTTTTTGAATAATTAAATAAAAATTAAAATAGTATTTATAATAATTATTTCTCTTTTATGGTGGTTTTACTAAAATGCCCCATAATGTACTTTTTTTTGTATTAAAATATACTAATAATATTTTAATTAACATGAAGTCATCTATTGTTTTACACTTTGAGTTACTTTTACATCGCAATATGATATTTATTACATACTTAAGATCCTACTCTACTACAATGTCTACACCTATTTCCTACTAAAAATGTATACCCTTAGCCTCCGATCATATAGTACACATTATCACTATGACGGGATAAAGTACAACACCAACAACGTGATTGACCAAACGTAACCGCTAAACACAATACAGCCCCGTCGCAACGCGCAGGTTCCTACTAGTAGTACTAATATAGTAGGGTTACATTACGCTCCCTAAAAAAATCCATCACACAGGCCAATTTGGGATGAACTTTTAACTTATTACTTATCACATTTTGCACCTCCTTATTTCATTTACCAAAAAGTCACACATTCCTAACTTATAACTTATCTCATTTTTGACCTTATTGAAACCTAAAATGTTCTTTTTAAATTATTACCCTTACACTTTTAGAATAACTTATTAATTTTTAGAAAAATTAATTGGAAATAAAAAGAGCCAAACACCCTCTTTATCGGGGTTAAAAAATAGTTTGTTTATCAAAAAGTTATGAAGAATCTTCAATAAAATTTCTGAATGCTCCCAAAAGTCAAAAAGTGATTGAGATGGCATACAAAAATACAAGAATCTTACATTTCTGATCTAATCTTCAATTAGCTTGAGAAATCAAAGGTTCGAGTTACAGTAATTGGCGAGAGAGATTTTGGATATGTTGCTGATTTGACCGCGAATGGAAGTCGGCTTTCTTGATTCGAAGTCAATGATGTTTTTTTATTCCTTTTTTGGTTGATAAAAAGTTTAATGGGGAAAACTGGCATGCGGGGTTGTGACCTGATTGGGTCGGGTTTTACTGAACGGGTAAACCAGACGATAAACCAGAGTCGGGTCTTAGAAGTGGGGCGAGTTTAGTCCCTAAAAAGCTTTAATCAGAATAGTTTTGCAATCATTTCGTGAAAATCCGTCAAATAATATTTGCTTTTGTAGGATCTGCCAAGCGTACCTTCAATGGCTCACAGGAAGAGCTACCAGTATGACGTATTCTTAAGCTTCAGCGGTGAAGACACTCATAGGAGCTTCGTGGATCATTTAAACGATGCTCTTCAGCGTCACAGTATTCGCACTTTCAAGGACGATGAGAGGCTCCAAAAAGGCAAAGAGATAAAAGACGAGCTGTTGAAGTCTATTGAAGACTCCAGGTTTTGCATTATTATTTTCTCTAAGAAGTATGCTGCTTCATCTTGGTGTTTGGATGAGCTCGTAAAGATTATGGAATGCCATAAGACAACCGATCAAACTGCTTTCCCTGTGTTCTATGATGTAGAACCCACCGAAGTTCGCAAACAAAGCGGGTTGGTTGGAGAAGCCTTTGCCAAACATACCACCAATAAGGTGGTCGTCTGGAAACCTCTTACCAAGGTCGTCTTAAAAAAAGCACTTGACAGACATACAAAGAAAAAGTTGGGGAAATGGAGAAAGGCTTTGAAAGATGCAGCCAATTTGTGTGGGTGGGAGTTGCAGAACACTGCTCAGGGGTATCATCTCTCTCTCTCTCTCTCTCCCCCTATATATATATTCTTCGGTTTTGTAACATGTATAATATGTTTGTATGAAATAGACACGAAAGCTAACTGTTTGTATTGTTTTATGAGCAAGCTAATTGAACATTCTTCTTTGATCTACAGACATGAAGCAAAAGTCATCAAATTGATTGTTGAGCGGGTTTCACTCGAGTTACGGTCCATTAATACGGAGATTGATGAGAATTTAGTAGGCATGGAACAGAGGATGCAAGCTCTTTATCCTGAATTAGAGATTGGCTTGAATGATGTTCGCATGGTAGGGATCAAGGGCATGGGAGGGGCTGGGAAGACTACTTTGGCCCGAGCTATTTATGATAGACTATCCATTAATTTTGAGGGTAGAAGCTTTGTTGGAAATGTAAGGGAAAAAGCCTATCAGTCTGGTTTGGAGAAGTTGCAAAAACAACTCCTTAGAGATGTATTAAAGGATAAAGGCATTACTTTAAATAGTGTTCATGAAGGGGGAAACTTAATAAAAACAAGGTTACGTGGAAAAAAAGTTCTTGTTGTTCTCGATGATGTGGATCATAGAGACAAGCTTGAGGCATTAGCTGGTTATCCTAGTTGGTTCAAGTTGGGAAGTAGAATTATAATTACAACTAGAGACGAGCAGGTGCTCATAGCACACGGAGTGAAATTTATCCATGATGTTAATCTGTTGTCGAATGAGGAAGCAATGTACCTCTTCCATAGGCATGCGTTTCGAGAAAATATTCCAACAGAAGAGTATGAAATGCAATCGCTCGAAGTTGTACGTTATGCTGCAGGTCTTCCTTTAACAATCAAAGTTTTGGGTTCATTTCTCTGTGGTAAAAACAAGTCTGAATGGATAGATGCACTAGCAAGACTCGAAACGATTCCGTTAGAAGAAACTCTTAAAAAACTGGAACTAAGCTATGAAAACTTGGAGGATGATTACAAGGAAATATTCCTAAATGTGGCATGCTTCCTTAGCAATTGGGAGGAAGATGATGCAATAAGATTGCTCGAAAGCTGTGGATTTCGTGCTAGAAATGGTTTAAAAGTTCTTGAGCAAAAATCTCTATTAACTTTAAAAGGTTCATTTATACAACTGCATGACCATATAGTAGAACTAGGCAAGAATATTGTACACCGTGAACATCCAGATGAGCCCAAAAGGCATAGCCGATTATGGATTCAGGAGGAAATCAAACATATATTGGCTAGCGATCAGGTAAGAACCCATTTTATATGTAAGGAGAAGATGAAACATAAATTTTTCATCGATTATAATAAAACTTTTCACGATCGTTATTCTTGAATCACAGGTTAGTGAAGCACCAAGATATATTGATCTAACAGTAACTCCTGATATTGTTTTGGAAGGCCTTGGATACATGAATAAAATTAGATGTCTTATAGTGGACTGTAGGAATTACAGTTTTTCTCATGAATTCGTCAAGATTGATGACACCCGCCAATACTTTCAAAATTCGTTATGATATCTGTATTGGTACATATACCCTCATTGGTGTTTACCCAAAACATTTGAAGCAAATAATCTTGTTGCACTTGAAATGGATGGCAGCAAAATCAAACAACTTTGGGAAGGGGGGAAAGGTAATTTGATTAAGGGGTTGTTTTGAATGATTCGTTATATTGATGTATGTTTATTTATTGGGCATTTATCTAAACAACGGATTTTAACCTCTTTTTTTTTGTTCTCTTTTCATCCTATAACAGGTTATGAAGAAACTCAAATTTCTTAATCTGCGTCATGCAGAGTTAAGAAGCCTTGACCTTGGGCTGACGCCCAATCTCGAGTGGTTAGATCTTCAATATTGGGATGATTTGGTAAAACTTGACGTGCACGGTGGATGTCTAAAAAGCCTTGTCTACTTAAAGCTAAGTGGCTGCAAGAGTTTGAACTCTATATATTTTATCGAGCAGTTGGAATCTGTTGAGATTCTTGGTATAGGTGGATTAAATCTTGAGGAATTCCCAGATTATATAATCACAGCGCATTCCAACAATAGTTTGCTAGAGCTTGATCTTTCATGTAACGATATAGAAGAAGTACCATCATCAATTGGAAATCTTCATAAGCTTGTCTCTCTAGATCTCTATTGTTGCTTTAGACTTAAGAGTCTTCCGGGAAGCATTTGTTGTTTACAGCGTTTGAGAACTCTTAACCTTGAATCCACTAACATAGACGAATTGCCTGAGGATCTGGGCCAATTGGAATGTTTAGAAAACCTTAATTTTGCCGGTATACATGTTAAACATCTTCCTAGTAGCATTTGTATGTTAAAACATTTGAAAACCCTACTTCTTTCATGGTGTAAGTTTCTTGAGAAGTTACCTGAGGATGTAGGCCAATTAGAATCTTTGGAGATATTAGATCTACAACTTTGCCCTATTTTAAGAGAAATTCCAAACAGCATTTGTAAGTTGAAATATCTGAAAGAGTTGAAGCTTGAAGGATGTAGGAGGCTTGAAAAACTACCTGACGAACTTGGAAATTTAAAATGTTTGCAATTATTAGATGTTCGGGGTACTGGCATAACTAAACTTCCACAGAGTATTGATTTATTGAAAGCTTTGAAAATCCACAGATCCCTAATTGAAAGATGAAATAATAAATGACAAGTTTGGTCCGTTATCATTTGTATGTATGAAAGGTATTCCCTCCTTTTAGTTGCCGAACTTTATGTTTGAAAATTTGAAACTGATATGATTATGCGTAACTTCATTGTTAATTAAAAACTAAATGAGGAAAAAACTATATGATGCATACAAGTAAAGCTGGTGTAGATTTTACTTAACAGTAAGTAAAATTTTGACTTTGAAAGTCAACAACTATTGAAAATTAGCACATTGTCTTTATTTTCTTATTTTAACTGTTTCAGGTAACTACTTGCGCTTCTGGTGTTTTCTGATCTGATTTTGCTTAACTAATCACTATCAACTGCTGGTGGATAATGCTGATTTAATCTATGGATTGATCTGATAAAAACTGGTAATGTATTGCTGTTAAGTTGCTCAAAGCCTCAAATATATGAAGGATGCAGTGACTGTTACTACATCTGAGCTCTGATACCATCAACAAAGTGATCAAGAATTCAATAGTTTGACCAAAGGTCAACTGTCGATACATGAACATGCAAACTTTAATTAACCATATGTATATGTTTTCAAAATGTGCCCATCGTGTCCATATATTCTATAAAATCTTCAGGGATTAATGAAATTGGAATCACCTCCTTTTATACATAAAAATACTGTTCAATTTAAACTTGTGAACACTGTTTCACTACTATGGAAAGTCAACTATTGTGATTTCATTGACAATGATTTTATGCCTAGAGATTTTGAGATAGTCATACACCTTCCAATGTCTTTGCTAAAAACTTACTGATTTTATCTTCTTTGTTTTTTTCTTCCTTTTCTAGGATCCATTATCCATATCAATACAAAGAAACGGCAGATGGTTGGACAACTTTCGCATAAAAGAGGCACAAATATGAAAAATGTTTTTGGGAATGAAATCGTAAATAAGGGACACGGGGCCAGGTGAACACTTTCAAACCAAAGGGCTTTAAATGAAACTGTGGAGTATATAAGAACTCCTCCCTTTTTGCTCGAAACCCCCATTCAGTTTTTTTTTTTTTTTTTTTTTTTTTTTTTTTTTATCTTTGTATTCTCATTGTTCATAGCTCTGTATCTGCAATCGTCTTCTTCTACATCGTCTTGTTGTTTGAGATTCGAATTATTATAGAGTATGTTTTTAGTCATAAGCAGCTTTGTAGTGTAGGAGAATGTAAATAAGTTTTTGATTGTTCTGTTTTGTAGTTACTCTGAATTTAGTGTTTGAGTTCAACTGAGTTTGAAACTTTCATAGTAATTTTTTATTTTGTCACTCTCAACTCTCAAAGATATTTGTCTTATAAACGTAGAAAATGATTCTGTTATCTTCTTTTTCTTGTATAAATGCATCCTGGTCTACATGTACACCTCCAGTTACAACGTTTTTGTGAGCTTTAGTGCATATCTTTGTCTAAGCTGGTGAAAGCAAGTCGCTTTTGGTCCGTTTGGATAGAGAATGGAGCTGAAGTTACTTATGGTGCTTTGGATCACGGGTACATGCTGGTGAATATAGATCCGTCAAGAGGTCTAAACTTTATCTTTTCTTTGAATTCTAATCTCAGCCTTACAAACCATAATGCTGCAAATTTTGACATGAAAAGTATTTTAAACATTTTGATGCCATGCAAGTGTTTCTTCACATGTGCATTGCTCAAAAGGAGATGACTGCATACAGAAGCATTCATGTTTTGTGACTGAAATATGTTGAATGGAATCCACAGGAATATCAAATATGAACATATATATATATATATATATATATATATATATATATATATATATATATATATATATATATACACATACCAGAAAAATACACTTGTATGGAATATATATTACGACAAATATTGATAAAAATTGAATGTCGAGAAACCAAAACTTAAACACGAACAAGATATGAAAGTAATAATGAAGAAACATGGTAAACAAATTCAACAACCAGAAAGAACCTGGTAAGTGGTGATATATATGTATTTTCACCCAAAAAATCATCGCTATCGCACCCATGCTACAACATCGATCTCATCCCGTGCTGCCTTGTATGGTCCTAGTCTTTTGGCAATTTCTTGTCTCTTTGACATCATTGATGGATCTTCATCTAGCAACTCTGCCAGTTGTTTACCCTGAAAACATACCAGATTTACACATTAGGATTAGTTGACTTTCAGTAGTCAAATGTTTCAAGTTTGATTGACTTTCACTAGTCAAATGTTTCAAGTTTGATTGACTTTCACTATTAGTTATGTCAGACAAAACAAAATTGTAGAACAAGAGCTACCTCCCTCCTTCCGATTTCTGTGTAGAAGTAACTTAATAGATTTTGCTTAGCCTCTTTAACTTGACAATAAACAACAGCTTTCGGAATTATGCTCCTGAGTGTATCTGATACCATACCAATATAGGATGAAACTTTAGACCCGATCCTTCTAAAATGTGCTTCTGCATATCGATCCACTAATGGGTCAGACGAGTTCACACGATCTGGACCAGGGATTCCACGGTCTGAACCAGGTGGGTTTCTACGGTCAGCAGATGAGGTTCTACGGTCTCCAGGTGAAGGAGTGGGCCCCATTTTCTCCCCTTCTTGGGGAAGCTTCCAGAAGAAATC
Organism: Ambrosia trifida; assembly: GCA_028751855.1. NCBI lineage: Eukaryota > Viridiplantae > Streptophyta > Magnoliopsida > Asterales > Asteraceae > Ambrosia > Ambrosia trifida. The sequence goes on from CM054131.1 coordinate 15,366,271, forward strand.
GACAGTAAGATATGAAGACTCCATTTCTACTAATCTAACGACTGTTTTTTTTACTCTCATCACGGAACTTTTTCAACGCTTCACCAGCTGCAGCAGAAATAGTGTTATGTAGTAATAATAATAATACAGGGGCGTAATAGTAATAATGGGTTAAGTACCAGGGGTACTTTTGTAATTGTGTGTTTGAATGAAATGGGCGGGGATGGTAGTTAACAGCTGTTGATGAGTTGTATGGTACTTAGCTTTCTATATGTAATCGGTTATGTGTTTTGAATATAGAAATTCTGGATGAATTGGTTTGTTCTTGATAATTTGCGATTGAGATTAAGGAGGAGGGAAAATATGGAGGGAAGTTATGAAAGGAAGTTATAAAAACTTAATCTTTCAACACACTAATAAAACACAATGTTTGACCCTTATATACATACTAACCGGTGCATACAAACCGGTGTGACCCTTGATTAAACCAACACAACCCTTCGCTAATATATGTGACATACCGGTTCACATAAAGGGTTTCTAGACTTAGGATAATCAACATAATAAATCCTAACATAAGTACATAAATCAATTAACATATGTTTATAATAAATGAATCAAGATTAACTTCTAACAATCTCCCCCCTAATCTTGATTCTTGCACTTGGCTTTAGTCTTCACTTGATGAGGATCTTGAATGTGACACCCGGCAAATTCTGGTTAACAACGTTGTCTAGATGAAAGTCTACCTTAGCGAGTCACGCGTATATTGTACTTAACTGGGTTAGTTAAGTCGGGTTATGGTTCGGGAACTATTGGTTAGTCTAGAAGATCATTGGATGTTGGTCTAGAGGTTCGTTAGATGTCAGTCCTTAACCAAGTGTACAAACGGTGACGATTTGTAGGATCGTCAGGGCATACGGAACGTACGAGTCTCGAGTCCCGGGAATTGGTGAACGAGTGTAAATATGTGTATTTACTTGTGTTATGTGTTTACAATCATTATGTGATTTGTCGGTACGTGAAAATGCATTAACATATGTTAAAACGGGGTTTAACGCGCAAAACGCACAAAATCAACCCCTATAGGCGAGTAGGAGGCCTAATCACCTATAGGGGAGGCGAGTAGGGAACCCTAAGGGCGAGTAGGGCCCTACTCGTGTATAGGTATAGGCGAGTAGGCCCAATTGCCTGAACAATCAGGCGATTAGGATTCCTAATCGCCTGAAACTGCTGCATACTCGCTAGTAACGGGCTGGACGACTAAAAACGACTATAAATACCATACTTAACCTCCTAAACTTCATTATACCAACCCTAGTCGTCCCATAACCCGCCCCAACACATAAACAACCTCTGGAAGGCGATTTTTGATCAAAACTCAAGGGTTCAAGCTTGAATCATCATATTTTCATAATCCTAAGGTTTGATTTTCATCCATAACTCTTTATAAACGTTTTTAATCAATCCCTAATGGTCCAGACCTGTTCTTAAACGAAAAAGCTTTCTGAAAATCGTCAATAAGGGTTGTTAATCGGATTATAACTAATATGCATGCATTATGGGTGTGTATGATTAGAAAGCTAGGGTTTTTATGATTCATGATGATGATTTGATATGTTATTATGATAGATCAGTATTGATATTGATAGTATGATGATAGGAATCTCAGTAATTGGATATTAGGGTTATGATTACGCATGTTAGTATGATGTTGCATGCTATGTGAATGGTGTTTGGATTACTTGGTTGCATGCAGGACTGATTATACGAGGTTAAACGAAGGATTTTGGGTTAAACATGTTTAGGATAGTGTTTGGGATGATATTGGGTGGTTACACACGTTCTGGATCTGATTTGGAGCGTTAAACGCGCGAAAAACCGGAACAGCAAGGTTACAGGCGAGTAGCATTCCTAATCGCCTATGTTATAGGCGAGTAGGGTGCTAATCGCCTATAACACAGGCGAGTAGAGGCCTACTCGTGTGAAAGATCAGGTGATTAGCCCTAATTGCCTATAAGTTCATGTGAATAGCCCTAATTGCCTATAAGTTCATGTGAATAGCCCTAATTGCTAGTAAGTTAAGGAGAATAGCCCTAATTGCCTATAATAGAGGCGAGTAGGGTTTCTAATTGCTAGTTGACCAACCTAATTGCTAGTTGACTTTTCCTAATCGCGTGTACTGCTGCTGTAAGTGTAAATTAGCATTCCGAGACCCGATTTAACATGTAGTAACATGCTAGGAACCCCGCAACATGTCTAATAACTTGGTAACATATATTTGGATGTAATTCGGTGATACGTGAACTATGTGCTATAACTTGTTGTGCGTTAACGTATGTTAAGTGTAATTGCGTTATTGTATGTTTTGGAGCGTAAACATAACACGGGGAGTCTCGGGTCACCAATGGGATGTCGAGTCTTGTACTTTGGGTCAGTTAAACAGTCACGGTGTTTTCAAACGAACTTGGTTATGGTCTGGACATCTAGGGACTAATTAACCTGCGGGTTATTAGTCTAAGTACTTGTAACTGTCGTATGTTAGGTCGCCGCTTTACGGGACTAGCATAGCAGCTGAGTTTACTCGGGTTAAGGAGTAATGCAACTTAAGGTGAGTTTACGGCCCCTCTTTTAAACTGGTTTTATACTTTCGGGGGAGAAAACATGTGTTAAAACGATTATTTGGTAACTACTGTCATACTATGGGTTTCTATTGTGTACTACACGATCTTTGGAAGTCCCGGGGGGAACCATGAATGTGCGGGTTTGCACAACGGGGAAATGTGAATAGCGCTATTGGGAGTGACCAACCCCGCTCGTCGACTTGGAGGGTCGGCGGGTGCATATTGTCTCAAACAGGAACAACAGGAACAACAGGAACTACATCGGGCATACTTTTGGTATTCGCGTTAGTAATGGTTTTCCAATCGTGGTAGTAACAAAACGTACGCCTAGCTAGCGTATACTGGTTTTCGATTATTATAGTATGGACAGGTGGACTTGGTACTTGGATACAAAACCTGTAAACTCACCAGCATTTTTGTGCTGACGTAAACTTTTACATGTTTTCTCAGGTCGCTAAGGTAGCACGACTGGACTAGGGCGCACGCGTCTGCACGGCGTCTTACTAGGGTTGCATGGTCTTTTGAACGTTGAACTATTGTTTCATTATTGAGATATTGTTTTTGAATAAGCTTCCGCTGTAAACAGGATTTTTAAACTATGTTTTGAAATTGCATTTATATTCATTTAGACTTGTTTATTGTGATCGTTGGTTTGGATCCTGGTATGTCATGCGCCTCGCGGTAAAACTCCGCAAGTGGATTTTGAGGGTGTGACATTGAACGCTTTTTCGGGGGCAATGCCGAGTCTTCCCATTCGGCTCTCTTGTTCTCGTAATCCTCCATTGCTTCTTCATTGATCTCCACTACCAACTCTCTTCCTTTGTACTTGAGATGATACCACTCTAGCATCTCCAAATAACGAACATAAGTTTGCCTCAAGTTCATTGTAATGCCTTCCTTTGAAACTAGGCTTGGCAAACCTCTTCCATATCCCATTGACATGGCCACTACCGTCCAATTTCCATCTCTTGTTACCTTCTCATAACCACCAAATACTTGCACCGTCTTGTAAAGATCCAACAAACATATTGGATAACCCGTTTCGTCTCTTGGCGGGATTGGAGCCTTGATCTTCATTTGTAAGAATTCCTTCATAAACCAATTTACGGTTCTTTCAAACTCCAACTCAAACTTTCTCTTGTATCTTTCAACTGTACTAGTGATGTGAATCAAATCCATAAACACAACACAATCTTGCAATTCGGATCCTTCGATTGGATACATCACCGGACCTCTTTCCATAACACCTTCATATTGATCTTTGTTGATGGAAAAGTCGTCAAAGTGCTTGAAAATGGACGCTCTTTCTTTGTCTTCATTCGTTATACCCTCCAACTTGTCGCCTTCAAATCTAACCCACTTCCCTTTATCTTTGAACCCCATGTTTTTCTTGTTTTGGGTTCGGCCGTGGCTAGGCCCAATGTCACGGCCAATTTTCATATCATCATTGTTATCTTTTTCAAATGCGGGACACTTAAATGTGAAATGATCATCCGATTCACATATGCGACATAGTATAATCCTTCTAAATTCTTGGATAATAGGCTTCTTGATGTAACAAACATCGCCTTCAAATTCTATCTCAAATCCCTCTTGTGTCAATTTCTCAACACTCAATATATTCTTTCTAAGTGTGGGTATATAGAACACGTTTTGGATTTTGTGTTCTCTTCCACAACTTGTAATCGAGACACTACCCTTACCACGGAAATACTCTTTTCTATAACCTTTTGGGCAACCATCTATACCATACGAATCGTTCAAAACAATAAACAATCTTTTGGTGCCACATCCGTGTTCTTGGCGTGTCAAACTAACAAACCACAAATCATCCCAACCCTTTTCATCACTACCCTTAACCATAAACTCGGTTTTACCAATTTTCTTAGGACAATTACGCCTATAATGAAAGGGTTCTTTGCACTTACTACAACACATGGTAGAGGGGTATTCGGCCACTTCCTTTTCTTTTCTGATTTGCCGATTAAACTCCTCTTGTGCGCTTCTTTTCTTTGCTTCGGTATCCCTCACGGACACACTACTACTTGATCCATTGTTAAACAAAGATAATTGCATATTGAGCGAGTCTCCTATGCTTTCTTGGTTCGCCTTCTTGGCCTTCCATCTATGATTCTCATAATCATACACTAGACTAGGGATTAGCGGTCCACACCCGTAACCACCGTCTGTCCCCATCTTCTTGACTGCTTCGTTTCTCTCTACATCGAATATACCACAGGTCTTGATCGTTGGCTCTGATGCCATGTTTTGAATATAGAAATTCTGGATGAATTGGTTTGTTCTTGATAATTTGCGATTGAGATTAAGGAGGAGGGAAAATATGGAGGGAAGTTATGAAAGGAAGTTATAAAAACTTAATATTTCAACACACTAATAAAACACAATGTTTGACCCTTATATACATACTAACCGGTGCATACAAACCGGTGTGACCCGTGATTAAACCAACACAACCCTTCGCTAATATATGTGACATACCGGTTCACATAAAGGGTTTCTAGACTTAGGATAATAAACATAATAAATCCTAACATAAGTACATAAATCAATTAACATATGTTTATAATAAATGAATCAAGATTAACTTCTAACATTATGATCAATATGAAGGCACCGATTGTTTGAGCTACTTTTTCTATTGTTTCTCTCTCTAATTCCCCAATTCATCTTCTTCGGTGAGTCACCACCGTGAACCACCGTATATCCCCACCATTATAATTTTGTCCCTATCATTGGTATCAGAGCTCTGATCCTGTCAGATGCTCGTTTATCAGCCATAACCATTTCTTTTCAGCGTTCTTGAATTCTTCCTTTCATTTCTCTGTTCTTGATTCTTTTGATTCGTTCCACTGTTCCTTTCTTGATTCCGTTGGACTGGTCAATGGTGATCAATCCATTTTATAGCCAGATCAATTTGTGATCTTGCTATTTTGTTCCTCATTGTTCTTGTTCGATTCAGTTGTCTCCACCATTTTTAAACCTTCTTGATCATTTTCCCGCCATTAACACCCAACTTGCAACATAATAATAATAATAATAATAATAATAATAATAATAATAATAATAATAATAATAACAATAATAATAATAGTAGTAGTAGTAGTATCAGTTCTGATCGTTTATGTGTTCTTTAGTTATAAACACATTGAGAGAAATGGGAGTGAAAGGGGACGGCTAATAGTCATTATGGTGTTATGATTGTGTCAACCCTAATATCATAATAAGCTCTTTGTATTTATACATAACCAGGGGATACCCTAATAAGGCCCATCTAATATTAAGTCCACCAATCAAAGACATATCTGTTATTGGGCTTAGGATAATATTAAAAATTGATCATCATTATATAAATGATTATAATGGCTATCGATAAATATACAAACGTTACGTATATTTATTCCAACAAAACAATCCTTGAAATCCACTCTCTCTCTGTGTCCCTCTCTCATAGATAAGCATGTAAACGAGCTGAACAGCCACAAATTGGCCATGTTTATATTCATTCGTTTAACATTAACGAACAGATGATCAAACACGAACAATTAAATTAACGGAGTTTCTTGTTCGTGTTTGTTTGTTACGAGAAAGAATGTTTTTGTGTTCCTTTGTATTAGTTTGTTAAGAGTATACACGAATGATTCCGAACTGAAACAACACAAACAAATATAACACAAATGAACATAGATGAAGGAACATAACTAAGCAAACACCAAATAAAAGTAAATGTGAGCATGAGTCTATTGCGCCTAAAAGTATAAAACTAGACTAAATCAATAAATTGTAATGGACTTAAACATTAAAACGAACACACAAACTAACGAACATAAACAAATGTAATGAACAAAAAACCTAAACGAACGCTCACGAACGACTCATGTGTTCATGTCCGTTTGTTTAACTAAACTAGCAAAAAATGTTGTTAGTGTTGGTTCTTTAATAAATAAACAAACTTTCCATAGAACAGTTCGCAACCTATTCACGGAAGGTTCAGTTCGTTTACTTTAAGAATGATATCTGCTATTAGTTTGCAATTCATAAATTAAGAACGATGTCTACTATTAGTTTGCAATTAGACACCTCAATTACTATAAATTTATATAAAAGAACTTCCCGCCGAACAGTTCACAAGCAATAGCACCATATACAAATGATAAAATGACATAAAAATAATAAAGTAGAATATGGAAGAAATAAACAAACCTGACCACCAACGACAACAACAGAGAGAAGAAAAGGCGGTGTCTTCACCACCACCACCGCCATAGTCTCCGAGAGCAGTACAGGCTATCTGAATACGGTTCACCAGACCGATTAAGCGCTCCATTGTTGCCATTGTCACAATGCAGTTCTTGTTTGAGCTCGAATCAATGAATAAAAACCTAGCGGAAAACGTAAGGTACTAAACGGATAAAACGTTTTAATTTTTTTGGGATGAAGGAATAAGAATTGATGTAAAGAGTTTAGAGAGAGTGAGATAATTATGGAAGTTGTTCGACTATATGTAACTGTAACAAGAAAATACATATCCTTTCCTTCTGTTTCTTTTCTTGAATAAAACCTGGGAATACAATCAAAATTTTCTTTTCTTTTTTTCATTTCCTTTCTTTTCTTTCATTAAGTTAACTCGGAAACACAGCGTTAGAGATGGTAATTTAAGAAAAGACACAAAACTAATTAGGTTTTGGATTGTCTTATCTTATTATTAATAAAGAGGTTGTGTTTGAATTATTATAGTTAACTCGGTTGATTAAATGGGTTATGTTCTAACTTAACTTATTTAACCAATCAAACTACACATGTTTCTTTTTTAAGAAAATTGAACTTCATTAAAACAAACGGACGCTAGATCCCCAAGGCGAGGACCTAGACGACCAAATTAGATCAATTCACAATAATACCATTCTTCCCAAGTACATTTAACATTTCTATTCCTATTATTATACCACAAAAAACTATATGTCTTCACATCCGAAATCTCGTCAATCCTTGTGTTCTTGTTGTTGAAGATACGATCATTACGAGCCTTCCAAACTCTCCAGCAACCAATAATCAGCAAACCATGAACCATGTTTCGCGTGACCGTATTAAGCCTCATACTTTTATGAATAGTCGTGAGATCTTTTAAGTCGCAAACGTAAAACATCGGAAACTTACACCAATTCGGAATAACCTGCCAAAGAACATTTGAGAATATGCAACCTGTGAAGATGTGCTCGGCCATCTCGATGCTATCCTCGTAAAAAACACATAAGTTATTATCGACATGTATGCTTCTTTTGATCAAAGCTTCCTTAGTTGGTAGTCTTTCCAATATCGCTCTCCACATAAAAACATTGCATTTTTGTGGAATCCATTTACACCAATCAAAGATAGTTGTCGTATTTGTTGCCTCATTAGCCGTAATCCATGCTTTAAGATTCGCCACTGAAAATTCAGAACTGGTACCATGCCACGACCATGAATCTTTCTTTTCAGAAAGTTTCATAGTCGAAAGCAAATAAAATAAATCCGTCAATTCCAAAGTTTCATCTAAAGATGTCGGTTCGTGTTTCCAGCGCCATGCAAAGCTACTAGCACCACCCACCTTCAACACTCTAGCCGACACCTTACAATGTTTTTCGATCTTAATTCTATAAAGAGAAGGAAATCGCTACTTTAAAGGGATGTCACATACCCAAGGGTCAAGCCAAAACCGAATGTTATCACCACTGCCAATGTCGGCTCTAATCAGAGAATTAATAGCCACATCGGCCACCTTCATACTTCGACCCAGTCTCACTATAGATAACCACGGTCCTCTAATCCTGCCTTGTACCGGATATAAGTCTCAAAGACGAGCCGAAATATGAATAGAATCAATCACTTTTTTCCACAAAGCATCCCCTTCACATCTATAACGCCAAAGCCACTTTAATAGAAGACAATGATTCGAATTCTCCAATTTATTAACGCCCAACCCCCCTTTATCTATGCCTACCGACACCTTATCCCAACCCACCCAATGGAGCTTTTTGGTATCATCACTACTACCCCACAAAAACTTCTTCATAAGAGCTTCTAAATCTTTAATAACCTTCTTTGGAGCTTTATAAAGCGAAAAATAATAACAAGGCAAACTCTCTAACACCGACCTTATAAGGGTAAGCCTACCCCCGATAGATAGAACATGAGATTTCCATCCCGAAAGGCGAGATTTGAAAACCTCCTTAACCGGTTCCCAACTAGCAATCCGGTTCATATTCGCCCCTACTTTAATCCCTAAATAAACAAAAGGAATACTACCCGGTTTACACCCAAACTCTTCGGCCCTTCTATTTACCACCTCCTCACCCACCCCGAGACCATAAAGAGTCGACTTATTTAAGTTAATTCGAAGTTCGGAACAAAGAAAACAGATCCGCAACATTCTCCTCAAATTTTTAAAATTAAAAGTCGACCACTCCCCCAAAATCATAGCATCGTCAGCATAGAGAAAATGATTAACCTCAAGACCGCTATTCGGGAGGCGAATCCCATCAAAAGAGTCGATATCTTTAGCTTTCCTAAGTAAACTTGAAAGAGCCTCCATCACAACTATAAATAAAAAGGGGGATAAAGGGTCACCTTGGCGAATACCTCTTTTGCAATCGAACTCAAATGTAGGCGCTCCATTAACAAGAACCGACGCCCTCGGCCGAGTTAAGGATACCTTCCACCCATAAGAACCAACGATCCGGAAAACCTAATTGACGAAGCATATCCAAAAGAAAACCCCAATGAACATTGTCATAATTAAGCCTTTTGAAAGTCTATTTTAAAAATAAACATTTCCTTCCCCGTTTGCTTCGCCCATGCTATAATCTCATTAATCATCATTGGACCATCCAAAATGTATCTACCACTCAAAAACGCTGATTGAGTTTCTGAAGTGATACTCCCCATTATCTTTCTCATTCTATTCGCTAGGATCTTGGATATCACCTTACTCGTAACCCCAATAAGTGTAATCGGACGATAATCTTCCAACCCAGAAGGAGTCGATGACTTGGGGATAAGAGTTATAAAAGAACCAACACCACGGCTAATTGTACCTGTGACAAAAAATTCCTGCACAATACTCATAAAATCGGCCGACAAAATATTCCAAAATTTTTTAATGAATTTAAAATTAAACCCATCGGGGCCCGGTGCCTTGTCACTCCTGCAACCGAACACTGCTTCCTTCACTTCATTTTCTGAAAAAAGGAGCGACTAGGGGAGCCGCTTCCTCTTCGGTCAACCACTTCAAGTTATAGCCCCGCAATGTTGGTCTAATCGGCATATCCTCAACATACTTATCCTAGAAAAAACGAAAAACCTCTTTTTTAACTTTAGTCGGTCTCGTTTCCCAAATCCCGTTAATCATTAAACCCGGTATACAATTAGAGGCCTTTCTTTTATTGATCAACCCGTGAAAGAATTTTGTGTTGTCATCCCCATCTGCTGCCCATTTGCATCTAGCTTTTTGTTGAATATCTTTATCAAATAAATCTTGCAACTCTTTCAACCTTCTTCGAGACTCATCCTAAACCCAAAGTTCCTCTCCAGACAAATTGTGATCATCCCGAATGCCATCAATAACTTCCATCTCTTCTTTTAGAAGTAATACCTCTTCCAATACCTTGAAATTCATTATTAGCTTTAATTATAATTTCCTCAAAATCGGCCCTTTCTAACCACGAGTTGAAAAAGCGAAATGGTTTTGGCCCAAAGTTGGAGTTTTGTGTATTTAAAATGACCGGGCATTGATCGGGAATTCCTTTCGGAAGCACGCGATATTCGGCCGATGACCATCTACAAAACAAATCCCAACAAACAAAAAGTCTATCAATCCGACTAGACTTATTTCCAACTGAAAATGTGAACCTCCTTCCTCTAAGAGTCAATTCATGAAGACCCGCCTCCTCTACGAAACCATTAAAATCTCTAGAAGCCGCCGCGTTAAAAAAAGAGTTCCTTCTTTCATTCTCATTACGAACTGAGTTAAAATCGCCTCCCACTATCCACAATCCACTTTTGCCTCTAACAACATTAACCAAATTCCTCCACAATTGTTGCTTTTCCACATCCGTTTGAGGCGCATAAACGTTAAGCACATTAACGGTCTCGCCACTACCATTGTCAATACCGGAACAAACCAAAAGATACCTATCCATGTCCGTAACATGCACATCAAAAATTGAAGTATCCCACATCGTAATCAATCCCCCGGATCTCCCTGTCGGTTCAATTACCTTGAAACCAAATTGACCTCTACCCCAATACCCTTCCAAAAGCCGAACATCCACCTTTGAACATAACGTTTCTTGAAAAAGAACACACCCAATATTATGCTCTAACGTTTGAACATAACGTTTCTTGAAAAAGAACCGACATAGGAAGCATTCTCAGCCCTTAGACTATAGACGGTGGCATAATGGTAATTAACAACCCTAATCATTGTCAGCAGTATCTAACCAGGGGTAAATTAGGAAAAAAACGTTAAAAAAACTTTCAAATCGAAACAACAGACTTGATTCGGAAACTGATTTTTCATCGTTTCAACTCGATTAAACGTTCAGAATGATTACACAATCAAAATAACAAAAAAGGGCAAAAATCGATATCTTTAAAGACAGAAAGACCGGTAACCAAGCAAGATGAAAGAAATGACCGATTGCCATACATAGACTGATGAAAGAGAACAGACGGTTGTTGGTAGGATAAACCCCCTTATTACAAATATAGATCGAACGGCATCTTTTTTCTTAGATTATGAGATTTCGAATGACATCTGTAAAAACTAGATTATTCAATGAGTATCGATGCTTTGCTTTGCTTTGGCGTAGGTGTCTGTTAAATGCTGTTTGGGATGGTCTAGTAGTTGCTCCGTTTTCATCTACGGTTGACGAAACACGGAGCAAGGAGTTCCTGCTCTCTCCAATTCCGGGGTTAAAAGAAAAGGGTGTGGACAAGAAAGCAGTGAAAATGCCCTTTATGATGAAGGGAGGGGAGCTGCATGTGACATCTGTCACTTTTCTTTTTATTTTATTTTTATTTTTGTATATAATAAATAATAATAATAATAATAATAATAATGATAATAATAATAATAAAGTTGGTTTTGGACATTACATTAACCAACCATCCTAACCCATTTACCTAAACCAACCCTTCTACAAGCCTAAACCCAACCATTTTCACTGAAGCCCAAGAACTGAGCCCACAATACTGGCCCAACAACAGCAGCCCACTAACCCTTCACCTTTTTTAAAAAAAATAAATGCATGCTGATGCCCGGACTCGAACCGGTGCCATCAGCCGGGTTCAAACACAACACGCCAACACCAACTGAGCTATGGCTCGTTTCTGATTCTATCTCAACTCGAAATGTATATAAGCCATCTAAACCTTTGTTTTGCTTCTTCCTTCTTCTCCTATTTCGAACGCTGCACGTAAACCACACCAGGAACCCATAATTTCTGATTCAAAAACACGTCCATGATCGAATCAATCCCGGATTTTATGCACCCTAATCACCTCTCCTTCCTCAACCAGTACTACGCGTGATTGAACGCGTTAAATATGCCAATTATCGAGTTAATGCTCATTATTGAACTTTCCTAAACAACTCGAATGAATCTGTATAAATACTCGTTTTTAAATCAATTAGACTCGCACACAAACTCTGAAAAGAGCGATTAACAAACCCCCACCCTTAAATCCTACAAACAATTCGTTTCTAGCCAAGAATCACACACGTTTGACTTTTGTGTTGACTCAAGCCTTCTGCATCGATTCGACTACGTGAGTATCAATTTAATGCTTATTTCTGTTCTTGTATATGAGCCGAACAATAGCCCCAACGATTTATGGGCTATTGATCACTAATTAAGGTGATTGGATGATTAGGGCTTGTAAGGGATCGAATGGGGAAGAACACACTTGCAGAACTGAATATTTATTTTAAACATATACGAATCCAACACAACCACTGATCTAGATCAAGTGGTTGTGTCTGTTGTTGTTAAACAGAATCACACGGGTTCGATTCCCACAAAAGACTTTTATTTTTCTTTCATTTAAACCATTATCAAACCAACACAATTAACCTATATAATTAATTTAAATCCAAAATAATTTGTTCTCAGGGTGTGGCTCAGTTGGTGGCCACGCTTGTGATAAAACCCGAACCGGCCAGAGGCCCGGGTTCGACCCCCATAACCAACAAATTTTTTTTTCCTTTTATATATATATTTTACATATTAATCTTTTAAAATAGTTTTTAAATACTAAAAGTGGTTTATAAATTCTATAAAAATTACTGTATGATCTCCTAATGGTAAAGTTCATCATACAATTTTTAGTTTTTCAAAAATAATTTATTTAATATATATTATAAATATTACAAGTTTATTCATTTATAATTGTAAAAATCAATAAAAATATCTAAACGATTTTATAAAATTCCACAAAAATTATCCTAAACTTGTATAGAAATAAACATTTCAGAAATAATTTTTATTTCTGAAAAACCGTTCGTTTTATATTTTTAATTAATTTTTATTAGTTTTAATCATAAATAAATCATACTAAATTCATTTTTCAGTATTTTTGCACCAAAATTTTATATAAATTATTTTTATTTATTTAGAACAGAAATACAATTTTTAATTCAAAAATTCTTTAATTTTAATATTTTTAGATATTAAAGTTATAATTTGACAAATTGAAATAAATAGATTAAATATTCTATTTTCAAGAAAATAATTTTATAAAAATTATTTTCACACTTAAAACTTTATATTGTGACCATCTTTAATTTAAAATTTACAAAAAGACTTTTGTTTATTTATTTATCAAATTTCTCTTATTTATTAAACATTTTATTTATTAATCAAACGAATACTTATCCCCAATTCGAAACCCTAGAAAATACTTATAAACTAGATAGACTTAGACTTATTTGTTACCTTATACATAGGGTAATACTTGGCAACGTTGGATTACACTTATTCAATTCCACAAGACTTACCACCTTGCTAAGGTGAGTATTACTTATCCCTTTTTTTCGTTTTTACACTTTTGGGGTGATTCATGCACAAGTATACAAAACTTGCACATTCATTTACACATACATTTTTATTCATTTACAATTCATATACGTGTCTTGTTTATCTTCGTGCTTTATGTTTGAACATGAACGTAGCTTACATACAAAATTGTACATCTAGACATAACTTATGTTATGGTGCTCTTTACATATAGACGTAACTTATGTTACGGTGCTCATTTAGACATAACTTATGTTATGGTGCTCTTTCAGATTTGACACGTGTTAGGGTGCTCATTATCGATTTCATCTTATCAACTTTACATTTGATCTTTGTCTTGTTTGGTTACTTGCGTGTTTACATAATGCCTTGGTGATGCTAGACACGTGAATTGTATTACTTTTCAAAAACTTATACTATATGTACAAAGCTAGGTAGTACTCACCAACATCATATGTTGACAAAATTTATTTTCATGCATGTTTCAGGATAAGCTGCTTGACGCTTCACATAGAACTTTGGACATAGATTAAATCAATCAATTATCTCTATTCTTTTTTTTGTTGTCATGTATTTATTTTCACATGTTGTAAAACAATATTCAATAATCAAATATTTACATTTTAGTACCATGAGCTTTTGAACAATCGTCACTACGTGGCACCTCGATGATTCCGCCATCGGTTGGGGTGTTACACTGCATCGACCTTTTCAGTGGTTTTAGGCGCTCAATGCTGGAAATATAGGTTAGTGCGGGATAATCAATATCCACACTTTCTTATAGCTATAGCCGAGACTTCTGTTGATAGAAGGGGATAGACGAAGTGACTCGATTTAAAGTAAGCAACGAGAGGCAATAAGGTCCCGATTTGCTATTTTTTTTCTTTTTTCTTTTTTCTTTTTTTTACTGACCGGATCGGTCACTCCTCAACCAACTAAGACATTTCTGAGCAATTCCCCTCACACCCTATCACTTAAAGGCAGGGCTAACCCAACATTCTACTTGCCGGTTGATCGCGTGTCGAAGTGCTAATCAAAAAATATTTTTTAAAACAACTCCTTAGCTACAAGGACTGCAGTATAGGGAGTAGGGTTGTCGAACCACGAGGAGTTTGTGGAAAGTGCTAAGTTACTGAATACTAATTAACTTAAGATTAACTAAAGTAATTTTATGAAGATCGCTAAAAGGTGCTGCAGTGCTGCAAAACGAAGTGATAATAGAGTTTTATAAAAGACAATAATATGGAAAAACGGTCACTCCGGGTTTCTGATTCGGTAATTGTAAAGACAATCTGAATTAACCTATCTAGGCAATCACATAGACATGATCCTGTTTAAGTTGTTCAACCCAATTCAACATCATAACACAAATCACAAGGTTAAATTATTCCTAGTGCAAGAAAACCAAGAAACGATAACGAATTGCAACTGTGAAAATCTGTCAGACTGTTCAAATCAGTCGAACATACAACCAGATTCAAAAACACATAGACATGTTCACACATCTGATCCTAAACAAAGTTCAAAACAGAGAAATCCTTACAAAATACCCAAATCTTTCACCCGGAGAAACCGCGAGAGGATTAGCCTTGCATCTTCATGATTTTAGCTTCAATCTTGATGTAGAATTGCATGATTGATGATTGGAAGGTGATTAGAAGGTGTAGAATGGTGAAAGAATGCCCAAAATCACCCCAATAGTCTTTTAGAATCGTCCCTAATCAAATGGAGGAGAGGAACCCTTCAAAAACCTAATTTTCGGCACTTTATACTTTTCCCGTAATCTCCGAACCGTAGGCTACTCTGGAACCGTAGCCTACTGCTGACAGCTTGTTCCAAAAACTGTTTTCTTCATAACTTCTTCGTTTTAGCTCCGTTTTCTTCGCCGTTTGCGCCCACGTCTTCGTAATTCAATTATCTATCACCTCATACTTTAATATCTTACTTCCTATCCACATGAATTCTCTAAAACACATCCCATCTTCGTATTTAACCTGCAAAACATCATTTCCTCATAGTTATCTAATTCCTCACATATAAACACTCAAATATGCATAAAATTAGACATTAAACACATATATATCACATTCCAATACTCATCCATCACATCCCCACACTTTACCTTTGCTTGTCCTCAAGCAAATATGTTCGCGACGTTATCGCAGACAAATAACAAATACCCCAAACGCCCCCACTGTGCATTAGTTAGGGTCCAAAGTCATACTCCATTCTTTGATTAGCATTAGATGTGTTAATTCAGCAAGCAAACATGGTGCATATTTTTTCAAAAATAGAACTCGCCTAACTAAGTCTGACATGCTCCCGGTTTTTATTTTCATACAACACACCCCTCACAATTTGTCGCTCCTCTCGGTTTAATATCTGAACTAGCATGTAATGGGCTAGTATTAATCACTCATTAACCGAATATGAAACTCTGTACTCATATGCTTGTATGACAATCACGCCTCCACTATAACACATAGACAATGCACATATCTAAAGGACTTACAGGTTTTTGGGCTTAGGCTAAAGGTATGGATTTTTTTTTTTTTCGTGTGTGTGTGGCTCAAAGAAACGAAAAATATCACCCAATGACAATCTTTATTCACAATACACTTAACGACTTCGGGTTACTTTTGACCCATAACGAAATAGTACTAACATGTAAATTTCTTTCTTTTTTTTTTTTCAGCCACCTATTTTAGTCATTTGGCATGTTTACTTGGCTGAACTTTCTGGTTTTTTTTTTCTCTCTCTCTCTTTTTTTCTTTTCTCTCTTTTTCTCTCTCTCTCTCTTTTTTTTTCAATTTTTCTTTTCAACTATATAAATAACTGAACACAGAGATTGCCATTTACGGTTGATAATGAAACAGGTCAGTTTGGGTAATGATTTGGGTTTAACAAACGAATAGGTGTAAGGCACAAAATAGGCCACTAGGGGAAATTTTTGGTTAATTGGGTAAACAAAGGTGAAACAAGAAAAAGGGAGTCCTAATTTGCCTTTATCATCTATGTGCATATATCAAGTCCACAGTCTCAGCATGTATCAAATCAGACAAGTTCTAAAACAGAGAACATACGGCCTACTCTCAACAAATGAATATATATAACTATCAAATCAACTAATATTCAAGTAGGCTCAAAATCTCACTCAAGTGGGGAATAGGGTTGCCGATGTGTGCATGCATTTATTACCAACAACTTGTCACCCCTAGTTAGGCAATTTCTAAACATTTTCTATAAAAACACCTGCTCAAAACGGTTCATATTACTTTTCTATAGAACTAGATCATGACTAAGGACCCCCACACCGCAAGCAGAGAAAGATTAGATGTACTGAAATAGTCGCTTTCACGCCCGATTAGACCGCTTTAAGACATTCTTTTTTTTTTCTTTTCAAAAAATTTCCTCCATCCCCACACTTGGGATACATTGTCCCCAATGTGTAGGTGTGTTAAGGTCAAATGTGTGATTTACCAACATGCAATTAATCCCATTCAAGCGACTTATCTCAACCACCAACCATCCAAACAAACAAAAGAGTCACAAATAACAAACCCAACACATAACATAATGTTTTACACCACCAAAGTTACAACCACAAAAGTTCTAACACAAAACACCACCAAACCACTCATTGTGTAACCACCACCCAACTAACCATAACAAGAAAAACACTAAAAAATAAAAAATAAAAAAAAAGTACAAGAGATAGGAAGAACACATGGACCTGATCTACACTGATCAGCGAGTGTTCAGTGATAACGATGCTGAGGAGGTCCAAAGATGGATGTCAACGTGTCCACAAATTCCCCGAATTCAAATGCTCCTGCTCCACGACTTGCTTCCTGGTTTTGAGCTCGATCTTGGTGTGGGTCCACCCACTCTGAATGGTGGACCGGAGGAACGGGGTAGTCAACTGAACCGTCATAAGGAGGAAGAGAAGTGTAATCAATGTATGGTGGGTCTTTCACCACCGGTTGACCCGCACGCCATGCTTTGTGCAACCGTCTCTGTCGATCATCCTCAAACCTATGATTGATTTCCCTTTGATGAGTGTATGCATGAATGCGGTTCCAGAGCTCTTGCCTTTCATAACATCGCTGAGCATCCCATCTTAATTGTGCAAAGCCTCGGGTATTCTAATCATAGATTGCCTGATAATAAGAAGGCCATTCACCATAGTCATGAGGTCTTGCCTGCTGCACAAACTGATCCATCCCTGGGTAAGTATCCTCTAAATCAACCTGCATTCCCCTGAGCTGGGGCATTCTCGAACCAACACCAACTCCATCCTTATTAGAAAGCCCCTCATCAACCTCAGCGTCTTCACCATCACTTTCATCCATCACTGAATCATCACTTTGAGCTTCATCTTTCTCGCCCGGCTCTAGTTGCCTAGCATCGGGTCTCAAAGCCCTCCATTTTCTACCATCATGCTTTAACTTGTGGTAACGTTCTGTTCTCATATACGCCCATCCAAAAGATTTCATCCCAACCAGGGTCCATGGTGTGAACCCTTTCTTCACAGTGTGAAAAGAAGAAACCTCTCTAATTGCCCCATGACGTTTCAGCAGTGTGGTAATCAAACGAACATGTGGGATATACCACCTTCTAAAATCATTCCTAGACATCCAAATGTTCATCATAACAAGATACCTGAAAGATATTTTCGGTCTGCTCATGATCAAGGAGTACAAAATAGGTATATCAGGATTCCTCACAGCTGCTCTATCACTTTTTCTTGGCATGACCTGTTGTTGAACTATTGTTAACAACAACCTTGTTGGCACTCTTAATTCATCCTTCTTTTTATATGTACCTTTACCCTTCCCTTCTAGAAAAATCTCATCCAACATGGCATCCCATGTTGACGTCTCAGGATGCTTCAACTCCTCCTCACTAGGGTAACGATATTGACTAGCAGATTTTGAATCAAATCGCGCAATTTCATTCAGTGTCTCCATTGACATTGTTACCTCAACTCCACCTGCTTTACCCTTCAAAGACATTGTCTTAGGTGGATGTCTTCCAGGGTCCATCTGTAAAGTTCCAACCCACTGTTGAACATCATCCAGATATAACCTGTCCTTTTCACCATCATAGCAACTCAAGGCTGCCTCCCAACCTAATGCTTCAAATTTTTGAACTATTCCAAATGGTCGGAACTGCTCCATAATCATGTCCTTCTCCCATGGAAATCCAGCCTCTCGAGTAGAATTCTTCGCCATCTTTTCATCAAATGCCGTTGATTGCCAATACCAATGAATTTTTAACAATGAACCACCTGTCCATTCAGTTCTACGTGGAATATCAAGGTATTCCTGCTCATCCTGTTGAGGTTGTGCTCCAGCTGACTGACCGTCTTGAACCCTTGATGAACCAGCTCGCTTTTGCTTTACGCTTCGTGATGGTGTTGCTTCAGATGAACTAGCTACACCCTTACCCTTACTTTTGCTTGACTTACCCATCCTGCACACATAACAAGTAAACAACCAAACAACCAAGTCAAGTCACAATGGTGCACTATTGTCAATAACCTCCCCACACTTGCTCAAAACTATGGCTACTTGGTTCATTAAACCGTCCATATTAGTTAACTTACTAATAGGACACACAAGTTTTAAGCAAAAAGAAGTTACTAAATTCCAAAATTCATGAATTTTCTAGTCTTTGACTCTTAAAGTCAACAAAAATCATTTTCTTGAACATTCAACAAACCAATTACTCCATTAGTAGCCATTATCATCTTCATAACTAGAAGTTACATGACATTCTAATATCCATGTGCACTCACTAGCAACAACCCACAAAAAATTATCATGCTAGAAACAAACCCCTTTCACAATTGCAAGTATTTAAGTTCACCCACTATGTTTTTGACAACATACCTTCAATACCATACAAGAAATTCGATAAACATACCTTTGTTGCTTAGAGACACTTGGTTGCACTTAAATTGAACTTCTAGTATGCCAAAAACACAAACCCCCAAATTTAAAAATTAGGGTTCGTCACATCACCTTCAAATTACTCACAGAGGCAGGCGAATCGTTGAAAACAAACACTAGGGTTTTGTTCTCCTCAAAAAACTAAGCAAGTTACACCCAAGATTTGCTCGATTTGGTTAAGATTGGAAGGAATTAGAGATTTAGGTGGTTATGGAGGAGTAGGTTTTGATGGAGAAGAAAAGAATATAAGAGAGATGGTTTTTTTTATTATTATTATTATTAACGGGTCTAGACAAGGCCCGCCCCGTCTTCTTTTATTTTGACCCGACCCACAAATACCATAAGAGAAAAAAAGTTTGGAAATAAAACAACAAAATTTTGCACCTCCCTCATGATGTTGTTTGTTTTCTTCCGTAAGCCACTTTTTTTTTTTTTTTTACGAAAGCATGCCTTGACTTTGAAGCTTTTTATATTTATTTTATTCTTTTTGCTTCTACGAGACTTTAGTCTCCAAAATGTTAATTGCATTTTCATTTTTTTTTTACTATTATTATTATTATTACTACTACTACTTGATTCGGTTATTCATATCTTGATCATTTTAAGCTCATTCATCACGAACACCTTGACTCCTGTCTATGATGATTTCCCGTGTCGAGACTGCGACGATTTCCTGAAAACTTAAAAACACACAAAAACGAACACAAACCAAAAACAAACGAAAACACACAAAAAATTGTACAAACTCTACAATTACACATACCGAATGCGTTATCACTTACCTTCATCATCCGGTTTCCTTGTCAAAAAGCAAACCGGCTCTTCTGTTGTTCCGTGTATGTCAGACGAATCCAGGTACGGTTTAAGTCGATGTCCATTCACTACTTGACGTAGATGAATATCAAAGTCTTCAATCTCGACATCACCGTATTCACCGACTCTCGTAATTAAGTATGGCCCCATCCACTTGCTTTTCAACTTCCCTGGGAATAATTTAAGACGGGAATTGTACAACCATACCTTATGGCCTACCTCGAAATTCTTCAACCGAATTTTGGCATCGTGCACCTTCTTCATTTTATCTTTATATGCCGATGCACACTCGTATGCTTCATCTCGCAATTCTTCAAGCTCACATAAGTTCAACTTTCTTTCTTTACCTGCAGCATCATAATCAGTGTTAACTTTTTTAACAGCCCATAATGCCCTATGTGCTACTTCCACAGGTAAATGGCAACCTTTCCCATAAACCAACCGGTAAGGTGTGGTGCCAATTGGTGTCTTAAAAGCTGTACGGTAAGCCCATAACGCATCGTTTAGTTTGGAGGACCAATCTTTACGATCCGTTCTTACCGTTTTTTGTAAGATTTCTTTGATTTGTCTATTTGACACCTCAACCTGACCACTTGTTTGTGGGTGGTATGGGGTTGCAATTCTATGATCCACATCATACCGTTTGAGCAATTTTCCAAAGTTGAAATTTTTGAAATGTGATCCCCCATCACTGATGATCACACGGGGAAGTCCAAATCGTGAAAATATGTTTGACCGCACAAAATTGCACACAACGGTATGGTCATTTGTCTTGGTGGCTATTGCTTCTACCCATTTAGACACATAGTCCACTGCCACCAAGACATATAGATAACCACAAGAATTTGGAAATGGTCCCATGAAGTCGATTCCCCACACATCAAAGATATCAATTACAAGAATCGGCCTCATGGGCATCTCATTCGGTTTAGATATGCTGCCCATTTGTTGACACTTGATGCACTTTTTAGCAAACTCAAATGCATCCTTAAAAATCGTAGGCGAAAATAATCCAGACGATAACACTTTGTGTCCTGTTTTCTGTCCACTGAAATGCCCTCCACAAGCAGATGAGTGCACCAATCCCAATACACATTGGACCTCGAAATCTAGAATACATCGTCGGATTATCTGGTCAGCTCCAATCTTGAATAAATCAGGTTCATCCCAAATATACTGCTTTGCCTGAGCCTTCAAGTGAGTTCTCTTTTTCTTTGACCAATGCTCTGGGATGATACCTGCAGCCAAATAATTAACAATGTTAGCATACCATGGTGAAGTAGATACTTCGAATAACTGCTCATCTGGAAAGGTCTCATTGATCTCAATAGTGACTTCAACATCTATATGGGGGCAATCTGGACAAATGATCTGCCACCACATTTTCACTACCCTTCTTGTCTCTGATTTCCAAGTCGAATTCCTGAAGCAGGAGCACCCAACGGATCAACCTGGGTTTCGCATCCTTTTTCTCCATCAGATAACGCACTGCGCTGTGATTTGAATACACAATCACCTTGCTTCCCCAAATGTAAGACCTGAACTTATCAAGAGCAAACACAACTACAAGTAATTCTTTTTCAGTAGTAGTATAATTCAGTTGTGCCCCATCCAATGTCTTACTTGCATAATAAATGACTACTGGTTTTTTATCTACCCTTTGTCCCAAAACTGCCCCAATTGCATAGTCACTCGCGTCACACATAATTTCAAATGGTCGTGACCAATCGGGTGCTTGCAAAATTGGGGCTTCAACCAGTTTTTCTTTTAAAGTGTTGAAAGCTTTTACACACTCTTCATCAAATACAAAAGGTTCATATTTTAAAAGTAACTTGCAAAGCGGTTTTGTGATTGTGCTAAAACCTTTTATGAACCTTCTATAAAAACCAGCATGTCCTAGAAACGACCTAACCCCTTTAACATTTGTGGGAGGAGGTAAAGTTGAAATAGCTTTAATTTTTGCATGATCAACCTCAATCCCACGTTTTGAAATCACATGCCCTAACACCACCCCTTCTTGAACCATAAAATGGCTCTTTTCCCAGCTTAAAACTAAGTTTGTTTCAATACATCGTTTCAACACCTTAGTTAACTGTTCTAAGCAAGATTCAAAGGAAGTTCCAAAAATTGAGAAGTCATCCATAAAAATTTCAAGTGAGTCCCCAACCATATCTGAAAAGATACTCATCATGCACCTCTGAAAGGTGGCTGGGGCATTACACAACCCAAATGGCATTCGCCTGAATGCAAAGGTACCATAAGGGCAGGTAAATGTGGTCTTTTGTTGGTATTCAGGGTGGATGGCAATTTGATTATACCCTGAATAACCATCAAGAAAACAATAAAATTTCTGACCTGATAACTTCTCGATGATCTGATCAATGAACGGTAAAGGGAAGTGGCCCTTCAAGGTAGCTGCATTCAGCTTCCTGTAATCAATGCATATTCTCCACCCAGTAACAGGTCGGGTGGCAATTTCTTCCCCTTTTTCGTTCCTGACTATCTGAATCCCTGCTTTCTTGGGAACGGTCTGTGTTGGGCTTACCCAAGTGCTGTCAGAGATGGGATAAATGATAACCGCATCCAACCACTTCAGAACTTCTTTCTTCACCACTTCTCTCATGTTCGGGTTAAGCCTTCTCTATGCATCTCTTGCCGGTTTTGCTCCCTCCTCTGTTATGATTTTATGCATCACTATTGAGGGACTTATTCCTTTCAGGTCTGCAATAGTCCACCCAATTGCAGCCCGGTGTGCAACCAAAACTTCCATCAAAGCTTCCTCCTGTTCCTCAGTCAAACCTGCACAAATAATAACAGGAAGAGTATCATTAGCACCAACAAAAGCATATTTTAGATGTTTAGGTAGTTCTTTAAGTTCTAATTGTGGTGGTGTCTCTAATGATGGTTTCAGCTTTGTGTCAATGTGATATGGCAAACTCTCCACGTGATAGGACCAAGGTGGTCTTCCTTCTCTCACTACCATCGCCTCCACCTTTGCATCCTCGTCCTCAAATTCCTTGACTGTCTCAGAATATAACCTGCCAAACAAAGCACATTCTACCATGGACTCGTCCCCCTCATCATTAGGAATGTAAGGAGGAACGCACCCGTCAATGATGTCTGCCATAAAGCATTCATCACTAACATTGGGGTTAGAAACATTAACAAAAACACTTAACCGCATCTTGCGGTTACCAAAAGTCATATCCACAGTACCTGTCCTGCAATTAATCTGAGAGTCAGAAGTAGCTAAAAATGGCCTGCCAAGAATCACAGTCGGTTGCTTGGTTTTATCAACAGAAACATAATCAAGGACCAAGAAATCAACCGGATAATAAAACTCATTAACTTTCACAATCACATCTGAAAATACTCCCCGGGGTAGCTTAGGAGTCAAATCAGCCAATACCACAGTGGTATCAGCTTTCTTAATGGACCAAACTCATACTGATCATACAAGCTTCCCAGTAGTATACTCACACTCGCTCCAAGATCCAAAAGGGCTCGTGTCATTTGAAAATCACCAACTTGAATTGAAATAATTGGTGCCCCTGGATCTTGTAATTTTTCAGGCAGAGTACCTGAAATTATTGCACTCACATCTGCTGGCATGTCAATTTTCTTTGGAATTTTATGATTTCTTTTCTGAGTGCACATATCTTTCAGGTACTTTGCATATGCAGGAATTTGTTTAATTGCATCTAAAAGAGGAAGATTGATTTTAACTTGTTTGAAAACTTCCCACATTTCATCCGATTGTGGGCCTCTTTTATTGACTGCCTTTTTCTTATCAGGATCAATGAGAGCTGCAGGAAAAGGGATGGTATTACCCTCCACACCCTTTTCTACAACCTGGTTGGAATTATTGATCAAAACACTTTTATTTTTATTTTTTTCTTTTTCTAAAGCAGTTTTAGGTGTTTTGTTCAATTCAACAAATTCCTGTTCATCTTCACTATCATCACTACCCAAATCCTCCACCACACCCTCAACAAACTGTGGTGGAGCTCCCACTTTATTATCATACACCTTACCATTGCGCAGAATACTTACCTGGTTGATTTGCACATTCCTCGTATTCCTTGAGCTTGATTGCTGGTGTTGAGGATTAATGGTGGTGTCACTTGGTAGCTTCCCTGGATCTCTCTTAGACATATCTGCAGCCAATTGCCCTACCTGCTTGGACAATGCTTCCACAGTCTTATCCCTCACTTCATTTTCTTTGCGCTTTCCCTTGACCTCTTCTTGTACAGCTTTAATGGCATCGAAAATGGCACTCAGTTGATCATTACCTCCTCCTGATGTGCCTTGTTGATTTCCTCTCTACTGCTGACCACTCTGATTATATAGTATTCTTTGAGTAACCCCCTTGATTATATCCATACTGCCTGTTCTGAGACTGTTGTTGATTTCCTCCCTGCCATTAGAACCAAAAAAGTTAGGATTTAATTGATTATTAGGATTACCATACCTGAAGTTTGGGTGGTTTTTGAGCCCAGGATGATAGGTGTTGGAATTAATGTCATATTGCTTCCGTTCTCCATAAACTTGATTCACCTCTTCTGTATTCTCCAAAGGCCCCTGGCAGTCTTGGGCTAGATGTCCCAACTCTCCACAATAAGTACATACTGAAAAAGCATTAGCCGCCTTTGCCTCACTACTCTTCCCCAAATTAAGCTGAGCTACCTGTTTTGCCAAGAGTAAATTTTGCTGCTTCAATTTCTCAATTCTTTCTTCAGCCTCATAGTCTGCTGCCTTGACAGATGATGGTCTCAACTTCCTACATGATTGTGCCTGTCTCTTTGAAGTGGCACTCATCCTTTCCAAGTGTCCCCAATCCACAACTTCAGTGTTGGTAAAGAATGTGCCATTGCTAATGGCAGTCAAACCCCTAACATCCTCTAGTGTCAATCCATCATAAAAAGCTTTTATTAATTCCCATGTCTGAATCCCATGATGAGGACATTTTCTTAATAACTCCTTGAATCTAGTAAAAGCCTCATGGAATGCTTCCCCCGAATTCTGCTGAAATCCTCTTATTGCATCCCGAGCCTCAGATGTTCTGCTCATGGTGTAGTACTCTTCCAAGAAAATTTGTTGCATATCCTGCCAAGTGTATATACTACCTGGGGGTAGTGTAGCAAACCATTGCCTTGCTCTGTCCTTCAAGGTGAACTGAAACATCATCAACATTACCTGGTCCTTAGTAAACCCTGATCCTCCAATCATATTGCACACAGACTCAAATACTGATATATGTAAGTAAGGCTCTTCAGATCTTTTTCCATAGAACTCAGGTAGATGACCCAAATATTGGGGTCTCACCTCAAATGCTCTCCCATTCCTACTAACAGGTGTGACTACAGCTGAGGAATTGGGTACAATAACCGGCCGAAAATGACTATCAACGCCCTGAACCGGTGCCCTCTGACGTATCTGTGGGACACCATCTACTAACTGTAACTCATCTCCTATCCCCATATTTCCAACATTAAATTGAGGAACCTTTTGTAGAGCTTGATTATTTCTGTGTCCCTGAACACGGTTCCCCTGATTAACCCGCTGTGGTGGCTGCTGCTCATACTCCATGTCATGCCCATAATTACCATATCTCCCATCATACGGTTCCTGTTCGTCCTCTTGATCCCATTCAGAATCCCAAGTATGCACACTTCCCTCATCATATCTCTGTTGGTTCTGTTGTTGGTTGGGTGGGATAACTGCTAGTTGTGGACGAGGTTGGTTTCTTGGATTTTGTTGGTTTTGTTGTGGACGTGGGTTAGCAGCTTGAAAATACCCACCAGGTTGGAATTGTTGTTGTGGTGGTGGTGGGTTTGGAATGGGTTGGTTGGGTTGGTTTGGTAGAGCAGGTGGAATAAGATCATTTGGTTTGTTGGGTATTGGTTCATTTTGGTTATCCTGGTCAGCCATCTCAATAGCCGCTTCTTCAATTCTCTGATCGACTGTTGAAGAACTTGATTGATTCTTTACTGCTGAACGAAAAACAACACGGTTTTGACGTGCTGTCTTCTCAATCTCTGGATCAAATAACAAAGGAGACGACTTCTTAGAAAACCTAGTATGCATGCAACACAGAAGCCACCTGCACACACAAAAACAAGGAACAAATAGAGTAGTACTGAACGAAGAAGAGAATTAAAAACAGAAACAAATAACTAAAAGACAATTTATTTTATTTTTTATTTTTTGTAAGAAAATAAATAAACAAACTAAACTAAACTAAACTAAACACTAAGTGCACGAACTCCCCGGCAACGGCGCCATTTTGATCGCGTGTCGAAGTGCTAATCAAAAAATATTTTTTAAAACAACTCCTTAGCTACAAGGACTGCAGTATAGGGAGTAGGGTTGTCGAACCACGAGGAGTTTGTGGAAAGTGCTAAGTTACTGATTTCTAATTAACTTAAGATTAACTAAAGTAATTTTATGAAGATTGCTAAAAGGTGCTGCAGTGCTGCAAAACGAAGTGATAATAGAGTTTTATAAAAGACAATAATATGGAAAAACGGTCACTCCGGGTTTCTGATTCGGTAATTGTAAAGACAATCTGAATTAACCTATCTAGGCAATCACATAGACATGATCCTGTTTAAGTTGTTCAACCCAATTCAACATCATAACACAAATCACAAGGTTAAATTATTCCTAGTGCAAGAAAACCAAGAAACGATAACGAATTGCAACTGTGAAAATCTGTCAGACTGTTCAAATCAGTCGAACATACAACCATATTCAAAAACACATAGACATGTTCACACAATCTGATCCTAAACAAAGTTCAAAACAGAGAAATCCTTACAAAATACCCAAATCTTTCACCCGGAGAAACCGCGAGAGGATTAGCCTTGCATCTTCATGATTTTAGCTTCAATCTTGATGTAGAATTGCATGATTGATGATTGGAAGGTGATTAGAAGGTGTGGAATGGTGAAAGAATGCCCAAAATCACCCCAATAGTCTTTTAGAATCGTCCCTAATCAAATGGAGGAGAGGAACCCTTCAAAAACCTAATTTTCGGCATTTTATACTTGTTCCCGTAATCTCTGAACCGTAGGCTACTCTGGAACCGTAGCCTACTGCTGACAGCTTGTTCCAAAAACTGTTTTCTTCATAACTTCTTCGTTTTAGCTCCGTTTTCTTCGCCGTTTGCACCCACGTCTTCGTAATTCAATTATCTATCACCTCATACTTTAATATCTTTACTTCCTATCCACATGAATTCTCTAAAACACATCCCATCTTCGTATTTAACCTGCAAAACATCATTTCCTCATAGTTATCTAATTCCTCACATATAAACACTCAAATATGCATAAAATTAGACATTAAACACATATATATCACATTCCAATACCCATCCATCACCGGTCTGAAAAGAGGCTAACCCAACATTTTGCATTTTATAAAAACCACCAAACCAACCGGTACCAGCACTGTCACACCCTCAAATTTTCCACTGCAGGGTTTATACCGCGAGGCGCATGACATACCAGGATCCCATAGCCATAAGTCATATGAACGAACTCTAAATGCCCAAACCATTTAGTTCGTTTTCAAAAACCAAGTTTAGTTAAGCTGCGGAAGCGTAAACCAAATTTAAACCTTTTAAAACCATGCGCAAAACAACGCGCCCAAATTAAAACCATATGAAGGAAAATGTAAAAGCATAATATGTAATTTATGTGTATGCCCACGACCCCAAAATGCAGTGAAGTGTGCAGTGCTTTCTAATCCTGGCACCGGAAGCTAACTACCAGCAAAAGCATGTAAATCGTGTGTCAACATAAAGCTAGTGAGTTCACAAAGTAAAGTAACCGAGTATGTAAATGCGCTGGTTTCCAAACCACGTAAACAAGTAGTTGAGTTGGTTTCTAGAACCGTGTAACCACTAGTTCGTCGCATGTCAAGGGTAGCTAGCCCATTCATGATAACTAACACCGAATATACCGAACTGCTATGTACATGTAGCCACAAATGTGCGCCGCATGCCTGACATCATTGTCTATCCACAATGATAAAGTTTCGTTAAGTTATAGTTCACCCTCGCGCTCCCCGAGCCGGTGTGAGGTTTGTAAGACCTAATAGCGCTATCAACTAATAACCTGCTTGCCAATCCCGGCAACTCATTCGGTACGTGAGGACTTACAGACGATAGAGTTGGTTTAGTTTATCAAGGACACAGTTTGCGAACTAGCAAAGCCCGACTCACACAAGGAGTCAAAAACCGACCCACACAAGGATCCATAGCATCCCAACCCGGGATGTGTAAGTAGTCCCAAACCGGACTAGAAAAACGTTAAGTAAGTTGTCTCATACCTGAGACGCATGCTTTTGAGAAAAAGAGTAGTGAAACTCACCTTAGTGTGCAAGCAAAAGAAATCCAAACTGCAAGTAAAGTGCGCTACCGACTCCCTAATATAAGTGTCACTAAGTAAGTATAGGCGTAATATCATTACACCATATAACTCGTTTGTCCAAGGCGTTTAAACGTTCAAAAGTGTGTAGATGACACCTAGTGATTCTACATGCAATAGTAAACCCTACGGACTCGTTGGTGAATATGTTGGTTATAATTAGTTTTTACATTCCATATGCGTCTCATACAAGTGTCCGTTCAGTTACACATCAATTACATACCACCTAGGACCTCAATTAATCACATAAACACATAATACACAATCTGTGTTTTTAGGACAGATTGTGCGTCATCAAAATCAATTTATTTAAAATACTTAATCAGTGAGTTAACATCTAAAATGTTATACTGAATATTATTTGGAATTCACTTAACAACCCATATTTTTGTTTTGTCTCAAAACCAAACACAAAAATAATTAAAATTCGTTCAACAAAGCTATGTTTAGAAAACTTTCATAACAGGTCAGTTTAGTAGAAAAATTCCCAAAAATTGTGTATTCATCCAAACAGGATGAATCCACTTGGAAAACTCAAGTTACTCCAATGTTAACCTTCTGTAAAAGTTTCATAACCCAACTCTTTATAAAACTCGAGTTATGATGACTCAAAGTCGACTCAGTTTGTTAACCCGAAATTCTGATATGACCTATTTTCAAGGAAAATTCCAAAAACGACTCAACCGAGTTCCAAATCACTTGATTTTACCCATTATGAAAAGTTAAGACCAGGTGTGATTTAACCATGCAAAGAAAATACTAAAATCATCATGTTAAAGTCGCGTTACAGCCCCTACAAGTTCACCTAATCATTCTGTCCAGATTTTAATTACGCCTAAATCTTTCTTTAAACGACTCCCGTGGGCATGCAAACAATCAACAATCATCAATAAACATTACTTAACATTCCTAATACCTATTGTGATCAGATTCTATCATTATACATGCAAAGATTACAACTTTAATGATCAAAACTTCAACAACTTGCGCAACAAGTAACCTATTATATTACTAATCGCCTATCATCATGTTTAATTCGTTTAATCTTCAAAAACCTCAAGTTTTAATAATTATAAAAAGCTTTCAGACCTGGACAAACCTAGTTATAGGATTTTTATAACATAAAAATAAGATTAAAGCGTAAAGGATTAAGGATTATACCCCAAGCTCTTCGATACAATCAACCGAACGCCTTTGGAGCTTCCCAATCGATGTTCTTGCGCCTTAGCAGGTTGTTTGGGGTTAATAATTCGTAGGTAGGGCAGTAAGGGTGATTAGGGTTTGAGTTTAGGTGATACAAGAGGCTTAGGGTTGCTTAAATAGGTGTTTAAGTCGGTTTGGTGGCGTCAGGTACCGGCGAGCGGGCCGCTCGCTCCCTGTGAGCGGCCGCTCACAGGGCCTTGGCCCACGTGGGTGGCCCGTTTCGTCACCCGACGTGTTTTCCTTCGACGTTTTCACTATTTCGGACCGTAATAAGTGTAACCACATGTGTTAAGACCCCAATCATCCTAATGGTCCACCTTTAACGATTCTTATTAACGTATTCGGTTCACATAATCACATATGGTTTGCACATAATTTCACCGAGTATCACAGAAGCACATAATCGCAATCAATCCAAATCAGTTAACTCACAATTATTAAACTTCATTATTTACCAACATCCGAGGTTCACTAATCATGTATACAGTCTGGTAATTCCTCGAATTACCACCTTATGCGGTTATTAACATACAACTATGTAACGTGTGTCCTATCTAGCTAACCCTAGTTAAGTATATTGCAAGGAACGTAACTAGAGTTTAGTTAAAGTGAGAACCTGAAATTGCGGGGTATCACAAGCACGGTAACCATAACCAGCAAAACGGTCCACGGAACCACTACCAGCGTGTATGGCGGCGGTGATACCGTGCTGGTTGTTGGTACCCGTGGACATTTCGGTAGGCGCCCCGTCCCCCCTAAAATAAAAACTTCAAAATGTTTAGTACATATACAATGTCACCATATTCTGTAATATGTCAATTACTTCACTTAGACCATGTGTAATGGGAAGGTGAAATTTTCATGGACCATGGGGCATAATCAACACGTGGCATGTAGTTGTAAGGTGAAATATTTCATGGAGCATCCAATCATTTAATATTAATTATTTATTTTTTTAATATGATTGGCCCAAAGAAATAAACCACGCTGTGCTTTTTTTTCGGTGGTCCAAAAAATGCCCCAATTCAGAAGGTGGGGGGCGGTGTGCAAATCAGTTGGGGGCGTTTTGTGCCCTCAAAACGCCCAAATCCTAGTTCCATTACGCATGGTCTTAAAACTCTATGTCTATTTGTATATAATAATTTTCTAAGAACATGATGACATAACACTAGATATATGAATACCAACTAGAACAATTAAACCACCGTCACCATTAATCAATGCAAAAAAAAGAAATGATATCATTTGGTTGAAGCATTTCATAAGCAGTGGTGTACATGTTCAACCTTTCAGTTTTAAACAACACAACAAGAACCACAAATCCAAAACTCTAATCTATTTACAAAACACGATAACCATAACATATTTATAAAGGATCCAAGAAATAAAAAAAAAAAACATGTAAATAAAAGCACGTAGAGGCTTAATGGAATAAAATACCTACAAAACGAGGAATTGAGATTCGAATGTTGGGTCCACTTCAAGAGGAGCGTGATGAATAACCACCCGCTACCGCCCTTAGGTTGTGTGTAGTGGGGCGTTTTCAGGCGTTTTAATACCCCATAGCGTCCCTGCACACCGCCCCGCAGGGCTCTATGGGGCGTTTTGAGGCTGGAGCGTTATGCTCATAAAGGGCGTTGTGCTCTGCTTCATGATTTTATTATTATTATTATTATTATTGAAGTGTGTGTGTGAAGAGGAAGAAGATGAAGATGTTAATGATGAAGATGTTGATGATGAAGATGAAGATGAAGATGATGAAGATGAAGATGAAGATGTTGATGATGAAGATGAAGATGGGGTAGGTGGGGTATAATAATAATAATAATAATAATAATAATAATAATAATAATAATAATAATAATAATAATACCCACCGTAGTGGGATAGATTTTGGGCGCTATTTCACAAAATAAAGCCCCCCACACCGCTACCGGGGGGGGGCTTTATTTTTCAAAAAGTTTGTTTGGCGCTATCCAAATAACGTCGGTGCATATATACCCCCCACCAATCAAATGATGCCACATCATACATTCTCTCTCTTATTATTTTTTTTAATTTAAAAGATATAATATTTTAATACCCATAACCCCCACCACTACACATACACTTAGAGTTTTGGATTTGTGAATTGTTTAATTATTATTTATTTTTTTGTCTTTTCTTATATTTTGTCTTTTTCTCCTATAAAAAATATTAAAATAAAGGAAAGGGGAAGGGGAAAGAAGGGGGAACCATTTCCTTGGTTTAGGGAGGCGAAGGGGAAGATGACGTGACGCTGATGTGAAGAAGGGGGAGGAAAGAGGAAAGGGGACCATACCCCATAGTCTTAGAGGAAACTAATGGATTTTGAGAAAATTAAGATCATTAATTAGCTTTTTAAAAGTTACAGTACACTTACAAAATTGAATTTCACTGATTTTTTTTTTACACTTTTCTAAGAAATATACGCATGTTTCTAATTGTATAAAACTTATACACAAATCAATTACCAACTGGTCCTCATTGATCAATAACCATGGTTTAAAGAAAGGGTGAAGCGTGCGCATCAAGACACGCTTAAAGGCGATTCAGTAACAAAACGAATCTAAGATGGCATCTCAGGGTGTTATTTGTTATTTTGTATATGCGCCTCACAGAGTTGAGGCAGTAACAAAAACTGCGCTTCATGGGTTTTTGAGGTTTATTTTTGAAGTTTAGACTTCTTATGCCCTTAAAAGACCCGGACCGTTTAGACCCGAACCGGATCGTTTCGTACCTAACAGGCCCGTTAATGACCTGACCGGCCTGATAGTGACAAGACCATTTCAACCTGGGAGGCCCATTAAAGACACGGATCGCTACAATCCAGACCGTGCCTGTTAACAACCTGGACCATTTCTTCTGCACCGACCATTTCTTATTTACTTGCACTTTCTTTACACATCATGTTAAGAAAATAAATTAATGATTTAATTATTCAGTTTATATGTATTCAATATCTACATATATTTTTTTAGATACGCGTAGATATCTTTTATGCCACGACACTTACTAGGTACATATATATCTAATATTTACACATATTGTTCATTTTAAAAAAGTGTTATGTATTTATTTGGTGCGTCATTTAAAATGAAATTATTATTTTATATATTTAACCAATATCTATACATGTTGTACATTTTAAGCATGTGTAGGCATTTATTTTGCCACGTCAATATTAAATGCTAAAATTAAAATTTATATAATTGGTTTATCTACATATTTGTTTAAGTCTATTATGTGTTGGTAAACATAATCATTTACTAACACATATATTAGTTGTTTAAATATTTGTAGATAATTTACTTACACGTAAAAATATTTTGCCATATGTGTGGGTAGTTTAACATTTAATTGATGTCAATTTTAGGGGGAAATTTTCCCACCAAATCCAATGTGTAGGTAAAACGTGTTACCAACATATATTTTGTGTTAGTTGTTATTTAACATAAATCGTCAACAATTACCCACACATGTACAAAAATGTGTAGATATTTACCCACACATTTACATGTGTAGGTAAGTTATGTGTGGGTAAACACCCCAAATTCTTGTAGTGATCTTAACTTAGCTAGCCGACTTTAATAATGGGTAGCGCTATTTGGATTGACAATTCACTTAGTGAAAAGTATTTATGTTTGTGGGAAGTCCAAGTTCATTGCTAATTTCGTAGTCTTTGTCATCATTAAGGTTTAATTTTGACCCACGATGTGTATTTACATGTTTTCCATATTTGCCTTGAATGAATCGTGACATTGAAATTCATTTTTTTTAACTGATATTATACATATACAAATCGAGTATGCTCACCAACATTATTTATGTTGACAAAATAATTTTCGTACATGTTTGACATTGATTGTTGAGATATTTTATGTAGGACATTTGGACTTAATAAAGACTTAATCCAGACAACGTATGAAATTGTATTTGTATTTGATGATATCTGTAATTGTAACTCGAAGCATTGAATATAACATTTACACTTTAGAACTATGAGTTTTTGAACAACATCACTACGTGGTACTTCGATATTTCCGCTATCGGTTGTGGTGTTACACCCGTCACAACGCACGGAATCATGCTAGTATTCATATGTAAATCAATATTAACTCACACTAACTCTAATTAACACAAGCTTTAAAAATCATTATTTGTCAAAAAGATGTTATAAACAAATTGATGTTACTTAGATTTTACGACTTTTGAAATATTTCTCTTAAAGTTGGCGTGTCAAACACTTTTTACCATAAAAATATCACACTTGAAATTAATACAAAATAAAAATAATAAAAATTTTATCCAAAACTTCAACATTGAAGACCTTAATATAAAATGTACGAGAATCAAGAAGATCCAAGGTATAATCCAAAATAATATAAATAACCCATTTGATAGAATGGTATGAAAAATAATGATAAGAGATTGAGCTAATTTGGTCGAAAGTTCAAATCCGATCAAAAGGGGTTTTATCGTAGTGGACTTTTGGGCAACATGTTTTTCCTTGAATTGGTGGCTTGGTGGACTTGGGCTGCCCAGTAGACAGCCATTTGTCCAGTGCTAACGTACTGTCAATTCATGTGATATTTAGTTTGTCTGAGCAACCATTTGTCGAGTGCTAACCTACTGCCAATTCATGTGGTATTCAGGTTGTCGTTAAAAAAAATAATATAATAACTTGGTTGGCTGCTATCACTCCCCGTCTGAACCTAGGGTCTGTTTGGTATGAGGGAATGGAATGGATGAGGTAATGGAATGGACAATTACCATTTCATGTCTTGTATGGTTACCATGTGGGAATGAAACAAAACATTAGTTTGTGTTGTTTGATAGGCAGGAAAAGACGAAGGAATAAAATTGGTGGTGAGTGGCTGTGGTGGGTGGTGGTCAGTGATGGTGGGTGGTGATTATGGTGGTAGCGGTGGTGGCAGGTGACGGTGGCGGTGGTGGTGGAAGGTGGAGGTGGATGGCCGTGATGGTGGGTGGGCGACCATGGTGAGTAGTGGCGGTGGTGGTGGGTTGTGGTTAGTGGCGGCGACAATATGTGGTGATGTGTGGCGGTAACGTGGTGTTGGGTGGCAACGGCGGTGGTGGGTGGTGGCGACAATGGCGATGGGTAGAGGTGGATGGCGATGATGGTGGTGGCGGCGATGGAAGGTGGAGGTGGATGGCCGTGATAGTGGGTGGGCAACCATGGTGAGTAGTGGCGGTGGTGGTGGGTTGTGGCGACAATGGTGATGGGTAGAGGTGGATGGCGATGATGGTGGTGGCGCCGGTGGAAGGTGGAGGTGGATGGCCGTGATAGTGGGTGGGCAACCATGGTGAGTAGTGGCGGTGGTGGTGGGTTGTGGTCGGTGGCGGCGAAAATATGTGGTGATGTGTGGCGGTAACGTGGTGGTGGGTCGCAACGGCGGTGGTGGGTGGTGGCGACAATGGCGATGGGTAGAGGTGGATGGCGGTGATGGTGGTGGATGAAGGTAGTGGGTTGTAGCGACGACGATGGTGAGTGGTGACGGCGGTGGGCGGTGTTGGGTGGTGTTGGATGGCAGCGGTGGTGGGTGGGTGATGGTAGTGGGTGGCAGCGGTGGTGGTGGGTGAAGGTTGTGGGTGGCGGTGGTTGGTGGTGGCGACGATGGTGGTGGTGGGTGGTGGCGACAGCGATGGTGGATGGGTGG
Organism: Ambrosia trifida; assembly: GCA_028751855.1. NCBI lineage: Eukaryota > Viridiplantae > Streptophyta > Magnoliopsida > Asterales > Asteraceae > Ambrosia > Ambrosia trifida. The sequence continues at coordinate 15,402,050 of CM054131.1, forward strand.
ATGGAATGGTTTTGACTTTTGAGGAAATGGAATGCCATATGGAATGGGTGATTCTATTACTTTAACCAACCAAACACACTATTTCATTTCCCATTTCATTCCATCATACCAAACGCTACCCTATCCTCCACCCAAAAACTTAGCTCCAAAAGTGTGGTGAAAGACTGGACCTCCCCTCCACACACTGATCATCAACAAATAAAAATGTCAGGATCAGTGACTACTTCTCTTCACCTATTATTCCCTAATAATCCAACATTACGCACGAAACCTAATCTCCAAACGTGTTCGATAACCATTCCATCAGCTTCATCAACTTCCTCCTACCCAATTAACAACAACAGGTTGGTTTTTATGTTCCCTCACTATTTCATTTCCCTTATTTTATTACTTTAGATGCTTCATTCAGTTTCAATTTTGATGTTCCAATTAATATTTTTACCCTTATGCTTTACATTATTTCCTTGTAGCCGTTGGGGTGACTTTTGTTAACCCAAACCCGAAAACCTACCTGAACCTGAAACCCAAAAGTAGTATACGTTTTTGTAATTGGGTTAAAACAATGCTAATCGGGGATTAACCCGAATTTACATTAAAAAATGCCAACGTTTGTAGATTAGTTGGTTGTTCACATTGAAAAACCATTTCTTTCACTAAATTGCATTATATCTCAAACTCTTTCATACATATGATTTCTTTTTGGAGAATATATACATATGATTGATAATGCTTTAAAATAAAAAAAAATAAAAAGAAATTGATTGATAATTTTCCATAAAGACAAGTAAAACACAATATCCTAACTACTCCCACCATTATTATTAAATTAAAAATCATAATTATATGGGAGCTGTTGCCGGTGGCTTTCGTGGAAATTACACTGTTATTGACTTTTTAATTCAATATTTTGCTTATTTTGTATTTAACATTCATTTCATCCTACTTTCTTTACAACCATCTGCTGAAAATTTCTTAAAAAATCATACCTTCTATCAATGGCTTCTTCAAGTTCATGTGTTCAGAGCAAGAGCTACGTGTATGATGTGTTTCTAAGCTTCAGCGGTGAAGACACCCGCAAGACCTTTGTTGATCATCTTTATGTTGCTCTTGACCAACATGGTTTTCGCACCTTCAAGGACGACGTTAGACTCCAGCAAGGAAAGAAGATAAGTGATGAGCTCTTAAAGTCCATTGAAGACTCGAGATGCTACATCATTGTTTTTTCCAAACGCTATGCAGCATCTTCATGGTGCTTAAACGAGCTTCTCAAGATCATGGAGTGTCATAGGAAGAACAAGCAGACTGTTTTGCCCGTGTTCTACGATGTGGATCCGTCTGAAGTCAGAAAGCAAACTGGAGCAGTTGGAGAAGCCCTTGCCATACATACGAACAAAGATGAATCAGAGGTTGAAAATTGGAGAGAGGCTCTTAAGGCAACAGCTGATTTGTCTGGTTGGGATGTCAGGAAAACTGCTAATGGGTAATTACTTCCTTCATTATATCTCATATGTTTTTAAAAGTGATTATGAATAGTATTTCTGAATGAATTACAATGAAACAATACATCCCCTTATATAGAGTACAACCCTATCTCTAAATATGATAACGATAATCATAATCACATAATTACAAAATATAATATAATAAATTTATGCAAGCTGTCATGTCCAAGTCATGGCCGATAATCTCGGCTAATACTCCCTCGCAGTTTGAGCGTTGATGGGGCAAACGGTCAAGCTGGACTGAAAGGATTGAAAAAGCTGAAGAGAGAGTCCTTTAGTGAAGACATCCGCATATTTAAATGGAGCTGGGACATGAAGAAATATGACCACACCGAACTTTTTCCGTGACGAAATGAATGCCGGTTTCAATATGCTTTGTTCGTTAATGTTGGACCGGATTATCGAACAAATAAACAACAGAGATATTGTCACAATATACAACCATAGCCTGTAAAAGAGGAACCGTAGCCTGTAAAAGAGGAACCTGCAACTCCAACAAAAGGTTTCGTAACCATGTTACCTCGGCAACTGCATTAGTGACCCCACGGTATTCAGCCTCGGCACTGGAACGAGAAACTGTTGGTGGTAGTTTAGACGACCAAGAAATTAAATTTTGCTAGAGAAGGACGCAACAACCACTGATAGATCTGTGGGAATCGGGACACCCGCCCCAATCAGCATAAGAATACGCCACCTAATTATGAGCCGAAGACTTAACCATAGGAAGTCCATAGTCCAATGTGCCTTGGATGTACCGAATAACATGTTTCATAAAATTAAATTGTGGGTCATGCGGCTCGTGAATAAATAAACAAGTTGTTGTACAGCATAAGAGATGTCGGGCCGAGTGAATGTGAGGTATTGCAGGGCACCTGCTAAACTGTGATACAATGTCGGGTCATGAAATAGTGGTCCAACAGTAGCACTTAGCTTGGATGATAAATCAACAAGTGTTGCACAGGGCTTGCAGCCAGTCATGGAAACCCATGCAATGATGCCGTTGGCGTACTGAGTTTGGTCCAAAAATAACCCATCAGAATGGTGGGTGACCCGAATACCTAAAAAATGATGTAGGCGCCCCAAGTTAGACATTGCAAATTCACGAGACAAAGTCTTAATGATATCCTGTAGCAAGGCATCATTTGAAGCTGTGAGGACGATATTGTCCACATACAATAATAAATAACGCATCTGATTGCCCCGAGTATAGATGAAAAGTGAATTATCACACGTACTGCTTCGAAACCCATTGGCAAGAATGTAAGTGACAAATCTAGTGTACCACGCCCGAGGTGCTTGTTTAAGCCCATAAAGTGATTTCTTTAACCTGCAAACAAGCCCTGGAAAACGAGAATCATGAAAGCCTGGTGGTTGATGCATAAAAAGCGTTTCGTTCAAATGTCCATGTAAAAAGGCATTATTGACATCCAACTGATGAATGGGCCAAGAACGCGATACTGCCCGTGACAGCACAGTACGAATAGTGTGACAGGTTTAACCACCGGGCTAAATATGTCCTGACAATCTAGGCCAACCGTTTGAGATTTGCTATTAACGACCAATCTAGCCTTATATCTCTCTAACGTGCCATCTGATTTAAAATTATGACAAAATAACCACATACACCTGATAATGGGTCGGTCAGACGGTTTAGGGACCAAATCCCAAGTTCCATTTTCCTGTAAGGCTGTAAACTCAGCCTGCATGGCGTGCAACCAATTCGGGTCGGTGAAGGCCTGGTTATAAGTGGTAGGAATGGGAGATATGGTGCTAGTATAGAGAGAATATTGTGGAGGTTTAAGGTTGCCGGTTTTGGAGCGGGTGGCCATAGGGTGTGAGGGAACAGGGCAGTGTGATGTAGAAGGGCCAGGTGGTGCAGGGGTAGTACCCGCGGATGAGATGGCCGGTTGTGGGTTAGGGGCCGGTGGTGGGTGTGGTGGCATGGTGGCTGGGACCGATTGGTTTTGGACAGGACTCGGCTGGGCCAGGCACGGGTGGTGGTTGGGCAGGCCGGGGATGTCGGTACAAGTATAAGGGAAAGGTGAGGTGGTTGTGGGTCTTGTCGGTTGTTGGGGTGGTGTAATGGGAGACTGGATGGTCCGAGTAAAAGTGAACCCGGGAGGAGGAGCATCTTCCAGAAATTGATATGTGTTAGGGGTGGACGGTTTGGTGTATGGAAAAGTGGTTTCATCGAAAGTCACATGCCGGGAAATAGTGACCTTACCAGTAGCAAGGTCGAAGCATCGGTACCCTCTAAAATTGGGTGGGTAGCGTAAGAATATGCAGATGGTGGCACGGTGGTGTAGTTTATGTGGTTGTGTAGCTAAGGTGTTTGGGTAACACGCACAGCCAAAAACGCGAAGGTGGTCATAGGTGGGATGGCGAAGGTAAAGGGCATAGGTGGGTATGAAAAAGTTTAGGCGTTTTGTGGGAAGTATGTTGTGTAAGTAGGCTGCGGTATGGAGTGCTCCGACCTAAAAGGTGGATGGTAGTTGGGAATGGATAATTGTGACACCCGCCAAATCCACTAGTCGAGTCCGTACAATTAACTGTTTTTACTTAAATATGTGTAACGGTGCGCTTCAATGTTGGAATGATCATATGGAAATAAACCTTACCCGAGCACCATGACTGTCATAAGAATCCACAAGTACAGAAATATATATGTATTTTTCACATGATATTTTATAAAACTAAAACGATTTTTTTTTGTACAAATATACATGAATGGATGATAATGATTAACTAAGCTATACACCATACATATATACACTCATGAGATAGATTAAGCAATGGACTAAAAACCCATGCCCATGTGCGTGTATATATATACAAAAGCCAAATCCATCCATATCTTACACATACACGACACTTCATAGCACATGTGCACAATTCATTTCTTTGACATGTCCTTTTCAAGACAACTTGCAACAATGACAACACATGCTCATGATTAGATATTGTACTTGAACTAGATGAAAGAGACAAGTCTTGATCACACACACACTTGCATGATAAGTCTAGTAACCTACACCTCTAAACAACCATGTGCTTATATCTAGGATTAGGACTAAACAATCGACATATATAATTATATATGTATGCACGTGTATATGTATGTATGTATTGAATGGACAACTTGCAAGACACCTAGATCACACTCATTATTCACAAAAATAGGCATAAGACCAACCGTTCACAAGCTCCATACAAGTCAACTATTCCCTATTTGTCTTGCTTCTTCTCAACCGAATTCTAGCACATGGAGACTAGAAGATCTTTGTTTTGTCTCTAACTTTCACCAATATAGGCCCTTCACCTTATCATGCTTCACTTCCAAAGATTGGAGGCGTGCCATAAGCATATTGTTTTTGTCTTCTTTGAACCGAAAATAAGGGAGCAAATAAGGATCTCATGCATGACAAAATCTTATACCAAATTAGATGGATGACACCACACATGAACAAATTCCCATGGTTGATTGCTATCATCATCTTGAACCTATATATGTTTCGGCTAAATGAAAGAAACATAGAGCCATCACCATCACTTGAACTATCCTTGTATCCATGACATGTCCTTATCTTACCTTTAATAGCAATGTTCTTCCTTGGTTGTTTTCCCTAAGTAAGATGACATACCTCTTTTGTGATGGATAGTAATCGGCCGAAAGATTCTTAGGATGATAATGATGATGATGATCTACTAAGACAACCAAATGCCGACTCACATTGTCAAGACATTTCACTAAACTAGATGTTATACTATCCAAACACCAAAGGATCATGCTTTTTGCTTGCCATAAGATAGCCTATATAGAGATGATGGAAGACCCCTTGACCACTTGCACTAACACACATAAACTCACAATCAAACTTTCACAAGTCGTCTCTTTTTCTAATGTTCTTGTTCTTGGCCGAACACCACACACCAAAAACCATACCCCTCTTCCCTTTCAAGCTCCAAGAACTCAAGATTAGGAAGCTCACTTAGAAGTCGAAGGTTCAAGCATTCGATCACATTCTTGCACCAACTAGGTACATTGTCAACTCACCATTACTCCTAGTTTATATAGAAACAACCGGGCTTTATATTTATCCGACCTCTGACCCTTGATCATCTAAATGATCGGCCCTAATCACACATAAGTTAATGATTTTCTAAAGGCTTTGTCTTGTTTATTGTTGATTGATTTTGAAACACACACATGTACACTTATATATAACTGCATGTATCAATTTAGTGAATGCACCCACATCATGATTAACGTTTTATAAACCACACTCAGCTTTAATAGTTGTCAAGCAACCGAATGCACCCACATCATGATTAACGTTTTATAAACCACACTCGGATTTAATAGTTGTCAAGCAACCGATTTTTGGATCAAAACATACACGATCACATATAATGTTGCACATATTCAAAACACCCGGATTACACAAAACAATACGCTTTACAAAGGTACAATTAAGATTCGTAGTAATTATCATGTGCAATGGCCCCACATATACATGACACAAGGGTCCACAAGTCGGGTGAACAACTTGTATGGTAAACAACAAGTATACAAAATTTAAGATATCTTTGACATTATAGGGCACTTTTTGTTGGGACAATAGTTACTTCAATCTTTCTGGTAGATCATATAACCAGACATCGGGTGAGTTTCGTGGCCCCTTTTATAGTTTTACTGTTTTACAACTTAGGGGGGGAACATGCTACAGACCCACATATGTACATGACAACAATATGTGTTACATGAGTTAGACCCACAACTGTCACAGACAACAAATTCCCTGGACAACTATAACCATTAGTTTAGCAATAGGCCGTGGATTATATGAATAGTACTATTTGGGTTGACACCCCCTTTCACTGTTAATTGTGCTAACACATATGAATGCATATTATCTATACTTTACAATGTCTCGTGACAAGGCATTGGGGCAAGGTGCTCACGAACGTCGTGGTTTGGTTATGGTGCTCATGGTAACTATATTCTGCATGGACACAGACAACAAACTTTCTGAGCAACAAACTGTTTTATCGAGTCAACAAAACCTACGAACTCACCAACTTTTTAGTTGACACATTTAAGCATGTTTTTCAGGTAACCGGTAAGGATAATAAGAAGGCGAGCTTAGGAATGCCTGCAGAAGTTTTTTGTTTTGTTATTAGATGTAGTTGTTGAACTCATTTGTTATGGCATGTAACTCTGTTTGACATCAAGACCTTGATTGTTATGTGAAGTAAATAACATTTAGTATTTCTCATATAAACAATGTTTGTGATCACCATGTTCGTCTCACCTCGTGTTTCCGCCTTAGGCGGGGTGTAACAATAAGCATAGAACGAATGATGTCATTAAGGCGACGTATCATTCGTTCGGCCTGACCTTTTTGGGAAGAGGTTTGAGGACAGGAGAAGCGGAAAGGAGGCTGTTTTGAGTGGCGAATGTTTTAAAAGCATTGTTATCAAATTCACCACCAAGATCACATTGGAAAGTTTTGATTTATCTGTTGAATTGGGTGGAAATTAAATGATGAAACTTGAGAAATGTGGGGAAGGTTTCTGATTTATATTTTAAAGGATACACCCAAATAAAGTGCGAAAAGTTATCAATCAAAACCATATAATATTTGTAACTAGTTTTGCTAAGAATAGGAGATGTCCACAAGTCACAATGAATTATATCAAAAGGTGAAAAGGTAAATGAATTGGATGCATAAAACGGAAAACGTTTACTATTAGAAACATGACAAGAATGAAAAAAAACTATGTTTTTGTTTGTTACAGGAAAAATTGAAATAACGACTAAGTACATCCAAAACTTGAGCACCAGGGTGGCCTAAGCGATCATGCCATGGATAAGAAGCTGAGGTAAGGAAAGTAGCTTGAGTAGGTAACTCTGATGGTGTTATTGGATAAAGATCCCCGGTACAATTGTGGCGGGAAAGAAGGCAGTCGGTGTGAAGGTCCTTCAAAGATAAACCAAAGGGATCAAACTCAATAGAAACATTATTATCACGCGTAAAGCGTCTAACAGAAATTAACTTTTTGATAATTGTAGGGCAGTAAATGATTTTGGGTAGAATGTAAGTTCGGTTTGGGAAGGTTAGCTAGCCTGTTCCAGACCCTTGAATTGGCAAAAACTTGCCATTACTGACTAAAAGTTTACTGTTTAAAGGAAAAGGATGAGGCCCCGGTGTCCATGAGGCCTGGATGAGGATTGTTTAAAGGAAAGGGATCAGGGGAAGTGATCACACCTTGGTCATCAGTGGCGTGGGATGAGGCCCTGGTGTCCATGAGGCATGGGTCAGGATTGTTAACCTGCATTGAACCCATGGTAGTAGTTAAATCACATGGACTGAGGGCATTATAGCCCGTGGGCTGAGATGCAAAATAGTGGGCATGCTATGGGCTGAACCCGTGGGCTGCTGAACAGGGGCCGGTTGCTGCTTCTAGGGCTGTTCAAAACGCTCGGCGCTCATTGATCGCTCGCTGCTTGCTCGCTTGATTTTCCGCTCGTTTAGTTTGCAAACAAGCCAAGCACAAGCAAAGGTCCTCACTAGCCTCAACTAGAGCCTCATTCTCGAACGGTTGAACCTCAGTCATCACTAGGCAGCGAGAATATTATGGTTGTCCAAAAACACTCGCCGCTCGTCACTCGCTTAATGCTTGCTCAAAAAAATGTGCGCTCAAACAATACTTGCTCGGTTTCCGGATCAATTGTAAACGAGTCGATCGGCTCGGTTTGGTTTGCACGAGCAAAGGTCCGCTCGATTCGGCTCGACTCATGAACAACCCTAGCTGCTGCATGTATAGGACTGAATTATTTGGTGTCGTGGGCTACTGTGAGAAGTGGGATGGTGGTTGAAAGGCTGGCTGTGTGGGGTACGGACTTGATGGAGTGTTCAACCAGGCCCACGGTGGATAAGATTGGCTGTTAGAAGACCATTGCTACGAAAAACCCTGTTGTCCACGACCTGCAGATCCTTGGCCACGGTTACAACGACCTCAGCCGCGGCCCCTGCCTCTGTTTCGGTTGTAATAGTTTGATTGTTGGGGTTGCTGCTAATTACTATTCGGGTAGGGGCTGTGTTGAGGCGGCTGCTGCTGTGAAGATGGGGCAACAAGGATGGTTTGACTAGTCTTCTGTCGAGCCTCTTGACGAATCAGTTCATCTTGGAGCATACTTTGGGCTAGATCCCAATCGACATTGGTGTCGAATTCCACAGATTGGCCGCGAACTAACTGAAGGACCAAACGCTCCTCTGAAATAGGATGGTCAACGTCCTTGAGTTGGTTGGCAAGGTCCTTCAGCCTCTGACAATAATTGTCAAGTGAAGAACAAGCCGATAGGGTAAGATTGCAGAAACGTGTTTCAAGTGCTCCTGCCCGAGCCTTCATATTGCTAAGATAGATTTTCTGCAGACTGAGCCATGCTCGAATGGCTGTAGGGCCGACATCAATGACACGACCCAAAAGATCATCTGATACAGTGTTGTAAATCCACGGCAGGACCAGGGCGTCGATCTCTTTCCACTAGTTATGCTCAGGTGCAGTTTCGGCAAGAGGAGCAGCCCCATCAATATGGTCTATAACTTGGTAGGCGACAACATGAAGCTTAAACAATTTGACCCAGGAGGTGTACGTAACCTTAACACCATCTAACATGCGTATTTTGGATTGCACGTTAGTGACTGAATAAGCCGGATGGAGCTTTTTTTGGAAGGCTAATCCAAAGATTCAGCCTCAGGTTTCTTGCCATCGACCATGGGGTCGATTAGGGTTTATAAAAAAAAAAGCAATGTAAGGGGATGGATATCAGAACCAAGGCTCTGATACCATAAAAGTGATTATGAATATTATTTCTGAATGAATTACGATGAAACAACACATCCCCTTAATATAGAGTATAACCCCATCTCTAAATATGGTAACGATAATCATAATCACATAATTACAAAACATATGCATATCTCTAAAATATTTAAATAAATGTATGCAAGCTGTCATGGCCGATAATCTCAGCTAATAGTTCTATTGTCAAATTATAAAGTAAATTTGAGTCTAGTTGAAAGATGAACGCTGAAACAGGAAATATGTTAACACTTGTTTTACAATTCAATTTGTGTTATAAAACTAAAAATATTAATTATTCATGTGGGTTATTGAGCAATCTAATTGAATATTCTTCTTTGATCTACAGACATGAAGCACAAGTCATCAAATTAATTGTTGAGCGGGTTTCACTCGAGTTATGGTCCATTAATACAGGGGCTGACGAGAATTTAGTAGGCATGGAACAGAGGATGCAAGCTCTCGATCCATATTTAGATATCGATATGGATGATGTTCGCATGGTAGGGATCAAGGGCATGGGAGGTGCTGGTAAGACAACTTTGGCGCGAGCTATTTTTGATAAATTATCCGTTAATTTTGAAGGAAAAAGCTTTGTTGAGAATGTGAGGGAAAATGCGAAATCTCCTTTGTTGCTTATGAAGAAGTTGCAAGAACAAGTACTTAGAGATGTATTAGTGGACGGAAGCATTAACGTAAGTAGTGTTCATCAAGGGACAAACTTGATAAAAACGAGGTTGTGTGGTAAAAAAATTCTTCTTGTTCTTGATGATGTGGATCATATAGACCAACTTGAGGCGTTAGCCGGTGAGCCTAATTGGTTTAAGCACGGAAGTAGAATTATTATTACAACAAGGGATGAGCAAGTGCTTCACGCACATAGAGTGAAATCGATATGTGATGTCAATATGTTATCGGAAGAGGAAGCGATTAACCTTTTTAGTAGGTATGCATTTCGAGAAGATATTCAAACCAGCGAATATGAAATGCAATCACTTGAAGTTGTACGTTATGCTGCTGGTCTTCCCTTAACAATCAAAGTTTTGGGTTCATTCCTTTGTGGTAAGAAAAAGCCTGAATGGATAGATGCAATAGCAAGACTCAAAAAAATTCCTTTAGAGGAAACTTTTAAAAAACTTGAACTAAGCTATGACAGCCTCGAGGATGATTATAAGAATATTTTTCTAGACGTGACATGCTTCCATAGATATAGGAAGGTAGACAAAGCGATAAAAATGCTTGACTGTTGTGGATTTAATGCTAGAAGTGGTTTAAGAGTTCTTCAACAAAAATCTCTCATAACAATTGATAAAAAGAACTCTATAAACATGCATGATCATATAGAAGAAATGGGCAAGAATATTGTACGTCGTGAGCATCCAGATGATCCTGACAAGCATAGCCGATTATGGGTTCAGAAGGAAATCGAACATGTCTTGGCTAATGACTTGGTAAGAGTCCATTTTACTTGTAAGGTGGAAATGGAATTGCAAATTTTTCATTAGTTATGTGTGACACAAGTCTTATGACGCTCTTCTTGTATTACAGGGTAGTGAAGCAACAAGATGTATAAAGCTAAAAATCACTAGTGGTATTTTTTTGGAAGGCATAGGAAAAATGAAGAAACTTAGAAGCCTTATTGCTAAATATGAAAAATATCATGATTCTTGTGACTTTGTGAAGATTGATGAAGCACGGCGATACTTTCCAAATTCGTTACGCTATCTAAATTGGAACGGATACCATCATTGGTGTTTACCCAAACCATTTGAAGCAAATAAGCTTGTTGCACTTGAAATGTATGGCAGCAAACTTGAACAACTTGGGGAAGAGGGAAAGGTAACATGGTTGATTGATTGTTATTTAATGTTATAATGGTATATGTGTAGACTTTATTGGTTTAGACGCCCCCATCTTCTATTTTGACACCCACTACCACCTATACAATGCGTATAGGCCAATGCGCATTGTATAGGTGTTGAATCTTTTTTTTTTATATAAAATTTCATTTTGTTTGTAAAATTGGATCGTATAGTTGTAATATTTTGTTTTTATTTTATAAAATTTGATTTATATTTTTATAAAACATGATTTTGTTTATAAAAAAGGATTTTTAATTAATGTTTTTGCTTAGTTTAAATTAAAAAAAAAATAGGTAGCTATATGCTCAGATATTAAAAATCACATTAATTGTTAAAAACTTTGTTAAAACCAAAAAAAAATATATTGTATAAAAAACCCTTTAATACACTCAGTAAAGGTCAATACGAGGCATATAGGTAGCTATATTTTCAGATATTAACCAATATGAAGCATATAAGTCCAGTAATAATAGCTTTTGTCGGTAGTTGTCTGGTCTTGGCAAGAGATATACCCTATATGATCCGTATTGTCCAATACAGAGTGTATAAGAGGTGTCAAAACAAGGATTTAGGATGTTGAAATAATACGACCCTTATGTATATCTATTAACTTAGTTATAGTAACATTAACAACATATTTTACTTTTAATTTTGTTTTATTTTCATCTTATAACAGGTTATGAAGAAACTCAAATTCCTTAATTTAGCTTGTTCCGAGTTAAAGAGGCTTGACCTTGGGTTTGCCCCCAATATTAAGAGTTTAGATCTTCATCATTGCCGTGATTTGGTAGAACTATACGTGTATGGTGGATGTTTAAAAAGCATTGTGTCTTTAAACCTAAGTAATTGCAAAGGTTTGAAATCGTTATCTTTTGTCAAGCTCTTTGAATCTCTTGAGGTTCTTCATTTAGATGGATTAAAGGTGTGGGAATTCTGGGAGTATATAACCATGGGGCACTCCATCAATAGTTTGCAAGAGCTGAATCTTTCATGGAATTACTATATAGAAGAAATACCATCATCAATTGGAAATCTTCATAAGCTTGTCTCTCTAAATCTTTCTGCTTGTGATAATCTTAAGAGTGTTTCAGGAAGCATTTGTTGTTTACAACATTTGACAACTCTTAACCTTGGATTCACTCCCATAGAGGAATTGCCAGAGGAGATTGGTCAACTGGAATGTTTGGAATACCTTAATTTAGGTCATACAAAAGTTAAACATCTACCTGGTAGCATTTGTATGTTGAAACATCTGAATACCCTACTTCTTCATGGATGTTATCATCTTAAGAAGTTACCTGAGGATGTTGGGCAATTCGAATCTTTGGAGATATTAGATCTACAACGTTGCAGTAATTTAAGAGAACTCCCCAACAGCATTTGTAAGTTGAAATGTCTCAAAAAGTTGATGCTTTGGGGATGTTCGAGGCTTGAAAAACTACCAGACGAACTAGGAGATTTAAAAAGTTTAGAAGAATTAGATGTTTGGGATACTCCTGGCATAACTTACCTTCCACAGAGCCTTTCTTTATTGAAAGGATTGAAAATCCACGGATCCAAATTGAAAAATCAAATACAGGATTTTCAACATCTAAAAACCCTTGACCTTAGACAATGTAGAATAGAAGAAGTGCCTGAGGCCCTTGGGCAATTGGAATGTTTAGAAGAGATAAATTTAAGCTATACAGATGTTAAACATCTCCCAGATAGCATTTGTATGTTGAAGCATGTGAAAAAACTAATTCTTCAACATTGTGTGTTGCTTCAGAAGTTACCTGATGCAGTTGGTCAACTAGAATCTTTAGAGGAATTATATCTATCAAGGTGCTATAGCATGAGAGATATTCCGAGCAGCATATGTAACTTGAAACAACTGAAAATTATGGACCTTTATCATTGTTTCTATCTTGAGAAGTTACCTGATGATGTTGGGCAATTAGAATCTTTGGAGGAATTATATCTGATAAGGTGCTATAATATAAGAGAGATTCCAAGCAGCATTTGTATGTTGAAACATCTCAAAAAGTTGGAGCTTGAAGGCTGTAGGAGGCTTGGGAAACTGCCTGACGAACTCGGAGAATTAAAATGTTTACAAGAGTTAGATATACGAGCAACATGCATAACTCATCTTCCAAGCAGCATTTCTTTGTTGAGACACAAAAGAAAAGTCTTCTTCCATGGAGAGTTGGATACACGAGCAACAGGCAGTTCCAAGAAACAAAAGAACCATTAGAAAGGTACTTCAAACTAATATTATTGTAAATGAATAAGTACATGAGAAAATGAAATATTTTGTGAATCAAAATAAAGCAGGTGTGAACATTATTTAATAATAAACGGAATTTTGACTTTGAGAGTCAACATATTTAATTAACACATTTGGTATCCGTACTCTACGAATTTATGATTTATTTTAACTTGTGAAGTGGGCAGGTGTGTAACATGTTACTTGTGCTTCTGATGTTGTTGATCTCATGACGCATTTAATTTGCTCACTCTTGTATTCTGATCTAACTTTGCTAAACTGATCGCAGATAAGCTGCTGCTGTTTTGCTGTTGAATTGCTCAATTGCTGATTTATGAAGGACACAGTGGCTCGATCAAGAATTCAAAAGTTTGACCAAAGGTCAGCCGTCCATACATGAATATGTAACCCTTAAAACTGAACAATATTTCTGTGTTTTCAAAGCTTGTGTTCATCATCCATATACTATATCTGGGACTAATATGATCAGAATCACCTCCTTTTAAACATATAAATTCTTTTCCATTTTAACTTGTGAACACAGCTTGACTATTATGGAAAGTCAACTGTTGTGATTTTCTTTGAGTTGAATCTAATTGCAACATTTTCTTTGAAGCAGCATTTGTTTGTTGAAACAACTGAAACATTGTTTCTGTATTCTGATGAACTCGAAGAATTAAAAAATGTGCAATTCTTATTTATTTGGGATACTGGCATAAGTCATCTTCCGCAGAGCATTTCTTTGTTGAGTGGTCTCCAAATTTATGGACCCATATCACACACGAAATCTGCTGCTCCCTTCCAAGTTCCACGTTAATACAAGATCCCTCTCAGACGTATCTCTTTCAACGCGCATAGTTTCAGTGATCACAAAGAACCATCAGAAAGGTACTCCCTCTCTTTCAACGCGCATGGTTTTGCGTACTTTTTACTGCAACTGTGAGTTGGCTACTTTTTAAAGAAACTTAATGCCTGGTCTCTCGTCCACGGGATATGTGCCTGCAGGTCGACTAAAACTGCAGAATCACAAAGAACCATTAGAAAGGTACTCCCTCTCTCAGCTAACTTTTAGTTTCCATATATTGTGTTTGATATTTGAAACTGATATAAATGTGGTATGACTTTATTGTAAATGGATAATTAAATATGAAAGTAAAATATATGATGGATACAAATAAATCTGGTGTAAAAATTATTTAACAGTAAACAAAAATTTGACTTTGAAAGTCAACAATACTGAAAACTAGCACATTATCTTTATTTTTTTTTATTGTAAGTGGTACAGGTAGCAGGTTTGTAAATATTTATGCAATCAGATCTGAATGTGAAACACTTGTGGTTCAGTGACTGATCTATGGATTGATCTGATAAACTGGTGCTGTATTGCTGTTAAGTTGCTCAAGTGTATGAAGGATGCAGTGACTGTTACTACACCTGAGCTCTGATACCATCAACAAACCGATCAAGAATCCAAGAGTTTGAACTTTGACCAATGGTCAAGTGTCGATACATGAACATGTAAACCTTAAATTAAGCCATATTTATATGTTTTCAAAGTGTGCCCATCGTATCCATATAATCTCTAAAATCTTCAGGGACTAATGAACTCAGAATCACCTTTTTGAACATATAAAAATACTGTTCTTTTAAACTTGTGAACGTGGTTTGACTACTATGGAAAGTCAACTACTATGATTTTCTTTGAACTCAATTTAATTACAAAATTATATTCTACGGATTTTCAATTTACACATTTTTAAACATTTCTGGAAGATATCGGCTTGTCTTTCTCATACAATGTTCTTAGGCTTGAAGATTTTGAGATGGTCATATACCTTCCAATTAATTTCTAAAAACTCACTGATTTTAACTTTGTCTGTTTTTTTTTTTTTTTTTCTAGGATCCATTGTGCATATCAATACAAGGAAACGATAGATGGTCCGTCAACTTCGGCATAAAAGAGTATGTTACAGACGCAAGAGGGTCCAACTCTGGCATACACCACATGGAATTAAATCGTGTAAACTGTAAACAAGGGACACAGGGCTGGGCAAACACTTTCAAACCCAAATGAAAATGTGGACTATATGAAGACTCGATTCGATTTTTCTCATCTTTGTGTTCTTTTGTTCCTATTTGCGTGTAGAAGTAACTTAACAGATTTTGCTTAGCTTCTTTAACTTGACAATAAACAACTGCTTTCGGAATTGTGCTCCTGAGTGTATCTGATACCATACCAATATAAGATGAAACGTTTCACCCAATTCTTCTAAAATGTGCTTCTGCATATCGATCTACTAATGGGTCAGACGGGTTCACACGGTCTGGACCTGGAATTCCACGGTCTAAACCCGGTGGGTTTCTGCGATCAGCAGATGAGGTTCTACGGTCTCCATGTGAAGGAGTGGGCCCTATTTTTTCCCCTTCTCGGGGAAGCTTCCTGAAGAAATCGACACTCAGATATGAAGACTCCATTTCCACCAATCTAACAACTATCCTTTTACTCTCGTCACGGAATTTTTCCAATGCTTCACCAGCCGCAGCAGCAAGAGCGGATTGCAGGGTTGGAAATCGTCTTAATTCCTGTTCCAATAAGATTTAGTGTTACTTACAAAATTCAGCACTAATAAGATCTCTAACGACGCACACACATTTTGTAGTTTAATGTAGTTGCAATCGTTTCTTTTTTTGTAACTAGAATACCAACAATCAATTCCAGAATTAAAAATTGGTCAATTGGTTGATCTGGTTGTGCTTTATGTCAAATGGGTCAAATCGAAAAAATAACTAAAAGGTGAAAACAGATCAGATCGGGTCGGGTTGAAAGTGGATTAGCATTCAGCCTTCTAAGTCATTTTTTATCAAAAAATTTAGATGACTTTTTAACCATAAAGTTATTGTTTTCTATTCATAATTAACACATTTTATATCTGTTTTGAAAATGGACATCAACTGTTTCCGGGCGTGTTCTATATAAAAGTCTGACCTCAGTTTCTCCAATTGACTTCCTCACGAGTTCTTTTAGAACGAAATGCACCTGAAGAGTGATTCCAAATAAGCTTAGTACACATAAAATACAAACTCTTATCACTTTACATTGTAGCTTGATACTATATATAACCCATTGGAAACCAACAGTAAAAAGCTACTTACTGCGTCTACAGAAGCTTCAGCTGGTCCCCTGAAATAATTCAGTGATCCCTCAATAAGCCGTCTATAACCTTGTTCAGGGGCAATTAAATGTGGCTGATAACCATCTGCCTCTGAAACAAGTTTCCTCACATTTTGTAGAGAAAGATGCTTATCAAATGGAAGCTTCCTTAATGCAGCAGGAAGTTGGTGGTCAAACACTCCATAAATCCGGTCACCTCCAGGTCGGCTGACATAATGTTATGAATCCAAATTTAATGAAATGCAACAAAGAAAACATCTTTATGTATATATATATGCTACTTATTTAACAATTTATTGAGATATTGCTTACCCTCCGTCTAGATGTTCCTTAAATATTTTGTCAAAAGCACGACAAAGTTCCAAGATGGTGTAAAGTTGAGCCTGCAATATGTGAATTTAGGTTAACTGGAGAGACGGTAATGACACACTAAACGGTAACATGTTAAGGTCTCTTACTCCAGCATCAATTGCAATTGGTCTCCCAAGATGGTCTAACTCTGCTTCCATCTCATCAATACCTTTGTTTATCAGTGAGATGATTCCCGGTATTTTAGCTTTAATTACAGATTCCAAATGCTGCACATAGAAGCATTTTATTGTGTGAAAACCTTTTTGGGTTAAGAAAATATAAATCACTGTTGTTCTACTAGAAAGCAAAAAGGCTGATATGTGCATTTTGAACGTGAATATGTGATTAGGTGATCATGAGTAATCCAAATCAAGTTGTAATAACATTGGATATTTTGGTGTGTTGATCATTTAAGAATATAGTAAATAAAGTGACGGTAAATTATATTTCTGTTAAAAAAAAAGTATGGATAAGTTTGGGACATGGAAATAAAAGTCTCAAATTTGGTTAAAAGTTGTAAATAGGCAATACAATTTCAACTTGTATGCGACCTCAAATATAATTATTATATAATCAAGAGCAAATCTGCATACAGCTTACTTAATCAATAATTAGTCCCACAATGCAAATCCACACACCTGCTAATGACCATAACTTACTTTTGAGAGAAGTTTAGCCAGATACTCAGAACCCATTTTACTTGCCAAGTGTCCATATCATGACTTGTGGCAAAATACTCCCGCTCCCTCCGCCTTGCATAAATCATGTCGGTATTCTTGATAATATCAGCTTGGGATCTATTAACAATTCCCACCCAAGGATGCTGAAGGCGATAAGCCCTTCCTTCAAGGACCTATAGGAAGTAGATTCCCCATATCAGTACATAAAGTTATTTTAAAATAAAGGTCCTAAATACTTCTTTAATATGTATTAAGGTGATACTGTTTAAAAGAAAAAAATATGATCTGTTGATCTCACGTCCAATGCGTGAGTTCCTTTGTCCATCAAATCAAGCTTGGTCAACACCCCGAACGTCCTCTCACCTAGTCAATTTGACCAAGTTATATAAAAAAAATGATTACAAATGGAAAGAAAATTACCAGAAAACAACGAAAAATAGACATCTACTAAAAATATGTAAGCAACTAAGCATACCTGATGGGTCCACCTCCCTGGCGAGTTTCATTGCATCAGATGTTGCTATGTCTTGGTTGGCAGGAGAAATTGCCAGTATGATAGAGTTGGGCTGAACAAAAAAATAAGTATTAAGTAATTAGTATATACAAATAACTAAAAAATGGCTAAAATGTGACAGAATGTTGATACTAAGTAAGTCGCAACTCGCATGTCATTCCGTAATAAGTAATTTGATAAAAAAAAAGTTCCATATAATAACCAATACTATGTTTTACTTGAGTACATAATCAAGAAAAGAGGATATGATTATAATACCTTCTCGACGTAAGTTCGAACCATCTTTTCAATGTCTTCAACTATAGATTCAGGTTGTCCCTCTGCAAAAGAAATGACCCTTTATATCATATGAAGCTAAGATCAATCAGAATTATAAAACAAAAGGTGGAGCAACATACCAACAGCAACTTTAGTCAATCCTGGTAAGTCGATTAAAGTTAAGTTGACAACTGAAAGAAAAAAAAATCATGATAGGATGTCAGCATTGTGTCAGAACAAATATTAAGAACAGCTTTTAATTTAAATTGCGGTCACTACAAACATACCGTTGGGGGAATAGATGCTGAGATGAATTGGAATTGGGGATATCTGTTTTGACTTCCCCGTGATTCTGTCCGTTTCATGTTGAATCTCCGTGCGTACCAAAGCTGTGAAGAAATCAAATATGTATGTGAAACTTTACATTTGTCTAACTTTTATGATAAAAAGAGTTTAGTAGCAGACTAGACGTTACATACAAAAATCAGTGAATCGCCTACGCTGCATATGTCCAAATTCTGCATACTCCTCTTGTCTGCCTTCTGTCTTGTGTAACTGCAACACCAAAGGTCTTCTTGTAACAATCCCTGGAAGAATCATGCATTAAGCATCTATCAATAATGTGAATAAGAGGAAAAATAGTTGCAAGTGGATTCAAAGCAACTCACCAGATCCCCTAGGAAGAAAATCTCTTCCAACGATGCTCTCTAGTACCGAAGACTTCCCAGAACTCTATTATCAGCTCAATTTAATATGCAAAATAAGAGGCAAATGATTTTGATATAGTTAAAACTTCCAGAATTAAACATTATTAAGAGAAATAATCAATTTGAGCATTAATCATATAGGATAAAGCATGTCTCCATCTTTCACAAGCCAAAATGAAAGCATGAAGCATAAGCAATTGGGACAGATATAAGAAACAATCCTTGAAATCCACTCTCTCTCTGTCCCTGTCCCTCTCTCATAGGTAAGCATGTAAACGAGCTGAACGGCCACGAATTGGCCCTTTTCATATTCATTTGTTTAACTTTAACGAACAGATGATCAAACACGAACAATTAAATTAACGGAGTTTCTTGTTCGTGTTTGTTTGTTACGGGAATGAATGTCTTTGTGTTCCTTTACATTAGTTTGTTAAGAGTATAAATGAATGATTCCGAACTTAAACAATTATAACACAATTGATGAATTGAACATAGAAGAACAAACATGAACGAACATAACTAAGCAAACACCAAATAAAAGTAAATGTGAGCATGAGTCTATTGCGCCTTAAAGTATAATACTAGACTAAATTGTAATGGACCTAAACATTAAAACGAATACACAAACTAACGAACATAAACGAACGCTCACGAACGACACATGTGTTCGTGTAAGTTCGTTTAACTAAACAAACAAAAAATATTATTCATGGAACGTTCAGTTCGTTTACTTGTCTACTCATACACACAGATTTCAAATTCATAAATTAAGAATGTCCTCTGCAATTAGTGTGCAACTAGACGCCTCAATTCAATTACTATTAGTATAAAAACAAACTTCCCGCCGAACAGTTGACAAACAATAGAACCAAATACAAATTATAAAATGACATAAAAATAACAAATTAGAAGATGGAAGAAATAAACAAACCTGACCACCAACGACGACAACAGAGGGAAGAGCATCCCAGAGAGAAGAAAAAGCGGTGTCTTCACCACCGCCATAGTCTCCGAGAGCAGTACAGGCTCTCTGAATACGGTTCACCAGACCGATTAAACTCTCCATTGTCGCCATTATAACTATTACACTTTACGTTTTAAGCTCAAATCAACGGATAAAATGTTTTGAATTTGGGATGGAGAAACTAAATAATAATTGATGTAAAGAGTTTAGAGAGAGTGTGAGATAATTATTATGGAACTTGATCGACTGTGCTAACTTGCGCACTCTTATTTTGCCTGATTTATGTGTTTTCTATTGGCTTCTAAAATAAAATAAAATAAAATAAAATTAATTAATAATTTGAACGTAATTTGCAGTTTTAGAGAGTTTTTGCCCTTTTGGGATTGAGTTTGCTTTTGCTACGGTTGGCTTATGACTTTTAAAAAAAAAAAAGTATTTGGATTAGATAATTTGGAGTGAGTGCTTGGGGGAGGCCTTTCAAGCCCTCTACACCGCCCCTCAATCTATCTATCTATTAATATATATAAAAGAATTGAACATTGCTGACGTGGCGTGCAATGGTGCCTTCAACCTTTTCATGAAACTGCCACGTGACATCTTAATTGAAAGATTTTAGTGTTTTTGAATTATTTCCTTTTTTAATTAAAAAAAAGATAAACATAAAACCCTAAATTTATCTCTCAATTCTCAATTACTAAAATTAAATTGAGTTATTTTAGGGAAAAAAATTAAAAACAAATTTAAATTTTTTTCCCTTATGTTTCTCCCATAATTTTTAAACATTAATATCTTTTATATTCGAGATTTTTTAAATAAAAATATTACACCAAATTAACGAGCGTTTTATTATCTTTCCAACGAGTACCATAGTGCCATATAAAATACGGAGAAAAAAACGACTATTTTTTGTGGGGTTATATTCATACAGAAAAAAAAAGCACAAAGTGTTTAGGTTATTCATTAATCATGTTTTTTCTTTTAAACCAGGTTCTTATCTACGATGTTGAAATTTAGCCTAATCGCCATGCTATCATTGGAATTTTACTCTTTTAAAGATGGATAGGTATACTTCATCAACAGAAGCCAAGAGAAAGAATCGCGCAACACTACAACACATAGTGTCACCTTATAGCAAGGTTATTTTTTTATTTATTTAATTACAAGAGTAATAATTATTACTATTATTATTAGTATTATTATAATGGTTATATTTTTCAACCCCCATCATGAATTCTATATCTATAAAGTCAAAGTCAAATTGTAACATATTTTAAATTACGTGAAAATGATTATATGTTGAAGGTTATCCTTTTAATACTGTATTATGTTTAATATGGTTTATGCTTTTTATTTTTTAACTTTTTTAAATAAATGTTTTTTAACTAAGATTGATTATGTTTAAGTTATTTACTCTTTTCGTGATTTGAGTTTTCTTCTTTTATCATTTTTTATTAAATCATATTAAAATTTTCAACCCCGGGAACTTCCCGGGGTAATCAGCTAGTTAATAATATATATAAAAGAATTGAACATTGCTGACGTGGCGTGCAATGGTGCCTTCAACCTTTCCATGAAACTGCCATGTGGCATCATAATTGAAAGATTTTAGTGTTTTTGAATTATTTCTTTTTTTTAATTAAATTGAGTTATTTTAAGAAAAAAGAATTTAAAAATAAATTTAAAATTCTCTCTCATATTTTCTCCCATAATTTTTAAACGTTTATATCTTTTATATACGGGATTTTTTAAAGAAAAAAATTACACCAAATTAACAAGCGTTTTATTATCTTTATAACGAGTACCATAGTGCTATACAAAAAAACGGAGAAAAAATCGACTATTTTTTGTGGGGTTTCATTCATACAGGAAAAAAACACACAAAGTGTTCATGTTATTCATTAATCATGTTTTTTCTTTTAAACCAGGTTCTTATCTACGATGTTGAAAATCAGCCCAATCGTCATGTTATCATTGGAATTTTACAAGGTATACTTCATCAAGAGAAGCTAGGAGAAAGAATCACGCAACACTACAACACATGGTGTCAGCTTATAGCAATGTTATTTTTTTATTTATTTAATTACAAGAGTAATAATTATTACTATTAGTATTAGTATTATTAGAGTGGTTATATTTTTCAACCCCGGGACGCTCCCGGGAAGAATTGATAGTTGCTGACGTGGCATTCAATAGTGGCCTTGTTAGGACAAAGAGGATTGGTGAAACCACTTTTGTAAACCTTAGTCTAATTCACTTCTGTCATTTTTGGCTAAGTATAGAAGTACTGAAGAGAAGACAAGAAACTGCTGATTAGAAGATATGAAGAAGTGCTGAAGTTGCAGAAGTTCTGAAGTCCAAACCAGACAAGTTCACTTCAAAAGTACTGAAGACAAAACTACTCTTCAGTAGTTGTCCTTCATCAGCACTTAGCAGAAGATATTTCCCACCGCCTTTTTGCATCAGTAGTTTATTGTTTAATATTACTTTTAGCTTTATTTGTTTCTTTCAATGTTGCAACTTGTGCAACTTGTCACTGGAGTTTCTGTGCTTGCTTTTTAGGCAAGATACATGCATGTAATCGTCTATAAATAGGAGGCTTCAACCTTCTATTTTAGACATTGATTTTCAACAGAAAAATCCTTCAAACACTCTCATTGTTATATTCCATTTCTGTATTTATTGTGAATCTCTCTAAGTATCTAATTCTCATTTACAACTTAGATTCATAATAAATACTTTGTCATTTATTAGTTTCAAACATCAAGGGGGAGTTATAACTCTGCCTTTGTATAAAAAGTGTTGCTTTAACTTATAACATTCCGCTGTGCTTATAATCTGATTTACAAGGACTTGCTAAACACTT
This sequence comes from Ambrosia trifida, assembly GCA_028751855.1. Lineage (NCBI taxonomy): Eukaryota > Viridiplantae > Streptophyta > Magnoliopsida > Asterales > Asteraceae > Ambrosia > Ambrosia trifida. The sequence goes on from CM054131.1 coordinate 15,425,034, forward strand.
AAGTGGCAAGATAGCAAGTTCTTACTTAGCAAACAAGAGCAAACTGATCCAACAATTGGTATCAGAGCATTGGTTTATCTGATCACATATCAATCTAACAAATTGAGAATCAGACACAAAGCTCTTATTGATATTCAATAAAAAGATCAAAAGTTCACTTTTTATCAATATCCATCACTTAAAAGAGTCATCTGACAAATCTATACTCTTTAAAAATGGATCCACATAATACTGGTTCTGCCACCAAACCTGCCATGCTTGTGAGAAATGAGTACAATATATGGCAAAAGAGAATGGCACATACCTTGTCACAAACCAACACAGGTTGTTGGAGATCTGTGATATATGGTCCTCACAAACCAGTAAACATAAATCTTGAAACTAAAGAAGGGATTCCAAAGGATCCCAAAGACTATACAGATGAGGATTTCCTTAAACTTGAGCTAGATGCTAAGGCATTCTCTATGTTGGCAATGGCTCTCCCAAATGAAATATACTCTGGCCTTTTACATTGTGAAAGTGCCAAAGAACTTTGGGACTGTCTTAAAGAACAGTTTGGAGGAACTGAAGAGGTGATTGCCAACACCAGAGAAATTTTGGCTCAACAATATGAAACATTTGCTTATATTAATGGGGAAACTTTGACACAACAATTTGAAAGATTCTCCTCATTAATCTCTGAGCTAAAGTTAAATGGTCAGACCTATACAACAGTATCTATGTTACATAGATTTTTAAGGTCTCTACCTGACAAATGGGAAACTTACTCCATTGTCTTAAGATCCTCACCAGATTTTAGCTCCCTCACTCTTACAAAACTCCATGGGAGATTACTTACTTTTGAGAGAGAAATCGATCAAAAGAAGAAATTACAAACTTCTGGTAAAACTGCTGATGACTACCTACCAGGTAGTACAGCACTTTTGGGACAAGATTCACCAACTTGTTCCTATGGATCTTATGACAATATTGACATAACCACTGGGATCTCATCAGAAAGATCTTTCCCAGGTTATGACAATGATGACCAAAGTCAAACTGCTGATAATCTATGTTTTATCATGGATGATTTGAAAAATTTTAGCAGTGATGACTTAGAGGAAATGGACATATTACACCAACTGGCCATGCTAAGCATTAAAACTAACAAGTTTTATAAAAGGTCAGGAAGGAAATTTCCAGGATTGACCAGTAATACAAAAATTGGTTTTGACAAATCTAAACTGAGATGTCACAAGTGTCAGAAGTTGGGACACTTTGCTAGAGAATGTAGAAGCTCTAGCTTTAACCAATCACAATCTGGAAATAACTATAACCCCAATTATAATAGGAACAATGGAACTCAAGGGAGTGCTCATTTTGTACAGGCACAAGCTCCTCAACAGCAATATATGCCTCAAGTACAATATGTTCAAGTGCCTGCTCAACAGATGCAGAGCCAACAATCAATCCCTCCCTTTCCAGCTGCTCAACTTCCTCCACAGCCTCAACAACCCCCTCAACAAAGTCTCTTTACCTCGGGGTATGTTGACTGGAGCAGTCTCCCTTATGACACCACAGAGTGTAATCCGGATGCAGACAACAAAGTGTTTGACATCAACTGGGGAGAACCAGACAATGGCAGAAAGAACTTTGCCTTAATGGCATTTGAAGGCTGTACCTCAAAATCTGCATTGTCTCAGGTATCAAAAGAATCTTTGACAAAACTTTGTTCAAACTCTTGCAAAGAAACTTTTGCTCTCATAAGAGAGACAAACGTGCACCTACAAGGCAAAGCCAATGATTTAGAAAGAAAATACACACAGATAAAATGTGATTTAGAAAGAAAACTGTGTGCTAAAACAAAAGAGGTTTCCAAATTAACTGACTCTGCTATTGAAACCCAAGCACAAATCAAAATGATGCTAAATGACCTGGGAGATGTCAGACAAGAGCTTGCTGACACCAGGATCACTTGTGAAAAATGGGTGGAATCTTGTAGGGGGTATCAACTACTGCTAAACAAACAAAGTGCTTCAAATGTTAAGTTTGGCATAGGATACCATCATGTTGAAACACCAACAGATTTTTCTCCCAAAACTACTGAAGATGGGAGAAGAATTGTTTCAAATGAAACTTCTGAAGGGAAAGAATGCACATCTTTCCATGAAAACTTTCTAAACAGAAATCCTGGCATTTTTAAAGAAAGTACTTCAGAAGTATTTACAAAAACTGACAACAAACCATCAGTAGTTTCATCTACTTCAGGTGTTGAGACCCTGAAAACTACTGATGAGCAAAATCTTTTCACAACTGTCAGAAATTTGCCTTCTGATCAAAAACTTAAGGCAAAAGAATGTGAAATTTGTGGCCTGTTCAACCACAAAACTGAATTTTGTAGATACAGAAAAGGAATTCAGTTCAATCAAAAATTTAAACAACAGGTTGTGGGAAATCAAATCAGAAATGATTATGAAAAAGTCTTTAAACCCAAGAAACAACAACCTGAAAACACCTTTTCTCAGAAAAAGATAAAGTCTCAACCAAAATCTTTTTCTCAAAATTCCTTGTCAGTAGTTAGACCAGAATCATCAGCAGTTTCACAAACTGCTGAGATTCAAAATCTAAAGAACATGGTAGAACTACTGATGACCAAGGTTGATGGTGGTCCTAAAAAGGATACCACCATGGTTCTTAATGAAAAATCCATTGCCAAAAAGACATGGATTTCTCAACCTGGTCAAGAACAAACTGTAACTGTTCTCAAGAGCAAACCCAAAGCCAAACAGGCTTGGGTTTCCAAATCTAACTAATTTGCTTTTATGTGCAGAGAGTTTCCAGGGGCTTAAACAGCATATGGTATGTTGATAGTGGAGGCTCTATGCACATGACTGGATGCAGATACCTGATAAACAATTTTATCAGCCAAAGAGAAGGATCTGTGTCCTTTGGGAACAATGCTAAGGGATATGTGCTAGGACATGGCAATGTCTCCTCTGGCAAAATACAGTTTGACAAGGTCAATCTGGTGGAAAATCTTGAATACAACTTGCTGAGCGTGTCACAAATGTGTGATAAAGGATATTCTTCCTTTTTCACAAAGACAGCTTGCAAGATCATCTCACCAGAAGGCCAGAAGTTGATTGAGAAGATTATAGAAGATCATACTTTGCTGATTGCCAAAAGATGTGGCAATGTCTATGCAGTGGACATTGAGAAAGACAAAGTATTGAACAACACTGCCTGTTTCTTCTCAAGGGCATCAACTTCAGAAACAGATCTCTGGCACAGGAGACTTGGCCATGTGAACTTTAAAACCATAAATAAAGTCACAAAAATGGGCTTGGTCAGAGGTCTACCTTTGAAAGTATACCAGTGTCAAGAACACTGTGTATCCTGTTTAAAGGGAAAACAGCATAAGTCCTCCTATAAGTCTATTGAAGAATCAAAAACAACTGCATGTCTTCAACTACTCCATATGGACTTATTTGGACCTGTCAAGATTATGAGCCTTGGTAAAAAGAAGTACTGCTTAGTCATCATTGATGACTACTCAAGATTCACATGGGTATTCTTCTTATTTTCCAAGGATGAGGCTGCTGAAATCATCAAGTTCTTCATTCTACAAGTAGAGAAACAATATTCTCTATCTGTCAAAACCATTAGAAGTGACAATGGGACAGAGTTCAGGAACAAAATTCTGGATGAATTCTGTTTGTCTAAAGGGATTATTAGACAATACAGTGTTCCCAGAACTCCTGAACAAAATGGTGTAGTAGAAAGGAAGAACAGAACATTGATAGAAGGAGCAAGAACAATGTTAGCTGATTCTGGACTGCCATTGTACTTTTGGGCAGAAGCAGTTAACACAGCATGTTATGTTCAGAATAGAGTTCTTGTGGTCAAGAGACATTCCAAGACTGCCTATGAAGTTCTTCATGGCATGAAGCCCCTTATCTCCTTTTTCAGGGCTTTTGGGTGTCAATGTTTCATCTTGAACATCAAGGAATCTATCTCAAAGTTTGCTGCCAAAGTTGACTCAGGTTACTTTCTTGGTTACTCTTCAACTAGAAAAGCCTACAAGGTTTTTAATTCTCACACCAGGATAGTAGAAGAAACATTGAATGTCAAGTTCAATGAGTCAAAACACACTCTTATTCCAGCACATCCTGCTGAACTCTTTGACCTTGACAACTTTCACTTTGGACCTGAAAAGGCTGTTGCTTCTTCCAAACCTACTTATTATGGTGATCAAAGGTTTGAAGATGAGGATCCTGCACCATGGACTCCTCAAACAGTCATTAAGTCAACTACAACACCTTCAGAAGTTTTTCAAACTTCTGATCAAACAAATACTGAAGGCCAAACTCAAACATCTGCTTCAGCACCTGCAACTACTGAAGAAGCTGAAACTGCTGAACCAGATATTATAGACCTCAGTAGTTTGTTTGAAGAACAAGAGCCACCTACACCTGTCAGTGGTTTACAACAACTGATTGAACACAGAGATCATCCACTTGATCAAATCATGGGTGATATAGCTACAGGTGTTCTGACCAGAAACCAGCTCTCCAACTTTTGCCTATTCTCAGCCTTTATTTCACAGTTGGAACCAAAGAAGTACCAGGAAGCCCTCAAAGACAATAATTGGGTGCAAGCTATGCAGGATGAACTACTTCAGTTCAACAAGCAACAGGTCTGGGAAATCTGTCCCTTACCTCAAAACAAGCAACCAATTGGTACAAGATGGGTTTTCAGGAACAAACAAGATGAAGCTGGTATGATAATCAAGAACAAGGCTAGACTGGTAGTTCAAGGGTACTCTCAAGAAGAGGGAATTGACTATGATGAAACCTTTGCTCCAGTTGCAAGGCTTGAGGCCATCAGGTTATTTCTGGCCTATGCCATTTCCAACAAAATTAAAGTTTATCAAATGGATGTGAAAAGTGCATTTTTGTATGGAAAAATCAAAGAGGAGGTGTATGTCTGTCAGCCACCTGGGTTTGAGGATCCTTCTCATCCTGAGTGGGTGTACAGACTGGATAAAGCTCTATATGGGCTCAAACAGGCTCCAAGAGCCTGGTATGATACACTCTCCACCTTTTTACTCAAAAATAACTTTACAAGAGGTGCCATTGATAAAACACTTTTCATTAAACATGTTGGAAATCATGTCTTACTTGTTCAAATTTATGTTGATGATATCATCTTTGGTTCAACAAACACAAAACTGTGTGATGATTTTAAGAAACTCATGCAATCAAAATTTGAGATGAGTACCATGGGAGAACTGCAGTACTTTCTAGGACTGCAGATCAAACAACAAACAAATGGAACTTTTATACATCAATCAAAATATGTTAAAGAATTATTGAACAAATTTTCCTTAAATGACTGTAAATCATGTTCCACTCCCATGACACCTATCACACAAGTTGAACCTGATGATCAAGGAAAACAGGTTGATCAAACCATGTACAGATGCATGATAGGTTCCCTTTTATACTTAACTGCTTCTAGACCAGATATTATGTTTTCAACATGTGTCTGTGCTAGATATCAATCAGCACCAAGGGAATCACACCTTATTGCAGTCAAAAGAATTTTTAGATATCTGAAAGGAACTCCAACACTGGGAATTTGGTATCCTGCTTCAAGCAATACCAAGTTATCAGCATTTTCAGATAGTGACTATGCAGGGTGTAAGATGACAAGAAAGTCAACATCTGGTGGTTGTCAATTCCTGGGGAACTGTCTAGTGTCATGGCAATCAAAGAAGCAAACATCTGTTGCAACTTCAACTGCTGAAGCTGAATACATTGCAGCTGCAAGTTGTACATCACAGATACAATGGCTCCAATATCAACTTCTTGATTATGGAATCAAAGAGACCAAGACACCTTTGTTTGTAGACAGCAAATCTGCCATTAGCATCATTCAAAATCCGGTACAGTTCTCAAAAACTAAACATATTGAGATCAGGTACCATTTCATAAGAGATTGCTATGAAAAAGGCAAGATTGAGGTGAAGCATGTAGCAACAGCTAATCAGATAGCTGACATCTTCACTAAGCCCCTTGACACATCAACATTTCAGAAGCTAGTATCCATGCTTGGAATGCTAAATTTGTAAGTGTTTATTTTATTTTATTTTTTTCTGCATATCAGTTAGAATCCAAGTTAACACTTGATTCTACCCAACTCTACATCAAACTTCTACATCAATCACTACTGTTATGCATCAAAATTTTATTTTTCCTTTTTCCATCCTTGATTCCATCCTGTTTACCATGGTGGAATCAAAAAGAAAAATTTTCTTTTTCCTTTTTCCATCCTTGATTCCATCCTGTTTACCTTGGTGGATTTCAAGTTAACCTTTTCCATCTTTTTTCTGGTTTCCACTTACAAATGTCAAAAGTCTGAAACAAAACTTCTGAAAAACAAAAACAATTTGAGAGAAACTACTGATGAACAAAAATCATCAGTATGGGGATAACTTTCTGAAAAAGTGTGTAACTTCTGATAAAATAAACTTCAGAAGTTATGAATAAAGTATTTGTAAAAACATTTCTCATCAGATGTTAAAACTGCTGAAGAGAAAAATGGGAACTACTGATGAAGTAATCCTTCATCAGCAGTTTAAGTCAAAAGGGCAAATCTGACTTTTCCCATCATCAGAGGTTTGACCTAATCAGTTTAAAACCTCTGATAAAGAGATTTTTAACCAAAGGCGGTTTTAAAACTTCTAATAAAGAAGATTCAAGCGGTTAAAACTTCTAATAAATACCTTTTCTACACACTTATCCTTTCAAACTCAAAAATATCCCTCCTTCTCTCTCAAAACTCTCTCAAAACCTATACCTGCAAATCCACTGTTCGATCAAACACCCAAACCACAATGGCTCTAGTTCTAAAACAGGGACACAATCAAAGAGCCTTTCTTGAAAAACAAGAAGGCTGGTCCCAATACGATGAGATCATTGATCTTGTCGTCAAATCCCAATACTTTACTGCTCTCACAATAAACCCACCAATTCACACTGAAACTCTGAATGAGTTCTGGGCAAATGCTGAGACGGTTACAATGGGTGGTGAGGTCATTTCCCTCAACTCAAAGATAAAAGGGAAACAACTGACCATCACACCGGCCACACTAGCAACAAGACTGGGTCTGGATGATGTAGCTGCCCCTGACCATGTTGCTAACAAAGATATTCATCTAACCATGACTGAGTGTGGTTATCAAGGTACTCTCTCCCATGCTACAATATTCAAAAAATATTTTGAACCAAAATACAAACTTTTGTTTCATTATATTATTATGTGTTTGAGTCCAAAAACAGGGTCATATGACCAGATGCCCTCCACTTTTCAACCAATATTTCATTCCATTGTGAATGAAACTAAATTCAGGGCATCAAAACTGTTTTTCCATGAGTTGGTGTTACATCACAATAATACCAAGAAAAAGTTTTTGTTGTACCCAAGGTTCATTATGCAATGCATAATAGGGGAACTGGGTAATGAGGTGCTTGTGGGAAAAATTTCAACTTTAAACCCTTTAACATCACAAGCATACTCAAGACTTAACAAACCGGCTGCCTGGCCAGAAGATGATCAGGGAGAACAACAACAAGTCCCCCTGAAGCCCACATCTTCCAAACTCACACCACCAAAAGCCAAAAAGCCCAAGCCTACAAAAACTGCACCCCACCAACCCAAAAGAAAAGCTGTTCAGGAGGTTGAGATGCCTGAACATGCTCATGAGCATTCTGCTCTTCAAATTGTTGAGACTGAAACACCCTCTCAGTCTCATCCATCTCAAACCCCACCAAGAGCACCCATATCTGTTCAATTCAAAAGAAAAAGACTTAGAAAAACATATCAAACACACTCTTCTTTTGAAACTGCTGAACAACAACCTATTGCCCAAACTACTGAACCATCCCCACAAATTTCTGAACAAGAGGCAATAGAAATTGCCAAACTTCTCTCTGGGCTAAAAGAGAATGTCCCATCTGATCATGTCAGTCCCCATCAACCACAAAAAACAGGGGACATAACTACTGCATCAGACATGGATGTGGACATTACTAGCCCTATCCCAAGAGATGAGGGTGGACCAGAGTCTTTAAGCCCAATTTTAGAGACTCTTGGGGCATCTGAGGCTGCTACTACTCAGTTACCACCCAGTGGTGGATCTGAGGACAGAAGTAACATAGCTAAGACCTCAGATGTGGCAACTACTGATGAAGGCTTAATGCCTGAAGTAGGAAATCCTCAGTACCAAGAAACAGAGGTTCATGAGAGAACTGAGTTGGGCTCAGCTCATGATTTAACTGAGACAGTCCTCACTGAGGGCAACATCAGGGATTCAGATGATTCCATTAGTTTGGATGATGTTTCACATACTCAAACTACTGAATTGACGGCAATTTCTGAAGGTCCTGCTGCAAAGGTATCCAGGCTCAAGAAGCCAGTCACCTCTGCACAGGTTAAAGCCCACTCAATCCCTAAAACCCCTAGAGTGGCATCCTCTGTACAACAAGAGGATCTCCCAAAAACACCCCCTTCACAGCAAATGCCTACCCAATTCCCTGGGCAAGCAAGCATAGACCTGAACCAGCTATGCAGCCCAGAGGGTCCCCTGTACCACATGATGAATACACTCATCAGAAATCACTTCCAAACATATACAGCTGACTTGGAGCTGTCCATCAAGAACCAATTTGGAGTGATTAAAACAAAGATGAACGATCTGTCCAACAAAATAGACTACAACAGCCAGCAAATTGCTCATCTTCAAGGACACTTCTCCCAACCCTCTGCTTCAAGGGTTAAAATTGATGAATCCAAAAAGGGGGAGAAGATCAGGGAACCTAAGGAGTCATTCCAAGCCAGGATAAAGGCACGAGTGGCACTCCTTGAGAGAGATCAGAAAGATCAGGCCAGGAAAGAAAAATTGGCCAAACAATTTGGTGTCTCAATTGAAGAAATTGAAGCTGCTGAGAAAGAAGATGAGACCCAAAGTTCTGAAGATTCCCTAAGGCATAATGAAGAAACTTCTGATGACCAAACTTCTGATGAAGAATCAGAAAGTACTGAAGACAATCCTTCAGTAGCTGACAAACCATCAGCAGTTGTCAGCACATCAGAAGTTAACACTTCCCAACCTCAAACAACTGAACCTTCCAGAACCACTGCTCCCATTCAACCAACATCTGATCCCATCAGGCCTACATCTGTTACAACAATGACTGTATTAAACCCTTCTCCTATCTCTCAATCAGCTGAACTATTAGAGAAGAGCTTAATTGCAGCCAACAAAAAGGCCAGAGAAGATCAGATTTGGAAATCTCTGGAAGAAAGGGATGATTTGGACTTAAGCCATGAAGAAAAACTTCAGGCTTATGCAGCTGAACTACAAAGGCAGGCTAGCCTTGATGAGATTGCTGAACAGGATAAAAGACAACAACTGGTGTCTTATATTACCAAGAACAGCAAGACCAAAGCCTTTACACTCAAAGGACTCTCTATGCAAGAGCTGACAAGAAGAGCACAACTGCTTGCAGACAAAATGGCCACAAGCAAAGATGGAAAGGCCAAGAGAGCCCAGATAATAGAAGAGCTAGTAGCAGAAGGATATGGTTCAAAAGCCTCTGTATCCAGATGGAAAGAAGAAAGACTGATGGATACATATAGAAAATATTTGGCTGCCAAGGCTGCAAATCCTGAGAAGTTTCAAACTGCTGATCCTTCAAGATCAGTAGTTAGAACTTCTGGTGCATCTAGAAGATCTGCTGCTCAGAAGAAAAAGGCAGAGGACAATGTCAAAACTGATTTCAAAATGGTACTACTTGAGGGAAGCTCAATAGTCCATTCAGATTTTGACATTGAGGAAAAACCTCTGTTAACACAGTTCAGGGATCCTTCCACTTTTGCTTATCAAATACAAAAGACTATCAAAGAGAAGATGCATACCAGAGTAGTGACTGAACACCATCTCCCAACTGTTCAGATGCCTGATATGCAACAACAACAAGGAAGAGAATCCCACCTGAGGCTATCTGAAACTGAAGACATTCAGCACTCAGGACCATCAACCCAAGGGACAAGTCTGGTTCCCTATTCTTCTGACTTTAACAAGTCAAAGATCCCTATCATCAGATGGTCACTTACTGATAACAACTCAGTACTGTTGACAAGAAGAGACTTCTCAAGCAGGGCTTACAAGAAGATCAGTGATCTGAAGAAACTGTCAACACAAGACCTGCTCACAATTCAACATCTGGAACCACAGAGAGGATCTCTATCTGATGGTCAGTACAACCAGCTCAAGAACACCATGTACAAAGAGATATGGAAGATTGTTCAAGACAGAAGAAACACATAAGGAATTAGTAAGGTTTTGGCTTCATCAATCCAGGGGGAGATTGTTAGGACAAAGAGGATTGGTGAAACCACTTTTGTAAACCTTAGTCTAATTCACTTCTGTCATTTTTGGCTAAGTATAGAAGTACTGAAGAGAAGACAAGAAACTGCTGATTAGAAGATATGAAGAAGTGCTGAAGTTGCAGAAGTTCTGAAGTCCAAACCAGACAAGTTCACTTCAGAAGTACTGAAGACAAAACTACTCTTCAGTAGTTGTCCTTCATCAGCACTTAGCAGAAGATATTTCCCACCGCCTTTTTGCATCAGTAGTTTATTGTTTAATATTACTTTTAGCTTTATTTGTTTCTTTCAATGTTGCAACTTGTGCAACTTGTCACTGGAGTTTCTGTGCTTGCTTTTTAGGCAAGATACATGCATGTAATCGTCTATAAATAGGAGGCTTCAACCTTCTATTTTAGACATTGATTTTCAACAGAAAAATCCTTCAAACACTCTCATTGTTATATTCCATTTCTGTATTTATTGTGAATCTCTCTAAGTATCTAATTCTCATTTACAACTTAGATTCATAATAAATACTTTGTCATTTATTAGTTTCAAACATCAAGGGGGAGTTATAACTCTGCCTTTGTATAAAAAGTGTTGCTTTAACTTATAACATTCCGCTGTGCTTATAATCTGATTTACAAGGACTTGCTAAACACTTAAGTGGCAAGATAGCAAGTTCTTACTTAGCAAACAAGAGCAAACTGATCCAACAGGCCTCAACCATCTCTTGATTATGCCACGTGGCATAATGAGATGCAATGGTTAGAACTTCCAACTTAAGTGTTTGTTTAGTTGATTAGGTTAGGAATTATAAGAGCCATTAGAATGTGAGAAATTAGAGAGATGTGATGAGTTTTTGAATAGTTGCAGCTTACATAAGTGATTCTTTAGATGATTGATTATGTTTTAGATTAGGGAATATGAGTTATTACTGATTAGAATACTATGAACATGCAATGATTGGGAGATTTTGTGGTTAGTTAACTTGAGCCATTTGCAATAGGTTATCACGTAAAATTAGATTTTTCAACCCCGGGACCCTCCCGGGGTAATCAGCAGTCGTTGAGTTAAAACATTTGGAAACATAATTGGTAAATCATGATCAGTTTAGTTGGGTGAATAGGATACGTAACCAACATGCACGTTAGAAACACTCATATAGATCTTAAAGTGATAATGTATACTTTAGGGCATGGGTAGCGCGATGCACATATACATCTTCAGACTTTGCTACATGGTTGCTATATGCTTGCGTTTGCTTTTCGCTTATATGTGAGTATATCTTTCCCCTTTTTACTGTTTTACTATTTTGGGGTGACTCATGTACTTACTATCAAGTTTCTATTTCTTTTACTAAATGTTACTCTTTCACTAAATGCAATTCTCATGTGTGTTTGCTTTATGTTAATTGGTGTGTCTATGACTTGTCAAAATCATTAACCGCTGGGCGGCCTAGCTTTTCAATGAATAGTACTATGGTATACCCCCTTGAGACTCTGTTGAGAGAATCTTGGTCATTGTCTTGTTAATTCATTATTCAGTTGGTTAGTCATTATTCTCAGGTTTGGTTTTGAACGGATATTACTTATTACATAATTGCAAATGGTACCGCACATGAATTGCTAAACACTTTTCTACTATATTTATTTAGACAGGGCATGCTCACCAATACAATTTTTTTGTATTGACCAAATTATTTTGTACATGTTTCAGGTTGTTTTGAGATGCATCCTTTAAGCTTTCGGATTTATATTAGATTTTGATTTATTGTATTTCAATTTAGTTGGCAGTTAGAATCGTTGTATTTCATTTCAATGTAATAAATTATTTAATCAATGTATTCAAATTTACACTTTTAGTCCATGAGCTATTGAACAATCGTCACTACGTGACACCTCGATGTTTCCGCCATCGGTTGGGGTGTTACAAATACCGTTTCACCTAATACCGTTTTGACTGATACCGTTTTGGACCATACCAATTTCGACCCGAACCGTTTTGGACTATACCAGTATCGACCGGTACCATTTTAGACCATACCAGTTTCGACCGGTACCGTACCGTACCAGTTTCAAGCAGTACCGTTTCACCCAATACCGTTTTGGACCGTACACGTTTCAACCCGAATCGTTTTGGACCATACAAGTATCGACCGGTACCGTTTTAGACCGTACCAGTTTCGTCCGGTACCGTTTTGACCAAAATCGTTTCGACCCGAACCGTTTTGGACCGTACAAGTTTTGACCGGTACCGTTTCGACCGGAACCGTACCAGTTTCGAGCAGTACCGTTGCACCCAATACTGTTTTGGCCGGTACCGTTTTGGACCGTACCAGTTTCAAACGATACCGGGTGGAAACGGTACGAGTTGAAACGGTTCGGGCTGGTACAGGTGGCAACGGTGCGGGTCATGAGGTCAAGGGTGATAGATTCCAATTTATTAACCAACCAAACACAATAACAAAGGATTTAAGATTCCAATTCCAAAAATTTCCAATTCCTTTTGGAATGTTTGAATTCCAATTCCAAACCATTCCACGAACCAAACGCACCCTTAGGTTTTGTGATGAGAAACGTCAAAAAGTCAATAAATTGTTTTTTTAATGTTTCGCTTAACTTATTGTGAAGATTGGTTGTATGAGTGGCATATTTGTAATTTTTTCCAAACTCCAAAAGCTAGGATTTCTGACTTCTTAAAAACAGTTTTTCCACCCTTATTGAAAAATCAAAACCAAAAGTGTTTTTAGATTACACAAATAGTTTATTGACTTATTGGCTTATTGGAGAAGTCAATAAGTTGTTTTCAAATACAATCCCAAACACCCTCTTAACCTTTTTAATTTTAATACAAACATTAGTACAATTTTTTTGATTAAAATATAAAGAGAAAGATATTAGAGATGGTAATTTTGAGATGACACGAAACTAATTACGTTTAGGGTTGTGTTATTTATTTTTTAATAAAAAGATTATGTCTGGGTTGTCATTGTTGGGTGTGAAGTCATTGGGCTAGTTATTGCTATTGGGCTTGTTTTATTGGATGTTTAGGAAGCCCGTTTAGGTTTTCTTGTTCACGAAGCATAAACCCTAGATTAGTCTCTATATATATCCTGTCTATGTAATTGTAATAGTTGTCAGAGCTTAATAATAAATCCCTAGTTGCAGCTCGTGGACGTAGGTTCCCCACTGGAACTGAACCACGTAAAATTCTCGTGTTCGTGTGTCGTGCTTTATATTTTCTCGTTTGTTATTGTGTGTTCGTTGTGAATCGGTCCTTCCGCTGCGCCACTTAATCCTAACAAGTGGTATAAGAGCTACGACTCGTTGGATTCACGTAACGATTCGCAGAGGTGTTTATTCTATTTTGAAGATTGGAGGTTAGGGTTTGTGATAACCCTTGAGAGCCGCCGGATTTTCAGTTCAAAATCGATCAAGGAAAGGTTTCAATTTTTTTTTTCTGTCTTGCGATCAAAGAATAAAAAGGTTCATGTTTTTGTGGGGTTGTGCTCCATTCAACAAATCTGATTTGGAGTTTACGAAGAGATTAATCTTGGGCAAATACAAGAGTGTTGGTGGGGTTGAATTGGATAAGGTTTAATAGCTCACAAGTTGATTTATACCTATACTGCCACCAACGATCTTGTGGAACAATTCAAAGCAACATTTGTTTTGTTCTTTTATTGGTTCCTGTGATACACATTAACATCATTGTTTTATTTTTATTCTTTTTTGACAAGTTGATCGATTAGTACCAGGTTAGACCAATTGAATCGACGCCGCTAATTGTGACGTTGCTGGGAACGTGCCGTTTACAACCCTTTAGCCACGATCAGGAGAGACAGGGTCACTCGTTCTTGTTTTCTGATTAAGGTTTGTTTGGGTTGTTGTTCGGGTTTTGGGTGTTCAAGTTTTCGGGTTATTGGTCGGGTTGTTTGGGATTGGTTTGTTTGTCAGTTTTTGACCGGTTATTATCAACTTGGAACCGGGTTACTTTGAACTTATTTTTCGTTTGTCATTATGGTTGAAGACGGAAAATTGGTGATTGAAAAGTTTGACGGTTCGGATTTTAGTTGGTGGAAAATGCAGATAGATGCATTGTTGGGTAAAAAAGACTTGGATATGGTACTGGAAGAAAAACCGGAGAAAATGGATGAAGCTGAAGAAGCTCTGTGGAATGCCAAGGACAAGAAAACTAGATGTGTTATTACATTGTCGTTGACGAGGAGCGTTGCATTTAACATCATGTCTGAAACCACGGCTCGTGGTATGATGTTGGCTCTGTCGAATATGTATGAAAAATCGTCTGCAGCTAATAAAGTGTTCTTGATGAGAGAGCTGCTCACGATGAGAATGAAAGAGGGAAGCTCAGTGACCGAGCACATAAATAATTTGAATTCTCTTCTGTCTAGATTATCGTCTGTGGGAATGAGATTCGATGATGAGACCAAAGCTGTGATTTTGCTATCTTCACTGCCTGATAGCTGGTCCGGGACGGTGACAGCTGTCACTAACTCAGTTGGGCCTGAAGGGTTAACATTTGAAAAGATCCGGGATTTGGTATTATGCGAGGATATTCGCCACAGGAATACTAAAGGGTCGTCTTCTGAGATGTTACATGTTGGCAAGGGAAGGGGAAATAGTAGAAACAGTGGGAGCAGCAAGGGTCGGGGCAGGAGCTCGTCTAGGGCTCGTCCAAGTGTGCGTTGTTGGGACTGCAACGAAAAGGGGCATTATAGGAATGAATGTCCGAACAAGAATTCGGATGGAGGATCGAAAAATTCTAGTGGATTGAACACTGCTGCGGTAAGCGATTCTGAGGATGACGCTTTGATACTGTGTGTTGAAAGCAGTGTGGAATCCTTGGTCATGGATTCCGGTGCATCATTCCATGCTACCCATAGCAATGATGGCATGCGGAATATTAAAAAGGGCGATTTTGGCAAGGTTAGGCTAGGAAACGGTGAATTTCTTGATGTGACTGGCATAAGAGATTTGGATCTGGTTACCACTTTGGGCACTACTTGGACTTTGTGTAACGTCAGGGTTATTCCAAGGCTTGAATCAAAGTTGATCTCCGTTGGGCAGTTGGACGAACAAGGTTTTGACGTCAAGTTTGGTGGTGGAAAGTGGAAGGTCGTGAAAGGTAATCTCGTGGTTGCTAGCGGTTTCAAGAAGGGGTCGTTGTATATGGTGCATGTTCCGTCTGGGGAAGTAACCGCCCCTGTTAAGACGAACGCCAAAGTCGGTCGCCGATTCGACAGTTAAACGAGTCCAGTTTGCAGAAAAGGACTCTGGGACTTCAGGTAATCAGCTTGAGCGTATTCGGAGGTCTGAACATGTACGGGATTTTTGTAGCAGTGGGAGCACGGGAAGTGTTCCGACACTGTCTGGAAATCGACGTTGGGTTTAGAAGACCAGGTTTCCGAATGAAATCTCTCCTGAGAAGTTTCTGCTAGTGGGGAGTGTTCCTCTGAGAATCCCTGTAGCTGATGGTTTGCGTCTATGGGAATCAGTTGGGATTGAGGATGTGAAGACGGGGTCTTTTGAGACCGGGTTGAAGCCATCTGGGGCTTCAACGGGCCTTTCTGTTTACTGATGATGATTGGCCGGCTGTAACTAGGTTGATTGGGGATACATGGTTTGAAGTTTGGTTTGTTCTTGGGAGCTGGATCTGGAAGACTTCTGTTCCTGTGTGTGTTTGAACTTTATGGATTACTGAAGACATGGATTGCTTTGTGCTTGTTGGCGGACTTGGTGTTTATCGCAAGGCCTTCAAGTGGGAGATTGTTGGGTGTGAAGTCCTTGGGCTAGTTATTGCTATTGGGCTTGTTTTATTGGATGTTTAGGAAGCCCGTTTAGGTTTTCTTGTTCACCAAGCATAAACCCTAGATTGGTCTCTATATATATCATGTCTATGTAATTGTAATAGTTGTCAGAGCTTAATAATAAATCCCTACTGCAGCCCGTGGACGTAGGTTCCCCACTGAAACCGAACCACGTAAAATTCTCGTGTTCGTGTGTCGTGTTTTATATTTTCTCGTTTGTTATTGCGTGTTCGTTGTGAATCGGTCCTTCCGCTGCGCCACTTAATCCTAACAGTCATGGTTAACTCGATTGATTAAATGGGTTATGTCCAAATTAACCTAATTTAACATTTTAATCAATCTAATTAAACATGTCGATTCGTCAACTTGTTTATGATGGTTGAAAGTTGAAACCATGTACACAAGTCGGGCAACCTGACAGGCTGGTTTAATTGAGGGGGTGTTTGGGATTGATTAATCAAAATAGATTATGCGTTTTGGAAAAGCAGGGGTGGAGCTGCTTATAGATTATTGCGTTTTGGTAGCCTAAAAAACTGATTATCAGCGTTTTCAAAACGCAATCCCAAACACTAAAAACTGATTATCTGCGTTTTCAAAACGCAATAATCTAAAAATCAGATTCAAAACGCAATCCCAAACACCCTGTAAAAAGATTAAAAGAGTACCGCTCTGATCATTTGATTCAGGTTAGAATTGATATTGTTGCCATTTATTTAAAAATTGGTTAATTCATATTGTAGTTTCATAAAAAAAAAAATTTAACAAAAAACAATGTGTAGACATAAACAAACATTATTTTATAATGATCATCTCATTACAAATACAAAACAACATATCATACTTATTTGAAAAGATTTATTATCTATAATTAGTATTTCGAATATAAATATCCTTTTTTAAACATCAATACCGTTTCGAATATAAATATAACTTTTTTTTAAAACATCAATATACCGTTTGAAATTTGAATTTGGAAAGGAGGCCGTTGAAAAATTCCTGGCCCACCCAATAATAATGGCCCAGAAGGCCACAAAGATAACATACGTGGATTATGGATACAAATCATACAAATGGCCCCAAATTTTGAATTTCAAACTTGAAAGTAATCGAGCTTTTTTAAAATCAATTTATAATAAAATTTTAATAACAGTACATTCTAATCACATTGATATATAGGGTTACACAGCTTAAGAAAAATAAGAAGGGTGAAAATGATAAAAAAAAAAAACACAAAAAGATCACGAAATATGACAAAATGAGCCACAAAATATAACACAATGCTGAAGAAAAAAGACACAATGATGAAATAAGAAAAAACCACAGTGTTACATAAAAGACACAATGATATAACGTAAATTTTATAAACTACAAGCTAAAAACCCAAAAAAGCGAAAACCTAAAAACTAAGATCATATGGTGCGATGAGACGGTTCCAATGTTGCTTGAATGAGCTCAATCAGAGTCCGTTTGATATTCTTCCTACGACTTCTTATTTTTCTTTCACTGTGTATTTAATTCTAACCCGATATGTATAACCATTTTTTTGTACCCATAAAATGATGAACTGCAGCCATAAGATATCAAAATATTTTTTGTTCACCATTGCTAAATTATATTTAGATGAATACAAAATATTCATTAAACACTTAAACGTATACAATATGTAAACATACCATTATCAATTATACATGAATGATTGATATGGTACATTTAAAGTTAGGTGTCATAATTTGACATCAGAAACGAAAAAAAAAATAATATGTAAACATACCATTATCAATTATGCATGAATGATTGATATAATACATTTAAATTTAGGTGTCATAATTTAACATCAGAAACGAAAAAAATATATATATGACAACAAGGTTCAAAAGTTGATTGGAGGTTTTGATGAACCTACTCTCATGCAACGAGGTTACGAGCCTAACTATAATAAGTCTTTTTAAATGTTAACTGAACTAGATTTTTATCCGGCCGCGCTTTGCGGCGGCGTCAATCGGATTTAGAAAATAAATAAGTAATGACATAGTGTTGCGACATTTCATTTAACTTGTTTATATATCCCAAATAAACATAAAGAAGTTCCTCATCTTCAAAACAATTGATAGTTGCAGACCATAATTACTTCACGTATACTTTAATACCAACATAGATTTATACTCATTTTGAGCCCACTTAGAAAGCCTTTTTTTCCCAGTAGGTCAATTGTTCTGTATCATAGAGCCTGTCATATATCGATTGTCCTCTATAAACCATAAAATTAAAACTTATGAGAAGAAGAGCCTGTTTGCAGACTATAATTGCTTCAGACCTCTCCTTCCCAATTCGCCACACTTTTATGCTTCTGTACTATTGATCCATTTGATGTAGCCGCCACCTATCTTGATACATTGTCAGAGTTTTATCTCGAAAACCAGACCGAAAAGCTGCAGTCCACTCCAACCTTATACGCTGCACATTTATGTTGTTGTACATCTGACTCATTTGATGTTGCTGCCTCCTATCTTGATGTATTATCAATGTTTTATCTCGGAAATTGCCTTGCGCCCCATACTCTATCCGCCGTGCCTACCAACAACTTCTCCAACGCAAGCCTCCAGCCAAGTGAAAAAGCTGCTGAAGCACCATTTTCCTGCATTGATTATAGACCATTCATCCATATCTGGCAGCTGCAGGTGTAACCCCTATCCGCGAACAAAAAATAACACGAATCGAGACTACATGAAACGACTATGGGACATCGGGAACGTTAGCATCACCAGAGTACATACCAACCACGATCCGTTACACCCCAAACCCATTCCTAAACGCACACCAAACACACACTTGGTACTAACTCCCCACCCGCCCGATGCCCATTTTTCACCAAAACACACACACACACACACTCACACCACCCAAAGATGCTTCATTCCTGCCCCACCCACCCAGAACCCACAAACAACTCAGCCATTATCAAAACCCATAAAGTTATAATTTCAATCAGTTCAATATCCATTTATCAATCTTAAAGTCTAGTCTACATAAATCACTATAAAAAGCACATAAAATAATCACAAAGACTAAGCTTTAAGCCTATGTCTCCAAAAACAACATTCCTAATTAGTTTATTATTACACTTTCCACTACAACTGAAAATCCGAGTTGAAATACAAATAAAATTTTAGTACCTGAGAAGTTATACAAAAATGTACTTGTACCAAACAACTGATGCGCAATTGGCAAACACCTGATAAGAGTGAGGTACCGATGTTGAACCGCCGCTCTTCAAACAATTGATATGAACTTCGAGAACCAAACCATGATGTAAACAATTGATCTCAATTTGAAACTCCTAGGGCTGCTAAACAACAATTGAGGTTTCAAATCAGTTAGTCTTGCAACTACTAATCCAAAACACTTCTTTGAAACTGATATAGAAGGATCGTTTTAAAAAAAAATCTATTGATCCATTAATTTATGATAATAGAAAATGATGACTTTAGTTGATTCAAATAGCCTGGACCAGAAAATGAATGAACATATTATGTAACAAAGTATATACGGATAAAGATAAAAACAAAGAGAATCTGTAAAATTCGACATGGATAATGAGCTTGTTAGTAAACGCATGGTTTCTACATAACCAAATTATTATTGAATCAATACAATTACCATAAAAACATGTAATTGTGTCTGTAGGAGATCCACATGCAGCTGAATATATGCAGTTGACAACATTAGCGAGCTGACGACCCGTTAGCAAGTTGACAACATTGCTTCAGCCATACACGGATTCAGCGGGACACGTAAAACAGCTTCTGTACAATCTTGCAGTATGTAGAGTAATTTTCATCCAGCAATACCATGAGAAGGCCCCATAAATTTCAATTCACATCAAAGTCTTTGTATACAAAAGACACAAACTTATACTAAATAAAATTAGTTCAAAGGAAGTTGAAAATTACCGTGTAATTGAGTGTCTTGTATCTGATGTCGAACCTACATGGTAGTCATATACCCAAATCAAACGATTTCACGAAGGCGAAAAGGAAGAGGAAGATCAATACCTGGAAGAATCGAAGGATTACTTATCCGCTGGACGCCTTCTGCAACGCTTTAACACCACGTCGCTGGCAAGCGCCATGCTCACCGCCACCGCAAACTTCATCCTCTCCAACGCCATCTCACTGAAAATTGTGCAACGCATTACCGACTAATGGGCCAATACATAAGCACAGTTGTTTTTTAAAGGGCAAACGTAAGTATATATCTATTAATATGCTGTTGATTTGTTCATAATCAACAAACCACTTGGCCACATCCTCCCAACAGAACCACGACGCCAAATAGGACCATCACGAACAACCAAGACCATCAATAACCATCTCGGTAACTACCACTGAACACTGCAAGCAATAATCACCAACTTACCTTCTTTGTTATCTTGTTGTCTCTAACTCTGTATCGTTCCAAAGTAAGATCACACAGCCACCTCCGCAACGAACCTAACTAATCACAGGAAAAGTCCTTATTTAGAGTTACTTGAATGTCAAAAAAACAAACATCCATCATATTAATTCAATCCAACAGATATTAAAACCAATGCAAAATAATTCAATCAGTTTCAAAGTGCATCTAAAGAATCACATGACAAGACGAAGATGCAAAATAATAGAGTTTAGAAGAAGCTAAGGGAGCACCTGTTGTAAGAGTCGGCAGCCGGCTCCGATGACGACGACATCGAGTAGTCTTCAACCACCACTTTAAAAATCCATCGCCATCGTCGTCCCCTGCTGTTGACTCATCCTTGCCCTCTCCTTGATCGCTGCGTAACCTGCTCCTCCGTCTCTTTAATCGCCTTATCCAAGACAAAAACACACACACAAAGACATCGAGTAGTCTTCAACCACCACTTTAAAAATCCATCTCCATCGTCGTCCCCTGCTGTTGACTCATCCTTGCTGTCTCCTTGATCGCTGCGTAACCTACTCCTCCGTCTCTTTAATCGCCTTATCCAACACAAAAACACACACACAACATTACCTTACTCAAATTACCGTATTCAAGACAAAGACAAAGAATTAACATATTGCAATTAAAAAACTTAAGAACAAAACATAAAAAAAACACAAACCATAAACTTAAAAAACAAATACCAAATCCATCAATAACAATTCATAAACATAAAACCAACACTTACAATTCACATTTTTGTCGATATAACTCTCAAACACGAATTCAAGAAGCCGATCTGCAACAAACACATGAAAGCATCAGCAAAAGGACGCATGTGACAACCGTCACCCTCGTTTTACGTCAAATCTACAATATTAGCCCTTCACATATTTCGATTATAACCCCTATAAGTTTTCGTCGCTTTCAAAAATTATTTTAGAGTAAACTAAAATTTTATCATTTATATCCGTTATGGATCGAGTATAAGTTTTATTCAAATACGTATCTTGAATCGTCTACGCAATGGATTTTGTAAAGAATTCAAGTTTTAAAAACTTTTGAGTTAAATAAGCTAACCAAGTTAAGTTTTATATAGGAAAATAACTAACCATAATATCAAAATCTAACAAAAGCTAACTATAGGGGGTGATTCTGTCAATAATCAAAAGTCGTTTTAATTCAAACCCAACCCTCCGCCCTTTTCTGTTTCGTTTTTCCGATGACCCTCGCCGGCCGGAAATAAAATCCGGCGACCTTTAAATATTGAGTTCTAACAGCTTTTGACCGATTATAATCATTTCAACGTGTATCTCCATCGGTTACGAGTCAGTTATAAGGTTTAATCGCCCATTAACGAGTTAAAAATCATGGTTTAATTCGATGCTTATGTGTAACCGTCGACATTATGACGAAATCAATATGTTACGTTATCAAAACATACGTTCGAGTATAAACTAAGCATCACTAGTCGTTCACAAACCATTTCTGATCAAAACCCAGATAAAATTGTTCCAGAACGCGTCCAGAATACTTGGAGTTTCGGCCCTATGTTCATGTCTGTGAGGTCATCGTTTTCGACTCGTATTCGGTTTTGTAAGTCCAGTTTTCTTGTGTCTCTACATTTGGTTTTGGATTAGGAACAAAAGCCCTATGGTTTTGAGGGATAAAATTATCAGGTTTGGGAGATTCAAAATTCTAGGGTTAGGGTTTGTGTTTAAGGTAGATTGGGGAAGAAGAAGACATCTTCGCATGTATTTAAGTATAATACGTTTTCAATTATATTAACAAACATCATATGTGGTCTAGTGGTTTGGTGTGTGTTTGTGTATGGAAAGGATCTAGGTTCGACTCTCACATGATACACTTCTTTTCTGATTTTTTTTTAATTTATTATTTCATTATTTTTCCTTTATTTTAATCATTTAAAATTCATTTAAACTTAGAATATTCATAATAAATTCATTTTTTATCCAAAAATTACGAAAATTTAGGTATAGTTTCTTGACACCCTCAAGAAAATTACCACACTTTTATTTTCTGGAAAATATCTTATTTTTATATTTTTATTAAATTAAATTGTTTAAACCATATTTAATTGATAAAAAATTCATTTTTAATGATTTTGATCTCAAAATTTTAGGATAATTATTTCTAAGCATTCTAATCTTAAATAAAAATTATTGATTCAGAAAACATTTATTTTTATTCATTTTCCTATTTTTTAGTCATTTAAACATGATTTAATCTCATTAAATCAGTTTTAAATATAAATAAGTTTATAAAAATTATGGGAAAATTATTTTCATTACTTTACATCAGAAAGTATCCATTTTCTATGAAAATAGTATTTTTGGATTGTGTCTTGTATTACTAGTCTTATTATGTTTAATTAGACATAATAAAACATTTATTTATTTATACTATTTAAACATCTATTTTATAAATATTTTTCTTATAAAATGGAAATACTCTTATGGTTGAAAGTCTTTATTACCATTTGTTCGATCATTGTGTAACTCATAATCATTTATTTATACATTTATAATTATTGTATTTATTTACAATAATTAGTTACAGTAATAAACTACGTCATTTTATCTTAATTAGTCAAACATAATTTTATCTAAATATTTAATTGGTAACAAATATATTACCTAAACCGTAGTTTTAAACTTTGGTATATTATTATACAACCTTTATATTAATCCAATTTGTCATAAAACTCTAATTCCCCAAATCGACTTAGCAAACTCTAATGCCTTAGACCCTAGATGCCATAGACTTTTAGACCTTTCCCTTATTAGTATTCTTATACGATATAGGTTGAATTCCTCGGAATTCCCATTACTTAGCTCACGACCGCTTAAGTTGGATTTTGATCGCTTCCGCAAACTGTGAGTATATCTTTCCCCTTTTTACTATTTACTCTTTTGGAGTGACTCATGTACAATTATTACTAAACTTATGTGTATTATTTATAAAGCAATGTGCTCATTGATATGTTTTGTGTGAATTGTATGAACGATTTGTCAAAGTCATTAACCTTTGGGCCGCACCTAACAATGAGTAGTACTACGAATTATATCCCTTGGTTACTTACGTGAACGAGTTATGTCCTTGGTCATTGTTATGGTTTTTCTTGAACGATGGGTGAATGATTATTGAACGATGGGAGGCTTGGTTTTGACCCTTTTACATATTACAATATCATAGCACATAAATTGCGAAACACTTTTCTATTATATGTATTCAATCAGGGTATGCTCACCAATACATTTTTGTATTGACATATACTATTTTCGTACATGTTTCAGGTTGTTTTGAGATGCATTCTTTAAGCTTTCGGATTTATATTTATATTTTGATTCATTGTATTTCAATTTAGTTGGCAGTTAGAATCGTTGTATTTCATTTCAATGTAATAAATTATTTAATCAATGTATTCAAAAATTTACACTTTAGTCCATGAGCTATTGAACAATCATCACTACGTGACACCTCGATGTTTCTGCCATCGGTTGGGGTGTTACAACGCAAATAAACGAATCTTATCATAAATGCACTGGCGCTTTCTTCTGTTTGTCGAGATTTAATCTCTTAAGCGAGATTAAATCTCTTCAGTGCATCGTAATGTATTCTTAATATGGTAACTACCGCCTATGCTTACTTTTCTCTCTAAATGACAACAATAGCTCTAAAAAACACTCAAATTCACATACAATTGGAAAATCATCAAGAGCAGAAAACCAACCTCCAAGCTGTTCATTCTTTTGTTGTTATTCCACCAAGAATTTCTATGACGACACGAAATCTAATTACACCCATCTTCAATCAACCACCATAATCAATCCCCCACCAAAACAGACCATCACCTATGTTCCCCTTTCTTATTTTTTGTATGCAGCAAAATAGAGAAATTAAAAAAAAATGAGATGACGATATGGGTGAAAGAATAACCGGAAAGAAAGAATCTGTGAGGCAGATGTGCCTTGAACGATGGGCTTATCGTTTTTTAACTTGCCGGTCAATAATCTCATCTTTCCATAACCAAAAAACTATTAACATTAGAAACAGAACTACTGTATACCTAACCTAACCAACAATATTGTCTATCATCCTGCAGACTCAGTTATATGTTATGGAATTATCCATATATCATCTATCATGAAATTCCATAATTCCACTGTATATATTTCACAAGTATATCATCTATCATCAAATTCCACTTCAAAACCATCATACGAATCATCAAAAATACTCACATTCATCCGATCGCTCCCGTTCCACAACCGCCTCAATTCGCACTCTATTCACCTTCTTCGTATTCTTCGCCAGAGACTTCTTCCTTCCCACACCAACCTTTTTAAAGCAAAAGCTCCTGAAACTATATTATTCAGAATCTCAGATCAGCATATAGTAAAGCTAACAAATAGACCTCATCAAACAAAACAGATTTATATGTATAAGCAATTAAAAACCTAATGATCATATCACATCACCACAGAATTCAGATCAAAGAACAAATCACAATGAAATCAATTAGAAACACTTGATTGCAGAACAAAAAAACCAAAAGATTAAGAAAACAAAGATCTGGATCTGGATTTACCTCACCCCTCAATCGGAACCCCAACCTGCTTCTGCTCCGCCATTGCTTTAACCCCTGCGGCTACATGCATCTGAAAACGAAGTTAAAGATAAGAAAACAAAGATCTAATCGGAGATGGGCAAAACCGGTGAAGGATTGGTTTAGGTGGATTGAAAGTTGTAGAAAAGCAAAGACAAATGAAAAGAAGATATAAGAAGAAGATATGAGGTTGAAGACATGCAAAAAGAGTATACATAATCTGATTTAAAAAAAAAATTATAAACGCAAAGTGGAAAACAGATGTATATGTCCCCCATGTGCCACTGACAAACCAAGTCAACAACAAAAAAAACAACCCAACCGGCGTATGATACAAGATTCGATCCTGCCCCCTTTCACTAACACATCAACCAGCTCACCACTACACCACACACATCACATCTTAACCACATTTCTAACTAATTATACTTATCAAATCTTTATAATTTACTGTTCATTTCGTGCACTGTTCAAATCATTTGAAACATTAATATAGTTTAATGCTCTCAAGAGAATGTGGGAAGAAAACTTGCTGATATGGTGCAAGTGTAGTATGGAGATGTAGCAACACTTAAACTGCGAAATGGCTATCTTGAAAAGCATAGCAATAAAGGACGGGATGAGACAAAAGGGAAACAATTTCTATGTGACCCATGATATTGAAAACATCGTAGTGTATATATCTTGTCTATAAATCCCTTTCTAGTGAATCAAATACGGTTAGAATGGGTTTGGGTGATGTAATTGTCATATATGGAATTCAGGTTTTAGAGGAAGTAGATGGTTCTACAAGAGGAAGATGATTAAATAATTAGCCATAATAAATTCTCCATTCACTTACTAAGAAGGGCACCCACAACTATAAGTCAACAAACATCCACAACCATTGACCTCTGGATTGGTGGTTCTACTTCATCCTCATCATCGGACCACCCGTTTATAGTGCATCATTCCTTTTGTACAATCATGTTGTGCAATATATTGCATGCATGCATACATTATATTGAATATTATTTTTGTGTTATACAACCTTGTTAACCCTTGTATAATGTGCCATCAAGCTTGGAGGACACAAAACACCTTCTCGACATCATTTCTCATTTATTCGTGACGCGTTTGAATTCTTTCATCTTGGTGATTTGTGGATACGATCTTACAATCGTTGCTCATCCATGATAAATTCCATCTGCAAGATAGTAATCTTTGTGGTATCTTGTGTCGTTCATTGTAAATTACATGGCGGTGCATAACCATCTAACATGTCATTGGATAACGGTAATTAATTTATGACATTGATGTCATTGTTTGATTCGACTGCTTCAAAATAAGCATGCCAAATTCAAAGGTCATGTGATGCAACTAACTCTGGCATTATGGTGGGACATCCTTGGTTATCTTGTGTATATTGATTATTGCCCTCTTTTTGCGCTTCCATGTTATACATCTATAACTTGATTCATTTTTGGTATATTGTTACTTAACTGCCAAGTACACGTTTTCAAAGTCATCGCATATCAATTTCTAAGACCTTGGGGTGTTGAAGACGGGGAAGGGATCGATGGGTGTCATGATGGCACTTCCCCGCCGGGAATACCCCCCCCCCCCAGGTCTCATTTCGGTGCTAACGGGGGAAAGTCCCCCTCCTCCCTGAGCAAAAAGTGACTGTTGATGATAAAAGAGGAAAACGAAAAAAAAAAAAAAGAAATGGAAGGGGGAACCATTTCCCTCAAAAGGGGGAAGGGAAATGACGTGGCGCTAATGTGGACAAGGGGGAGGAAGGGGGAACCGCACCCCATAGCCTAAGCTCCTCCATGGTTATTTGCATTAATTGAATATCGGGATTTGAAAGCATAAGGCGGAGGGGTGTGGGAGACGGGGAGCCAACGTGGCACCTCCCCTGTCGGGGAACACCCCCCCCCTTTGGAATTTGGGTGCAAACGAGGAAATTTCCCCTCCTCCCCGAGCTATTCTCTCTATCTCTCTCTTCCATTTCTCTCTCTCTCTCTCTCCCCCCCTCTCTCTCTATATATCTATCTGGAACAGTGATGAGGTGGCGCTGGCAACTCCTCTAGACGGTACCACACCTCATAGCCTAATTGGAGGTGGAGATTATCGGTGTGTCATCATCACTTGAATTCATTGTGGTTGTAGAACGTAGTATAATATTTGTGAGATTGTTGAGATAGGTTGTGGTGAGTTTGAAGTATGTAGGAGTGTCAATTTACAGTGTTTAAAATTCAAAAAATAACAAAACAAACAAACTAGGCATTAGAGGGCTTTTTTTTTTTTATTTTTTATTTTTGAAAATGAGAACACTTTGGTTGCACAAGTTACTTTTTAAGGGCACCGCCCATTCCGGTCTGTGTAAGTCTACGAGCGGTGAAAGACTTCTCACAGTTGATATGCATCAAACAATTTGCTCAACTTTCACGACTACAAAACTGTTAGTTACAAAAATAATTTCTTTTTAGCTTATCGTGGTATCACAAATTACCTGTAATAAACAGCAGTAATGGTTTAAGGAACTTATTAATGTACATTTTGATGGTGATGACGTGTAATATGATTTTGGTTCGATCATCTAAAGGAGGAAAGGATCCAGCATGTAGGCCCAAAAAAATCAAATCTTATAGCTAACCAAACCCAATGTCCCAACTTCAGGCCTATTGGGTTGTTCATTAGAGGGATAGAACAACTTATTCACACTTTACGGAAAAAAATATCTATATCTATACTTATACTTACTACATTATAAAGAACTAAAGGTGGCTATAATAGTAATTTTCTATGATTTTTAAGATGGCATATGAAGAGTTCCTTACTTCATACCTAAGATGTGATAAAATTATTCCAATACTACCCTTATTTGCAAAAGCAACCTGTACAATTTTTATGATATTGAATAAAATGTTTGAATGCAGTAGATTTAATGGGATAAAATGCAGTCATTAATACGTTAGAATTAAGACATTGAATGGATTACAAGAGACACTAACTTCAAATTAACGTTTGATGTGCTATTCATCATGGGAAATTGAATGGTTCACCGTTTTAGTTTATCATCAACAAAGACAGCTCAATAATCTAGGGCAACCATTGCACTCGGTTTTACTCACATCTCCCCTATAACCTATCATATTGTGTGGCTGCTCGGAATGGATTGTGGGTGCTTCGATCACAGGTCAGAACGATTCCACCCTTTGGTTTCGATTATGGTTGTTGTAGTTGATCAATGTTTTTTGAATCAATTTATTGCGTTAATAAAATTATTAATTTTTAATAAACTTAATGATGTTTGCTATTATTTTATAGGGCGAGAAGAAGAATAAGAAGACTAAAACTAAAAAAATACTAGAATTGGGAACCGGTCAATAAGATCAAACATATATGGGTAAGTTGAAACACTTTAAGTAACACCTACCCGCAGTAACGCGCGACCAGTATAAAATAAGAGCATAACAATGCGATTATATAGGTGAATAATAAATTTAAAATTATGAAGATTACATTCATGATCCTCATGTTAGATCCCTTTTGTGTGAGGAATTAGGTTTATAGGTCTAAATTTTGTTTACATATCTATGCACGTTTTGTAAGAATAACTAGTGTTTACCCCCGCGTTGTGGGGTTCATAAAACTATCGTAAGTAGTAAGCAAACGACGATCAAAACAGAGACCAATCATAAACAAAAAACGAATTTATAACTCATAGGCAAACTCAAATTTATATCGACAAAACTTTACCGTAGATAAACTCGAACTTAGCTTTGCTATTTTGATGTAATTTTGTATGAACAAATAAAAAACATTACATTTGATTGAGCCTAAAGATTAAAGAAAAACGCAAAATGTGAAGTGCCAAAAATGAACACACAAACTTCACGATAAAAAATGTGAACCATTTTCGTTATAAGACAAAATACAATAGAAGACAAAAACGACAACCAACAAGCTTGTGATACCTTTGGCTTATTGGCATCGGAGGCTACTCGTTTCCTGACCAAAGTCCAGCGAGTTATTCATAGTAGTGTCTCGGCTCTGGGTGGGCCAGGTTACGTTTCTTGGATTTAGCTCTCATGACCGCTTGCCCGGCCGCAAACTCACTATCATGAAGCCCAACTAAGGGGGACACCCCGGTAAAATCAACGCATATATGTTTCCCACCTTTCCAATTAAATACTAAGACGTCTGTTGAGTGCAAAATGAACCTCCCTCCACGGGGTCCAAGAGAAAAAGTGTAAAGAAGTTAATTAAAATTTAATAGCTTCAGAAAAAGTGTGCCTAGAGTGATATATTTAATCCGGTCAAAGGTAATATTTAAACAAGTAGAAGTTTAAATATTAAAATACCATATTTGATACCAAGCTTCCAAACACTTTTGTGAATAAAAATACAAAAATGGAGGTTAAAACACCATGTCATTTAGTTTGACAATGCCACTATTAGATTGCCTGTAGTGGGGCTCTATTTTTAACGCCCTTGCACATGTGGCATCAAAATGGCGCCCCCCACACCATTACGGGGGGCTCTATTTTTCAAAAATGTGCTCTGGCGCGATATAACTAACGTCCGAAAAATAAAGCCCCAACCAATCAAAGCATGACACCTCATCCTCTCTCTCTTTATTATTATTATTTTATTATTTTTTTTAATATAAAAGATATAATAAAATATTAATAGGGGCTTTATAAATAAAGCCCCACCACTACACCCCTTTTTCACTTTATCTCTCCATGCTGACTCAGCTGCCACGTGGACCAATAAAAAAGGGGGGCTTTATATATAAAGCCCCCCACTACGCATGGTCTTATTGGACAAAAGTTATAGAAAGCATAAGATGCTAATTGTCAAATGAACAATATTTTATGATATTAAATTGTCAAACAACTTTATTTATTTTTATATAAGTCTAGAAAATAGCAAAACAATATTTTGATTATAATTACATAATCAGAATATTTTCTCTCAGACCCCGTAGAAGGGAGATCCACCCTACGTCCAGCAGACCTGTTTGTCTTTGGATGAACCGGGGGAAACACGCTTGTGTCGACCTAACAGGTATATCTCCCCTTGTTGGTTTCAGGGATGATGGTTTTGTAGTAGGGCAAGCGGTGCGGAAAGCAGAGGCGAAGAAAGTTGAGAACCATGCTAAAGCTTGTGAGGATAACCAACACGTTTTCGTACCCCTGGCTTTTGATACCTTCGGCTCCTTGGCACCGGAAGCCATCCGTTTCCTGTCCAGAGTCCAACAGGTCATTCATAGCAGTGTCTCGACTCTGGGGGGCAAGGGTTCGTTTTTAGTAGGCTAGGGTTTGCCGTCCAGAAAGAGGTGGCGGCGCAACTTGTTGTCCGCCTGCCTGCTATCTTGATGTAATTTTTCGCGATTATGTTTTAATAAAAATCATATTATTAAACAAAAAAAATACATAATTTTAAGTTTTCGTATTAAGTTTTGAACTGTTTCATGAATATTTATAGAATCGAATTTTTAACGCAAAGGACATATGAATTTCTATACAAAACTATTATTATTAGTTACATTAGGAGATTTGGTTGTGTGATTTGATTCACGCGTCACCGTTTGAATAACCAGGTTGAATACTTTCGGACTTTAGGCTAGCTTGGGTTTACTCTTGACGCTACACCTATATGTTATTCTAACGGGAAAATGGATTTTAATACTCCCAACTATCGCCTGTTGGCGGATAATACTCCCAACTATCACTTTGGCTATTAGCACTCCAAACTTTCAACTTGTTTACTTTTATCACTCCCAAACTAACTGAGGTTTAACTTGGTTAGTTTCCGTGGCCAAAATGTAAAAACCAAAACTTCTGTGTGGCCAAAATGTAGAACCTAAAACTTAAGGGGCAATTTTGACATTAAACTTTTAACTTATAAATCCCCCCCCCCCAATCTTCTGCAACAGACCCCCCTCTCTCTAAACCACCACCACCACCTTCACTGAAAACCACCACCACCTTCACCGGAAAACCACCACCTCTACACAGCTATGGTGACATCGGACAGAAAGGAGGAAGAAGACGACGGTGACATCACCAACGCACCAGCGCTTTTCATGGATCTAATGAACCGTGTCTGTAAGCCTTACCTTGATAAATTTGTCATTGTCTTCATTGATGACATCCTGATCTATTCCAAGAGCAAGGTGGACCACGAGGAACACTTGCGACTTGTCTTGGAACTTTTGAGACGGGAACAACTGTATGCTAAGTTCTCGAAGTGTGACTTTTGGTTACGCGAAGTTCAGTTTCTAGGTCATGTGGTGAATGAACTAGGGATTCACGTCGATCCGGCTAAGATCGAAGCTATTAAAGACTGGGAAGCACCAAAGACGCCATCTGAAGTGCGGCAATTTCTAGGTCCCGCGGGCTATTATCGTCGTTTCATTGAGGAATTTTCGAAGATTGCTCAACCCCTCACTACTCTCACCCAGAAGGACCGGAAGTTTGACTGGGGTGATTCGCAGGAATCAGCATTTCAGTTGCTGAAACTTAAACTTTGTACTACACCTATCTTATCCTTACTGGATGGTATGGATGACTTCGTCGTGTACTGCGACGCCTCTATTCGTGGTCTCGGTTGTGTGTTG
Organism: Ambrosia trifida; assembly: GCA_028751855.1. Taxonomy (NCBI): domain Eukaryota; kingdom Viridiplantae; phylum Streptophyta; class Magnoliopsida; order Asterales; family Asteraceae; genus Ambrosia; species Ambrosia trifida. Next base: position 15,456,957 of record CM054131.1, read on the forward strand.
ATGCAACGCGGGAAGGTTATTACTTACGCTTCTCGTCAGCTTAAGGTTCACGAGAAGAACTACACTACCCATGATTTGGAATTGGGAGCGGTGGTTTTCGCTCTGAAGATCTGGAGGCATTACTTGTACGGTACCAAGTGCGATGTTTATATCGATCACAAGAGTCTCCAGCACATTTTCGATCAGAAGGTGTTGAACACGAGGCAGCGTCGCTGGGTCGAACTCCTTAACGATTATGACTGCTCCATTAAGTACCACCCTGGCAAGGCGAACGTTGTGGCTGATGCCTTGAGCAGGAAGGAATCTGCGAACCCACGACGTGTCAGGGCTTTACAGCTCACTATCCATTCTAATTTACCTGACCAGATTCGTTTTGCGCAGCTTGAAGCTTTGAAGGAGGAAAATCTAAAAGCTGAAACTATGCACAGTGCCGACAAGCACCTCGAACTTAGGTCGGATGGCCTACACTATTTTGCGGAACGAGTTTGGGTACCACTGTTTGGGGGATTACGGGAGCTTGTCTTGGACGAAGCTCACAAATCCCGATATTCAATTCATCCAGGCTCCGACAAGATGTATCAGGACTTGAAGATACTCTACTGGTGGCCAAACATGAAAGCTGACATCGCCTCCTATGATAGCAAATGCTTGATTTGTGCGAAGGTCAAGGTGGAGTACCAAAAGCCGTCTGGTCTCCTGCAACAACCAGAGCTTCCCGAATGGAAGTGGGAGCGAATCACGATGGATTTTGTCACCAAACTACCGAAATCACCAAGTGGTTGTGATATGATTTGGGTGATTGTCGACAGGTTGACAAAATCGGCACACTTCCTTCTTATTAAGGAAACTGACGGACTCGAGCGCTTGGCTCGCATTTATCTTAAGGAAGTGGTTTCTAAGCACGGGGTGCCTGTTTCTATCATTTTTGATCGTGATTCTCGCTATGCTTCGCGTTTCTGGAAGGCGCTGCATAAAGCCTTAGGTACTCAGTTGGACATGAGTACAACCTATCATCCGCAAACAGACAGTCAGAGTGAGCGGACGATTCAAACTTTGGAGGACATGCTTCGTGCATGCGTTATTGATTTTGGCAAGGGTTGGGAGAATCACCTACCGTTGGCGTTGGTGGAGTTCTCTTACAACAACAGCTACCATTCTAGCATTAAGGCAGCTCCGTTCGAGGCTCTTTACGGACGGAAATGTCGGTCTCCTCTTTGTTGGGCCGAAGTGGGCGAGAGTCAGCTCACTGGTCCGGAACTTGTGTACGAAACTTCGGAGAAAATCGTGCAAATTCGCTACCGTTTAGCGGCTGCGCGGGATCGTCAGAAGAGTTATGCCGATCGCCGTCGCAAACCTTTGGAGTTCCAGGTTGGGGACAGGGTACTTCTAAAAGTTTCTCCATGGAAGGGTGTCATACGCTTTGGGAAGCGTGGCAAACTTAACCCTCGTTATGTCAGACCATTCGCAATCCTGGAACGGATTGGACCGGTGGCATACAAACTTGACTTGCCGGCGGAGCTCGGCAGTGTCCACAACGTCTTCCATGTGTCTAACTTGAAGAAGTGTTTGACGGATGAATCTCTTATCGTTCCTTTGGAAGAGATCAAAGTTGACGATCGTCTTCGCATTGTGGAGGAACCAGTTGAAATTCTAGACTACAAGATTCGTAGTCTTCGTCGGAGTAAAATCCGAATCGTTAAAATCCGTTGGAATTCTAATCGTGGACCGGAGTTCACTTGGGAACGGGAGGACATGATGAAGTCCAAATATCCTCATCTTTTTCCTAAGCGTGCATTTGAATCTAGACATGTTACCGCTGAAGCTGAGTGAATCTTGGGGCGAGATTCCTTTCAACGTGGGATGATGTGACAACTGGTAAATTTTCTTTCGTTTCCTTCTTTTCGTTTCTTTCTTTCTGGCTTTCTTTTTAGCTTCGTGCAATTTTCGGGACGAAAATTCTTTCAACAGGGGGATGATGTGACACCCGGCATATTTGACTTGACATATTTAAACTTATAAGTCTACCTTAGCGGGAAACAATTTAATTACGTACTTAACTGGGTTAGTTGAGTCAGGGTTTTCTTACGTATTGTCCAGGGTTCAATGATCTGGAGGATCATTGGTGTCTTTTACATATACACGAGTCTTGAGTCCCGTTGTTGGTGAATTACATAAACTAGATTAAGTGTTATGCGTAGATTGATTCTTAAGTGGTGGATTATATGTAAATACGTGTTTAAATGATACTTAGATGATTGTCCATTCTTAAATATGTTAAATGTAACACCCCAACCGATGGCGGAAACATCGGGATGTCACGTATTGATGATTGTTTCAGTAGCACATGGTATATATATTGAAATTTTAAATAATTTATTGATAACATAAATATCCAAATGAATAGATGTCTAGAAAATCCCAAAATACATAACATCAAATAAAGCAAATAACTTCAAATAACTTCATAGAATTCCTCATGCATACTCAAAGCCTCAGCTTCATTGTTACCTGAAACATGTTAATTTTGAAAATATTTTTGGGTCAACAAAAGTTGGTGAGAATTACATAGGTTTTGATAATTGAATAAAACTTGTACAATTCAAGTGTCATGGCAAGTCTAGTCCATATGTGAAAACATACTATCAGGTAAATCGAGTGCATAATCAACCCTTGTGACTAGAATATTGTGGTCCATCCCATATGCTCATGGTTCACTCGATTATGTTATGCGATAACAATCACCCACACTACCTATGTAGGAGGTACACGTATCCGGGTGGGATTGTCAGTCCAATAGATCTATCATTGTATACCGTCGGCTGATCAATGTTAATGATTATGCTAGAATATTATGCTTACCCTAGTCATGTTTAAGACATAATGCAACATAGAATAACACATAGACACTTTATGATTGAATTGTAGATAGAATGTTGTAACATGTTTCACCCCAAAAATAGTGAAATAGAAAAGGGGCTATGTAAAACTCACCTTAGCAAAATGTTAAGCCTCGTGAAAATAGAATAAGTGTAGCCCAACGATGCCAAGTATTACCCTATATTTAAGGTAATAAATATGTCTAAGTCTTTCTAGTCTAAAAATATTTTCTAGGGTTTCGAATTTGGGGATTGGTATTCGTTTGATTATTAATTAAATTGTTTATTAAATAAAAGAAGTTTGATAAATAAATAAACAAAAGTCTTTTTGGTAGGCTTTTGATTAAGGGTGATCACGTTAATAGGTTTTAAGTATGAAAATAATTTTTATAAAATAATTTTCTTAGAAATAGAATATTTAGTCTATTTATATCTATTTTGCCAAAATATAACTTTAATATCTAAAAATATTAAAATTAAAGAATTTTTAAATTAAAATTTGTATTTCTGTTCTAGGTGGAAGATCAAGTTTGTAAGCCACTTTTTCAATCCTGTCAAGCACTTTGAATGGGCCTACATATCCTCCCTTCCAAGGGGATACCTTAAGAAGTACAAGGTCCTCGACTTGAAATTCCAAGGGCTTACGACGTATATCAGCATAGCTCTTCTGTCGACTTCTAGCCTTGAGAAGATTATCCTGAATGAGTTGGATTTTATCTGTGGTTTCCTGGATCAGTTCAGGTCCAGTGATCTGGGCTTCACCAACCTCAGTCCAACAGACAGGTGAACGACACTTACGACCATAGAGTGCCTCGAAAGGAGCCATGTTAATGCTGGCATGATAACTGTTGTTGTATGAAAACTCGACCAAGGGAAGATAAGAATCCCATGCGCCACCAAAATCGATGACACATGCCCTGAGCATATCCTCAAGTGTCTGGATGGTTCGTTCGGTCTGACCATCTGTTTGAGGGTGATAAGCAGTACTCAGGTTTAGCTTGGTACCCAAAGCGTCTTGTAAAGAATCCCAAAAGTGAGAGGTGAAACGACCATCATGATCAGAGATAATGTCCAAAGGTATACCATGGCGACATACGATTTCACTCACGTACATCTTTGCTAACCTTTCCACAGAATATTTCTCACGAATGGGTAAGAAATGGGCTGACTTGGTTAAACGGTCAACGATTACCCAAATGCTGTCAAAACCTTTGGGTGTACGAGGGAGTTTAGTGATGAAGTCCATTGCTATGCTCTCCCATTTCCATACAGGAATTTCTGGTTGTTCAAGCATACCAGATGGTCGTTGATGTTCAACCTTGACCTTTGAACAAGTAAGGCATTTTGCAACGAAAAGAGCGATATCTTTCTTCATACCAGGCCACCAATACGAATAACGAAGATCTTGGTACATCTTGTCAGCTCCAGGATGAATAGAATAACGAGACTTATGAGCCTCGTTCATAAGGAAGGTACGAAGATCATCACGGTCAGGAATCCAAAGTCGATTGAGAAAATAAAGTAGACCATCAGGTTTGGTTTCTAGTTGAGTCTCAGCACCACAAGACATTTCCTCGTACATGTTACCTTGGGTGACTGAAGTATGTTGAGCCTGGAGGATACGATCCTGAAGATCAGTACGAACTCTTGCGCAATGAAGTTTGATGCGCTCTTTACAACTGAGTGCGTCAGCCACAACATTCGCTTTGCCAGGATGGTAGCGAATCTCGCAATCATAGTCGTTAAGTAACTCAACCCAACGTCGTTGCCTCATGTTAAGATTTTTCTGGTCGAAGACATGTTGGAGACTCTTGTGGTCCGTGAAAACCACACATTTGGTTCCATAAAGATAGTGTCTCCAAATCTTAAGAGCAAAGATGACGGCGCCCAATTCAAGATCATGGGTGGTATAATTCTTTTCGTGGGTCTTGAGCTGTCTAGACGCATAAGCAATAACCTTGCCTCGTTGCATGAGAACACAACCAAGACCTTGGTTTGATGCATCACAATAGACCACGAAATCATCATTACCATCAGGTAGAGACAGCATAGGAGCTTCACAAAGTTTCAACTTAAGAGTCTCAAATGCTTCCTCTTGTTTTGGTCCCCACTCATAAGGTTTACCCTGTGAGTTAAGGCAGTGAGAGGAACAGCGATCTTGGAGAAGTTGGCAATGAATCGACGATAATAACCAGCCAAACCAAGGAAGGAACAGACTTCTGTTGGAGTTTTAGAAACACTCCAATCTTTGACAGCTTCGATCTTCGCGGGATCAACGTGAATTCCGTTCTCATTGATGACATGTCCTAAAAATTGAACTTCCTTAAGCCAAAATTCACATTTTGAGAACTTGGCATACAGTTGTTCTTTCTTTAGGAGACCCAAGATTGAATGAAGATGTTGTTCATGATCGGATTTTGATTTTGAGTAAATCAAGATGTCGTCAATGAAGACAATCACGAATTTGTCAAGGTAGGGTCTACAAACCCGATTCATTAGATCCATAAACACTGCGGGAGCGTTGGTCAATCCAAACGGCATGACCATGAATTCGTAATGAACATAACGTGTACGAAAGGTTGTCTTGGGAATATCTTCTTCGTGAACTCTAAGCTGATGATAACCAGAACGAAGATCAATCTTTGAGAAATGGGTTGCTCCTTGAAGTTGATCGAAAAGATCGTCAATCCTAGGCAAAGGATAACGATTCTTGATGGTGAGTTTGTTGAGTTCACGATAGTCGATACACATCCTGAGAGATCCATCTTTCTTCTTGACGAACAATACCGGGGCTCCCCATGGAGAAGAACTGGGGCGAATGAAACCTTTATCAGAAGGTTCCTGTAGTTGACTGGCAAGTTCTTGCATCTCAGAGGGTGCAAAACGATAAGGAGCTTTGGCAACAGGATTTGCACCAGGAACAAGGTCGATCCTATATTCAACTTGTCGAGCAGAAGGCAAACCAGGTAAATCCTCTGGAAAGACTTCAGGATAGTCCCGAATGATTGGGATGTCTTGGATACTTTTGCCCTTGTCTTTCTTTTCTATCACGTTAGCCAAGAAAGCCATATACCCCTTTCGTAAGTATTTTTCAGCAGTATTACAAGACATGAGTTTAAGCTCACCACAAGGCTTCTCACCATAGATCTTCAAAATATCACCAGATTCGAGAGGAATGCGAATAACTTTCTCAAAGCATAGGATTTCAGCACGATGGGTTGACAACCAATCCATGCCTACTATGACATCAAAGCTTTCAAGATGCATAGGAATGAGATCGATAGAGAAAGTATGTTCATCGAGGTTCAACACATAGTTACGAATAATAGAATCGATCGAGATAGACTTCCCATTAGCTACCTCTACCACTAAGGGTTCCTCTAGGTTAGTTTGGGGTAAGTTAAGTAAGGGTTCAAACTTTAGTGATACAAATGACTTATCAGCACCCGAATCAAATAATATAGAAGCATAGTGGTTATTAACGAGAAACGTACCATTAACCACCTCGTTGTTGTCGCGGGCCTGATTAGCATTGAGGTTGTATGCGCGACCTCGAGCACCTAGGTTCTAGTTGCGGTTCTGGTTTTGATTGCGGTTTTGGTTCTGGTTCTGGTTACGATTGGGGCAGGCATTGATATAGTGGTCTGGGCTGCCACACTCGTAACACTGGCCACGAGCAGGCCTGTTGTTTAGTTGGTTGGGAGCTGGGGCATTTCTGGCTGGGTTATTTTGGGCAGCAGGGCCATTAGCAGGAGGAGCTCGACAGATATTCACAAGGTGACCATACCTTTGACAATTAGTGCAAAAACGACATGACACCTGAGCTGGGTGATGGTATTTGCAAGTGTTGCACAAGGGGTGAGGTCTGGTGTATGGCTTCTTATTGGGTGCAGGGGTGGCAACCACTGTAAAGTTTCGGGCCTTACGTTTCTTGTTAACAGAGTGTTCAGTCTTAATCTCCTTAGCCGGCTCTGGTGTAGCTTTGTTCACATCTTTCTTAGCACCTTTGCGAAATAGAGTACCATTCTTCACGTGATTATCAGTCAGTGTAGCCGCTAAACGTTTGGCTTCTTCCAAGGTGGCAGGATTCCTTCCCCATACCGTGTCCTGAATTTGCATAGGTAGACCACCAAAATACTTCTCGATGGCTACAGACAGGGGAGTGACCTTATGGGGCAACAACAAACTGAGCTCGTGGAAGTGGGTATTATAAGCAAGGTTTTCCCTACTATCCTGAGCAAGGGTGTGGAACTCGTCCTCCAATTTCTTAACCTCGTTACGGGGACAAAACTCAGCTTTCATTATCTCCTTGACTTGATCCCAGGTCATAGCAAGTGCAACTTCAGCTCCGCGGGTGCGCTTTTCCCCATTCCACCAAGTGAGTGCTCGTTTGTGAAGAACACTCATGGCATAACGGACCTTAAAGTTATCGGGACACTCACTGTTAATGAAGGTATTCTCAATACCCTCGAACCATTGTAGGAGACCAGTAGCTCCTTCATCTCCACTGAACTTAGGGGGATTACAGGTATTAAAGTGTTTGAGAGTGCAGGCTGGGAGACCATTCCCGTTTCCATTCCCGTTCCCATTGTGGTTTCCATTGCCGTTTCCATTGCCGTTTCCATTCATTTGGATGACTTGAGCCAGTAAGTTAGGAACCAGGTTTGCGATTTGTTGTGCTATTTGTTGAGAAATGATCGCAGCCAGTTGGGCATCACCTCCATTGTTGTGGTTAGTGTCGTGGTTATGGTTGTGGTTGCTGCTCCCTTCACCATAGATCTTCAAAATATCACCAGATTCGAGAGGAATGCGAATAACTTTCTCAAAGCATAGGATTTCAGCACGATGGGTTGACAACCAATCCATGCCTACTATGACATCAAAGCTTCCAAGATGCATAGGAATGAGATCGATAGAGAAAGTATGTTCATCGAGGTTCAACACACAGTTACGAATAACAGAATCGATCGAGATAGACTTCCCATTAGCTACCTCTACCACTAAGGGTTCCTCTAGGTTAGTTTGGGGTAAGTTAAGTAAGGGTTCAAACTTTAGTGATACAAATGACTTATCAGCACCCGAATCAAATAATATAGAAGCATAGTGGTTATTAACGAGAAACGTACCATTAACAACCTCGTTGTTGTCGCAGGCCTGATTAGCATTGAGGTTGTATGCGCGACCTCGAGCACCTTGGTTCTGGTTGCGGTTCTGGTTTTGATTGCGGTTTTGGTTCTGGTTCTGGTTACGATTGGGGCAGGCATTGATATAGTGGTCTGGGCTGCCACACTCGTAACACTGGCCACGAGCAGGCCTGTTGTTTTGTTGGTTGGGAGCTGGGGCATTTCTGGCTGGGTTATTTTGGGTAGCAAGGCCATTAGCAGGAGGAACTCGACAGATATTCACAAGGTGACCATACCTTTGACAATTAGTGCAAAAACGACATGGCACCTGAGCTGGGTGATGGTATTTGCAAGTGTTGCACAAGGGGTGAGGTCTGGTGTATGGCTTCTTATTGGGTGCAGGGGTGGCAACCACTGTAAAGTTTCGGGCCTTACGTTTCTTGTTAACAGAGTGTTCAGTCTTAATCTCCTTAGCCGGCTCTGGTGTAGCTTTGTTCACATCTTTCTTAGCACCTTTGCGAAATAGAGTACCATTCTTCACGTGATTATCAGTCAGTGTAGCCGCTAAACGTTTGGCTTCTTCCAAGGTGGCAGGATTCCTTCCCCATACCGTGTCCTGAATTTGCATAGGTAGACCACCAAAATACTTCTCGATGGCTACAGACAGGGGAGTGACCTTATGGGGCAACAACAAACTGAGCTCGTGGAAGTGGGTACTATAAGCAAGGTTTTCCCTACTATCCTGAGCAAGGGTGTGGAACTCGTCCTCCAATTTCTTAACCTCGTTACGGGGACAAAACTCAGCTTTCATTATCTCCTTGACTTGATCCCAGGTCATAGCAAGTGCAACTTCAGCTCCGCGGGTGCGCTTTTCCCCATTCCACCAAGTGAGTGCTCGTTTGTGAAGAACACTCATGGCATAACGGACCTTAAAGTTATCGGGACACTCACTGTTAATGAAGGTATTCTCAATACCCTCGAACCATTGTAGGAGACCAGTAGCTCCTTCATCTCCACTGAACTTAGGGGGATTACAGGTATTAAAGTGTTTGAGAGTGCAGGCTGGGAGACCATTCCCGTTTCCATTCCGTTCCCATTGTGGTTTCCATTGCCGTTTCCATTGCCGTTTCCATTCATTTGGATGACTTGAGCCAGTAAGTTAGGAACCAGGTTTGCGATCTGTTCTTCCATTTGTTGAGAAATGATCGAAGCCAGTTGGGCATCACCTCCATTGTTGTGGTTAGTGTCGTGGTTATGGTTGTGGTTGCTGCTCCCTTCCTCATGATTTCCACCACTGTTATTGCGAGTGCTGCGACATGGAGGCATGATCTGTAAGAGACACAATGAAATGAATGAGGTAATATAAGGAATGTAATAATTTATTCATTAATTAAAACGAATAAACGAAAACGTTGACTTATCAAAGATTCTAGATTCTAATAACATAGTGAAGACATGCTTTAGCCTATAAGTGAACACTCATCCCGAGAATTCCCAGGTAGGCATCCGGGTCCCTCGTCTGATTGGGATATATGCGCAATGCCAGCCTAGACAGAAGACTCAGAATACAGGCGTTCACCCTTCCAGATTGCACGTGTTCGTTATTAAAATCTTGAACTTCGACGAGATCTCAAGGTGGTTCAGGCTAAACCTGAGGATTTTGTCCTATTAATCTAATGGTGGATCAGGATTGCAGCAGACGAATAAGAGAAGTCAACTTGTAAAGGCTTAGGGTTGTATAAGGTGTAGGATAGGGGTAAGAATAGGGAAGCAATTAAGGTTACAAGTAAGAGAAGCAAGTACTGTTTTAAATCCCTAAGGTTATAGTCTAGATTATTTTTCTAATAACCTAATTCCCTATAACCAAGGCTCTGATACCAATCTGTAACACCCCAACCGATGGCGGAAACATCGGGATGTCACGTATTGATGATTTTTTCAGTAGCACATGGTATATATTGAAATTTTAAATAATTTATTGATAACATAAATATCCAAATGAAAAGATGTCTAGAAAATCCCAAAATACATAACATCAAATAAAGCAAATAACTTCAAATAACTTCATAGAATTCCTCATGCATACTCTAAGCCTCAGCTTCATTGTTACCTGAAACATGTTAATTTTGAAAATATTTTTGGGTCAACAAAAGTTGGTGAGAATTACATAGGTTTTGATAATTGAATAAAATTGTACAATTCAAGTGTCATGGCAAGTCTAGTCCATATGTGAAAACATACTATCAGGTAAATCGAGTGCATAATCAACCCTTGTGACTAGAATATTGTGGTCCATCCCATATGCTCATGGTTCACTCGATTATGTTATGCGATAACAATCACCCACGCTACCTATGTAGGAGGTACACGTATCCGGGTGGGATTGTCAGTCCAATAGATCTATCATTGTATACCGTCGGCTGATCAATGTTAATGATTATGCTAGAATATTGTGCTTACCCTAGTCATGTTTAAGACATAATGCAACATAGAATAACACATAGACACTTTATGATTGAATTGTAGATAGAATGTTGTAACATGTTTCACCCCAAAAATAGTGAAATAGAAAAGGGGCTATGTAAAACTCACCTTAGCAAAATGTTAAGCCTCGTGAAAATAGAATAAGTGTAGCCCAACAATGCCAAGTATTACCCTATATTTAAGGTAATAAATATGTCTAAGTCTTTCTAGTCTACAAATATTTTCTAGGGTTTCGAATTTGGGGATAGGTATTCGTTTGATTATTAATTAAATTGTTTATTAAATAAAAGAAGTTTGATAAATAAATAAACAAAAGTCTTTTTGGTAGGCTTTTGATTAAGGTTGATCACGTTAATAGGTTTTAAGTATGAAAATAATTTTTATAAAATTATTTTCTTAGAAATAGAATATTTAGTCTATTTATATCTATTTTGCCAAAATATAACTTTAATATCTAAAAATATTAAAATTAAAGAATTTTTAAATTAAAATTTGTATTTCTGTTCTAAATGGACAGGAATAATTTATATAAAATTTTGGTGCAAAAATACTGAAAAATGAATTTATTATGATTTATTTATGATTAAAAATAACAAAAATTGATTAAAAATATTAAATAAATGATTTTTCGAAAATAAAAATCATTTCTGGAATGTGTATTGTTTTATAAACTCAGAATAATTTTTGTGGAAATTTATAAAATCGTTTTGATATTTTTATAGAATTTTATAATTATAATGGAATAAACTTGAAATATTTATTATATATAATAAGTAAATAATTTTTGGAAAACTAAAAATTGTATGATGAACTTTTCTATATCATAAAATAATTTTTGTAGAATTTATAAAGCGTTTTTAGTATTTTAAAACCATTTTTAAAAAAATAAAGAATATATAAGTAATAAAGGTTTTTTAAAAAAAGGTTTGTGTGTGCTAAGGCTCGAACCCGCGTCAAACCCGGGTCGGGGTTTTAAATCACAAGCCCAGACCAGTTGGTCTGGACCCTGAGAACGAATATTCTTGGTTCGTAATTAATTATATATGTTATCAAATCTGTTTTCAATTTAATCAGAAAAATAGAATCATTTATGCGGGACTCGAACCTTGGCCTTGTGGCCGGTTCGTGTTCTAGACAAAAGAGGCCACACCAACTGATCTGTTGATCAGTTGGTGATGAACTTGGTTCTGCAATAAATATATACTAAGGTCTGCAGATGAATTATCCCCAAATAAAAAATGTCGAGCCCTAGTTTTTACAATAAACAAGATTGACGAACAATAACCCGATTAAACATGGGGTTATTGTTGTCAGGGGGCCGATGAACAAAACCAAACAAAAACATTGAGACTTACAATACGTTTCTCGTGATTTTGAGTGGTCAAACGGAAAGTCAAACACTCGAACAATTGATACTTGAAAAGAGGTTTTTAGCAGAAAATTTGAGAGGGGAAAGAGTATTCTGCGAGTATAGGTGAAGATTGAGGGTTCAATTTATAGTATTGCACACGTATTGGATGAATTGGAAAGTTGACTCAAGGCATTGATTATAAACGCGTGATTGATACAAATTTGGAATGTTATAACAGCTAATTGGCGTGTATAAGACGCGAGTCAGTCAACCAATCAAGAATTTTACCATATCAAGGATTAAAACGCGGATCAAGATGTTAAATTTGGATGATTATCATCACAGTTGACTTTCCAAGTCAACTGTTATGATTTAAGAACCTTATATATATAAAATGCGTGAGTTATGAATCAAACAAGTGTGTGGATCAGGTGGTTTGTTGTGTGTGTGTAAATGGACCGGCCTTGGGCACGGGTTCGAACCCCGGCCCAGGCAATAATTTTTTACAATTATAACACCACTATAACACTAATATATGTTTATAGTATGGTACTAGGGGTCTAAATGCGTCACGAAATATTTTTAAAGGGCACGATAATGATAAAAATTCGACGTTTTATTAATAATAGTCGTAACGTACATAGAATTCAATGCGAAATGTTACATTAAACATAGATTAGGGTTACATGTTCATGTGTTAGGGTGCGTTAAAATGTGCTAAACACGACAAACTGGAAAATTGGGAAAATGGCTCTTTCCTGGTTCGACCATTAGAAGGGTCGAACCTGGCCCTTAGCCTGTTAAAGGTCTCCTTCGACCAATTAAAACTACGTTCGACCCATATAAAGGGTCGTACATGGCTATCTGTTTTGAAAATGCTACATTCGACCACCTGACTCCACGTTCGCCCACATGAAAGGGTCGAACCTGGACATACTATAAATACCATCCTTAGTCATTTTTCATCATTTTACAAACCCTAAACGCCTCTAAACACTCTCTTTCGACTCTTATCATTGGGGAAGGAGTTTTTGAGCTTATTTTTCACAATCCAACCCTCTAAATCATTACAAGTGAAGATCTAAGGTGTGTTCTTCATTCTAAATCCTTTTTAAACAATTTTGATTCGTTTTCATTTAAACCCCAAGAGTCCAGATCTGATCTCAACATGTTTTTATGAATAAAAACCTTCCTAATGTCTTTCTAACTAAAACCTATTCATAAATAATGAGTTTTTATACAAATTAACATGTGTTAATGTGGTGTTATGTATTGTTTGATGATTACTTGTTGTATAGATGTTATAACAACGATCTAGGACTATTATTGATGATGAGTTATGATCGAAACAGGTTACAATTGATTATTGATGATGTTTTGTCATTTTGGGGAATCTTGGGTTAGATCTAGGGCTTGTTCTTGATGATAGTGATAAGGATATGATAAGGGGTTTCTTGTTCATGATAATCTGAGTATGTTAAGTTGATTATTGATTGATTTTAGAAAGTTTCCTAATTGGGTAAAGATTGCATGCATTTGATGTGACATCTCCATAATTTACTATTTTGGGAAACTTGTAAAGCGACTAGTTTTTGGGGTAAAATCAGTAGGGTTTCGTGGGGATATGTTAATGATAGTTGACTGCTGTAACTCATGATGTTTCGTGACGTTTTCGGATGTTTTTGATGCGTTTTTGGGAAAATTAACTGACAGGGTCGAACCTGGAGTACCTTCGACCGGTCGAATGGTCGAAGGTGGATCTCCAGGGTCGAACCTGGATTCTGATGGTCGAACCAGCTCTAAATGGTCGAAGGTGGAAAAAGGGGCGAATGTGGAAGTAGAAAACCACATTCGACCGAGGAAAGCCACGTTCGACCCTACGTTATCCAAAATGAGATTTTTGATACAAACTACGTGTTTTATGCTTGAACCTTGTGTGTAATCTATGTGTACTTGATTAGCTTGTGTAATGGGTCACCAACGGGATGTCGGGTCAGTCTAGTGTGTCGGTTAAACTGTCAAACACATTTTCAAACTTACTTAATCATGATCTGGACAATCGGGGACTAGTTAGCCTTGGGGTTATTAGTCATAACTCTTATACAACCTTTATTGATAGATCGCCGGTATTTGGGATCATCAAGACTTGTCTTAATTCTTGTTTTGGGAACGCAAACTAAGGTGAGTGTCACAGCCCCATTCTTTACTGTTTTTGGAACATTCTGGGGGAGAGACATGCGGTAAACTTTCTAACTTTTAAACCAACATATTACATGATACCTCATGGATACTTAGTGACCTTTACTTTCATCATTAAAGTCCTCTCATGTCTTAGTGAACCATCAATATGTGGGTACATAGCGGGGAAGGTGTGAATAGATCTATTGGGCTTGACTAGCCCCACTCGGGCCGACTGGAGGTCGGTGACGGGTGCATATTTGTCCTATATCTTACGGCACCGGGTGATGAACCGGTGACGGGTTTGAGGCATTCTTATCTTGTCAGCAGTGGTTCACGACACTATAGTATCATGTAACGATGTCTAGCTAGCATCAGGTATAGATGTAAGGATTGTTGGGTTTGGTTTACTTATGATAAACTTTTACAAACTATATCTCTGTGACTCACCGACACTTTATGTGTTGTCTAATTTCGCATGTTTTCTCAGGTCGCTAAGGTAGCAGGGAGTCTTAGGCGCACTAGAGTCGCACTGCGTCTAGTCTTGCATACATAAGTAAACCGGGTTGTGTTTGCATTCATATTTTGACATTGGTTTTGTAAACTTTAAATTTTGCTTCCGCTGTCGTTTTCTACTTTACTTATAAACTGCGTGGTTGGTATTTCTACGTAACTTTTAATACATATAGATGTCGTTTATTGTGACCGTTGTCTTGGATCCTGGTATGTCACGCGCCTCGCGGTAAAACCCCGCAAGTGGAATTTGAGGGTGTGACACTTTTCAAAATTAAAGTAAACAATAAAAATATTAAACAAGTTACAAACAAGTTTCTCCATATTTGATATTATATAATACCTTTTCCTACTTTGTCGTACTTTATTTTCTGACATGACTACACAATGACAAAATAAATTAAACAAGTTAAAACAGTCATACAATACTAGTTTCCATAACACCTTTTATTAATTTTTTTTTGTCTACAAAGATTGTAACAAATCTATCATTTTATAGATGTTTGCTGACAATGGACAATGTCATGAAATGATGGCACGTTTTTTATAATATAATTTAAACAAATGTGTCCTTTTTCCTTTAAATGTTCTCTTTTTATCTTTTTTAGAAAACTAACAATGGTACGGTTTTTTAATCCAAAGCCTAATTTTTTCAAAAGTTTGACATGACTACACGTGCATCTTACTTTCTTTTTGATCACTTTCCCATAAAATATTTTAATATATTTACTACTACTTACAACAAGGACAATTGAATCATCATTTAACAAATATATTATAACATTTTTTATTGGCAGAAAACTTTTGTCATATGTAACATAGGGTAACATATTCATTTTAGAAATATTTTTTTATAATTTTTTTTTGGAGTGAACTTTTGCTTTTGTCTGTAACACAAGTATGTATTTTTTTTTTTTTGTTTTTGGATCTGTTAACGTATGTCCACATATTTTATAAATTTTCAAAGTCAAGTACCAAAAATATTATAGACACTAATGCTTTTTAACATTTTTAACACAAAATTTTAATGCTATGAAAACTTTTGACATGACTACACATGGCTCTTATTTACTTTTTGATCACTCCATCTAAAGTATTTTAAAATATTTACAACTTTGCAACAAGGACAATGGGACAATTGAAGTATCATATAAAATATTTTTTTTTATTTAACGGTTTTTAACATTTTTACTCCCCAATATTTATTGTTTCCCCCCTTCATCCACCTACCTTTTTTTTTCATTTATTTCACATTTGGTTAATGGGTAGTCACTTCCATTATATTCTCAGCATTATATAACCCCAACTCCTTATACAATATTTTTCCAATACAAGTTATTTTTGTTTTCAAGTTTGTGTTATTTTTTCTCTCCATACTATGGTGTTGTGTTCATGTGGTAAGGTAGCGGTCAGAAGGACCTCCTGGACGAATGATAACCCTGGGAGACGGTTTTATTCATGCCCCGACAAGGTAAAAGATTTATATGTATGTGTAGTCTTGAATTACTACGCTTATATCCGTCCATTTTTTTTGTAGCCCAGCAGTTGCCCATTTTTTGAATGGGTTGATGATCCTACTTGCCCATGACTTGGGTCAATAATTAGAGGTCTTTTGAACTCAAAGAATAGGCTTGAAAATAAGGTTAGGGACTTGGAATACGATCGACGGAAAAAGAAGGCTACTATTCGATTTTTGAGTATTGCACTGGCGTTAACTATGTTCTACATTGTTTTCCTATAAGTGAGATAATTAGGATGTGGGTTAAGTGAAGGTGGAAAGCGTGTTACTAATTACCATGTTTTTAGTAGACGTTTTTTTTATCGTTCAGTAGTAGGATAATTTTTATGTTATCGTTAACTAGGTTATGTAGTGTGGGGCATGTAGTGTGTTCCTTGTGTTATTTATGTTGAAGTTTTATGCTAAGCCACCTTAGGCTAATGTTTACGTATGTTGATCATGTTGTTATCTACAATTATTACAATATTTTTTTTTCATTTTTTATTATGTTTTAAATAAAAAGAAATAAAAGTACTCTAAATTAATGATATCTACAAAGTTACAGTACTCTGGTTGTACTTTATCATGCAACCTTTTTACACCCATTTTTTAATGTATATAAGTTGTACCTAAGATGTGACAAATTGTATATAACTTTTCTGATCCATGTACTATAGTTTACAAAAAGTGTAGATTTGTTTGCAGGCTAGTTAGATCCTATGTACTTTTTAGATTATCTGTAGACACCTTACCTTTTGTAGTCAATGCTTTTTCCTTTAAGTTATATACTTTATTGTCAACATGCACGTGGCAAGGTTTCTTACCCCCAAAAACAAACAAATTTGAAAACATTATAGAGCCTCCAAAAAATATCAAAATGTGGTCCCTTACCATAATACCGACCAAATATTACATATTTTTTTTTTTAAAAAGTTGTTACAGTAGGTGGCCATAACACATCCTAAGATAGCCACATTCAAAACATAATAAAAAACATCCATGTCTTAATTAGTAACCCCACACTTAATAATCCAAAGTAGCTAGCAATTAGTTAACATTACATTACCAACAAAGGCAGTCACCGTTAACAAATCTCCCAACTGTCTCTTACCCAAGCGCAACAAACCTAATTTCGTTGTGTAGCTTATTTGCCTTAGAGAGCAAAATATGAGCTGCGAATTTTTTCCTCAAAGCTTCAAGTTGTAACTTCTTCCGTCCACCTTCAGTTGTAAACTGGCAATCGAATTCTTCCCCCACCCCTATATACCTTTCCATATGTCTCATTGTGAAAACTCCACAATCTGTACCATTTGCTGTCGTAGCCCACGAGATTTTGACCCTTTCAACGTTCAACTTGGCCATCTCAACAGCTTTTGGATGAGCTTTCTGCTCCAAGTAATGTACAAAGATAGCTTTCTGCAATATGCAGTAAACAAAGATGTTATGACCAATTTTTCTGTTACTAAAAAAAAACATTCAATGAATTGTGTTTTTTCAATCATAACATATTTACCAGTTTGTAAGGAGTGTCCTTGAGAAAGTAATCCTCATTGTCGTTGATCCGAGAAAGATTTTTGGCTCTCACCCGATTGTCAATTACTGATATCTTTGGACATTTCAAATCAAATACCATGACATAGAAGTGTGCATACTCGAGGATAGGAAAGAAGATCAAATCGAAGCTTCTGAGATCCACAAGATCTGGATTTCTATAAAGTGCGCCAAACATGCGCTTTTCAAAAGCCGAAACTCTATTCTCTTCATCAGCTGTTTTGAGTCTTAACATCCAATCAACCTGCGACAAGTTTATTCATAGAGTTTAATTCTTAATTCTTAACAAATATAATGCCGTACCAAAACATGATAATTTAACTTACAATGGTATTCGTGTTACAGAATAGCTGATGGTTTGACCCTGCTTGTTTAAATTTTTCTTCAAAGTTTAA
This sequence comes from Ambrosia trifida, assembly GCA_028751855.1. NCBI lineage: Eukaryota > Viridiplantae > Streptophyta > Magnoliopsida > Asterales > Asteraceae > Ambrosia > Ambrosia trifida. The sequence goes on from CM054131.1 coordinate 15,474,926, forward strand.
CACATCCACCTAAGCATCAATAACAGCATTTGAAACCAGGCTACCCGGATCCAGGGTCTTCATTAAGTATTTCTCTACCATGGCGTTTTCTCCTTTAAAAAGAAAGTCTCTACATATTCAAATCAAAAGTCAATATAACAATTGTTATAATCACCTAACGCTTACCTTTACATTTTATAAAATCAACAAGATACACTTACATTGATGATGAGAACGGCTGTATCTGAGTTTTTTCTTGACCAACATCGTTGTTTGACTTTTGTAACAGATGACTGTAAAATTTTTTAACAACTATGTTATGCTTTGAATTTTTCAACCAAGTTAAAAAAACTCAAAAGGTCACAGAAATCTTTGTTGCATACCTTCTATTAACAACACCATTTTTCATAAGGAATTTCCAAACTTTTGTTTCTTCATCTGTTATTGGTTCATCCAGGTTCACACCAAATTTCACGTTCTTTGCCAAGTTATCAGCGGTTGCAGTTGCTTGTGGCACCGGTTTTAGCCTTGTGCTTTCCAATTTTTGGACTACATCATCAATTGATAGTCCTTTTCCCCCACCTATTAGTACAAAACCGATTTTTTTTTGTTAGCTACAAATGAAACATAACAAGCAAAAAGGTGATGATAAAGCACCTTTTTTGTTTTGTCTTGAATTAAATCTATGGTTTGTTACCGACCCTACATTATCAAGGTAGTATATCACTATTACGGCATTATTAAAGTTAGATATTTTCATCCACCATCCATCTTTAAATCTAATGGTTGAAAACATTTCCTACACTTCCTACACAAAACCATTTTCTTACAGGAACCATACCCTATATATATATATATATATATATATATATATATATATATATATATATATATATATATATATATATATATATATATATATATATGTATAATTAAATTCTTCATAGAAGTCATAATACTAGGTAGATATTTTCATCATAATTTTATATCTTATAAAATCAAATAAATTTATATAAATAATAAGCTTCAATAGGTCTGCGAGCCGACTTAGGGGCCGTTTGGCAACTTCTGAATGGGTAAGTGCTGACCTAGTAATAGGTCTGAATGGTTAAGAGGTTTCGAATTGTTAAGTGTTGAATCATTAAATGATGTTTGGTTGGACATCTGAATGGCTAAAAATTCTTGTTGTTTTTTTTTCAAGGCTGCAGGCAGGCTTTGTTTTCAGCTTTTGGTTCGTGGTTTTTTGTTTTCTCGGCTACAGGCAGGCTCAGTCATGCGTCTACAACAGGCTCTGATTCAGTCATACATATTTTAGGATCTGACCCATTAAGAGCCATGGTCAGATGTGTTACTACGTTCAGAGTTCGAACGTTCACATCTAAGCAACCCCTTGTCTGACTCGGTCAGATCATGTGCCCAGTCAAAGCCATTAGGTCAAAAATAAACAGGTCCTTAAGCTCGATAAACGAATTGGGCTTGGGCTTTTTTTTACCAAACACACATTTTTTTTCTCTAGCTCGTAGTTTTAATTAGCTGGTCTGGAGTAGCTCATGAGTACCTTGGCTCGTGTCAAAATAATTTAATTGTTTTTTATTTTTCATTTAAAACAAACATGATATATGAAAAACAATGGATTTAATCAATCAAAAACCTACTACATTATCATTCCATTGCTTCTAACCAAAATATAATTCCTAACGACACCCATCATTAAAATCATATCATAAAGGAGAAGACCTTTAGACTTTGAAAAGTAAACACAAAATAATTAGATATGGCCCATTTAAGATCCAAGTTGTTGCTAGTGGCTTTCAAGGAAATTACACTGTAATTTGCTTTCAATATACTTGGGTTATTTTGTATTTAAAATACTAAAAAACATAAAAAAAAACTTAAAATATATAATTACCGTTTTAGGTATGGATTTTTTACCAATCTAAATATATATGATGTATATCTCTATCTCTACTAAATTATAAAGAGGAAGCAATGGGTAAAGATGTCCAACTTGGCAAAATTAAGATGGCATCTCAAGAGTCTTAAGTGTAAATCTCTAATTTTTGTCATGTTTCTTCCATTTATGCCCTTACGTACAATCTTTAATGATAATTGTACATATATATGATGCACACCCCTAACATGGATTAGCCACTTGTACCATAATACTCATACTCAAATAAATGAGGTCTCTTCACATAGTTACAAATTAATTGATGATTATCGAAATAATAAATAGACATTTACATCAGTAAAGAGCCATAACTTTACATTTTCATTAAGAATTGCATGATGGTTTTCATGATTCACTTCCCAAACACTGGAGGTTGTATAGAGAATTTTTGAGTGTTTTATGTATTGTGGATAGGTTTAGTAGATTAAGAAAAAATTCGGTGGTCATTCATCTAAATTTTGCAACTACTTAGCCATTTGTTAAAAGTTTTTCCAACTTTTCATGTTGTTAGAATAGATGAATTGATCAAAATAGTGGATCACTTAGCCATTTGGGCATTATAGTCACTTTTATAATGTTCAACACTACCAATATTTGAGTCCCTATTTTTCAACCAATGAATAAAAAAATCCTTATCATATGTATCTAAACGTGGTACTCGCTATTTGCAATATGCTTCACAACAACTCACCCATGTTGCAAGTTTGTGTTGCCCCCACATCGTGTGGGTTTTATAGAATGAAAATGTTAGGAACCCGAAATGGGTTGCGGTTCGTAACAGACATAATTACCGAATCTGATACTAGTAGGACATCCGCTGCAAAGCGCGGGCATTCACACTAGTATATGATGTAATACAACACCAATTAACTTGTTCATAAGTAAATGAGTAAAAATTGGCACTCGACTAATAGTCTACTCGTACTGCTAATTTGGATCAAACAGTTTGAGAAATAATGCAATTTATTTTTCCAAAAAGAAATTACATGCATGAAATAGTTTGAGAAATAATGCAATTTAGTGAAAGAAATGATTATTCAATGTGAATAAGCAGGTAATTTACAAATTTTAGTGAAAAAAAAAATGGTTGTTCACATTGAATAATCATTTCTTTCACTAAATTGCATTATATCTCCATCTATTTCATAGATATGATTTTGTTTTGGAGAATATATACATATGATTGACGTTTTGATTTGATAATGCTTTTAAGAAAAGTTGACTGATAATTTTCCATAAAATTAAACCAAGTAAACACAAAATATCCTAACGATTCCCACCGTTAAAAGTCATAAAGGAGAAGAGAAGACCAGAGACTTTGAAAAGTAAACACAAAATAAATAGATATTGCTCACTTAAGATCCGAGTTGTTGCCGGTGGCTTTCATGGAAACTACATTGTTGCTATTCACGGGTCTAATAGACGTTGGGAAGTTTATCCGGCTAATGGTCAAATTCCTAGTGCGTGGACAAAGTTGGTGCGGACAGGTTTTAGAACTAAAGTTCTTGAGGTTAGTTTTTCAAATATGATCCGTGGAGTTGTAGGGGAATGGCAATAATATTCGGTTCTAGATTGACCCGTGGATTACTCAAGAGCCGTTAAAGGTTTTGTTTCCTAATTTGTTTAGGCTAGAAATAAATAAATGGTGCCTTGTATCGGATAGAATCGAGTATTCGGATGGCTTTAGAAGTATTAAGTGGAATTGGAATGGGTACCCAGCCACGCCGATCGAAACCATGGAGTTGGTGGATTGCTACAGAAAGATTTCGGGGGTTCAGTTGGTTAATAAAAGGGACGACTTAGCTGGAATGATCAAGGTGGTTTGAGGGAGTATTCGGTTAAGGAGGTTAGAGTTTGGTTAAAGGGGCCGGCGAGTTCGAATGTGGATAGACGGTTTAGGTGGTGTAAGTGGCTTCCAAAGAAGGTTAATCTATTTATGTGGCGAGCCAACATGGATAGAATTCCCACTATGATGGCTCTTAGGCGGCGGAATTTGATGGTTGGAGATGGTTTGTGTGTCTTGTGCAAGGATGTGGAAGAAACTACAGACCATGTTTTTACCGGGTGCAGTTTCGCTTGTGGGGTGTGGAGTAGCATTTCGTCTTGATGCAAAATTCCTCCTGTCTTTTGGTTTTCGATTACCGATGTCCAGACTTGGCTAGATCAAGATTTAGTGGCCGATAAGAAAAAGATTATTGTGTACGGGGTGTTTGTGATGGCTTGTTGGCGTGTATGGAAGGCCCGTAACAATCACATATTTCGTAATACGGAACTGAAGGTTGCGCAAATCGTGGCGGATATTAAAAGTATTGGTTTTTTATGGTTCAGGAGTAGGTTTAAGGATGGCAGCGTAGATTGGAAATCTTGGTGTAAGTTTAATTTTGATATGATGTAGTTGGTTTCGCGGTTTGCTCTGTCTTGGAGCGTCCGCTGTTTTTAATGAAGTTTAAGTTTCAAAAAAAAAAATTTACTTTCAATACTTTGGCTATTTAGTATTTAAATAAGCCAACAGCTACATGTCAGTAGTATCAAAACTTCTTAAAACAATCTTATTTATGATTTAATTCATTTGTAGTTAAGATAATCAGTTTGTTTAATTCCACAAACTAAAAAGATTGTGACAGTTAACATTTGTGTAATTCACATATGGCCCAACCCTATATCTTAATATACATTCAACATTCTATATATTCAACCTTCTGTATATACATTCAACATTCATTTCATCCTACCTTCTTTACAACCATCTGCAAAAAAATTCTTAAAAAAATCATACCTTCTATCAATGGCTTCTTCAAGTTCATGTGCTCAGAGCAAGAGCTACGTGTATGATGTGTTTCTGAGCTTTTGTGGTGAAGACACCCGCAAGACCTTTGTTGATCATCTTTATGATGCTCTTGATCGACAAGGTATCTGCACATTCAAGGATGATAAGAAACTCGAGAGAGGAAAAAATATCAGTGATGAGCTTTTACAGTCCATTGACGACTCGAGATGCTTCATTATTGTTTTCTCCAAAAACTACGCATCATCTTCATGGTGCTTAAACGAGCTTCTCAAGATCATGGACTGTCATAAGACGGGCGATCGGATTACCTTCCCCGTGTTCTACGATGTGGATCCGTCTGAAGTCCGAAAACAAATTGGATTGGTTGGAGAAGCCTTTGCCCAACAAACAGACAAGAATGAATCAGAGGTTGGACAATGGAGAGTGGCTCTTAAAGAAGCAGCCGATTTGTCTGGTTGGGATGTGAGGAAGACTGCTAACGGGTATATCCTTCACTATCTCATATTCTTTACTTAAATTATAAAGTAAATTTGAGTCTTGTTAGAAGATGAATACTAAAACATGAAATATGAAACACTTGTTTCACATTTTGTGCATTATAGACCTGAAAATTAATTATTCGTGTGGCTCCGGCAGCAAGTTAACTGAATCTGCTTCTATGATCTACTCATCTATGATCTACTCATCTACAGGCATGAAGCTCAAGTCATAAAGATTATTGTTAAAGAGGTTTTAGTCAAGTTAAGTCCCTTTGATATTCACGTTGATGAGAACTTAGTAGGCATGGAAAAAAGGATGGAAGCTCTCGATCCGAGTTTAGAGATTGGCATGGATGATGTGCGCATGATAGGGATCAAGGGCATGGGAGGTGTTGGGAAGTCAACATTAGCCCGCGCTATTTTTGATAAACTATCCATTACTTTTGAAGGTAAAAGCTTTGTTGAGAATGTGAGGGAAAAAAACTCGAAGTTCGGTTTGGAGAAGTTGCAAGAACAAGTCCTTAGAGATGTATTAAAGGATAAAGATATTAGTGTACAAGATATTCACGAAGGAAAAAAATTAATGAGAAAGAGGTTGTGTAGTACAAGAGTTCTTGTTGTTCTTGATGACGTGGACCGTGAAGGGCAGCTTGAGGAATTAGCCGGTGATCCTAATTGGTTCAAGCCGGGAAGCAGAATTATAATTACAACTAGAGACGAGCATGTGTTCAACATGTACACAAAGAAGTGGATCCATGATGTCAACCTGTTATCTACTGAGGAAGCGACTCGCCTCTTTAGTAGGCATGCATTTAAGAAAAATATTCCAACTCAAGAATATGAAAAACAATCACAGGAAGTTGTACATTATGCTGCTGGTCTCCCCTTATCAATTAAAGTTTTGGGTTCATTTTTCCGGGGCAAAAGCAAGTCTGAATGGAAAGATGCACTATCAAGACTCAAAACAATTCCGCTGAAGGAAACTCTTAAAGTATTAGAACTAAGCTATGAAAGCCTCGATGAGGATTACAAGGACATATTCCTAGATGTAGCATGCTTCCTTAGACATTTCGAGAAAGACGATGCAATAAGAGTGCTTGAAAGCTATGGATTTCACGCTATCAATGGTTTGAGAGTTCTTGAGGAAAAATCTTTAATTAAAACTGTAGAAACGTTTCGGGGTGTATTCATAAGCATGCATGACCGTATAGTAGAAATGGGTGAGAATATTGTACGTCGTGAGCATCCGGATGAGCCCAACAAGCATAGCCGGTTATGGGTTCAGGAGGAAATCGAACATATCTTGGCTGATAACTCGGTAAGTTGGAGATGGAACTCACTAATTTTTCATTAGTTATAACACCATTTTTTTTAAATCCTTTTTTCTTGAATTACAGGGTAGTGAAGCAACAAGATGTATAGATCTAAAAATTGCTCCTGGTATTCATTTGCAAGGTATGAGAAATATGAAGAAACTTAGATGTCTTATTGTGAACCATAGAAAGTATGATGTTTCTCATGACTTTGTGAAGATTGACGAAGCAGAACGATACTTTCCAAATTCGTTACAATATTTAAAGTGGTACGGATACCCTCATTGGTGTTTACCCAAAACATTTGAAGCAAATAACCTTGTTGCACTTGAATTATATAATAGCAAACTTGAAGAACTTTGGGAAGATGGAAAGGTAATATGGTTGATTGATTATTATTTAATGTTATAACGATATATTTATAGGCTGATACCCACCACCACCTATACAATGCATATGGGACAAGGGCTGCAAATGAACTGAACTTTCAGCGAACGGTTCATGAACCGTTCGGCGGGAAGTTCGTTTGTGTTCGTTCGTTTAATGAATGAACGAACACGAACAAAAAATTTGGTTGGTTTAGTTAAACTAACGAACATGAACAGAGGTCGCGTTCGTTCGTTTATGTTCGTGAACGTTCGGTAACGTGTCCGTTTATGTTCGATAGTTTAATATGGTTTATAATTTTTATAATTTTTTATTTTCTTTTATTTTACACAAATAAATAATATATGTGAGGTAGATATATGACTATATAAGATCAATAAAAATACTTTTAGTATCTACGCTCATTATATGTTTCTACCTATCAGCATTGACAGCCACCACCATGCACCTCCAACGCCCTCCATTCACCTCTGAAGCGAACTTAGTTTTTTGAGACACCTACTTTATTATGTTTACCTATATTATGTTGAGTACTAAGTATGTTTGGAAAATTTAGTTATATTTTGGGTTAATTAGAGTTATATCTTATTCCGAAGTTAATATAAGTTGGTTTGTGTTTGTTTCTGTTCATGAACATTTCTTTGTGTTCGTTTGTGTTCATGAACACTTGTTTGTGTTCATTAATGTTCGTTTGTGTTTGCGTGCGTTCATGAACAAACGAACACGAACAAGTGCTTTCTTAACGAACGAACATGAACAGAAAATCTCGTTCGGCAAGTGTTCATGAACTGCTCGTGGACACGTGATTTCCTTAACAAACGAACACGAACAAGGCTTTGTTCGTGTTCGTTCGGTTCATTTGCAGCCCTATATGGGACAATACTCCTAGTGTAGGTGTTGAATCTTTTAAAAAAATTGTTTTATAAAATTTGATTTTGTTTAATTTATAAAATATGATTTTGTTTATAAAATTGGATCATATAGTTTTAATATTTTGTTTTTGATTTATAAAATTTGATTTATTTTTTATAAAAAGTTATTTTAGTTATAAAATGGATTTTATTTAATTTTGTTTAGTTTAATTTTAAAAAATTAGTTGTGAACAATAATTATATAATAATATTCATTGTTTTAAACAATTATAAGACACTATTCATCAGCTGTCTAATATCATTATATAGGATAATATGTCAAACATTAATGAAGTATTCGAAATAAACGTATAATATGTATCCAATGAAATATTACAACATTACAAACATAATCAGATACCTATACTACATCTACATGCATATACAGGACCTACACTATACCTATACTACACGATAATTTATCAACATTGGTTGATAAAATGCCGTCAATGTATCAAAAAAATAATTTAAAATTACATAATTGTTATAAACTTTGTTAAATCAAATAATATTGTATAAAAAAATTACATTAAAAAACCCTTTAATATGCTCAGTATAGGTCAATACGAGGCAAATAGGTCGAGTAATAATAGCTTTTGCCAGTTATTGTCTAGCCTTGGGAAACGATATACTCTTATATGTCAGAGTATATAAAGGGTGTCAAAATAAGGACCTAGGGTGTTGAAATAATACGACCAATATGTATATCTATTAAGAGGGTATTTGGGATTAAGTTGGGAAATGCAAAAGTGCTTATTGGCTTATGACTTTTTGAAAATGAGTTTTAAAAAAAAGTGTTTGGATTAGCTTTTGAGATGAGAAACGTCAAAAAGTCAATAAATTATTGTTTTTATCAGTGTTTCGCTTAACTTATTATGAATATTGGTTGTATGGGTGATAGATTTGTAATTTTTTCCAAAAGTCAAAAGCCAAAAGCCAAAAGGCAAGATTTCTAACTTCTCAAAAACAACTTTTCCACCCTTAAAAGCCAAAAGCCAAAAGTCAAAACAGAAAGTGCTTTTGGGTTACACAAACAGCTTATTGACTTATTGGCTTTTTAAAAAAGCCAATAAGTCAATAAGTTGTTTAAAACTCAATCCCAAACACCCTCTAAGTAGTTATAGTAACACTAACAACATATTTTTACTTTAATTTTGTTTTGTTTTGTTTTCATCTTATCATAGGTTTTGAAGAACCTCAAATTCCTTAATTTAGGTTATTCTAAGTTAAAGAGGCTTGACCTTGGGTTGGCCCCCAATATTAAGAGTTTAGATCTTAAACATTGTGATGATTTGGTAAAAGTATACGTGTGTGGTGGATGTTTAGAAAGCATTGTATATTTAAACCTAAGTTACTGCAAGGGTTTGAAATCGTTATCTTTTGTGAAGCTGTTTGAATCTCTTGAGGTTCTACTTTTAAAGGGATTAAATCTGAAGGAATTCCCAGAGTATGTAACCGAAGGACACTCCATCAATAGTTTGCAAGAGCTGAATCTTTCATTGAATGATGATATAGAAGAAATACCATCATCAATTGGAAATCTTCATAAGCTTGTCTCTCTAAATCTCTCTTCTTGCCGTAATCTCAAGAGTCTACCCTCATCAATTGGAAATCTTCATAAGCTTGTCTCTCTAAATCTCCTTTGTTGCTCTAATCTCAAGAGTCTACCCTCATCAATTGGAAATCTTTATAAGCTTGTCTCTCTACATCTTGGTAGTTGCAATAAACTTAAGAGTCTTCTGGGAAGCATTTGTAGTTTACAACATTTGACAACTCTTAACCTTGAATCCACTGGCATAGAGGAATTGCCAGAGGAGATTGGCGAACTGGAATGTTTAGAATACCTTGATTTAAGTGGTACAGAAGTTAAACATCTACCTGGTAGCATTTGTATGTTGAAACATCTCAAAACCCTACATCTTTCATTTTGTGAACTTCTTGAGAAGTTACCTGAGGATGTTGGGCAATTAGAATCTTTGGAGATATTAGATCTACACAATTGCATTAATTTAAGAGAAATCCCCAATAGCATTTGTAACTTGAAATGTCTCAAAAAGTTGCGGCTTTTTGGATGTAAGAGGGTTGAAAAACTGCCAGACGAAATAGGAGATTTAAAACGTTTACAAGAATTAGATATTCGGTATATTCCTGGCATAACTCAGCTTCCACAGAGCCTTTCTTTATTGAAAGGGCTGAAAATCTCCAGATCTGAATTAAAAGATCAAATGTCAGATGATGATGGTTTTATTCAGCTATGCTTCATGTATGATATTAAGAAGCGTCAAATACAGGGTTTTCAACATCTAAAAACCCTTCACCTTAGAAGATGTGTCATAGAAGAAGTGCCTGAGGCCCTTGGGCAATTGGAATGTTTAGAAGAGCTAGATTTAAGCTATACAAATGTTAAACATCTCCGTGATAGCATTTGTATGTTGAAGCATATGAAAAAACTAATTCTTCAACATTGTGTATTGCTTCAGAAGTTACCTGATAAAGTTGGCCAATTGGAATCTTTAGAAGAGTTAAATTTAAGCTATACAGATGTTAAACATCTCCCAGATAGCATTTGTATGCTGAAACATTTGAAAAAACTTGTTCTTGAAAGTTGTGTACTTCTTGAGAAGTTGCCTGATGATGTTGGCCTATTGGAATGTTTAGAAGAGTTAAATTTAAGCTGTACAGATGTTAAACATCTCCCAGATAGCATTTGTATGTTGAAGCATATGAAAAAACTAATTCTTCAACATTGTGTATTGCTTCAGAAGTTACCTGATGCAGTTGGCCAACTAGAATCTTTAGAGGAACTATATCTATCAAGGTGCTATAGCATAAGAGATATTCCGGCCAACATATGTAACTTGAAACAACTAAAAATTCTGGACCTTTATCATTGTTTCTGTCTTGAGAAGTTACCTGATGATGTTGGGCAATTAGAATCTTTGGAGGAATTATATATGATAAGGTGCTATAATATAAGAGAGATTCCAAGCAGCATTTGTCTGTTGAAACATCTCAAAAAGTTGGAGCTTTAAGGCTGTAGGAGGCTTGAGAAACTGCCTGACGAACTCGGAGTAATTGAAAGTTTACAATTCTTAGTTATTTGGGATACTGGCATAAGTCATCTTCCACCTAGCATTTCTTTGTTGAGAAACAAAAGAAACGTCTTTTTCCATGAAGAGTTAGATATACTAGCAGCAGGCAGTTCCAAGAAGCAAAAGAACCATTAGAAGCTGGCATTAACTTTGCGAGTTGACATATTGTAATTAGCACACTAATTTATCAAAATCATCTTTACTTGCAAATATTCATATAATCAGATCTGAATGTGTAACATGTTACTTGTGCTTCTGATTTTGCTGATCTCATGATGCATTTAATTTGCTTACTGTTGAATTCTGATCTAACTTTGCTAAGCTGATCACAGATAAGCTGCTGCTGTTTTGCTGGTGAATTGCTTAATTGCTGATCTATGAGGGACGAAGTGGCTCGATCAAGAATTCAAAAGTTTCACCAGAGGTCAGCCATCCATATAAATTCTGTTTTCAAAGCTTGTGTTCATCATCCATATACTATATCTGGGACTAATAAGATCAGAATCACCTCATTTTATTTTCTTTGAGTTGAATCTAATTACAACATTTTTCTTTGAAGCAGCATTTGTTTGTTGAAACAACTGAAAGTACTGGACCTTTATCATTGTCATATCTATAATATAACAGAGATACCAAATAGCATTTGTATTCTGAAACATCAAACAGTTACGCAGAGCATTTCTTGTTGAATGATCTCCAAATTTATGGTTCATATCACAGACGAAATCTGCTGCCCCCTTCCATGTTCCAAGTTAGTACAGGATCCCTCTCAGATGCATCTCTTTTAAAGCGCAAAAGTTTCAGTGATCACTTGTGCAATTGTGAGTTGCCTACTTTTTACTGCAATTGTGAGTTGGCTACTTTTTAGAGAAAGTTGATGCCCCGTCTCTTCTCAACCGATATGTGCCTGCAGGTCGACTAAAGCTGCTCAAGTGCAGAATCACAAAGAACCATCATAAAGGTACTCCGTCTCTCAGCTAACTTTTAGTTGCCTTACTTTGTGTTAGATATTTGAAACTGATATAAATGTGGTATGACTTTATTGTAAATGGATAATTAAATATGAAAGTAAAATATATGATGGATACAAATAAATTGGTTTAAAAATTATTTAACAGTAAACAAAATTTTGACTTTGAAAGTCAACAATCTTGAAAAATAGCACATTGTCTTTATTTGATATTAAGAAGGGTCAAATGCAGGTAGCAGGTTTGTAGATATTTATGTAATCAGATCTGAATGTGTAACAGTTACTTGTGGTTCTGGTATATTTTACTGCTAGTGGATGATGCCGATCTAATCTATGGATTGATCTGATAAACTGGTGATGTAATGCTGTTAAGTTGCTCAAATATATGCAGAATGCAGGGACTGTTACTACACCTGAGCTCTGATACCATGAACAAACCGATCAAAGAATCCAAGAGTTTGACCAGAGGTCAAATGTCGATACATGAACATGTAAACCTTAAATTAAGCCATATTTATATGTTTTCAAAGTGCGCCCATCGTATCCATATAATCTCTAAAATCTTCAGGGGACTAACGAACTCAGAATCACCTTTATTGTACATAAAAATACTGTTCTATCAACCTGTCTTTCTCAACCTGAACAAAAGAAAATCGTTGGATGAATAACTAATGATTAAACTTTATTGTAAATGGATAATTAAATTAAAAAGAAAAAAACAAAATATATGATTTAACAAAATTAAGCTGGTGTAAATTTGTTTTGACAGTAAACAAGAATTTGACTTTAAATGTCAACAAAGATTGAAATTTAGTACATTATCTTTATATTCTTATTTTAACTGGTGCCAGTAACTGATATGATTTTGCTTAATTGATCACTTATCAAGTGCAGGTGGATGATGCCGATCTTATCTCTGGGTTGATCTGATAAATGGTGATGTAATTCTGTTAAGTTGCTCAAATGTATGAAGGATGCAGTGACTGTTACTACATTTGATCTCTGATCCCATGAACAAACCAATCAAGACTGCAATAGTTTGACCAAAGGTCAACTGGCGATACATGATTCATGAACATGTTAACCTTAAATTAAACCATTTTATGTGTTTTCAAAGCGCGTCTATATACTCTCTAAAATCTCTAGGGACTAATGAAATCGAATCACCTCCTTTTAAACATAAAAATACTGTTCCATTTTAACTTTTGAACACGGTTTGACTACTGTGGAAAGTCAACTACCATGATTTTCTATAAAGCTCAATCTAGTTACAGCTTTATATATATTCTACCGATTTCAAATTTACACATTTTAAAACATTTCTGGAAGATATTGGCTTGTCTTTCTCAAACTTAAAGATTTGATAATGATCTTATGCTTAAAGATTTTGAGATAGTCATATACCTTCCAATTTCTTTGCTAAAAAACTCATTGCTTTTAACTAATTCTCTATTTTTTTTTTCTTTTGTAGGATCCATTATCCATATCAATAAAAAGAAACCATAGATGGTCGGTCAACTTTGGCATAAAAGACGCAGTTGCTCGTATGTTACAGAAACAAGAGGAACTAAATGAAACTGTGGAGTATATAAGGACTCCTCTCTTTTTGCTCGAAGTCCCAATTCAGTTTATTTCTCATCTTTGTATTCTCATTGTTCATAGCTCTTTATCTGCAATCGCCGTCTTCTACATAGTCTTGCTGTTTGAGATCAAAATTGTTATTGAGTATTTATTTAGTCTTGGAACTAAGCGAATGTGTAGTGTAGTAGGATAATCATCAATGTAAATAAGATTTTGAGTTCAACTGAGCTTGAACCTTTCATAATAAAGAAGTTTTTGGCATGAACACACCCTTTCAACTCTCAAAGATCCGTGTTTTTCAAATAGAGAGAATTGTTTTCTGTTTTCTCTTCCTTTTCATGTATGAATGCTTCCCAATTCAATTTTCCTATAATTTCCCTATGAAAGCAGATCGGTTTTGGATAAAGAAGAGTATGGTGCTTTGTATCACTAGTACATATATTCTAGACAAGTGTAGGAACTGGGTTGAGGGGCTTTTATATAACAAAATTATGTTTGGAAACTTTTTCGTGAAAAATTGAAGTATAGTGATTTTTTTAAATTATCTATACAACTAATATATGAAACTCAATGTGGACACTTGTCAATCCCACATTGAGCCTCCAATTACATAGCCAATCAACTAATGCCAAGTGTCCCATTGTGAGAATTTATAAAATTTTCGTTTTTATTTAAATCAAAAATCGAGTAAATATATAAAGCTAATAACAAAACACGGACATAAGGTAATCACCATAATCTTCATCGCCTCCATAACCAACCCTCAACCCTAATCAGGCGATTCAAGGTTTTCCTTCATCTCCAATCCAAGGTAATCTCCATTCGATTCTTTTTTCAGTAAAGCGATGTTCATCCATGTTTTTTTCTGTCTTGAGTTTCAGTGATTTTCCATATCTGAGTGATTCAAGGTTTTCCTTCATCTCCAATCCAAGGTAATCTCCATTCGATTCTTCTTTCAATAAATCAATGTTCATCTAGGGTTTTGTCTTTGATTGATTTTTAAATGTTGACATATCTGTTTTTAAATGTATGATTCTGCAGGCCGATTACATCTAGGGTTTTGTCTTTGATTGATTTTAGTATGTTACGGTTTGTGTTTTTTTGTTATGGAGTTTATCTTTCTATTCTTCTTTCAATAAATCGATATTCATCCATGTTTTTTTCTGTCTTGTGTTTCATTTATAATTCCATATCTGTTTTTAAATGTATGATTCTGCAGGCGGATTATATCAAGGGTTTTGTCTTTGATTGATTTTAGTATGTTACGGTTTGTGTTTCTTTGTTATGGAGTTTATCTTTGGATGATTAAATAACTAGGGTTTCATATATAGCATTATCACTAATTTCTTCATAGCTTTGAAATGTTGATGATCACATAACTAGGTATTGTTCAGGTTATTATCGATTTTTAGGTTTTATGGTTGATGGTAGTGGAAACTAAAAAACATTTTAGTAATTGATGCTTCAATTGTGGGTTGATCTGTTTTTATAAGTGATTTTAATCCTTTATGTTATTTTAATCTGTTTTCATAACGATTGTAGGTGTTGTTACATTTATGGATTGTTGTTTGATTAGCATTTCTTATGTTTCAGCTACATGTTTGTTTACTAATACAGGTTTTTCTTATGTTTCAGCTATATATATATTCAGTAATAATGGTTTACGGATTTTGGGTCAAGTCTGAAGGCAACGACCGTGTAAACCTGGTAAGCAATGTAACAATCTTTGTTATTTAATACTTTTATATTTCTTGGAGTCACTCGACTATCTTAGATGTCATTTTATTCAGATTCGTTATATTTACATATGACTGTTTTTTTCTTATGTGTAGGCGTTACCTTCCAAGTATAATGAATGGGTTAAGCAGTACAACTACCCAACTGGGAAAACCAGAATTCACACATTGGATGAGAAAATCTTTGATGTTAAAGTGATGCAGATTGCTGGAAGGTGGTTCTTTTTCAATGGATGGAAGCACATGATTAAAACACTAAATTACCCGTCTGATTGCAACTTTGTTTTCGAATACGAGGAGATTATCAACTGTTTTAGAATGATCACCTTTCATCAGGATGCTGTAGCTGCCCCTGGTAAATTATTCTACTGCAAGCTGGACGACCCACTGACTGATGAAAGACGTCTGGTATGCGTTTTCTACTATTAGTTTATACATTATATAAGACATAAAATAGAGTAAATTGTATTAACTTTGAAAACATTGTTTACCACTTTGCAGCATATCAGTTGCTTTGTTTTTCATGGATTACACAATAGAGCCGTTCCTGCCGATTCAATTTTGTGCAGCTCATTTCCAGGTCATGTTTTCAAATCCATATTTCTAAACTGATTTGATATTTGTGCGAAGACATAGGTACATGTCATGTATATATTAATTAGGGTTCAATGATTTGTCATGAAAATTGTTTAGAAATAATATACAGTTGCTTCACTTGCCTTTTGTTTCGCTGATATCAACATGTTGACATATTGTTTTCCAATACTTATGTATCTTTGCTTCAGAACATGCTTTCCAAATCAAGCTTGAGAACGATCGTGGTGCGCTTTACATAACTAAAGGATGGCCTTATATGAAGAAGACGTTTCAGATAACAAGCGATCATCTAATTGTGTTTGAAATTTACGATGAGGTTTGTTTGTCAATTTCTAAATAGTTGTTGTTCTATTTATCCTAATGTAAATCGCAATACAAGATGCTTTCTATTTTTGATTAATTTGTATGTTTTCATTTTTATCTTTGTTAATAAAACAGAAATCGTATGAGGTGTCGTTTTTTATGAAAAACAAGCTTACTCTGCCTCCAGAGCTTTGGGAATACGATTACAAGGTTGAGGATGATGAAAATAAGGATGAAGAGATCGTTTTTGTTTCCGATAATGATACTGAAGAGATGAGTGTAGGAGATGATATGGAGGAAGAGGTTGATCAATCTGATGATGACGAGGAGGAAGAGGCTGTTGATGGTGTTGGCGTTCCAGTTGTTTTCACTGTTGACAGGCATTTTGTAAGTCTTATCTATTCAATTCCTTATATTATATAGCGATTTATGTATACGTACCTTTTTATTAAAATGCAAATTGTTTTTAGTTTTATAGCGTATGAAGGTAGATTGGGCAAGGGATAATGGTTTGAACAGGAAGAGGGCTTTGACTATTAAAGATTGTGAGGGTTGTAGTTGGGGAGTTTCTGTTGGTATTGAAGGTTCGAGAAGCCGTTACCGTTACAACATTAGAGATATGTCAGTCTTTACTGCCGATAAGGAGTTGCAGTCTGGTGATCAGATGCATTTCCTTTTTTTCAACAAACAAGGTCTGTTCCAGCTAACTAAAGTAGTTAGGGTTGATGGTAATTAGTTATGCTTATGGTGGTAGTTTTTTGATGAACATTAACATGTTTGGTTGGTAAATTTTTGCACCTTAGTGGTGGTAGGTGTTTTGAACATGATTAACGAATGGTGGTCACATACTTTATGCACCTTTTACTGCTGATGTAGTAAAATGTGTGTTTTTTTGTATGTTATGCCTTTTAAACCGAATATCTTGGTATGGTTTGTTGATAATGATCATGAATATTATGCTCTTATGAGTAGTCTAAAATTGTAAATGTTAATTTAATCAACTTTTAATTTGGTCAACTTTTATTTTAGTCAAGTCAATTATTAATTTAGTCAACTTTTTTAATTAAGTATGAAATTTTAAATTTGTATCTTTCTAAAAAAAAGTTTTTTTTTTTTTAATTTTTGTTATTTCAAACTTAAAACTTATAAATAATATTTTTTTTCATAAAGAATTTCAAAGTTAAAACTCATAGATTTAAATCATATTATTAACTACAATTCTAACAACTTTAGTTTTGCATAAGTCATTATTATCAAAAGCACAATAAAACGGTTAAATAAAAAGGTTTACAATCATAAAAACAGATAATCGTTATGCACAACTTATTTAGTCATATTAAACATGTCAAATTTTCCAAATTTCTTTCAAAAGTAAACGCATTTAATAAAAAAAAACAAAGTCAAAAGTTCTGTATAATTAGCCTTCCAATTTTTTGAATAACATAATAAACTTAATTTTTATTAATCTAATTTCGAAATTTTTTGATTTCCATTATCATAATTTTGTTTCCATTTCTTAAACCTATACTAAAAATACCTTTCTTTAAAATTTCAATTATTAAATACGATTGTTATTATTATAAATCGGTTTCCATTTCTTAAGCCATTACTAAAAATACATTTAATTTTTTCGAAATTACAATATTAAGTATGATTTACATTATAATAATTCTGTTTCCATTTATTAAACCAATACTAAAAATACATTTTGTGTGTATGTTTCTTATTACAATCTTTATTTACATTATAAATAGACTCATCTAATCATCATCTTTTGAGTGAATTTTTTTTTGCAGACTTGCTAAGGTAGTATCTACTATTTTTTTCTTTCATTATTTATTTATATATCACTAAAAACCAAACAATGTAGCATTAACTCTGTTCTTTGTTACATAGTATAAAATTGCAGAATCATGGATCCAAATAATGTCACGTTTCTAAATGACATTACTTGGCGGCTTAATGATTATACAATAAAAGTGAGGGTACTTAAAATATGGAAGAGAGCAAATCGTAAGATACCGGGGGAAACTCTTGCAATTGATATGGTTGTTATGGATGAACAGGTTAGATTTTCTATCATCAGTTCTGTTTTCATTTATTGTTTATACAAGTGTTGTTATATTATTTCTGATTATAATTCGTTGTTTTTTTAATGTTTTAACAGGGTTCTAAAATGCAAGCTATGGTGTGGAATCGCTATATGAAGAAACACGAAAATTTTTTAAAAGAAAATGAGCTTACTATATATGTAGACCACAACTAGCTGATAACAAATCTACAAAACACTTTGCTAAGAGTGACATACTTTCATTTACTTTTGAAACTAATATAACCAAATGTAAAAATTTTCAAGGTAGCCTTTATGGTTTTAATTTTTCTTCATTTGAGACAATTAAATCTGGTAACCTGTCTGCAGAAAATAGAATTGGTTTGTTTACTCACTGTAAAGTTTCATATACGTTTGGTTTTATTCGTTTATACTATTTTAGTTAATTTTGTATCTTTTTAGATTTCATTGGGTTTGTTGATGAATGGACTTCACCAGAGCCAACAGAAACTAAATCTGGGTGGAAGAACAAGATGAGTCTTGTGTTGATTGATCTAGAGTATGTGGTTCATCTTTTCAATTAAATGGTTTATTATTACATCATCTATAACATTATTTTAATTTAGGTGTGTACTATCAATTGGTAGCAATCCATATTTGAATGTTTTCCATTTAATAACCAATGTATTTTTATGTAGTGGTGTAAAAATTAGCTGTACTTTGTGAGATGAGTATTCTGACCAGATGTTTGACTACATCAAGCATAATGAAGCGGAAGTCCATGTTGTTCTGGTTGTTCAGTTTGGTAGTTTTAACAATTACAAAGGTTTGTACTTTATTAATGTTTTTTTAGATTGTACATATTTTTACTTTTTTAATATATATAACCGTTTGTTAATTTTAATATATTATAGGGAATATAACTGTTCAAAATGGATTTAATATAACTCGGCTGTTTATCAACGAACCAATTGATGAAATTCTTGCTTTTAAGAAAAGGTAAGATATTTATCTATCTTTTTGTTATAATATATATACATATATATTTTCTTATATATACTAAACTGATAGTCTTATTTGAATTTTAACAGTTATATTGAAAAGTTTATTGCTACCGAATCCTCCTCTGCTCAACGATCTCTCGGATCTTCTGGAAGCATGAATTTGGCAGATGAATTTCTGAACAAGACCCATTTCAGCACTATTCGTGATCTTCCGTTAATAACAGAGGTATATCAGTTTCCACTTATAATAATGTAATATGAATGTTTATATTCCATTCAAAATATTATCACTTATGTATTTTAATGTATACACTATTAGTCATTTTGTGTGAAAATTTTTTTTATATTAAATTTTGACATTAATATTATTTTATTTTGCAGATCAACAAACAAGTCAATGTTGTTGGTACAGTGAAGGGTGTGGATGCCAACGATGATTGGTATTACTTAGGTTGTGAGGCATGTAATCGCAAGGTTGAGCCAACTCTCATGTTACCTGATGACGAGGAGGAAAAAGATGTTAATTCATTTAAGCAAGTTTTGGTTTTCACCAACAACGACTGTCCAAAGCATATTGTATCTGCTGAACCCGTGTAAGAATTATTTTTCATAAACATAAATTAAAATTTTACGATATCATTTATTAAAGGGAAATTGGATTTTAACACCCTGAACTATTAACAATTGGCCGCTGACGCACTGAACTACAAAATTGAACAACACCGCACCGTACTTTCAACTTATTGGCCTGTATCACCCTTAGACTTACCATGGTTAATTTTTGCTGACGTGGCATGGTGACGTGTCCATTTTTTGCTGATGTGGCAGGTGATGTGTCCATGCCACGTCAGCTTATTCCCCATGCCACGTCAGCAAAAATGGACACGTCACCATGTCACGTCAGCAAAAGTTAACCATGGTTAGTCTGAGAGTGATACAGGCTAATAAGTTGAAAGTACAGTGCGATGTTGTTCAATTTTATAGTTCAGTGCGTCAGCAACCAATTGTCAATAGTTCAGGGTGTTAAAATCCAATTTCCCTTTATTAAATAATTTGTTGTTATTACTTCCTTTAGGTTTAGAATTCCAATTAGGGTACAAGATTGTACTGGAATAACATCACTCACATTGTTTGATCGAGAATCGAAAAAAATGTTGGGCATGTCAGCGATGCAACTCCTGGAAAAATCCAAGCAGGTAATTTATTTTCTTCTGCCTTAAACAATATATCTTATTATACCTAATGTTACTTATGAAAATTTTTATCTAGGTTTCTCACCAGTCAGAGAAAATAACTCCTCCTGAATTTGCTTCATTTGAAGATAAAAAGTTTGCTTTCAAAAATAAAATTGGCCAATTTAACATTGATAAGCATATGGATGGTTATGGTATACGCAAACTTACCGATGATTCTTCAATAGTTGCTTCGCTGGAACAAAGGTTCCCAGACATTCAGGTTATTATTATCATTGAAATATTCCTTTATTATTACTCTTATGAATCATTAGTACATTTTTATTATTCTTCTTATTAATTTTTTTTTGTTTTTATTATCAACGTTTCCTTTGAAGTATTACATGTATATTTTTTTCCAGCTCGATCAACCTATTTTTGAACACACTGACATAGATGAATCTTCAACACAGAATGCATTGTCTTTGAAGGTTGTTCTTTTACTTATTTAATCATATATTATATTCAACTTTTTTGCCCAGTTTATTCTAACAAAATTTACATGTCATTTAATATTGTAAGATTCTGTTGGAGATAGTCATCTTCTAGAGTTGGTGCTGTTCGTGATGATGAGGAAGTCAAGCGTAGCCTGGATCAAGTGTATGACCTTGATGATGATACAAGTGAATCTACAACAAAAGCTGCAAAGAAATCACCCGAGATCCCCCTATTGGTTCCTAAGGTTGAGAAATAGGGACAATGAACAATTGCTTTAGACATTTATGCTTCGTTTGGTTTTGTTGGACAATTTGGTTTTTTTATGGTTGGTTTTGTTTTTTGGATAATTTGTTTTTGTTTATGGTTTATGTCGTTTTTTTAGACTATTTTTACATGTATAAATGACATGTACTTGCATTTTATGTTTCTTTTTATCAAGTTGTTTACAAATACAACATTTGTATTTTTTTTTAAAAAATGTAATACACTCAATAATATTAATCAAACAATTTTACAAAAACTATTATTACATTTCATTTATAACTTTATACTTAATAAAATATTTTAAGTAGTTTAATATACAATTTCAAAGTAATCAAATGAATTTATTACCTTCAAATTATAAAGTTTCAATCATACCCTTCCATTTAAACACAATTATTGTAATTATTGAATCAGCAAAAATCGAGTTTAAAAAATTCATTCAATTGTAAATACGAATTATTTAAAAAATTTCAATTTTAAGTTTTAATTACACCAAACATTCAATTTTGTAGAAATATTTAATAATGGTAAGTAATTATACCATACAGTTACTAAAATTATAATAAAAAAAAACCAAAAAATTAATTTTCGAAAACATTCAAAATTTTTAAATTTTAAATTCAAATTACACCAAATATTCAAATTTTTAGTCTTCTTTAATAATGGTAGGTAATTAAACATATTAATTATCATTATTAATTAGTAATTTAATTCTTAGTCTATATATACCATACTACTTTAAAAAAAATATTCACACCAAGAAATCAAATCAATCAAACCTTCAAGAGTTCTCCCTGGTTGTTTTTACTCTTACTCAAGTCTTCTATCGTACAAGTTGAATGTATGTCCTTCTTTTATTCCAATATCATTTATTTTATTAAAACATGATCATCGTGATGTATGTTTATTTTTCTTGAATCCATATTTTTCAATAATACTTCACTATTGGTAGCCTAACTCTTGAAGATCAATCGTTAGTTTATTATTATGTATCTTTAAATCTTGATATGTATTACTGTTATTAAACATTTTATTTAGAAATTTCCTCCTTTTAGTTGAAATGGGACGTAAAAGACTCTCTAATACTTCAAAAGGTAATTTTTTTTATTCTATCTACAATGTTTTTATATTTTTCTATTATTTGTGTTGTCTCATTTAACTTTTCAATTTTTGTATAAGGTGATGACAAACGAACGCCGTTATCTAATATCTCAAACAAGACAAAAATTTCATATTATTGACATCTTTATTTACATCATCTTACTTTTATGTAAGTAATTAATTTTTTTCTCAGCTTTGTCTGATGAACAAAAAAGAAATAACGCGGCCGAGTGTCGCCGAATTAGAAAATTACACTTGGATGAAAAGAGATGCAAGGTCACTAATCATACTAATGTACCACAAGATTTACAGCCACCTAGAATATTCAACCGTGATTCAATTCAATGTTCCAACCATTCTATTCCGCAAGGCTCAACCTTACAAACTACAATGAATGTTTTTACACCCGGTAAACGAATAACAATTTTTACTTTATATCTATATATAAAGTTTCAACTTCCAATCCCTATTTATGATTAGAGTAAATTCATTTTGTTTGTTATTTTTTTATAGGTCAATTGCAGCCAACGCCTTTGTCGAATATCTCAAATGGTATTTTTATTTATTTAAATAACATATTTCATCTTATAAGAAATAACTACTTTGTTATTCACTTTATTATATAAACTAATATTACTTGATATGTTCTTTATACGTTTGAAGTCAACGTGAACATTGCATCGGATTCTCAAAAATCTAGAAATATGCAAATGGATGCTAAGAGAAAGAGTGTTAAGCAATGTGAAAATACAAATCCCTCACAATTCAAAAATAGTTTGGTTTCAATCGATATATCATCCGTTACAACAACCTTCAACAACCCTTTTAACGCATCTTTTTCGGGTAATAATTGTTTGTAACATTTAATAATTTTAAGCGTTAATTTTTTCACTATATGTCAAATATTTTACTTGACCCCGTTATTTTTTTATTTACTTTATGTATCAACAGGTTCTACAGAACGCACTCCTTTGTCCAATATTACAAACGGTATTGTAATTCTATCTTACTTAAGTTTTTATCATACTTCAGTCCAAACTTATTTTATTTTTTATCTATTGTTTCAGTGCCTGAACTCACAACACAACATTCTGTAGAGTTTCGAAAGTTCAGAAAATTACAACTTGATGCAAAAAGACGTAAAGTAAATTCTATTATTGGAACTCAAAAACAATCTAATTTTACAACTCCTACTTATCCAACCACATCTGGTACAACTTTCTATGTGTCTATTAATTTTAAAATTTTTTAATTTTTTTAATATAAAATTTGAAATACTAAATATTAATTTAAGGTGGACTCACTAATGTTGATACAGTTTCACTTGCATCATCTTCTGTGCAATCAGAAACCATGAATACATCAAGAAGTAATCGACGTTGCATCTCACCTGTTCGCATGGTTAGTTTGTCTAACGAAGAAGCTGTCAACCCTCAACCAAATAAAGACTTGCAATATAAGGGTGTCTCTAAAGGTAAATATTAAGTTTACAAAACAGTTACAACTATATTGATGTCTTTTATGCGTTAATTATTTTATTGGTTTATATTTGCCAGATTATCTGGATCACGGTGATCAAACGGTTGTATGTGAGATGTGTAACGCAAAATTGTGGAGATCAGAAGCTGGTAAAGGCCTTAAGGTTTCTGGAAGAACAACTTACATGCTATGTTGTTTTTATGGAAAGGTACAACTTCCAGATTTCAAAGAGAGCAGTTTAGATTATCAGAATCTTTTCAAAAACACAGAATCGAAGAGCAAATATTTCTTAAAACACATTCGCCGCTTCAATTCCATGTTTTGTTTTACTTCAATGGGAGCCAAGGTTGACTCAAATATCAATAAAGGAAAGGCTCCATTCATATACAGAAGAAGTGGAGAAAATTATCACACCTTGGGTGGTCTTATTCCTAAAGATGGTTCTAAACCGAAATTTTCTCAGTTATATATTTCTGACACCGAAAATGAAGTCTCTAACCGGGAAACGATTTATAGGTAATATTCTTTACTTTGTTACTTATTTTTTACTTTTTTAGGTAAACATTAATATATGAATTTTCTTTTTTTTTATTTGATCTTTTCAGTAATGAAAAAGGAGAGTCTAAGGATATTTCTCACGAACTTGACATTGAAATCATTCAGTACTTGAAGTCGATGTTAGACTCAAATAATCAGCTTGTGAAAAGCTATAGGATTGTACGTGATCGATTTCAAGAAAATCCTGAAGTTAACCTTAAATTACGTCTTATTGGTAGGAGATCTAAAGACGGCCGAACATACAATTTACCCACTTCATCAGAAATTGCCGCCCTTATTTTGTCAAACGATGATGACCAGCTTGACAATAGAGATATTGTTGTCGAGTCAAGAACAGAGGGTCTTCAGCGTATAAGTGAACTTCATCCAAAATATCTAGCTCTCCAGTATCCATTGATTATTCCCTTTGGAGAAGATTGTTATAGGGTTGATATACCACACAGGGAAGAAAGGAAATCTAAAAAGAAAGTAGATTCAAAATGTTCAATGAGAGAGTATTTTGCATATCATATCCAAGACAGAGTTGGTAAGTTCTCATTGATTTTGAATGCAAGGCGACTACTTCAACAGTTTTTGGTTGACGTTTATACCATGATAGAGAGTGAGCGCTTATTTTATGTCCGTTTCCAGCAACATAAACTTAGGTGCGAGACTTATACCAATCTTCAAACGTTGAACCAAAATGGACCTACTGATTTGTCAAAAGCAGGGACGCCTGTAATTTTACCCTCTTCTTTTACTGGTGGTGCACGTTACATGAGGGAAAATTATCTTGATGCAATGGCTATTTGTAAAAAGCATGGATACCCTGATTTTTTATTACAATCACATGTAATCCCAAATGGCCTGAAATTAGAAGGTTTCTTAAGGACAAGAAGACAAATCCAGAAGATAGGCCAGACATTTTAGCTAGACTATTCAAAGTTAAGCTAGACTCAATGATGAAAGATTTACGTGAAAAATCATTATTGGGCAAGACTTCAGCAGGTATAATTATTTACGAAAAAAATTATGTTTCAATACGTATTCATAGATTATCATGTTTATATAATTACTATCATGTTTATATTTATTAAGTTTCTAACTACATTTTTTAACTTAATATTACAGCTGTTTATACTATAGAGTTCCAAAAACGTGGTTTACCACACGCTCACATCTGTCTGTATCTCAAAGATGACAGTAAGCTTCCCACGATTGACCATGTTGATCGTTTTGTTTCTGCTGAAATCCCTGATAAGAAAGTAGATCCGGAGTTGTTTAGTCTTGTGAGTGACTTTATGATTCATGGACCCTGCGGACGTGAATATCCCAACTGTCCGTGCATGTTTGACGGTAAGTGCTCCAAAAAATTTCCAAAGAAGTTTTCTTCTGCATCAACGTTAGATTCAAATGGATACCCGGTTTATAGTAGAAGAGACTCAGGGCTAATTGTTGAAAAAGGAACTGCTAAGTTAGACAACAGAAATGTGGTTCCTTATAACGCAAAACTTTTAAAGCGTTACCAAGCACATATCAATGTTGAATGGTGTAACCAGGCTGCTTCAATTAAGTATTTATTCAAATACATTAATAAAGGACCTGATAGGGCTAAAGTTGCTTTTGTAGAAGATGATGGAGAAGGTCAAGAAGTGGTTCAAAAAGATGAAATCAAAAAACATTTTGATTGTAGGTTCCTTTCTGCATGTGAAGCTTCATGGAGGATATTTAAAAACGAAGTGCATTATAGATACCCTCTAGTTATAAGGCTTCCATTTCATCTGCCCGGTGAGCAAAGTGTTGTATATGGTCCAGAAGAAAATCTTCAAAACGTTCTCGATAAACCAACAGTGTCTTCAACAATGTTTCTAAAATGGATGGAACTAAACCAAAGTGAGGCTGTGGCACGTGAACTAAGTTACATTGAAATCCCAAGTAAATTTGTTTGGAAAACAGAAGAAAAAAAATGGGACTTTCGAAAGATAGGTAAGTCAATTGGTCGTGTTCACATGGTTACTCCATCCATGGGCGAGGCGTATTTCTTGAGAGTTCTTCTCAATAAAGAAAAAGGCCCTAGATCATTTGAGGAGATAAGAACGGTCAATGGAAAAGTTTTACTGTCACACCCTCAAATTTCCACGTGCGGGGTTTTACCGCGAGGCGCGTGACACACCAGGATCCAAGTCAACGGTCACAATAAACAACACTATATGATACGTAAAAAAATGACCTAATCAAACCATTAAGTTTTCATAAATGATCCAACGCTGCGGAAGCGTAAAACTTTATTACAACGTGAAATCAAAAGTACGAAAATCTGAAAATACTAAATGAGATGCACATGAATCCTAGACGCCGTGAGACTCCGTGCGCCTATCGTCAGCTGCTACCTTAGCGACCTGAGACAAACATGCTAAAAACGTCAGCAAATAATGCCGGTGAGTTCACAGGTTTTTAAGTAAAACGTTTCACGAACTTTTGAAAGACCATCATGATACTACCGACCGATGAAAACACTCGTTAAATGTTTGAACTTCATAACGAACCTCCCAAACGAACTATCGCCCACCGAAGATAACGAACTACCATCCCATGGTCAACGAACTGCTTTACCATAGCTAACGAACTACCATCCCATGGCCAACGAACTACTATAACATAGCTAACGAACTACCACATAGAGGCTAACGAACTACCGCACCACGGCTAACGAACTGCCACAACATAGGCCATATAATACGGAACATAAATGAATACCTTGAACCCAAATGAACATTCCCAAAACGTAGTGAATACATGAGTACCCAAAAACATAGTTGTCACGCCTTTTAGGAAAAACACATTTGACACACGTTTAAAGAACACAGCATGTTTTCTCCCCCAAAATTGTAAAACCAGTAAAAGAGTGGGGCCGTGAAACTCACCTTAGAGTGCGTCTTCTGGTAACTAGAATTCCAACACGTGTATGATAATCCCAACTAATGACAACCTATCAATGAGTTTACATAAGTGTGATGACTATTAACCCGAAGGCTAACTAGTCCCCGATTGTCCAGATCTTGACTACGTATGTTAAAAAGTGTGTTTAAACGTTAACCGGACATTCCAGACCGTTCCGACATCCCGTTGGTGACCCATTACCCTAACTAATCAAGTACACATAGATTATACACAAAGTTCAAGCATAAAACACTTAGTTCGTATCAAAAATCTCATTTTTGTTATCGTAGGGCCGAACGTGGCTTTGAGTGGTCGAAGGTGGCTTTAAACTTCCACCTTCGCCCCCTTTTATGGTTCATTCGCCCCTTGGTTTCCAGGTTCGACCCCTGGGAGTCCACCTTCGACCGTTCGGCTGGTCGAAGGTATTCCAGGTTCGCCCCTGCTGTTAGATTTTCCCAAAAACGCGTCGAAAACATCCGAAAACATCACGAAACATCATGAGTTACAGCAGTCAAGCATCATTAACATATTCCTACGAAACCCTACCGATTTTACCCCAAAAATCTATCCGTTTTTACAAGTTTCCTAAAATAGTAAATTATGGAGATGTCACATCATCATGCATGAAATCATTACCCAATTAGGAAACTTTCTAAATTTAATCAATCATCAGCTCATCATACTTAAATCATCATGAACAAGAAACCCCTATCATAACCTTATCATAACCATCCAAAAACAAGCCCTAAATCTAACTAAAAACCCTTTTAATCGTCAAAACACCATCAACAATCAAAGGTAACATGTTTCAATCATAACCCATCATTAATAACAGCCCTAGGTTGTTATCATAACATCTATACAACAAGTAATCATCAAACAATGCATAATATCATATTAACACATGTTTAGTTTGCATAAAAACTCATTGTTTATGAATAGGTTTTATTTAGAAAGATATTAGGAAGGTTTTTACCCATAAAACATGTGGATATCAGATCTGGACCCTTGGGGTTTAGATGAAAACAAGTTAAAATTGTTTAAAAAGGATTTGGAATGAAGAACACACCTTAGATTTTCACTTGTAATGATTTAGAGAGTTAGGTTATGAAAAACAAGCTCAAAAACTCCTTCCCCAATGATAATAGCTGATAGAGAGTGTTTGGAGGCGTTTAGGGTTTGTGAAATGGTGAAAAATGGCTAAGGATGGTATTTATACCCAGTCCAGGTTCGCCCCTTTTATGTGGTCGAATGTGGAACTTTTCCACATTCGCCCATTTGTAATGGTCGAATGTGGAACTTTTCCACATTCGCCCACTTTGTTTCTACGTTCGCCCATTTTTCAAGTTCCATTTCCACGTTCGCCCACTATTTCCACATTCAGGTCATCAACACTTTTTAACACATGTCAACAGCACTTTTTAACACATGTTAACCTTTTCCCAGTTTGTCGTGTTTAACGCATTCTAACACATCTTAACACATAAGCATGCACCCATAGTCTATGTTTAGCATATTTAGGCACGTATAATCATTTGTACATCGTTTAAGCAAGTATAAGTATACAATCCACCACACGACCCATAATCTACACATATACTTAATTAGTTCATGTAATGTCACCAACAACGGAACCCGGTACTAGTGTATTCCCCAAAATGACTCCCAATGATCCTCCAGATCATTGAACCCTGGACAATCCTAATCTGACCCGACTCAACTAACCCAGTTAAGTTTGTTTATAAACGTTTCTCGCTAAGGTAGACTTATGTGTTCATAAAGTGTTGACTCAAACATGCCGGGTGTCACATCATCCCCCTGTTGAAAGAATTTTCGTCCCGAAAATTTCCCCAAGTCAAAGAGAACGAAGCGATAAAAAGAAAAATTTTCCCGGTCGTCACATCATCCCCCTGTTGAAAGGAATCTCGCCCCGAGATTCACTCTTCGACAGTAATGAGTGTCGACCTAACCCAAGTAACGTTTCCTAGAACACAAACGAAATCATAACCACGAACGAAAGATGATATCAACGAATACTCTATGCCGGGGAACCGCCCTCCCCAAAGTGAATACAAAACAATGAATCCTCCTGATCGAAGGCCTACTAGAGACTTACTATGATCGGTATAAATGATACACCGGTACCGTCCAAGTAACATCTCCAAAGGACCCACATCAGACTCATGAATGCAAAATGATGACCAAATACCAAACTGAATGCACACAATGAATACGAATCGCCAAACAATGTGAACGAGAATGAATACGAGCATAACGAGAATCAAGAAAAGAATACTCACCAGTAACAATGTCAGGATCCTCCTGGTTCTCCCTAGCGCCAATGACGTAGACATGACCACGAGTAGTTCGGCGCCACCTTCGTTCCCTGCACCACCTGCAGTCCCTTGATTCAGCTTAGGACAATCACGTTTGAAGTGCCCAGTCTCCCCACAGTTATAACACCCTTGGTTCCCCTGAGGGACAGGGGCAGGGACAACCGCTTGGCCTGGAACTGTCTGTAGATCGACTCTACAGTTTTTAGCAACATGGCCCACACGCTTACAGCGGTTGCAACGAAACTTCTCACAGCTGCCATAATGATGGAACCCGCATTGATTGCACTCCGGCAGTTTCCCCGTGTACCCGTCTTGCCTCTGGCCCGAAGACGATCCCAAAGCCTCAGTCTTCCTCACCTGTTGCTGCGGTTGACCCGAACTTGCACTCTTCCCAGCACCATCCCACTTTCGCTTGTTGTCCGCAGGGGCTTTCACAGCAGCACCCCTTGGAGGTAGGACGCCCTCAGCAACCTTCATGTTGGTCAGCTTGTGAGCTGCCCGAACAGTGGCCAACATAGTAGTGTGATCAGCAGCGGCAACAAGTCCAGCAACCTCCGGCACTAACCCAGCAACGTAGTGCTCAATCCTCCGGTACTCCGGTGTAGCCAAACCGGGGCACATCACAGCCAACTCGTTGTGCCTAGCAGTAAACTCCTCGATCTCCGACCCAACCATCTTCAGATTCCAAAACTCATGCTCCAACTTCATAATCTCGTCTCTTGGGCAATACTCTGCCCTCAACATCTGAACAAACTCGGTCCACGGCATAGCATTGGCCTCACCCAGGCCAAGGTTCGCAGTGGTGGAGTTCCACCAGGTCAACGCATGTCCCTCCAGTGTAGCAGACGCATACTTGACGCGATCAGCGTCGGGACAGTTACACATAGCAAACACCGACTCAATCTTCTCCATCCACCTAAGTAGTCCCACCGCTCCTTCAGTCCCATTGAAGAAATGGGGCTTACAGTCCATAAACTTCTTGTAGGTGCACCCAGACTGTCCCTGATTAGTGTTTCCCAGGGTCTGCTGAGCAGCCTGGAAAGCAGCCAACGCAACGTTCAACTGTTGCTGTAACATGTGCTCCAACTCTGCCTGAGTCATGGTGATGTTCCCACCACCTCGTCCACCGCCATTGCGACCCCCGCCGCCACCACGGCGTCCACCAGCACGTCCACCCGCGCGACCAGACATGTTCTGCCAAACATGAGACAAGACACTCAAAACCACCAACAGATCGAGCTACAAGTGACCCAAACGAATTTAGAACATGGTTCCAGCATGACCATTAGTCCGAACACGAAGTCCACCAAGATTTTCATGCATTTCAATTTATGATTTCGTGTGCACCCGAAATAACAAATCGCTCTACATGGTCCTCTAGGCGTGCTCCTAGCTAGAACTTCAAATCACCCGATACACACATTCCTAAAATAACGCGATACTGTGTGATGAGGACACCGACACCCCGACAAGGCTAGTATGTTTACCAAACGACACGACTCGTAATTATGTGTGACCGTCTAACGTGTGTGATACTCGGCTATAGACTAGACTCTACATGCAGTCCTAGTTCACTATAACCATTGGCTCTGATACCAATCTGTCACACCCTCAAATTTCCACGTGCGGGGTTTTACCGCGAGGCGCGTGACACACCAGGATCCAAGTCAACGGTCACAATAAACAACACTATATGATACGTAAAAAAAATGACCTAATCAAACCATTAAGTTTTCATAAATGATCCAACGCTGCGGAAGCGTAAAACTTTATTACAACGTGAAATCAAAAGTACGAAAATCTGAAAATACTAAATGAGATGCACATGAATCCTAGACGCCGTGAGACTCCGTGCGCCTATCGTCAGCTGCTACCTTAGCGACCTGAGACAAACATGCTAAAAACGTCAACAAATAATGCCGGTGAGTTCACAGGTTTTTAAGTAAAATGTTTCACGAACTTTTGAAAGACCATCATGATACTACCGACCGATGAAAACACTCGTTAAATGTTTGAACTTCATAACGAACCTCCCAAACGAACTATCGCCCACCGAAGATAACGAACTACCATCCCATGGTCAACGAACTGCTTTACCATAGCTAACGAACTACCATCCCATGGCCAACGAACTACTATAACATAGCTAACGAACTACCACATAGAGGCTAACGAACTACCGCACCACGGCTAACGAACTGCCACAACATAGGCCATATAATACGGAACATAAATGAATACCTTGAACCCAAATGAACATTCCCAAAACGTAGTGAATACATGAGTACCCAAAAACATAGTTGTCACGCCTTTTAGGAAAAACACATTTGACACACGTTTAAAGAACACAGCATGTTTTCTCCCCGAAATTGTAAAACCAGTAAAAGAGTGGGGCCGTGAAACTCACCTTAGAGTGCGTCTTCTGGTAACTAGAATTCCAACACGTGTATGATAATCCCAACTAATGACAACCTATCAATGAGTTTACATAAGTGTGATGACTATTAACCCGAAGGCTAACTAGTCCCCGATTGTCCAGATCTTGACTACGTATGTTAAAAAGTGTGTTTAAACGTTAACCGGACATTCCAGACCGTCCCGACATCCCGTTGGTGACCCATTACCCTAACTAATCAAGTACACATAGATTATACACAAAGTTCAAGCATAAAACACTTAGTTCGTATCAAAAATCTCATTTTTGTTATCGTAGGGCCGAACGTGGCTTTGAGTGGTCGAAGGTGGCTTTAAACTTCCACCTTCGCCCCCTTTTATGGTTCATTCGCCCCTTGGTTTCCAGGTTCGACCCCTGGGAGTCCACCTTCGACCGTTCGGCTGGTCGAAGGTATTCCAGGTTCGCCCCTGCTGTTAGATTTTCCCAAAAACGCGTCGAAAACATCCGAAAACATCACGAAACATCATGAGTTACAACAGTCAAGCATCATTAACATATTCCTACGAAACCCTACCGATTTTACCCCAAAAATCTATCCGTTTTTTCAAGTTTCCTAAAATAGTAAATTATGGAGATGTCACATCATCATGCATGAAATCATTACCCAATTAGGAAACTTTCTAAATTTAATCAATCATCAGCTCATCATACTTAAATCATCATGAACAAGAAACCCCTATCATAACCATCCAAAAACAAGCCCTAAATCTAACTAAAAACCCTTTTAATCGTCAAAACACCATCAACAATCAAAGGTAACATGTTTCAATCATAACCCATCATTAATAACAGCCCTAGGTTGTTATCATATCATCTATACAACAAGTAATCATCAAACAATGCATAATATCATATTAACACATGTTTAGTTTGCATAAAAACTCATTGTTTATGAATAGGTTTTATATAGAAAGATATTAGGAAGGTTTTTACCCATAAAACATGTGGATATCAGATCTGGACCCTTGGGGTTTAGATGAAAACAAGTTAAAATTGTTTAAAAAGGATTTGGAATGAAGAACACACCTTAGATTTTCACTTGTAATGATTTAGAGAGTTAGGTTATGAAAAACAAGCTCAAAAACTCCTTCCCCAATGATAATAGCTGATAGAGAGTGTTTGGAGGCGTTTAGGGTTTGTGAAATGGTGAAAAATGGCTAAGGATGGTATTTATACCCAGTCCAGGTTCGCCCCTTTTATGTGGTCGAATGTGGAACTTTTCCACATTCGCCCATTTGTAATGGTCGAATGTGGAACTTTTCCACATTCGCCCACTTTGTTTCTACGTTCGCCCATTTTTCAAGTTCCATTTCCACGTTCGCCCACTATTTCCACATTCAGGTCATCAACACTTTTTAACACATGTCAACAGCACTTTTTAACACATGTTAACCTTTTCCCAGTTTGTCGTGTTTAACGCATTCTAACACATCTTAACACATAAGCATGCACCCATAGTCTATGTTTAGCATATTTAGGCACGTATAATCATTTGTACATCGTTTAAGCAAGTATAAGTATACAATCCACCACACGACCCATAATCTACACATATACTTAATTAGTTCATGTAATGTCACCAACAACGGAACCCGGTACTAGTATATTCCCCAAAATGACTCCCAATGATCCTCCAGATCATTGAACCCTGGACAATCCTAATCTGACCCGACTCAACTAACCCAGTTAAGTTTGTTTATAAACGTTTCTCGCTAAGGTAGACTTATGTGTTCATAAAGTGTTGACTCAAACATGCCGGGTGTCACATTTACCAACATTTCGTGATGCATGTTATGCTCTTGGCCTCTTAGATGATGACAACGAATATGTAGAAGCTATCGAGGAAGCTCATTATACTGGTTCAGGATACTCTCTTCGTAATTTGTTTGCGACGATGTTGGTGTCTAATACCTTATCTAGGCCTGAGCATGTTTGGGAAAAAACATGGAAATACCTGTCAGATGGTATTATGCGTAGACACGAAGATTTATTCGATATTGAAGGTAAATAATTTACTTTTAATTCTTTTTGTCCCTTTTGTTTTATATTAATAATTACACTATCATTATCAGGGTTGTGTCTCACTGATGATCAAATCAAGAACATTACATTGCTTGAGATTGAGAAACAGTTGCCTTGGAATAACTCAAGCCTACGTAGATTTCCTTCTATGCCGTATCTTAATACTGATTCTATAGCAGCTGCAAATAACCGTTTGATTATTGATGAGCTGAATTATCAAGTAGGTTCGCTTGCTGAGGAATTTGCTACAAACTCACGTTCTTTAACTGATGAGCAGCGCTCAATTTTTGATGAGATCATTCATGCGGTGGACTGTAACAAGGGTGGTCTATTCTTTGTTTATGGTTTTGGAGGCACTGGTAAAACATTTTTATGGAAAACTTTGTCTGCTGCTATAAGATCTAAAGGACAAATTGTTTTGAACGTTGCATCCAGTGGTATTGCTTCTCTTTTGTTATCCGGTGGAAGGACGGCGCATTCTAGGTTCCGTATACCTTTGAATGTTACTGAACAGTCCTTGTGCGGTATAAAGCCAAATAGTGATGAGGCTGCTTTATTGAAACAAACTAAGTTAATTATTTGGGATGAGGCTCCAATGATTCATAAACATGCTTTTGAAGCACTTGATCGTACAATGAAGGATGTCTTGAAGTCAACTTCTTCACTTAATTCTGAGTTGCCTTTTGGTGGTAAGGTTATGGTTTTAGGTGGTGATTTTAGACAGATCCTTCCTGTTGTTCCCAATGGTAGTAGAAGAGATATTTTAAATGCCTCAATAACTTCCTCTCCTATTTGGAATAGTTGCAAAGTGCATACATTAACCAAAAACATGAGGTTAACGTTGGGTAACAACACATTTGAAACCGCAGAAACAAAACTATTTGCAGACTGGCTTCTTGAATTAGGTGAGGGTAAAGTTGGTGATTCAATTCATGATGATGAGGCAGATGTGGAGATACCAGATGATCTTCTTATTAAGGATTCATCAGATCCGATTTCAAGATTAATTGATTTCGTCTACCCTTCACTTCTTCAACTTTACAAAGATAAAGATTACTTTGGAGAACGAGCAATACTTGCACCTACAAACGAAGTAGTACATGAAATTAATGAAAGGTTTCTTGCGTTGTTACCTGGGGATGAAGTCGAGTATCTAAGCTCTGATAGTATATGTCAGATTGAGAACGCTAATAATCGTTCGCAGGAAGACTTATATTCTCCTGATGTCCTTAATGGTTTAAGAATTTCTGGGTTGCCTAATCATCGACTAACACTAAAGGTCGGTGTTCCCGTTATGTTGTTGAGAAACATAGATCAACAAAATGGATTGTGTAACGATACGCGATTACGGATCACCAAACTTGCAAAGCGTGTTATTGAGGCCGAAATCATATCAGGTGGAAACATTGGTATCAAAACTCTTATTCCTAGAATAAATCTGATACCATCTGATATCAAGATTCCAGTAAAGTTCCAAAGGCGTCAATTTCCAATAAGCGTATGTTTCGCAATGACCATCAACAAAAGCCAGGCTCAGTCTTTATCTAAGGTTGGATTGTATTTAAGAGAACCTGTATTCTCACATGGCCAACTTTATGTTGCTTTGTCAAGAGTAAAAAGCAGGGCAGGAGTGAAGTTACTTATACTGGATGATAATGGGAATGTGAAAACTAAAACCATAAGCGTGGTGTATAAAGAAATATTTAGTGATATTTGAATAAAATTTGTATTCGTTGTTTTATACTTTAATACAATATTTTTTCTGTATTTTTCTTATACGTTATAATTCCCTAAATAGATGTACGTCGGTGAACCGCGTGTATACGCGGGCAAAAATCTAGTATTATCTCATTTAAAAACTATCCATCGAATTTTGTTTAGCAGTGAATATAGTTCGTTAGATCTCTCAAATGGTCTAAATATTATCTTTTTTAAAAATTCTAAATCCATCCTTACAAAACATAATGTTGCAAATTATAACTGAAGATAAAAAAAGTGGACGAACCTGGAATTAATCTATTACAGGGACGAGTGAACTAGATCTTGACTGTTTCGAACCTAGGCTTAAACATGCACAAGGTAGAAAACCGTTAGGCTCATTATAGAGGAGGAGGGAGGGCCTCTCTATAACCACCCTCCGGCGTGAGGATAAGTATTTGTTTAGTGAGAGAAAGTGTGGTTAGGAGTGTAAGCATTTGTGTCTTGATTGTACTTTGATGGGGATATTTATAGTGGTCAGCAAAGTTGTACTTTGCTTCAGACCCCCCTTTGTACTATCCTTTAGAAGCTTTTGACTTCCGAAGATAACCTGTACTTTCATTAAGCTGGGATGACATGTTGCGGCTTCAGGCCATTTGCTCGTGTCTAGTTATTGAGCCACGGTATAATCTTTTATACATCTTCATGTCCTCCCAAGTCCTTAAGTTATTTTTAACTTGTTGGACTTAAGTGTGACCGAATCATGCATGCCTTGTGCCGCAATATAATCTTTTATACCTCTTCATGTCCTCCCAAGTCCTTAAGTTATTTTTAACCTTTTGGACTTGGGTCATGGCCGCAGCTGGCCGGGTGTGCTCCGGTAGCTAGAGAGTTTTTGGTGGCTTTGGGAATGACCGTCACGTGTCTTAACCATTTGACGAGACTGGCGTCGTGAACCCGGGCCACATGGATCGTTTCATAGCCACATGTTGTAATGACTGATGGGATGGCGGTTAAGTTTTCGAGACAATCTGGGCCGCTCATTTCGGCCAGCTGTTTTCCACCCCACGATCTGAACGGTTTGGCTTCTTCCCCTATATAAACCCTATGCTTTATTTTACTTTTACTGTTTCTCACTATTTTCCTCCTTTCATCCTCCTAATCTTCTAATATAAACCATCCGGTGCTCTGTCACAGGTCAAGGTTCTCGTCTTTTAAAGGTGCGTTTCATCTTCTCCTTCCTTCTTCCATCTTTTTTCACTTATTTACAGAGATGGTGAAGGATGACATGGGCGTCGCTTACTCCAAGTTAACTTCCGATAGATTGGCTCGGTTTATAGATGATTTTAGGATACCTCGTGACCTGAACCCACCTTGCCCAGCCCTACGGATACCATCTACCCTTTTCCAAGAGGGCAGTTTGGTTTTTATACCCAGGTCTGTGACTTTGCCAACTACCGGGTTCCATTCACAAAATTTTTTATGAAGGTTCTGAGATTCCATGGGGTTCACATTTCTCAGGTGAATCCCTTCGGCCTCAGCCGGATTAGCCATTTTGAGTTGTCTTGCCGGGCCTTGCAGAAAGGGGCGGACTTAAATGTGTTCCGATGCTTTTATAAAGTGAACAAGATAGGTAGCTGGTATACGTTTGAGCAGCGGCGGTCGTTGGAGAGTTGCCACGATTATCAAACGACCAGCCTTAAGAACTGGAAGAATCAATTTTTCTATCTTGATAACTGATGCTTAACCCCGGACATGGTTTGGTGTGATCGCTTTGAATCGTCGGAGTCGGATCTACCTAAGGGTTTTAGGTATAACCGAACCCTTTATCTTAGCCTTGCTGAAAATAAAACAAACATACAAAAATATTCGGAGCATGTCCTCGTTCTTGTGTGCATCAGTAGGAACTGGGACTTTCAAGACAGGTGGCCGGTGGTTTTGTACAACGGAGAGGGTGAGTGGAGAGCCGCGTCTTACCATGCCTTTTTTTTTATTTTTCTATTATTCTTCTAACTTTGTTTTTTTCTTTTTTTGTGCAGAGATGTCGCTGCTTGATTGTTTAAAGCTAACAACTTTTGATGACGCATCATTGGAGTGTTCTGATGTCGAACTTGGCAATAATCAGCCGATTATAAACCAAATGGAGAAGGTTCACCAACCCATCACTCCGGTCGAAACTCCGGGGACCTATGCTAGTGGCGCTGCGGGTGATGGTCAGACCACGGGGGTCATGACCGAGACTATTGAGGCCGTTAAGACTGCTGAGGGTCTTCCTCTTCCGACTGTCAACGTTGTCCAACCAAACCCTTCTGCCAGCACGGGCCCCCAAACATCCAAGCCTTCCCATGTGTCTAAGTCTCCTTCCAAAGATACTTCTGGTGATGCCGAGGGCCGTGCCCTATAGGATACTTCTGTTTCCCGAGGATCGGGTAAAGGGAAAAGAAAGTATGCCAAAAGTACCGCGGCTAGCACCAAGACACCGAAGAAGAAGTTGAGGTTTTTGCAAAAGCCCCCAGAGGTATTTTCTAATCTTTTACATAACCTTGAAACCATCTGTTTAGGGGTCAATCCTCCCGTGACTCGGCTCCGGTACTAATGGTGGATCATCCTCAAGTCGGCGGGAGCAGCGGGAATGTGGTGATTGATGAGGAGGATGAGGAAGAAGAGGAAGAAGAGGAAGATGATCCTTTTGACGGGCTTCATAGCCCGGTGGTTGACAAGACTGTTAAGCCTGGAGCTTTTTCGGCTAGTGAGTTTACGCAATCTCCCCTTCTTTCTCAGACTAATGTGGGGGATAATGATGGTACCCCCCCCACAATGGTTCGAGACTGAAGCGTTTTCACTATATGGTTTTGTGTTGGATCAGTTTCTTGTTTTAACAGGTTCTTATCATGAACACTTGTATATTTAAACTATCAAAGTGATTTGCACAGCGGATTGTAAGTTAAGTGTTCAAGTTAAAGATGTACTTTTGAACAGTAATAAATACTCCCCCTTGAGTTATGAAACTAATGTAGTAAGTGAGAATCTAAAAACAGTTAATGAATAAAACAGTAAATGCTTCAATGATTCTCAGATATAATGGAAATAATAACTACAAAAAGGAATATCTAAAATAGTGGGATGAACCCATCTATTTATAGACTAAATGTAACCGTACAAGAGAAGTATTGAAGCAATATAATAAGTAGAAATACTACAACAGGCTGTAGCATTGGTACTTGTACAAAAGATCTAAGAATACTAATATTTAACTAAACTACTGAAGTTCAAAGGCGGTGGGAAGATTCCATCAAAACATCTGATGAGTGACAAACTACTAATGAGTAGTTTGTCTTCAGCAGTTCTTCAGTTGACTTGTCTGGTTTGACTTCAGAACCTTTGATCATTACTCTTCAGCACTTGATATTTTTCTTCTTCAGCACTTTGAATCTTGTTCTTCAGCAGTTTCCATACTTAGCATTTTTGGCAGAATAGGAATTAGACTAAGGTTTGCAAAAGTGGTTTCTTCAATCCTTTTTATCCTTACAATCCCCCCTGGATTGATGAAGCCAAAACCTTATCTAATCCTTTATTCTCTTTTTCTGCCATAAAGCATCTTCCAAATTTCTCTAAACATGGAAGTCTTGAGTTGTTGCAGTTGTTCACTTGTAAGAGATCCTTGTTTTGGTTCAAGATGTTGGATTGTGAGCAGGTCTTTTGTGGAAAGTTTCTTCAGTTCAGTTATGGACTTGAAGACCTTGCTTGAACGATCTCTTCTTGTGATCAATACTGAGTTTGAATCAGTAAATGACCATCTCACTATATTCTCCTTAGATTGGTCAAAGTCTAAAGTGTAGGGGACTAAGCTAGTCTCCTGGGTTGATCCTGAGTGAGGAATGTTTTATACTTCAGTGACCCTCAGGTGGGATTCTCTTCCTTCTTCAGTATGCACAACATCAGGTATATCAAAAGTAGGGAGATGGTGTTCAGTGATTACCTTAGTGTGCTTTTTGTCTGTTATTGTTTGTTGTATTTGGTAAGCAAATATGGAAGGATCCCTGAATTGTGTTAGCAGAGACTTTTCTTCAATCACAAAGTCTCCTTGTACTACTGTATTGCCTTCATGCAATACCATCTTGAAATCAGTGTTTATGATCTCATCTGGCTTCTTTTTGGTAGCAGGCTTTGATGTTGATTGTCTTGCACCAGAAGTTCTAACTATTGAAGTTTGTGATACTTCAGAAGTTTTGAACTTCTCTGGATTTGCAGCCTTATCAGCCTTGAATCTTTTATAAGTGTCATACAAAGTGTCTTCTCTCCATTTTAACATTGAAGCTTTTGAACCTAATCCATTGGCTACCAACTCTTCTATGACCTCAGCTCTCTTTGCCTTTCTGTCTTTTTCTGTGGCAAGTTTGTCGGATACAATCTGAGCTCTTCTTGTAAGTTCATCCATAGAGAGCCCTTTGAGTGAGTACTTTTTAGTTTTGCTGTTCTTGGTGATGTAAGACATCAGTTGTTGTCTTTTATCTTCCTCGACAACTCTTTCTAGCTTTTCTAACTCACCCAACTCTTGTTCATATTTCTCAAGCTTTTCATTGTAGCTCAAGTCATCCCTTGCTTCTAGGCTGTTCCAAATCTTATCTTCCTTGGCCTTTGATGTGTTGCCAAATGCATCACATTTATATATTAGTTTTGTATAGTTTTTAATCGTTTATCGTTCGTTTATATCGTGTCTTAGATACTTAATTGTGTCTTGGTGTTAAGCAGGTGTTCGTGGGCTAAAACGAGAGAAAAAGAGCTTAGTTGGAGAGGAGACGAGCATTCGATGAAATTGGAAATCAAAAAAGAAACAAATCTGGAAGAACTGAAATTAGAGACCCTCTAATTTCAGTAGAAGTTATTCGCGGGTCTCCAGGAAGTAAAATAGAAGAAAATGACGAGTTTACCCTTAATGAATTGTGGTAATTACTGAAGATGCCCTCGCGACATTTTTAGGTTGTTAGAGACCCTCTAATTCCAGTAATAGTTATTCATGGGTCTCTAATAACTTCCAGACCCATAAAAAGCCTATTTCCTTGGTAAAAACCTAATCAGCTGTTTGGGGATGCTATCTTCGACTTCCAGAGCTTCCAAGGGGCGATTTTGAAGACTTTTTGCAGTTCCATTCATTCCAGTTGATGCCAGAGCAATCCAGAACAAGTTTTGAAGCCGAAATCATGAAGATGCAAGGCTAATCATCTTGCGGTTTCTCCGGGTGAACGATTTGGTTATTTTATCAATTGTTTTATGTTTGATACTCATTATTTGGATTAGATTTTGTGAACACCTTAACGGTCTTTGCGTCTAATTGTATGTTTGACTGATCTAGACAGTTTGGTTGATTAATATTATTGCATTATGTTATCGTATCTTGGTTTTCTTGCACTAGGATTAATTTAACTTTGCAATTAATGTTATGATAGCTGAATTGGGTCGAATAACTTAAACAAAGTCATGTCTATGTGATTTCC
This sequence comes from Ambrosia trifida, assembly GCA_028751855.1. Taxonomy (NCBI): domain Eukaryota; kingdom Viridiplantae; phylum Streptophyta; class Magnoliopsida; order Asterales; family Asteraceae; genus Ambrosia; species Ambrosia trifida. The sequence continues at coordinate 15,516,064 of CM054131.1, forward strand.
TAGATAGGGTATTAACATAATTCAATTGATAATTACCGAATCAGAAACCCGGAGTGACCGTTTTTCCATATTATTGTTTTTCTTAAAAATCAATCATCAATCCGTTTTGCAGCACTGCAGCACTTTTACATTAAACTTCATAAAATTACTTTAGTTAATCTTAATTTAATTAGAAATTAGTAACTTAGCACTTTCCACAAACTCCATGAGGTTCGACAACCCTACTTCCTATACTGCAGTCAGTTGTAGCTAAGGAGTAGTTTTTATTTAGTTTTTTATTAGCACTTCGACACGCGATCAGCCTTCTTCTGAGCTGCAATTAAACTCTTCTCCAACAGTTCCTTTGACATTGAGATAGGAGCAGGGTTTAAGATAGTTGTTTGAGTGGGTGTAGGCCTTGGAATGTCAGTTGGAATGTCTTCAGTTGCCTTAGAAGGCTGTTCAGTTTGAATGACGGAAGTGTTAACTACTAAAGTGTTGATCAGGCTATCAACTACTGAAGGATTGTCTTCAGTACTTTCTAGGACTTCAGCAGTTTCTTCAATATGGCCTTGGGATTTCTTAGCTACTTCTTTAGCTTCTTTAAGGAGCCTATCTTGATTTTCTTTTTGTTTTTGGGCATCCTTTTGTTGTTGTGCCTCTTTTGCCTTTGTACTGGCTTAAAGTGGCAGTGTTGGTTCCTTAATCTTCTCCCCCTTTTGGCTTCATCCACTTCTAGAAACCAAACAGGTAAAGAAGTTCCACCACATAACTTAGCAAGTTGTCTTGTGTTGTTGTCTATCTTCTTTGACATCTCACTGATTTTGTTGTTGATCATCTCAAATTGAGTGTTGGTCTGCAACTCCAAAGCAGTTGTAAATGATTTGAGATGTTGAGAGATTAGGGTGTTCATCATCTGGTATACGGGATCAGCTGGGCTGCATAGGTGGTTCAAGTCTATGCTAGATGATCCAGTGAATTGGGTAGGCTTTTGAAGTGGAGGGGGTGTTTTTGGGTGATCTTCAGTATGAACTGGAGATGCCACTTTAGGGGAATCAGGGTTCAAGTGGTCTTTAACCTGATCTTTTGAGACCAGCTCTTTGAGCTTAGAGACATCAGATTCAGGACCTTCACAAGTAGCCGTCAATTCATGTTGTGGAGAGTTTGAATCATCATCCAAATCAATAGAATCATCTGAATCTCTGCTGATATTCTTAATGAGAATATCATCAGTTGTATCATGAGCTAGGCCCAACCTAGTTTTCTTATGAACCTCTTTGTCTTGGTGTTGAGGTTTTCCTACTTCAGGCATAAAGCCTTCATTAGTAGTTGTCACATTTGAGGTCTTAGCTATGTTACTTTTGTCCTCAAATCCACCACTGGATGGTAAATGAGTAGTAGTAGCCTCAAATGTACCTAAAGTATCTAAGTTTGGGCTTAGACACCCTGGTTCATCCTCATCTCTTGGGATAGGGCTAATAACATCCACCACAACCCACAATAACCAAGAAGAAAACTGTTTGTTTGTTAACGTCTGCGTAACCTAACAATAAACAGAACCAACCACAACCCACCATAACGATAACCGATCACAACCCACCATAACCATAACCAACCGCAACCCACCATAAACACCCCTTAGTATGATTCACTGCCTTATGTTGTCGTTTATTGAATTTAATATTCTGTTTTTAAATTTGATTTTCAGCTTTGTGCGATCGTCTCTCACCAACATTAAAGTTTTGTTTATTTTTTCTATTGTAATTTGACTTGGGTTTTTTTTTTTCTGTTTGTCAACTAAAATTAAGATTTTGCTTTACTTTGGCTTATATTCTGATCATAGAAGTTGATTATACAATAAACATATTAACTTCATCTGCATAAACTTGACTTCATCTTTAAAAATCATGGCAAAATCTGTTCCCGTGGAGGAGGGGAAGAGGAGGGCGGTGGCGTCAGGGGGATGGGAGGGATGAAGGTAGCGAAGGGTAGGGAGGAGGGCGGCGGCGTCGGGAGGAGGAGGGCGGCGGCACCGGAGGGAGGAGGGCGGCGGGGGAGGGGGATGAGGAGGAAGAAGAAGAGAAGAAGAAGAAGAAGAAGAGGAAGAGGGGGAGAAGAAAGAAGGAGGAGGAATGGAGGAGAAGAAAGAAAAGAACTCTGCTGAAGAAGAAAAGAAGGAGAAGAACCTGGAAGACTTTGGTCCAAGTCTGCACCAAGAAGAGGTCAGGAAGACTTTTTTAGTGAAATGTCTTCAAAAAATAAACAAGTTGCGTGTCCCAAATGTCTGCTCGCGTCTGCGCGGCGCAGACAGAAGTGGTCAAAAACACTTCTGAGAAGAAAACAAACACCACCTAAGTGTATCCTCTAAATATGTAAATAGGAGAAATTGTCTAATCTAGTTTTTGAATTCTTTTGAACAATTCAAAAATTCAATTTGTTAATGTTGTAAGAGATTTATATGTATGAAGATCCTTGTTGTACATGTAATATCTATATGTGCCGCTCCGGGTGTCATGAATAGGGTGTAAATGAGTTGAGCTCAGCTCGAGGCCGTCTAAGCTCGGGATCCGCTCACTTAATTTACGATCTCGAGCTCGGATCGTTTCGAGCTTTATATCTTTAGCTTGAGCTTGGTTCAAGTGAACGACTTAACTTGTTCACAACATGTTTTATATTTGTCATTCCTAGCAAACATGATATATGAAATGCAATGAATCTAACCATTCCAAAAGCAACTACATGATCATTCCATTCCATCTGATGAAAATAGTGAAATCACCATTATCATAAAGGATACTTTATGACTTTGAAAAGTAAACCCAAAATAAAGCGATACTTAATTACCAAGTTGTTGCGTGTGGCTTTTGAGGAAATTATAATGTTATTTAATTTCAACAGTTGGATTAATTTTATCTAAAATTCTAAAAGCTATGTAAATTTAAAAGCAAACCAGCAGCCACAATTATTTGTTTTTAATCATATCAGTAGTATCAAAAATTTTCAAAACAATTAAATTTATGATTAGCGAATACGGGTGGCGCCGGTTCGACTCGGATGGGAGGCGAGGTTTTACCAATTATTCCACGGTCGTGTTTTCGGGCGGGTGGAGGTTGCGTTTCCGCGCATCTGGGAGAGCCAAGAGGCTGCCAGTGGTCAAGTAGTCGACCTTGGCCACAACGCCCGGTGTCACGGTGATTGGCACATCGTTCCTTACCGTTCAAAAAAAATTCCTTTGCAATTAAGAAAATCACATAGTTTGATTCCATAAAGTAAAAGATTGTGAAAATACTTTATGTCGACATTCTATCGACTTTAATACCTCCGTGTGTGTTCTTGCCAACTTTACCTTAATATACATTCTTTGGTTTCATATCATCTTACTTTCTTTGCAATCATCTGGTGGAAAAATTTAAAAAAAGATTTGATTCTTTAGGATCTGTCAAGCATAAGCATACTTTCAATCAATGGCTTCTTCAAGTTCAAGCGTTCACAACAAGAGCTGCTTGTATGATGTGTTTCTAAGCTTCAGCGGTGAAGACACCCGCAAGACCTTTGTTGATCATCTTTATGTTGCTCTTGACCAACGTGGTATTCACACCGGCCTTCAAGGACGACCTTAGACTCCAACAAGGAAAAAAGATCAGTGATGAGCTCTTACAGTCCATTGAAGACTCGAGATGCTTCATTATTGTTTTCTCCAAAAACTATGCATCATCTTCATGGTGCTTAAATGAGCTTCTCAAGATCATGGGGTGTCATACGAAGAACAAGCAGACTGTTTTGCCCGTGTTCTACGATGTGGAACCGTTTGAAGTCCGAAAGCAAACTGGAGCAGTTGGAGAAGCCCTTGACATACATACGAACAAGGATCGATCAGAGGACGTTGGACAATGGAGGAAGGCTCTTAAAGCAGCAGCTGATTTGTCTGGTTGGGATGTCAGGAAAACTGCTAATGGGTAATTAATTCCTTCATTATATATCTCATGTTCTATTGTCAAAAAATTTGAGTCTAGTTGAAAGATGAACACTGAAAATATTAATTATTCACGTGGGTTATTGTCTTATTGAGCAATCCAGTTGAATATTCTTCTTTGATCTACAGACATGAAGCACAAGTCATCAAATTAATTGTTGAATGGGTTTCACTTGAGTTACGGTCCATTAATACGGGGGTTGACGAGAATTTAGTAGGCATGGAACATAGGATGCAAGCTCTCGATCCATATTTAGATATCGATATGGATGATGTTCGCATGGTAGGGATCAAGGGCATGGGAGGTGTTGGTAAGACAACTTTGGCGCGAGCTATTTTTGACAAAATATCCTTTAATTTCGAAGCTAAAAGCTTTGTTGAGGATGTGAGGGAAAATTCAAAAGCTCCTTTGTTGGGTATGAAGAAGTTGCAAGAACAAGTGCTAAGAGATGTATTAGGGGAAAGCATTAATGTAAGTAGTGTTTATCAAGGGACAAAATTGATAAAAACGAGGTTGTGTGGTAAAAAAATTATTCTTGTTCTTGATGATGTGGATCATAAAGACCAACTTGAGGCGTTAGCTGGTGAGCCTAATTGGTTTAAGCACAGAAGTAGAATTATTATTACAACAAGGGATGAACAAGTGCTTCATGCACATAGAGTGAAATGGATATGTGATGTCAATCTATTATCGAAAGAGGAAGCGATTAGTCTCTTTCGTAGGCATGCGTTTCGAGAAGATACTCCAACCGAAGAGTATGAAATGCAGTCACTCGAAGTTGTACATTACGCTGCTGGTCTTCCCTTAACAATCAAAGTTTTGGGTTCATTCCTTTGTGGTAAAAACAAGCCTGAATGGATAGATGCAATAGCAAGACTCAAAAAAATTCCTTTAGAGGAAACTCTTAAAAAACTTGAACTAAGTTATGACAGCCTTGAGGATGATTATAAAAATATTTTTCTAGATGTGACATGCTTCCACAGATATAGGAATTTAGGCGAAGCGATAAAAATGCTTGACTGTTGTGGATTTCATGCTAGAAGTGGTTTAAGAGTTCTTCAACAAAAATCTCTCATAACGATTAATAAACGGAACTGGATAGACATGCATGACCATATAGAAGAAATGGGCAAGAATATTGTACGTCGTGAGCATCCGGATGAGCCCGACAAGCATAGCCGATTATGGTTTAAGAAGGAAATCGAACATGTCTTGGCTAATGACTTGGTAAGAGTCCATCTTACTTGTAAGTTGGAAATGGAATGGCAAATTTTCCATTAGTTATGTGTGACACAAGTCTTATGACGCTATTATTGAATTACAGGGTAGTGAAGCAACAAGATGTATAGAGCTAGAAACCACTACTGGTATTTTTTTTGGAAGGTCTTAGAAACATGAAGAAACTTAGATGCCTTATTGTGAACCGTGGAGTGTATGGTATTTCTAATAACTTTGTGAAGATTGAAGAAACACGACGATACTTTCCAAATTCGTTACAATATCTATACTGGGGCAAATACCCTCATTGGTGTTTACCAAAAACATTTGAAGCAAATAATCTTGTTGCACTTGAAATATTCAATAGCAAACTTGAACAACTTTGGGAAGAGAGAAAGGTAACATGGTTTATTGATTGTTATTTAATGTTATAACAATATATGCTCTGTAGATTTAGATACCACTTCTTGTATGTTGACACCCACCACCACCTATACAATGCGTATAGGACAATACGCCTAGTATAGGTGTTGAATCTTTTAAAAAAAGATTTTGTTTTATAATTTGATTTTTTTAATTTATAAAATATGTTTTTGTTAATAAAATTGGACCGTATAGTTGTAATATTTTTTTTTATAAAATTTGATTTATTTTTTATAAAATATGATTTTGTTTACAATTAAAACTTATTTATTTATAAAAATGGATTTTAATTTATTTAATGTTTTTGTTTAGTTTAATTTTTTTTAAACAAATTTGTTGTATACAATAATTTTATAATATTCATTGTTTTAAACAGTCACAAAACACTCTTTTTTATAGTAAATATGTCAAACATTAATGAAGTATTCGAAGTAAACGTATCATATGTATTCAATCAAATATTAAAACATTACAAATATAATTAAATATATACTATACCTATACTATATCTACATGCATATACAGGACCTACACGGGGATGGTTCATTTCAGAAGAGGTTTTAGTGCGAGAAATGCGAGAAAAAGATAAATAATTCATTTTTTCAATTTTTTAAAAATTTAAAAATATAAGAAAATAGTTGAAATGTGTTGTTTGTACATCTATCTTGAAAATAAAATAAGTAGATGAAGCAATTTCATTAATTTATATAACCTACACATGTACAAATTTTGTGTAGGAACATTACCTACGCATAATATAACACATGTGTAGGAAAGAGTTTAATCCTTAATAAAACATTTGATTGCATTAATTTTATTGTTTTTTGTATATATATCATAAACAATGATTTATAAAAAGCAAACACTTCAAAGATATATGACATTATTAATAAAAATTAAGATTTAGATTTCTTCTCGCACTAATACCCTCTTTTGAAAATAACATAACCCGGACCTACACTATACGTATACTGCATGATAATTTTTCAACATTGGTTGATAAAATACCGTTAATGTATAAAAAAATTTAAATTACATTAATTGTTATAAATTTTTGTAAAACAAAAAATATTGTATAAAAATTAATTAAAAAAACTCTTTAATACCAATTCCCCTACTTTTAATTTTGTTTTATTTTCATCTTATAATAGGATGAAGAACCTCAGAATCCTTAGTTTAGGTTATTCTAAGATAAAGAGGCTTGACCTTGGGCTGGTGCCCAATCTTAAGAGATTAGATCTTAAACATTGTGATGATTTGGTAAAACTATATGTGTATGGTGGATGTTTAAAAAGCCTTGTCTATTTAAACCTAAGTTACTGCAAGGGTTTGAAATCTTTATCTTTTGTCAAGCTGTTTGAATCTCTTGAGGTTCTTCATTTAGAGCGATCAGCTCTATGGGAATTCCCGGAGTATATAAGCACGTGGCACTCCATCAATAGTTTGCAAGAGCTGAATCTTTCGAGTAATCCCTGTATAGAAGAAATTTCCTCGTCAATTGGAAATCTTCATAAGCTTGTCTCTTTAAATCTCAGCTACAATAAACTCAAGAGTGTTCCAGGAAGCATTTGTAGTTTACAACATTTGACAACTCTTAACCTTTCTTATACTGGCATAGAGGAATTGCCAGAGGAGCTTGGCCAACTGGAATGTTTAGAATACCTTGATTTAAGTTTTACAGAAGTTAAACATCTCCCTGGTAGCATTTGTAAGTTGAAACATCTCAAAACCCTACTTTTATGTTGTTTGTATCTTGAGAAGTTACCTGGGGATGTTGGGCAATTAGAATCTTTAGAGGTATTAAATTTAGCATACTGCCGTAATTTAAAAGAAATCCCCAACAGCATTTGTAAGTTAAAATGTCTCAAAGAGTTGAACCTTAATGTATGTTCAAGGCTTTCAAAACTGCCAGACGAACTAGGAGATTTAAAAGATTTACAAGAATTAGATGTAAAGGAGACTGGCATAACTCAGCTTCCACAGAGCCTTTCTTTATTGAAAGGGTTGAAAACCCTTGATCTTTCAAGGTGTAAACTTCTTCAGCAGTTACCTGAGTATGTTGGGCAATTAGAACCTTTGGAGGTATTAAATCTATCATTTTGCACTCATTTAAGAGAAATCTTTGTAACTTGAAATGTCTCAAAAAGTTGCTGCTTCAAGGATGTAAGAGGGTTGAAAAGCTGCCTGAGGAACTAGGAAATTTAAAAAGTTTAGAGGAATTAGATGTTCAGAATGCTCCTGGCATAACTCACCTTCCACAGAGCCTTTCTTTATTGAAAGGGTTGAAAATCCACAGATCCGAATCGAAAGTTCAAGTACCAGATGATGATGGTTTTATTCAGCTATGCTCCAAGTATGATATTAAGAAGCGTCAAATACAGGGTTTTCAACATCTAAAAACCCTTCACCTTAGCAAATGTGTCATAGAAGAAGTGCCTGAGGCCCTTGGGCAATTGGAATGTTTAGAAGAGCTAGATTTAAGCTATACAGATGTTAAACATCTCCCAGATAGCATTTGTATGTTGAAGCATATGAAAAAACTAATTCTTCAACATTGTGTATTGCTTCAGAAGTTACCTGATGAAGTTGGCCAACTAGAATCTTTAGAGGAACTATAGTATAAGAGATATTCCGGGCAGCATATGTATGTTGAAACAACTGAAAATTATGGACCTTCGTCATTGTTTCTGTCTTGAGAAGTTACCTGATGATGTTGGGCAAATAGAATCTTTGGAAGAATTATATCTGATAAGGTGCTATAATATAAGAGAGATTCCGAGCAGCATTTGTATGTTGAAAAATCTCAAAAAGTTGGAGCTTGAAGGCTGTGTGAGGCTTGAGAAACTGCCCGACGAACTCAGAGAATTAAAATGTTTACAAGAAAAGTCTTTGTTGAGAAACAAAAGAATAGTCTTCTTCCATGGAGAGGTACTTCCTCTCTCAGAAGTCAGTTCCAAGAAACAAAAGAACCATTAGAAAGGTACTTCCTCTCTCAGAAACTAATATGATTATTGTAAATGAATAATTACACGAGAAAATGAAATATGTCATGAATCCAAATAAACCATAATTTTTGACTTTGAGAGTTAACATAGTGAAATTAGCACATTTGGTATACGTGCTTTACTAATTTATGATTTATTTTAACTTTGAGGTTTGCAAATATTCATATAATCAGGTCTGAATGTGTAACACGTTACTTGTGCTTCTGATGTCGCTGATCTAATGACGCATTTAATTTGCTCACTGTTGTATTCTGATCTAACTTTGCTAAACTGATCACAGATAAGTGGCTCGATCTGTGAGGGACACAGTGGCTCGATCAAGAATTCAAAATTTGACAAATTTAAGCTTCATCACTGTTATAAAATGTTAAGCAATTGGAAACTTTTGTGCCACACTGAACTATACTGCTACTAATACAAAATGGAATAACACACGTCGACTTTATTAAAGATTTTACTTTTGTTTAATATGAGAATGGGAAATTTGACTCCAAAAGTCAAAGTTCATGGAACAGAATCACCTTTCTATTTCTATTATGTGCATGAATGAAAATAATAATAAACAACCAACTTTACCATTGAAGACCTTTAATATAAAATGAAACTAAATCAAGAAGATCCAACGTATCATCCAAAATAACATGATTAACTGTAATCACTCTCAGTTAACAGGTATGTATCACGTATGTTCCTCCAATATAGAGTGAACTTGTAACAATGACATGTTTTTCGTATTTATAGTATTGTTACAGTATGTACTGATTATTTAACCATGGAATTTGTCTTTCAAAGTTGCGAAAACTAAAAAGATATGTTCTTTGGCATATGAGTTCTGAGCTGAAACATGACTGTTCAAATACAGAAGTCATTCAAGTCATTATGAAATTAACATCTGTTTATAAATAAACAGATTTATTAGCAATTGTATTATGGGTTGGGTTATTCTACAAAGGCTACAAAAAATGAGAAGGGTGAGAAGCCACTAGAAAATGACATGTGTCCAAAGGATTAACAAGTGGGATGGGTAATTTTGTCAAAAACATATGCACATGCAAGTCACATGCCATTTCCAACTTCATTTTTAAATGCCGGTAACTTTTTTATACGTCATCCGTTTTTAAAAAAAATTATACCATAAAATTGAGCGTCGTTTTATCTTTAATATGAGTACCACATTGTATACTTTTGAAAAAAAAAATTCAAAACCTACTTGCGTAAGACACAATGGAATGTAAAACACAATAAACACCAATTAAATATAGGGTATAAAACATAATCAAGAGTCTAGTAAAACACAATGGACGACATACCAAAGACACAATGAATAGAAGACTAAAACACAATGAATACTTTTGAAAAAAAAAAGTTGAAAACCTAGTTGCGTAAGACACAATGGATGACATACGAAAGACACAATGAACAAAAGACTAAAATGCAATGAATACTTTTGAAAAAAAAAAGTTAAAATCCCAATTGTGTAAAACACAATGGACGACATAATAAAGACACAATGAACAGAAGATTAAAACACAATGAATACTTTTGGACAAAAAGTTGAAAACTCAGTTGCGTAAGACACAATGGAGATAACGTAAAACACAATGAGTACCAATTAAATATGCAATGAACAATAGGGTATAAAACACAATGAACAGTCTAATAAAACACAATGGACGACATATAAAAGACACAATGAACAGAAGACTAAGACACAATGAATAATAGACTTAAACACAATGAACAACATAATAAAACACAATGTACGCCTAAATAAAAAACTCATTTGCGTAAAACATAATTAAAAGCATACTAAAAACGCAATGGACAAAGTTAAATCATGTGTAGACTAAAAAAACATAAATAACATATTTATAAAGCACACATGCATACTATAACACAATGAACGTGCAGAAGACACAACGGAGAAAAAAACCCATTTAGCACGATTTTTTTTTTAATTTTAATGTAGCAATGTGGTACTCATATTAAGGATGAAAAACGCTCGTTAATATGGTGAAATTTTTTTGAAAAAAAAATGTCGTATGAAAAAGTTATAGACGTTTTAAAATGATGGGGGAATTGACATGTGCATTGCATGTGGAGAGAGAAAGTCAACAAATGTGGTTTTCCTTTTATGCATTTTCTCTAATTTATTATTTATTTTTTTCAAACAAACCAATCTCAACTCTTCAAATATATGATCAATGGATCACAATCTTTCTCACCCTTCCTAGAAAAAGTGTCTTGTGTATTTGATGTTAACCCTTATAAGTACATTTATATTTACATTTATGTTTGTATATTTGCCATGTATATCTCTCCTACAATCAAGGAGATCTTTGTACTATATATTCCTTTGACTTAATGAGAAGAGGCAAGCAAATTATTATTCAATATCGTATCATATGCCTATTGATCCTCCCTAACCCTAATCGTCGGCTTCTTTCTTCTGACCGCTGCGTCGCCGGCTTCTTCTTCTACATTCTTTCTGTCGAGCCTTTATCTCTTCTCCATGGCCTCTTCCCCTTTACACCCCGCTCTCACCGTAACTAACATTAAAACTCATGTCCCCCTTGTCTTAGAAAAAGACTCACCCCACTATACCACATGGCAAACCCTCTTTCGTGTCCACTGCCAAGCGTATGAGGTGTTGAATCATCTTTCTCCCAAACCTCCGATCGACACCCAGCCAGCCCCGTCTGACCCAGTTGCAGTCGCAAAAGCTGAAGCAGCGGTTGAAACTCTTTGGAACCGACTTGATGCTATCGTACGTCAATGGATTTATGCTACCATCTCTCAACCCCTCCTCCACATCATACTTTCCCCGGGTCAGTCGGCCTTTGAAGCCTAGTCTGCCATTGAATCCGAATTCACGGATAATCAAACCGCCCGCGCCATTTTTCTAAGTCAAGAATTCGCCTCTTTATGCCTTGAAAATTTTTACAGCATGAATGACTATTGTCAACATGCCAAACATCTAGCCGACCAACTCGCGAGTGCGGGCTCCCCAGTCACCAACCGTATGCTCGTCATTAAAATCCTCACCGGGTTGACTGAGCAGTATGACAGCATCTCCACTCTCCTACAAAACCGTGACCCTTTACCGGACTTCAATGAAATCCGGTCTCGCTTAAACATGGAAGAACAAAAGAAAAAGCAGCAGGTAACTCGTGGCTCTCATGCCGCCGCCACAGCTCTCGCAGCCACATCTTCTGCAGCCGACCAAAACCCTTCACCGAACACCTACTTCCCCTCAGCAGACCGTGGCCGCGCTCTCTCTCGTGGGCGTGGTCGCGGACGAGGCCGTGCACCATCTGGCCGAGGCAACCCCAACCGTTACCCATCCTCATCTTCTAACCCATCTCACCCCTACCTTGTTTTCCCGAGCAACTGGACCACTTCCCAATGGGCTAGTCTGCTCAAAAACAACAACACATCCCAACCACCCTGCCCCTATCTCTCCAAACCCAACAATCAATCTTCTCAAGGCATCTTAGGCGCCCGCCCTGACCAGGCTCATCTCACCACTTATACACCCACTGACATCGAGCAGGCTTTGTACTCTCTGGCACTAAATCAATCGGACAATGGGGTTATGGACACTGGTGCATCTTCTCACTCTGCCAATGAGCAAGGTATATACTCTCCATCTAATTTTAATACTTGCACTAATAAAAATATTATAGTTGGTAATGGTATGACTATCCCTGTTTTGGCACAAGGCAACCAAGTTTTACCACCACCATACCCACCCCTCAAACTAAACAATGTCCTTTTTGCTCCCAAATTAATTAAAAATCTTATATCTGTCCGTCGCCTTACCACTGATAACTTAGTTTCTGTGGAATTTGACCCATTTGGTTTTCTTGTGAAGGATCTCAAAACATGGGCTCCTATCCTACGATGCAATAGCACTGGTGATCTTTATCCACTGACTGAGCCACTTCCCCTATCCTCCTCCACTCCTTCCACCTTTGTTGCTGTTTCTCAAGATCGCTGGCATCAACGTTTGGGTCATCCTGGCGACAACTTATTAAAACCTTTGAATTTATCTCCTTTTGTTGATTATAGTAAACTCAATAAAACACTTTGTCAATCTTGCATTTTTGGCAAAAGTGTTAAACTGCCATTTTATGATTCAATTAATTGTACTCGTTTTGCTTTTGATATTGTTCACAGTGATCTATGGACCTCACCCGTACTGGGTACGGCTGGGCACAAATATTACATATTGTTTTTGGATGATTTTACTAACTTCATGTGGAGATTCCCACTTGCTACCAAATCCCAAGTTTTTCAAACCTTCACCACACTACACAACCTAATAAACACCCAATTCGAACGTAATCAAACAATTTCAATGTGACAATGGCAAAGAATACGCAAATCAAAATTTTTACAATTTTTGTAATCATAATGGCATGCATTTTCGCTTCTCCTGCCCCTATACCTCTTCCCAAAATGGTAAAGCGGAACGCCAAATCCGCACCATCAACAACATGGTCCATACTTTACTTGCCCAAGCATCCATACCCCCAACATGTGGCATCATGCCCTTGAAACCGCCACTTATCTTCTTAACATCTTGCCTAGAAAGAATCACCAATTCAAATCCCCTACATCCCTCCTTTACATCTGCACTCCCGAATACGACCACCTTCGGGTCTTCGGGTGTCTCTGCTATCCCCTCACCCCCTCAACCACCATTCACAAACTCAACTATCGTTCACACCCATGTGTGTTCCTTGGTTATCCCCCAAACCACCGTGGCTACAAGGGTCTCGACCTGACCTCTCACCAATTAATCATATCGAGACATGTCCACTTTGAAGAAACTATTTTCCCATACACGATTCAATCCCCGACCAAGCCCCCGTCATATGACTTTCTCAACCCCACAATTCATCCTCTCGTATGGGAGTATCTCCAAAAAGCACCACAAACTTCCCAACCCACTCCCCCTCATCCAACGCCTGACGTAAGCCCACAATCCCAAATGCCTTCTCACATCCCACCAACTAATCCTCCACCCGACGTAGCCCAACCATCCAATCCACACATCTCCTCTAGCCCATCGCCCATCCATCCGGTGCCCATTATTTCCTTAGCCACCCATATCCCTTCCGTCTCCCAGGCCCAATCTTCACAACAACCTCCCACCCAAGCCCAATCTTCGGCCCACACCGAGAACCCCACTCCCACACCTCATCCTTCTGACCAACCTCAATCCAACTCTACACCTACATTTCCCATCGCATCTGACCCACCACCTCATATACCACCTCCTCCCACCAACCGGACCATTCACACTCGCTCCATGAGCGGCATTACCAAACCCAAACAACACTTTAACCTTCACACTTCCACCATTGCCCCAATCCCTAAAAACCCACAGGTTGCCTTGTCCACTCCAAAGTGGTTTAATGCCATGTCCAATGAGTTTAGTGCACTTATTAAAAATAAGACCTGGGAGCTTGTACCTAGGACTCCTGACATGAATATTATACGTAGCTGTGGTTGTTTAAACATAAATTCAGGTCCGATGGAAGTCTGGAGCGTTATAAAGCACGTTTGGTATGTGATGGTCGTAAACAGCAAACAGGTATTGATTGTGGTGAAACTTTCAGCCCCGTGATTAAACCGTCCACCATTCGGCTAGTTCTTTCTCTAGCTTTATCCAAGTCTTGGCCTATTCATCAGTTGGACGTTACTAATGCATTCCTACATGGCAACTTGGAAGAAATGGTTTACATGCACCAACCTATGGGCTTTCGTCATCAAGACTTTCCTGATCATGTTTGCCGACTTCGGAAGTCTTTATATGGTCTCAAACAGGCACCACGGGCGTGGTATCAACGGTTCACCGACTTCGTCACTTTACAAGGGTTTCGTCAAAGCAAGTCTGATAACTCATTATTCATCTATCATCACGGGACAGACATTGCTTATCTTCTCATTTACGTGGATGATATTATTCTCACCACGTCCAATGAGACCCTTCGTCTACAACTAATGGCGAAACTCTCTGGTGAATTTGCAATGAAGGATTTGGGTCCCCTCTCGTATTTCTTGGGCATACAGGTAACTCGATCTAGGAATTCCATGTTTTTATCTCAGCACGCCTATGCTCAAGACATTCTTAACCGGGATGCTATGGACTCCTGCAAACCCATAGCAACTCCGGTTGATACATCAACTAAACTGTCTGTGAACTCCGGTCCTCTTCATGATGACCCGACCACCTACCGCAGTCTTGCCGGGGCACTTCAGTATCTCACTTTTACACGGCCGGACATCTCTTATGCGGTCCAACATGTATGTATGCATATGCACGCTCCTCGGATTGATCACTGGAACGCTTTGAAGCGTATTCTTCGTTACATCAAGGGTACCCAAGAACTCGGCCTACATCTCGGACCTGCCTCCAAATTATCTCTGTCACTTATACCGATGCTGACTGGGCAGGATGCCCAGACACCCGACGTTCCACGTCAGGTTACTGTGTCTATCTAGGTGACAATCTTATCTCATGGTCATCAAAGCGTCAGTCTACAGTTTCCCGCTCCAATGCCGAAGCAGAATACCGCGGTGTTGCTAATGTAGTCACCGACGTTTGCTGGCTCCGCAACCTCCTCCTTGAGCAACATCATCCTCTCACTCAAGCCACATTGGTCTACTGTGATAATGTGAGTGCTGTTTACCTCTCTGGCAACCCGCTCCAACACCAACGCACCAAACACATCGAACTAGACATTCATTTTGTTTAGGAACAGGTGCAACGTGGCAACATTCGTGTCTTACATTTCAAATCGCAGACATCTTCACCAAAGGCCTTCCGCGCGTCTTATTTGATGATTTTTGGTCCAGTCTCAGCATCGGTCCTCCCGACGCTTCAACTGCGGGGGCGTATTAGCAATTGTATTATAAGTAAATTTATATTTACATTTATGTTCGTATATTTGCCATGTATATCTCTCCTACAATCAAGGAGATCTTTGTATTATATATTCCTTTGACTTAATGAGAAGAGGCAACCAATTATTATTCAATAAGATTAGCAGCTGAACAATTGGAACCTATAAGCGGCTTAAACAACGTATGCAAGTGGGTGGAAGATCTTGGCTTGAAACGGGCTGCTGTTACAAATGCTCCAAGATCAAATGCTGAGTTGCTAATTTCAATGCTTAAACTCCAAGATTTCTTTGAAGTTGTCGTTCTAGCTGAAGAATGTACAAAACCTTTACCTGAAGGCTCTAAATGCACTTAATGTTTCTCCGAATTATACATTTGTGTTTGAGGTATGAATTCAATTCAATCTATACTTTGGCCTATTGCCCATGACGAGTTGATTGTGGTGTTGGAATAAATATACGTAACGTTTGTATATTTATCGATAGCCATTATAATCATTTATATTATGATGATCAATTATTAATATTATCCTAAGCCCAATAACAGATATGTCTTTGATGGGCGGACTATCATTAGATGGCCTTATTAGGGTGTCCCCTAGGTATGTATAAATAGAGAGGTTATTATGAGATTAGGGTTGACTCACAATCATAACAACATAACACCATTAGCCATCCCCTATCTCTCTCTCTCTCTCTCTCTCTCTCTCTCTCTCTCTCTCTCTCTCTCTCTCAATGTGTTCATAACTCAAGAACACATAAACCATCAGAACTGCATATACTAAAGGGAACCCAATCAAGATGATGATGTCTTCCATTACTGAGGTTCCTGAACGGTTAAACATATCAGGTACACATGATCAAATCTTATGTGTATGCCTCACGTTCTCATTAATATAATCAACATGTGGTATCAGAGCTATGTTGATTATATCAATTCTAATTCGATTTGCAAAATTAGATAATGATTTGATAAATAATGGCGCTGAGCAAATCACGAAATTGATAAATAGATATGGTTCGAAACATTGAATGTCACAGAAAGTTTCGGAATAATGATTTAATTGGTTTGATAAATAATTGTTTTGATTTAAATAAAGTTTTATTAAAATATCAAAGTGTGTACAGAAACTTCCATGAACCTATTGATTTTATCGAGGTTTGACTATGGAATATGCATATGAATTATTTTGTGGTTTGAAAAATAATTGATTTCATATGAAAATTGGCCATGTGCCAATCAAATAATGTTTTGATATCAGTTAATGACGACAAATCGAATTATTTGAAAGTTTCGAAAACTTTGATTTACTAAAATATTTTAATTTATCAATCGAAACTTTATTAATAATCTGATAATTAGTACGAACGGTTTTTGTATGTTTATAGGATTGTTCATAAAATTCATCCTTATTTTAATGAAAATCGCTATAAGTTGGTTACAACTAGGATTAAATCTGTTTCCTAAAATTTTGGGAGTAACTTATTCTCCAAGTTTTAAATTAAAGGTTATCATAATTTTCGAAATCTTTTGGAGATATACTGAAATCCCGAAATCAATTGAAACGGATTTTCTAAAATCCCTAAATTATAGCACTTATGGGTATCATAGTTCTCGGACAAATTGTTCACGGAATAACTTTTTCGAAAGATTATTCTCATACAGGTTTCCGGATTCAAGTTTTAGAATCAACAGTCCTCGGTTTTTTCTATTTTCCAATTCGAGAACCTAAACCTAAATCCGAGAATTATTACTAAATCCGAAAACCACTACTGAATGCGAGATCTCTTAGGAATTTGAGAACTAACATGTTAACCGAGAACCTAACTAATTTCCGAGAACCTAAGGCCACCCGATAACTATAACTTTTTCCGGGAACTCATCACTTTCGAGAACTCATTAAGTCTTCGAGAACTCATAATTTTGAGAACCCCTTATGTTATTCGAGATCTCATAAGTTTACGGGGACTCATTATTTTTCCGAGAACCCCTTATGCTATTCGAGAACTCATATAATTTTTTTTTAGAACTCGATTCTTTGACAAGTATATGTTAGCTAAGTCAAAGCATTTTTCATGCATGATTTTGACATGATGAATATCGGGGATTCTTCTTACGTAATAGGAATCAAAATATACCGAGATAGACCCAACGGGATATTAGTTTCATCCCATAAGTTTTACTCTAAGTGGGTCCTTAAGTATGTAACATACAACATTGCTCTCTTTTAGAGGATAATAGGATAATTTGAGATTATCACCTTATGTTTCATTAATTAAAAGACTTATGTAAATTTAAGTCTATGCTTGTTTATGATATTTTTCGTATTGCTTGATACTAGACTTGTCTAGATTGATGAAAAGCATCTAATGGAACATTACAATATCTTTAAGAAACAAGAGACTAAAATCTAAAGAAGAAGTGAGAACCTAAAGTGATGTCAATTTCGGGGTATATCATAACGTTAGCAGACATAACTATCTTATGGAGGAGTCATAAGGAACTGTTAACAACCTAAGTTATCATGACATAATGTGTTGCTGATCACAACAGAATGGTCATTAAATGTTGTTGCTAAATTTATCAGTTGACTCATAACTTATTAACTCCATATAAATACTAAGTTGAAGACTTACTGTGATAAAGTCAGCTGCCCTAATTTCTCGAACAGTAACAGTTTGAGAGGAGCTGCATTAGAGTTCGATACGAAATTGTTGTTCGCTTATGTTAAGAACAAATAGAGGAAATCGGAATTTTGTATCGAATGCATTCATGATATGCTTATGGATCCAATAACTAAAGGTCCATTACCTATAAAGTCTCACTAAGGGCTAACTAAGAGAAAAGGGTTTTACTAATGACCATGTACAACTGCGTACTATGAACGACTTATGACTAATGATTAATGATTAATTTTCCTCATTATGATTTGTTTGTCTATTAGTATGCTAAGCTAGCATAATGGCATAAAGACAATAATATAACAAATCTACTAAGGGCATAACATTAATTGATCCTAATGTTAAGTTTTAAATTTGGGTGTAGTATGATTAATGGGGGTTCTAAGTCGAATAAAGACTTAACGGCTGTATTTCTCTGCTACATTTTGGGTTTAGAACTAAAATGAGTATTAATCTCTGCAGACTTACGTAATACTCATAATAAATGATTACTCAGCTAAGTGGGAGAATGTTGGAATAAATATACGTAACGTTTGTATATTTATCGATAGCCATTATAATCATTTATATTATGATGATCAATTATTAATATTATCCTAAGCCCAATAACAGATATGTCTTTGATGGGCGGACTATCATTAGATGGGCCTTATTAGGGTGTCTCCTGGGTATGTATAAATAGAGAGGTTATTATGAGATTAGGGTTGACTCACAATCATAACAACATAACACCATTAGCCATCCTCTCTCTCTCTCTCTCTCTCTCTCTCTCTCTCTCTCTCTCTCAATGTGTTCATAACTCAAGAACACATAAACCATCAGAACTGCATACCCTAAAGGGAACCCAATCAAGATGATGGTATCTTCCATTACTGAGGTTCCTGAACGGTTAAGCATATCAGGTACACATGATCAAATCTTATGTCTCACGTTCTCATTAATATAATCAACATGTGGGCCTTAAATGAATTACTTCCAGAGGACTAGAGGTGGCAAAATCAGAGGTGAAGCTGTTTGAGTAAAATGTCAAAAATTTAATTGGACTGAAATGGGTCATTTTAAGTTCGGGTTGAAATGGGCTGGGCAAGTTTATGGTGACCTGCAAAGATGTTTTTCTCTACTTTTTCAAAAAAGAAGCAAAATTTTATATATGATTACAAAAACAAAATTTTGAATAATAATTTGAGTCTTTAAATAGAATGACTTAGAAGGTTGTATACCTTAAATAGACTTTTGGTGACTTTTAAGTTTCAATCATTTATACTCGTTCCTCCATAGGATCTGCTGTTTCCATGTGGACATGCGTTATTTATTTATTATTTTTTGTGTGTGTATTTTCATGACTCCGATCCATGAAATCTTTCTTTTATATTTTAATGTAATCTTTTTTGTGCTTTGTGTTTCTTGCTTAGGATTCTGTTTCTGGAATTAAAGCAGCCAACGGAGCCGAGATGCCAGCTGTTAGAATGGCTACTAGAAACCCTGAACAAATGCTACTAGATGCAGGGGCGTCGCTTGTTATCAAGGATTATAACGACCCTATACTATGGGAAAATGTACAAGAGATAGCACAACAAAACTTGTCTCTTTGATCCAAGTATATGTTACAAGAAAGTTTGTAGATTAGTTGGTTGTTCACATTGAATAACCATTTCTTTCACTAAATTGCATTATATCTCAAACTCTTTCATACATATGATTTCTTTTTGGAGAATCTACACATATGATTGACGTTTTGATTTGATAATGCTTTTAAATAATGATAATTTTCCATAAAGACTAAGTAAAACACAAAATATCCTAACCACTCCCACCATTATTATTAAATTAAAAATCATAAAGGAGAAGACCATAGACTTTGAAAAGTAAACGCAAAATATTTTTTTAAGATACGAGTTGTTGCTGGTGGCTTTCGTGGAAATTACACCGTTATTTACTTTCAAACTTTGGCTATTTTGTATTAAATACTATAAAAACTTTTATATAAATATACAAATTCGTCATTCAATTAACATCTGCTGAAAATTTCTTAAAAAACCATACCTTCTATCAATGGCTTCTTCAAGTACATGTGCCCAGAGCAAGAGCTACGTGTATGATGTGTTTCTAAGCTTCAGCGGTGAAGACACCCGCAAGACCTTCGTTGATCATCTTTATGATGCTCTTGATCGACATGGTATTTGCACCTTCAAGGATGACGAGAAGCTCGAGAGAGGAAAAAAGATCAGTGATGAGCTCTTACAGTCCATTGAAGACTCGAGATGCTTCATTATTGTTTTCTCCAAACGCTACGCGTCTTCATCATGGTGCTTAAACGAGCTTCTCAAGATCATGGAGTGTCATAAGGCTGGCGAGCGGATTACCTTCCCCATGTTCTACGATGTGGATCCTTCTGAAGTCCGAAAACAAACTGGAGCAGTTGGAGAAGCCCTTGCCCAACAAACAGACAAGAATGAATCAGAGGTTGGACAATGGAGAGTGGCTCTTAAAGAAGCAGCTGATTTGTCTGGTTGGGATGTGAGGAAGACTGCTAATGGGTATATCCTTCACTGTCTCATATTCTTTACTTAAATTATAAAGTAAATTTGAGTCTTGTTAAAAGATGAACACTAAACATGAAATATGAAACACTTGTTTCACATTTTGTGCATTATAGACCTGAAAATTAATTATTCATGTGGCTCCGGCAGCAAGTTAACTGAATCTGCTTCTATGATCTACTCATCTACAGGCATGAAGCTCAAGTCATTAAGATTATTGTTAAAGAGGTTTTAGTCAAGTTAAGTCCCTTTGATATTCACGTTGATGAGAATTTAGTAGGCATGGAAAAAAGGATGGAAGCTCTCGATCCGAGTTTAGAGATTGGCACAGATGATGTGCGCATGATAGGGATCAAGGGCATGGGAGGCGCAGGGAAGACAACATTGGCCCGGGCTATTTTTGATAAACTATCCATTGCTTTTGAAGGTAAAAGCTTTGTTGAGAATGTGAGGGAAAAAACTTCTAAGCTCGGTTTGGAGAAAATGCAAGAGAAAGTCCTTAGAGATGTATTAAAGGATAAATGCATTAGTGTACAAGATGTTCATGACGGGAAAATATTAATGACAAAGAGGTTGCGTAGTACAAAAGTTCTTATTGTTCTCGATGATGTTGATTGTCAAGGTCAACTTGAGGAATTAGCCGGTGATCCTAATTGGTTCAAGCCGGGAAGTAGAATTATAATTACAACTAGAGACGAGCATGTGTTCAACATTTACACAAAGAAGTGGATCCATGATGTCAACCTGTTATCTACTGAGGAAGCGACCCGCCTCTTTAGTAGGCATGCATTTAAGAAAAATATTCTAACTCAAGAGTATGAAAAACAATCACAGGAAGTTGTACAATATGCTGCAGGTCTCCCCTTATCAATCAAAGTTTTGGGTTCACTTTTCCGTGGTAAAAACAAGCCTGAATGGAAAGATGCACTATCAAGACTCAAAACAATTCCACTGAAGGAAACTCTTAAAGTATTGGAACTAAGCTATGAAAGTCTCGAGGATGATTACAAGCAAATATTTCTAGATTTAACATGCTTCCTTAGACATTGGAAGAAAGACGATGTCATAAGAGTGCTTGAAAGCTGTGGATTTCACGCTACAAATGGATTAAGAGTTCTTGAGCAAAAATCTCTAATAACAATTACAGAAACGTATGGATTCATAAGCGTGCATGATAGTATAGTAGAAATGGGCAAGAATATTGTACGTCGTGAGCATCCGGATGAGCCCAACAAACATAGTCGACTATGGATTCAAGAGGAAATTGAAAATGTCTTGGCTGATAACTCGGTAAGTTGGAGATGGAACTCACAAATTTTTCATTAGTTATAACACCATTTTTTTAATCCTTTTTCTTGAATTACAGGGTAGTGAAGCAACAAGATGTATATATCCAGGTATTTATTTGCAAGGTGTTGGAAATATGAAGAATCTTAGATGTCTTATTATGAACCATAGAGGTCATGATGTTTCTCATGACTTTGTGAATATTGACGAAGCACGACGATACTTTCCAAATTCGTTACAATATTTAAGCTGGTATGGATACCCTTATTGGTGTTTACCCAAAACATTTGAAGCAAATAACCTTGTTGCACTTGAATTGTACAAGAGCAAACTTGAACAACTTTGGGAAGAGGGAAAGGTAAAATGGTGGATTGATTGTTGTTTAATTATAACGATATATGTATAGGTTCTATCTATTTAGATACCTCTTCTATTTTGACACCCACCACCACCTATACAATGCGTATAGAACAATACGCCTAGTGTAGGTGTTGAATATTTTAAAAAAGTTTTTGTTTTATAAAATTTGATTTTGTTTAATTTATAAAATATGATTTCATTTATAAAATTGGATCGTATAGTTGTAATAATTTGTTTTTGTTTTATAAAATTTGATTTATTTTTTATAAAACATGATTTTGTTTATAAAAAGTTATTTTAGTTATAAAAATGGGTTTTCTTTAATGTTTTTGTTTAGTTTAATTTAAAAAAAAATAGTTGTAAACAATAATTATATAATATTCATTGTTTTAAACAGTCATAAAACGCTCTTTTTTGTAGTAAATATGTCAAACATCAATGAAGTATTCAAAGCAAACGTATAATATGTATCCAATCAAATATTAAAACATTACAAACATAATCAGATAAATACTATACCTATTACTACATCTACATGCATATATAGGACCTATACTATACCTATACTACATGATAATTTTACAACATTGGTTGATAAAATACCATCAATGTATACAAAAAAATTAAAATTACATTAATTGTCATAAACTTTGTTAAAACAAAAAATATTGTATAAAAAATTAAAATTACATTTATTGTTATAAAATTTGTTAATACAAAAAATATTGTATAAAAAAATTAAAAAAAAAACCCTTAATTACGCTTAGTGTATGTCAATACGAGGCATATATGTATATGATCAGTATTGACCAATTTGAAGCATATAGGTCCAATAATAATAGCTTTTGCTAGTTGTTGTCTAGCCTTGGGAAACGATATACCTATATACGATCCGTATTGAAATACCAATACAGAGCGTATAAGGGGTGTCAAAATAAGGACTTGGGGTGTTGAAATAATACGACCGATATGTATGTATATCTATTAAGTAGTTATAGTAACACTAAAAACATATTTTTACTTTTTATTTTTGTTTTATTTCATCTTATAACAGGTTATGAAGAAACTTAGATTCCTTAAGTTAGCTGGGTCTAAGTTAAAGAGGCTTGACCTTGGGTTTGCCCCCAATATTAAGAGATTAGATCTTAATCATTGTGAAGATTTGGTAAAAGTATACGTGTATGGTGGATGTTTAAAAAGCATTGTCTATTTAAACCTAAGTAAATGCAGGGGTTTGAAATCTTTATCTTTTGTCAAGCAGTTTGAATCTCTTGAGGTTCTTCATTTAGGGGGATTAAATCTGCGAGAATTCCCGGAGTATATAATCACAGGGCACTCTATCAATACTTTGCAAGAGCTGGATCTTTCAAGTAATGAAGATATAGAAGAAATACCCTCATCAATTGGAAATCTTCATAAGCTTGTCTCTCTAAATCTCTCTTATTGCCGTCATCTCAAGAGTCTACCCTCATCAATTGGAAATCTTCATAAGCTTGTCTCTCTAAATCTCTCTTCTTGCTTTGAGCTCAAGAGTGTTCCAGGAAGCATTTGTAGTTTACAACATTTGACAACTCTTAAACTTTTTTGGTCTGGCATAGAGGAATTGCCAGAGGAGATTGGCCAACTGGAATGTTTAGAATACCTTGATTTAAGTTGGACAATAGTAAAACATCTACCAGGTAGCATTTGTATGTTGAAACATCTTAAAACCCTTATTCTTTACAAATGTAAATATCTTGAGAAGTTACCCAACAGCATTTGTAAGTTGAAATGTCTCAAAAAGTTGATGCTTTGGGGATGTTCGAGGCTAGAAAAACTACCAGACGAACTAGGAGATTTAAAAAGTTTAGAAGAATTAGATGTTAGGGATACTCCTGGCATAACTCGGCTTCCACAGAGCCTTTCTTTATTGAAAGGGTTGAAAATCCGCGGATCCGAATTGAAAGTTCAAGTACCAGATGATGATGGTTTTATTCAGCTATGCTCCAAGTATGATTCTGAGAAACGTCAAATACAGGGTTTTCAACAACTAAAAACCCTTGACCTTAGCAGATGTGTCATAGAAGAAGTGCCTGAGGCCCTTGGGCAATTGGAATGTTTAGAAGAGCTAGATTTAAGCTGCACAGATGTTAAACATCTCCCTGATAGCATTTGTATGCTGATACATTTGAAAAAACTCGTTCTTGAAAGTTGTGTACTTCTTGAGAAGTTGCCTGATGATGTTGGCCAATTGGAATGTTTAGAAGAGTTAAATTTAAGCTATACAGATGTTAAACATCTCCCTGATAGCATTTGTATGTTGAAGCGTATGAAAAAACTAATTATTCAACGTTGTGTACTTCTAGAGAAGTTACCTGGTGCAGTTGGCCAACTAGAATCTTTAGAGGAATTAGATCTATCAAGGTGCTATAGCATGAGAGATATTCCAAGCAGCATTTGTCTGTTGAAACATCTCAAAATTTTGGACCTTTATCATTGTTTCTGTCTTGAGAAGTTACCTGATGATGTTGGGCAATTAGAATCTTTGGAGGAATTATATATGATAAGATGCTATAATATAAGAGAGATTCCGAGCAGCATTTGTATGTTGAAACATCTTAAAAAGTTGGAGCTTGAAGGCTGTGTGAGGCTTGAGAAACTGCCCGACGAACTCGGAGAATTAAAATGTTTACAAGAAAAGTCTTTGTTGAGAAACAATAGAAAAGTCTTCTTCCATGGAGAGGTACTTCCTCTCTCAGAAGTCAGTTCCAAGGAACAAAAGAACCATTAGAAAGGTACTTCCTCTATCAGAAACTAATATGATTATTGTAAATGAATAATTACACGAAAAAATGAAATATGTTATGAATCCAGATAAAGCAGGTGTGAACATTATTTAATAATAAACATAATTTTGACTTTGAGAGTTAACATAGTGAAATTAGCTCATTTGGTATCCGTGCTCTACTAATTTATGATTTATTTTAACTTTGAGGTTTGCAAATATTCATATAATCAGATCTGAATGTGTAACATGTTACTTGTGCTTCTGATGTTGTTGATCTCATGACGCATTTAGTTTCCATACTTTGTGTTAGATATTTGAAACTGATATAAATGTGCTTTGACTTTATTGTAAATGGATAATTATATATGAAAGTAAAATATTTATGTATTTTCTGAATGTGTAACAGTTACTTGTTGGAAATAATCTTGATCGGGTCACGGGTTAACAGGTACGGGTCAAATAATAGAACGGGTCAGCAGGCTTTATTTTAGTCATGTGTTTTCTGAATTGTTTAGCAAGTTGTTTGTTAGTTTAATGAGTCAATTTAGGAGTAGTGGGTAGACTAGTACGTGGGTGTATCTGCTCAAAATATGGAGTCATGAGTAGTGGGTCAAGAGTCTATTTAAGTTTCCTTCTTATGTTAATGAAAGTGTGCCCTTTTCTTTGCAATTAATTCCTGTACACATTCCTATCTTTTCACTGTGCAAATCAGAATCAATAAATCAAAAGGGTCTTAGCCAACATTACTTGTGGTTCTAGTATATTTTACTGCTAGTGGATGATGCCGATCTGATCTATGGATTGATCCGATAAACTGGTGATGTATTGCTGCTAAGTTGTTCAAATATATGCAGGATGCAGTGACTGTTGCTACACCTAAGCTCTGATACCATGAACAAACCGATCAAGAATCCAATAGTTTGACCAATGGTCAAGTGTTGATACATGAACATGTAAACTTTAAATTAAGCCATATTTATATGTTTTCAAAGTGTGCCCATCGTATCCATATAATCTCTAAAATCTTCAGGGACTAACGAACTCATAATCACCTTTTTTTGTACATAAAAATACTGTTCTATTAAACTTGTGAACAAGGTTTGACTACTATGGGAAGTCAACTACTGTGATTTTCTTTGAGCTGAATCTAATTACAAAATTATATTCTACGGATTTTCAATTTACACATTTTTAAACATTTATGGAAGATATCGGCTTGTCTTTCTCATACAATGTTCTTAGGCTTGAAGATTTTGAGATGCTCATATACCTTCCAATACAAGGAAACGATATATGGTCCGTTAACCTTAGCATAAAAGAGTATGTTACAGACACAAGAGGGTCCAACTCTGGCATACAACACATGGAATTAAATCGTGTAACAAGGGACACGGGGCTGGGCGAACACTTTCAAACCCAAATGAAAATGTGGACTATATGAAGACTCCTCTCATTTTTCTCAAAACCTCAATTCGTTTTTCTTATCTTCGTATTCTTATTCATAGTTTTTATCAGCATCTTCTTCATCTTGATCGTCTTGTTTGAGATTAGTATTATTAACGAGTATGCGTTTAGCCTTGGAACTAAGCATCTGTGTAGCGCAGTAGGAGAATATTAAACATAAAGATTCCTGTGTTTTATTGATATTGATAGCAGAATACATAAGGAGTATAAATAGAGATGATTACAAGTAAATATGGAAAAAGGTAAATATGGAAATCTCTATTCTAATCCTAAGCATAAATCTTGGCTAACATTATTCTAATTATCATAAGTCTCAGCTAATTATTAGGGTTGATTGTTAGTCTAATATCCCCCCGCAAGTTGAGGGCGGGGAACGACCTGCAACTTGGACCGTAAGAACTGGAACCGCTGAGAAGATAAAGGCTTGGTGAAGACATCAGCAATCTGATCATTAGTAGCTATGAATTTAACATGCAGATTACCTTGAGCCACCTGTTCACGAACAAAGTGATAGTCCACTTCAACATGTTTTGTGCGAGCATGAAAAACTGGATTAGCTGAAAGATAGGTGGCTCCTAAGTTGTCACACCAATGAGTTAGGGAGTAATTTTTAGTAATACCAAGTTCACGAAGAAGGGCCTTTAGCCAAATCAATTCTGCAACTGTATCAGCAAGGGCTTTGTATTCTGATTCATTAGATGAGCGAGACACAGTGCGTTGTTTTCGGGCTATCCAGGAAACAAGATTCGATCCAAGATAGATAGCAAATCCCCCTGTGGACCGACGGTCAACTGTACACACGGCCCAATCAGAGTCAAAATATGCCTGTACCGAGTTGGTCCAGTGAGCATCAGTAAAGGCATGAAGAATAGAGCCCGAGTCGTGACGAATACGTAAACCCAAGTCAGTTGTACCCTTTAGGTATCTTAGGATTCGTTTGACTGCTGTCCAATGGTTCTCAGTGGGTGCATGCATAAACTGACAGACTTTGTTAGCAGAGAAGGCAATATCAGGACGAGTCAAAGTAGCATACTGCAAGGCTCCAACAACCTGACGATACTTGGTCGGGTCAGGCATCAAGGGACTGTCATCAGGCATAAGAACCTGAGATGTACTCATAGGTGAATTAACCGGTTTGCAGTCATACAACCCTGAACGCTGTAAAGTATCCCAGATGTATTTCTTTTGAGATAGGATAAGATCAAGACCATGGCAAATGACTTCAATGCCCAAAAAATAATGAAGAGAGCCCAATTCTTTTACAGCGAATGAAGAGCTTAGACTCTGAATGATGTGATCAACGGCCTGGTTGTTGTTCCCAGTGATGATGATATCATCAACATAGACCAAAACATAAATAATTGTACCTCGTGAGTTGAGAATGAACAAAGACGGATCTGTTTTGGACCCATGAAAACCAAGCTGTTGAAGAGCAGTGGATAGCCTATGGAACCAAGCCCGAGGAGCTTGTTTGAGTCCGTATAGAGACTTATGAAGAAGACAAACATGATGTGGCTTGGAGGGATCAACAAAGCCCTGTGGCTGTCTCATGTAAACCGTTTCTTGAAGATCACCATGCAAGAACGCATTCTGAACATCCAGTTGGCGTAGGGCCCATTTGTGAGTGACAGCCAGAGATAGAACAACTCGAATGGTAGTAGCCTTAACTACTGGACTGAAAGTCTCATGATAGTCAACCCCAGCCTGTTGATGAAACCCTTTGGCTACAAGACGAGCTTTGTAGCGAGTCACTTTGCCTTGTGCATCCCTCTTTAACCTGTACACCCACTTACAATCAACCACATTAGAATTATAAACATAAGGAACTAATGACCACGTCCCGTTTTTATTAAGTGCATGAAACTCTTCGTTCATGGCATGACGCCACTCCGGATACTTGTTAGCGACGGTAAAGGAAGTGGGTTCAGTGAGTTGATCAGGGGAAGTGGTGGTGTAATAGGCTGATGGGTTATAACGGTTCGGACGCTTTGGGTTAGGACGAAGATGAGCTGGACGAGGTCGAGTGGGAGAGTCAGGTTGGGCAGATTGAGTAGCATTACTAGGTGGGTTCGGGGCTGATGTGGTCGGTTCTGCTGGATCGGGTTCAGATGAGGAATCGAAGGGTGTGGGCTGGACTGGGTCAGCTGGTTAGGGAGGCATAGGTGTAGGAGCAAAAGGAGGCTGGTTAGTGTTTGGGCTAGAAACTGTGGAAATAGGGTTGTTTTCGGAGTTGGACAGGTTGGGTGGTGGGGTCGGGAAGATGGAAGTGTAGGATGTAGGAGGTGGGGCAGGTGGTGGTGGTGTACGAGATGGAAGAATATGTTCATTAAAACGAACATGACGTGCGACATAAACATGTTCGGAGACCGGGTCAAAACACCGGTAACTATGATGGTTTGGGCTATAGCCAAGAAAGATGCATGGAGTGGAGCTGTAACACCCCAACCGATGGCGGAATCATCGAGGTGTCACGTAGTGACGATTGCTCAAAAGCTCATGGTACTAAAATGTAAATTCTTGATTATTGAATATTGTTTTACAACATGTGAAAATAAATTACAAGACAACAAAAATAGAGATAATTGATTTATTTAATCTAAGTCCAAAGTCCTATGTGAAGCGTCAAGCAGCTTATCCTGAAACATGCACGAAAATAAATTTTGTCAACATATGATGTTGGTGAGTACTACCTAGCTTTGTACATATAGTATAAGTTTGAAAAGTAGTACAATTCATGTGTCTAGCATCACCAAGGCATTATGTAAACACGCAAGTAACCAAACAAGACAAAGATCAAATGTAAAGTTGGTAAAATGAAATTGATAATGAGCACCCTAACACGTGTCAAGTCTAAAAGAGCACCATAACATAAGTTATGTCTAAATGAGCACCGTAACATAAGTTACGTCTATATGTAAAGAGCACCATAACATAAGTTATGTCTAGATGTATGATTTTGTATGTAAGCTACGTTCATGTTCAAACATAAGCACAAAGATAAACAAGACACGTATATGAATTGTAAATGAATAAAAATGTATGTGTAAATGAATATGAAAGTTTGTATACTTGTGCATGAATCACCCCAAAAGTTGTAAAAGCGAAAAAGGGGATAAGTAATACTCACATTAGATATTAGATAAGAAACTTGCTCACTGGAAGGTGATATCGGGAATTCCTAAAAGATATCCTAAAGATGATAAAGACAAATGAATACGACGTGCAATTATGATAACCAGGGATTTCTAGAATCTAAGTGCAACTTGGGAAAATTGATGGGTTACTTTAATAATAAGAAAAATATATTGTTACTAAGTGTCAAATAAGTAAACGAGCTAAATAAGTACTTATATTAGTAAGTAAATTAATCGTAAGAGACAACGGGAATTTTTTTATATATAAAAAGTCCTAAAATATGTGATTAAAGAAAATGATTTTTGTAAGACAAAAGTTTTATCGAAACATATGGTTTCATAGATGATTTATTATAGATTTCTTTTTTTTTTTTTGTCAAAAGAATTAGTTCAAAAAAAGAAATATTAGTAGATAAACAATACTTATAAAATGTTTATACTAATATGTTTAAATGAGTCTGATTTACTACTAACTAGTAGTTAATGACAATTATCTATAATTATAAAATAAGTTTTTAACTTTACATTTAAATTTATAATGTCAAACCGTTATAATAAATCATTATTTGTTATATGTATAAACTTAAAAACCATATCAACAAGATGATAAAGCCAATTTAAATTATATATAAGAATAGGATATTAATTACTTTACCAGAATGTGCAGTGTGGAAAACGACAAGTTTGCAACTTTCAACCTTATTCTTTTTATGTCACAAACAACATACACCCATCTCTTTCATGTATCTCTTCCCAAGAATCAACCTCACTCTAGATTAAATAAAACTTATGAAGCCATCAATTGTCAGTGTGGAGAGATTGGTGTGTGCGTAGGATTTAGGAGAGAGGAACTGATCTTTGGTTGTGTCTGAATCAAAGAGAAGGTTCGATTTATATAGAATTCGATCGAAGGAAGGAAGGCTTTTAATTTATGACTATGGCTTGGTCAACACCGAGTAATTTAAGCTCGAAATGAGCTGTTTGTGCACAATAATTAGCTGAATTGGGGCGAGGTTAATGTGTCGGTCAAATTAATGAGTTTAATTGCTGAATTGACTGCCAAAAATAGTTTCAATCTCACTAAATGACAGTTGGATCGGGTATTAGCTGTCTAGTTCGATGTCCAATTTATACAGGTAACAAACATAGAAATTGAATTGATGACTGCATAAAATCCGGCAACCTAGTCAAAGAATTGATAATCTAATAAATGACTTGATAATTGCGTGGAATGATTGAAGGAGGATTGTTTGACACAGTTTCCCATTTTTGCTCCTTCAATTTGTAGGCTATTTATTTAACAAAACTTTAGAATTCTAATTTATATATAGACAGTCAATTTATATATAAAATTCTACGTTATAAATTTCCAACATCTTAAAGTTTATATAAATTTTTGATAAATACAAAGTTATAAAAAAAATTCCAAATAAACTAAATCTTTTGTAACCATAGTTTTTTTTTTCTAGTTTATTTTCAAGAGTTATAGAAATATAAGTTGTATAATGATAAAAGTGAAGGTGACGGATGTCACAGCATCCCCTACTTTTAGAAACTTCGTCCCGAAGTTATTAGAAACATAAGGTTTCGGATGTTTGGGTAGAAACTAAGATAACCGTGGTTTGGGAAAATTTGAGTTAAGGCACGACGTGAATTTATAGGTAACAGAGTAAACTGTTTCGAATGATTTTGATAAGAGGTTTGATAGGTGTGAGTTAAGGATTGGATTAGGTTCGTCTCGAATAATAAGGAGAATAAGAATCTACTAAAACACTAAACTTCAAGTTTTTTGAATCCTAAAATAAGTGCATGAGTTGATTGACTATAGAAAGACTAAATGAACTACCAAGTAAACAGAGTTTGTTCCTGGTTCGACTCCTAGTCTCACTTTCGATGCGCCATTAGTGTTTATATATAGGGTGTACCGCAGCTAACCCACCACACCTTTGATACATCGAAAGTGTACTTGGTGTCTACCAAAAACCCTAATAGAATTTCACACCACCTTAATGTACTTGTAAATTCATGATTACGTTCCGGACCGGAATCATCAATTTACCTTACATTAGGGTTTTATGTCCTTCTATGATCCTAATCTAACACACATTAAAGCAAATAAGTTCCACAAGAAGATGACACAACAAACACGTTGGGTTACAATGAGACGTTATCAATGAAATGAGGCTATGTAATAATGAGGTCAATTGCATTGGTTTGCAATGACTTGCAAGCATAACAAAATTTAAGTATGGGCTACCACCCATCCGGGGAGCCCTTTAAGTGAAATGTTTGTCTGAGTTGAGTGGATAATGTAGTAGTTGTCTTTCATAGATCAACATGCAATTTAATAATACACACATGCAAGCAAGTTTATAAGTACGGCAACCATTAAGTATAAGTATTATCTTAGTGGCCTATAGAAATAGCTCATATTTGGCCAGCCATGTTTACGAGTATCATGAATAATTAAATGTTCAATGAATAGTCAAATTAAGGGAAAAATCAAGTTTCATATAACAAACAATGATGTTTTTAGAAAAGCTCTGTAGGATCAAGTATCAAGTTTTTAGTAGTTTGATTTTCATGGAAATCAAGTCCAAATGTTTCAATAAAATGTAAGGTAGAGTTTTAAACTTCTGCGATTAAAATAAACGTAACCAGATATGATAAATTTCAAGCCTGCGTTCGTACACAATAGTATGCAAGGAAATTTATAGATGTTATATGCTTATGAGTACGACACAATTGGGTACAAAATGATAATAGGATCAAGAAAATAAAAACACAAGTATTGGATTCTCGAGTCTTAAGAAGATTCCATCCACGGCTCAGCCAGTGGGATTAGCGTCACCCTGACCGTTTGCTTCGTTGATATTGATATTGAAGGCTCGTCCATGTGCCACCTGGTTTACATTATTCAATTCAGGGCATCGAGGTCGCATGTGGTTAGGGTCTCCACAATTATAACATGCCCGGCCGTTAGTAATCGGCAGTGGTTCCTGGGCAGCTGTTTGATGATTATCTTGTGCCCTAACCGTTACACGACAAGTAGTGGCAAAGTGTCCAAACCTTCCACATCTAGTGCATTGACGACATGGAAGATTTGTAGGGTGATGATACTTGCAAGTGTTGCATTGAGGATGGATTCCCGTGTAGGCTTTCTTGATAGGGGGTTGAGTCACAGGATCCACAACAGCATGGTTCTGATTATCGCCCATTCGTTTCTTAGAGTTCGAAGAAGTAGTGGCGGCCTTTGCTAAAACAGTCTTAGATGATTCAACGACATGGGTGGTTTTCTCAGAAGACGTCTTGGTGCCCTTCCTAACCAAGTTTCCTTTCCTTACGTGTTTGTCTGTTAAAGTGGCCGCAAGCTAGATGGCTTCTTCCACCGTAGTAGATTTGCTTCCAGTGACAATGTCTTGAATCAGGTCAGGTAATCCCTCGATATATTTCTCGATTGCTCGGGAGACCGGGGTGACCATGTGTGGAACCAATATGCTGAGTCCATGATATCGAGTATTATACGCAAGATTCTCACCACTGTCTTGTTTGAGCTCATGAAACTCATCCTCCAGTTTCCTGATTTCGTTCCTAGGGCAGAATTTGGCGATCATGAGTTCCTTAACTTCAGTCCAAGACAAAGATAATGCAACATCAGCGCCCCGATTGCGCTTTTCGCCATTCCACCAGGTTAGCGCCCCCTTTTGAAGGACACTAGTAGCATAGCGAACGCGGAGTTCATCAGGACACTCGCTGTTCACAAAGGTGCTCTCCATACTTTCAAACCATTGGAGGAGGCCAGTAGCACCCTCCTCACCAGTGAATTTTGTGGGGTTGCAGGAGTTAAAGTGTTTGAAAGTGCACCGAAATTGAGTCGCACCCCCTGTGTTGGCACTGTTACTATTCTGAGTTATCTCACTGACAAGGTTTGGGATCACTGCAACAATTTGCTCAGCGACTAAAGATGCGAGGCGACGATCAGAACGTTGTCCAGGAGCACGAACAGTGCGTTGGCTGGCATCACGGAGCATGCGGCGAGAAGACATCTATGAGGCAGTCAATGAATAATCATGAGATTAGAAAATGTAAGTGTATAACCGTACAGATGATTATGAAAGTATGAATTTGTAAGCAATATATGGAAATCATGAAATACAAAATATTGTATATGAAACGAGAGAGTATTATTGAAAAACTTGCATAAAATGCTTGGAGTGCCCTTGTCTAGCTGTAAAGCCCAACAAGAACATTGACTTTTCAAAGGAATTGAACCCAATGGTGATCAAAGAAGACATGCTTTAGCCTATAAGTGGACACTCACTCCAGGAATCCCCAGGTAAGCATAACAGGTCCGTTATTGGATTTATGCGCTATGCTTGCCTATGCCAGAAAACCCAGTGTACAGGCATCCACCCTTCCAGATTGCACGTGTTCCATCACACTCATTAAAGCTCAACAACTTTGAAGGAGCAAAATAAGAGTAGGCATTATGCCTAAGAGTGTCTTCATGAAAGGTACTGCTCCCGTTCCATGATGATGTAGACTTTCCACTCCTTGTAGGACACCATCTTTATGCACCATGATGAAAGACGAGGAGAAATGGAGGAGAAGGGAAAGATAGAAGAAGGAAAGTAGAGGGAAATGAGGGGTAGGGTAATTTAGGAAATATTATGCATGAAAGTTGAAGTTCGGTTATAGTCTAGGCCATTTTATCTAATAACCTAGTTCCCTATAACCATGACTCTGATACCAATCTGTAACACCCCAACCGATGGCGGAATCATCGAGGTGTCACGTAGTGACGATTGCTCAAAAGCTCATGGTACTAAAATGTAAATTCTTGATTATTGAATATTGTTTTACAACATGTGAAAATAAATTACAAGACAACAAAAATAGAGATAATTGATTTATTTAATCTAAGTCCAAAGTCCTATGTGAAGCGTCAAGCAGCTTATCCTGAAACATGCACGAAAATAAATTTTGTCAACATATGATGTTGGTGAGTACTACCTAGCTTTGTACATATAGTATAAGTTTGAAAAGTAGTACAATTCATGTGTCTAGCATCACCAAGGCATTATGTAAACACGCAAGTAACCAAACAAGACAAAGATCAAATGTAAAGTTGGTAAAATGAAATTGATAATGAGCACCCTAACACGTGTCAAGTCTAAAAGAGCACCATAACATAAGTTATGTCTAAATGAGCACCGTAACATAAGTTACGTCTATATGTAAAGAGCACCATAACATAAGTTATGTCTAGATGTATGATTTTGTATGTAAGCTACGTTCATGTTCAAACATAAGCACAAAGATAAACAAGACACGTATATGAATTGTAAATGAATAAAAATGTATGTGTAAATGAATATGAAAGTTTGTATACTTGTGCATGAATCACCCCAAAAGTTGTAAAAGCGAAAAAGGGGATAAGTAATACTCACATTAGATATTAGATAAGAAACTTGCTCACTGGAAGGTGATATCAGGAATTCCTAAAAGATATCCTAAAGATGATAAAGACAAATGAATACGACGTGCAATTATGATAACCAGGGATTTCTAGAATCTAAGTGCAACTTGGGAAAATTGATGGGTTACTTTAATAATAAGAAAAATATATTGTTACTAAGTGTCAAATAAGTAAACGAGCTAAATAAGTACTTATATTAGTAAGTAAATTAATCGTAAGAGACAACGGGAATTTTTTTATATATAAAAAGTCCTAAAATATGTGATTAAAGAAAATGATTTTTGTAAGACAAAAGTTTTATCGAAACATATGGAATCTTAGATGATTTATTATAGATTTCTTTTTTTTTTTTTTTTTGTCAAAAGAATTAGTTCAAAAAAAGAAATATTAGTAGATAAACAATACTTATAAAATGTTTATACTAATATGTTTAAATGAGTCTGATTTACTACTAACTAGTAGTTAATGACAATTATCTATAATTATAAAATAAGTTTTTAACTTTACATTTAAATTTATAATGTCAAACCGTTATAATAAATCATTATTTGTTATATGTATAAACTTAAAAACCATATCAACAAGATGATAAAGCCAATTTAAATTATATATAAGAATAGGATATTAATTACTTTACCAGAATGTGCAGTGTGGAAAACGACAAGTTTGCAACTTTCAACCTTATTCTTTTTATGTCACAAACAACATCCACCCATCTCTTTCATGTATCTCTTCCCAAGAATCAACCTCACTCTAGATTAAATAAAACTTATGAAGCCATCAATTGTCAGTGTGGAGAGATTGGTGTGTGCGTAGGATTTAGGAGAGAGGAACTGATCTTTGGTTGTGTCTGAATCAAAGAGAAGGTTCGATTTATATAGAATTCGATCGAAGGAAGGAAGGCTTTTAATTTATGACTATGGCTTGGTCAACACCGAGTAATTTAAGCTCGAAATGAGCTGTTTGTGCACAATAATTAGCTGAATTGGGGCGAGGTTAATGTGTCGGTCAAATTAATGAGTTTAATTGCTGAATTGACTGCCAAAAATAGTTTCAATCTCACTAAATGACAGTTGGATCGGGTATTAGCTGTCTAGTTCGATGTCCAATTTATACAGGTAACAAACATAGAAATTGAATTGATGACTGCATAAAATCCGGCAACCTAGTCAAAGAATTGATAATCTAATAAATGACTTGATAATTGCGTGGAATGATTGAAGGAGGATTGTTTGACACAGTTTCCCATTTTTGCTCCTTCAATTTGTAGGCTATTTATTTAACAAAACTTTAGAATTCTAATTTATATATAGACAGTCAATTTATATATAAAATTCTACGTTATAAATTTCCAACATCTTAAAGTTTATATAAATTTTTGATAAATACAAAGTTATAAAAAAAATTCCAAATAAACTAAATCTTTTGTAACCATAGTTTTTTTTTTCTAGTTTATTTTCAAGAGTTATAGAAATATAAGTTGTATAATGATAAAAGTGAAGGTGACGGATGTCACAGGAGCGGAAGTCAATTTTGTGACGATTGTAAGGACGAAGGTATGGAAAACATTGGCAACCAAAAACCCGAAGGAAGGAGTAATCAAGTTTATGTTTGAAAACATGTTGATAGGGAGACATGTTAGAGGACACCCGAGAAGGTAGGCGGTTTATGAGATAGGCAGCAGTGTCAAAAGCAAACCGCCAAAATCGTAGTGGAAGATTGGAGTGGGCTAGAAGTGCAAGCCCAGTTTCCACAACATGACGATGACGACGTTCAACAATTCCGTTTTGCTCACTTGTGTGAGGGCATGAACGACGATGAATAATGCCAAGCGAGTTAAAAAATGGAGTTAGATTCCGAAATTCACCACCCCAATCAGTTTGCACACTTTTTAGTTTAGTACTAAATTGACGTTCGACCATGTGTAAAAATTGTTTAAAAATTGGGTAAACATCAGACTTGTGTGCTAATGGATAAAACCACATATAGCGAGAGTGATGAGCAACACATAAAAGGAAAAAACGAATACCATCAAGAGATGAAGTGGGTGAGGGACCCCAAACATCACAATAAACTAAATCCAAAATATTATTGCTTCGAAAAGTAGAAAGTTTTAAAGACAGCTTGGATGATTTTCCCAGCTGACATGAAGTACATAAGCAGGATGACAATTTAGTGGAAACAGGTAAGGAACAACTAGAAATAAGTGACTGAAAACACGAAGATGCGGGTGTCCAAGACGATGGTGCCAAATGGTGGAGGACTCTTTTGTTGCTGTGAAGGCAACTTTAGGAAGAGACTTGAATGTAGGAAGGCGGATGGAATAAAGGCCTTGCTCACTTGGTCCCGTTAGAAGGATATTGCGTGTACACTCGTCCTTCACAACAAAAAATGAAGTATGAAACTCAAAGAAAACATCATTATCTGAGCAAAATTTTTGAACGGAAAGGAGATTTTGTTTTAGGGCAGGAACATGAAGAATATTAGAGATATTAAAGGTTTTGTGTGGGGTGTAAATTTTTGAAGAACCAATATGAAAGATGGGAAGGGGTGTACCGTCGCCAACATGGAGAGAATCATTACCTTGATATGCTTCAGAGTTGTCAAGACTTGCTAAATCCGGGGAGGCATGATCATTGGCTCCAGTGTCGGGTTTCCAAATGACATCATATTGCGAGCTGGTATCTGAAAAGGCAGCAAAGTTAGCTTGAGAAGGCTGCCTAGAGGGACCGGTTTGATTGGGGCATTAAGTTGGTAAGTGACCGATCCCGCACATGTTACAATGGCCAAAAACAGTGTTTTGTGTAGCAGCCCAAGAAAATTGTCTATTGTTACCAGAATTGTCACGGCCCCGATTTGAATTTCCACGTGAGTTGCCACGGTAAGTACCACGTCGATTGCCACGGTTGTTGTTGGAAGACCGTGGGGAAAAGTAAGCTTGGGGTTGTGGGCTGATGGCTGGGGACGGCTGGTTGGTGTTGGGAGCAGGTTGTAGTTGATAGCCAAGTTGAGCAGCAAGCAGTTGAAGATTTTGGAGTTGAGATTGGATGTTGTTAATGGTGGTAGGCTGTTTTGTGGTGCTGTTGTAAGCCTGTGGTATTAGGGAGGGTTGTGATTCTTGATTTTTAGTAATCATGTAATCATGGTCGGTCAATAAACCATATAATTCGTTAAACTGAACAGGTGGATTACGAGCCAGCAGGTTACCTTTTAAGCTATTGTACCCCTCACGAAGACCCGCAATAGTAAGCATCACCACATCTTTGTCTTTTTGAGGCTCCCCGATGTTAGCCAAGGCTTTGCATATTCTTGAGCACGAGTTAAATAGTCAACAGCTTTCTCATCGCCTTTCATGGCTATTTTCAAGAGTCGGGTCTTCAAGGTATTCTCATGTGAGGCGGTTTGAGGCACGTAGGCGCGTTCTAGAGGCAGCCAAACGTCTCTAGAAGTCGTGCCCTGGACATGTTGGAAGGAGGCTTCAGACACGGTTGAGATAATAAGCATACAGACATGGGCATCGTTAGCAATCCAACGGGTGTAGTTCGGGTTATCAGCAGCAGCCGCATTAGTAGAAACTTTGGGTGGTGGGCAGGGTATGGAACCATCGATGTAACCAAACAGGGAATTGGAGACAAGAAATGGTTTGACCATTGCTTTCCAATAGCCATAATTTGAGGGTGAGAGGGTAAAGGCGAACTTGTGAGAGTTGTGAATGGTCTTTTCTTGGGTGGTAAAGAGGGCAAGGGTGGCCATAATGAAGACTGGAATGGGTGTCGCTGCTGCTGTCCGGCGGTGGCCAGGAAAAAAAAGAGGCAGCAGCTAGGATTAGAGACAGGCTCTGGATACCATATTAAACATAAAGATTCCTGTGTTTTATTGATACTGATAGCAGAATACATAAGGAGTATAAATAGAGATGATTACAAGTAAATATGGAAAAAGGTAAATATGGAAATCTCTATTCTAATCCTAAGCATAAATCTTGGCTAACATTATTCTAATTATCATAAGTCTCAGCTGATTGATTGTTAGTATCAGCTAGGGTTGATTGTTAGTCTAATAGAGAATGTGAATAAGTTTTTGATTGTTTTGTTTTACAAAAGCTATTATGAATGTAATTCTTGAGTTCAACTGAGTTTGAGACTTTCATACTATCATATTATAGAATTTTTTGTGCTCCCTCCCTCACCCACCCAAAAGTCTGCTTAAAGACTTCGTTTAGTCGTCAATATAGATAATTAAGAGCCATATTTAACCTTTTTGAATATGGAAGGATTGGTGTTTTGTGACTGAAATACGTTACATGAAATCCTCAGGGAATATAAACACACACATATCAGAAATGCACAACTTACATAGAATATATATTACCATAAAATTTTGATAAAGATGGAATATTTGGAAGTCAAAAAATGAACACGGGCTAGACATGAAAGCATAACGAAAAAACATGGTACACGAATTCAACAACCAGAAAGAACCTGGTATGTGGCGCTATATATAATCTATTATCAAAGAAAATAGCTATCGCACCCATGCAACTGCCTCGATCTCATCTCGTGCCGCCTTGTACAGTTCAAGTCTTTTGTCAATTTCTTGCCTCTTTGACATTAGTGATGGATCTTCGTCTAGCAACTCCGCCAGCTGCTTACCCTGAAAACATATCACTTTTACAAATTAGGATTATTTTATCTTCCATTAGTCACATATTGCAAGTTTGATTGACTTTCACTGTAAAAGGTTGGGTGGCGTTGAATAAAGCCCTCAAGTACCACATAAGTGTTACATCATCACCACGTAGACAATGAGCTTTAACTAACCCACTCTTTAACATCCATTGTGTGGAAGAAAAAAAGAAAAGAGAAAAAAGGTTATTTGTGGAAAGGAAGTGGGCCCCCTACATCAAGATGTTGGCGCTCGTTAGTGGGGTAGCGAGCCCCTCAATAATGCCCAGGAATCGGTGTTGGGGCGCTATAAATCTGAGGTGGCTAGGGACGCCACTGCACACCCACCCGCCTAAGTTATGTCAAAACAAAATTGTAGAACAAGAGCTACCTCCCTCCTTCCTATTTGCGTGTAGAAGTAACTTAACAGACCTCTTTAACTTGACAATAAACAACTGCTTTCGGAATTGTGCTCTTGAGTGTATCTGATACCATACCAATATAGGATGAAACGTTAGACCCGATCCTTCTAAAATGTCCTTCTGCATATCGATCTACTAATGGGTCAGACAGGTTCACACGGTCTGGACCTGGAATTCCACGGTCTGAACCCGGTGGGTTTCTGCGATCAGCAGATGAGGTTCTACGGTCTCCATGTGAAGGAGTGGGCCCCATTTTCTCCCCTTCTTGGGGAAGCTTCCAGAAGAAATCAACAGTCAGATATGAAGACTCCATATCTACCAATCTAACAACTGTCTTTTTACTCTCGTCGCGGAACTTTTCCAATGCTTCACCAGCCGCAGCAGCAAGAGCGGATTGCAGCGTTGGAAATCGTCTTAATTCCTGTTCCAATAAAGATTTAGTGTTACTTACAAAATTCAGCACTGATAAGATCTTTAATGATGCACACACATTTTGTAGTTAAATGTAGTTACAACCTTTTCATTTTATAACTAGAATACTGACAACCAATTCCGGATTTTAAAAATTAGCCATTTACTTACAAATTGGTTGATCTGGTTGTGCTAGCATTCAGCCTCTTAAGTGGACTAGCATTCAGCCTCCTAAGTCATGTTTTATCAAAAAAAATTAGATTGCTTTTTTTAACCATAAGGTTATTGTTTTTCTATTCATAAATAACACAGATTATTTATATCTTTTGTGAAAATGGGAATTTACTGTTTTTTGATCTGTTTCATAAAACATCCTAAATCTTTTAATAAAAATTTTAAATTACTATTGTAAAGTTTTTGATTTCCTAATCATAGCATTTTTTTTTAAGATGAACAAAAACTGTTTCCAGGTTGTTTGACCCATTCTACAATATGATTCATTATCATCAGTTCATCACGGACCTGTAACCCAGCCCACCCAACCTGCCCAACTTGCCACCTCTACATGTGACAAAGAGCTTGGATGTTAACTCCTACTGTGGCAAATGAGAGTTTAACAAGTGTGATTCATAAAAGTCTGACCTCAGTTTCTCCAATTGACTTCCTCACGAGTTCTTTTAGAACGAAATGCACCTGAAGAGTGATTCCAAAGTAAGGTACACATAAGATATGAACACTTATCAACATGGTTTAAAAAACTTTTGAGGCGTGCGCCTCAAGGCGCGCCTTGAGGCGAGGCGCCAAAAAAACGAGTCTGAGGCGCGCCTCATGGGGTCTAGTCTGTACATACGCCTCTAAGGGCTGAGGCGTTAAGAAAATGTGCGCCTCGGGTGCACCTCAAGGGGTTTATGGTGTTTTTTGTGTTTTTTTATGTTTTAGACTTTTTGGGTCAATTGTTTTGTTTTTTATGTATGTTTTTGATGTTTTAGACTTTTTGGGGTCAATTATTTTATATTCTATAAGATATATAATTTTTTCATTTATTTTTTGATTCCGCCTCGGGCTTACGCCTTGTGAGGCGACGGGAAAACGCCTCGAGGTTCGTTTCCGTTCTTTTAAACATTGCTTATCAATTTACGTTGTAGCTTGATACTATATGTAACTCATTGAAAACCAACAGTAAAAAGCTACTTACTGCGTCTACAGAAGCTTCAGCTGGTCCCCTGAAATAATTCAGTGATCCCTCAATAAGCCGTCTATAACCTTGTTCGGGAGCAATTAAATGTGGCTGATAACCATCTGCCTCTGAAACAAGTTTCCTCACATTTTGTAGAGAAAGATGCTTATCGAATGGAAGCTTCCTTAATGCAGCAGGAAGTTGGTGGTCAAACACTCCATAAATCCGGTCACCTCCAGGCCGGCTGACATAATATTTATAAATCCAAATTTAATGAAATGCAACAAAGAAAACATCTTTATGTATATATATATATATGCTACTTATTTAACAATTTATTGAGATATTGCTTACCCTCCGTCTAGATGTTCCTTAAATATTTTGTCAAAAGCACGACAAAGTTCCAAGATGGTGTAAAGTTGAGCCTGAAATATGTGAATTTAGGTTAACTGGAGAGACGGTAATGACACACTTAATGGTAAAATGTTAAAGTCGCTTACTCCAGTATCAATTGCAATTGGTCTCCCAAGATGGTCCAACTCTGCTTCCATCTCATCAATACCTTTGTTTATCAGTGAGATGATTCCCGGTATTTTAGCTTTAATTACAGATTCCAAATGCTGCACATAGAAGCATTTTATTGAATGAAAACCTTTTTGGGTTAAGAAAATATAAATCACTGTTGTTCTACTAGAAAGCAAAAAGGCTGATATGTGCATTTTGAACGTGAATACGTGATTAGGTGATCATGAGTAATCCAAATCAAGTTGTAATAACATTGGATATTTTGGTGTGTTGATCATTTAAGAATATAGTAAATAAAGTGACGACAAATTATATTTCTGTGAAAAAAAAAAGTATGGATAAGTTTGGGACATGGAAATAAAAGTCTCAAATTTGGTTAAAAGTTGTAAATAGGCAATACAATTTCAACTTGTATGCGACCTCAAATATAATTATTATATAATCAAGAGCAAATCTGCATACAGCTTACTTAATCAATAATTAGTCCCACAATGCAAATCCACACACCTGCTAATGACCATAACTTACTTGTGAGAGAAGTTTAGCCAGATACTCAGAACCCATTTTACTTGCCAAGTGTCCATAATCAGGACTTGTGGCAAAATACTCCCGCTCCCTCCGCCTTGCATAAATCATGTCAGTATTCTTGTTAATATCAGCTTGGGATCTATTAACAATTCCCACCCCATATCAGTACATAAACTTATTTTAAAATAAAGGTCCTAAATACTTCTTTAATATGTATTAAGGTGATACTGTTTAAAAGAAAAAAATATGATCTGTTGATCTCACGTCCAATGCGTGAGTTCCTTTGTCCATCAAATCAAGCTTGGTCAACACCCCGAACGTCCTCTCACCTAGTCAATTTGACCAAGTTATATAAAAAAAATGATTACAAATGGAAAGAAAATTACCAGAAAACAACGAAAAATAAACATCTACTAAAAATATAGCAACTAAGCATACCTAATGGGTCCACCTCCCTGGCGAGTTTCATTGCATCAGATGTTGCTATGTCTTGGTTGGCGGGAGAAATTGCCAGTATGATGGAGTTGGGCTGAACAAAAAATCAAGTAACTAGTGCATGCAAATTACTAAAAAATGGCTGGAATGTAACAGAATGTTGATACTAATTAAGTCGCATGTCATTCCACAAAAAGTAATTTGATAAAATAGTCCCATATAATAACCAATACTATGTTTTATTGAAGTACATAAACAAGAAAAGAGGATACAGTTATAATACCTTCTCAATGTAAGTTCGAACCATCTTTTCA
The DNA here is from genome assembly GCA_028751855.1 of Ambrosia trifida. Taxonomy (NCBI): domain Eukaryota; kingdom Viridiplantae; phylum Streptophyta; class Magnoliopsida; order Asterales; family Asteraceae; genus Ambrosia; species Ambrosia trifida. The sequence continues at coordinate 15,559,763 of CM054131.1, forward strand.
ATATCTTCAACTATAGATTCAGGTTGTCCCTCTGCAAAAGAAATGACCCTTTATATCAGATGAAGCAAAGATCAATCAGAATTGCAAAACGAAAGGTGGGGCAAAGTACCAACAGCAACTTTAGTCAATCCTGGTAAGTCGATTAAAGTTAAGTTGACAACTGAAAGAAAAAAAAAATCATTATAGGATGTCAGCATTGTGTCAGAACAAATATTAAGAACAGCTGTTAATTTAAATTGCGGTCACTACAAACATACCGTTGGGGGAATAGATGCTGAGATGGATTGGAATTGGGGATATCTGTTTTGACTTCCCCGTGATTCTGTCCGTTTCGTCTTGAATCTCCTTGCGTACCAAAGCTGTGCATGAAATCAAATATGTATATGAAACTTTACATTTGTCTACTAGAGGTTGGTTATTTCTTTAAACTTTTATGATAAAAAGAGTTTAGTAGCAGACTAGCAGTCGCGTTACATACAAAAATCAGTGAATCGCCTACGCGGCATATGTCCAAATTCTGCATAATCCTCTTGTCTGCCCTCTGTCTTTTGTAACTGCAACACCAAAGGTCTTCTTGTAACAATCCCTGGAAGAATCATGCATTAAGCATCTATCAATAATGTGAATAAGAGGAAAAATAGTTGCAAGTGGATTCAAAGCAACTCACCAGATCCCCTAGGAAGAAAATCTCTTCCAACGATGCTCTCTAGTACCGAAGACTTCCCAGAACTCTATTATCAGCTCAATTTAATTTGCAAAATAAGAGGGAAATGATTTTGATATAGTTAAAACTTCCAGAATTAAACATTATTAAGAGAAATAATCAATTTGAGCATTAATCATATAGGATAAAGCATGTCTCCATCTTTCACAAGCCAAAATGAAAGCATGAAGCAAAAGCAATTGGAACAGATATAAGAAACAATCCTTGAAATCCACTCTCTCTCTGTCCCTGTCCCTCTCTCATAGATAAGCATGTAAACGAGCTGAACGGCCACGAATTGGCCCTTTTCATATTCATTTGTTTAACTTTAACGAACAGATGATCAAACACGAACAATTAAATTAACGGAGTTTCTTGTTCGTGTTTGTTTGTTACGGGAATGAATGTCTTTGTGTTCCTTTACATTAGTTTGTTAAGAGTATAAATGAATGATTCCGAACTTAAACGATACAAACAATTATAACACAATTGATGAATTGAACATAGAAGAACAAACATGAACGAACATAACTAAGCAAACACCAAATAAAAGTAAATGTGAGCATGAGTCTATTGCGCCTTAAAGTATAATACTAGACTAAATTGTAATGGACCTAAACATTAAAACGAATACACAAACTAACGAGCATAAACGAACGCTCACGAACGACACATGTGTTCGGGTCAGTTCGTTTAACTAAACGAACAAAAAATATTATTCATGGAACGTTCAGTTCGTTTACTTGTCTACTCATACACACAGATTTCAAATTCATAAATTAAGAATGTCCTCTACAATTAGTGTGCAACTAGACGCCTCAATTACTATTAGTATAAAAACAAACTTCCCGCCAAACAGTTCACAAACAATAGAACCATATACAAATTATAAAATGACATAAAAATAACAAATTAGAATATGGAAGAAATAAACAAACCTGACCACCAACGACGACAACAGAGGGAAGAGCATCCCAAAGAGAAGAAAAGGCCGATCAAGCTCTCCATTGTCGCCATTATAACTATTACACTTCTCGTTTTAAGCTCAAATCAACGGATAAAATGTTTTGAATTTGTGATGGAGAAACTAAATAATAATTGATGTAAAGAGTTTAGAGAGAATGTGAGATAATTATTATGGAACTTGATCGACTTTGTATTTTCTGCAACTATGTAACTGTAACAAGAGGGTTCTGTGCTAACTTGCGCACTCTTATTTTGCCTGATTTATGTGATTTCTATTGGCTTCTAAAATAAAATAAAATAAAATTATATACTATTAATTTACAAACTAAATGAATAGTAAACTTAATATTATTTTATTCATATTACTAGTTTATACCCTGGGAGCGTCCCGGGTTGAGAAATCTAAGTAAAGTGAATAAAATTAGAAATATTAAACTATGAAAATGGCATCTGCCAATATATGATTAATGAATATTATTATTATTATTATTATTATTATTATTATTATTATTAAACAAATCTCTGTCATAAGTTATCATGTTCTAATATAAAAAAAGGGGTAATTGGGTCGGGTATCACCTAATCCCAGGCCCGACCCAAACCCACAATTTTTTTTAAACTAATTCCAAACCGGACACAATACCTGTCGGGTTATAAAAAAATAGTCGTTTTTTTCTCCGTTTTTTATATAACACTATGGTACCCGTTGGAAAGATAATAAAACGCTCGTTAATTTGGTGTAATTTTTTTCTTTAAAAAATCTTGTATATAAAAGATATTAACGTTTAAAAGTTATGGGAGAAAACATTAGAGATAAAAATCTAATTTTGTTTTTAAATTTTAAATTATTATTTTTCTAAAATAAATGCCTTGCCACATAGGATGACACATGGCACACTCAATGAAGAGAATACCCTCTTTGAGTGACATGTCATTAAAATGGCTTTGTTGTATATAAAAGATATTAACGTTTAAAAGTTATGGGAGAAAACATTAGAGATAAAAATCTAATTTTGTTTTTAAATTTTAAATTATTATTTTTCTAAAATAAATGCCTTGCCATATAGGATGACACATGGCACACTCAATGAAGAGAATACCCTCTTTGAGTGACATGTCATTAAAATGGCTTTGGTTTATTATAGGTATAGATTTTATTTAAAAACTTTATTATATTATATACTATTAATAAAAATAATATAATATTATGTAATTTCATTATTATTTTATTTAAAAACTTTATTATATTATATACTATTAATATAAATAACATAATATTATGTAGAGTTAATAGCTATTTTCGTCCCTGAGGTTTGGGCCAGTTTGTTTGTTCAGTACAAAAGTTTTTTTTTTTTGCAATCCCTTACCTGAGGTTTGGATTTTTTTGCCAAATTCGTCATTTTGTCTAACTCAGTTAAAAAGTGTCGTTAACTGAGGGGTATTTTAGTCAAATTACTGAATGACTAAAAAAAACGAATTAAAAAAATAAAGTAATAATAATACTCTTTAAAACCCTAAGCCCTCTTTCTCGTCTGATTATCTTCCATTCAAACAACCCTAACAACCCTCTCAAACACTGATTATCAAACAATGGATGACGAATGTTGGGAATGGTGTGTACGAGAACCTGATTCTGACTTCGACCCTCAACTGAAATATGGTATGTTCAACAAAACCTCTAAAATGTTAAATTTTTATATCGATGATCAGGTTAATAATGTAGTGTTCATTGTTTATTTTCAGCTAATCATCCAAATTTCTTCAGTTTAAAGATTTCTCATGGTGGTGACTTAACTGAATTTCCAGATGTGACTTATGAGGGTAAGTCTGATTATATTGACAAGATTGACCCTGATCGCTTTTCTGTCATAATATTGAATGATATGCTGGTAACATTGGGTTATTCAGAGGAGGACGTAGTTGTATACCATTTCAAGGTACCTGGTGAAACATTGGATTTTGGTTTAAGACCTTTAGGTAATGACAATGATGTTTTGAGCTTAATTAAGTATGCTAAAACTAATAAAGTTATTGAAGTTTATGTTCAACATGCTGAGAAATATGATGTTAAAAAAGATGAAAGTGAACATGTACATGAGGCTGAATTTGTTGATTTGGTTGATGAAGTGGTAGTCAGTGATAGGGAAAATGGTAGTGATAAGTCTGGTCATGTTAGTGATAGGGAAAATGGTAGTGAAAGTGATGATGCTAGTTATGAACAGCCTATTACTGATGATGAACATTCTGAGTCTGATGATGAGGGTAGTAAAGGTAAAAAGAAAGGTAAAAAGAAGGTTGATGATGAGGGTAGTATAGGTAAAAAGAAAGGTAAAAAGAAGGTTGATGATGAGGGTAGTATAGGTAAAAAGAAAGGTAAAAAGAAGGTTGATGATGAGGGTAATATAGGTAAAAAGAAAGGTAAAAATAAGGTTGATGAACAAGATTCTGATTCTGATTCTGATTTCTTGGTAGATGAAGATAATATTGTTCAGGATTATGATGTGGATATGGATGAGTTTAGAGCAGCAGTTGACTTTGACATTAGTGATAATGAAAAGAATTTGAATGAGAATGAGAATGAAGATGTGGAAGGTATGGAGGAACAGGTTGACTTGGATGGGTTTGATAGTCTTAGTGATTTTGATGATGATACAACTTTAAGGAGAGCTTGTAGGATCATTAAGAATAACAAGAAAAAGGTCAAAGGTAAAAAAGCTGATGAGGATCCATTCTATGTTAGTCAAACATTTTCTGATAGAGATGAAATTAAAGCATTGGTCAAGAGTCATGCAGTTCAATCAAGGAGGCAACTTTTCATTTCAAAAAATGACAAATCAAGGTTAAGGGTTATTTGCTTAGGTGGGAACATAAGTATTGGTAGTTGGGATGGGGATGACAAAATGACAAATGTGGGTGCAAGTGAACCAAAGAAGAAGATGTATTCAAGATCTAAAAAGGATAGTGGGCCCACCAAGAGTAAAGGTGATAGTGGGACAGGTGAGGGCATTTCTGGAAAGAAAACAAGTAACCCTAAACCTAGAAAGAAGATTCCACCTCCCACTTGCCCATGGGCTATACATATATCAAACCTTGGTGGTGAGGGCACTTGGATTGTCAAAACTTATCACAATGAACATACATGTCTACAAACCAGGGCTGTTAAGTTGTGCACTGTGAGCTGGCTGGCCAAGCAAGTACTTCAGAAGGTGAGATACAACCCTGCTATCCCACTTACTGCTTTACAAGCTGAGTTGCAGCAACAATATCAAGTCCAGGTAACTATTAATCAAGTGTTCAGGGCTAAGACAATGGCTATTGAGAAAATCCAGGGTCATTACCAGTCTCAGTATGCATTGCTGAGGGACTATGGTGAAGAGCTGCTGAGATCGAACCCAGGCTCTACAGTGAAGATTGATGTTGAACCATGCTATAATCCTAGCAGTTCAACAAGACAGTTTAGGAGGATGCACATTTGTCTAGGTGCATTGAAAGCTGGATTTAAGGCAGGAGGGAGACCAATACTGGGACTTGATGGATGTTTTTTGAAAGGGCCATTTCCTGGTCAGATCTTAACATCTATAGGAGTGGATCCTAACAATGGAATTTACCCAGTTGCATATGCACTGGTAGAGGCTGAGACAACTCAATCATGGACATGGTTTTTACAATTATTGGGTGATGATTTGGATTTGGATTCTAACAGCTACTTCACTTTTATAAGTGATAAACAGAAGGTACCATCTTCTTTACACATAACTTGCTTTTAATTGTTTGATTATATGCCTAACTGTGTTCAAATTCAGGGTATCATTCCTGCTATAAGTAAGGTGTTTCCACTGGCTGAGCATAGGTTTTGCTTAAGACATATACATGAAAACATGAAGCCCAGGTGGAGAGGTGATGTATTTCTGTTATTGCATACATGTATCTATTTAGGTTAAATATGTTAAATATAGTTATGTGTTAATCAATTTCAGGTAGAGCAAGGTGTGATGTGTTATTGAACAATCTTTGTGAGGTTTTCAACAGACAGTTAATTCAAGGGAGGGACAAACCGGTGATAACCTGCCTTGAATTTATTAGGGAATACCTAATGAAAAGAATTGTTGTGGTTCATAAGCTGATTGCTAGAAGTAATGGTCCATTAACACCTGCAGCAGAGATTGCATTTGCAACAATCAAGGATGAGGCTTCACAGTATACAGTCATTTGGAATGGAGGTTCAAAGTATCAAGTGAGCACACATTACAATGACCATCAAGACCAAAGGACTGTTAACCTAGATGAGAGGACTTGTTCCTGCAACAAATGGGAGCTTACTGGCATGCCTTGTAGGCATGCAGTAGCATGTATTTGGAACAAGGCCCTGCATGGTCAAGGTGATGGCATTCCTGAAAGGTGGGTGGACAAAGCTTACTCTATAGAAACATGGAAGAAGGTGTATGTGTGACATCCGTCACCTTCATCTTTTAGCAAGTTGTCAATTTTAGCCTTTCGTTTATTTTGAAGTTTCACCTCTAGTCCTCGCCAATTATTATTTACTTTATTCTAAGTTTTCTTTTAAAATAATGTATGTATACTTTCTGTAAATGCACGTGTGGACATATAAAACGTATCATGGTTGTATAATAATGTTACCTTTATAAAAGTTCTATTTATTTTAATTTAGTAAAAAAAAAAAAAAGCTAAGTTAAAGCCAAGATTAGTTTGGTTAAGTTTTATAAAAGAAAAACTAATCAAGTTAAACATAAAACAAACTTGGTTAGAATGTTAGGGACCATTTGTGACAGTTTGTAAAGTTTAAAAAAAAAAAAATTTCCTGCTCACGTTTTTCCGGCAACAGTCGCCGGCGGCGACTGGAATTCCGGCCATTGTCCGGCAACCCTTCAAAACCTTTATAATGACCGTTAAGCCTCGATTTTAATACCGGTTTGACTTCTCCATCAGTTACGAGTAGGATGGAATGATTTGTACGCGTTATATTCTTGTTATTGATCCACAATTAAGAAGATACATGTTGAAACCGCCGTTTTTTTTATAACGAGTACAAACGTTCGTTTTTATCAACAACTATATAATCTGACCTTGTCATTACGTTTCTGCACGAATACTCATCTTAAAACCACTAATAAATCACGTAAATCGCGCTGGAATGATGCTTAAATCGTGGCATAGTGTTCGGCCATTGCATCTTCAATTCGGTCCTAATTTGATTTTGTAAGTCCTAATTTCTAGTGTTATATTGATGTTTGTATAGCCCTTTTCGAAAGCCCCTTATCACAGATCATTTATCATACCTTATTTGGGTTATTGGATTTCAACTTAGGGTTAGGGTTCTTGGTAGGATTGGGGAAGAAGATGACATTTTACTTAATGGTTAAATATATTTGCATTTGAATAAAATCAACATAAGTGGGGTTTAGTCTAGTGGTTGATGTGCCTTGGTTGGAACCATGCAGCCCAGGTTCGAGTCCTGGCAGCTGCACTTTTCTTTTTTTTGAAGTTTTATTGATTTCATTTAAATTCATATTATAAACATTTATATTACTTATAAATTACAAATTTGAAATATTCATAATAAATTCATTTTTGATCCAAAAATTATGAAAATTTAGGTGTAGCATCTTGACACCATAAAGAAAATTACCACACTTTTATTTTCTAGAAAATGTTTTATTTTTATATTTTTATTGAATTAAATCGTTTTAATCATATTTAATTGATTAAAAATTCATTTCTAATGATTTTAATCTCAAAATTTTTGATAAATTACTTCTAATCATTATGAACTGAAATAAAAATATTTGGTTCAGAAAACATTCATTTTTATTAATTTTCCTATTTTTTTATCATTTAAACATGATTTAATCTCAATAAATCAGTTTTAAATATAAATAAGTTTATAAAAATTATGGGAAAATTATTTTCATTGAGTTACATCATAAAGCATCCATTTTCTATAAAAATAGCATTTTTAGATCATGCCTTGTATTATTAGTTTTATTTATCAATTACGACATAGTTAAACATTTATTTATTTACACTATTTAAACATCTATTTTATAAATATTTTTCTTATAAAATAGAAATGTCTTATGATTGAAAGTCTTTATTATCATTGATGGATCTTTGAGTAACTTGTAACTATTTATTTCAATAATTATGATTATTGTATTTATTTACAATAATTAGTTAAAGTAATTAACTAAATTATTTTGTCTTAATTATTTAAACATATTTTTAACTAAATACTCAATTGGTAATAATTATATTATTTAAACCACATTTACAACCTTTCATATATTAATTGTGTGATACAACTTTTACATTAACGCGACTTATCATAAAACTCTAATTCCCCAAATCGACTTAGTAAACCCTAATGCCTTAGACCCTAGTTACCTTAGACTTTTAGACATTTCCTTATTAGTATGCTTACACATTATAGGTTGAATTCCTCGGAATTCCCATTACTTAGCTCACGACCGCTTAAGTTGGATTTTGATCGCTTTCGCAAACTGTGAGTATATCTTTCCCCTTTTTACTGTTTTACATTTTGGGGTGACTCATGTACTTACAATCAAGTTTCTATTTCTTTTACTAAATGCAATTCTTATGTGTGTTTGCTTGTGTCATTTTGTGTATCTATGACCTGTCAAATCATTAACCGTTGCGGCCTGGCATTTCAATGAATAGTACTATGGTTTATACCCTTGTGACTCTGTTGAGAGTCCTCGTCATTGCTATGTATTACATTACTACTAGCGCATACTATATATATCTGCTTTCTTCTCTTAGGGTTGATTTGACCCGGATACCACTTATTACATAATTGCAAACAGTATACGACACATGAATTGCTAAACACTTTTCTACTATATTTATTTAAACAGGGTATGCTCACCAATACATTTTGTATTGACCAAATCATTTTCATACATGTTTCAGGTTGTTTTGAGACGCTTCTTTTAGGCTTTTGGATTTTATATTTCAGTCTTGTCTACATTGTATTTTAGCTAGACTTGTCACCTTAAAATTATTGTATCCTGTAATTTCATTCAATGTAATAAATTATTTAAATCAATGTATTCAAATTTACACTTTAGTCCATGAGCTATTGAACAATCGTCACTACGTGACACCTCGATGTTTCCACCATCGGTTGGGGTGTTACAGTATGCAAACACAGTGGATCCTATCAATGGTCAGGATATGTGGCCAACTTCAAACTGTCCAACTACATTGCTTCCTCCTAAATATCATGCCCAGGCTGGTAGACCTAAGAAAAAGAGAAAGAAGTCTGCAGAGGAGGTTTTAGAGGCTAGCCAGGCAAGTTAGAAGAAGCTAAGGAAGCCTAAGGAGGGACCATCTGAGGTGGAAGTTCAGAAGCTGAGCCAGTCAATCAACCCTACTGGGAAACTGCCAAGGAAGGGTAATTCCTTAACCTGTAACAAATGCAAAAAGAAGGGACACAACTCAAGGACCTGTGGAAGGGTAGCTGGATCACAAGGTGGAGTTGCTGGATCACAAGGTGGAGCTGCTGGATCACAAGGTGGAGTTGCTGGATCAGGGGAGGCTGGAAATGCAGGTTGAAGGGTTGTGTTTTATGGTTTTTAAGTAGTTTTTGTTATGTAATCAGTCTGAAAACTTGATGTCTTTTGGGTATGTAATCAGTACTAAAACTTGATCTTTTAGTTTCCTGCTACTTGTTTAAGACATGTTCAAACTTGATCTTTTGGTATGTAATGATGTCTTTATGGTTTTATGGTTGTTCAATGTTATGTTCTTGTTAGATTTATGGTTTGTGTTGTATGATTGTCCATGATTATTGTGCAGGATGTGCTGCTTGGTCAGTTGATTGCAGAAAGTCAACAGCTTTGTTATTTGCCATAATGGGTCATTCAAAAATGGTGTTTGTTGTTTGCCTTAACTCCTCATATTGTGTTGTTTGGTTGTTTGCCTTAATGGGTCATTCAAGTTTGGACAGCTTCAAGTGTCATATTCATGCTATTTGTTTTGTTGTTTGTCTTAATGGGTCAAAACATTAAGTTCAACACACTTTAAGTGTCATATTCATGCTATTGTTTGGTTGTTTGCCTTAATGGGTCAAAACATTAAGTTGAACACAGTTACACAAAGAGATATTACCAAAACATTAACTTCATTCCATCTTCACAAAAGATTACAATACAGACCCCCATTAACCTACATCATTAACCTACATTAACCCACATTAACCCATCAACCACATATCCAAACCCTACATTAGTGATTCAGATAGTACAGGACAAACATCATCCATGTAAACCCTAAACCCAGCTTCAGCATCCTGTTTTGCCTCGACATTTTCTTCAAAAGCTGATCAGTTTCTTCTTTCCTGGCAAACATCCTCTTAACATTGGCTTCATGCCTACGTATTGTGTCCAAGAGAGCAGGTACCAGCACAGCAGGATTGGTACACATAGGGGGCTCAGCCCAGTCAACGAACCCACACCCAATTGTGCAACAGTAGAACCTACGACCTGGATTCTGAGCTGTCCACGAGATTTTGATGATGGTTGTTGATCCACACGAGCATATCACCAAGCTTTCAGGGACGATTGAAGTTTTGATGATTCGATTGAAGTTGTGTTGTGTTTTAGGGTTTTATAAGCTTTAAATAGGGGAAACGAAGATACTGGGTTTTCTTTTTTTTTTTATTTAAAATTATCATAGGTTATCAAATGACAATATTGCCCTTCATTAAAGTGGGTAAAAGACAACACTACCCCTGACACTAACGACACTTTTTAACTGAGTTAGACAAAAGGACGAATTTGGCAAAAAAATCCAAACCTCAGGTAAGGGATTGCAAAAAAAAAAACTTTTGTACTAAACAAGCAAACTGGCCCAAACCTCAAGGACGAAAATGGCTATTAACTCTATTATGTAATTTCGTTACAAATTTCATGTGTTACCTTATGTGTAGATTTCTTTATTTTTTTAACGTTTACAACCAAAATGGAATCTCGATTGTATAATTCATTGATTGATCAACACCTCATCTAAATCTCGATTGTAAAACGCGCAACGCGCGTGATTTTATACACCTAGTTAAATTAATTAATAATTTGAACATAATTTGCAGTTTTAGAGAGTTTTTGCCCTTTTGGGATTGAGTTTGCTTTTGCTACGGTTGGCTTATGACTTTTTAAAAAAGTCATTTTAAAAAAAAAAAAGTATTTGGATTAGATAATTTGGAGTGGGTGCTTGGGGGAGGCCTTTCAAGCCCTCTACACCGCCCCTCAATGGTTAATAAAGGAATTGAAATTGGAATTTGGTTGAATTCCTTTAACTCGTATCGTTTTGGATCGAACCGTTTCGACCCGTACCAGTTTTGACCAGTATTGTTTTGACCCGAACCGTTTTGAACCGTACCGGTTTCGACCGGTACCGTTTCACCCGGTACCGCTTCGACTTAAACTGTTCTGGTACCGTTTCACCCGGTAACGTTTCGACCGAACCATTTTGGATCGTACAAGTTTCGACCGGTACCATTTCACACGATACCGTTTCAACCAGAACCGTACCAGTTTCGAGCAATACCGTTTCACCTAATACCGTTTTGACTGATACCGTTTTGGACCATACCAATTTCGACCCGAACCGTTTTGGACTATACCAGTATCGACCGGTACCATTTTAGACCATACCAGTTTCGACCGGTACCGTACCGTACCAGTTTCAAGCAGTACCGTTTCACCCAATACCGTTTTGGACCGTACAAGTTTCAACCCGAATCGTTTTGGACCATACAAGTATCGACCGGTACCGTTTTAGACCGTACCAGTTTCGACCGGTACCGTTTTGACCAAAATCGTTTCGACCCGAACCGTTTTGGACCGTACAAGTTTTGACCGGTACCGTTTCGACCGGAACCGTACCAGTTTCGAGCAGTACCGTTGCACCCAGTACTGTTTTGGCCGGTACCGTTTTGGACCGTACCAGTTTCAAACGATACCGGGTGGAAACGGTACGAGTTGAAACGGTTCGGGCTGGTACAGGTGGCAACGGTGCGGGTCATGAGGTCAAGGGTGATAGATTCCAATTTATTAACCAACCAAACACAATAACAAAGGATTTGAGATTCCAATTCCAAAAATTTCCAATTCCTTTTGGAATGTTTGAATTCCAATTCCAAACCATTCCACGAACCAAACGCACCCTTAGGTTTTGTGATGAGAAACGTCAAAAAGTCAATAAATTGTTTTTTTAATGTTTCGCTTAACTTATTGTGAAGATTGGTTGTATGAGTGGCATATTTGTAATTTTTTCCAAACTCCAAAAGCTAGGATTTCTGACTTCTTAAAAACAGTTTTTCCACCCTTATTGAAAAATCAAAACCAAAAGTGTTTTTAGATTACACAAACAGTTTATTGACTTATTGGCTTATTGGAGAAGTCAATAAGTTGTTTTCAAATACAATCCCAAACACCCTCTTAACCTTTTTAATTTTAATACAAACATTAGTACAATTTTTTTGATTAAAATATAAAGAGAAAGATATTAGAGATGGTAATTTTGAGATGACACGAAACTAATTACGTTTAGGGTTGTGTTATTTATTTTTTAATAAAAAGATTATGTCTGGGTTGTCATTGTTGGGTGTGAAAAGTCATTGGGCTAGTTATTGCTATTGGGCTTGTTTTATTGGATGTTTAGGAAGCCCGTTTAGGTTTTCTTATTCACGAAGCATAAACCCTAGATTAGTCTCTATATATATCCTGTCTATGTAATTGTAATAGTTGTCAGAGCTTAATAATAAATCCCTAGTTGCAGCTCGTGGACGTAGGTTCCCCACTGGAACTGAACCACGTAAAATTCTCGTGTTCGTGTGTCGTGCTTTATATTTTCTCGTTTGTTATTGTGTGTTCGTTGTGAATCGGTCCTTCCGCTACGCCACTTAATCCTAACAATTGGTATAAGAGCTACGGCTCGTTGGATTCACGTAACGATTCGCAGAGGTGTTTATTCTATTTTGAAGATTGGAGGTTAGGGTTTGTGATAACCCTTGAGAGCCGCCAGATTTTCAGTTCAAAATCGATCAAGGAAAGGTTTCAATTTTTTTTCTGTCTTGCGATCAAAGAATAAAAAAAAGGTTCATGTTTTTGTGGGGTTGTGCTCCATTCAACAAATCTGATTTGGAGTTTACGAAGAGATTAATCTTGGGCAAATACAAGAGTGTTGGTGGGGTTGAATTGGATAAGGTTTAATAGCTCACAAGTTGATTTATACCTATACTGCCACCAACGATCTTGTGGAACAATTCAAAGCAACATTTGTTTTGTTCTTTTATTGGTTCCTGTGATACACATTAACATCATTGTTTTATTTTTATTCTTTTTTGACAAGTTGATCGATTAGTACCAGGTTAGACCAATTGAATCGACGCCGCTAATTGTGACGTTGCTGGGAACGTGCCGTTTACAAACCTTTAGCCACGATCAGGAGAGACAGGGTCACTCGTTCTTGTTTTCTGATTAAGGTTTGTTTGGGTTGTTGTTCGGGTTTTGGGTGTTCAAGTTTTCGGGTTATTGGTCGGGTTGTTTGGGATTGGTTTGTTTGTCAGTTTTTGACCGGTTATTATCAACTTGGAACCGGGTTACTTTGAACTTATTTTTCGTTTGTCATTATGGTTGAAGACGGAAAATTGGTGATTGAAAAGTTTGACGGTTCGGATTTTAGTTGGTGGAAAATGCAGATAGATGCATTGTTGGGTCAAAAAGACTTGGATATGGTACTGGAAGAAAAACCGGAGAAAATGGATGAAGCTGAAGAAGCTCTGTGGAATGCCAAGGACAAGAAAACTAGATGTGTTATTACATTGTCGTTGACGAGGAGCGTTGCATTTAACATCATGTCTGAAACCACGGCTCGTGGTATGATGTTGGCTCTGTCGAATATGTATGAAAAATCGTCTGCAGCTAATAAAGTGTTCTTGATGAGAGAGTTGTTCACGATGAGAATGAAAGAGGGAAGCTCAGTGACCGAGCACATAAATAATTTGAATTCTCTTCTGTCTAGATTATCGTCTGTGGGAATGAGATTCGATGATGAGACCAAAGCTGTGATTTTGCTATCTTCACTGCCTGATAGTTGGTCCGGGACGGTGACAGATGCCACTAACTCAGTTGGGTCTGAAGGGTTAACATTTGAAAAGATCCGGGATTTGGTATTATGCGAGGATATTCGCCACAGGAATACTAAAGGGTCGTCTTCTGAGATGTTACATGTTGGCAGGGGAAGGGGAAATAGTAGAAACAGTGGGAGCAGCAAGGGTCGGGGCAGGAGCTCGTCTAGGGCTCGTCCAAGTGTGCGTTGTTGGGACTGCAACGAAAAGGGGCATTATAGGAATGAATGTCCGAACAAGAATTCGGATGGAGGATCGAAAAATTCTAGTGGATTGAACACTGCTGCGGTAAGCGATTCTGAGGATGACGCTTTGATACTGTGTGTTGAAAGCAGTGTGGAATCCTTGGTCATGGATTCCGGTGCATCATTCCATGCTACCCATAGCAATGATGGCATGCGTAATATTAAAAAGGGCGATTTTGGCAAGGTTAGGCTAGGAAACGGTGAATTTTTTCATGTGACTGGCATAAGAGATTTGGATCTGGTTACCACTTTGGGCACTACTTGGACTTTGTGTAACGTCAGGGTTATTCCAAGGCTTGAATCAAAGTTGATCTCCGTTGGGCAGTTGGACGAACAAGGTTTTGACGTCAAGTTTGGTGGTGGAAAGTGGAAGGTCGTTAAAGGTAATCTCGTGGTTGCTAGCGGTTTCAAGAAGGGGTCGTTGTATATGGTGCATGTTCCGTCTGGGGAAGTGACCGCCCCTGTTAAGACGAACGCCAAAGTCGGGTCGCCGATTCGACAGTTAAACGAGTCCAGTTTGCAGAAAAGGACTCTGGGACTTCAGGTAATCAGCTTGAGCGTATTCGGAGGTCTGAACATGTACGGGATTTTTGTAGCAGTGGGAGCACGGCAAGTGTTCCGACACCGTCTGGAAATCGACGTTGGGTTTAGAAGACCAGGTTTCCGAATGAAATCTCTCCTGAGAAGTTTCTGCTAGTGGGGAGTGTTCCTCTGAGAATCCCTGTAGCTGATGGTTTGCGTCTATGGGAATCAGTTGGGATTGAGGATGTGAAGACGGGGTCTTTTGAGACCGGGTTGAAGCCATCTGGGGCTTCAACGGGCCTTTCTGTTTACTGATGATGATTGGCCGGCTGTAACTAGGTTGATTGGGGATACATGGTTTGAAGTTTGGTTTGTTCTTGGGAGCTGGATCTGGAAGACTTCTGTTCCTGTGTGTGTTTGAACTTTACGGATTACTGAAGACATGGATTGCTTTGTGCTTGTTGGCGGACTTGGTGTTTATCGCAAGGCCTTCAAGTGGGAGATTGTTGGGTGTGAAGTCCTTGGGCTAGTTATTGCTATTGGGCTTGTTTTATTGGATGTTTAGGAAGCCCGTTTAGGTTTTCTTGTTCACCAAGCATAAACCCTAGATTGGTCTCTATATATATCATGTCTATGTAATTGTAATAGTTGTCAGAGCTTAATAATAAATCCCTAGTTGCAGCCCGTGGACGTAGGTTCCCCACTGGAACCGAACCACGTAAAATTCTCGTGTTCGTGTGTCGTGCTTTATGTTTTCTCGTTTGTTATTACGTGTTCGTTGTGAATCGGTCCTTCCGCTGCGCCACTTAATCCTAACAGTCATGGTTAACTCGATTGATTAAATGGGTTATGTCCAAATTAACCTAATTTAACATTTTAATCAATCTAATTAAACATGTCGATTCGTCAACTTGTTTATGATGGTTGAAAGTTGAAACCATGTACACAAGTCGGGCAACCTGACAGGCTGGTTTAATTAAAAAGATTAAAAGAGTACCGCTCTGATCATTTGATTCAGGTTAGAATTGATATTGTTGCCATTTATTTAAAAATTGGTTAATTCATATTGTAGTTTCATAAAAAAAAAATTAACAAAAAACAATGTGTAGACATAAACAAACATTATTTTATAATGATCATCTCATTACAAATACAAAACATATCATACTTATTTGAAAAGATTTATTATCTATAATTAGTATTTCGAATATAAATATCCTTTTTTAAACATCAATACCGTTTCGAATATAAATATAACTTTTTTTTTAAAACATCAATATACCGTTTGAAATTTGAATTTGGAAAAGAGGCCGTTGAAAAATTCCTGGCCCACCCAATAATAATGGCCCAGAAGGCCACAAAGATAACATACGTGGATTATGGATACAAATCATACAAATGGCCCCAAATTTTGAATTTCAAACTTGAAAGTAATCGAGCTTTTTTAAAATCAATTTATAATAATATTTCCGTCATCTTCGCCGTCGGCGGTTTCCTTGACCTGCATATTGCTAGTCCAACGCTTCCGTCACATTAACCAACACCAAATTCTAAACCTCCGTTCTCGTTTCCCTCCGTTCTCCGGTCACCCTTCTCCGTTCTCCGGTTAACCCGGTCACCTCCTCCCTTCTACCTTCTCCGGTCAGCTCTCCTTGTCCACCCTCCAACGGTCCTTTTTCAAATCTTACTCGCCTCCTCCCCAACCTACTCGCCTGTCAACCCAGTCACCTCCTCCCTACTCGCCTGTCAACCTAGTCACCTCCTCCCTACTCGCCTCCTCCCCAACCTACTCGCCTCTCTAGCCTACCCTACTCGCCCCACACCTACTCGCCCCTCCCCAATCCCAGTCGCCTGACCTTGCAACACCCTTTTTTTTGTTTGTAATCTGATTTGGAGTTTGGACAGCTCAAGAGTTTTTTTTTTTTTTTTTTTTTTTTTTTTTTTTTTTTTTTGGTTCCCTATCATAATAATAATAAGTATTATAATAACAATGATAACATAACATAATAATAATAATAATAATAATAATAATAATAATAATAATTATAATTATAATAATAATGGGGTAAGGAATTAGGTGGGGTTTTGTTTTGAGGGCGGGCAACTTGTGGTTGCTACCCTTAACGCCCTGTAAAGGGTTATTGCTCGCTGTTTCCTTTGCCCCCCAATTCATCTCGAGTTTGGCGGGTTACATTTCGCACATGGCCCCTGCCAGGAGGGCCCGGAACGCCAAGTCGGGTAGTTCTGCGCAGGGCTCTGTCACTGGTCTGCGGGCCTGCCCCTTTAAACTTTTTCACGACTGTAAAGATGGCAAACCGGGGCATGGCGGTTTTTTGCGCCTTCTTGGACACATCCAAAGTACCCACCTCAACACAGAAAACCGAAGGCTATCTCTGAAGGAGGCTATCTCGAAGGATCGGGACCTTTTTTTAGATGTCGGGGAAGTTCTCAGGGAAGGAGATAAGTGGTTATGTGGGAGGTGCATGGTGATGCATGCTCTCAGTAGAGGATGCAAGCATGACGATGAGGTTGTATCGTTCGCCGTGGTCTCCGAAGATGTCGAAGATTTCATTGTTGGGATACGGAAACCATGTCCAACGGTAGACGACGTAAACCCACGCCACCCAACCGGGAGGGTTGGGGATGTTGCCCTCCTCGAGCGTGTCTTTTCCCTCCCTATTCAGACTGTTAAAAGCATCCCCCCTAGTTGTCGTCTGATGTTCGCTCAAGCGTTAACAGGTGCTTTACGCAAAGTAGTGGCGTCGCCAAGCTCGGTGGATAACTGGGTCCAATTGCTATTGCTTCCACGGTTAACCCTGAGGGTGATCAGACCGTCCTCCAGGCAAGAACGAAGATCAGGGAACAGGAAATCTCTGCAGTGTAGTAGCATCATGCAAGCACTTGGAGAATAGAAAGATGGGTCTGGGTTTGCGGTCTTGGTTTCTTCTCTTTTGGATAGCACAGGGGAGGTCTCGGTATCTAGGGGAGAAGCAAAAATGGGTAAGGACAACGCAAGCGAACCTAACATAAAACAATGTCTTCGAAAAGTCAGGGATGGTCATTTCACGGCGGCGGTAAAGGTGTTGTGCTCTAGTGGAGTCGCCCCCCTATGTGAATCGACCATGAAGGCCCTCATTGATAAACACCCAGTGGTGCCGCCTCCACCCTTTCCTTCTAACCCCATCGCCCAACCCGCTCTATCAGTAGATGAGGGTTGTGTGCTTAAATGTATCCGATCTTTCCCTAAAGGGACATCTTGTGGTAGGGACGGGATACGGGCCCAACACCTGTTGGATGCTTTTGGGGGTGAAGGATCAGTGACTTCCTCGGGGTTGCTCGCGGCCATCACTGAAGTTGTCAACTTATGGCTTAGGGGGGCCTGCCCTAAGATGCTGGCCGAGTTCGTTGCATCGGCCCCCCTCACCCCCTTATTGAAGCCCGATAATGGAATTCGGCCTATTGCTATGGGGGGCATTTGGCGAAGGCTAGTTTCTAAGGTGGCAATGAAGAAGGTTGGGAAAGACATTGCCCAGTACCTGGGGGACTTTCAATTTGGAGTAGGGGTACCAAATGGGGCAGAGGCGGTGCTTCACAGTGCCAACAGGTTCCTCAACTCTTTTCATGCGGAAGGGTCTCTAGCTATGCTTACAGTAGACTTCTCCAATGCCTTCAACATGGTCGACCGTACAGTTTTCTCCAAGAGGTTCACCAGCGATGCCCGTCCATCTATCCATGGGTCCAGTTCCTTTATGCCCAGCCAGCTAGGCTGTATGTGGGCAATGATTGTATTGGGGCTACCACCGGAGTGCAGCAAGGAGATCCTTTGGGGCCCCTTCTCTTTGCCCTTGCCTTACATCCCCTTATCATGCGAATTCAGGAATACTGTAACCTACCGTTTCATGCCTGGTATTTGGATGATGGGACGATTATAGGCAACGCAGTGGAGGTTGCCAAGGCTTTAGACATAATCAATGCGCATGGGCCATCTCTGGGGCTTCATCTCAATATTAAGAAAACAGAGGTCTTTTGGCCGACGTGTGACGGGTTGAAAAGTCAGGAAGGGCTTTTCCCGACAGGGATTGGTAGACCTGAGAAAGGGGTTAAGCTCCTTGGTGGGGCTGTTAGCCGAGATCCTACCTTTATCGGGGAGTTGGCAGGGCGGCGGGCTACGAGTGCGGTTGCCCTCATGAAACTACTGCCCCGCCTTAGAGATCCCCAGAGTGAACTCCTGCTGCTCAGGTCATGCATGGGGGTCGCTAAGTTACTTTTTGGGTTACGAACTTGCCAACCCCACTTCATGGTGGATGCGGTATCCCTTTTCGATGATGGTCTCCGCGAAGCTATTGAAGATATAGTTGTGTGTGGCGGCCCCTTCTTCGGGGACCTCCAGTGGCGCTTGGCATCCTTGCCAATGCGTTTAGGTGGTTTGGGCCTCCTTTCAGCTCGAGATGTTGGGGTCTATGCCTTTGTGGCGTCCAGAGCTCAGTCTTGGGAACTTCAGGATCATATCCTCCGAAACAGTGGGGTCATTGGACTAGACCCAGACTATCAACAGGCGCTCGAACGCTTAAATGTCTATCTCCCGGATTTTGATATTGGCGGTTTTTCTAACAAGGACACCGCCCCCCCAAAGCCACAAAAAACTTTGGCGAATGCTCTTTTTAGCAAAACTGCTCAGAGCCTGGGAGAAGTTTTTGAGTTGTCCACTCGCCAGAAGGCGGTGATTGAATGCCTAAAAGGGCCTCATGCTCAGGATTTTTTGACCGTTATCCCGATTGAGGGTTTGGGTCAATGCATGTCTGCAATAGAGTACAGGGCTATACTCAAGTACCGATTGATGATCCCTATGTACCCGGAAGATGAAACATGCCCCATCTGCCGTAAAACTTGCATGGATAAATACGGGGAGCATGCAATTCATTGCAAGGAGCTCCCTGGTTTTAAATATCGGCATGACTGGGTGAGGGACGTTTTGTGGGATATCTTGAGAAGAGCTGGGATCTCTGCCAAAAAGGAGGCCCCTGTAAACTTCCTCACAGACCCCACGGAAGGGAGATCCACCCTGCGACCCGCAGATCTGCTTGTCTTTGGTTGGGAGAGGGGGAAACATGCCTGTGTGGACCTCACCGGGGTATCTCCGTTGGTTGGGTTAAGGGAAACAGGGTTCGTAGCTGGGCAAGCATCAAGAAAGGCGGAATCAAAGAAAGTAGATAAACATGCTAAAGCTTGTGCAGATAACCAACATGTCTTTATCCCTCTGGCCTTCGACACTTTTGGTTCCCTGGCGCCAGAAGCTATTCGTTTCTTGACCAGGGTCCAACGGGTCGTCCACAGCAATGTTTCATCCCCAGGGGGGCAAGGTTTTGTCTTTAGTAGACTAGGGTTTGCAATTCAAAAAGGGGTGGCGGCGCAGCTTGTTGCCCGTCTACCTGCTATTATGATGTAACTTTCGTATTTTGTATTAATGAGAAAAACATTACAAATTAAAAAAAAAAATAAAAATTTTTTTTAATAACATTACATTCTAATCACATTGATATATATAGGGTTACACAGCGTAAGAAAAATAAGAAGGGTGAAAATGATTAAAAAAACACAAAAGATCACGAAATATAACAAAATAAGCCACAAAATATAACACAATGCTGAAGAAAAAAAACACAATGATGAAATAAGAAAAAACCACAGTGTTACATAAAAGACACAATGATATAACGTAAATTTAACTACAAGCTAAAAACCCAAAAAAGCGAAAACCTAAAAACTAAGATCATATGGTGCGATGAGACGGTTCCAATGTTGCTTGAATGAGCTTAATCGGAGTCCGTTTGATACCATTCCTACGACTTTTTATTTTTCTTTCACTGTGTATTTAATCCTAACCCGATATATATAACCATTTTTTTGTACCCATAAAATGATGACCTGCAGCCATAAGATATCAAAATATTTTTTGTTCACCATTGCTAAATTATATTTAGATGAATACAAAATATTCATTAAACACTTAAACGTATACAATATGTTTTTTTTGAATATTAACTTTCATTAAACACAAGGGGACGTCCTCAAAACAAGGACGAACACCCAACAACTATAACATATACAACGGATTAGTACACCATTCCTTCCATTGAAGGTCTTTATACTTAGACCTGTTTTTTAGCCATAAAAACGATAAGGACTTTATACTACCAACCACACAATAGACCTTTGGTGTTATTTGATTAAAAATCCTGTCATTTCGAGCTTTCCAAAGCGTCCATAGAGTCACCAAAATAATGCCATGAATTATTCTCTTTCCCCACTTACTACCTTGGCCTTGCTTATATATAAGAAGTA
The DNA here is from genome assembly GCA_028751855.1 of Ambrosia trifida. NCBI lineage: Eukaryota > Viridiplantae > Streptophyta > Magnoliopsida > Asterales > Asteraceae > Ambrosia > Ambrosia trifida. Next base: position 15,580,710 of record CM054131.1, read on the forward strand.
CGTCCCTGATGCTGTGATTGTTACCCGTATGGATGCCGCACCATCTAAGAATAAGAAGCCAAACCCCATGAGAGAAACCACAATCAATCAAAAGGTGTTCCGTAGTTTCGAGATGAGTCTCACAAAGCTTGCACCGGTCTTCTTGAATAATAACATGTCTTTTGAGGAGGGCTTCAATAGAAGGAATCCTATCCATCTCTGCTCTCCAAGCGAAGATATGACACTTTAACGGGATCCAAGCTACCCATTTCAGCCGAAACATGTCTGAGTTGACCATCTCCTCCTTTATCTTCAATTTGACATTAGCAACAGAAAAATGATTGTAACCATTCCACTCCCAACCATCCTTTCCCTCCACAAGCAAAGTTTGACTTAGCGCAGAAGAAAGAGTGTCCCATTCTTGTACCTCAAGTATCCCCATAGGCCGAGTAAAGTCAACAGGCATCCAAGTATCATGTGATCTGTTATTGATAACCGTGGACCCTTTGGTGGTAGCAACATCATATAGCCGAGGAAATTTTATCTTGAGAGGAACATCAAACAACCAAATGTCCTCCCAAAAACGAATGCTCCTCCCATCTCGTAACCGACCTTTTAGAAGATCAAGAAACATCTTTTCTCCGCATCTAAGTTGTTCGCAATTCTTAACAATTTCTGTCCAACATCCACTTGAACCTGCACATCGAGGAAAACCTGACCACCGGGTTCTACCTTTATGGCACGATCGAATGATGTCTTTCCACAAACTACCATCTTCCACCTTGAATCGCCAAGCCCACTTCGCAAGGAGAGCTTCATTAACTTCTTTCAGACGAGAAACACCCAAACCACCTTTCTTTTTTTCGCTCGAGATCTTCTCCCAAGCCACCCAATGAAGCTTATTATTACCATTAGTCGAGGACCAAAAGAAGCGACGCATAAGGCTTTCTAACTTATTAATAACTCCAACCGGGGCTTTATAGAGAGAAAAGAAATAGACGGGGAGACTTTGTAACACCGATTTAAGAAGAGTTAGACGACCACCAATGGAAAGGAATCTAGCCTTCCAAGTAGAGAGTCTCGCTTCAAAAACTTCTACAATTTTCCGCCAATTATTTATCCTGTTCATATTAGCCCCTACCAATACCCCCAAATAATCGAACGGGAATGCTCCAACTTTACAACCCACTACTTCAGCCAATGAAACAATATCTTCATTCGTTACTCCACTCCCGTACAAGAACGATTTACTGATATTGATTTTGAGACCCGAGCAAATATAAAAAATCCTCAAGATTCGCGCAACGGACAAAATATTTTCTTTTGACCAACTCCCCATAAGAAGAGCGTCATCCGCGAAGAACAAATGCGAGATAACCGGCCCATGACTAGAAAAAGAGACACCCTCCAACAAGCCCTTCTTGATAGCTTTATCAAACATACAAGTGAGAGCTTCCATCACAATCAAGAAAAGAAACGGAGAAATCGGGTCTCCTTGTCTAAGCCCTTTAAAGCATTGGAACTCAAACGTAGGAGACCCATTAACTAGCACCGCCGACCTCGCCGACTCCAAAATGCCCTTGATCCATCTACACCACCTCTCCGGAAATCCCATTTGTTCCATGATGGATAAGAGAAAACCCCAATTTACATTGTCATACGCTTTTTCAAAATCAATCTTCATGAAAAAAACCTTTTTAAATCTTCTTTTGCACCATGACAAAATTTCATTCACCATAAGAGGCCCGTCAAGAATATTTCTATCACTAAGAAAACCCGATTGATTATCAGAAATAATAAAACCAATAACCTTTTTTAAACGAATCGCCAACACTTTAGAAATCGTCTTGCTAATAATACCCACCAGAGTAATAGGTCTAAAGTCTTTAAGGCCAAGAGGATTTTTTACCTTTGGAACAAGCGTAATAAAAGAAGAACTGCATCCCTTGTTAATAACACCTGTTTCGTAGAATTCCAACATCAGATTCATGAAATCGTCTTCAAGCAGGCTCCAAAAGTGACAGACAAAATTAAAATTAAACCCGTCAGGGCCCGGAGCTTTATCTTTCCCACAATCAAAAACCGCATTTTTAACTTCTTCTTTGGTAAAAGGAGCGATAAGAGCATCCACCTTACCAAGAGGGATACGTTTAATATCCTCACAGACTAAACGAGGCCGATTAGGATTCTTTTCTTTGAAATGGTTACTAAAAAACCTCAAAACCTCCCTTTTAACCAAGGATGGTTTCGCCACCCATTCATCATTAACCAATAAACCTTGAATTGAATTTGACGCCTTTCTTCCATTTATCACACTATGAAAATACGCGGTATTATCATCCCCTTGTTTAGCCCAATTAATTCGGGATTTTTGAATCAAGTCTTTAATGCGAAGGAGTTCTTTTTCTTCAATACCTTTCTTGCACTCCAACCACGCCCACTCTTCTTCTTCTAATAAGGCTCTTTGCTCCATTTCTGATTCAAGTTTTTCAAGATCTGTCTTCAGCGCGCTGAGCTCCTCAGATTCTGTAACATCCAGCCGCTTCTTCCACCTCTTTAATTCAGCCTTTAGCGCCCTGAGTTTGGCTGTCAAGAGAACATCAGCGGCCCCTGACCCCATGGACTGCCGCAAAGAATTGGTCACCACCTCTTGACAACTATCCCTATCTAACCATGAATTGAACCATCTAAATGGACGTGAGCCAAAGCTCTCATTCACCAATGATAATACCAACGGTCTATGGTCAGACAAATGCCTCGGAAGAGCCCGTAAACAAGCCTCGGGCCATCTGTTCAAAAAATCAACACACACCAATACTCTATCAATTTTGCTCAACCGAAAAATAGGACCTTTTTTAGTTACACAAGTGAACATGCTCCCCTTCATCCCGTATTCCACTAACCCTGCCGAGTCTATGAAAGAATTAAATACATCTGCATCTTTTTGATCAAAAAAAGAGTTTTTACGCTCTTCATTGAAACGTACAGAATTAAAGTCCCCAATTAAACACCACAAACCATCCCGTTTGCCAATAAGATCAGCAATCGAATCCCAAAGAGTGCTTTTATCAACCAACTTTTGCGGCGCATAAATATTAATGATGTTAAGTAAAGTACCATCCTCCTTCAAAAAACCGGACACAATGAGAAAATTCTGGTGCTTAAAGGAAGAAGTCTTCGTAAACTTATTAGGATCCCATAACGACACCAAGCCACCCGACCTACCCCTAGCCTCCACAAAATCAACCTCAACCAACGAATTTCCCCAAAACTTAGTGAAATCAAAACCTATCATGTTACTGAATTGTGTTTCTTGAAGACCAATAAAAGAAACACAATTTTCCTTTTTCAATCTTCTAACCCAAGAGTCTTTTCCTTTCACCCCCAAACCTCTAATATTCAACGACAGAATATTCATACCTGGACTGATTGTAATCCTTCTTCAACAATAGTCGCAGTGACCATCTCTGTTTTATCTTGTAACTCGGCACCCAAAGAAATCCCGAGGTTTATAGTGTTTTCCACCTCAACATTAATCGGGAACCTCTGTAGTGGAAGTTGTAACCCATCAACACTAATCGGCTCCATATCTGATACTACGAACTCCTCATCTGCACTTTCCGAATTAACACCTCCTTCTTCCATGTCTTCAAGTAATTGGTCAAAGGGTTTCATTATCGGCGATGTGTTTCTATCCATACTAATATTTCCTTCCAAAGTATCTGTATGAATTACCTCCTGCATCTGATTCATCCCATCATCATTCCTGGATTGGGCTAAGATTTGAGTAGCATTCATCGGCCCAATCAGACTTTCCAATCCAAATGGGTCTTCACTATTGGACTTATCTTTCACCTTCTTCTTTGTTGGGCCAGAACTGGACTTGGACCCACTGCTAGATCTTTTAAAACGTTTTGTTTTTCTTTTTCTTGACAAAATACACTTGAACCCCTTGTGTTTTAAACTATTGTCATTACCCGGCTTTGACCCCAACTCACAGGAAACTTCCGAAATTATAGTACTATTTTCAAACCCATTGACCTGACCACTTAATTGCACATCATTACTATCATCATCACCTTCCTTATTCTTTGGAGACTCCCTAAAAGGCGCTGGAGTTACCATATCTTCTTCACCCTCATTAAAGAACTTATTAATTGTCTCACCGGCAAGCTGTTCCGACGAACTTTCCGGCGACACACCATTAACCTGAGCATCTACCTCCTGGTCTGTCCCAGAATCCGTTCCACTACCACCTTGTTTCGAAAACACAGCAGCGAACTCCGGGACCCAATCCGTCTGTTCCTCCAAGATCCACACTCGAAACTTTTTTGTCTTCCAGTTCAACGTGATTTCGTCTGCAATTCTATTGCCCTCCCCAACAAGTACACCAACATATTCAAAAGATAGATCACGATCAGTTGCAGAAATATTAGCCTTGTGTACCACCTTCCCAAACATAACTCCGATCGAGTTAAACACGTCATTCGTACAGAGATGTAATGGAACACCTTGTATTTTTAACCACGCCACCCTTTCAAAACCTATTGATTGGCCTTCCCATATAGTAATGGTTGAGAAATAATTCGTAAGTAATCTTGCCGCCTCCATTACCATCTGAGCTTGTTCCACATCTTCAAAAGTAATGAGAATATCCAATCCTCCTAGATATTGAACAACACCAATATCAGGACAGATTGAATGTAGAATGATATGGATGTTCTTCAGGGCCTCCACATCAACCATCTTAGCCACCACAGCCTTCCCATGAATATTAGACCAAGCATTAACATTACCTCCCACAGTTAAAGATTTTCCAACTAGCAGATCCTTGAACGATCTATTCACAGTCCCACCCATCCCCTGACCACTCTCTTTTACGTGAAAATTATTATCATTATTCTTATTATGCCCCTCACTCACTTTATGGTTTATATTATTATCATTATTATAAGAATCACCCTCTCTTTTCCCACCAATCTCTCCATCCTCTAAAACAAACCTTGCTATATTGAACCAAAGTTTGTTATCACCCATACGAATTCCTCTCAGATTCCTGAGAAGCTCCAACTTGTCTTTAACGTCTAACAATGATAAAAAACCAAACCTGATGCCCATTTTATCGCGTTTTCTTGCGATATATAAATCGTATATTTGACCATACGGCCTAACTTGGGATGCTAAATCAGAACCACTACTACCTTCAGGAAGATTGGACACAAACAACTTAGTAATTCTTACCTGAATGCTTTCCGGTATCGGCCTCCGACGGTGCCGTTGGTCCATGGAGAGAGAGAAAAAAACCCGTATATTAGAATTGGAATTAGTCTACAGTTAATGCTTATTTTTATTTTTCATATACAATATGTAAACATACCATTATCAATTATGCATGAATGATTGATATGGTACATTTAAATTTAAGTGTTATAATTTGACATCAGAAACGAAAAAAAAATAATATGTAGACATACCATTATCAATTATGCATGAATGATTGATATGGTACATTTAAATTTAGGTGTCATAGACATCAGAAACGAAAAAAAAATATGTAAAAATAATTGTAACTGTTGTGAAATTAGCCTAATCTATATTATCTTAAGGAGGAGTGATGGTCAAGATTGTAATTTTGTCAAGCATCCAACTATTAAAGCAACATGTACAATTGAATTATGCTTACATGATGGGGGTAGAATTGAAACTTTATGGACATTTAAGACACTTAGAAGTGTATAATAGTAAATTTAGCATAATCCAATACCTCACATCCTAAAATCTTATCCCAATTCTACCCTCATGTCCAACATTTAGAATACAAAATACAACCTATGATGCATCTTAAATGTGAGACCTTTCAACCTCTCATAATCATTAACCTATCATAATTATTAACCTTTCATCATCATCATGATCAATTCATTAGTAACTTCTTCCTCTTATATATCTATATATATTATCTATATGGGGTCAACAACAACAAGAATCACCACATAAATCACCAAACGCAATTCTTTGGTTTCTCACCTCAAAACCCTTCTATCATTACAGGTTCCTTACCGTATCTTTCATTTTATTTATCATTTTCTTTTTTTTTTCTCTAACCCCTATTACATGAATATTTTTTTAATACCTTTGTTTGAAATTCATTATAAACAGAACCTTTCTTCTTCGGTTGTTGAATCCGGTGATCATATAGTTTAGATTGGATTAGGCATGTTTATGTGTATGAATATAACATAATAATTTTAGAATTCAAATCGTTACCTCTTGATTAAAAACACAACTTTCACTCTTGATTTCCCGATTTCTATATAGTATGATCAAGTTTATAAAACTTTAACTTTTATAAAGTACCTAACTCTATATAAAAGGCTATAACAAAATATATAGCATCATGAGTTGGTTTTTATATGTTTTCTATTCAATATATTTAAAGTAATTATAAAATTGAATGTATGAGGTTTCATAAACATCTCATGACTCTTGGCTTTCTTTTAATTAAATGTGGTGTTTTAAAGACATATTTACCCCTAAAAAGTAGTTATGTTATGCATTATGTGTTGTGTCAAAATCATTTAGACTTATACCTCTTAAATTTTAAGAAATCCTTAGGAAATGCTTTATAATATAGTATAGATATAGATATAGATAGTATAGATATGTAATGAATGAGTGTCTTTTGTCAACCAACAACCCAGTTGTGTATACTACTATATAATCGTAAGATGTTATATATTGTATTCAGATCATAAGGATATTTTGTGGTTTTTAATTGCAAAAACTTTTTTTGTAACAACTCTTAAGAGTTTTCTATACATTAACCTATGAGTAAGGTCATAATATGGTCATGTTTCTCATGCATGTCAGACCTAAACATACAAAACCATCTCACTCTATCTTATCTATTAATTTTTCTATCTTACTTATCAATTTTATGAGCGACTATGATAGTTCCATGCATCAATATATTATTCGATTTCTTTACTATGAACTTCCTACATATAAAAATACAACCCTAGATATTAACTGTATAAAATATTATAAAAACAACAAAGTATGGATTGGTTGGGGGATAAACACATAATGTTTGCAAGAATATTTTTTAATGGTGAACAAAAGGTTACCTTAAGATCAGTACCCTATATTTCACAAAATTTTGAACGACCAAATATAACATAATGATTATCCGTAATATTCTCGTACACAAAATCCCTTATGAATCTGCAAAAACAAAAGAAAATGGTTTATTAGTTGTTTTCATGGTAGAAGGCAACCATAAGATATCAATAAGAATAAGGCCTCATAAAGGTACAAATTGAAGAAAGAAACAAGTGATAATGCCTACTAACAAATCAAAGATTATAAAGAGAATAAGGAATGAGAGAGTTATTCATTGAGATGTATAAAATAACAACATAATGGTCACTATTTATAGGGCTCTAATAGAAGGTATATACATAAATGAGAAAAAGGAGATATGAACATGGATAGTCACTAATAATATATAAAGGAGTTAGAAACATGGATAGTCACTCATAACTTTATTATTTCATAATCAACTTAATTGTTAATGTAAAAAGACAACTTCACCCCTTTACCACCTTCATTAAGTTATTGTACCATATGCATTATATATATATAGTATAGAGCATGAGTGAAGGATACCCGTAAAATTTAAGTAAATACAACCTTTATTGCTTATAGTACATAGTATAGAGCATGAGTGAAGGATACCCGTAAAATTTAAGTAAATACAACCTTTATTGCTTATAGTACAATGCTTGTTGAAGTCATTTAGGGGGTAAAATTGTCTTTCTACCCAACTATTAAATTGTTGAAGAAATTAATTTAAGCATAATTATAAAATTGATGAAGAAATTAACAATAATGTGGTGACTCTTTACATTCATAACCTATATGTCTTTATTATGTTTGTATCAATGTTATAGTCTTATAAATATTATTTGGTATCTAAATAATGGGGTGACTCTTCACATACATAACTTACATATCTTTCAATTTTTATAGCCTTATAAATAGTGGTCTTTTATTTAGTATATGAAACATATCAATGAATAAAGTTCTCTCTTCCTTTATTCTTTCTTTCCATACATGATGTTTAGAGTCTTCTTCTCATGTTTATATAACTTGTATGTAGGTTGCTACTATATTTTTATTTTCCAATACGTTATTAGCACGAGCTTTCTTGTTGCTCTTTGTTTTAGCAATCTTAAAATCGTATTTGAAGGAGCGCAAACAGGCTAAAAAGTATGATACATGAAGATCAAGTGGTGAAACCATGTATTACATGTTGCCAGCAAAACAAGGTAGATTTAACGAAACCGACATTTCTTCTGCCTAACAAGTTATTAAATTTAGAATCATTAGTACTAGGTTTGTTTTTGAAGTCACTTAATTCTTAGTTTCTTGCTTAAATACTATGTTTTACTTGTAATGTAAACCACTGAGTTTTTACTATAATCACACATATACATACATTCATATTCTTTTCACGGCTAATTCTTTTATCATTAATTTTGGAGTTGTGTTTATATATAGTTAATGAATTCGGATACTTTTGTAAACAAAATAATATTAAACCCACGAGAAATGTAAAATAACAAGTTAATAAATTTGCATAAAAATTTGTGTCTAAAATTTGTAGCAAAGACCATAGTTTAAAATACCTAGCAAAAATGGTAATTAACATTTTCATAGCAAAAACCGTGTATAAAAATCCATAAGCAAACATTTTTGTACGAAATTCTATAGCAAACATTTTGGTATTAAGTAAATACAACATTTATTGCTTATAGTACAATGTTTGTAAGTCATTTAGCGGTAAAATTGTCTTTCTACCTAAATATTAAATTGTTGAAGAAATTAATTTAAACATAATTATAAAATTGATGAGGAAATTAACAATAATGTAGTGACTTTTTACATTCATAACCTCCATGTCTTTATTACGTTTGTATCAATATTATAATCTTATAAATAGTGGTCATGTATTTGGTATATAAATAATGCGGTGACTCTTCACATACATAACTTACATATCTTTCAATGTTTATAGACGCATAAATAGTGGTCCTTTATTTGGTAACTAACTTGTTGTACTAACATGGAGGTCATGGGTTCAATACCCACTAACAACTAACATTAGAAGAAAATTGGCCGTTCAAAAAAAATTGGTATATGAAACATATCAATGAATAAAGTTCTCTTTTCCTTTATTCTTTCTTTCCATACATGATGTCTAGAGTCTTCTTCTCATGTTTATATGACTTGTACGTTAGTTGCTACTAGATTGTTATTTTCTAACACGTTATTAGCACGAGTTTTCTTGTTGCTCTTCGTTTTTTTCCACTTTGAATCCATAGTCTAACCTCGCCTTGTGCCGATACGTTTACATAACAATGTAAAAATATAACCGTCACATGTATGTTGCTGTTATAGCCACTGGAATCAAAAGTGATTAGAAATCACAATCAATCTAATCCATCTCCATTCACAATTCAAGTAATAAATACATACCATTTTCTTTGTGATGTATATACATAAAATACGAAAGAACAATGTTAGACACATTTACTGATTTGTGTAAATTTTTTCTTCAATTTTAGATTACTTTTTTTTTTATTCAGACCCACTTTATTTCCCTTGCAAAATTGGTTATGTTGTATTTTTTTTAATGATTTTTGTATGGTAGGATTTAAATTAAAAAAAAATGTTGTTTTATTATAGCTATCTAATAATCAATCAAAATTTTAGTAGCATAACTTGTTCCCATTATTGGTTGATAATCATAATTTGAGTATAGAAGGTGATGGGGTGAGGGTTGCTTGGTTACGTAAGTATTGCAAACGGAGGCCAACGATTTTAATGGTCTGTCGTTTCTCTTTTATTGTTAATCTCAAATACTATTAAAATTCTTTAAAAGCCAATTGTTTTTTCACTCAAATTGAATGAATTAGTAATTGAGATTTTATTAAAAAAAATTGAATTCCGGTCTGGTTCATCCGGAGCTTGAAATGTTTTGATTTTTTTTTTATTTAGAAGGTAGAGATGAATAAAAATATGGAAATGTTTATTAATATTGTTGGTAAAAATGGAGGGGAAAACAGTTAATAAGGTCATATTCAATGTGAGATGGCTCAAGTTACAAGGTAGAAATCCATAACTTTTTTTAGATTTTTAATTTGGTATCATGTATACTATTTAAGCCCTAACGTGTACATGATTTTCAATTCAGTAATATTTTCAGTTCTTGTTTTTTTTTCTTGGTCCGGAGACGCATTATACAACTCTATTGATTTGATTATATATGTCAATTGTAGAGGCATAATGCACGATGCATTAATATATATTGGTTATGAATGCAAAGAATATGTGGTTGTTAAATCTTGGGTAATAACCTATTTTTCACAAATGGGTTAAATAGATATTTATTTAACAACTAAAAACCACTTAACTTGTTTGTCTTATTAAAAGTTACAAATAAAGTTTTATAAAACATATAAAAACAATATTACCAGTAATGACAATATGATATTGACCAGTAATGACACCATGGCATAATTTTTTGTCGTCTTCTCAACCAAGTTAGTAGTTTGTTAACTAATTAATAGTTTGTTTATATTTATTTTCTACAAGTCCAAGAACCATCTTAAAAATAAAATCCATTAACAATATATTTACTAGATCTAGCACACCTTTAAAATCAAATACTACACAATATATCATGAGAGAATCGATAAACTAACAGTAACGAATATCGCGCGACAAATTGTCTTCCCGCAGCAACGCGCGGGTTCCCCACTAGTAGCAAACAATAGAGAAAAGAATAATAGGGAGAAGATGATATGATATTTCATTAATCAAGTGTGTCTTCTACAATAGAATACAATGACTATATATAGGAGATGAAATCTTGGAGAAGAAGTTAATCTATATAAGGTATTGATAACCATAATAATATATATTTATAACACTCTCCCTTGGTTATCAATTTAATACATTTTGAGATGCTGCCTCGTTAAAAACCTTGCCAGGAAAACCCAGTGGGACAAAACCATAGCTAAGGGAAAAAGAGTGCAGCGCGTATTGTCTCCCCCTAATGATGTTGCCTCATTAAAAACCTTACTAAGAAAACCCAATGGGATAAAAGTAACTTAGTGAAGGGAAAAAGAGTGCAACTTGTATAATGCTCCCCCTCATACGAACATCTATTCTCTAAGTGACTGGTGTAGATCTCCATAGAATTTGCTCAAATCTTTTATAGTCAATGATTTGCGTCTTGATCACTTGACATAAAAATCTTTAATTCGAACGTTGATGCATGATATTCATTCCAAACTTTTAGTCCCTGCTCTCGTAAGTGCAATTCTTTAACTTGAACTTTGTTTGTAAAACTAATGTCTCCTCTTCTCGTAAATAAAGTCACAAGATCAACAAATGTGATGTGTTATATTCCCTACATCTACAAGACTAACCAAACTTGTTTTCATGGGTTAGTGAAATATAATCAAATATCGCTCATACCTGAAATATTTGTTTTAACTCATTCCGATGTCTTCTCGCTTGACATAGGCTATATATTATGATAATAAGTTCATGTGGAAGATATAATAATCATGAATACCTAGTAAGACACTAACACCCATGTGCATTTAACTATGGTACTTCTAGAATGAAAATCTCTACTTTTGTATGAGATGAAATGAATAATTTTCCATAACAAGTAATTGGACAACCTTTAATGCACTTTAAGTATGAGCTATGTCCACTCTAAAATGTCTCACCATCTTTTCAAGATATACTTTGATGGATTGGTAAACATATCATTACACATGTACTCGAGTTGTAGGCAAGCAACAAGTGCACTATGTCAATGACTTTCAAAAATCCCCCTTTTAAAAGTTCTGCAAAGTCTCTCAATAATGCTAAGACATTATCACTATAAACTGCGAGTGAACTTTTAAGAGAGAACTTTTTTTTTAAAAAACTGGATAATACAATCTTATGTTGCTCTTTATCGGGATATCTCATGAGTCTTACAACACTCAATCCCCTTATTTTAGTCCATACATATTATATTACCTTTACATAATACTTCTTAAGGTATTGATAGCAATGCTGCAAGCATCATCAATTCATCAAGGACTTTTCCATCTTGACCAATTAAGCAAGTGCATTTACTCTTCAATTGGAAAAACAATAACATCTATTTCTCCAATATGTATATAGTACCATTCTTATACGTTGAAGTACCGTAATCACCAGGTTTAGTTTATTACATGTGGTGTATTGGTGCACAATAATTACATCCTACGATGTTTCATATTACCTTTTAAGCAATCAGTTGCTTTAGGATACTCATGAGGAGTTCCACTTATATTCAATTCAATCGTATAACAAACATAACGTATTCATAATTGAAGCTATTTATTCCGATCATAACGTTCTCGAGAACTTACGTTACAAGATTTTGACACATTAAATCCTTCATCAGGTATTTTCATGTAAACTTTCAGTGTCAAGTGAATCATGATATTTATTAAACGCATTTCAATTCTCTCTTTGCATTACCGGAATAATAACATAATGAAAATCATTGTATCCACCACAGGAGAATGTGTCTCCTCATAATCAATTATGAGTCTTTGCAAAATTATTGTGCCACCAATTTTACCCTATATCATTTTCTTTTCAAATGTTGATTCGCACAAAAGACCTTTTCATATCTATATGTTTTTAAAACTTTTGTTGTATGAACTATTGGTCCAAAACTTTTCATTTCAATAGAGAATTCAACTCTGCCTCATTTGCGTCTTTCCATTTTGGCCAATCATTTCTTTGTATTCCTTCATAGGCAGATCTTACATTTTGATCCTCATTTCAAGCGCTACCTTACATACAAAAGTATAACGACGTCGATTTTGTTTCGATTCCATACATTTCATAGACATGATACTACATAATGAGATCTCTTTATTTTCAGGTACCTGAGGTTCTTCTGGAACCATCATGTCTAATGTCTCTTTAGGAGACCTTTTTACTATAACCTCGACTTGACCATCTTTCTTATTTGCTCCAATTTCTCGAGGATTTTTATTCTTTGGAATCGACTAGTCTACCACGCTTCAGGCGTGCAGTAGGCTTATTGCCAATAGATGATTGTCCTTCCCAGACACTCATCTTAAATGGAGCATTAGCAGTTGGTATATGTGACTTGATTAGCTATTCATCATATTTAGGTCAGTTAATGCGTCTGGCAATTAATTCGCTAATCTCTGTGAATGAATTATCCTTTGAACTTCTGGTTCACATTGTTTAGTACGAGGATCAATGATATTTCATTCTAATTCATTTCTATTTCCAACTGCCTTTTATCTCCCCCTGATGTTGGGAATGTTAATCCATTGAGATGGATATCAATTAATTGAGATGTAAATAAATCTCTTATTTAAGGCTCTGTAAATCATCATATATTCCCTTTCACCTTTTAAGGTCCCATCTCTGTGCGTCGTGGTGGATCAATTTCAATATATGTCGCACAACAAAAATCTTAGATGGGCAACATTTGGTTCCTGACCAAAAACCAACTATAATGGGGAGAAACTATTACCACATATTGGCTTGATGTGAATAAATTTTACTACATGTAAAATCAATTATAAACATGAACTTTTGCTCTCATGATCATTGACGTTACAATCAATAGTAGACGTTTTAGTGACCATCTCAATGAAAGCAATATGTGTATAAACATAAGCTACTAGTATTTTAATATTTAGGAATTGAATTCACCAAATATGCCATTTTGGAATAATGTGCTTGATATCTTATTAGCTACGTCATATATCACACAAACTTCAGGTTGCGCACTTGATAACCATTTAGACGATGCATCGATTTTAAATACTAAATGGTATCATGTTAGGATATGTGTATCATTTAATCAATTCCAAAATATATAGTGATACTCACTCTACTTTATATGGCAAATATATAATATCGCTTAAGAGCAAACATTACATGCTATGTATCAGGTTGAAGAATCTTTAAGTTCTTCATGACGTTCACATCATTATCGACTCGGTGTGGTCTTACCGGTCATGCCAACTAATTAAATAATTATGATCCATAAACTAAACTTCTAGTTTATGATCAAATATGTATTACTTGCACGTATGTAATACAAAACATAAGATATGAAATAATGTATTGTAACTTTAATATTCAAACCATCATGCTATATAATCACTCCTTTTATTTGCCACATGTGGTGGTCAATCTCATTAGTAACATGATCATTATTGCATTTTTGATGATCGATCTCATTGTTAACTTGGCTATCATTATATTCATTGATGGTTGATCATATCATGACCATCATTATAACTTCTGATGGTCGATCTCATTATCAATATAAACATCACTGTAATTTTCTCAATTATATCCAAGATCATGAAATTTTCAATGATCGTTATATAATCACATTCCCTTCAGAGAATGGAGTAAAACCAACCAAGCTTTATTATTTTCTTGGACATAAGAATATAAAGTCATTTCAAACCTTTCACACCCTTTTAATGGTGTTGCTACGTATTTGAGGTATGACAAGCAAAATTTGTTCTATCCAATTTTCCCATATAAAATTGAGAAGTAATTATATTTCCTCAATTACCATGATTATCATGGACTTTACACTGATCATTATATCATCACATTCACTTCAAGGAATGGATTATAACTACATAACTTTCTTAGTATGTCACAACCCGACCCAGGTGGGCCCGGTCGGAATTCAGATGGTTACCAAAAGCATCACGCAATGCAAGCAAACAGCGGAAACAATGTATATATTACTATATATTATAAATAACCGTTTACATTTCTAAATACCGTACAATCTCTAATAAAAATACTTCGGGTAATATCTAAGGTTCTCGCTTGACTTCTGATTCGTCCGCCGGGGATACTCCGAGTCGTAGCTGCTCCATCCTTCCAACTCAGACAGGTACCTGAACACATGCTTAAAAGGGTTTTGGGTCAACAATAATGTTGGTGAGTCCGTGCGTTAGTTTAAATGGTTTTCAATAAGGTTTTATTTCAAAAGCAAGTTCGTAAAGTTTACCCGGTTCAACACATGGTGATGTACAAGTGACACCTCAAACCTAACACGGAATCTATCCACTGCCATTATAGATTTTCCTGGCAAAATACATGTCACAACGGCCCACATGCCTCAGTGGAGGGTTTTTCGGGCTTCCGGATCCACTGTGTGTGGGGGTTTCCCCAAGTAGCGCTACCCACATATTAAGTGGCCCAATCCCCTAGGTTAATGAGTGTCGGTATGGTTATTCGGCAGCTACTATCTTGTCACATCAAATAGTTTATCAAAAGGAAGCATGCATTCACCCCAAAACAGTAAAACACGAAAAGTGGGGAAGTTACACGGGACTCACCTGGTTGCTCAGCGTAAGTATAAAGCGAGGTGCTCAGTACTCATACTGGTACTTTCCTGGTTGGGCCCTATGTCGACACACATTAATATTAGTATTGGTTTTACTTATAATGGTTACGCGTGGGGACGAGCTCGAGCGTATGGTTTCTATATGTCTTTGTATCTGAAGTCTCATGGGCCAGCTTAATTCTTATACTCTAAATCCCAAATGTCGCATTTTACTCTTATGGTTCAAGGGTTACGACTGATATCCGTTTTAATATATAAGTCAATAGGTAACATATCTCACATGTGATGGTACCTATAGTTATGTCCGAATCTTAACCGTCGTGTCCATAATCTAACGTCTCACGTCTACTTCTAGTCGAGTCCATGCTCTAAGTGTCGCATATTCTAACCTATGTCCAAGGTTACTAACTAATGTCCGTATTAATCTTATGAGTTGATAATATTTAATATAGTAAAGTATACGATATATATTTATATCTAACCTTCATTGAATACGTGTTCGCCTAACCAAGTCTGTGTCCAATCTTTCCATAGGTTCGAACGGCATAAATAGTCTAAAGCGTCCAAATGTCCAACTAAATGAATAACACTGTTTTTATGGTCTTAAGTGTGTTCCACATTCTCGTGTCACGTCCAAGTCTTGGATGTTGTTGTTCAAGAGTCAAGTAACGCTCAATCCATACGTTCGATGCCTTCCAATGAATAATTATATCTTGAACGATCAATGCCCAATCATGTTTAGTATCTTTGATCGTAATTACACCATGGAAAGGGATGAAGAGATTAGGGTTTTGGTGGGAGCACAGTCGTGCTGATAACGTGTTGTGAAACTAGCCTAATAGCAAACAATAGAGAAAAGAATAATAGGGAGAAGATGATATGATATTTCATTAATCAAGTGTGTCTTCTACAGTAGAATACAATGACTATATATAGGATATGAAATCTTGGAGAAGAAGTTAATCTATATAAGGTATTGATAACCATAATAATATATATTTATAACAGTAACTAACTTGATACTTTCCAATATAAAAACTACAATAAAAAAAAAAAATTATTAGTATTTCATTTTTTTTATGAAAAAAAACATTAAAATATTACATGACAACAAGGTTCAAAAGTTGATTTGAGGTTTTGATGAACCTACTCTCATGCAATGAGGTTACGAGCCCAACTATAAGTCTTTTTAAAGGTTTTTTAAAGAGAAAATCACCAAAATAACCAGTTGACTTGGTCAACTTACCAAAATAGCTACCTCCCATCTCTTGGGAAAGTCGGCTCACAGGTCCCGAGACGTCTTTGTGAGACTTCGGTGATGGACCACTAGCTGAGCGACACCGCACCCGACACCTCACCCGTCTTTGGAGAGACGGTTCCTGATTCCCAAGACGTCTTTGTGAGACCTCGCCTACACACTTTCCAACACACTCCTCTCTCTCTCTCCTCTCTCTCTCTCTCTCCCCCCTCACTTTCTCTCTCCTCTCTCTACTCCCTTTCGCAGATCCTTCCGCAGACCGGAAAGAGTATTCGTCGTCGTCTTCTCCGGTGACGTGTCTTCTTCTTCGGTGACGTGTCGTCTTCTCCGTCCGCCTGTTCAGTCACTTCTTCTTCTCTGGTGACGTCAAAAAGACATCACCTCACCTTACCCAAAAGTTGACCCTGGACCGAGCCCTGTTTCACTGACCCAACTGTTTTTCCTCTGTTTGTTCAGCAACATTTGTTAGTTAATTTATATTCACCGGAGCTTGGCTCATCTCCTCATTTACTCCTTATTTTACTGACCCAACCCTGTTTCACCTACTTTACGGGTGAGATAGAGACATTATTGAAGGGAAAATCACCAAAAAAACAGTTGCTGAGATAGTATAAATTAATTTATAAATTTATATAAATTAATTAATAATCAACGTTTGTTAGCAAAGCTAAATCTCTGAACCACAACCTTCGTAGCAAAGATAGTATGCGGAAGGTGAGGAGAGAGAGTAGAGATAGGAGAGAGAAAGTGAGGAGAGAGAGAGTATGCGGAAGGTGAGGAGAGAGAGAGAGTAGAGAGAGGAGAGAGAAAGTGAGGAGAGGAGAGAGAGAGAGAGGAAAGAGTTGGGAAGTGTGTAGGCGAGGTCTCACAAAGACGTCTTGGGAATCGGGAACCGTCTCTCCAAAGACAGGTGAGGTGTCGGGTGAGGTGTCGCTCAGCTAGTGGTCCATCACCGAAGTCTCACGAAGATGTCTCGGGACCTGTGAGCCGACTCTCCCAAGAGATGGGAGGTGGCTATTTTGGTAAGTTGACCAAGTCAACTGGTTATTTTGGTGATTTTTCCTTTTTTAAATGTTAACTGAATACTCTCGAGAGAAAGTGGGAAGAAAACTTGCTGATATGGTGCAAGTGTAGTATGGAGATGAAGCAACGGTTAAACAGCGAAATGGCTATCTTGAAAAGCATAGCAATAAAGGACGGGATGAGACGGAATGGAAACAATTTTTATGTGACCCATGATATTGAAAACATCGTAGTGTATATATCTTGTCTATAAATCCCTATCTAGTGAATCAAATATGGTTAGAATGGGTTTGGGTGATGTAATTGTTGTAACATTTCGCATTAAATACATGTACGTTACAAAACTAGCCTTATTATTATTATTTTTGGTAATATTTTGAAACCCAATACAATGATAAGTATTCATACATATACCTATATATATATATATATATATATATATATATATATAATAATAATAATAATAATAAAAATAATACAAATTTTGCTATGTTAAACCCAATTATTACTAAACCTTTCCTTTTTAACTAAAGCCCAAAGTTCTCAGCCCATTAACCAGGTCTCGGCCCACCTGGAATCAGGCCCAAGATCAAGAGATCCGGCCCACCTATCTTTAAAAAAAAGGGGAGAGAACTGCTTCAGACGGGTTTCGAACCCGAGTCACCACGCACACACACACACGCGTTTCCCATCTGCTCCACACACACTTATTGATTTTAACCCAGCTTTAATTGTATTTAAAGCCACTTTCAATACTTCCTTTTTCTTCCCTGTTAACGCGAACAGCAACAGGCTGCTGTTGACCAAGCCTTGACCCAATCAATTCCTTATAATTGACGCGTGATTGATTCAATTTATGAAAGTTACTTGATTACCGGCCTATTATGACTCGGCAACACGATAATTACCAGTTAATTGTTGCCTAATTTAACTATATACGCGTCCCACGTTAATGACGAAGTCAAACCATTCCAATAATACGAACCAGACGATTGTACTATAAATTGGACGCTACACAGCAATCACAACTCGCCGATAACACCTTCCCAACCCTCAATTTCTTGTTTAAAGCTGCTGTTCATACGTTTTTAGCACAAAGTTGACTTTTCTGGTTGACCTAGCGTGTTGCACGAATTCGTTGTTGTAAGTATCGTTTTTTTATGGGTTTTCATCTTCGGCGATCACACAACAATAACCCTATGATTAATTGGGTTATTGTTGTGTGAATCCTCCAATTGTAAAGTCTAGGGCTCGCAATCGTAATTTTGGGGAAGAAAACTGATACGCGAACCGTTATAAACCTTTCAAAATGAAAATGTCAACCAACTGATCCACAGATCAGTTGGTTACGTCTGGTGTCCACCATACGATCCACTCAGGTTCGAGTCCCGGTTTGGGCAACCCTTTTTCCATTTTTTTTTCACTTTTTAAGCAACCAAATAATATATACATATATATTACATTTAAACTTGTAAATTCATTTTAAAATATTAAAACCTTTTTATAAATTCTAAAAAAATTATTTTTATCAAATCTGATATAAAAGTTTTATTTACAATTTTTATTTTTCTGAAATTCATTTATTTAATATTTATAATAATTAAATCAATTTTATACTACTATATTTATAAAAATCCATTAAAATATCAAAACGATCTTATTAATTTCCACAAAAATTATCCTGAGTTTTTATAACATTAAGCTTTTCAGAAATGATTTTTATTTCTGAAAAATCATTTATTTAATATTTTTAATCAATTTTTGTTAGTTTTAATCATAATTAAATCATAATAAATCCAATTTTCATTATTTTTGCACCAAAATTTTATACAATTCATTTTTAAATATTTAGAACAGAAATATGATTTTTAATATAATAATTCTTTAATTTTTGTATTTTTGAAAATTAAAGTTAAATTTTGGCAATTTGTAATAAATAGATTTAAAAATCTATTTTAAAAGAAATAATTTTATAAAAATTATTTTTATACTTCAAACACATTATTGTGAGCATTCTAAATTCAAATGTTATAAAAAGGCTTTCTTTTATTTAATTATCAAATTTCCCTTTATTTAATTAACATTTTATTTTAAATTCAACAATTGGATATCCCCAAATTCGAAGCCCTAGAAACTTATACATTTATAGACTTGGTAGACTTAGACATATATATTACCTCATTATAGGGTGATACTTAAATACATTGGGCAACACACTATTTTTCAAGAGATAACGTTTTGCTAAGGTGAGTTTACATAGCCCCTTTTTCTGTTTTACATTTTGGGGTGAAACATGTTTAAACAATTCATACACTATCATTGTTGAAACTTGTGACTCAATTATAAACATTTTATACACTATCATTTACTCATTCTATCATCTGACTGTAACAAAAAGACACAGTACAATCATTAACAATGATCAAGCCGCCTGTTTAGATTATAGCGCTATAGGTCTGACAAACCCATCCCCCGCATAGACTCAGGGATGATCGATAACAGTAATAACATTTAACTAACTTGCGAGTTAGTCATCAGTCGACACAAGGTTTGGTTGTACAAAGACGCACTGTTGCATGTCGGTATCATACTCTATCATCATACAACTTTGAATGTTGTACAAATTATTGTTATCAATTATTTTCAAAAACCTATGTATTCTCACCAACAATTGTTGACCCAAAATATTTTCAACTTAACATGTTTCAGGTTCTACTTGCTTGAAGTTTTGCTTGAAGATATGTGCATAGTCTTATTCAATTTGATGTACGAATTCTTG
This sequence comes from Ambrosia trifida, assembly GCA_028751855.1. NCBI lineage: Eukaryota > Viridiplantae > Streptophyta > Magnoliopsida > Asterales > Asteraceae > Ambrosia > Ambrosia trifida. Next base: position 15,601,233 of record CM054131.1, read on the forward strand.
TAGAATCATTGTATGTAAATTATATAAATCATTTAATGAAATTATTATTCACCATGAGCTACTGAACAATCATCACAACGTGACATCCCGATGTTTCCGCCATCGGTTGGGGTGTTACAGATTGGTATCAGAGCCATGGTTATAGGGAATTAGGTTATTAGAGAAATAATCTAGTCTATAACCATAGGACTTAATCAGTACTTGCTTCTTTACTTGCTAATCTCTATCTCCCTCCTACTTCTTATCCCTACTTTCATCCTTACAAGAAGATGCTCTACATCACCGGATTCACTCTTAGACTAGTAAGGCAAAATCCTCAGGTTTAACCTGAACCACCTTGAGATCTCATCGAAGTTCTAGATTTTAATAACGAACACGTGCAATCTGGAAGGGTGAACGCCTGTATTCTGAGTCTTCTGTCTAGGCTGGCATTGCGCATATATCCCAATCAGACGAGGGACCTGGATGCCTACCTGGGAATTCTTGGGATGAGTGTTCACTTATAGGCTAAAGCATGTCTTCATATGTTATTAGAATTTAGAATCTTTGATAAGTCAACGTTTTCGTTTATTCGCTTTAATTAATGAATAAATGATTACATTCCTTATATAATCTCACTCATTTCACTGTGTCTCTTACAGATCATGCCTCCACGTCGCAGCACTCGCAACAGCAATGGTGAGAACCACGAAGAAGGTGGTGATAACCATAACCACGACCAAGTTCCTAACCACAACAACAATGGTGTTGATGCCCAATTGGCTGCAATCATTTCTCAACAAATGGCGCAGCAAATCGCAACTCTGGTTCCCGACTTACTCGCTCAGGTCATCCAACTGAACGGCAACGGGAATGGTCATGGCAACGGGAACGGGAACGGGAACGGGAACGGCAATGGCAATGGTAATGGACCCCCAGCCTGCACCCTTAAGCATTTCAACTCTTGTAACCCTCCAAAGTTTAGTGGTGAAGAAGGAGCTACAGGACTCCTCCAATGGTTTGAGGGTATTGAGAATACCTTCATCAACAGTGAGTGCCCCGACAACTTTAAGGTCCGTTATGCCATGAGTGTTCTTCACAAATGAGCACTCACTTGGTGGAATGAAGAAAAGCGTACTCGTGGGGCCGAAGTTGCTCTTGCTATGACATGGGACCAAGTCAAGGAGGTCATGAAGAAAGAGTTTTGTCCTCGAAATGAAGTTAAGAAGCTTGAGGATGAGTTCCACACCTTAGCTCAAGATAGTGGGGAAAACCTTGCCTACAACACCCGCTTTCATGAGCTTAGCTTATTGTTGCCTCACAAAGTCACTCCCCTGCCGGTAGCCATCGAGAAGTACATCGGTGGTTTGCCCATGCAAATCCAGGATACGGTGTGGGGAAGGAATCCTGCCACCTTGGAGGAAGCCAAACGTTTAGCAGCTACCTTAACTGATAATCACGTAAAGAACGGGACCTTAGTTCGGAAAGGCAATAAAACAAGTATTGTAGCCGCGGTAACCACTGAGAACCAGAAACGTAAGACCAGGGATCCTGATGCAAGCCTCACTCCACGAGCTTCTAACAAGAAACCTTATACAGGAAACCATCCCTTATGTAATACATGCAACCGACATCATCCCACTACTTCAGCCTGTCGCTTGTGCACCAATTGTGGAAGGTATGGCCATCTGGTCAACACGTGCCGTGAGGCCCCAAATCCAAATGCCAACCAACCCACCAACCCTGCTCAAGCTGCTAACCTAAATCAATACAACTATGGTCAGTGCTATGAGTGTGGAGACCCAAATCACTTCCGTAACCGATGCCCTAAACTGAACAGAAATCAAGACCCTCCAGCTACCTAACCGCAAGACTCACCATTTGATTATTGGTTGCTTTTATTCTATGTATTGACGTTATTCGATTCAAGTAATAAAATTCAAGTATTATCATAACATCTGTGTGCATGTTTGTCTGAATGTGAACTAATTGCTATATCTATAATCATACTTGCTTGTACAACAATTAGTTAACTATCAAACAACCAGCTTAACGATTGGTAGAGGTCATCATGTCATTCCAACAGTCGGGAGAGGCCCTACCACCTGAACGACTGGCGGAGACAATCAGACCTGCTCAACAATCGGTAAAGTCATAAAAGGACGCAAAACCCTAATGTAAGGTAAATTTATAATTACGGTCCGGAACGTAATCATGAGTTTACAGGTACGTTAAGGTAGTGCGAAATTTTATCAAGGTTCTTAGTAGTTGACCAATTGTAGACCTAGTGTTTCTCTTAACTTCGGGACGAAGTTCCTAAAAGTAGGGGAGACTGTAACATTTCGCATTAAATACATGTACGTTACAAAACTAGCATTATTATTATTATTTTTGGTAATATTTTGAAACCCAATACAATGATAAGTATTCATACATATACCTATATATATATATATATATATATATAATAATAATAATAATAATAATAATAATAATAAAAATAATACAAATTTTGCTATGTTAAACCCAATTATTACTAAACCTTTCCTTTTTAACTAAAGCCCAAAGTTCTCAGCCCATTAACCAGGTCTCGGCCCACCTGGAATCAGGCCCAAGATCAAGAGATCCGGCCCACCTATCTTTAAAAAAAAAGGGGAGAGAACTGCTTCAGACGGGTTTCGAACCCGAGTCACCACGCACACACACACACGCGTTTCCCATCTGCTCCACACACACTTATTGATTTTAACCCAGCTTTAATTGTATTTAAAGCCACTTTCAATACTTCCTTTTTCTTCCCTGTTAACGCGAACAGCAACAGGCTGCTGTTGACCAAGCCTTGACCCAATCAATTCCTTATAATTGACGCGTGATTGATTCAATTTATGAAAGTTACTTGATTACCGGCCTATTATGACTCGGCAACACGATAATTACCAGTTAATTGTTGCCTAATTTAACTATATACGCGTCCCACGTTAATGACGAAGTCAAACCATTCCAATAATACGAACCAGACGATTGTACTATAAATTGGACGCTACACAGCAATCACAACTCGCCGATAACACCTTCCCAACCCTCAATTTCTTGTTTAAAGCTGCTGTTCATACGTTTTTAGCACAAAGTTGACTTTTCTGGTTGACCTAGCGTGTTGCACGAATTCGTTGTTGTAAGTATCGTTTTTTTTATGGGTTTTCATCTTCGGCGATCACACAACAATAACCCTATGATTAATTGGGTTATTGTTCTGTGAATCCTCCAATTGTAAAGTCTAGGGCTCGCAATCGTAATTTTGGGGAAGAAAACTGATACGCGAACCGTTATAAACCTTTCAAAATGAAAATGTCAACCAACTGATCCACAGATCAGTTGGTTACGTCTGGTGTCCACCATACGATCCACTCAGGTTCGAGTCCCGGTTTGGGCAACCCTTTTTCCATTTTTTTTTCACTTTTTAAGCAACCAAATAATATATACATATATATTACATTTAAACTTGTAAATTCATTTTAAAATATTAAAACCTTTTTATAAATTCTAAAAAAATTATTTTTATCAAATCTGATATAAAAGTTTTATTTACAATTTTTATTTTTCTGAAATTCATTTATTTAATATTTATAATAATTAAATCAATTTTATACTACTATATTTATAAAAATCCATTAAAATATCAAAACGATCTTATTAATTTCCACAAAAATTATCCTGAGTTTTTATAACATTAAGCTTTTCAGAAATGATTTTTATTTCTGAAAAATCATTTATTTAATATTTTTAATCAATTTTTGTTAGTTTTAATCATAATTAAATCATAATAAATCCAATTTTTATTATTTTTGCACCAAAATTTTATACAATTCATTTTTAAATATTTAGAACAGAAATATGATTTTTAATATAATAATTCTTTAATTTTTGTATTTTTGAAAATTAAAGTTAAATTTTGGCAATTTGTAATAAATAGATTTAAAAATCTATTTTAAAAGAAATAATTTTATAAAAATTATTTTTATACTTCAAACACATTATTGTGAGCATTCTAAATTCAAATGTTATAAAAAGGCTTTCTTTTATTTAATTATCAAATTTCCCTTTATTTAATTAACATTTTATTTTAAATTCAACAATTGGATATCCCCAAATTCGAAGCCCTAGAAACTTATACATTTATAGACTTGGTAGACTTAGACATATATATTACCTCATTATAGGGTGATACTTGATACATTGGGCAACACACTATTTTTCAAGAGATAACGTTTTGCTAAGGTGAGTTTACATAGCCCCTTTTTCTGTTTTACATTTTGGGGTGAAACATGTTTAAACAATTCATACACTATCATTGTTGAAATTGTGACTCAATTATAAACATTTTATACACTATCATTTACTCATTCTATCATTTGACTGTAACAAAAAGACACAGTACAATCATTAACAATGATCAAGCCGCCTGTTTAGATTATAGCGCTATAGGTCTGACAAACCCATCCCCCGCATAGACTCAGGGATGATCGATAACAGTAATAACATTTAACTAACTTGCGAGTTAGTCATCAGTCGACACAAGGTTTGGTTGTACAAAGACGCACTGTTGCATGTCGGTATCATACTCTATCATCATACAACTTTGAATGTTGTACAAATTATTGTTATCAATTATTTTCAAAAACCTATGTATTCTCACCAACAATTGTTGACCCAAAATATTTTCAACTTAACATGTTTCAGGTTCTACTTGCTTGAAGTTTTGCTTGAAGATATGTGCATAGTCTTATTCAATTTGATGTACGAATTCTTGTAGAATCATTGTATGTAAATTATATAAATCATTTAATGAAATTATTATTCACCATGAGCTACTGAACAATCATCACAACGTGACATCCCGATGTTTCCGCCATCGGTTGGGGTGTTACAATTGTCATATATGGAATTCAGGTTTTAGAGGAAGTAAATGGTTCTACAACTTTAAGATGATGTAGATGGTTCTACAAGAGGAAGGTGATCAAATAATTAGCCATAATAAATCCTCCATTCACTCACTAAGAAGGGCACCCACAACTACAAGTCAATAAACATCCACAACCATTGACCTCAGCTGATACTTCAGATTCTATGCCTGCATTAAAACCACTCATTTTCCCACGATAACAAATCCTCCCATCATCACCTACTTTTACAATTAATTTAATATAATCAAATTACTATTGAGTATTTAACTTTTTATATTTCATATACATTCAAATAATTGAATTTAAATAAGAAATCAAACGTTAAAATAAAACGTTACATGAGTAAAAATAAAACACTACATAAATAAAATAAAGTGTTATATAACTAAAAAATTACACAAACTAAAATTATTCTTTAATACACCATACGTGCTCGACTAAATTGACTCGAAATGTATGATGAGCTTTTTTGTTAGGCAAATTCTCAAACCTTTTGCAAATGTTCTCTAGTGTCAATTTTTGATCCCTGGATTGGTGGTTCTACTTCATCCTCATCATCGGACCACCCGTTTTATAGTGCATCCTTCATTTTGTAAAATCATGTTGTGCAATATATTGCATGCATGCATACATTATATTGGATATTATTTTTGTGTTATACAACCTTGTTAACCCTTGTATAATGTGCCATCAAGCTTGGAGGACACAAAACACCTTCTCGACATCCTTTCTTATTGATTCGTGATGTGTTTTGAATTCTTTCATCTTGGGGATTTGTGGATACGATCTTACAATCGTTGCTCATCCATGATAAATTCCATCTGCAAGATAGTAACCTTTGTAGTATCTTGTGTCGTTCATTGTAAATTGCATGGCGGTGCATAACCATCTAACATGTCATTGGATAACGGTAATTAATTTACGACATTGATGTCATTGTTTGATTCAACTGCTTCAAAATAAGCATGCCAAATTCAAAGGTCATGTGATGCAACTAACTCTGGCATTATGGTGGGACATCCTTGGTTATCTTGTGTATATTGATTATTGCCCTCTTTTTGCGCTTCCATGTTATACGTCTATAACTTGATTCATTTTTTGGTATATTGTTTCTTAACTGCCAAGTACACGTTTTCAATGTCATCGCATATCAATTTCTAAGACCTTGGGGTGTTGAAGACGGGGAAGGGATCGGTGGGTGCCACGATGGCACTTCCCCGTCGGGGATACCCCCCCAGGTCTCATTTTGGTGCTAACGGGGGAAAGTCCCACTCATCCCTGAGCAAAAAGTAACTGCTGATGATAAAAGAAGAAAACAATAAAGAAAGGAAAGGGAAGGGAAGGGGAAACCATTTCCCTCAAATAGGGGAAGGGAATGGGAAATGGGAAATGACGTGGCGCTGATGTAGACAATGGAGAGGAGGGGGAAGGGGGAACCATAACCACATGCTCCATGGTTATTTGCATTAATTGAATATCAGGATTTGGAGGCATAAGGCGGATGGGTTTTAGGATTCATACACCCTGTGACATCATATTTGGGGGTGTATGACATCACATTCTAAGTATGTGGCAGCTTCCTGTTGGTCTGTGATGTGGGTCAGGGTGTACGAATCCTAATTATAGAGTGTATGGTTCCTAAATTGTAATCCTGCATTATAATTCCACAAGTAAGTCGATTATTAATATATTAAATCTGATTTAATTTAATTCATAAAACTCATTTTAATGCCATTCATATATGGTTTTTACTTGTGATCATACGTTACTTTCATTTTCATTTAGATACATTACTAACTGTAACATCCTGTTTTTTGTTATATAAATAAAATGTGTTGGTTCATATCTATACAACTAATATATGAAACTCAATGTGGACACATGGCACTCCCATGTTGATCCTTCAATTGTCTAGCCTATCATATTGTGCCATGTGTCACAATGTGAGAATTTATAAGATTTTGATTTATTTTAAAAATAAAATTACTGAAAATATATAAACAAAAAAAAAAAAAAACACGGACATCTAATGTTTCACAAACTCGCAGTTACCTCCCACCTTTAACCTCCTTCAAGCCAAAACCCTAATCAAGGCGATCCTTCGAATCAGAGCACTATTGCCGTATTCTTCATCTCCTCTCCAAGGTTTTCTCTCTTCCATTCTTATGTCAATCAATAGTTCTTCTTCATCTGTCTGTTTTTTCTATATTTTTTGTGTGTTTTTTCTGTAGAGAGAGAGATACCAGAGAGCCGATTATCAGGTAACAATCATATATCTTCATCTTCTTCGTGTTTAATCTCACTATTATCGTTCTTTCCATCCCTGCTTCATTCTTCATCAACCCTAATCAATAACCGTGAGATTTGATTTCAACTGGTATCATAGAAACTGTTTTAATTGTACGTTTCTGTTTCCGATTTGACATTCATAACATTTGATTTTTAATATTCATCCTCATCTTACTTTTCCTTTTCAAAATCTGTGTTAGATCGATTTTAGGTTAGTGATTGTTTCTGGATGTTAGTTTCTTTGTTCTTTGAGTATTCATTATTTGATTAGGGTTCTGTGTGTGTGTGTATATATATATATATATATATATATACATATATAGGAAAAAGATCAAATAGGAACCAAGAGCCTAGTTAGAAACTTAGGAACCAATCTGACCCATTCATCTTTGATCTTGATCTATGGGGTAGTTATGTAATTAGACAATTTATTATTATATTTTAATTTAATTAAAAGTTTTATATATGGCAGTTAATTATCTTCCTGCAATTAATATGCAAGTTTTTTTTTACTTTCCTTAAATCTCTCAACCTATTATCATCTCTAATCCCAAATAAAAAAAATCACGTTCGATTGAATTCGATTGAATCGAAATAACTTCCAGTCGAATTCAGAAGATTTAAATTGATTGAATTGAAAAAAAAAATTCGATTTAAAAGAATCTAAAATCGGCCAGCGATTCAGATTTCCAAGTTATGGATAATAATTCTATAACTTGATGATGACAAATGAAAAAACCAATATACACCAATGTATATCTTTGTTGATGTATATATGTGTTGATGATGAATGAAAAAACGAATATACACCAATGTATATCTGTGTTGATGATGATAAATGAAAAAACCAATATACACCAATGTATATCTGTGTTGATGATGTTGAATGATGATGAATGAAAAAACGAATATACACCAATGTATATCTTGTGTTGGTGATGATGATGAATGAAAAAACGAATATAAACCAATGTATTGTATATATACCGAGATATAATTTTAATAGTATATACAATAAATACGTTTGGGTATACCATAAACACTAATTTGCTGTTTCCAAATATACATGAGTTTCTTATTAATTACCTAATAAATGATATTTAACAAAAGACATTAATACCCCTTTATTAAAATAACAATTAATTAAAGTTTTACTTATTTACAATCATGCCATTAAAGATGGATGGCTCAGATTGGTTTCTATAGTTCCTACTTAAGGGTTGGTTCCTATTTGAACCATACCCTATATATATATATATATATATATATATATATATATATATATATAGGGGAATTATAACTAGGAAACCTTAGTGAGTTAAAGAAACTTAAAAAACTCATTCCTTGGCCCTCATTCATCCACATCCTCATTGTCTAAAATATTGCCAAGGGTATTTTCGGTAGTTTGTAGCTTTGTCTTTTTTCCTTTGCAATTTATGACATCCTCTCTTTCTCTCTCATAGATCCATCACCTCTTTCATTCTTTTAAATCCCAAATCTCATATTCAGATCCATCTCTATGGTTCTCCCTCTTTCTTTCCTTGTTCACCCACCATCAAAAACCCAAAAACCAACTTGAGAAAGGCACACACAAGAACCACTTTATTACTCACTCACCTATACTTCTTCTCTATGTCACACTATCTCTATCTTTTTTTTTCTCTCTAGATATCAAAACAACACACTACTACCTCTTCTCTCATATATATTTCCTTACTCTCGATCAATAGTCTCCAACCAACAATCGCATTTTGGTGGTGGTGTTTGATGGATAGATCTGAAAAAAAGGTGTGGGTCATCTACCTTCAGATGTGGTCAACAGATCTGGAACGTTGGCCGTCCACCTAGACAACCACATCCTCTAACCACCAGAACGTTGGCCGTGCACCTCCTACAACTACCGGAATGCTGGCCGTCCACTGAAACAACATCGGAGTGCTCACCAGTACTCTGGTTGTCATTCTTGGTTGAAGGAGTTAAAAAAATTGTGTAAGTTAACCTTTGTTATTTTATGTTAATCACATCCACAACTACCATTATTATTTATTTAAAAGCCTTGGCTACTTTATTTTTTTCAAAAAAAAATTTCCCCAAAACATTCTGTGTTCACTAATAAACATTGCAAATTTCAACATATATTTTATTTTTATCTTTGTTTTTTTTGTAGGTGTGTACTAGCATGTGGGTGTATGGAAGATGGAAATGTTTAGTGGGTAGTTTGTGGTATTTTTTTAATAGCTAGATTGTTTAGCTTCCAAGTTGATTCAAGAAATAAAAAAAATGTTATGTTACTTTATCTTTTTGAGATTTTTTTATTCGGTTGAAATATAAAAAGTATGGAAGTTGTGATGTTGATATTTTATTTGCCAAAATTATCAAAAAAAAATTGTTTTTAAAAAAAATTCATATGGGTTTTTCTTGGCAAAGATTATACATGGTTTTTTTCTTGGTAAATATTTCTTGTTATGTTAATGTTTGTTTTAGGCTCTTTTTTAGTATGTTATCCAGTTACGTTTTCTGTTACAGATGATAAACCCATGTATGTTACAGATTATAAATCCATGTATTTTTTTTGTTTATGTAGGTAGTAACATTGTAATTTATGTAGCGTTGTAATTTCGATTGTAACTTTTTCATTCTCCTTGTAATCTTGTTACAATTTAGTTTCTCCTTGTAATCTTGTTATAAATTAATTCTTGTTATAGTTATAAAAAAATAAAGTAGATTTTGTTAGTGATCATGTTTTTTTTAAAGTGAATTTGCTTGTTATAAATAAAGTACGTTGTCATATGTATAAGTTGGCTTGTTACACAAACAACTAAAAAAATATTAAATTTGTAACTTTTGTATTAAAGTAGGTTTTTTTATTTTATCAATTTTATATATTTAACATATCATGTTACATAAAATAAAATTTGTTGTGACACAGTAACAAAAACTGTAACATATTAAATATATAAGTTGTAACACAATAAAATACTTAAGTACAAATTGTAATGTAGTAACAAAAGTTGTAAAACAATAATAAAAATTCTAACATTTAAAGAAGTTGTAATACAATGTTACTATGTTAGTTTATATAGTTACATATGTTTTATAACAAATGTTTATCTATAAATGTAATTGTTACAGTCTAATTTTGCCTAATTTGTTACCTAAGATAAAAAAATTGAATTTTGTAAAAGACATAAGAGAGTTCAGGGGTTCTGGAGAAAAATAAAAGATAGAGAAGAAAGGTGAGAGAAAGAAGTGAGAGAGAGAGAGAAAGAGAGAGAGAGAGAGAAAAAGGTAATTTGTGTAGAATGTCTTTTGACATTTATACCCTTTCTGTCCTTTCTACCAATAAAAAAATTTGATTGTTAATTTCAATAAAGTTGCATCTAATCTAAACCATTGATCATCAAGATCAACGACTATAATTGAGTTTGCAAAGTTTCTTTAACTCAAGGGGGTTTTCAATTTATCATCCCCCTATATATATATATATATATATATATATATATATATATATATAGGTTTAGGATCCTGTACAAAGTACATTTTTCGTGAGAAGTGTGAGAAGGACTAAGAATTGACATGAAGACATCTTGTTTTGGATTTAGGAATGATGTTTTAGGTTGTTTTAACTTGAAAAACACCAAATACAACAATCTAAAACACAATACAATGTATTATAGTCATTAAATTTAAAAAACAGCTAAAACACACTACTTAACGCTTAAAACACACTGCTAATGTTCTTAGCATGGTGTTTTAAGTTTTAAGCCTAAAATACATTGTTTTCGGTTTGTAATTGTTATGTTTGGTGTTTTTATAGGCAAAAGAATCCATAACATCACGACTAAGTTCAAAAAATGATGCCTAAGTATCAATTTTTAATACTTCTCACACTTCTCACAAAAAAACCACTTTGTATTCTAATTCCATTGTTGTCTGATTATAGGGGGAATCGTGGTTGCTTATCGTTTAGGTTTCAATGTTTTAGATGTGGCCAGATCTTATTCAGAAGGCAAAAGAAAGAGGGTTGGATGTGATTCAGACTTGCGTTTTCTGGAATGGGCATGAACCTCAATTTGGTCAAGTAAGTGTGTGTGTGTGTGATTATTTTATATCTGTGGCTTGATGTTAAAGACTGCCGAGTTATTAAAACACTTCCATTGACGATGCGAGCGAATATTTTATCTATAATCTTTACATAGGCGGTGGTTTATCATTGTACAGAAGGATTAAAGTGAAGTTTATGGTTTGGTTGGGTTATTTTTTTTTTTATTTTTTTTTTTTGAACTAGGAGGTTGAGACCAAAAGGTTTATGTTTGCTATTGTGACATGTTTATCTAAAATCTGTGTAATTATTATATTTATACATGTTTATCTTATTAGGGAACATTTTCCATGGCCTCGTGGTGTGGAACACAAGTTGCTATTAAAAAGATTGGGGATGAACTTTATACGATTCAGACAAAGTGTAAGTTGCTATAAACAAATGATCTCTTTATGTGCCCTCTTATACTATAAACAACTGAATTTTGGGTGAATGTGAAGGGGGATGACTTATTTCCATGAGATTAAGCCGGAACCAATCATTCACAAAGATCTTGAACGTTTGTAAGTTTTAATATTAAACATTAACGTATCGCTTACGAGTAATGAAGTCTTAATGTTTCCTTATAATGTTAAATATCGGCTAATCAGCTGCTGTAGTTTACCGATTTATACATTTTCTTTGTTAACTGTGATTTCTTTCCACTTACTGTTGGTAATTTTATTGTAGGTAAGAGTTTCAGATGGTACATTGCATGACCTGTTGCCAAATATATCAGAAACTGATCTGTCGGCATCCCGTCAACGGATTTCTGTATTTTTATCTACACATAAGGCCTATGAGCTGCTTCCTGAGTCTGGCAAGGTCTGACATGATTATTGGTCTTTCAATAAAGTAATTGAAGAAGTAAATACCTCTCCGAGTAGACAAGAATGATGTTCCGGCTATGAATGACCTACACAAGCTGGATCCGGGTGCCTGCAAAACAAAACACCGTTAGGACTCGTCACAGGAAAGGGGGGTTTCCTGTGACCACCCTCCGGCGTGAGAATAAGTATTGGTTTTTGGTGTGGGAGTAAAGCAGAAGCTTTTATGAATGTGCGTATGAAATCTTATTTACCTCTGACCTGTATTTATAACCTTTCTTACTTTCCTCGTAACCGCCTCTTTAAGCCTATCTCCAGGAGCTGATTCTCCGGTTTTGATGGAGATAGGCCTTATCTTCTCTATCGAACCTTCCTTCCCCGATTCTCGGAAAAGGGGTTGAGCCTTATCAATCATCCGGGACACGACCATCTTGGTTCACCCGGCGTATATCTGCCATTGGGCCGGCCCAAAGGTAATGGGGCCTTTATGTGGTATTGGGCCGATCCATCTAGATTGGGCCTACCTCGTCATGTCCCCCCAAGTCTAGTGATAAGCAAACTTGGTTATTACTAGGCTTTTAAAATGACAAGTTATATGATACTTTGATAGTGACGTAAATGCCAAAATAAAAAATCTTTATAGAGTATAGCGCCGCATGGGTAAGGCACGTGATGTGACGTCACCCTGAGTTGTCGCCTCAGCCGTTTTAACAGTCTGAGCAACTCAAGGGTTCTGACTGTTGGCGGTTTGTTTTCAAAATTTAAAAACGCGTGCAAACTTCCGCCTATAAATTAGCTGGTTGCCACCGAAATGTCTAGTCCAAAGTAACTAATTATCAACTTCCCTTTGAAATGGCTCCTAAAGCTAGCACATCACGAACCACCATGAGTGTTGCCCAGATTCATACTAGTTGGTCGGTAACGGCACTACAATCTTTCCTTTCTGAGTGGCGTATATTACCGGAGTGGAATCCTGTTTGTCCAGGGCCCACCGATGTTGCCTTCCCCTTGAAACCTGGGAAAATCACCCTATATGCTGAGTTCTTCAAATTTTGCCACTTCCGGCTACCGGTTACTCAATTCATGGTTGAATTGTTGTCATACTACAAGGTAAACATTTCTCAGCTGCATCCCTTAGGACTAATTAAGGTGAAGCATTTTGAATTTTGTGCCCGGGGACTGGGTATGTCCCCCAGCTGGATGTCTTCCGAGTGTTTTATGTCCTTGTGTACAAGGGAGAGTATTTCACGTTTGACCGTCGCCCCGGGGCTCCTTCCTGTATTGAGAATTTTCCCCCCAATGTTCAAGATAAAACTGGAAACGAAAGTTCTTCTTTATCGACGAGGGTGTGTTACCGGTCACTGCACCGGTGCAAACCCCTGAAGGGAAAACAAAATTCGCTGACGAGAGCCCTGCTCCGGCTGTCTTTGAGAAGCTCCCACTGTATGTGGCTCTGGTAAACCATCCTACCCCGTGCACTCATAATCCTGAACGAGCCCTTGTAGCCGTCGGTATGAGCCGTATTTGGGTTGATGACACCATATATCCGGAGTATCGTCGACGAGACCAAGGTAGGTCCTTTTACATAGTTTATCATTTACAGAGTATATGTAATTAAACCGTTGTTTCTGTGTTCAGATGAGTGGCATTAATTTGATGCCATAGATCCGCAGGCCATCCCCCATATTGAGGAGCATGACCGTCTGCTGGGGGACGACGAGGCGGATGTTCTTACCCAGACGGTGAAGAATTTTGTGATTCCTGCTCTTCCGGTTCAGAGTCGCCCTGATCAATCGGGTACTTCTGCTCCGGTAAGCACTGAGGCACCGGCTTCACCGCCTCTGAACCCAGATCCTCTCAGCGTTGCTGATCCTGTTGTTACTGCTAGTGGGAAAAAGAAGAAGACTCGAAAAAGGAAAGCCAGTTCGCCTGATGTATCATCATTTCTTGCCAATCGTCGCGAGCTGCTGGCCAGCAAAGAGGAAAGACTTGGTAAGGATCCTTTGTCATACCTTTGGCTTCTTTCTTTTCCCCTGTGGTTATGGTTGCTTGCTTACTTGTGTCCAGGTACTCCCCTCCTGGACGAGGGTACTTCCACACGACAAGCCAAAGCCTCAAGCCATGTTACTGTAGCCGTGTCTGAGCAGGGTGTGGATGCCCCTGCGGTTACGTTGCCTACTACCCTTCCATCCGTTGCTGTGTTTTCAACTGCCGTTACAACCACTACCATCTCGGCTCCGCGCCTGGTAGTCACAGAAGAACCCAACAATACCTTATCAGTCGGTGTTACCTTTTCTCCGGCTACCATGATTACTACACCATCAGTGGCTGCCTCTTCAAGCACTCTGTCAGCTCCGGTCAGTACTGCCATGATTACCACATCATCAGTGGCAACTTCTTCGAGCACTATGCCGGCTCCCATTAGCACTGCCATGCCTTCCTATGCCCAGACGAGGTTGCATCTTGGTAGCTCTAGTGGCAAAGCCCTTAGGGATATGTCCCGGGTGAGCTTTACTGAGCTGCTACACGATGTACAACACCACCCCATTGCATTCGCTGGTGGTGTAAGATCCGGGCAAATGCCGTTCAGTGTGGACCCCGTTGAGTCAGAAAAGATGCTTTCTCATGCTTACGCTCCCGGTATTAACTGGAATCCTTCCCTGCCGGATACTAAATATACCCCTAAGTGGAAGGTTGCCCAGTCCACCCGGTTGATTGATCCGGACGTCATCAGGCATTGGGTTGACCATGCCTTTCCTCCTGCCGAACGGTACTACCTCCAGGGTCTGGATAATGCTCAGCTGGCTGAGAATGCTCTTGGATCTAGTGTAAACTCTGTAGCTTCCATGTACGAAGTGCTGCGCCGTTGGCGTTCGGATGTAGGGGATTTATATGATATGCGCGTGTCTCATAGCAAGCTGTCCGTGGAAGCTGAGGCATTGTTGCAATCTTTAGGGGATTGCCGGAAGGAGCTTGCGGAGATGTCGTCCATCAGGGATACTTATGAGCGGGACAAGACTCGTCTGATAAATACTCATAATGACGAGAAGCTTGAAAGTCTACGTTCCCGGGATGGGCAGGTCCGGCTGGTACGGAGTTTGGAGGACCGGGTGAAGCTCCTAGAGAAGGACTTGCAGGTGGAAAGGGAGAATGCTTCCAAGGCTAAGGCCGACCAGGAGAGGTATCAACAGCTGGCCTCTGAGATAGAGGGTTATGAATCCCGTGCCCGGAGGGCAGAAGAGGAGAGGGACTCCATGCTGAAGCAACTGAACGCTCTCAAATCGGAAGCTGAGACTGCTACAAAGAATGCTGCCAATCTTACCGAGCAGTTGACGGCTGCCCATGCCCGGGTGAATGTTTTGGAGACGGACCGGGATTGGCTGATATCCAAAGGGTTCCAGGCTTCGTGGAGCCATATACGGGGAGGAGGTCAGTACCAACAAAGATTAAATGACTTCTACCGGACCGCTGTGGAGTCCGGGTACCAGGATGGTTTGAGGCATGGTCATCGTCACGGGATTCTTGGGCGAAAACTTCCGAAAGCTACCGACCATGAGAAAGGAGTTGAACAGCGGACCTCCAAGGCCCTAGAAGCCCTTAGCAGCGACTCCCTGGATGAGCTTACACAGCTGCAGGTCCAGACTGGTGATGAAGGTATGTCAAATGTCCGGGCCCTCCTTGAACCTGTGATTGCCGGTTCCTCTTCCAGTTCTTCAGACGATGAATGATTGTTTAACATTTGTAATGTGTTGGAATTTGTCTTTTGTGTACTGATCCACTAGGATCTTATGTGTAAACACCCATCTTTATTAATGTGATGTTTATTTAATTTTTAAAATATAATATTGTTTGCCCAAGCTCCTCTAGCAGGCTATAATGAAACGTCTTTTCGACATTAATACTTGTAATCATATTGCTGACGTTAGCCATGCAACTTAACCGTCACATCCACGTGTCAGGCGGCTCGTGTCAGCGTCATTATTACAGGGTGTTTAAACTCCCAATGATAACTTAACCGTCACATTAATCCCCTTTATAAGTAGAGTTTCATATCATGCATACGTGCACATTTCTACTCGCTCAATATGCCACGTAGGTTCATCTCTCTAAAAAAGTACTTGAAAGAGCTTGATGCTCTAGAGGGACTAAGGGAACTACAACGCCAGTCTCAAGAACTTGATGAGACTGCACCTGTTTTGGAAGTCCCCTCTCAAGAACCAATCAAGATCCCTCCACCGAGGCAATGTCGATTGGTGTATCGTCGTCGGCCAAAAACCGTCCCGTCATCTCCCTCCGATGTTGCAGAAAACTTAGGAGGGGAACTCGCTGCTCCCTTTGTGGTACCAGAAGTTTCTACAACTCCTCTGGAGCTGAAGGATGACGTCCAGGTCCGGTCAGCCGATATCTCGGCTCCTACCCGTTATGGGTTGGTTTATCGGCGTGGTGCTGGACGCCGACCTTCTCCTTGGATTCCTTTGGAGGATGACGTACCCGTGGTTCCAAGGACTATCTCTGTTGGACCTTCAAAGGTGAATGAGGACCCGGGGGTGTGGTCCTTTAATCTCCAATCAGAGGAGATGAAGATGTATGAGGAGTTTTGGGTCCTCCCCCCCTGCTTGCAACCCCGAAGGTGACCTGCTATACACCCCTGCAGAGGTGTTTGCCATGTTGGAAGGTTGCAATAATTAGTGTTTTGTAGTCAAGTAAGACTTAGTGAAATAGCGCTATGTATAGGTGGTAGGAAGTTTGTTTTTTGATGGCTTTGGATTTTTGTCCTGCCCCTACCCTTTTTGTAATCTTGCTTGGAAAAAGCAGTTTATTTATAATGAAGCATATAAATACTATAAATGCCGTCATCGACGTCTTATTATTAGTTGTAATGTCAAAATAAAATAAACACTTGATTACCCGGGGTATCGTGGTTACCGTCCGGGCATGCTTACAGTGGCCTATGGCCTAGGACTTTTCGTCACCTATCATTACATATAACATTTTCTGAGCTGGGCCGCGTTCCAGCTTCTGGGAACCGGCGTGCCGTCCAGCTGTTTTAAACGGTATGCTCCCTTTCCCAGGTCTTCAGCGACCTCATAGGGTCCTTCCCAGTTTGGGCCTAGCTTTCCCTGGGGTTGTTGCCTGCTAGCCTCGTTATCCCTCATGACCAGGTCTCCAATCTTGAATGAGCAGCTTCTGACCCTTTTGTTGTAATATTTTTCCAACAGCCTCTTGTACCGGATTTCTTTAATGTGAGCTTCATCACGCCGGGCTTCCAACGACTCGAGGTTGTGCCTTAGCAGCTGGTCATTGTTGGCATCCTGACCAGCATGCCGGCTGGACGGTAGCATCACCTCAACCGGGATCATTGCCTCTGATCCGTATGTCAGGCAAAAGGGAGTTTCTCCATTACTTGTTTTAGGCATTGTCCGGTGGGCCCAAAGAACATGCGGGAGCTGGTCGACCCATGATGTTCCTTCTTGGTCCAAGCGTCTCTTCAGCCCATCTAATATGCTCCTATTGGCTCTCTCAACCTGGTCGTTTCCCTGAGGATGGGCCACGGATGTGAATACCTGCTGTATGTTCAGGCTCTTGCACCATTCCTGTATGTGCTTATCCATGAACTGCGTCCCATTGTCACTGACCAGGTACAAGGGGACCCCAAACCTGCAAACCACATGTTCCCACAAGAACTTCTTGATGTTGCACGCTTCTATCTTAGCCAACGGTTTTGCTTCAACCCATTTAGTGAAGTAGTCAATGGCTACTACCAGGTACTTGAGTTTTCCCGAAGCTAAAGGAAAGGGCCCGACCAAGTCAATACCCCACTTCTGAAAAGGCCATGCTGTTGTAACCGGGATCAGGTTATTTTTCAGACGAATCGTTACCGGTGCATACTTCTGGCAACTGACACACTTCTTGAGCTCTTCCACGGCCATGTTATGCATTCCGGGCCAGTAGTAACCTGCACTGGTTATTTTTGCTACTACCGCCCGGGGTCCCGCATGTATACCACACATGCCTGAATGGATGTCCCTTATCAAGTATCTAGCCTCCGAAGGGGATACACATCTCAGGGCCGGTCCCAGGTAGAATTTTCTGTAAAGAATCCCGGCTTGGATCTCGTATTGCAGTGACTTGGTCCAGATCTTCATTGCTTCGGCCTTATCCTCCGGCAGGCTTCCGTCTGTGAGGTATCTATGTATGGGGGTCATCCAGGAGACCTCGACCGTGTGAACCGAATGAATTTCAGACGTCTGTGTAGACGGGTGCTTTAAGGTTTCAATATGGACGTTAGCATCCGTGCCTGAGGAGGCCAACTTGCTGAGTGCATTGGCTATGTCATTCTTGTGCCTTCTCACATGGTGTAATGTGACCTTCCTGAACCTTGTCATCATCTCTTTTGTCTTCTCAAGGTACTTGATCATGGACTCGTCCTTGGCCTCGTATGACTCGTTGACCTGGTTGTTGACCAATAGTGAATCCACATGGGCGTCTACCTGGGTGGCACCCATGGCCAAGGCCACTCGCAGTCCTGCTAGCAGGGCCTCGTATTCAGACTGATTATTAGAACATTCAAAGTCAAATCGTAGGGCATATAGGAACCTTGCGCCCTCCGGGCTGACCAACAGTAACCCTGCCCCGGCTCCCTTGCTATTTGAAGAGCCGTCAGTATACAGCTGCCACGGGGTGGATTCATTTTCCAATGTGTCCTCAAATCTTGGTACGGATTCTTGGATCTCTTCACCTTCCGGGATCTCGGTCATGAAGTCAGCAAGGACCTGTCCCTTTACCGCCGTTCTCTTTTTAAATGTTACATCCAGCGCCCCTAGCTCAATTGCCCACTTGGCGAGTCGCCCGGATACTTCCGGTCTGTTCAAGATTTGCCCCAATTGGAAGTTTGTTAAGACTTCCACTTCATGTGCTTGGAAATATCTGCGCAACCTCCGGGACGAATGAACCAGCGCCAGTACTAATTTTTCCAAAGTGGGGTACCTGGTTTCAGCATCGGAAAGCGTCCGGCTGATGTAATAAATTGGGGTCTGGCACTTATTTCTCTCGACCAGCAAAACAGAACTAACGGCATGATGACCGGCTGCCAGGTACATTTTCAACACTTCTCCTGGGCGTGGTGCCGTTAGCATGGGTAGGTTACCGACGAATGTCTTCATCTGTTCAAATGCTCTGTCCGCTTCTTCAGTCCATCTGAACTTGTTCTTGTTCAGACAATCTTTGAGTGTGGAGATGAACGGTAATGAACGCTCGACATGCCTGGCCAGGAACCTGCTGATGGTGGCCAGCCTCCCGTTTAGTGTTTGAGCGTCTTTCAGTGTTTTAGGGGCAGGCATGTTTCGAATGGCCGCTACCTTTTCCGGGTTGACTCGAAACCCGTCTTTTGATACTATCACTCCTAGGAACTTACCTTCTTCAACTCCGAAAGAGCACTTCCCCGGGTTCAGTTTGATGTTGTACTCTCGGAGAGTATCAAATGTTTCTTCTATCTCCTTCAACATCATATCTTCCGTCTTGCTCTTTATCACCAAATCATCCACATATACCTCCAAGTTCCTGCCGATCTGATGCTCGAATGCCTGGTCCATCAATCTTTGATATGTCGCCCCGGCATTTTTCAGACCGAACGGCATTTTGGTGTAACAGAATATGCCGGCGTCCGTATGAATATCCGTCTTGTCCTCATCCTCTTTTGCCATCTGAATCTAGTGATATCCCTTGTATGCATCCAAGAAACATTTAAACTGGAATGGAGCCAGGGAATCAACTTTGAGGTCTATCTCCGGGAGCGGATAAGCATCCTTAGGACATGCTTTATTCAAATCCTTGTAGTCCACACACATCCTCCAGGTCCCATCGTGCTTCCGGACCATGACAGGGTTAGCGACCCACGTGTGGTATTTGGTCTTTTTCAAAATCCCGGCTTCTTCTAGCTTCTTGACCTCCTGTACTACAGCTGCTCTCCGGTCAGGAGCCATACTCCTCTTTTGCATGACCGGTTTTACGTTTGGGTAAGTAGACAACTTGTGCTCTGCCTTTGCCCGAGCAATCCCGGTCATGTCAGAGTGCGAGAAAGCGAAAACATCCATGTTACGTTTCAATAGCCGTTTCAACTTTTCTTGAGTGGTTGGAGCCAGGGAGTTTCCAATAGTGACCGTTTGGTCGGGGTGTTTTGCACTCAGGACCCACCTTTCTGGGCCACGAATCCCGGACGGTGCCTGACGGCAAGTCGTGCCATCGGACACTGCACACACTTTCTCTCCAGAAACAGTGGCTATCCCATGCGGGGTTGGGAACATGAGAAATCCCCTGGCAGTGGATACCAGGGCGTCAATTCGTCCCAACGTATACCGGCCTATGATTAAATTATATTGAGAGGTAGCCGGGATCACTAGGAAAGTGACCAAGATCGTGCGCTCCTTATAGCCATCGCCTAGAGTGACCGGAAACGTCAACTGCCCCAACGGCTCTACACTTTCTCCTGTGAATCCTTTTACCGGGCCATGGGCCGGTGCTAGCATTTTCTGATCTTCACTTGTCATTCTTCTGAAGCATGGCTCGTAGATGATGTCCTCTGAACTGCCTGTATCTACCATGATCCTCTTCATGCTGTAGTCGCCCACTGCAGCTGATATTACTAACGCTTCCATCTTCAAGGCCTTGTAATAAGGCGGCACTGTCATCGTTGCCTCCATCCATGGTTTAATTGTCTCAAAACGCCTTTTGGTGCCACTGTTAGCTTCTGGCCGTATGGCATTGATCTCTCTGGGCTTCTTTCTGGCTGCCTTGTCCTCCCAAGCTGAGGGACCCGGCTTCATATCCTTAACCAGATGTGCTAGTTTTCCCGTCCTGACAAAGTATTCTATTTGTCTCTTGAGCTGAAAACAGTCATTTGTATCGTGACCATTACCCTTGTGATAGTCACAGAATTTGGACTTATCTTTTGATGGCGAGTCTTTGACCGGACGAGGAGTGTTCAGCCTTAGGTTTTCAGTTTCTAATATCTGGGACGGTGTCTTGATAAGCTCCGGATAATCTAGTTTGGGCTTGGAAGCTGTTTCCCCTATGCTGGAGTAGGAGTCCCGGGACTTCTCCGATCTTCGTGCATGATCCCGGCGATCATCCCGCCGGTCATCCCGGCGTTCATCCCGACGGTCATCTCTTGAGTAAGGTTGGCCAGACCGTCCCCTGTTCCTGGAGCCTCGAGAGTCTTGGTTGTCACTTGCCTTGGTAGTTTCATGCTTCTTCCGTACCGCATGATTCATGGCGATCGATTTTTCCTGCTTGACATATGCCTTGGCTATAGTCATCATTTCATCCATAGTTTGCGGGTATCCGTGAGGACCATGGAGCTTCCTTAACAATCCATCATCATTCACCCCCATGGTGAATGCGGTGCACGCCAACTCTTCAGTAAGGCCCGGGATTTATAGCCGTTCTTTGTTGAAACGGATTATGAAATTCTCCATTGGCTCATTATCTCTCTGTCGGATGTGCATTACCTCCTCTCTGTACTTTGTATGTCTACGCTGCTGGCTGAACTGTTGCGTGAATCCTTTATGAATCTCTCTCCAATTAGAAATTGACCTGGGCGGTAAACTATCCCACCAGACCCGTGCTGCCCCCACAAGGGTCTGAACAAACATGTGGCACCAGGCCTGCATCGGCCAATCTTTAGACGTTCCTACGGACTCGAAAATGCTCAAATGATCATCCAGGTCCCCAGTTCCATCATACTTACCCACTGTTGACGGGAGCTTCAGATTTGGAGGTAATGGAGCATTAGCTATCGTCTCCGAGAACTTGGAATAAGTTGCCATTGTTGGAGGACGATATGGCCGGGTAAGGTCTTCATCATCACCTTGCTCTTCATTCTCCTGTAACACAGCTGGGTTCTGCTGCCGGCCCTGAGGAGGGCCTGCAGAAGTACCCGGACCACCAGGAGTAGTCTCGTAAGTGAGACACGTACGGACGTCGTTCAACCTTTCGCTTGAAGGTATCCCAGTTTGGGGGCTCCACCCGGGAAGGGGTGGTTGTACTGGAGGATACATGTATGGGTAAGGGTACGAGAATGCACCCCCAGCAGATGGTGCACACATATACCCATACGGAGACATGGGATAATAAGGCATGAATGGCTGATTTCCGGGTGTGACCGGAGTATAGGGTGGCATGTTTGGTTGCATGAGGGTGGCTTGCGGTGATGATGTCATGGCTGCTGAGATTGCAGCTGAAAAGAGGGGGAGACTTTGTGCTGCAGTAAGCCAGGGCACGGATGACGTCGGCGCCGGCACTCGAGGAGCTGAGAAGTTTGTGCTAACGATTGGTCGAGTGTAAGTGGACGACGAAACCGGCCCTCTTATGAAAGGAAAACGTCCCTGGTGACCCCCGGACGACACTAGGGTCTGCGTATCGCCCGGACAGGTAGTCGATGTTCTTGAAGAGAACCCCGGGGCCACTCCATCCCTTTCTCCTTCCGAGTCAGACGCAACTGCACCATCTATCTGCTCTGCTGTGGGAATCAGATTCTGATTGCTTCCCGCCGGGTTGGTGGCCACTATGGCGTTCTGATTCGAGGTCATCTCGGTTCCTTGGGTTATTCAGCCGGTAACTAAATCCTTGTACGGGTCCCACGGATGGCGCCAATGAAGAAGTAAATACCTCTCCGAGTAGACAAGAATGATGTTCCGGCTATGAATGACCTACACAAGCTGGATCCGGGTGCCTGCAAAACAAAACACCGTTAGGACTCGTCACAGGAAAGGGGGGTTTCCTGTGACCACCCTCCGGCGTGAGAATAAGTATTGGTTTTTGGTGTGGGAGTAAAGCAGAAGCTTTTATGAATGTGTGTATGAAATCTTATTTACCTCTGACCTGTATTTATAACCTTTCTTACTTTCCTCGTAACCGCCTCTTTAAGCCTATCTCCAGGAGCTGATTCTCCGGTTTTGATGGAGATAGGCCTTATCTTCTCTATCGAACCTTCCTTCCCCGATTCTCGGAAAAGGGGTTGAGCCTTATCAATCATCCGGGACACGACCATCTTGGTTCACCCGGCGTATATCTGCCATTGGGTCGGCCCAAAGGTAATGGGGCCTTTATGTGGTATTGGGCCGATCCATCTAGATTGGGCCTACCTCGTTAGTAATTAATTTGAATTTACGGCTTCTTTTCATATCTTTTTCTTGACTGTTTTGTTCTCTGGTTATTGCCTTAGATGTTGATTTACCTGTAAAGCAAGCATTTCATATCCTTTAAGAGCAGGTATTTTCATGATATCTTTCGAAATAGAATGTGGCATGCATTTCTAATGTTATTAATCTCTTTATGGGAAATACATCCTAAATAGTCATCATCATATATTGGAGCCATTAAAGGAGGCTGAAAATATGTAGGTATGACTCTCTATCTTTTTTTTTAGTTACTATGTTTGAAGCTACTAAAAATCATGGAACGTACCAAGATCAGATTAAGCTTGATACCTTTTTTCGGCTGTTTTTCGTTTTCTTTGTATTTAATGTTTTGCTAAAATTTTGAACCTCAATAGGCCACAAAGTTATAGAATTATGATGTAACGATAAATATTAAGAAAAAAATACATAGACGATACCAATTTAAATGGTATCCAACTATTGAACGTGATCTCTGTTGTATGTAAATATTCAAGATGAACTCGCTAGAACCAAAATTTTTCTTTGATTAAATATACAGACGATACCAATTATATAGGTATGACTTGATGATGAAATCAAAGCGAACCAATATTAAACTATGATATGCCTAACCTGAATGGGGTGGATACCGATCATGCTTCAATTATTGTAGAATCCAGTCAAAGTTTTCCAAAATGTATCAGTTCAGTGTATTTATTAAGAATGTATGTGAATGCATTACTTTGTTCTTGACAGGATCCTGGACTATCATTCTTGCTGGCTGCACAAGATCTCGGTGAAGATAATATTTCTGGCCCAAGATCTCGGTGAATCTGGCTTTTACGGCCACTCAAGTAACCGTTTTCGTTCAAATTCTTTAAGACGTTGCTCATTCAATGAAATTGTCAGTTATAGTCTTCTTCAATGGTCTCCTTCAATGCCACGAGTTGAATGTTCAACATCAATTGCAGCAATGATTTCTTCCGTTTTTGGAATCATGTAGCTGTCTAATCCATGTCTGATTGAATATTTATTCCCCTAAAAGCCTCCCCTAAATGTGTCTCTCCCCTAAACTCATACAGAGGGTACAAAGATATAGTTTCAAAATTCAATGGAGCTGTGTAATTGAACCTGCCTCTGGTTACGGTCTATTCGTGGCCCATGGTATCGATGAAACTGGGCAGAACACAGAGGGTGTAATTGACTCAAGAGATTTGGTAAAGTTGTAAAGCTTAATGTTTTTAATCCTGTTGAATCGGCCTCTTGATGCCTTCAATCCACAAAATTCGGAGTTCAATTTCTTGCATTTATTGTTCAATTTGTCTTAATTTATCTCTGGTTCATATATGATATATGTGGTGGTTTTTTTAGTAAAATACCTACAAATATAAATCCACATAACTATTATGCAGGCCTGCTGCTTTGTTGCTGGCTGTTGAATCATTGGTTCCGATTGGTTTGTCCTCTTTCATTCTTTTCGCTCTGTGTTTGTTTTCTTATTTTTGCAACCTTTGCTTTATACATGGTTTTTTGGTGTGATTTTCTGTATGTTTTCTGTTATAGTAATTGTGCCTCCTTTTTTTCCTGCAAATTGTTTTCATTGTTTGTTAAAGTTCAACACAAGAACTAATGTAGGTAGTGTTTTAATATCGTCATATAATACATTAAAAATCATTTAGATTGATGAGATAGGAGCTCTTATTAATCTTACACTTTTTTCTTGAAATAAAACATAAATTTCAGGTTATGTGAAGGATGGGAGCTATCGGATAGAATACATTGCTGGCAACGCTTTCATGGTAGCGAACGGGCATCCTACATATTGCACGTTGTTTAATTTTCTGATTATCAATTCTTAAATAAGCAAACCGTTTTCTATACGATAATAGTATGGGTCAAAATGAATTGTTTGGTTTGTTGTATAAAAACTTTTGATGCTGAAAAAAGCACATTTAATATGGATCAATACGAATTATTTTCGACAATACTTATTTCTGTTTTCCGTTATAAGCTTATTTATGATTAGTTTATTTATAACCCACTTGACCAATTTCGTTTCATGCAGGTAAATAAAAGAAGCATTGCGCGCCGACATGGTATGTTGTTCTGAATTATATTGCGTTCCTTTATTTATTGTGCTGATATTAAGTAACTTTACAAACGGGTCAAAATGCATAATAATATAAATGCATCAGCAAGGTTTTATACTTCATTTGGTAATCGATCTAAATAGATATTAATGTGGAAATAAATACCATGAAGTATAAGTTGCGGAAGAATAAAACTTGAGATTTATAACAAGACCAGTTAGTATACCAAGGTGTTATTTAAACAAAATGAGAATGAATTTGATGAATTAATAATGACAATGATTTGTATCACAGGTATGCGCATTTCATATGTATAAAAAGTGTAAGCAAAGACTGCAACATATCGATAGATGCATGTATTCGACACTGCTAACCTAAAGAGTTGCGCTGGTAAGTACGCTAGGTTGACTTTTTATGCAGTTTGGGCTATTATTTACAAATATTTGCATATGTTCTCTAATTTTTATATACTTTTCCTACGAATGTACCAGGTTATATATAGTACATTACGATTAGACAGTGAAATTGAGTCGTCACAAGAGGTTAGTTATGCACCATGCATTGCAGAATAGTGTGTTTGTGACTTTGTGTACAATGAAAATATCTGTCATCCATCATTCATGCATGTTTGTTTGACATTAGGTCCTTGAAGTTATAAAGCAAAAGCCAAATCTTCGAAGGTTGGATTGTATTTAAGAGACCTTGTATTCTCACATGGTCAGCTTTATGTCACATTGTCAAAAGTTAAAAGCAGGGCAGGTGTGATATTTGAATAAAATGCGTATTGGTTTCTTTTAAATTTTAATAAAATATTTCTACTATATTTTTTATACGTTTTACCGCTCAAAATAATTGTACGTTGGTGAACCGCGTGTTAACGCGGGCAAACATCTAGTTTATTAATGAATGAAACGAGTCATTAATCAATAAAATGAACCAATAGCGTGTGAGATGGATATTTGTGTATTTAAAATTATTTCGCGAACAAGTGACATATAGCATGACTAGTTGAGATATGAGATCTTGGCGAATAATTAGTATCATAAGGGACCGTTTAGTAATAATATAATATCTCCTTCTTCTAATAAAGGAGTAGCTAGGGGGACACTTGTCCACATCCTAGAGCTCCTCACAACTATTGTCCACATGTCAATCACTCCACTTATAACCTGTTTTTATTCACCCGACCCATTGACCCGCTTCGGATTTTTATAACCCACACAAAACAAACCTTTCATCTAAAACTCTCTCAATAGATTTCTTAGGTTTTCATATCCAGTATCATCGCCACCTTCTAACCCTAACAATCCATCTCCTTCCTTGCAAATCCTCTCTAAACCTAAACGCTTCATCTTCGATGGGTGCTAATCTATTCTCATCCAAACTATTCTTCTGACTTCAGTTCATCCAATGTATGCATTTTTTAGTATACTTTCATCTCATTTTAATGGTTTTTTTCTGTTGCTTTATATGTATTTTGTTTTATACGCATCATAATACCGTCGATGTTTAAGTTTTTTATTTGATATGTTTTTTTAGGCTTCAATCTTTGACGTTGTTGATTTAGTGTTGAAGTTCCTGGCATCAATTCATTAAAGGTATGCAATTCTTATTCTTTGAATGGTTCTAACTTCTTTACGAAATAAATATGTTGTTTTCTTTTTTTTTTTATTTTATCGGATTGTTATGTGTTTTAGTTTAGGGTTATGTTTTGCAGATCTGTTTTAGTAGATTGTTATGTTTTTCCGATCTGTTTTAATAGATATAGTTATGGATTACGTGTAGTGTTTTAGTTTATCGGATTCTTATGTGTTAGTTTAGGGTTATGTTTTGCAGATCTGTTTTAGTAGATTGTTAATGATTTACAGATCTGGTTATGTTTTGCAAATCTGTTTTAGTAGATTGTTATGTTTTTCAGATCTGTTTTAATAGATGTAGTTATGGATTATGTGTAGTCATTTAGTTTATCGGATTGTTATGTGTTTTACTTTAGGGTTATGTTTTAAATGATCTGTTTTAGTAGATTGTTATGTTTTTCAGATCTGTTTTAATAGATCCAGTTGAATCTTTCAAATATCCATAAGTAATTGTCAAGATAAAATCAAGGATAATCATTGATTTGAATACATTTATATTGCACGATGGTAGTCTTTATCATATAAATACCTCATTTTGGAAAATAATCCTGTTTCTATAACGACAGTTAGTGCTAATGAAATAACAATTCCCTCAGAAAACGAAAAACAGAACACGTTACCGATAATCTGTTTAATTTTCTTTGTTGCACTAAATATGCTTGCCATTCCAAAACCATAATTTTAATTGCATTTCTATGCATAATATTTTTAGGTACTCGATTTGGCTGCATAACAAGCTTCTGTTCCAACCAGATACGTTTTTTTTCAGGATGGCTTATCGAAAGGGAAACCAATTCTTTGTCGTTGTACATGACCCTTCTTCGTTTCAATTGGTAAGATATATATGTTATTAATATTCAATTTTTTTATTACTTTAAGTTATAGTTACAAACTAAGGTAACCTTATTTAATTTACCAATTATTTGCAGCCCATTCCTAGATCAATGAACCACTTCTTCTGTGCAAACAACCTATATAACACAAATGCTATCATTAGGACTGATGAAGGGCATGTTTGGTCCGTTCGTGTCAAAGCGGTTGATGATTCATTCTGCTTAACTAATGGATGGTCTCGCGTTGTACGTGATTTATGCTATGGCATATTCTTTATTATTTTTTATTATATAGGCCATGCTACATTTATGATACGATACTACAATCATTGTCCGTCGAAACAATTATCAAACTCATTTTGCAAGATGATTGATCATGAAATTGTTGGTCCATTGGTATGTGTTATTTTGTTTTATCTTCTAACCTATTCCATTAACAATATTAATGTTTAAAAAAATGAGTTTAATTTATGCTTACAGTAATTTAATTGTTTTTCAGGTTTTACCAATGTCATTCGCCGAAAGGCATTATGCCGAAGGTCTACCATCTAATCCTGTTAAGCTTTTTGTGTCTAATATCCATCAATGGGATGTGTCCCTCCAAAAAATTGGTACCAAGTACTGTTTTACTGTTGGCTGGGCGAAATTTATTGAGGATCTTCGTCTTGAAATTGGGGATTTTATTTGTTTTGAGTTTAATGATATTACACGTTTCAATATTATCACATTTAGCAAGACTGGGCGGCAGATGCTTTTACACAAATTACTTACTGACGAAATCTTCTCTTCACAAAACATATCTGCTGCCGATAATTTGACATTGTATATTGAATCAGATTTTCCTACGTTTACTTCAACTGTCACTGATCAACTGGTACAGTTTGTTCTTTCTATCCAACATAAATTATATTATTCTATAATTTTAATTTCATTTGGTTTTACTTGTAGATAATACCAAATGAAGTTGCTCATATTGCTGGGTTAAATGAAACGTTAAATGTTACAATTAAATTTGTCGATGGATTTGCTTGGGCAAGGCCTGTCGTTATCAATTTCGATGGTACCTCTACCCGGTAATGTTATATTTTGATACAAACTTTATTTCATGTTCATTTTAGTATTTCATATTCTACCACTACAAGAAATTTGGGTGTTTACCCACACATAGTATGTGTAGAAAAAACCATATAATATGTTAGTAGTTACGTTTACCTACACATAAATTAAGTGTCATTATGTGTAGACTCAGCACTGTGGGTATAGATCATTACCTACACATTTATTATTTGTAGGTATATACCAAGCTATACCTACACATATATGTGTGGCTAAAACTAATATATATGTGTTGGTAGAAATATAGCAGGTTGTTAGATTGACGTATGACGTGGCATCAAACGTGGCAATTAATTATGTGTAGGTAAATGTAAAAGATGTGTTGGTATTAATATTAACATGTGTAGGTATTGATCTTAACATATGTAGAAATAATATATATTGATGTGTTGGTAAAAATATTTAAATGTGTAGATAATAACCACGATTTATTTAAATAATAATTTTTAAATATATAAAAACAAATACAAAAACAGTTATAGAAACATACGCGACTAAATAAACATACTTAATTAAAAACATAAGTGTTCAAACAACCAATCAAATACTTAAACAAACAAAGCAAATATTGACCATAAGTTACTAACAAGTTATATAAAATGACTAAACGATATCACTCATCAATACTTTCATCACCCTCTAGAGTATCACCTTCAGATTGTCCACATGTGCTTGATGGGGGAGGCATGATATTATTCTCAATCAGTGCTTGTTTCATAATTGAACATTTACTTGTCATTGTTTGAAGTGCATCGACCAACTCATCATAAGTAGGACGTTTTGCTTTTTTAGTTGTATCCATTGTGTTATCAACAATAATTGGATCACGTCCCCACCCATGCAAACGGATAGAGCTTCGTCCAAGTACATTCTTTATAATCGACTTGTCGCACATTGATTCAACGGTATGTTGGTTCCTCAGCTTCATCATTTCTTCCTTTTAGAAAAAAGAAAAGAGAAAACAAATACAATAAATCAATTGTTTAACAAAGAATAAATACGTGGTGATAGATTGAGCATGTACTTACACTTCAACACAACAAATTCAACCTTTAATAATTTGTCATTCCAAACTGCCTCAGCATCCCCATAACCTAAAGTTCAGTCTAACAATCTCTGATAAAAAATGCAAGGGTGTCAAACTAATGAAATGGTATACTATTGATCATAAAAATTAAAAATTAAAAGTGATTTGAATACCCCAAGCCTCCATTAGGATTTAAAGTATCTTCTTCCTGACCATAGCAGCTTTTCCAAAAAATCTAGTAACACGGTAACATAAAATCAAACTAATCAGTTGGAGGGAAAGGAACACAAAAACACCCAAAAGGTATTTATTCATATAATACGAAAAATAAATAAAATAATGTACCTTAAGGTACAAGTTGAAGCACTCACTGTACAACGCTCGCCTAGAGTCGGTTGAAGCGCATCACCGATCGCCTGAGGTCGCCTTGCACCTAGGCGCGGATTTCAAAACCATGGGTACAGCCTATGCTTCTTGATTTCCTTTACTTTTTTTTTATTTTCTTTAGATCACCATAACAAATAGATAGAATTTTTCAACTTCAAACACTTCCTAATCAAGTTCAACACCATCATCAATCTCTGCCTTTTCTGTTAAACATTTCCACACTTAATAAAAGGATCACAACCTCCAACCAAGATAAAGGACTGGCAGAGCTTCTCCCACGCCTGTAGTAGCAACAAAAAACCATTTACAATCAAAAATTACAATCTCACATCTAACCCATCAAATGTCAATATTCCGCATTGGAGGAAGCATTATAGTTACATTAGCTCAATATAAAGGGAGATTTATAGTTGGTATATAAGTAAATAACTTAAAAACAAAATGCGTATATGCATCTTTAATGGGACCTTGGTGGAGGCAATTCATCGAACAGTTTATGGGCATGTTGCTCACTGCTGTTGACAATGTAAGATTAGCAAATCCACTTCTAGCCATACAACAATTCATTGTTATGTTATAATTGCAAATATATTGAAGCACAGCATATATTGAATGTTAAATCCTAATAAAAAATCAATTGACAAGTATGACAAGCATAACAAGATGTTAAATAATCCTAATCCACCAGTAAACAAAAAAAAAAACATGTAGCAATTATCCAAATTGAAGACGCGAACCTACACCCAACAAGTGGATCTCGATTGTTTATCAACATGCCTTTCACAAGACCTGAATGTTTGTCAAATAGAAGGTTTCCTGAGGATACAAAGTTGTTAGAAATACTCTCCATTGTTGAGAATCGCGAATAAGTTGTGGCAGATTTGAGGGGATATGAAAAAAGATAAAGTAAATTTGAATATAGAAGATGGAATTCTTGGAGTAATTTGGAGGCGGGATTAGAATGAAAATTTTGAATGTATTCGAAAATTTTGAGGAAAGTAAAAAACAAAAAATTTAGATTTGGTTAAAAATAATTAAGGAAGCTTTTAAAGGGAATTGATGGGGAAAGTGAATTTTACAATTTTATCGTCACTGAATATTTCTACAAACTTTTAAAAAATCACTTTAAACACTTATATTATACATATTGCTAATAAGTACCATTTTTTTTCTATTTTGCTACTAATTTTATTCATGTTTTATAAAACTATTTGCTAAATATTTATTATTATCTCAACGTTACAAAGGATTTTGCTATAAAATTGTTTTTAGTTGCTTTTTAATTTTTTATCATCTTAAATTCTTAATTATGTAGCGTATTTCTACATGTATTAATATATTACCTTGAACACATACATTTTTTGACTTGGTTTTGACAGTGGTTTTGATATGGACCTTGTAAATTTACTCTATTTATTTTGAAATACTTATTTTCTTTTGCTACATATTTTATTCAATTATTTTTTCAATCTGTATTATTTTTTATTTTTGTAAGATTTTCTTTTGTGAAAAAATATACATAGGTAAATCATAGAAAAGTGTATTCGTCCTAAATCCGTAGCAAAATTCATTAATTAAAGCCTAATGGCATGGAGACATCAAATTTTTTGTGTCTTCACACCCACTAGCCTAATGAAGTAGGTCATTTCCTAATCCTTTCAATTGAAAAGAAATTTAGAAATATCCGTAGGTATTCAAGTCATTTACAAATAATAAAATAAAAATTTATTTACTTAATTTAACTGCATATTTATTTACAAATCTTATGTATTGGTAACTATAAATAATTATCTACACATAATTATTTTTTACATACGTGTAGATAATTTACCTACAAGTAACAAAATTTTGTCATATGTGTGGGTAACGTAACAAATAATTGATCATCGATTTTAGTGGGAAATTTTCCCACCCTTTTCAAGTGCAGGTAAAATGTATTACCAACACATATTAAGTGTTAAATATTATAAAAAGATATTATCTACCATTACCCACACATTTCCAAACATGTGTAGGTACTTACCCACAAATTTACATGTGTAGGTAAATTTTGTGTAGGTAAATATCTCAATTTCTTGTAGTGTACCCATTCGGACTTAAATTAATATTACTCTATAATTTGGTTAACAAGGTTTATTGTTGATGGATGGCGTTACTTGATTCAAGCCGAAGATATTTCAATAGGCGATGCTTGTGTCTTCAATTGGTGTGCAAATCAGCGTAAGCTTTTAGTTCATAAGGTTCCAACACCAGAGGTAATAAACTAGAGTATTTTATTTGTTATTGAATCGTCCTATGGATTTTGAATTTCCTTTGTTTTTTCAAGACTTATATTACGTAATCTCAAGTTTTATTTGAAATAAAGTTTTAATAAAATATTATTTATTGGATGTTTTTTTAATTTATTATCTCCGAATATTATGCAATTATGTGTTTGACAATATATCTATTTAAACTTAATTATAATGTTATTTATTTGACAAACTTTATATATATGATTTTTTTTATATGTGATTGCCTAATTTATAATGTATAAAAATTAGTATTTGGGAACAAATTATTTTTAGTTAATTTAGTAATGAAAGTTTAAAAATTACCTAAAAAACAGCTTGACCAATCTATATATTGCAAGTTCATTATTTTCACCTTATTATCAGTTTTACAATATGTATATGGAATGTTAATAATGTTGACATTATTATTAGTTTGACAATCTTCAACTTTTGTTTAAATGCAATTCCCTAATTTATTCCATACCATAAATAGTATTTATCTTAGTAAAAATATAGTATTTCTTATAATAAGTTTTATTGACGTTATTAATGCATTTTCAATTCAATTCCCTAATTTATTCCATACCATAAATAGTATTTATCTTATTAAAAATGTTAGTAATAACTGAATTTATGTTGATCATTAACATATACTATTTTATGGTAATCATAAAAATATAATATTTTAATAATTAGGCAGTTACGTTTTTTTTTTATAAAAAATCTATAGTATCAATATAAACATTTATAAATTGTATATATGGAAATTCATTTATTTACCATCATTAAATAAAATATTTTACATCACAGAATTTAATAACACTTTAAAACATTTCCTTAAATATTTTTCCAAATTTTGTATTATATATACCATATATGTTAGATTGAAATTCCACACAACACTATTCTTCTCATCACATTTCCAGCAATTCAAAGTAAGTTCATGTGACACCCGGTAATTTCCTTTTCGTTCTATTCTTTTCGTTTCTTTCCTTTTTGGGGCTTTGCGCAATTTTCGGGACGAAAATTCTTTCAACGTGGGGATGATGTGACACCCGGCATGTTTGGCTTAAACATATTAGTAACATCTGAGTCTACCTTAGCGAGAAACGTTTATAAACGAACTTAACTGGGTTACTTGAGTCGGGTCAAGTTAGGATTGTCCAGGGTGCAATGATCTGGAGGATCATTGGGAGTCGTTTTGGTAATACACTAGTACCGGGTTCCGTTGTTGGTGACATTACATGAACTAATTAAGTATATGTGTAGATTATGGGTCGTGTGGTGGATTATATACATAGATGTGTTTAAACGATGTATAAATGATTATTCATGCTTAAATATGTTAAACATAGACTAAGGTTGCATGCTTATGTGTTAAGATGTGTTAGAATGCGTTAAACACGACAAACTGGAAAATTGGTTGAAAATGGATTCTGGTTCGACCACTTCGAGTGGTCGAAGGAGAACCTTTGTCTGGTTCGACCGTGTAAAAACGGGCGAACCTGGGGAGTGAAATTGAAAGAATTCCTTTCGACCAGGACAGGGCTCATTCGACCCTGTGGAAGGGGCGAAGGAGACCACCTTCGACCATTGAAATGGGGCGAAGGAGGGATAGTATAAATACCAACCTTTGTCATTTTTCATCATTTCACAAACCCTAACCGTCCCAAAACGCTCTCAAACGATCTAAAACACTAAGGAAGGAGTTTTTGCTCTTCTTTTTCATAATCTAACCTATCTACAACATCTAAACGAGAATCCAAGGTGTGTTCTTAATCCTAAACCTTTTTAAAAGCATTTTAATTCGTTTTCATCTAACCCTAATTGTCCGTATATGTTCTAACGGTGTTTTTATGATTAAAAACCTTTTAAACATCTTTCTAAATCAAAACATTATCATTAACATAGGTTTCATGGTGAATAACATATGTAAATTGTGTATTATGTGGTGTTATGTATTGTTCAATGATTTGCTGCTATATCTATGATAGAAACATAATATAGGATTGTTGTTGATGCTAGATTATTGTTGTTTAGGGTTAGGATTGGATATGATGATGTATGGGTATTTGGGGGTTTTAACGAATCTAGACTTGATGCATGATATTTATGATCAATAGAATTGATAAGAAAAGATCGAACACTCGACAAACTGAGCATTTCAAGTTGAATATGAATCGATTTCAAAAGTTTCCAAATTGGGTAAAATATTCATGCATGAAAGTGATGTTTCCATAATCTTTACCATTTTGGGAAATGGCTGAAACGGACGTATTATCGGGGGAAATCGGTGGGGTTTTGTAGGGATAAGTTATCCGTGCTTGACTGCTGTGTTTGATGATGTTTCGAGTCGTTTTGAATGTGTTTGAAGCGTTTTTAGGAAAATTTGCACAACAGGGGCGAACCTGGCCTCCTTCGACCGATCGATGGTGCGAAGGAGGGAATCCAGGGTCGAACCTGGGTTTTGTTGGGCGAAGGTGATAAAACGGGCGAAGGAAACATCAAACGGTCGAACGAAATACAAAACGGGCGAAGGAGATGAAAAAACGGGCGAAGGAGACTTAAACTGACTGGTTCGACCGTTCTGATGCAGAAATGAGATTTTTGATACAAACTAAGTGTTTTATGCTTGAACTTTGTGTGTAATCTATGTGTACTTGATTAGTTAGGGTAATGGGTCGCCAACGGGATGTCGGGTCGGTCTAGTGTGTCGGTTAAACATTTAAACACGTTTTAAAACATACTTGGTTACGATCTGGACAATCGGGGACTAGATAACCTTATGGTTATTAGTCGGATCACTTATGTGAACATTTTGATAGATCTCCGGTAGAGGGATTATCAAGGGCTTAACATCTTTACTTGTAATCGAAGAACGCTATTTAAGGTGAGTTCACGGCCCCACTTTTACTGCTTTAACTTTTGGGGGAGAAAACATGCACTAAACTATTTTGGTAACATATGTCATACTATGGTTTTAAACTTGTGTACTATACGATCTTTTAAAGTCCCGGGGGAAACCATGAATGTGTGGGGATGCACAACGGGGGAAATGTGGATAGATCTATTGGGTTTGACAAACCCCACTCGACGGCTTGGAGGGCCGGGCGGGTGCATATTGTCTCGAACTGGTAACACTCGTAGCATGGCTACAACACATCGGGCTGAACACATGGTAACAGTCTAGTAATGGTTTTCCAATCGTAGTAGTAACAGAACATACGCCTAGCTAGCGTACTTGGTAACATGGATATAGGATGGACGTGGTAACATTCTAGTAACATCTTGATAACATTTTGAACAAACCTGTGGACTCACCAGCATTAT
Organism: Ambrosia trifida; assembly: GCA_028751855.1. Lineage (NCBI taxonomy): Eukaryota > Viridiplantae > Streptophyta > Magnoliopsida > Asterales > Asteraceae > Ambrosia > Ambrosia trifida. Next base: position 15,637,219 of record CM054131.1, read on the forward strand.
ATGTTGACATCTTTTTGGCATGTTTTTTCTCAGGTCGCTAAGGTAGCAACAAATGGAACTAGGCGCACGGGTCTGCATTGGCGTCTAGGCTTAGTTGCACGTTTTGTAATAAAAAGTGTTTTGAGTAACTTTTTGGATGATAGCATAGTTGATTAAATGCTACTTAAACGCTTCCGCTTATAAAAATCGTTGGTTATGTTTCTTTACGTTTTCATATAGAGTTGTTTATTGTGATCGTTGACTTGGATCCTGGTTTGTCATGCGTCTCGCGGTAAAACCCCGCAAGTGGAAATTTGAGGGTGTGACAGTTCACTTCATTCTCTATATTTTTATGTTTTTTTTTAAGATTTTACATTGTTTTAACATTGTTCTATTACTAAAACATTCGTATTGTCTTTATAAAATTTAGATCAATGGAACAAGCAGCAATCACCATGTTAAGTGACCTGGATGTCATGAGGGACAACGTGGTTTTGCGAGTTAGAGTTATAAGAGTTTGGCGACAACCAGATCGCAGAATACCTAATGAAGACTATTCGATCGAGATGATCCTAATTGATGAGCTTGTAAGACATAGCTTATCTGATTTTTTGTTTTATTTTTATTAATAATATTTAAAATTTAAATCCTTTTACAAAATTGTTAACGGTGTTTTATCTTTTACAGGGTAATAAGATCCAAGCCAATGTTTTCAAAAGATGGTTCTTTAGGTTTGAAAAGTTTTGTGAAGAAAATGCATGTTTAACCATTACCAGTCCTGGTATTGGATACAATCCATCAAAATATAAATTTTCTGAAAACCCAAACAAAATCTGTTTCAACCCTAATACTCGTGTTTCAAAATGTGAAAACTTTGGAGGTCCCATGTATGGGTTCTGTTTTGTTCCTTTTCAGTCAATCATAGATAATCAAATACCCGACAACATCACAATAGGTAAATATCATATCCTGTTTATCCGCAAGTATTATTAAGGTTGAAATATTTATATATCAAGTATTATAATATTTATTATGTATGTGTAGATCTTATTGGCCATGTAAAAAGATTTTACAAGAACGAAGACAAGGATGTGACAGTTCAACCGAAAAAAAGATTGACAATGGAAGTTCAAAACCAGGAGTATGTTATCAAATACTGTAATTATTTATTAATTTTCTAATATATTTTTATATACATACTTTGAGTTTAAATATTTTATTTTTTAATCTTATCAGGGGTTTGTCCGTTTATGTTACCCTATGGGATGAGTATGCAAATCAAATGCAAAAGTTTGTGGTTGGACATCCCAAGGAGGAGCACGTTATTGTTATTTTGCAGTTTGCGCGCTTGAAGTTCTTTAATGGTTTATTCTATACCTTATGTTATTTTACAGTATATATATGTTACATTAGTCAAGTATGCATACATTGTCATATGAATAAACATCAAAAAAAATATTGATGTTTAGACAAATAGTGAGCTCTCACTGTTTATATCAAAAAAAAAACACAAAATGTTTCTTATAAATGTGTTTTGATATATCGGTTATTTCTTACAAGCAACAAATGATATAATACAAGCAAATTATCCAAAAGAAGCCATTTTTTGCAATACAAGTGTCTACAGTTAGATCCATCTTACCTATGTTTCCACTTACACCTTTAATAAAAGTGATGAGAAGTAAAGAGTTTGCACATGTATGTTTAGACATGTAACGCCCTAACTTCCCGCTTACGATGGCGTTCCCATATATATATATATATATATAAATATAGTTTTGCATACGCTCAATGTCATGAAAACCTGGGGTAGTTGGAGGACTTTATGTGTTTAGTCACAAAATTATGTGTAACCATTGTGTCCTGATTAGTAACCGGAAGCACCATTGAATAACAACACAACAATTAACTTTGAGTTATATGCCATAATATGTATAAGAAGTGAGGGACCCTTATGCAAATTATAAAACACATTCTGCCCAAAGAAACCCTATGAGCATATCCTTAAACAAAAAAAAAAAAAGATGATATCAATTTTAGGCAAGAAACGGCAGCAAGATTGGGGGTATGCGATTCTCATTTTCATAGCCACGAAATGCTGGGTTTCGATTATATATGTGTGGTCAAGGTTGTAGAATTCTGGTTCAGTGGACTTTGAGACAACTCGGATCGGAAGGCACCTATTAGGTACCGATTTACTGAGCACTCGTAGCTTGTAGAGTTCATGGTTCGGTTACGGTATTATAGGTTCAAGCATGGCATGGAGTTGGCGTTTCATACACGCATAGATTGTTGAGGGTCTTCGTGTCTTGTTCTCGTCATTGCGGGCTCGGTTGAGGTGCGACCCGAGAAACATACCAGATTTGAATCGATTTTATGAAGGTTTGGTGACGCCTGGATGAAGAGTGGTGCGAAAACAATCTTCAGGCGAAGAGTCAGAAACTGACAGCAGACTGTTATGGTCATTGACTGAGGCGACGGCACCAGACGATGGAGATAAGTGAGCTAGATGAAAGATCATTGTCTCGCGGTCGCGTCGGTATATTATTTGAAGAAAACGGAGTTAGGATGATAAGGTTTTGAGCTGCGCAAAGACAGATGCGCAGAACCGGACGAGCTGACGCACAGAAGTGCGTGCTGGCAGCAGTGGCAGCGTCAATGATCGGCGCAAATGATTTCCAGATGTCGGGCATGTTGAGACGATTTTGTGGATATGTGGATCGCGCGAAACGATTACCGTATGATCAAGTTATGAGAAAAACAAGATTTCTTGCGCATTTTGTTGCAAGTTTTCAGAGTAGAATAGAAGCGTCAAGTATGGCATGTATGCAAAGTTTGAGATTTTTGTACGCGTTTGAACGCGTTGGTTACACGATTTGGATGGGTTAAGCTATGCTTGTGGCTCATTGATCTAGAATAAATGGATTGATCGAGATAATTTGTGTGACGGCATTTTGAGGACACAGTTCGTGACGCTTAGCTTGCGGATTTGGAAGCTTTGCAACCGGTGAGTTCTTGAGCCCACTCTTTTAGTTATTATTTTTCTAAATATTTTTGGGCTGACGTGCATGCTAAACCAGTATGATTATTCTTATGAAGTCACAAAATATTTTTATAAAGTTACAAATATTTTTGTGAACTCATATATATTATTTTGGCATGAAACGTAAGTAGGCGGAATGCGCCTAATGTGTTATTATATGGTTTGAGTTATATGTGTTATTAGGCATATATATTAATAGACTGTTGTCTTGATTAAAGTGTGGCTTAAGTTTTTATTTGATAAGCGGAATGCGCTTAATGTCTTGGCCACGTATTTGAAACCTTACTTGGTAGATCAAGTTTTGTCTTGATTTTACTTGTTTAGGTTACATAGGTTATTATACGTATATATATAAATTGTGTATGTCAGTTATCGGGAATATAAACTGAGCTATAATAGTATGTGATATGCCTGCTATGAATTATACTTAGGGTTTGAGTCGAGTAGGTGGAATGCGCTTATGCAGACTTGGTATTGTAGTGCTAAATAGGCGGGATGCGCTTATTATGGATTGTAACTAAAGTCTTGGGTTGAATAGGCGGATTGCGCTTATCCTATACTTTAAATATTTCTTAGGGAACAATTAGGCGGATTGCGCGTATTGTTAACTCTAAGGGTTATAGTATTTTGTTATTGTTTATTTTAACAACTTACTTATCATTGAAAACTTATAAAACTTGAACTCACTCAGCGTAGCTGACTTTTGCATACACGTTAGATTGATTTTAGGTTGTCGATGAATAAAGAATGCCTTGGCATGCAGTGGAGCTACTCAGTTGCGGTTGGCATTTCAATTAAGAAGACGTGTACGGGATTGCTCGAATGTTATTTACATTATTTTCCAAAGATTTTAGTTGTTTATTAAATATTCTTTTGACCCGTCTCGGGAAAACCATGTTTGGTAATTTAATAACATCTTTTAACATTCTGTTGCATATTTTCTGAAGTAAAGTAAGATTTCTTTTGAATTGCTGTCATGGTTTTAGTCTTTGAATGCTAACTGTTTGACCTGTCGGTTTTGAGGGTCTTACAAGACAAGAAACATTTACAATTTATATATTATGTAACTTGAAAAATATTGTAATGTCGTGAACTAATGTCTTTATTGTACCAGGAAAACCATATGTATCCAACTCTTTTGGAGCTGCTATAAGTAGACTGTTCATTAATGACGATATACACGACATTAATGATTATAAGTCTAGGTATTTTCAATTTTTCAATATATTTTATACATATTAATATAAATTTTTTTATTACTCAATAATTGTTTATCCAATTCTTTACAGTTTGATTAAGGTCAACATTGATAATCCGTCTTCAACCCATCGTCCTTACGGTGTCTCAATGTTTGCTTCCACTGAGGAGGATTTCTTAACAAACACTACTTTGAGTAGGATTAGCGATATTTGGGAGATACAAGAGGTTCGTTATATTTAAATTAATTTGGAGTGTTTTATAATTTACTCATTATATTATAAGTTTTAACAAATGGAATATTGTCTTTATTACAGGAGCAACCTTTGGTTGTTTTGAGTACAATTAAGGCGCTTTGTAAAGAAGTTGGCTGGTACTATCTTGGTTGTCCCAAGTGTACCAAAAAGGTTGCTACAGAGTATATAGTTAGGGAGAAAGATGATGGGACTGGAGATTTTGAGGAGGAGAAGATACATCAATGTGTAAACGTCAAGTGCAGCTCAAAGATTGTTGAGCCAGTTCCAAGGTAATTGCTTGGCTAAAAAAAATATAGTATAATATGTTTAAAATTAAACTTAAATATTTTTAACTATTTTCAAAGTATAATGTTTATATTCTTAACTATGATTGATTTTCTACTCTTTCATTTAATTGAGTCACATATACATCAGAAGCCACAGTTTAAAGTTGAATCAGCAACACTTTGTAGCAGCTAACTGGTTATTTAAATATGTATTTATTTTTTTTATTTATGAACAATCTATTCTTAACTAGGTACAAGGTTCAAGTTCGTGTTCAGGATACCAATGGTGCAGTATCCCTTACTTTGTTTCATCGTGATGCCTCTAAACTTATCAAAGAATCTGCTTCAGACTTGCTTACTCAAAATACCGTAAGACATTTTAAATATATATTATCGTTGTTTATTTCTTTACTTATCAAATTTATATGTATACATTCCAAAATTGCAAACATAAATTTTTTTTTGATATTGACATTTTGTATTACTAAGTATATATTTACATTATTCACGTATTATGAAATACATGAAATACATGATAGATACCTGTCTACATAAGTATATGTTTTTACAATTATGATTTACCCTTTTTTCAGGTTGGTGAGACGGTTAAATATCCCGACGAGATCGATTGTTTGTTGGAGTAGGAAGTTGCTTTCAAGATTGAAGTGTCCGACTTCAATTTGAAAAATAAGTATGAAGTTTATGGAATCTCCAAGTTAACTCAAGATGCGTACATAATTTCAGAGCTAAAGAAAAAACTAAACATTGGCCAGGTATTAATTGTTGTTGTATACTTTGATTGTATTAACATAAATAATCTTTCTTTACAATTTCTTTTTTTTATATAATAAATTACTTACAAAACTTTTTTCAGGCTACTGACTCTGAATCAATTGGTATGTCTTCGCTTTTTGGGAATACTCAAAAGGTAACATCTCAATATTTCCTGTTGGATTTTTATTATATATATATATATATATATATATATATATATATATATATATATTTATATTTTGTCATTAGATAAACTAGAATGCAATATACATAACATAAACAAAGTATTTATTCTCATGTTGGACAAACCAAAAAATCATATACATGCATATAGTTTCAACAGCTACATACATAACTGCACATTTGTTCTGTTCAATCACCCATGTCAATCAAACTAAACAAAATCGAGGTCCAAAATAGTTATATATCAATGCATATACTAAACATGCAACTAATAAGGTTTTCGTAACAAAGTAATAGCCTAGGAACTGAAACTAATAAATAAACTTTTATGCATTTTCAGGAAACATTTTCTGGTACCGGCGACAATGTGACTCCAGTGTCAAATGCTGCTAATGACGGATTAAAAGATGATGTTTTTGCTGGAAATAAATCTTCATTAACCACTATAAAGTGAAAGTTGGTTGATGTTTATGATGCGGAAGAAAGCCCCATGTTGTCTACAAGTAATGTCCAGGTTGCTTCTCAAGATGACAAAGGAAAATCCATTGAAGACACCACTCTTCTCATCCCAAAGATTGAGAAGTAATCTTTATTGAACGTGACTCGACGTGTCGTTTGTTTTTTAAAATTGAAGTCGTATTTTTATTACTGCACTTTATCGTTGTTTTGTCGTGTTTTTTTTAACAATGTTTGATTTTATGTTTTGGATAATTTGGTATGTTGAGTTTTCACCCACTCGTATGTTTATGTACGGTTATTACTTGAATAAATCGCTGTGTTTTATATTATTCTCTTGATGCGTTATAGATCTGCCATTGTTTTGGTATCTCGACTTACATATGTTACCGTAACCTTTTGTGTAATACCAAAATAGTTTGAGTATTAATGTATACTTATAAACATAACAATATTACTTTGCTGAATGTATAATTATAAAATGAATTAAGAAACACAAACTTTTTAAACATACAAACAATTTTATGTTCAAAGTCCATAGGGCCATGTAAATTCGTTACGGCCCAGTAAGATGTTAGCCCATCAGATATGAGAAGATATGCTTGGCCCATTTTATGTTTAAAGTCCATAGGTCCATGTAAACTAGACACGGCCCGGTAAGATTTTAGCCCATCAGATATGAGAAGATATGCTTGGCCCATCAGATTATATAGATTCTGCTTTGTTTTTGTCGCCCACCTCACCAACCATAACAATATTTTTCATCCATTAAACCCTTCACCTAACTTTCACTTTACCAATTTCTATCTATCTCTTCCATCGAGTTCCTCATCAAAAAGGTAAGAATCTTCAAATCCAATCTTATTTATTAACATGTATTTACATAACTGATCCATCTTTATCACATAACCCTAATCTATAAAAGTTTCCCTTTGTTGTTGATTTAGGGTTGAAGTTCCCATCAATTCGTCAAAGGTATGTACTTTTCTCTATAATTCTTGATCTTTGAACGGTTCTGATTTATTTACGAATATAATATATATATATATATATATATATATATATTTTGAAGTATATCCGATTGTTATGTGGTTTAGTTTAGGGTTATGTTTTCAGATATGTTTTATTAGAATTTTATGTTTTCAGATCTGTTTTAATAGATATATTTTTGAATTATTTGTAGTGTTAACAACATTTTTTTTACGAATATAATATTTTGTTTTTTTTTAGTATATCCGATTGTTATGTGGTTTAGTTTAGGGTTATGTTTTCAGATATGTTTTACTAGATTTTTATGTTTTCAGATTTGTTTTAATAGATATAGTTTTGAATTATTTTGAGTGGTTAAGAACATTTTTTTGACGATCTATAATGTGTATTTGCTTCTGCTATCATAAGATGAAACACCTCATAATCCAATGATGCAAAGAATATAAGTCACATAAATGAAAATAAGAATGGAATTTTACAGATTTATCATTGCAACTATGCATAAATAGAACTCACTAAGGGATATTCAATTGCAAGTATGTCTTTTCTTATTTGTACATCTATTTCGTATATGTTATACTATGCCTATGTACATCTTTAGATTTGTATAAGTGTCATCGAATTAAAAGCTATTAGTTTTTTAAAGAACTCCAATCCTTTAATTTATATACTACAAATCTAATATATTGTTTTGATTTTTTCTATCAAGTACTTCCAACATTCAAGTATGGCACCCGAAGTTATTGAAATTTCTTCTGACTCAAACGAAGAAATTGACAATACCTCCGATGAAGAAAGTGACTTTTCTTCTGATTTTGAGGGATTTAGTGATACCGAAGATCATGCTACTCACCAAGTCACTACCAAAGTGACCTACAAATTCGTAAGTATTAAATTCATAATACAATGTATAAGTTCCACTTTATTTATTTCGCTATTAACTTTTTTGTTATTTATTATTTACCATTTTGTTTGTCAAATCTGTTTCCAGCGTTTTCCAAAAGAGTTTGTGACCAGTTCCAACCTTAAGAATTTTATGACTGTCTTTGTGCAATTTGAGAATGGAATGTGTTTTTTTACCCACATGCGTTTTGAAGGGAAAGATGATAAAAAAAAGGTATTCGTTAGGAAGATGGAAGACGATGATGAAGAAGCTGGGTTTGAAAAATGGACGACGTTATCGTATAACGTTTGTCAAGCGGGAAGGTATCTTGGTGTTTTCACGTCCGTAGATGAAGTTATGTAAGTCCAATATTTTCTCTATGGTAGTTATATGTTAATGTTGTTATGGTACAAACTTCTAATTAAAAAATAAGCCTTATGAAAGTAGGCGTTCTCCAAATTTTGGTTTATTAGTTATGGAGAAAGTGAAGTAAACAGTTTGTGTTTTCTATGCGGATGTAGCAGTTGTTTAGTACTTTAATTATGTATCAAAACAAGTACGTAAGCTATATTTTGATTTATAATTTTTGACGTTGTTGTTGTTTAAAACTATTATTTATCGCATCATCATCTATCTGTTACAAAACTATAAGTTGAAGAAATTGTTTAATTTGAATTTATATAGGCTACTAAATACTTATCTACATATTGTGTTGAAAGATGTTAACAACATAAAAACGTTAGTTTTGACATGATGGTTTTATATGGATTTCATAAATCTTTTTAATTTATTTAGTCATAAAGTACATGGTAATACTACCTTTATAATATTACCAAAAAAACTTTTTTTTCTCTTATTTTGTATAGACAAATTCATGAAAAATACACCCATCTTTATTTGAAAAAGGTAATTTGCAATCAATGTGTTACTTTTATTCTATTCCGAAAGTTTGCTTTTTTGTTGGTTAAAATATAGGATTTATATACAGGTTGTCTATTCTTTTTAAAAAATATTTATAAAGTTATTGTATATATTCAACAGTTGCATTAGAAGAGTTGTGATGATAATTATAATTCTTAAGTTTGAACTTACGCTTTGGATGTTGATAATTTCATTTTGGTCAACTAAATATAGTATTGTCAATTTTCTCTTACTATAGATTCTTATATAAAGGCAATTTAAACATTGTCAAAACTATGAATTAATCTCAGTCATATAGTCACTTATATGCAGCAATCCCCACTATCCGTTTTCTGATTTATATGGTTGTATATTGTTGTATCCATAAACTATTTCTGTCAAAATATGTGTTAGTTATGTGTACATATGCATTCACATCTGGGTCAAAATGAGTCAAAGTTAGGTGCTATCGGAGAGTTTAGTGCAACAGTAAATATACAATTTAATTCAATAATAACTTTAACTTTCTAACATTAATTTTTAATCTAATGTAATGTGAAATCAATGTGTTTGACCAATAGAAAATTACTACTCCCAAATATTTATATTAAAATATGCAATAATGTTGTTTGACCAAGTGATAAATAGTACCCGAAAAATAGTCATTTCTTTAACTAAAACTAAGGTTAGGGCGATTTTTTTTCAGGTAATAATCGTTCAGTCAGTTTCAAATGTAAAGGAGATATACACTACTAAAAAATGCATTAAAATATATAATTAATGTCGTTTATTACTAGATACAATTGCTCCACACTATTATCAGTTTCCATGTTTTGATTATACCACCCAAAACCGAGTTTATTAATTTATGCCTAATTTCGATCCATTTCTATATTCACATTCATAAATTAAGCCAATTCAACACTAATTTTATGTTTGAAATTAACACAACATTAATATGAATTATAATGTATTGCTCCTTTCTAAAAATAGAATACTTTATTTGATTATAAATTGTTTTAGAAAATTATAAATTATTCACATGTTCTATATCTATAAGAAAGATCAAAGTGTCTTCCCTTTGCAATTATATGTATGTACCATGTAATTTTATTTTATTTTCATTTTTTCATTTTGATTTCATAATTTTTTTATGCATTTACACATATGTTATGTTACTAATTTACTATTTTTTTGACCCTTTTTAATTTTCTTTTACATAGTGAAAATCATCATGGACTCTTACAATGAATTTGTAACCAATAACACATTTAGCCTAATTGCTGATGTGTGGGAATCACAAAATGAAACAAGTCTTATTGTATTTGGGAAAATCTCACAAGTGTATAAAGACTATGGGTGGTACCACATGGCATGCTCGCGTTGCCATGAGAAAGTAAGCACTGATTATGTTGTTAACAATACTAATTGTGACAACAGAGGGTATGAAATAATACCAAAATACACTTGTGAGAACAATAATTGTGCTGAGAATGAAGTTCAATCAATTCCAAGGTTCTTTGCTAAGTTTTATATTTAACCTTTTAAAAAAATCAATTATAAATTTTATTTTATATTTTAATTCCTCTTATTTTTCGGGTTTAAAATAAAAATCTTGGTACAAGATATTAGTGATGGAATCATGTTAATATTGTCTCATGAAGATGTGGCTAAATTGGTTCCACTTGATATTCAGGATTTGTTGTAAGAAAATACCGTATGTTTTTATATTTATTAATTTTACTATTTATTATATTTTTTATTATAATTTTTATTATCTAATTACCATAAGTTCTTCTTCGCATGTTAAAACTATTAATTTAATTTTACTTTTTAACTTTGTAAATTTTAGCCAACCTGCGAAGAAGAACTTATGGTAATTAGATAATAAAAATTATAATAAAAAATATAATAAATAGTAAAATTAATAAATATAAAAACAGACGGTATTTTCTTGCAACAAAACCTGAATATCAAGTGGAACCAATTTAGCCACATCTTCATGAGACAATATTAACATGATTCCATCACTAATATCTTGTACCAAGATTTTTATTTTAAACCTGAAAAATAAGAGGAATTAAAATATAAAATAAAATTTATAATTGCTTTTTTTAAAGGGTTAAATATAAAACTTAGCAAAAAACCTTGGAATTGCTTGAACTTCATTCTCAGCACAATTATTGTTCTCACAAGTGTATTTTGGTATTATTTCATACCCTCCGTTGTCACAATTAGTTTTGTTAACAACATAATCAGTGCTTACTTTCTCATGGAAACGCGAGCATGCCATGTGGTACCACCCATAGTCTTTATACACTTGTGAGATTTTCCCAAATACAATAACACTTGTTTAATTTTGTGATTCCCACACATCAGCAATTAGGCTAAATGTGTTATTGGTTAGAAATTCATTGTAAGAGTCCATGATGATTTTCACTATGTAAAAGAAAATTAAAAAGGGTCAAAAAAATAGTAAATTAGTAACATAACATATGTGTAAATGCATAAAAATATTATGAAATCAAAATGAAAAAATGAAAAATAAAATAAAATTACATGGTACATACATATAATTGCAAAGGGAAGATACTTTGATCTTTCTTATAGATATAGAACATGTGAATAATTTATAATTTTCTAAAACAATTTATAATCAAATAAAGTATTCTATTTTTAGAAAGGAGCAATACATTATAATTCATATTAATGTTGTGTTAATTTCAAACATAAAATTAGTGTTGAATTGGCATAATTTATGAATGTGAATATAGAAATGGATCGAAATTAGGCATAAATTAATAAACTCGGTTTTGGGTGTTATAATCAAAACATGGAAACTGATAATAGTGTGGAGCAATTGTATCTAGTAATAAACGACATTAATTATATATTTTAATGCATTTTCTAGTAGTGTATATCTCCTTTACATTTGAAACTGACTGAACGATTATTACCTGGAAAAAAATCGCCCTAACCTTAGTTTTAGTTAAAGAAATGACTATTTTTCGGGTACTATTTATCAATTGGTCAAACAACATTATTGCATATTTTAATATAAAAAGTTGGGAGTAGTAATTTTCTATTGGTCAAACACATTGATTTCACATTACATTAGATTAAAAATTAATGTTAGAAAGTTAAAGTTATTATTGAATTAAATTGTATATTTACTGTTGCACTAAACTCTCCTATAGCACTTAACTTTGACTCGTTTTGACCCAGATGTGAATGCATATGTACACATAACTAACACGTATTTTGACAGAAATAGTTTATGGATACAACAATATACAACCATATAAATCAGAAAAGGGATAGTGGGGATTGCTGCATATAAGTGACTATATGACTAAGATTAATTCATAGTTTTGACAGTGTTTAAATTGCCTTTATATAAGAATCTATAGTGAGAGAAAATTGACAATACTATATTTAATTGACCAAAATGAAATTATCAACATCCAAAGCGTAAGTTCAAACTTAAGAATTATAACTATCATCACAACTCTTCTAATGCAACTGTTGAATATATACAATAACTTTATAAATATTTTTTAAAAAGAATAGACAACCTGTATATAAATCCTATATTTTAACCAACAAAAAAAGCAAACTTTCGGAATAGAATAAAAGTAACACATTGATTGCAAATTACCTTTTTCAAATAAAGATGGGTGTATTTTTCATGAATTTGTCTATACAAAATAAGAGAAAAAAAAGTTTTTTTGGTAATATTATAAAGGTAGTATTACCATGTACTTTATGACTAAAGAAATTAAAAGGATTTATGAAATCCATATAAAACCATCATGTCAAAACTAACGTTTTTATGTTGTTAACATCTTTCAACACAATATGCAGATAAGTATTTAGTAGCCTATATAAATTCAAATTAAACAATTTCTTCAACTTATAGTTTTGTAACAGATAGATGATGATGCGATAAATAATAGTTTTAAACAACAACAACGTCAAAAATTATAAATCAAAATATAGCTTACGTACTTGTTTTGATACATAATTAAAGTACTAAACAACTGCTACATCCGCATAGAAAACACAAACTGTTTACTTCACTTTCTCCATAACTAATAAACCAAAATTTGGAGAACGCCTACTTTCATAAAGGCTTATTTTTTAATTAGAAGTTTGTACCATAACAACATTAACATATAACTACCATAGAGAAAATATTGGACTTACATAACTTCATCTACGGACGTGAAAACACCAAGATACCTTCCCGCTTGACAAACGTTATACGATAACGTCGTCCATTTTTCAAACCCAGCTTCTTCATCATCGTCTTCCATCTTCCTAACGAATACCTTTTTTTATCATCTTTCCCTTCAAAACGCATGTGGGTAAAAAAACACATTCCATTCTCAAATTGCACAAAGACAGTCATAAAATTCTTAAGGTTGGAACTGGTCACAAACTCTTTTGGAAAACGCTAGAAACAGATTTGACAAACAAAATGGTAAATAATAAATAACAAAAAAGTTAATAGCGAAATAAATAAAGTGGAACTTATACATTGTATTATGAATTTAATACTTACGAATTTGTAGGTCACTTTGGTAGTGACTTGGTGAGTAGCATGATCTTCGGTATCACTAAATCCCTCAAAATCAGAAGAAAAGTCACTTTCTTCATCGGAGGTATTGTCAATTTCTTCGTTTGAGTCAGAAGAAATTTCAATAACTTCGGGTGCCATACTTGAATGTTGGAAGTACTTGATAGAAAAAATCAAAACAATATATTAGATTTGTAGTATATAAATTAAAGGATTGGAGTTCTTTAAAAAACTAATAGCTTTTAATTCGATGACACTTATACAAATCTAAAGATGTACATAGGCATAGTATAACATATACGAAATAGATGTACAAATAAGAAAAGACATACTTGCAATTGAATATCCCTTAGTGAGTTCTATTTATGCATAGTTGCAATGATAAATCTGTAAAATTCCATTCTTATTTTCATTTATGTGACTTATATTCTTTGCATCATTAGATTATGAGGTGTTTCATCTTATGATAGCAGAAGCAAATACACATTATAGATCGTCAAAAAAATGTTCTTAACCACTCAAAATAATTCAAAACTATATCTATTAAAACAAATCTGAAAACATAAAAATCTAGTAAAACATATCTGAAAACATAACACTAAACTAAACCACATAACAATCGGATATACTAAAAAAACAAAATATTATATTCGTAAAAAAAATGTTGTTAACACTACAAATAATTCAAAAATCTATCTATTAAAACAGATCTGAAAACATAAAAATCTAGTAAAACATATCTGAAAACATAACCCTAAACTAAACCACATAACAATCGGATATACTTCAAAAAAAATATATATATTATATTCGTAAATAAATCAGAACCGTTCAAAGATCAAGATTTATAGAGAAAAGTACATACCTTTGACGAATTGATGCAAGGAACTTCAACCCTAAATCAACAACAAAGGGAAACTTTTATAGATTAGGGTTATGTGATAAAGATGGATCAGTTATGTAAATACATGTTAATAAATAAGATTGGATTTGAAGATTCTTACCTTTTTGATGAGGAACTCGATGGAAGAGATAGATAGAAATTGGTAAAGTGAAAGTTAGGTGAAGGGTTTAATGGATGAAAAATATTGTTATGGTTGGTGAGGTGGGCGACAAAAACAAAGCAGAATCTATATAATCTGATGGGCCAAGCATATCTTCTCATATCTGATGGGCTAAAATCTTACCGGTCCGTGTCTAGTTTACATGGACCTATGGACTTTAAACATAAAATGGGCCAAGCATATCTTCTCATATCTGACGGGCTAACATCTTACCGGGCCGTAAGGAATTTACATGGCCCTATGGACTTTAAACATAAAATTGTTTGTATGTTTAAAAAGTTTGTGTTTCTTAATTCATTTTATAATTATACATTCAGCAAAGTAATATTGTTATGTTTATAAGTATACATTAATACTCAAACTATTTTGGTATTACACAAAAGGTTACGGTAACATATGTAAGTCGAGATGCCAAAACAATGGCAGATCTATAACGCATCAAGAGAATAATATAAAACACAGCGATTTATTCAAGTAATAACCGTACATAAACATACGAGTGGGT
The DNA here is from genome assembly GCA_028751855.1 of Ambrosia trifida. Taxonomy (NCBI): domain Eukaryota; kingdom Viridiplantae; phylum Streptophyta; class Magnoliopsida; order Asterales; family Asteraceae; genus Ambrosia; species Ambrosia trifida. The sequence goes on from CM054131.1 coordinate 15,652,295, forward strand.
GAAAACTCAACATACCAAATTATCCAAAACATAAAATCAAACATTGTTAAAAAAAACACGACAAAACAACGATAAAGTGCAGTAATAAAAATACGACTTCAATTTTAAAAAACAAACGACGCGTCGAGTCACGTTCAATAAAGATTACTTCTCAATCTTTGGGATGAGAAGAGTGGTGTCTTCAATGGATTTTCCTTTGTCATCTTGAGAAGCAACCTGGACATTACTTGTAGACAACATGGGGCTTTCTTCCGCATCATAAACATCAACCAACTTTCGCTTTATAGTGGTTAATGAAGATTTATTTCCAGCAAAAAACATCATCTTTTAATCCGTCATTAGCAGCATTTGACACTAGAGCCACATTGTCGCCGGTACCAGAAAATGTTTCCTGAAAATGCATAAAAGTTTATTTATTAGTTTCAGTTTTATGACACCCCAGGAAAATCCCACATCGGCCGTGGCCAGGAGAGATCCTTGGTTCATAAGTACTGTCATGCCTCTTAAATCACCAACGCGTTTTGGGGCTTAATGTTAGTAGATGAGAGGAGAACTCCACAGTTAAGCGTGCTCAGGTGGGAGCAATTCCAGGATGGGTGACCTCCTGGGAAGTCTCCACCAGGGCAACCAAAAACAAATCTGTGAGCTCTGGATGGGCAACCCATCGAGGCAAAACGGACAATATTGGTGGTGAGAGGGGCCGGATGTTACAAATGGTATCAGAGCCACTCCTGTGTCGTTCGGGATGGTGGGTGCATACCTCATCAGGGACGATGAGACTCTAACAGGGGGTGAATGTGACACCCCAGGAAAATCCCCCATCGGTCGTGGCCAGGAGAGATCCTTGGTTCATAAGTAATGTCATGCCTCTTAAATCACCAACGCGTTTTGGGGCTTAATGTTAGTGGATGTGAGGAGAACTCCACAGTTAAGCGTGCTCAGGTGGGAGCAATTCCAGGATGGGTGACCTCCTGGGAAGTCTCCACCAGGGCAACCAAAAACAAATCCGTGAGCTCTGGATGGGCAACCCATTGGGGCAAAGCGGACAATATTGGTGGTGAGAGGGGCCGGATGTTACAGATGGTATCAGAGCCACTCCTATGTCGTTCGGGATGGTGGGTGCATACCTCATCAGGGACGATGAAACTCTAACAGGGAGTGAATGTGACACCCCAGGAAAATCCCACATCGGCCGTGGCCAGGAGAGATCCTTGGTTCATAAGTAATGTCATGCCTCTTAAATCACCAACGCGTTTTGGGGCTTAATGTTAGTGGATGAGAGGAGAACTCCACAGTTAAGCGTGCTCAGGTGGGAGCAATTCTAGGATGGGTGACCTCCTGGGAAGTCTCCACCAGGGAAACCAAAAACAAATCCGTGAGCTCTGGATGGGCAACCCATCGGGGCAAAGCGGACAATATTGGTGGTGAGAGGGGCCGGATGTTACAGATGGTATCAGAGCCACTCCTGTGTCGTTCGGGATGGTGGGTGCATACCTCATCAGGGACGATGAGACTCTAACAGGGAGTGAATGTGACACCCCAGGAAAATCCCACATCGGCCGTGGCCAGGAGAGATCTTTAGTTCATAAGTAATGTCATGCCTCTTAAATCACCAACGTGTTTTGGGGCTTAATGTTAGTGGATGAGAGGATAACTCCACAGTTAAGCGTGCTCAGGTGGGAGCAATTCCAGGATGGGTGACCTCCTGGGAAGTCTCCACCAGGGCAACCAAAAACAAATCCGTGAGCTCTGGATGGGCAACCCATCGGGGCAAAGCGGACAATATTGGTGGTGAGAGGGGCCGGATTCCGCTGCGCGGCGAAGCTATCAAACGTCACAACCGACGAGGGAAAAGTCGGGGTGTGACAGTTTGGTATCAGAGCCATAGGTTTTAGCGAATTAGGTGTCTGTGTAGATATCTAGGCTTTAACCTGAGTTTGTTTCGAGATAGGGACCAAAATTTCTAAGACACAATATTTAGTACGAATGCCTAGGAACTGAAATTCCAACCGTTGCCAAAGCAGTTACATGACTAGTGGTGTATTACACTAGCTCAGCGTACGTTTCTTCGTCGTAAGGAACATTTACTTTTCTTATGTGAATAGTGAGTATTTTCTATAATGGTATATAGAAAGGATAATAACACGTGGTGGTTAGGCATACCTCACTGGTGACTGGCGAGTTATCACTTTATATATCAGAGTGGTTATTCACATAGAGTTAGCTGAGTCATTGTTTCTTGGTATGAGGAACAATTTACTTGCTTATATATCATATGCATTTACGTAAAGTATATATAAGTACGTTTCGTTAATAATACGTGTCGCCAATGGTTGTCGACTCAAGCTTGGACGTATCTAGAACGTTCACACATGTCGCATTAGTTGGACGAGTTGAAAAAGGGATTGTTGCAGCATCTGCGGTCTCGCATCCCTGGTTCGGAGCATGTTGTGTCGTCAAGGTCGACTTGGGTCAGAAACGTCTTGATGAGGCACCTCGTTTTGCCGATGATGCTGAGAAGTTGGAATGCGGACGGGAAGAGCACCGGAAAAGGTGGCGCACACAACAAACATTATATTATGTACTGTACTATATACGTGTTATTATGTGACTGTAACGAGTGCTTGTGTTATAACTCATGATGGAGGTTAATAGGATGATCTGGTGAGGTAAATTTTCGATAACGCAGATGTCACGTTATCGCAAATTTACAGGCACTTAATAATTCTAAGAAATTCTATCGTGAGGGCATCTATATTGTTATGTGTTGTATGTATATAAATAATGGATAGAGGTTATTCATTCTTTTGTTGTTGCGGACGTGATTGCCAATTCTCCCATGTTCGTGTCATTTGTGACTTTGCTTTTCTTAAAACAATTTAAGATCTTGATGATCTTGTTCCTTGAGCTTCTAAGGTTCCTGTTTTAGAACCTAGTTATACTTTTGAGTATGATTCACATCTCTCATCTTTTGGTGTTTGTGGCCTTCAACATTCAATCGTAAAGGAATTTAATTTTTGTTGATTCCTTATTCTTTTCACCAAATTAGACACGCCTTTTGTACACGTGTCAATTGTTATATGTTTGAATTCTTTAAACCTGTGAAGGTCCATTGTAGGGCTTCGCATCAAACAATTGTTTCATTAATGATTTGTTTTATCATTACGTTGCTCGTAATGTTTGTCTTCTAGTCTTGCTATGTTAGGCCATTGTGGGCAATGAATCTTTTGATGCTTCTTCGATGAGTTTCATTAAAGTCGACACTTCAGTTAAATCGAATTGTTGGAATTTGATACAGCACCTTGCGGTGAATATTCAATCGACTTGGAATAATTAATGATTTTTATTGGCATGTCTCACTTTCATCAACTTGTTTGTCATTGCCTTAAATGCAGACACACCTTGTGGTGTGTAATGAAAAAGTTGGTGCACTAGTTGTTTCGTTTGAGGTGCGCCAATAGTGTTTGTTGACAGAGTTATTGTTTACACTTTGCATCCAGCTGGTTCAGAAACTTTATCTCGTGCCATTTGTACCGGCAAATCCGTTGACTATTTTTGTTGTATTACCATTGGTTCTTGGATGATATCCTACCTCAAATTTTGAGGACAAAATTTTTGTAACATGGGGAGGATGTGACACCCGGCAACTTCCGATCAACACTGACGTGATTTTATGATTAAAAATAAATATTTATTAAAAATAATGTTAATTATTAAGTTTCGGGAGTTAACTGATCGTTTTAACAATGGAAACTGCGACCGATTTAATTAACGCGATTTGAACACGTGTGTTGAACGCACACGTCAGTTGATGGAAGTAATATTCATTTTGTTCGGTTTAGTAGGATTCTTAATTCCAAACAAAACCGACTAACTTTTGTAAATTATTATTGAACTAAAATAGAAAACCGAGGCATATTACGTTTAGAACAGGTTCGGATACGTGATGTCCACCTATGAAACTAACCCTACCTATATAAGCATCTTATTCTCTTCTTCTTCTCATTTTCACCTAACACAAAAACCCTAGCCTCTCTCTCTAAAAACCCGCCTCCCTCTCTCTCTACTCTCTCTCTCTCTAAACGCAGGTCCCTCTCTCTCCTGCTCGCCTCTCTCTCTCTCTCTCTCTCTCGGCCCTTTATCCTTCCCTCGTCGTTGTTACAGTCTTAGCCGACCACCACCATGCTTCGGTGGTGGCGGCGTTGTGTTACCAAGCCCAAAATCGGGCAGAATCAGTCAAAGATCAAGGGTTATGGGTCGAGTTTTGTTTTAGTCATGGTGGTGCTTCGTGGTTGTGGTCGATTGTGTCAGATCTTAGAGTTTTGGTGGTTCAAGCGGCTGTGGATTCTCAAGCAGCGGTAGCGGCGCTGGTTATGGTCTAGTTCGTGGTGGTCAGGTTTGTGTTGGTTTTGCCTTCGTGTTTGGTTGGCGGTTCACATCAGGTCCGACGGGCTGGGATGGAGTCCAATGATGGGGGTTGTGGGTGATGGGTTGGTCGGGTTAGGGTGGTTGATAATGAGCCGTGGTGGCCGTTTAGAGGTTGTTCCAGGTTGTTTGGTCCTTGTGGCGGCAGCAGCTCGGTGGTTCAGGGGAGTCGAGTTTTAGTCCGGTGGTTTCTAGTTCAAGGTTAGGAGGTGAGCATGGCGGAGACACTGTGGCGAGCCGGGTTATGGTGGTGGTGCTCGGTTAATTTTGCAGGCCCGATGGGGTTGGGATTTGTACTCGTGGTGGTTCTAGGTTGGGTCCGATTCGGTTACGGGTGTACTGTGGTTTCGGGTCTCGGGTCCAGATGGGTATGGTTTGGGTATCAATGGTTGTCGGGTCAGATTCGAGTTCGATTTGGGTTGTGGTCAAGCTGGTTAACAGATGGTCAACGGGTCAGCGTTCCGGTCTACACGTAGTTCGAGGTGGTTCCGGGTTACACGCGTATGATTCGGTATACTTATAATCGTGTTATTATTACTTTATTGTATATTTATAAATATATTGATATTGAGGAAATAGTTTTAACTCTCGAACGGACCGAATAATAATAATAAACGGTAACTACATTATATATTGAACAACTTGGTAAATGATTAACTTAACATGACTTATGATATTGAACATCGGACTAAATAACATTGGACTATATTGTCGGACTATATTTTATATATATATATATATATATAAGTATACATAGGTGACGAAACGTATAGTCTCGTGAATCGGAAATGTGGATAAAAGGACTTGATGAATTGTGTTTGAAAGTTGATTTTGGGGAAAATTGTAGACAACGGGTGTTGTCTGGTTTGTACAAAAACAGAGGAAACTCTGCCCAAATTTTTATAAAATCAAGTGTAACGAACTGCTATTTCTATAAATAAATTCCCTTAAGTGTTTTGGACAAATGCATTAAATCGAGGTGTTTTCAGAGACTAACTATTTATAACAGTAAAGATGATTTGCAAGCGATATTTGAGAAAAAGTAACAAATGTTATTAATCGGTTTTAATAAGTAAATTTGTTTTCCTCAAAGAGTATTTTCTAAAATGATTTATGAGACGATCTTCGGCTCAGGATAGTTATACGTTTCGGGGTTATAGTCCAACAAGATTTACACACGAATAGTGACAAGTGTGAAACTTGGGTACTATGTTGTATGTAACTCGTGAATTAAAATAAGTCATGATCGGTTCGTCGAGTTGAAACGTATTGAGACTCGCGTTGGTACACACGAGTCTAGACAGTCGGATAGACTATCTTTTAGGCGGTTAATAAGCTAGGCTTATGTGTGATAGACTGTTAAGGTGTCCTTTGTTGGTAATTAGGGCACGAGGAAGTCGGTCGAGGTCTCAGGCTTTGTTTGCTAGCTTAGCACGGAAATTAAGGTGAGTTCATGACCCCACTTTTTACTGTTTTTGTAAATGTTTTCGGGGGGAAGACATGCTTCTTTTATGAAAATTGAGGAATTTAAAGCAAAACAAAGTTTTGGAAAATGAAACGGGTTGCGTAAGTTCATAAAAGTTTATTTATTAGTTTCAGTTTCTAGGCTATTACTTTGTTACGAAAACCTTATTAGTTGCATGTTTAGTATATGCATTGATATATAACTATTTTGGACCTCGATTTTGTTTAGTTTGATTGACATGGGTGATTGAACAGAACAAATGTGCAGTTATGTATGTAGTTGTTGAAACTATATGCATGTAGATGATTTTTTGGTTTGTCCAACATGAGAATAAATACTTTGTTTATGTTATGTATATTGCATTCTAGTTTATCTAATGACAAAATATAAATATATATATATATATATAATAAAAATCCAACAGGAAATATTGAGATGTTACCTTTTGAGTATTCCCAAAAAGCGAAGACATACCAATTGATTCAGAGTCAGTAGCCTGGAAAAAGTTTTGTAAGTAATTTATTATAAAAAAAAAAAAAATTGTAAAGAAAGATTATTTATGTTAATACAATCAAAGTATACAACAACAATTAATACCTGGCCAATGTTTAGTTTTTTCTTTAGCTCTGAAATTATGTACGCATCTTGAGTTAACTTGGAGATTCCATAAACTTCATACTTATTTTTCAAATTGAAGTCGGACACTTCAATCTTGAAAGCAACTTCCTACTCCAACAAACAATCGATCTCGTCGGGATATTTAACCGTCTCACCAACCTGAAAAAAGGGTAAATCATAATTGTAAAAACATATACTTATGTAGACAGGTATCTATCATGTATTTCATAATACGTGAATAATGTAAATATATACTTAGTAATACAAAATGTCAATATCAAAAAAAAATTTATGTTTGCAATTTTGGAATGTATACATATAAATTTGATAAGTAAAGAAATAAACAACGATAATATATATTTAAAATGTCTTACGGTATTTTGAGTAAGCAAGTCTGAAGCAGATTCTTTGATAAGTTTAGAGGCATCACGATGAAACAAAGTAAGGGATACTGCACCATTGGTATCCTGAACACGAACTTGAACCTTGTACCTAGTTAAGAATAGATTGTTCATAAATAAAAAAAATAAATACATATTTAAATAACCAGTTAGCTGCTACAAAGTGTTGCTGATTCAACTTTAAACTGTGGCTTCTGATGTATATGTGACTCAATTAAATGAAAGAGTAGAAAATCAATCATAGTTAAGAATATAAACATTATACTTTGAAAATAGTTAAAAATATTTAAGTTTAATTTTAAACATAATATACTATATTTTTTTAGCCAAGCAATTACCTTGGAACTGGCTCAACAATCTTTGAGCTGCACTTGACGTTTACACATTGATGTATCTTCTCCTCCTCAAAATCTCCAGTCCCATCATCTTTCTCCCTAACTATATACTCTGTAGCAACCTTTTTGGTACACTTGGGACAACCAAGATAGTACCAGCCAACTTCTTTACAAAGCGCCTTAATTGTACTCAAAACAACCAAAGGTTGCTCCTGTAATAAAGACAATATTCCATTTGTTAAAACTTATAATATAATGAGTAAATTATAAAACACTCCAAATTAATTTAAATATAACGAACCTCTTGTATCTCCCAAATATCGCTAATCCTACTCAAAGTAGTGTTTGTTAAGAAATCCTCCTCAGTGGAAGCAAACATTGAGACACCATAAGGACGATGGGTTGAAGACGGATTATCAATGTTGACCTTAATCAAACTGTAAAGAATTGGATAAACAATTATTGAGTAATAAAAAAATTTATATTAATATGTATAAAATATATTGAAAAATTGAAAATACCTAGACTTATAATCATTAATGTCGTGTATATCGTCATTAATGAACAGTCTACTTATAGCAGCTCCAAAAGAGTTGGATACATATGGTTTTCCTGGTACAATAAAGACATTAGTTCACGACATTACAATATTTTTCAAGTTACATAATATATAAATTGTAAATGTTTCTTGTCTAAACATACATGTGCAAACTCTTTACTTCTCATCACTTTTATTAAAGGTGTAAGTGGAAACATAGGTAAGATGGATCTGACTGTAGACACTTGTATTGCAAAAAATGGCTTCTTTTGGATAATTTTCTTGTATTATATCATTTGTTGCTTGTAAGAAATAACCGATATATCAAAACACATTTATAAAAAACATTTTGTGTTTTTTTTTTTTTTTTGATATAAACAGTGAGAGCTCACTATTTGTCTAAACATCAATATTTTTTTTTTATGTTTATTCATCTGACAATGTATGCATACTTGACTAATGTAACATATATATACAGTAAAATAACATAAGGTATAGAATAAACCATTAAAGAACTTCAAGCGCACAAACTGCAAAATAACAATAACGTGCTCCTCCTTGGGATGTCCAACCACAAACTTTTGCATTTGATTTGCATACTCATCCCATAGGGTAACATAAACGGACAAACCCCTGATAAGATTAAAAAATAAAATATTTAAACTCAAAGTATGTATATAAAAATATATTAGAAAATTAATAAATAATTACAGTATTTGATAACATACTCCTGGTTTTGAACTTCCATTGTCAATCTTTTTTTCGGTTGAACTGTCACATCCTTGTCTTCGTTCTTGTAAAATCTTTTTACATGGCCAATAAGATCTACACATACATAATAAATATTATAATACTTAATATATAAATATTTCAACCTTAATAATACTTGCGGATAAACAGGATATGATATTTACCTATTGTGATGTTGTCGGGTATTTGATTATCTATGATTGACTGAAAAGGAACAAAACAGAACCCATACATGGGACCTCCAAAGTTTTCACATTTTGAAACACGAGTATTAGGGTTGAAACAGATTTTGTTTGGGTTTTCAGAAAATTTATATTTTGATGGATTGTATCCAATACCAGGACTGGTAATGGTTAAACATGCATTTTCTTCACAAAACTTTTCAAACCTAAAGAACCATCTTTTGAAAACATTGGCTTGGATCTTATTACCCTGTAAAAGATAAAACACCGTTAACAATTTTGTAAAAGGATTTAAATTTTAAATATTATTAATAAAAATAAAACAAAAAATCAGATAAGCTATGTCTTACATGCTCATCAATTAGGATCATCTCGATCGAATAGTCTTCATTAGGTATTCTGCGATCTGGTTGTCGCCAAACTCTTATAACTCTAACTCGCAAAACCACGTTGTCCCTCATGACATCCAGGTCACTTAACATGGTGATTGCTGCTTGTTCCATTGATTTAAATTTTATAAAGAACATACGAATGTTTTAGTAATAGAACAATGTTAAAACAGTGTAAAATCTTAAAAAAAACATAAAAATATAGGGAATGAAGTGAACTGACTTTGAATTGCTGGAATTGTGATGAGAAGAATAGTGTTGTGTGGAATTTCAATCTAACATATATGGTATATATAATACAAAATTTGGAAAAATATTTAAGGAAACGCTTTAAAGTGTTATTAAATTCTGTGATATAAAATATTTTATTTAATGATGGTAAATAAATGAATTTCCATATATACAATTTATAAATGTTTATATTGATACTATAGATTTTTTATAAAAAAAAACGTAACTGCCTAATCATTAAATATTATATTTTAATGATTACCATAAAATAGTATATGTTAATGATCAACATAAATTCAGTTATTACTAACATTTTTAATAAGATAAATACTATTTATGGTATGGAATAAATTAGGGAATTGAATTGAAAATGCATTAATAACGTCAATAAAACTTATTATAAGAAATACTATATTTTTACTAAGATAAACATTTCAGAAATAATTTTTATTTCTGAAAAACCGTTCGTTTTATATTTTTAATTAATTTTTATTAGTTTTAATCATAAATAAATCATAATAAATTCATTTTTCAGTATTTTTGCACCAAAATTTTATATAAATTATTTCTAATCATTTAGAACTGAAATACAATTTTTAATTCAAGAATTCTTTAATTTAATATTTTTAGATATTAAAGTCATATTTTGACAATTTGAAATATATAGATTAAATATTCTATTTTCAAGAAAATAATTTTATAAAAATTATTTTCATACTAAAAACTTTATATTGTGACCATCTTTTAACTTAAAATTTACAAAAAGACTTTTATTTATTTATTTGTTAAATTTCTTATATTTAATAAACAAATTGATTATTAATCAAATAAATACTTATCCCCAATTCGAAGCCCTAGAAAATACTTATAGACTAGATAGACTTAGACTTATTTGTTACATTATACATAGGGTGATACTTGGCAACGTTGGATTATACTTATTCAATTCCACAAGACTTACCACCTTGCTGATATGAGTATTACTTATCCCTTTTTTCGTTTTCACACTTTTGGGGTGATTCATGCACAAGTATACAAAACCTTCATATTCATTTACACATACATTTTTATTCATTTACAATTCATATACGTGTCTTGATTGTCTTTGTGCTTATGTTTGAACATGAACGTAGCTTACATACAAAATCATACATCTAGACATAACTTATGTTATGGTGCTCTTTACATATAGACGTAACTTATGTTACGGTGCTCATTTAGACATAACTTATGTTATGGTGCTCTTTTAGACTTGACACGTGTTGAGGTGCTCATTATCAATTTCACCTTACAAACTTTACATTTGATCTTTGTCTTGTTTGGTTACTTGCGTGTTTACATAATGCCTTGGTGATGCTAGACACATGAATTGTACTACTTTTCAAACTTATACTATATGTACAAAGCTAAGTAGTACTCACCAATATCATATGTTGACAAAATTATTTTCGTGCATGTTTCAGGATAAGCTGCATGACGCTTCACATAGGACTTTGGACTTAGATTAAATCAATCAATTTTCTTTATTTTTGTGGTCTTGTATTTAATTTCACAGGTTGTAAAACAATATTCAATAATCATATATTTACATTTTAGTACCATGAGCTTTTGAACAATCGTCACTACGTGGCACCTCGATGATTCCGCCATCGGTTGGGGTGTTACAGATTGGTATCAGAGCCATGGTTATAGGGAACTAGGTTATTAGATAAAATGGCCTAGACTATAACCGAACTTCAACTTTCATGCATTATATTTCCTAAATTACCCTATCTCTCATTTCCCTCTACTTTCCTTCCTCTATCTTTCCCTTCTTCTCCATTTCTTCTCATCTTACATCATGGTGCATAAAGAGGGTGTCCTACAAGGAGTGGAAAGTCTACATCACCATGGAACGGGAGCAATACCTTTCATGAAGACACTCTTAGGCATGATGCCTACCCTTATTTTGCTCCTTCAAAGTTGTTGAGCTTTAATGAGTGTGATAGAACACGTGCAATTTGGAAGGGTGGATGCCTGTACACTGGGTTTTCTGGCATAGGCAAGCATAGCGCATAAATCCAATAACGGACCTGTTATGCTTACCTGGGGATTCCTGGAGTGAGTGTCCACTTATGGGCTAAAGCATGTCTTCTTTGATCACCATTGGGTTCAATTCCTCTGAAAAGTCAACGTTCTTGTTGGGCTTTACAGCTAGACAAGGGCACTCCAAGCATCTTATGCAAGTTTTTCAATAATACTCTCTCGTTTCATACACAATGTTTTGTATATCATGATTTTCATATATTGCTTACAAGTTCATACCTTCATAATCACCTGTACGGTTATACACTTACATTTTCTAACCCCATGATTATTCATTGACTACCTCATAGATGTCTGCTCGCCGCATGCTCCGTGATGCCCGCCAACGCCCTGTTCGTGCTTCTGGACAACGTTCTGATCGTCGCCTAGCATCTTTAGTCGCTGAGCAAATTGCTGCAGTAATTCCAAACCTTGTCAGTGAGTTAACCCAGAATAGCAACAGTGCCAACACAGGGAGTACGACTCAATTTCGGTGCACTTTCAAACATTTTAACTCCTGCAACCCCACAAAATTCACTGGTGAGGAGGGTGCTACTGGTCTCCTCCAATGGTTTGAAAGCATGGAGAGCACCTTTGTGAACAGCGAGTGTCCTGATGAACTCCGCGTTCGCTATGCTACTAGTGTCCTACAAAAAGGGGCGCTAACCTGGTGGAATGGCGAAAAGCGCAATCGGGGCGCTGATGTTGCATTATCTTTGCCTTGGACTGAAGTTAAGGAACTCATGATCGCCAAATTCTGTCCTAGGAACGAAATCAGGAAACTGGAGGATGAATTTCGTGAGCTCAAACAAGACAGTGGTGAGAATCTTGCGTATAACACTCGATATCATGAACTTAGCATATTGGTTCCACACATGGTCACCCCGGTCTCTCGAGCAATCGAGAAATATATCGAGGGATTACCTGACCTGATACAAGACGTAGTCACTGGAAGCAAATCTACTACGGTGGAAGAAGCCATCCAGCTTGCAGCCACTTTAACAGACAAACATGTAAGGAAAGGAAACTTGGTTAGGAAGGGCACCAAGACGTCTGCTGAGAAAATCACCGAGGTTGTTGAACAATCTAAGACTGTTTTAGCAAAGGCCGCCACTACTGCTTCGAACTCTAGGAAACGAATGGGCGATAATCAGAACCAGACTGTTGTTGATCCTGTGACTCAACCTCCTATCAAGAAAGCCTACACGGGAATCCATCCTCAATGCAACACTTGAAAGTATCATCACCCTGCGAATCTTCCATGTCGTCAATGCATTAGATGTGGAAGGTTTGGACACTTTGCCACTACTTGTCGTGTAACGTTTAGGACACAAGATAATCATCAAACAGCTGCCCAGGAACCACTACCGATTACTAATGGTCAGGCATGTTATCATTGTGGAGACCCTAACCACATGTGACCTCGATGCCCTAAATTGAATAATGTAAACCTGGTGGCACATGGACGAGCTTTCAATATCAATATCAACGAAGCAAACGGTCAGGATGACGTTAATCCCACTGGTTAAGCCATGGATGGAATCTTCCTAAGACTCGAGAATCCAATACTTGTGTTTTCATTTTCTTGATCCTATTATCATTTTGTACCCAATTTTGTCATACTCATAAGCATATAACATCTAGAAAATTCCTTGCATACCATTGTGTGCGAACGCAGGTTGGAAATTTATAATATTTGGATACATTTATTTTGATCATAAAAGTTTGAAACTCTACCTTACATTTTATTGAAACATTTGGGCTTGATCCAACTACTAAAAACTTGATACTTGATCCTACAGAGCTTTTCAAAGAACATCATTGTTTGTTACATGAAACTTGATCCTTCCCTTAATTTGACCATTCATTGAACATTTAATTATTCATGATACTCGTAAACAAGGTTGGCCAAATATGAGCTATATCTATAGGCCACTAAGCTAACACTTATACTTAATGGTTGCTGTACTTATAAACTTGCTTGCATGTGTGCATTATCAATTTGCATGTTGATCTATGAAAGACAACTACTACATTATCCACTCAACTCAGACAAACGTTTCACTTAAAGGGCTCCCCGGATGGGTGGTAGCCCATACTTATGCTTGCAAGTCATTGCAAACCAATGCAATTGACATCATTATTACATAGCCTCATTTCATTGATAACGTCTCATTGTAACCCAACGTGTTTGTTGTGTCATCTTCTTGTGGAACTTATTTGCTTTAATGTGTGTTAGATTAGGATCATAGAAGGACATAAAACCCTAATGTAAGGTAAATTGATGATTCCGGTCCGGAACGTAATCATGAATTTACAGGTACGTTAGGGTAGTGTGAAATTCTATTAGAGTTTTTGGTAGGCGTCCAGTACGTTTTCAAGGTATCAAAGGTGTGGTGGGTTAGCTGCGGTACACCCTATATATAAACACTAATGATGCATTGAAAGTGAGACTGGGAGTCGAACCAGGAACAAACTCTGTTTACTTGGTAGTTCATTTAGTCTTTCTATAGTCAATCAACTCATACATTTATTTTAGGATTCCTAAAACTTGAAGTTTAGTGTTGTACTAGATTTTTAATCTCCTTATTATTCGAGACGAACCTAATCCAATCCTTAACTCACACCTATCAAACCTATTATCCAAATCATTCGAATTTTCCAAACCACAGTTATCTTAATTTTTACCCAAATATCCATACCTTATGTTTCTAATAACTTCGGGACGAAGTTTCTAAAAGTAGGGGATGCTGTGACATCCGTCACTTTTTATTTTATTTTTGTAAATAATAATAATAATAATAATAATAATAATACTAGTCTAGACCAAACCTTGAGCCCAAACCAACTACCCAACATCTGGCCCAAACAAAACCACCCTCTCCCTTGCCTTTCCCTTGGCTGCTACACGTCCGGCCCAAGCAGCAGCCCAACAAGAACGGCCCAAACCCCCCTCCTCTTCACCTTTTAAACAAAACAAAAAAAACATATATTCTTGCTCCAGCCGGGACTCGAACCGGAGCCGGCCCACACAACACACACCAACACCAACCATCTGAGCTACATTTGACTTTTGAATTTATCCCAACCCGTTGAGTATATATGCCCTTACCAACGCTGATAACCCCTTCTGTCTGCTTGTTTCCTTCATCGCTGCACGCAGCCAGTACCCACACCAACAATTAGTCAAATCTTTGACCACCTAATTGAGCCCCTATCTTTGGAAACCTTAATAATTCGCGGCACTTTGTTGACTGACACTTCAATCCGCTTCAAAATGTTCTAATTTAGAGACTAATTACGCGGCTCATTAAAACAATGGTTAAACATTCTAAATCTATAAATCCGGTGTAATAGTATAAATTAAAGCCTCCCATCCAAGCTCAATGTACCGAATAACAAACCCTCACATCAAATACTCTGTTTCGTTCGCTTAATCTTGCATAATCGTAACGTTTGACTTTTACGTTGACTCCTCGTTCGAAGCTGTAACCATTTCGTAAGTCCTTTTTTTTGGTGGGTTTTGATTTTCGGGGGTCAACAAGCAATAGCCCCATCATTTCAGGGGCTATTGGTTGCTAATTGTTTTGGATTGGAAAACTAGGGCTCGATGCCTTATGAATTGGGGAAGATGATCTGGAAACATACCGTATATGTATAATACAAAACGGAAACTAACACCAACTGATCAACAGATCAGTTGGTAATGCTCGGTGATTTTAAAACGCGACCCGGCCTATGGCCCAGGTTCGAGTCTCACCATAAACAACCATTTTTTTGTTATCCTTTATACTTATATTATCTTTATTCTTTTAAAAACCGTTTTAAAATACTAAAACTATTTTATAAATTCTACAAAATTTATTTTATGTTATTCCGATGATAAACTTTGCTGTCCAATTTTTAGTTTTTCAAAAATCATTTATTTAATATATATAATAAATATTACAAGTTTATTCATTTATAATTGTAAAATTCAATAAAAATACCTAAACGATTTTGTAAAATTCCACAAAATTTATCCTAAACTTGTACAACAATAAAAATTTCAGAAATAATTTTTATTTCTGAAAAACCGTTCGTTTTATATTTTTAATTAATTTTTATTAGTTTTAATCATAAATAAATCATAATAAATTCATTTTTCAGTATTTTTGCACCAAAATTTTATATAAATTATTTCTAATCATTTAGAACTGAAATACAATTTTTAATTCAAGAATTCTTTAATTTTAATATTTTTAGATATTAAAGTCATATTTTGACAATTTGAAATATATAGATTAAATATTCTATTTTCAAGAAAATAATTTTATAAAAATTATTTTCATACTAAAAACTTTATATTGTGACCATCTTTTAACTTAAAATTTACAAAAAGACTTTTATTTATTTATTTGTTAAATTTCTTATATTTAATTTACACATACATTTTTATTCATTTACAATTCATATACGTGTCTTGATTGTCTTTGTGCTTATGTTTGAACATGAACGTAGCTTACATACAAAATCATACATCTAGACATAACTTATGGTGCTCTTTACATATAGACGTAACTTATGTTACGGTGCTCATTTAGACATAACTTATGTTATGGTGCTCTTTTAGACTTGACACGTGTTAAGGTGCTCATTATCAATTTCACCTTACAAACTTTACATTTGATCTTTGTCTTGTTTGGTTACTTGCGTGTTTACATAATGCCTTGGTGATGCTAGACACATGAATTGTACTACTTTTCAAACTTATACTATATGTACAAAGCTAAGTAGTACTCACCAACATCATATGTTGACAAAATTATTTTCGTGCATGTTTCAGGATAAGCTGCATGACGCTTCACATAGGACTTTGGACTTAGATTAAATCAATCAATTTTCTTTATTTTTGTGGTCTTGTATTTAATTTCACAGGTTGTAAAACAATATTCAATAATCATATATTTACATTTTAGTACCATGAGCTTTTGAACAATCGTCACTATGTGGCACCTCGATGATTCCGCCATCGGTTGGGGTGTTACAGAAAATCTGATTCAATATACAATGTCAAATTATCGGCAGCAGATATGTTTTGTGAAGAGAAGATTTCGTCAGTAAGTAATTTGTGTAAAAGCATCTGCCGCCCAGTCTTGCTAAATGTGATAATATTGAAAAGTGTAATATCATTAAACTCAAAACAAATAAAATCCCCAATTTCAAGACGAAGATCCTCAATAAATTTCGCCCAGCCAACAGTAAAACAGTACTTGGTACCAATTTTTTTGGAGGGACACATCCCATTGATGGATATTAGACACAAAAAGCTTAACAGGATTAGATGGTAGACCTTCGGCATAATGCCTTTCGGCGAATGACATTGGTAAAACCTGAAAAACAATTAAATTACTGTAAGCATAAATTAAACTCATTTTTTTTAAACATTAATATTGTTAATGGAATAGGTTAGAAGATAAAACAAAATAACACATACCAATGGACCAACAATTTCATGATCAATCATCTTGCAAAATGAGTTTGATAATTGTTTCGACGGACAATGATTGTAGTATCGTATCATAAATGTAGCATGGCCTATATAATCAAAAATAATAAAGAATATGCCATAGCATAAATCACGTACAACGCGAGACCATCTATTAGTTAAACAGAATGAATCATCAACCGCTTTGACACGAACGGACCAAACATGCCCTTCATCAGTCCTAATGATAGCATTTGTGTTATATAGGTTGTTTGCACAGAAGAAGTGGTTCATTGATCTAGGAATGGGCTGCAAATAATTGGTAAATTAAATAAGGTTACCTTAGTTTGTAACTATAACTTAAAGTAATAAAAAAATTGAATATTAATAACATATATATCTTACCAATTGAAACGAAGAAGGGTCATGTACAACGACAAAGAATTGGTTTCCCTTTCGATAAGCCATCCTGAAAAAAAAAACGTATCTGGTTGGAACAGAAGCTTATTATGCAGCCAAATCGAGTACCTAAAAATATTATGCATAGAAATGCAATTAAAATTATGGTTTTGGAATGGCAAGCATATTTAGTGCAACAAAGAAAATTAAACAGATTATCGGTAACGTGTTCTGTTTTTCGTTTTCTGAGGGAATTGTTATTTCATTAGCACTAACTGTCGTTATAGAAACAGGATTATTTTCCAAAATGAGGTATTTATATGATAAAGCCTACCATCGTGCAATATAAATGTATTCAAATCAATGATTATCCTTGATTTTATCTTGACAATTACTTATGGATATCTGAAAGATTCAACTGGATCTATTAAAACAGATCTGAAAAACATAACAATCTACTAAAACAGATCATTTAAAACATAACCCTAAAGTAAAACACATAACAATCCGATAAACTAAATGACTACACATAATCCATAACTACATCTATTAAAACAGATCTGAAAAACATAACAATCTACTAAAACAGATTTGCAAAACATAACCAGATCTGTAAATCATTAACAATCTACTAAAACAGATCTGCAAAACATAACCCTAAACTAAAACACATAAGAATCCGATAAACTAAAACACTACACGTAATCCATAACTATATCTATTAAAACAGATTGGAAAAACATAACAATCTACTAAAACAGATCTGCAAAACATAACCCTAAACTAAAACACATAACAATCCGATAAAATAAAAAAAAAAGAAAACAACATATTTATTTCGTAAAAAAGTTAGAACCATTCAAAGAATAAGAATTGCATACCTTTAATGAATTGATGCCAGGAACTTCAACACTAAATCAACAACGTCAAAGATTGAAGCCTAAAAAAACATATCAAATAAAAAACTTAAACATCGACGGTATTATGATGCGTATAAAATAAAATACATATAAAGCAACAGAAAAAAACCATTAAAATGAGATGAAAGTATACTAAAAAATGCATACATTGGATGAACTGAAGTCAGAAGAATAGTTTGGATGAGAATAGATTAGCACCCATCGAAGATGAAGCGTTTAGGTTTAGAGAGGATTTGCAAGGAAGGAGATGGATTGTTAGGGTTAGAAGGTGGCGATGATACTGGATATGAAAACCTAAGAAATCTATTGAGAGAGTTTTAGATGAAAGGTTTGTTTTGTGTGGGTTATAAAAATCCGAAGCGGGTCAATGGGTCGGGTGAATAAAAACGGGTTATAAGTGGAGTGATTGACATGTGGACAATAGTTGTGAGGAGCTCTAGGATGTGGACAAGTGTCCCCCTAGCTACTCCTTTATTAGAAGAAGGAGATATTTGAACCCTACCCAGTTTTGATTGAAACTTGTGTTGATGCGTAGATAAAAATTAGCTCGTGTTAGCAGTATGTTCGGAATTTAGTAAAACGTTATAGTATATAAGTTATACGAGAAAAACGAGTGAAATTATAATAATAGTAATAGTAATAGTAATAGTAATAGTAATAGTAATAGTAATAGTAATAGTAATAGTAATAGTAATAGTAATAGTAATAGTAATAGTAATAGTAATAGTAATAGTAATAGTAATAGTAATAGTAATAGTAATAGTAATAGTAATAGTAATAGTAATAGTAATAGTAATAGTAATAGTAATAATAACTCACATTTCCACGTGAGTATGTGAATGGTGCAAATAGCTTCATTATGAAGCTATCTAAATAAACATGTATGAAGTCGGCAAATACAAAACCGACTTAGGAAACTTATTAATAAATGTGGTGGTCACTATTTGCATATGGTACATCAGTTATTCGTAGACAGTATCCTCAAATCGTTTCTTTGCTAGAAGCTGTCACACAAGAGGTACATCTCTACTCTAGTTGGTTTTATAAATCTAGTTTAATATATTACAAGAACCAAGGAGACATGATATTAGGGATAGAGTTTAGGGTAATGGTCATGGTAGGTATCGGATGATTTAACTCTAATTTGGGTATGAATTGATCAGTCATGCCTAAACTAGGTAGCGTTATTCAAAGCCAACCATGGTAGTGTATAGTTAGTGCCCTACTCTATATTTTATTAGAGCCTAAGATTGTGTTGGTCTTATCAGGAAACCGAGTTCGGGTGGATTATAGAAAACATCTATAGAGCAAAGGTGAGTTACTTAAATTATTTTCAAAACGTGATACTTGCTCATAAAATTGTTTTGATGGTGATTGATCATGTATATGCATCGAACCATAGGTGTGTGACATCCAGGGTATTATATATTATAATGATCATTATATTTTCCCAGGGGAACATACAGTTCCTACTGGGGAATTGGTAGGCTGTGTGAATATATGACTGGATGTATCCCTGGGGGGTTTACAGTTCCTGCTGGGGAATTGGTAGGCTGTATGACTATATTTTTGGTGACATGCAATGAACTCTTACTTGATCAATAAAATTGTTTGTGTGGTGGTTTAACTGATGGGTAGGTAAGTTTATGTGGCTCACCAGCTTTGTGCTGACGTATTTTAATTACTCGGGCATGTATCTCAGGTTGAGGAGGCAAAGACTGGGGATTAGTATCTGGGTGCTGGAAGGTTGTAGCTGTTTGCTTTGTTATCGTAAAGCTAGGTGTAGTTTTGGGTGTACTTTTGTTATGTTGGCTTGTAATAAGTACTTAAGTTATGTAATGAAAATACGTTTTCGCTGTAAGTTTGTGCCAACTGATCACTGTAAGTGCTCCGACCTGGGCGGGGTGTGACACTAACACACTAATGAGCTTATTAAATATAAACCTACAAAATGCAAAAATCAAAACAAACTACATAACAAATAATAATAAAAATAATGGATTTATGTTATATTTAAAACACATAAAATACATCGATCAAACACTAAAATATATACAAAACTAGCATATTAACAATGTGTTTTTACCAACACATCATTAAGATAAGTTGTGGTGAGTTTGAAGTATGTAGGAGTAGGGGTGTTCACGAGCCGAGCCGATCCGAACGGAGCTTTGCTCATGCTTGGCTCGTTTACAAACCGAACCGAGCGGAGCGGCTCGTTTACAATCGAGCATAAAACCGAACAAGCATTATTCGAGCGCAAATCTTCCGAGCGAGCGCCGAGCGAGAATCGAGCGGAGAGTAATATGTACGATCATAAGATTGCGATGATTCCTTCGATGTTTTCATTGTCGGGTGACAACTAAGGTCGAAATGTCCGATAATAACACTAATATTGAGATCCTAGTGTCCAATAATGAGGCTTGGATTGAGGCTGGTGAGATGATGAGCATATGTCAAAGAAATTAAGACTGTCACCTCATGACTTATTGTTTTACTATTAAATCTAGTGTTAAATTTATATTGATTTAAGTGGGCTAGTTGTATTTTGTTTGCATCTATTGAGGCAAATCCAATATAATGTTATATAAAAAGCAATAAATTTATCTATAAATTGTGTGTATATCTATTATTAAATAAATAAAAATTTATTCGAGCCGAACCGAGCCGAGCGTACCTTTGCTCGTGCTTGGCTCATTTACAAACCGAACCGAGCCGATCGGCTCATATACAACCGAGCGGAAGACTGAGCGAGCATTTTTCGAGCATTTTCCAAACGAGCGACGAGCGAGCCACGAACGGCGAGCGATTTGAACAGCCCTATGTAGGAGTGTCAATTTACAATGTTTAAAATTCAAAAAAAAACAAACAAACAAACTAGGCATTTGAGGGGTTTTTTTTTATTTTTTATTTTTGAAAATGAGAACACTTTGGTTGCACAAGTTACTTTTTTAAGGCCCCACCCATTCCGGTCTTTGCAAGTCTACGAGCGGTGAAAGATTTACTCAAAGTTGATATGCATCAAACCATTTGCTCAACTTTCACGACTACAAAATTGTTAGTTACAAATTTTTTTTTCTTTTCAGCTTATCGTGGTATAACAAATTACCTATAATACACAGCAGTAATTGTTTAAGGAACTTATTAATGTACATTTTGATGATGATCATGATGTGTAATATGATTTTAGTTCGATCATCTAAAGGAGGAAAGGATCCGGCCCGTAGGCCCAAAACAATCAAACCTTATAGCTAACCAAACCCAATGTCCCAACTTCAGGCCTATTGGGTTGTTCATTAGAGGGATAGAGTCATAGAACAACTTCAGGCCCTTTGTGTGAGGAATTAGGTTTATAGGTCTAAATTTTATTGTCTACATATCTATGCACGTTTTGTAAGAATAACTAGTGTTTACCCTCGCGTTGCGAGTGCAGGGTTCATAAAACTGTCGTAAGTAGTAAGCAAACGACGATCAAAACAAAGACCAATCGTAAATAAAAACATGAATTTATAACACATAGACAAACTCAAATTTATATCGAGCAAACTTTACCGTAGACAAACTCGAACTTAGCTTTGCTATTTTGATGTAATTTTGTATGAACAAATAAAAAACATTACATTTGATTGAGCCTAGAGATTAAAGAAAAACGCAAAATGTGAAGTGCCAAAAATGAACACACAAACTTCACGATAAAAAATTTGAACCATTTTCATTACAAGACAAAATACAATAGAAGACAAAAACGACAACCAAGAAGTCTGTGAGGAGAACTAACATGTTTTCGTACCTGTGACACCCGGCATATTTGGCTTAAACATTTTAGTAACATCTAAGTCTACCTTAGCGGGAAACGTTTATAAACGGACTTAACTAGGTTAGTTGAGTCGGGTCAAGTTAGGATTGTCCAGGGTTCAATGATCTGGAGGATCATTGGGAGTCGTTTTGGGAATACACTAGTACTAGGTCCCGTTGTTGGTGAAATTACATAAACTAATTAGGTGTACGTGTAGATTAATCGTCGTGTGGTGGATTATATGCATAGATGTGTTTAAACGATGTGTAGATACTCATCCATGCTTAAATATGTTAAACATAGACTAAGGTTGCATGCTCATATGTTAAGGTGCGTTAAAATGCGTTAAACACGACAAACTGGAAAACTAGAAAAACATAAGTCCTGGTTCGACCACTTCGAGTGGGCGAACCTGGAAATATGTCTTGGTTCGACCCTTAGCAAAAGGGGCGAACCTGGGATATAGAATTGAAAGAATTCCATTCGACCAAGTCAGGGTACATTCGACCCTGTGAAAGGGTCGAAGGAGGCTACATTCAACCAGAGACAGGGGTCGAATGTAGACTAGTATAAATACCAAACTTTGTCATTTTTCACCATTTCACAAACCCTAACCGTCTCCAAACACTCTCAAACGATTTTAATCACTAAGGAAGGAGTTTTTGCTCTTCTTTTTCATAATCTAACCTATCAACAACATCTAAACAAGAATCCAAGGTGTGTTCTTAATCCTAAATCTTTTTAAGGCATTTTAATTCGTTTTCATCTAACCCTAAATGTCCAGATCTGTTCTAAGGATGTTTTTATCAATAAAAACCTTTTAAACACCTTTCTAAATCTAAACCCTATCATTAAACATAGGTTTTGTATCAATAAACATATGTTAATTATGTGTTATGTGATGTTATGTGTTGTTGAATGATTTGCTACTGTTCTAATGATAGAAACATGATCTAGGGTTGCTATTGATGTTGGTTTATTATTATTTAGGGTTACAATTAGATAGATGGTGATATTATGGGTATTTTGGGGATTTTGGATAAATCTAAGGATTGTTACATATTATTATTATTAATAGAACTATTGGGGGTTTTCATAAACACATTAAACAGAGCATATTGAGATGATTATGAAAGGATTTCAAAAAGTTTCTAAATTGGGTAAGAATTCCATGCATGATGTGACATTTCCATAATTTTGCCATTTTGGGAAAGTGTTAAAAAAACTGGTTTTGGGGAAAAATTGGTGGGGTTTTGTAGGGATAAGTTATTCATGCTTGACTGCTGTGTTTGATGATGTTTCGCGATGTTTTCGAATGTGTTTGAAGCGTTTTTAGGGAAACTTATCTGACAGGGTCGAACCTGGGCTCATTCGACCAAACGAGTGGTCGAATGAGAGATTCCAGGGTCGAACCTGGGAAAAGTTTGGTCGAATCAGATTAAACGGTCGAACGTGGCATCAAACGGTCAAACGTGGCATCAAACGGTCGAACGTGACATTAAACATGCGAATGTGGCTTAAAAAGGGGCGAAGGTGGATTTATCTGCCTGGTTCGACCCTTCTGATGTAAAAATGAGATTTTTGATACAAACTAAGTGTTTTATGCCTGAACCTTGTGTGTAATCTGTGTGTACTTGATTAGTTAGGGTAATGAGTCACCAACGGGATGTCGAGTCGGTCTAGTGTGTCGGTTGAACACTTAAACACGTTTTAAAACATACTTGGTTACGATCTGGACAATCGGGGACTAGATAACCTTATGGTTATTAGTCGAAACACTTATGTGAACATTTTGATAGATCTCCGGTAAAGAGATTATCAAGGGCTTAGCATTTTACTATTTACCGAGGAACGCAATCTAAGGTGAGTTCACGGCCCCACTTTTACAGCTTTAACTTTTGGGGGAGAAAACACGCGCTAAACTATTTTGGTAACATATGTCATACTATGGTTTTAACTTGCATTGCTATACGATCTTTTAAAGTCCCGGGGAAAACCATGAATGTGCGGGGATGCACAACGGGGGAAGTGTGGATAGATCTATTGGGCGTGACCTGCCCCACTCGTCGGCTTGGAGGGCCGGGCGGGTGCATATTGTCTCGAACTGGTAACATTGGTATCATGCTGAACATTCGGGCTGAACATTGCTAAACATTGCTAAACGTGTCTAGTAATGGTTTTCCAATCGTAGTAGTAATAAAACATACGCCTAGCTAGCGTACTTGGTGACATTGGTATAGTATGGACATGGTAACGTTTTGGTAACTTTGGTAATATATTGAACAAACCTGTGAACTCACCAGCATTATATGTTGACGTCTTTTTGGCATGTTTTTCTCAGGTCGCTAAGGTAGCAACAGAGGACTAGGCGCACGAGTCTGCATGGCGTCTAGGCTTAGTTTCATGTTTTTCAATTAAACAGTTTGAACATTGTCGTACATGGTTTTGTAACTGGTTAAATGCTTCCGCTATGTTTTATAAATTGAGAACTATGTTTTGAGTTTACGTATTTCATATAGTGTTGTTTATTGTGACCGTTGACTTGGATCCTGGTTTGTCATGCGCCTCGCGGTAAAACTCCGCAAGTGGAAATTTGAGGGTGTGACAGTACCCCTGACTTTTGATACCTTTGGCTTATTGGCACCGGAGGCTACCCGTTTCCTGACCAAGGTCCAGCGAGTTATTCATAGTAGTGTCTCGGCTCATGACCGTTTGCCCGGCCACAAACTCACTATCATGAAGCCCAACTAAGGGGGACACCCCGGTAAAATCAACGTATGTATGTTTCCCACGTTTCCAACTAAATACTAAGCCGTCTGTTAGGTGCAAAATAGACCTTCTCCACGAGAAAAAGTGTAAAGAAGTAAATTAAAATTTAATAGCTTCAGAAAAGTGTGCCTAAAGTGATATATTTAATCCGGTCAAAGGTAATATTTAAACAAGTAGAAGTTTAAATATTAAAATATCATATTTGATACCAAGCTTCCAAACGCTTTTGTGAATAAAAATATAAAAATGGAGGTTAGTTTTATTAAATCAGCATGTAGCTCCTCATGGGCTATAACATAATACTGATATTTCATATTTGTAAAACAAACCCTTCCATGTCATTTAGTTTGACAATGCCACTATTATTGGACAAAAGTTATAGAAAGCATAAGATGCTAATTGTCAAATGAACAATATTTTATGATATTAATTTGTCAAACAACTTTTATTTATTTTTATATAAGTCTAGAAAATAGCAAAACAATATTCTGATTATAATTACATAATTTTAAGTTTTCGTATTAAGTTTTGAACTATTTTATGAAGATTTGTAGAATCGAATTATCAACGCAAAAGACACATCTATCTATCTATACATATAATAAACCAAATCTATTTTAATAACATGGCACTCAAAGAGGCATTCTCTTTTTTTAGGGTGTCATGTGTCATCACATGTGGCATTGAGATATTTTAGGAAAAAAGAATTTAAAAACAAAATTGGATTTTTACTCTCATGTTTCCTCCCATAATTTTTAAACGTTAATATCTTTTATATACGAGATTTTTTAAAGAAAAAAATTACACCAAATTAACGAGCGTTTTATTATCTTTCCAACGAGTACCATAGTACTATATAAAAAACGGAAAAAAAACATGACTATTTTTTTGTGGGGTTTTGTTCATACAGGAATAAAAACACAAAGTGTTCATGTAAATCATTAATTATGTATAGGCAAGTGTTCAAATCAGTAAATATGATTATATTTTTCAACCAGAGCCGAATAGGTTAATAGAGTTATACGTTGTTTTAAGTTAGGTATCAATATTAGTATGTTACAGTTGTACATTTGTTTAGGCTTTAGAATATGTGTTAATATTAGAGTTACATTGAAGTTTTATATATCAGTCTATTTCATATGTAAAATTGATGTATCATATTAAATTTCTCAACCTGGGACGCTCCCGGGGTATAATCTAGTACAAGATATTTACATGTACATTAAAACTTTTATAATCTATTATAATAAAAGAATTGAAAATTGATGAGTTGTCATTCAATGAAAGCCTAAAAAAGCTATTTTAATGACATGACATTCAAGGAGGCATTCTCCTCCTTGAGTGTGTCATGTGTCATGCCATGTGGCAAATAAAAAAAAATATAAAACCTAATCTACTAAATTTAAATTGAGTTATTTTAGGGAAAAAAAATTTAAAAACAAATTTAAATTTTTCTCTCGTATGTTTCCCCCATAATTTTTAAACGTTAATATATTTTATATACGAGATTTTTTAAAGAAAAAAATTACACCACATTAACGAGCGTTTTATTATCTTTCCAACGAGTACCATAGTGCTATATAAAAACGGAGAAAAAAAACGATTATTTTTTGTGGGGTTTCGTTCATACAGGAAAAAAAAACACAAAGTGTTCATGTTATTCATTAATAATGTTTTTTCTTTTAAACCAGATTCTTATCTATGATGTTAAAATTCAGCCCAATCGCCATGCTTTTATTGGAATTTTACTTTTTTAAAGATGTATAGGTATACTTCATCAAGAGAAGCTAGGAGAAAGAATCGCGCAATACTGCAACACATGGTGTCACCTTATAGCAAGGTTATTTTTTTATTTATTTAATTACAAGAGTAATAATTATTATTATTAATATTATTAGAATTGTTATATTTTTCGGCCCCGGGACGCTTCCGGGATAAAAGCTAGTGAATTTATATACAAAACTTATTATTATTAGTTACATTAGGAGATTTGGTTGTGTGATTTGATTCACGCATCACCGTTTGAATAACCAGGTTGAATACTTTCGGATTTTAGCCTAGCTTGGGTTTACTCTTGACGCTACACCTATATGTTATTCTAACTCAAAGTTACTGCAGAATTAATAATGCTCCAGTTTCATTTTTAGTGTTGTCAAAGGATAATTTTTTTTTTTTCATTATAAATTTTAAAACAAAATACAAAAGTTACATCATAATAGAAGGTAGGCGTGCAACAAGCTGCGCCGCCACCCCTTTCTGAATAACGAACCCTAGCCTACCAAAGACAAATCCTTGCCCCCCTGGAGATGAACTATTGTTGTGGACGACCCGTTAGACCCTGATCAAGAAACGAATAGCTTCTGGCGCTAGGGAGCTAAAGGTATCAAAAGCCAAAGGATAAATGTAAAAACTAAATTAAAAAAAGTGTGTTGCATAAGTTGAATAAAAAATATAAAATAGTTAATACTGAAGATTTATGAAGTATAAAATGATATGTTAAAACAAGATATTATTGAAATTATGTATAAGAAAATATCAATTTCAATAATATCTAAGTAGGTAGTGTTGAAGATTTAGAAAATATTATGTTTTATTACTATTGTTTTTTGAATTAACATTTTTTTTTTCAATTAAGAAATGAAAAGGTGAAACTAAAAAAAATTGGCTCACGTAATTGTAAGGGCATGTGTAGTGGTCACGTTATCCGGCGTTTTGCAGCCTATAACGCCTGGGCACACTGCCCCCCGGGGCGTTATAGGGCGTTTTCGATGCTTGACGTTTTATACATAACGAGCGTTGTGGGTGTTGGTGAATGTGCAGACCGTTGAACGGTCAAGTTGGAATATTTAAAAAAAAAATTCAATTTCTATATAATGCACACTCTATCCCATATAATTTTTGTTGTTATCTGTTAATTTGGCTGAAAGATGCAAGTTTTTGTATGAAAATTTTGTTGCAGGTTTTTGTAAAGATAAATGGAGATGGAGATAGAAATAGTGATTTGTATGTATAGATGATAGTGTGTGTGAATATAAAATAAAAATAATAGGTGGGTCCATGTATTGTGTGGATAGAGAACCAATGGATGAATGCTTTTTTATTAAATTCTAGTGAAATATTTAGGTTTTTTTATCAAGTATTTTCAAGTGTCGTTTTTGTTTTTATTTTTATTATTATTTTTACTATTATTAATATTATTATTTAAACTATTTAATATTATTATTTAAAAAAGAAAAGAATAATTAACCAATGATTATCCAATCATTTATAACCCTTCATAACCCCCCTTCCCACTACACCCTCTTTTTTCATAACCCTCATTCTATTACTTTTTAATATTTTAATACTCATAATCTCCTATAACCCCCACCACTACACATACACTAATACGTGACACAATCATTTACTATTTTATTACGTATCAATAGATATATTCAATTGGTTAAAATTTATTTGACAGAATCAAAGAAATAGACTATCCATATACTAGAATTTATCATATAATCACATCAAAATACGTACTAATGTCATCAATTTAATGTTTCAGGCACATTGGAACAATTCTGGTTATCTAAATTGTATCGGGTAATTACCAATGTTTGTACCAGACTGATTTATCGCTACGCGGTAAAATAACAACTATCGATAACCCAATGCAAACTTATGCATTGAAGACGAGTTTTGCTAGACTTAAAAGACTCAATTAAATAAAATTAAACCAAAATGCACACAACTACAATAAAGCATGTTGGTTTTGTGTACGTATAATGCCTCAATATTACTGAGTGCCACACTAATATTGCAACCATAACATTCTTATTCCTCTTAATTATCCTAATATCCGATTGTTGGCTGAAGAAGTAATCACCTCTCAGAGTAGACAAGAACGATGTCCCGGCTATGAATGATCTACCAAATTGGATTCAGGTGTCTGCAAAACAAAACACCGTTAGGACTCGCCACAGGAAATAGGGATTTCCTGTGACCACCCTCCGGCGTGAGAATAAGAATCGGTATATGAGAGGAAGTAAAGTAGAAGCTGTTAGTGAATATGTGAATACCTTCTCGTCTACCTTTTACCTGTATTTATAACCTTTCTCGTTCTTCTCGTAACCGCCTCTTTGAGCCTATCTCCCGGAGCTGACTCTCCGGTTTTTTGGTGGAGATAGGCATTATCTCCTTAGTCGAACCTTCTTTCCCCAATTCTCGGAGAAGAGGTTGAACCTTATCAATTGACCGGGATATGACTGCCTGGGCCCACCCAGTTTGTGTCTGCCAATGGGTCGGCCCAAAGGTAGTGAGGCCTTTATGTGGTATTGGGCTAATCCATCTGGATTGGGCCTACCTCGTCATGTCCCCCCAAGTCTAGTGATAAGCAGACTTGGTTATTACTAGGCTTTTTGAAAATGAAAAAGTTATGTGACACTTAGACAGTGCTGTTAATGCCAAAATAAAATCTTTATCGAGGGTAGTGCTGCATGGGTAAAGCACGTGATGTGACGTCACCCTGAGTTGTCACTTCAGCCGTTTTAACAGTCTGAGCAACTCAAGGGTTTTGACATGTTGGCGGTTTGTTTTCAAAATTTAAAAAACGTGTGACGCAACCGCCTATAAATTAGCTAGTGGCCATGGGGATGGTGACATTTTATCCCAATCAACGAATTCTCAATTGCCTTTTGACATGGCTCCCAAAACTAGCACATCACGAACCACCTTGAGTGTTGCCCAGATTCATACTAGTTGGTTGGTAACGGCACTACAATCTTTTCTTACGGAGTGGCGTATATTGCCGGAATGGAATCCTGTTTGTCCAGGACCTACCGACGTTGCTTTTCCTCTGAAGCCTGGAAAGATCACATTGTATGCGGAGTTCTTCAAGTTTTGTCATTTCCGGCTACCAGTTTACCCAATTCATGGTCGAATTGTTGTCCTACTACAAGGTGAACATTTCTCAACTGCATCCCTTAGGGTTAATCAAAGTGAAACACTTTGAATTTTGTGCCCGGGGACTGGGTATGTCCCCCCAGCTTGAGGTCTTCCGAGTGTTATACGTGCTTGTGTATAAGGGGGAATATTTCACTTTTGATCGTCGCCCGGGGGCTCCCTCTTGTATTGAGAACTTTCCTCCCAACGTACAAGATAAGAACTGGAAACGGAAATTCTTTTTTATAGATGAGGGTGTGCTATCGGTCATTGCTCCGGTGCAGACTCCTGAGGGTAAGACAAGGTTTGCTGATGAGTGCCCTGCTCCTGCCGTGTTTGAAAAACTTCCTCTGTATCTGGCATTAGTAAACCATCCCACCCCGTGCACTCACATACCTGAGCAAGCCCTTGTGGCTGTTGGTATGAGCCGCATTTGGGTTGATGATACCATATACCCGGAGTATCGTCGACGAGATCAAGGTATATCCTCTTGCATAGCTTTTACTCTGTGAGGTATGTGTAACTAAAACATTTGTTTTTGTACCCAGATGAGTGGCACTACTTCGACGCCATAGATCCGAAGGCCATTCCCCATATCGAGGAGCATGACCGTCTATTGGGTGAAGATGAGGCGGACGTTCTTAGCCAGACGGCGAAAAATTTTGTGGTCCCTGTTCCACCAGTTCAAAATCTTCCTGATCAACCGGGCACCTCTGTTCCGGTAAGCACGGAGGCACCGGTTTCACCTCCTCTAAACCCGGATCCCCTCAATGTTGCCGATCCCATTGGCATCACTGGTGAGAAGAAAAAGAAATCCCGGAAAAGGAAAACCGGTTCTCCCGATGTATCATCGTTTCTTGCAAAACGTCGTGAACTGCTAGCCAGCAAGGAGGAAAGACTCGGTAAGGATCCTTTGTCATGTCTTACGTTTGGTTTCCTCTTTTCCCCTGTACTTATAACTGTTGTTCTCTTGTTTCTAGGTACTTGCCTTCTGGGTGAAGGTACTTCTTCCCAACAGGGCGTGGTTCAAAGCCCCATTACTACAGCTGGGCCAGAGCAGGGTGTGGACAACCCTGTTGTGACGTCATCCGCTGCTCTTCCGGTATCTGCTATCTGTTCGACTGCTGCTACAACCACTACCCCCTTGGCTCCACGTCTGGAAGTTGTGGAAGAACCTATGAACACCATATCAGTTGGTGTTACATTTTCTCCGGCGACTGCAACTACTTCATCATCAGCCGCTGCTTCTTTAAGCAATGTGTCTGCTCCGGTCAGTACTTCCATGCCGTCTTCTGCGAAGCCAGGGTTTTATCTCGGGAGTTCTAGTGGTGTTGCCATTAGGGATATGCCACATGTTAGCTTTACTGAGCTGCTGCACGATGTGCAACATCATCCTGTTGCGTTTCCTGGTGGCGTTAGGTCTGGAAAAATGCCTTTCGGTGTGGAACCCGTGGAATCTGAGGGGATGCTTTCTCATGTCTATGTCCCGGGTATCAATTGGAACCCGTCTTTGCCGGACAATAAGTACACCCCAAAATGGAAAATTGCTCAATCCTCCCGGCTGATTGGGCCGGACGTTGTTAGGCATTGGGCTGATCATGCCTTTCCGCCTGTCGAACGTTATTATCTTCAAGGACTGGACAACGCCCAACTTGCCGAGAATGCTCTTGGGTCCAGTGTGAGCTCTCTTGCTTCTCTGTATGAAGTGATGCGTTGCCGGCGTTCAGATGTGGGGGATTTGTTTGATATGCACGTGTCTCATAGCAAACTGTCGGTAGAGGCCGAGGCATTGTTACAGTCTTTAGGTGACTGTCGGAAGGAACTTGCTGAGATGTCGTCCGTCCGAGACACATACGAACGGGACAAGACTCGTATGATAAATACTCACAATGATGAGAAGCTTGAAATCTTACGTTCCCGGGATCAGCAAGCCCGGCTGGTGTTGAATTTGGAGGATCGGGTGAGACTCCTCGAAAAAGAGTTACAAGTAGAGAAAGAGAATGCTTCTAAAGCCAAGGGTGACCAGGAGAGGTATCAGCAGTTAGCCGCTGAAATTGAAGGTTATGAATCTCGTGCCCGGAGGGCTGAAGAGGAGAGAGACTCTATGCTAGAGCAGCTGAATGCCTCCAAATCGGACGCTGAGACTGCTAACAACAATGCAGCAAACCTCTCTAAGCAGTTGGCAACTACTCAAGCCCGGGTGAATGTCCTAGAGGCGGACCGGGATTGGTTAATATCGAAGGGATTCCAAGCTTCATGGAGCCATATACGGGGAGGTACTCAGTACCAACAGAGACTTAATGACTTTTACCGGACTGCTGTGGAGTCCGGATATCAGGACGGTCTGAGACATGGTCACCGTCATGGGATCCTAGGTCGCCAACTCCCGGAGGCCACTGATCATGAAAAAGAGGTTGAGCAGCGGACATCCAAGGCCCTGGAAGCACTGAGCAGTGATTCCCTCGACGAACATGCACAGCTACAGGCCCAGGTTGGTGACGAGGAGGGTATGTCGAACGTCCGGGCCCTTCTTGAACCTGTGATTGCCAGCTCCTCTTCAAGTTCCTCTGATAGCGAGTGATTGTTTATCTTTATCGTCTTTTGTTAAATGACTTGTCTGGATTCTGCTTGTAAACTTTCTTGTTTTAATGTGACGTGGAATGAATTTATGATTATAATAATGTATGCCCAGGCTTATTTAACATGCTGTAACGAAACGTCTTTTCGAACTTAATATTGCCATCATTCTGCTGACGTCAGCACTGCAACTTAACCGTCACATCTACGTGTCAGGCGGTTTCTGTCAGTGTCATAATTACCGAGTGTTTAAACTCCCAATGGCAACTTAACCGTCATATTTACCCCCTTTATAAGTGGGATTTCATATCATGTAACCGTACACATTTTATTCGTTCGTCTTACCATGCCACGTAAGTTCGTTTCCTTGAAGCATTATTTGAGAGAGCTTGATGCTCTTGAGGGGCTAAGGGAAATGCAACGCCTGTCCCAACAACTTGATGAAGCTGTGCCTCAGATGGATTCATCTTTTCAAAAGTCAGTCGATGTTCGTCCCCCAAGGCAATGTCGTTTGGTTTATCGCCGTCGACACAAGGACGTCCCTTCATGTTCATCTGATGCTGCAAGGCATAGAGGAAAAGAAGACACAGATCCCCCCCTGATACCAGATGGGACTGCAACAGGCATGGTTGACTCGGCACCCATTGCTTCTTCTAACCGCTATGGATTAGTCTACAAGCGTGGTTTTGGGCGGTCGTCATCTCCATGGGTTACTTCTACTGAAGGTGAGATGCCCATGTCTCCTGAGGCCGTTCCTGTTGGATCCGGAACGGTCAGTAAAGACCCGGAGATATGGTCGTATGATTCTCAATCGGAGGAGATGAAGCTGTATGAGGAGTTTTGGGTGCTCCCTCCTGATTGCAACCCTGACGGTGAACTGCTACACACCCCTGCAGAGGTGTTTGCCATGTTGGAGGGTTACATTAATTAGTGTTTATAGCCTAGCATGGCTTAGTGATATAGCGCTATGTATAGATGGTAGGAAGTTGTATTTTGATGGCTTTGGATTTTTGTCCTGCCCCTACCTTTTTTTGTAAGTTCGCTTGTAAAAGCGGTTGTTTATAATGCAACATATAAATATTACTAATGCCATTATCGGCGTCTTATTATTAATTGTAACTTAGAAATAAAAGAACTTGCTGACCCGGGGTATCATGGTTACCGTCCGGGCTAGCTTACATCAGCCTATAGGCTAGGACATTTTAGCGTCCATTATTACATATAGCATTTCCTGAGCTGGGCGGCGTTCCAACTTCTGGGAACCGAAGTGTCGTCCAGTTGCTTCAAACGGTATGCCCCTTTTCCCAGGTCTTCAGCAATCTCATAGGGTCCTTCCCAGTTTGGGCTTAGTTTTCCCTGGGGTTGTTGTCTGCTAGCTTCATTGTCTCTCATGACCAAGTCGCCCTTTTTGAACGAGCAGCTTCTTACCCTTTTGTTGTAGTATTTTTCCAACAGTTTCTTGTACCGGGCTTCTTTAATGTGAGCTTCATCACGCCGAGCCTCCAGCAACTCGAGGTTGTGCCTTAGCTAGGGCTGGCAATTTCAGACACGAACACGAATACCCGACACGAACCTACACGATTTTAACAGGTACAGGTATGACCTTAACAGGTTTCGTGTCCTAAACAGGTAGACACGAAATATACTTGTTAATTTTCGTGTCTAAACAGGTAAAATACTTGTTTACCTGTTTAGTACCCGTTAAGACATGTTAAGGATTTTTTTTTTTTTAATATAGGTTGTGGGGGTGGAGTATTGGAGTTATACATTTTTATAGACAGAACTCTACCTTTTTAATGCTTAATGATACCTATTTAACGTGTCGGATTTGGAAAACATGTTCGTGTATTATCATATTAACATAGTATATACAGGTATTATCGTGTCTTATCGTGTTAACTTGGTATAAACTGGTATTATCATGTCTTATCGTGTCTAATCGTGTAAACCAGGTATAAACAGGTTCGTGTTCAGGTTTAGAAAAAAGTACATGATAAGTTATCGTGTCGTGTTCAGGTATACATGTTTCGAGTTCGTGTCTTAACAGGTTCGTGTCTTAACAGGTCGGGTATACACGATTTGCCAGCCCTAGCCTTAGCAGCTGATCATTGTTGGCCTCCTGATCGGCATGGCGGTTAGATGGCAATACCATTTCGACCGGGATCATTGCCTCTGATCCATACGTCAGGCAAAAGGGGGTTTCCCCATTACTGGTCTTAGGCATTGTCCGGTGTGCCCAAAGGACGTGTGGGAGTTGGTCAACCCATGACTTCCCTTCTTGATCCAACCTTCTCTTGATTCCATCTAGTATGCTTCTGTTGGCCCTTTCAACCTGGCCGTTGCCCTGAGGGTGGGCCACGGACGTGAATATCTGCTGTATGTTCATGCTCTTGCACCATTCCTGTATATGCTTATCAACGAACTGCGTCCCATTGTCACTGACCAGGTACAGGGGAACTCCAAAACGGCAAACCACATGTTCCCACAGGAACTTCTTGATGTTGCAGGCCTCTATCTTAGCCAACGGCTTTGCTTCGATCCACTTTGTGAAGTAGTCAATGGCCACTACCAGGTACTTGAGCTTTCCCGGGGCTAAGGGGAATGGCCCAACCAGGTCAATGCCCCACTTCTGGAATGGCCATGCTGCTGTTACCGGAATCAGGTTGTTTTTCGGACGACACGCTACCGGAGCATATTTTTGGCAGCTGACACACTTCTTGAGTTCTTCCACAACCATGTTATGCATCCCGGGCCAGTAGTATCCTGCATTGGTTATTTTTGCCACTACAGCCCGGGGTCCCGCGTGTATGCCACACATGCCTGCATGGATGTCCTTTATCAAGTATTGTGCCTCCGAAGGGGACACGCATCTCAGTGCTGGTCCCAAGTAAGATTTCCTATACAGAACTCCGGCTTGGATTTCATACTGTAGGGACTTGGTCCGGATCTTCATTGCCTCGGCTTTGTCTTCCGGCAGGCTTCCGTCTATGAGGTATCTTTGTATGGGAGTCATCCAGGAGACCTCGACTGTGTGGACAAAATGAACTTCAGGTGCTCGTGTGGACGGGTGCTTCAAAGTTTCAATACGGACGTCTTTATCCGTGCCTGATGACGCTAGCTTGCTGAGTGCATCCGCTATATCATTCTTGTGCCTTCTCACATGATGCAATGTGACCTTTTTGAATCTTGTCATAAGCTCTTTTGTCTTCTCAAGGTACTTGGCCATGGACTCATCCTTTGCCTCATATGACTCGTTGACCTGATTATTGACCAGTAGTGAGTCCACATGGGCGTCTACCTGGGTGGCACCCATAGCCAAGGCCATTCGTAATCCTGCTAGCACGGCTTCGTACTCGGATTGGTTATTGGAACATTCAAAATCAAACCGCAGGGCGTAGAGGAATCTCGCGCCCTCCGGACTGACCAACAGTAATCCCGCCCCGGCCCCCTTGCTGTTTGAAGAGCCGTCGGTATACAACTTCCATGGGGTGGATCCATCTTCCAACATATCTTCAACCCTTGGGGTGGATTCCTGGATCTCTTCACCTTCCGGGATCTCGGTCATAAAATCGGCCAGGACCTGTCCCTTTACCGCCGTTCTCTTTTTGAAGGTTATATCAAGTGCCCCTAGTTCAATTGCCCATTTGGCGAGTCTCCCGGACACTTCTGGCCTGTTCAAGATCGGCCATAGTTGGAAATTTGTCAAGACTTCCACTTCATGCGCCTGGAAATATCGGCGCAACCTCCGGGTTGTGTGAACCAAAGCTAGCACCAATTTCTCCATAGTAGGATACCTAGCTTCTGCATCGGACAATGTCCGGCTGATATAATAAATCGAGGTCTGGCATTTGTTTCTTTCGACCAGAAGAACGGAACTAATGGCGTGGTGGCCGGCTGCCAAGTACATTCTCAATACTTCTCCCGGACGTGGTGCCGTGAGCATAGGTAGGTTACCAACAAATGTCTTCATCTGTTCAAATGCCTTGTCTGCCTCTTCAGTCCATCTGAACTTATTCTTGTTTAGGCAATCTTTGAGCGTGGAGATGAATGGCAATGAACGTTCGGCGTGCCTGGCAAGGAATCTGCTGATGGCAGCCAACCTCCCGTTAAGTGTTTGAGCGTCTTTTAGTGTTTTGGGAGCAGGCATGTTTCGGATGGCTGCCACCTTTTCTGGGTTAACCTTGAATCCATCCTTCGACACTATTACTCCCAGGAACTTTCCTTCTTCAACTCCGAAGGAGCACTTTCCCGGGTTCAGCTTGATGTTGTACTTTCTGAGAGTATCGAACGTTTCTTCTATGTCCTTCAGCATCATATCTTCCGTTCTACTCTTTATTACCAGATCGTCCACATATACCTGTAGATTCCTGCCAATCTGGTGCTCAAATGCCTGATCCATCAATCTTTGATACGTCGCCCCGGCATTCTTCAGACCGAACGGCATTTTGGTGTAACAGTATATGCCGACATCCGTATGAAAAGCCGTCTTGTCCTCATCCTCTTTTGCCATCTGAATCTGGTGGTATCCCTTGTATGCGTCCAAAAAGCATTTGAATTGGAATGGAGCCAGGGAATCGACTTTGAGATCTATTTCTGGGAGCGGATAAGCATCTTTAGGGCATGCTTTGTTCAAATCCTTGTAATCCACGCACATTCTCCAGGCCCCATAGTGCTTCCGGGCCATGACCAGATTGGCGACCCACGTGTGGTGATGTGTGTAAATGTATATATATATATAAATAACACAAGTTCTAATTAAAACGACTCACCTAAAAACTACACACGCACGACAAGTGTACCGGTCGCAAAGTAGTAAACAGATAAGACCGAGTATCGAACCCAAAGACGCGAATGCAACTCTAGATCACAACCTATACCGAATACCAGCCTAAATAAATATATACTTATGTGGGGGGTTAAACTAATGATTAAAAACTTAAAAGAAACTAAATATAAATAAATTAACCTCAGCTGCTTATGGGAACTAGGAACTTGGAGAAATCGGATAGGAAGAAGGCTGGTTACTTAGGTAAAATCCCTAGACACTAGCAATAAATCCTGAATCTGGTAATTAACTTGAGACCCTATTCTTATCTAATAAACCTCCTGTCAAAGATAGCTCACTAGACTTAAGGCGGGACAAGTGTAGAAATGCTAAGATGGACCTGGATCGCCCTAGCGTACCAAAATCCCATAGAAATCAGATTAAAACCTCTCCTGGATTAAAACCCTCAAACTATGAAGCAGACTTAAACTCTACTGAAGAAAACCTAGGAAAACTCTAAATACGGACAAGTAGCGACTCCCGCCCTAGCGCTTGCCAACTACCGAACAATGCCTAGTTAGTTACCTAGCAATCTCGAGTTAGATTTCTCACCCTCAAGAATGGACTGCACGTCTTAGTTAATTTATTATATTAGTTTGTTATACTTGTGTCGTACTCCAACTCCAAATACTAGCACGCTAACCTAGGTTGACGAACTAGATTGATTTCAAGACCTAGGGGGTATCTCTACATGCCTAGCTCCACAAAACCAATAAACAAACTTCAAATAAAATTAACACCAACACACATATATCAAATCCCACAATAAAATTAAAATCATGTAATCCTACACATCAAACTAAAACCAAAAATCATTAAATACTGTCAATAACGTGTCTAGTTCATAAACCTAAGCAACCATAAAAGTCTAGCTACTCATAATATTTAGAAACATAAATTCAAAGTTTATAAAAAAACAATTTCATCACGTCTATAAAAATATAGAGCGAAAACTAAACCTAACCCAAGGCTCGTTGGCTATTGATCTTTAACGTGCCCGTGGCCTTTTCTCCTTCCGTGCTCGTTCGCTCGTCACCGTGGCTGCTTCTTCGACTTTGCTTCTGTGTGTTGAATGAATATCTCCAGTCGAATAATAATTGTTTGTTGGAGTATTATCTCTAATATATCTCCTCAATAATATATGGCGGCTCCCCTTAGGCTCAATCAAAAAGATATTCTTTCCTCCAATTTGTGCACCGCCTTTTTTTTTAATATCGTTCAAGACCTAAAACTTTCTCATTTATTTATGGGCTTGTGTCGATGACAAAAGTCACATTGTGACTTTATTTTCTTTTTATATTATTATTATTATTAGATAGTATTATTACTTCGTGCTTTTGACTCGGGTGTTCTTAACTTAACCAAAGTTGCTCGTTTTTGCCCCAACGTCCATGAACACCTATCAAAAATATAAAATAAAATACATAAATACTAAAAAAGACACAAACTAATAAAAATCTATAAAAACCTATACTAAATAAAATAGACCGGTACAAGCCTAAAACTAATAAAAACACTATCTAAACGACTCAAAAATTACACAAACTTTACACTGGAAATAGATGAATTTTACAATACATCATGTGGTATTTGGTCTTTTTCAAAATTCCAGCCTCTTCGAGCTTCTTAACCTCTTGCACTACAGCTGCTCTCCGGTCCGGGGCCATACTCCTTTTCTTTTGCATGATCGGCCTTACATTCGGATAAGTAGAAAGCTTATGCTCCGCCTTTGACCGAGAAATCCCAGTCATATCAGAGGGTGAGAAAGCGAACACATCCACATTCTGTTTTAGCAGCCGCTTTAGCTTCTCCTGAGTTGTTGGTGCAAGGGAGCTTCCAATTGTGATTGTCTGATCCGGGTGTTTCGCACTCAGGACCCATCTCTCTGGCCCCCGAATTCCTGCCGGTGCTTGACGGCAAACCTTGTTATCGGACACAGCACACACTTTTTCCCCTGAAACGGTGGCAACACCGTGTGGAGTTGGGAACATGATAAATCCTCTGGCAGTGGATACCAAAGCATCAATTCGACCCAAAGTGTACCTGCCAATGATCATGTTGTACTGGAGGTAGCTGGAATCACTAAGAAGGTTATTAGGACGGTACGTTCCTTGTAACCATCGCCCAGGGTCACCGGAAACGTCAACTGTCCTAATGGCTCCACACTTTCCTCTGTGAACCCCTTTACCGGGCCATGCGCCGGTGCCAACATTTTCTGATCTTCGCTCGTCATTCTTCTAAAGCATGGTTCATAGATGATGTCCTCCGAACTACCCGTGTCTACCATGATTCTCTTCATGCTGTAATCACCCACAGCGGCTGATATTACTAACGCTTCCATCCTCAAGGCCTTGTAATAAGGTGGTACTGTCATTGTTGCTTCCATTCACGGCTCGATTGTTTCAAAACGCCTTTTCGTGCCACTGTTTGCTTCTGGCCGTATGGCATTGATCTCTCTGGGCTACTTTCCGGCTGCTTTATCTTCCCAGGCTGAGGGGCCTGGCTTCATATCCTTGACCAGGTGTGCTAGTTTCCCCGTCCTGACAAAGTATTCTATCTGTCTCTTGAGCTGAAAACAGTCATTTGTATCATGACCGTTACCCTTATGAAAATCACAGAATTTGGACATGCCTTTTGACGGCGAGTCTTTGACCGGCCGAGGAGTGTTCAGCCTCAGGTTTTCAGTTTCTAGTATCTGGGACGGTGTCTTGATAAGCTCTGGATAATCTAGCTTGGGCTTGGGGGCTGCTTCTCCTCTGCTAGAGTAGGAGTCCCGGGACTTCTCCGGTCTTCGTGTATGATCCCGGCGATCGTCCCGGCGTTCATCCCGATGGTCGTCCCTTGAGTAGGGTTGGCCGGACCGCCCCCTGTTTCTGGAACTTCGAGAGTCTTGGCTGTCACCTGTCTTGATAGCTTCCTGCTTCTTGCGTACCGCATGATTCATGGCGATCGATTTTTCCTGCTTAACATATGCCTTGGCAACGGTCATCATTTCGTCCATAGTTTGCGGGTATCCGTGAGGACCGTGGAGCTTCCTCAACAATCCGTCGTCATTCACCCCCATGGTGAATGCGGTACACGCCAGCTCTTCAGTAAGGCCTGGGATTTGTAACCGTTCCTTGTTGAAACGGATTATGAAATTCTCCATTGGCTCGTTATCTCTCTGGCGGATATGCATCACCTCCTCCCTGTACTTCGTATGTCTACGTTGCTGGCTGAACTGTTGTGTGAATCCTTTATGAATTTCCCTCCAATTAGAAATTGACCTGGGCGGTAAACTATCCCACCAGACCCGTGCTGCCCCAACAAGGGTCTGGACAAACATGTGGCACCAGGCCTGCATCGGCCAATCTTTAGATGTCCCTACAGACTCGAAAATGCTCAAATGATCGTCCGGGTCCCCGGTTCCGTCATACTTACCCACTGTTGACGGGAGCTTCAAGTTTGGCGATAATGGAGCATTGGCTATCCTCTCCGAGAACTTGGAATAAGTCGCCATTGTTGGAGGACGATATGGACGGGTGAGGTCTTCATCATCGCCTTGTTCTTCGTTCTCCTGTAACACGGCCGGGTTCTGCTGCCGCCCCTGAGAAGGGCCAACCGACGCTCCCGGACCCCCGGGGGTAGTCTCGTAGGTGAGACGTGTACGGACGTCGTTCAACCTTTCGCTTGAAGGTATCCCGGTCTGGGGGCTCCATCCCGGAAGGGGTGGCTGCATAGGCGGGTACATATATGGGTAGGGGTACGAATATGCACCCCCAGCAGACGGTGCACATATATACCCGTATGGAGACATGGGATAATAAGGCATAAATGGATGGTTTCCGGGTGTGACCGGGGTATAGGGTGGCATGCTTGGTTGTATAAGGGTTGCTTGTGGTGATGGGGTCATGGCCGCCGAGATAGCGGCCGAGAAGAGGGGTAAACTTTGTGTTGCGGTGTACCATGGCATAGATGGTGTAGGAGCCGATACTCGTGCGGTTGAGAAAGTGGTACTGGCAATCGGCCGAGTATAAGTGTATGACGCGACCGGCCCTCTCACAAAAAAAAAAGGTCCCTGAAGATTTCTGACCGACGTCGGTATCTGGGTGCTGCTCGGCCGAGAAGTTGATGCTCCAATAGTGAAGCCTGGAGCCACCTCATCTCCTTCTCCTTCCGAATCATTAGCGACTGCTCCATCAACCCGCTCTGTTGTAGGGAATTGATTCTGGTTGTCCTCTGCCAAACTGGTGTTCACTATGGCGTTTTGGTTCGAAGCCATCTTGGATCCTTGGGTTATCAAGCCGGTAACTAACTCCTTGCTTCGGGTCCCACGGATGGCGCCAATGAAGAAGTAATCACCTCTCAGAGTAGACAAGAACGATGTCCCGGCTATGAATGATCTACCAAACTGGATCCAGGTGTCTGCAAAACAAAACACCGTTAGGACTCGCCACAGGAAATGGGGGTTTCCTGTGACCACCCTCCGGCGTGAGAATAAGAATCGGTATATGAGAGGAAGTAAAGTAGAAGCTGTTAGTGAATATGTGAATACCTTCTCGTCTACCTTTTACCTGTATTTATAACCTTTCTCGTTCTTCTCGTAACCGCCTCTTTGAGCCTATCTCCCGGAGCTGACTCTCCGGTTTTTGGTGGAGATAGGCATTATCTCCTTAGTCGAACCTTCTTTCCCCAATTCTCGGAGAAGAGGTTGAACCTTATCAATTGACCGGGACATGACTGCCTGGGCCCACCCAGTTTGTGTCTGCCAATGGGCCGGCCCAAAGGTAGTGAGGCCTTTATGTGGTATTGGGCTAATCCATCTGGATTGGGTCTACCTCGTCATTGGCCCATGTTATTGGCTGACGAGTTGCTCCTTGCAATGTGAGGTTGCATACCACTAGTTATATTTAATCCAAAGAATAAATGCACGTAGGGAAATTAGATTTTAATAATTCAAATTTTGCTTCGTTTGCCAACAATAATCTATACTTAAGAAATTTCTCACAACAATCCCAACTTTCAAAGTATTTTCCTCCAATGATCGAGCTTTTGTTAACTGATAACTAACCCAGGTAGTGGATGTTGACGTAGACGCTGACATGGTCAA
This sequence comes from Ambrosia trifida, assembly GCA_028751855.1. NCBI lineage: Eukaryota > Viridiplantae > Streptophyta > Magnoliopsida > Asterales > Asteraceae > Ambrosia > Ambrosia trifida. Next base: position 15,694,458 of record CM054131.1, read on the forward strand.
AGTATTTTGCTCCAATGACTTTTGTTAACCGAGAACTAACCCAGTTAGTGGATGTTGATGTGGACGCTAACGTCAGCATCCACTAACTAGGTTACTTCTCAATTAACAAAAGCTCGCTGGAGTAAAATATTTTGAAAGTTGGTACTGTTGTGGGAAGTTCTTAAGTATAGATTATTACCGGGGAAAATGGTCAAAATAGCCCGTTAACCGAGTGATTTGCAAGAATAACCCTCTCCCTCCTCTTTGGAGAGACGGGACACGGCTCCCAACGAGCCTGAACTGTCTCCGAGTGGCCAACCAACACGTGGCATCTCTCATCCCGAGGCTGTACCGTCTCTCTCCAGACGGGTCAGAATTCAACCGTCTCTCTCCCAGACGGTTCACATTTCCCCACGCCGGCTGGCCTTCGGTTCAACCGTCTCTCCAGACGGGTCACATTTCCCCATGCCGGCTGGCCTTCGGTTCAACCGTCTCTCAAGACGGGTCACATTTCCCCATGAGTCCGGTGAGTCCCGATGATTAGTCCGACGCTTCGGTTGTCCAGCTCAGCCCTATAAATACCGTTCTCAGTCACAAACTCCGTCCCATTCCCGTCAGACTGTCACCCCACCACCGTCTAACACTATCACCAACACCACCCCACCACCACCGTCCACCACCACAGTCTAATTCATCCAAATGGCACCGTAACGATGGACCGAAGAACAGGAAATTGCACTGATTGCAGCATGGCGCTATGCCGAAGAAAGCACCCACCAAACCAACAAATGGTTCCGTATATTGCACGAGTACAATCGGCTGGTTGGAGGGTCAGACCGAACAACCGAGTCTCTTAGCCGGAAGTTGACCGATTTGACCACGAAGTGTCAAATCTTCAACGGGTACCACAACCGGAAACTTCAGGAGGTACCCTCTGACATACCAGAAGATGTGTCAATTAGACACTCAAAAAGACAGTATAAAAACAGGGAACGCAAAGAATTTAAACATGTTTCTGTCTGGCAAATGATGAGGGATCGTCTTAATTTGTAGTTTATAAAACCTTTGTAGTAATCGAAGTAATTTTATTAATGCAATGAATGTTTAATTTTTTTTTATATTAAAGTAAATATTTCATTAAACAAACTATACTATTACAACAACAATAAACAAACTATACTATTACAACAAACTTCCTAAATTTACTTGCTAAGAACTAAGAACTTTGTTTGAATGGAGTATTACACGAAAGTGTTGTAATACTAAATGTCTAACCAACTATTGAAGACTACATCCTAATGTTAGATGTTTCCTCCATAGCGGTGGTAGTAGCAGTGGTCTACATAGACGTAGGGTTGATAGGATATTCCAAGGTTTACTTGCTTTGAACCATTGTTTCGAATGGTGTATGTGGTCTACATAGACAAGTTCGAGACGTTTCCTCGTTTTATGTAACAATAGTTCTCAGTGTGCACACGTCGACCACCAAGACATAAATTTGGGAGGCGAACGAACTTGCCAATAATGTAGACCACCACATCATCGATCCATTCTACACGGGTTAACCCACGCGCAGATGGAACAACAATCCAAGTAGCCGTACGCAGATGAAACAACAATCCAAGTAATCGGACAATATTTTCGTAAGCCGGTAGGCTTCGGTTGGGAAAGCAAAAAACGTCATTGGTTTGGAAGATGAGAGGTTTGAGGAGGGCGGTGGGTGCAAATTTTGTTAAGTGAATTGGGGTATTTATATACACTCGTGAGACGGTTCAGACGGGTAGCCCAAAACGGCTTGAGACGACTTGGGGGTTCTGACCCGTCTGGAGAGACGGTTGAACCGAAGGCCAGCCGGCATGGGGAAATGTGAACCGTCTGGGAGAGAGACGGTACAGCCTCGGGATGAGAGACGCCACGTGTTGGTTGGCCATTGGATCTAAAACCAAAGGCTCTCGGAGACGGTTCAAGCTCGTTGGGAGCCGTGTCCCGTCTCTCCAAAGAGGGGGGAGAGGGTTATTCATGCAAATCACACGGTCAACGGGCTATTTTGACCATTTTCCCTTATTACCGGCTAACGAGCCAAAGTTTAGATTATTAAAATTCAATTCTTATAGTTAAAAACTGATGTTTTAGTTTTTATTAAAAGAAATTACTTGTATCATAAGGCAGGGCAAACCAAAACTATTTGAATATGATGCTATGTATGTTTACTTGTATCAAAAACTACATTCCATTCCCCCTTTTATTCTCTTTCTAACAATTCGTGACAGTGCAAAATAAATAATGCTTTAATAATAAAATACTATGTATGATAGGCTGGTAACAAGTATCTTATATAGGGTAATGTAAAATACATATTATTTAATTATAAACTTATTACAATAAATTTATAGAGGAGCAATTTGAATAGCCACAGCCGTCTAACATGCACCTCCATCTGTAACGATAAAATGCACCCTCCTTTTTTATCTCGCTTTTGTTTCTTCTTTGGAAGCCTCTTTTGTTTAATCTCTCTCTACTGATCTTCATCTTGCTAACCTTATCTCCCACCTATCACCACCAACTCCATCAGTTTTTCATCTTCACACCATCCGCTACCAACTACCCCCACAAAACAACTCATAACGCTGCTGCCACCACGCCATCTCCATCACCACACAACCGACAGCGCCACTTTATTATATTTAACTTTTTTTTGAAAGGTGAATTTTCTATGTTGTGGCAGAGATCATCACAATCCTCTGAAGGGGAGTCCCATAGCCACTCTCCAATGGTCAGACTATGTTGTCTTAATCGGGCCCACGCTGACACGAGAGTGGCCGGCCCACAATTGAGTCGAGGCTGCGCATAAGGGGCACTAAGGCTTCCACCCGGAAAATTTCCCGTCACCTGCCACTTGACAGATGTTGCACCCTCCACAAGAGGCAAGCCTCTCTAGAGTAAATGCACGGCAGTAGAAAACCGGGGGGCCATCAGAATCGAACCTGGCATCTACAAGTAGGCTAGTTTCGACCATCACTTGGCAATACCCCCAAATGGAGCTTATGGGAATCGAACTCAAAGTCTCCCGTAAGAGATTTGAGTTGACCAAACTTTCTGGATCGACACATATGCACAAGAAAAATAAAGAAAGAAAACATAGGAGTTGTGCTTTGTGTGTACATATTGTGTCTGGTGTATATTTATTAGGCTATGGGGTGTGGTCACCCTTCCCCCTTCCTTCCCCCTTGTCCACGTCAGCGCCATGTCATTTCCCCCTTCCCCTCCCCCTTCTAGGGGAAATGGTTCCCCCTTCCCCCTTCCCTTTTTTATTAATTTCATTTTTATTTATTTTATAAATTAGATTTTCATTAAAATATTTTTTTTCATTAAACATAAAATAAATTACATAGACATTTAAAAAAAAAACCGAAAAATACAATAAAAACCCGGAAATAAATAAAAAAAAAACCATCAACTAAACGCTCCTCCAAACGCTCCTCCAAGCCATTTTTTGGCGATTTTGTCTTTTATTTTCGCCGCCACCGCACGTTCCGTTTCATCAAGGCTATCGAGCGGGTCTCTCATCAAGGCCAATTCGGTTGTTTCATGTCTCGCCATTTCCATTTTGAGGCGTTCCCTTTCCAACTCTAGCCTCGCCAAGTCTCTCGCCGCGGCGTCTTCTTTGTCCTTCCTTTCCATCTCTAGCCTCGCCAACTCTCTCGCCGCCGTTTCTTCTTTCTCCTTCTTTCTTTCCAAGTAGCGATCCGTTTGCTCTTGTTTAAAATCGTTAAAATTTTTTAGCAACTCTTCAATTTTTTCCACCGCCTTGTCTCTCGATCCGTGGCCGGTATCAACACCCTTGCCTTTTGAGGCCGCCGCTTTCTTGGCGCGGTCCCTACCAATCGGCCTCTCACTCTCACTTGGTGGAGCCTCGTCTTCAAAGTCCGGTTCGTCGTTTATGTTGATAGTACAACGAGCATCCGACCCACCACCACTATAACTCCCCGTTGCGCTCGTTTTAGACCGCTTCGCTTGTTCCACCTCATTAGGCACCGGTTTGAACTTTTCACACTTCGCCAAAATCTCATACGCCTTCATGTACCCAAACGCCCCGTGCTTTTTGGTGTATGCGTCAAGAGCAACCTTCAACACATTCTCATCGCTTTGCCCGGACGCACGATTATTCCAAGCTCTTTGATAAAAAACCCCCAAAAGCTTGACATTTTGTCAACAAGTCCCAACACTTGGTACTCACGGAGTGAACCCGACAGTATTCTTCACGTTGTAACAACTTGAAAAATTCCTTAACAACTTGGTTCCAAAACCCGTCTTTTTTCCGATTAGTTGCTACAATTATATAAAAAAAGTTAGTTTTTATAAAATATTAAAAACGAAATGTTAAAAAAAATATATACATATATATATATATACGAAACATTTTAAAAAAAATATATACCTAGTATTGGGTCCGTAGAAGCGATAACCCAAGCTTGTGCTAGCGCCTCCAACTCGATGGGATTCCAAGGAATGGAATCAGCCTTGGTACTAGGACCGTCATCTTTGGCCCGTTTTTTCCCCATTTTGACGGTTTTTTTGCTTGGGGCCGGTTCGGTTTCGGGTTGGGTTTCGGGTATGTGATCATCGTGCGAGGCCAAAGAAACAAAATCGTGCTCGTGTTGTGTTTGTGTTTCGGGTATTGGTTGCCATTGAGGTGGTTGCATTTGAGGTGGATGCATTTGCCATGGTTGTTGTTGAAATTGCCATGGATTCAAAGGGGCGTTAAACGCGTCAAAAGATAGTGGTTGAGTCGCGGGAGTACCGGGTGTGTTAGGAAATCCGAACGGGGGTTGGTTTGAGGGGTTACCGGGTGTGTTAGGGAAGAAAGGACGCCTTGGATCCATGAAGATTTTTATAAAATCTTTTATAAAAATGTAGAAGTGTATAAAAATGGTGGAAAGGTGTATAAAAATTGTGGGGTATTGTGGGGTAAAATGTGGGGTTGGTTTGTTATTTAAATAGGTGTGAAAAATAAATTATTTTTTTTTAAAAAAAATTCAAACGGTCAAAAATTAGGAAAGCAACGTTCACATTTTAAAATCTTGCCTTGGAATTCGCGTCGGTATGCTCGGTACAATTCTGCCGTTTTTGCCGATGCCCGATCGGGGGGGCGGTGTTCCCCGTCGGCAGAGGCTTCCACCTCACCTGCCGATGCCCTCCCCCGACCCCATACCCCTCAGCCTTATATACTGTAGGTATATATAGGGTTGAGTTATTCTACAAAGGCTACAAAAAATGAGAAGGGTGAGAAGCCACTAGAAAATGACATGTGTCCAAAGGATTAACAAGTGAGAGGGGTAATTTTGTCAAAAACATATGCACATGCAAGTCACATGTCATTTCCACCTTCATTTTTAAATGCCCGTAACTTTTTTATACGTCATCCGTTTTAAAAAAAAATTATACCATAAAATTGAGCGTCTTTTTATCTTTAATATGAGTACCATATTGCTATACTTTTGAAAAAAAAATTCAAAACCCACTTGCGTAAAACACAATGGAATGTAAAACACAATGAACACCAATTAAATATAGGGTATAAAACACAATCAAGAGTTTAGTAAAACACAATGGACGACATACTAAAGATACAATGAATAGAAGACTAAAACACAATGAATACTTTTGGAAAAAAAAAAAAGTTGAAAACCAGTTGCATAAGACACAATGGATGACATACGAAAGACACAATGAACAAAAGACTAAAATACAATGAATACTTTTGAAAAAAAAAAGTTAAAACCCCAGTTGTGTAAAACACAATGGACGACATAATAAAGACACAATGAACAGAAGATTAAAACACAATAATACTTTTGTAAAAAAAGTTAAAAACCCAGTTGCGTAAGACACAATGGAGAGAACGTAAAACACAATGAGTACCAATTAAATATGCAATGAACAATAGGGTATAAAACACAATGAACAGTCTAATAAAACACAATGGACGACAGTCTAAAGACACAATGAACAGAAGACTAAAACACAATGAATAATAGACTTAAACACAATGAACAACATAATAAAACACAATGTACACTTAAATACAAAACTCATTTGCGTAAAACACAATTAAAATCATACTAAAAACACAATGGACAAAGTTAAATCATGTGTAGACTAAAAAAACATAAATAACATATTTATAAAGCACACATGCATACTATAACACAATGAACGTGCAGAAGACACAACGGAGAAAAAAACCCATTTAACACGATTTTTTTTTTCAATTTTAATGTAGCAATGTGGTACTCATATTAAAGATAAAAAAACGCTCGTTAATATGGTGAAATTTTTTTGAAAAAAAAATGTCGTATGAAAAAATTATAGACTTTTTAAAATGATGGGGGAATTGACATGTGCATTGCATGTGGAGAGAGAAAGTCAACAAATGTTGTTTTCCTTTTATGCCCTTTCTCTAATTTATTATTTATTTTTTTCAAACAAACTAATCTCAACCCTTCAAATATATGATCAATGGATCACAATCTTTCTCACCCTTCCTAGAAAAAGTATCTTGTGTATTTGATCCTAACCCGGTATATATAATGCACGCTAAAATACAATTTTCTATTTAATAAATAATGATATTGACAATTTTGTAAATTCATGACCAGTACTATTTTAAAACCAAGGTGAAATTTTATTTGGTCAATTAAACAAGAATCATCAAGACCGTGGTTAGCTTGATAAATAATAACTGGCTAACAATTGAAGTAGTGAAGTGGCTTGTTTAAATGAATAGTGTACAGTCGGTGAAAACCGTCAAATTTGATGGTGATTATTGCATCCTCCACTTGTTTGCCAGAAAGTTTTTATGACAGTTGGTTTCTAGTTTTTTTTGATGAGGGTTAAAGATGTGGGGGTAGTAGTTGAAAAGGCAAGTGACTAAGTTAGACCAAAGTTTTTTTTAATGTTTTTTGATGTCATTCCAAAAAGTAAATCCACCTAAGCATGACTTGTATCCCCCCCCCCCCCCCCCCCCCCCCCCCCCCCCAAAACAACCACCACCACACCACAGAGAGAGAGAGAGGGAGAGAGAGAGAGAGAGAGAGAGACTAATATCAATGCTATGTTTTCATAATCAGACCGGTCGACTAGATGGAAATCAAACACATAACATTTAAGGTTTGGTGACCTAAAGTCTGTTGAAACCGTCTTTATTTGAATTGTTCAAACTATTAAACCAGGCACGGTATACATAAAATGTTGTACATCCACACAAAAACATAAAATAATTATATATTTTGATTTAAAATAGTTCAACCAATAAACAACTAACTTGGCCAGTTTGTTAGTCTTTTTTTTTTTTTTTTTGAACAATTAAACGGAGCTTTTATAAATAAAACAACCACCAGTCACCCGGGCACATTAAGCCAGAGGCTACCTGGACCAATTACAACCCAAAATTACAAATCATATTCAAACAAACAAGAAAGAAAATCAAAACAACAAAGCCGGACCAATTCCTCTTCGTCCACAAGTGTAGCCAGCCTCATTCCTTATCCGTTATCGAAATAGAAAAAGCTTCACCACGTCGTTTTATCCAGATCCGCAATTTTCGCCCGGTTGATCATCCACCAATATGATTCGACTTTAATATCTTCAACTATCGAAGGTGTCGCCAAGTTCACATCCGAAAAAACATTTTTATTTCTCGCCAACCAAAGTTTCCATACAACCAATAAAATGACTGCATAAATCACCTCTATCTTTCTGGAACTTGCTTGCATCGCCCGGACGTCTTCAAGAAGCTGATTTAGAGATGAGTATTGAGCCGCACCCTGAAACTTCAACCAATCAAACACATTCCACCATACAGATCTAGCCCATACACACTCCAAAAAAAATGTGTTCAGCCGTTTCAGGTTCAAGTCTGCATCTACCACAAAGACCATCCTCAACTTGAATGCCTCTATAAGAAAGAGTTTCTGCTGTAGGTATCCTGTTCTCCACGGCCCTCCAAACAAAGCAGTTTACCTTTGGGATCGCAATCTTGCTATAAAAAAAGCTGGTATTTGGACCTGCAGACGACTACAAATTCTGCAGCTCCAACCGGACCAACTTCACCAAAAACTCACCCAGTCCATTATGTTTTACCCACCTCCATACATCAACGGAACCTGAAATTTTCTACGCGTTAATAAGAAGCCATAACCTGCTCGCCTCATCATGTTCTATTGTCGAAGATGGAAGTCTAGACCACAGGATGTCCCACCAAATGATATTATTCAGCTTTCTATAACAGTGCACGACCTTGGGCTCTTTAACATTACACAATGGAAATAAGTTAGGGAATTAGTCATACTTAATGAAAACATTGATTATTACTTTATATAATTATCCTAAACATATGTATTTTTATATAAAAAATTCAACAACAAAATAAAGGTATTAACGGGCCGATGAGAATCCATTCAACACGAATAAAGAATTATGTCCATTTTATCAACTCAATTATTTTGTAAATGTAAACACAGCCTTACCTTTTGACTTAAGTAGACCACTAAGCTCTAAATTCTTTCTCCGTATAGTCATTTGTATTGTATATCATAACTTTATGAAAAATAATATTTTTGCCAATAAAATGCATACTTGACAAGTAAGTTTCACTAACAACAAAAAATTTGTAATGGTATGAAAAACATTCAGTTTTTATTTCAATAAAATGCTTGTATCATAAGGCTGGCAAGGATTAGATTGGGTTTAGTTATTCTACAAAGGCTACAAATAATGAGAAGGGTGAGAAGGATACAAAAAACACAATAGATCATGAAATATGACACAATGAGCCACAAAATATAACACTGTACCGAAAAATATAGCACAATGCTGAAGAAAAAAGACACAATGAATTGAAAAAATGACACAATGATGAAAATAAGAAAAAGACACAATAGTATATAAAAGACACAATGATATAACGCATATTCTAAAAACTACAAGCTAAAACCCCAAAAAACGAAGACCTAAAAACTAACGTTGTAGGGTTCGATAAGACGATTCCAATGCCGCATAAATGAGTTCATTCGGAGTCCGTTTAATACCCTTCCTACAACTTCCTATTTTTCTTTCACTGTGTATTTAATCATAACCCTATATTAATATTAAGCAAAACGAATTGAATTTGATGTATTGTCATGTTTGATAAGCATAAACGAAGAAAAATATTGAATATGCGTTCCGATCACTCCTTTATCCTCTTTCTAACATTTTGTGTAATTTAAAAACAAATAACTATTTAAAATAAAATGTGTTGTATGATGCATATTATTTAATTAAAACTAGCACTAAGCTCCCTTGTGAAAAAAGTAACGTTGAAACGTTATATCGAACATGTTTGTTGAAGGGGGCGTTGGAGCCGCACTTTGCGGCGAAACTGTTAAACCAACGAAAAGTAGAAGTAAAAAACGTTCAATCATGCACGCCTGTGGCTTGGACCAACTGTAGCCCATTGACATACACCACAAAGTTTATCAATCCTCTGATTTTGTTTGTTCTTTTATATGATAAAGCATTGATCCTAACCATGTTTCAAAAAGTCAGATTCGAATTTCGGTTTTATTTCTGTACATAACCTTAAATTATTCAATTTGTAAGAGAAAACAACAAAACATTGTCTTCACTAGGTCTTAGACAAACGATACTAGATGTGAGAACGCATAAAGAAGCGAAACTAGCTCGATGATAGAAGAGCGGACATTGAAAAGAAGCGGAGATGATAGAAGGAAAAGGTTGCAGGTTTAAATTCGTGGAAGAAATTTGTAGAAACCTACGAAAACATTATGTACTAACTACACATAACTTACAACCTTAGTAAAAACAAAAAATTCATAAAGCATGATTTTTTTTAATGGCCAACTAATATTTCTGGCCGACTACCCAACTAACATTTCTGTCCGACTACCTATATGAGCCCCCACACTATGGACAGGCCCCTGCGACCCCAGCGTCCCGGGAGCAGTTGGGTAGCCAAGGCCCGCCCATGTAGTTCCCAACACCGGGGAAAACCCGACCCCCACCCGCCCTAAAGCACGACAGTAGAAAATTGGTAAAACCCAATCCACCAGCAGCATTTTGCTGCCGATAGGACTCGAACTCCCCACCTCTCATAAAGAAAGCAAGGAGGTGTCACTCCACCGTACATGACAAATACATCAAATTCAATTTGTTTTGCTTAATATTAATCTAATCCATGCCAGCCTTATGATACAAGCACTTTATTAGTTTATTGAAATAAAAACTGAATGTTTTCAATACCATTACAAAATTTTTGTTGTTAGTGAAACTTACTTCTCAAGTATGCATTTTATAATCGGCAAAAATATTATTTTTCATAAAGTTATGATATACAATACACATGACTATATGGAGAAAGAATTTAGAGCTCAGTGGTCTACTTAAGTCAAAAGGTAAGGCTGTGTTTACATTTACAAAATTATTGAGTTGATAAAATGAACATAATGTAAAACACCATATTGCATAACTCATCCATAATTTAATACTATATAATGCTCTTAAATTTGGCTGACCAAACTTTTTAGACTGACACATGTGCACAAGTAAAATACAGAAATAAAATCGTGTGTATATTTTAAATACGTGTATGTATATATCAATGTTAAAACTTAAAACATAATTTCATATTTAATGTTTTTTTTGGAAGAAATGATGTAGACACTAAAATGACCAGTGAAATACTGAAGCTAGGAGTTTAACCGCTGATATGGTCTATAGTTTTCATACAACGAACATGATAAAGGTATTTTTTATGAAAAAAAAAAAAATCTTTTGATCTGTCAAATAGGTAAAAACCGGTCAAATCGACAAGTCTTCTGAACGCTTTCTTATGTTCTAAATTATAGTTGCATCAACAAAAAATGTGATGTAATTTCTAAACTTTTGGTGAGTTCATTTGTGTATTATTAAAAGAAAATAATACTTTTGTTTCTTAAAGCCCAACTACCATAATTTAGATGTGGACAATTTTCCAGCTTAAAGATCCAAATGGTAAACTATTTTACTATGTATATCCATACAAAGTTCGCAATCAGTTTCCCAATAAATAAATATATATAATAAAAAAAATTAACATTAACAGAAGAAAAAACTACATTGTCATTTGTCAATTACATTAATTTTTTAAATTTGGTTGGCGAACAAACAATAATGGTTTGTCACATAGTATGTTGTCATAATCATATTAATTATAACAATTCCGTTTAATTCTAAGAACATCCGGAGTGGGGTGGGGAAAGGGGCTTGAACACCGCCGCCAAGGGGCTTGAAGAGGGGCATGAAGGCTATGGCGTGGACGAATTCATGGGCGGGGGGCGGGGCTTGGGTGTCAGGTGGAGTATTCTGATTGTTCAGATTTTTTTTTTTTTAACTTTAACACAATATAATATTATTTCCTTCACCCCCCCATCCCCCGTTCCACTCCCCACAATTTTCACCCTTCACACACGGGTCCCACAAGTGCTATATGGCACATCACGCCCCTCTTTCCCGCCCCTCCACTCTGGATAGTCTAACGAGAAAAGGGCATATAATTCATTTGAGACTAGTCAAAGATAAGAAAGTATGACAATGATGTAGGTATTCTTATTGTTACTATTTATTTGTATATTTAAGATATAAAATAAAAATAATTTTAACATCCGGAAAAAATAAAAGTATATAACTGTTAGTAGTTTCTTATTCCAAACTAGTGGGTTGGCCCGCGCGTTGCAGCGGGACACGCGTTATGGTGGTAAACATGTGTACGTACAAACAATGTTTTATATGATAAGTTTAAGTGTAGAAACTATGCACCTTTGTATGCAAAGGATAACCCAACAAACCAAAACATGAATATTAGACATCAAACAATTATAATCTCCGTAGATGATAACCACGTGATAAATTCTATATGTAAATCGTAAACTTGTATAATCTACCCCCGGGAGTCTAATTCAATACCTGTTATCACACAAAGTCATAAATTCAAATATATGGTGGAGCATTTCTTGAAGAAAAATTGTATTTAATACATAAAATTATTTTATTGATTTGGTTTGAGTGTGGTACCAAACTGATAACTGGTTTAAGTAGTTTTGACTTATTTAAACCGAATCACAAACAAACCTAAATGTAGGATATATTTTAGAGACGATGAAGTTGGGAGCTGTCGGAATTCGGGAATATCAAACTTATGTTTTGAGCGAACTAATTCAAACCCACAAATATTTTTTGCTAGCAGATTTGAAACATATTATGATATATTGTATGTGTGAGCGCTTTACAAAGGGCAACTCAGTGATGGCACTATGATTGTTATTAGAAACTTTAAAATGAAAAATAGGTGTACCATACATAGCTTAACTCGCCATGTTAAGCTAAGCTCTAAACTCAACCATTCCAACCTGGCCAACCCAGTCGGTCATTGATTTGACCGCCAGCCAGATGAGTCAACCATCACCTGTGTCGTCTTTCTCACGTTCGACTTTGTCCCAAATGAAAAACTCAAATAGTTTCTAACAAGACAACACTCAATTCCAAAAAACACAAAACAATATTTAGGTGAAACACTATTTTATATGCATATGCAAATGTGGTACCATAAACACAAGCCCTTTTTAATTTTTTGTACTAATCTTGATCTGCTTATTGAAGTTTTTCTGGATACCTAAAAAGAATAACTATAACTAACAATTTTGAAGTCAAATATGAGTCTGTTTGACTCCAAAAGTCAACCAGCAATAGTTTAACTTACCTGCAAATTTAAATTGTAGCTGGACAGGATTCTCCTCGGCACAAAGAATTGCGGCTGTTATCGAGATTTTTAAAGGGATCCGGTTTCTAAGCACACATATCACACAAAGGATATTTCCTAAACAATCTTGAGATTCGAGGGTGTTTCTTTGTTCCTTAGTTGCCTCCAAGTTTATATTGGGCAATAAAATCATAAAACCATATGATTCGTCAAAAAAGGGAATAAACCGTAAAAACAATTACAAAAGTAACACCATCCCCACCATTTGAAATATTGGAGGACGCTGATATGTAGGTCTTGTTAAGAGCCTTATTCCCTGCAACAAATGTTAAGGTATGTTACTCTAGTAATAGGCTAATAGCAAATATAAAGGGAAAAAAAGGATTCAATAGTTATGCATACTTAAAATATAGAAATTAATGTGCTTGATTATTAAAGATTTACATAATGTTGTATCATTCAGTTCAATCCATAACCTTTTACTCATAATCACCTATATACCATGAAACTGCAACAATGATGACGATTGAGAATAAGGGTAATACCTTTGCATTGCATATGATTTGGCAAACCTTCACCAGCAGCGGGTCCAAAAACAAGATGATTAAATTTCGTGGTTTTGTTTTTGTGTGAACCAGCTGGGTCATTGTGCAACTCCATAACTGAGTGAACAAATTGAGTATGTTCTTTATGATCAAAATATCCAAGAGCAAATATAGCATGAAAAAAGAAAGATTGTAACCTGAGAGAAAATGGGTTAAAAACAAAACAAGCGTCAAAAAGAAAAGAAACAGTCGCCATCCAAAACACACTCGCATCTCTAAATATCCTTTTCTGCTGAAATGGAGAGCAAAAACATTTGTCCTATCTAGAAAATGTGACTGTAAATTGGACACTTGGTTTTAAGCCCGGCAAAACGGGCAAGGTGGGGCGGGAATCAGTCAAAATTGGTTCGGGTCAAAACAAGCCCAAATTAAAAAAGGTTCAATTTGGTTGGGGTCAAAGCGGGTTCTAAGTTCTAACCAAAATAGGTTTGCGACAAAACGGGCTCTAACCAATAGGTTTTCGACAAAACAGGTTGTTTTAGAAAAAAATATTAAATGACCAAAAATTAGTAATTATGCTAATATTAATAACTCCTCTCATTCATCAACCCACACCCACCCTTTGACTAATTTTAACATATGTACATCAATAGAATCATTTACATGACATCTTCAAAAAAGGTAATTATATTTAAACTAAAAGCCAAAGATTAGTACAGTGTACAGACCCAAAACTCGATACATAACGTACTATGAAGCATGACTTACATAACTGCTGCCCAAATTGGGGAGAAATATATCAAACAAATCAAAACAACTAAATATAACAAACCTGAATCTCTTCAATAGACCGCAGTTCAGGAGTATCCTTAATAACCTTGAGATGATTAACAGTTCCCCAAACAACCATCAACCAATCCATCATCTTTTCAACGGCTCAACCAGTTTAGGCTACGTAGGCTCCACAGTTTTCTCCAGTTCAATCAAATCACTGTCCTGTAACGTTTTCCCCAAATTAAACACTCAACTAACATAACAACAAATTTAATTTATAATTTGTTACAGACTTACAAGCTTCTTCAGCAAGTTACCTAGTTTTGTTTTACAAACAATTGATTAAAAATTGATCCATTACTTTTGCTTTCATGGTGATGATGCCTGAATTTCAGAGATTTAAAACAATTGATTAAAAAGAAAGGGGAAGAAAAATTGGAGTTGGAGAAAGAAAGAAAGAAACGTAAATCAACACAAAATTAATCGAATTAGATCAACAACAGTAACCATAATCATCACAACCTTATACTTAATTTACACAATAAAAAAAGGTGGAATACTACTGACCTGAATCGGAGCACCCAGAATCCCTTCTCTTAAGCCTTCGAACCAGGTAATAAATTTCATTGAGGTAGCAATCCTAACTTCCATATAAAACACCACGGAAGGAAGCCGATTCGTTTGAGAATTTAATTCTCATCAGTTTCTTATTGCTATGACTGACTGTTTCAAGAAGGTGAAAGGGGGAGGGTAGCAAGGGAATCACATTTTAGTTGTTAACTAAAAACAAAATATAAAATTACATAAATAACCTTGTAAGTGTCTTAATATACCATTAGGTGACTAATTTACCCCTATCAATTAAGCTTTATTAAGTTGTATATGTAGTTACAAAACTTGTACCCATAACAAAATTACAATCTTAGCCATCACTCTTCCTTAATAATATAATATAGATGTAACCCAGAGCGTAAATTGTGTCTCACAATAAACACATCGGTTGTTGATAATTTTAGTGTAATCATATTTATTTATATAGTTATAGTTTGCTTGAGATCAAAAGAAAATATGAATAATCATCGTTACAAGTTGATAGATATAAAGTGCACACTTTTTCAAAACTAATTTGATCTCGACACCACGACACCATGATTCGATGAACCACACGAACAAATGTATTTGGCCTTGCCAAAATAGTTAATACCCACTTATACTTAATTTGACCTATCATGAACCACCACATAAGAATAAACACAAAACAAGTCAAAGTATCAACTTACATGTCAACAAGCTTATGAATAACAAGTGCATTATCTAATCTTTTTCTTCTTTTGATATAACGGCTAACTTACATGCTCTCTAAACACACACCTAAATATATTAATTATATACAAGATTAGAAACAGTGGCGTATCAAAGATTTTTCATTAACTAGCAGATGCAAAAAATGGTCGTGTCAGATAATTACATTATTTTGTGCCAACCTCCCATGGTTGTTAACACGTCAAACCCATTACTAGAACCCTCAACCACTTTAGACTAACACATTATACACATCTTAATAGTTGCATATTTTGACATGCAATTAGATGTTAAAAAACAGAGTGTCACCGTCATTGATTTAGTTGGGATTCAAAGTAAAAGAAACAAAGATAAACTTAAATGACTTATTGAGTAATCATAAATAAGTCGTGTTTTCATGTTCGCTTAATCTATTTATCGCCCCCTAGATACATCTAGTCGGTGTCAATCGTGGCTAGACTCCCACGTACAATCCACACACCAATTCTTAGGTGCTTTAGAGTGTAAGGAATGGGCCTGGGGCACCCACTCAAGCCCAAACACCACCCCCCATGGCGTGAATTGGGGCATGACCCTTATGGTGTGGGAATTGTCACGAGCGTCGGGTGAGGTGGGCTGCAACTTGATTGGATGCTTTAAAAAGAATATACATACAAACTTATTCAAAACCCAAGCCTCAAACTCAAGCCCCTCCACTCTCTAAACTCAAACCCCTCCAAACCCCTCTAAACCCATGCCCTTTCACTTAGGGATGGCAAAAAAACTTGAGCCCGACGGGTATACCCGAAACCCGAAGCATTTGAGACAGGTATACCCAATACCCGACGGGTTTGGTATTGGAAAAAAAATTTCGCGGGTATGAGATGAGTATGGTATTAGATGATACCTGACCCGATTGCCCGAAAAAATACCTGTTTACCCGAAACATATACCTAAAGACTTTTAAGTTTTATATATATCTTTTCTTAACTATTTTTTAGTAATGTTTCATTCTAATAGATTTATTATTTGAAAAATAAACTTCTCGTCTAAAACATCTATTCTAATAACATTATTATTTATATTTATATGCTATGAAATATAAAAATAGTTTTCAAAAATCTTACTATAATATATATTAACATTTTAGATGTATCAAAGATTATTATGGTGATGATGATATATGTTACTTATTATCACCACTTGCAGTGCAGTTGGTGAAAGGCTCAACCTTCCATTTGGGAGGCTTGGGTTCGATCCCTGCTACCTACATTTGGGGAAGTCCCTATGATTGATAGTTCCTACCAAGGCATGGTTCGATCCGGTGGGCAACCCGATTTTACCCAGCTGTTACCCCAGCGAGTTTCTCGTGTGGGGGCAGTATGGTTTCCGGGCGAATGTCAGTTTGCGCGGCGGTTGGGGCCCGATAGAACATCGCGTTCGCGAGCGGAGCTGACGGGTAACGCTTTAGATGAAACCCGGTGACCAATTCGGTCCAGTACATAGAAAGTCACCCTTCAAAAAAAATATATATATGTTAGTTATTACAATTTCATATATTCTAATTTTTTTTAAAACATAAGACTATAAAAAGAATATATATATATATACACACACACACATATGTAAATACCAACGGGTATACCCAATACTTGCGAATATGCTCTATACCCAACAAATACCCGACGGGTATTGAGACGGGTATGGTATGGGATTTTATAACCGGGTATGAGTATGGTATTAGCCAAACCCGATCCATACCCGACCATTGTCATCCCTACCTTCACTACCACATGTCAACTCATGCGACCCACCCACACCCCTCCACTCCCTTCACTTTATAGATCTAAAGACATCGGATTTCAAGTAGCATGCAATAAATACACACATGTCATCATAAATAAACATCAATGATGTAAATTAACAAGTGGATATAAATATCAAAATACAGGTTATATACTGAAACTACATCTCTCTTCAAATATTATGTTCACTATACATATTAACAACAAGAAGCTATAATCTATACTAACAATTTTACCAATCACACTACTAAGTTTCATCTTCATTGTATACTGAGATTCCTCTTATCAACAAAAGTTAAAGTTACGATTGTTATTCATTAAATTGCTAGAATTATTATATGGCTACCTTAGTTCGAAATACTAATCATCTAATTCTTCAAAGTTATAATATGAAAAACTGCAATTTGCTTTAAACTTTAAAGTCCTTGACTCATCAAGAGATTTAAAATGGGAAAGATATACCATCTACTTAAAGGTTTTCTTGAATCTTGACAATAAAACTTTTGTACAGTTTTCTTTTCTTAACACGTCATAAAAGATACATAAGCTCATCAAATTAATATATGAAATATAATGTTGTTATGAGTAGTGGCGGATCTTGAACGAAAAAACTGATAGGGTCGGGCTCAATTTGATGGGGCCAGACTCAATCTGATAGGGTTGGACTCAATACGTATAAAAATTTTCAGAAATTTTTGAAAAAATTAACACTACGAAACGAAAAAAGTTGACAGGCCAAGACCTAGTCTGGCCCTAGTGAAGACCCGCCCCTGGTTATGAGATATTTTAAACAAACTTAAAATTAATAAATTTATTTCTAAACGCTTTCTTAATTTATATTTGACATTTACAATACAAGATGACGTAAGACTCTTTTACAAATATTAAAAGATAAAAATCATTTATCATTTATCCACAAAACATAACTTATCTTATCGTCTTATATAAGTTAAGTTTTACATAACCCCCACATATTTCAATCTATATAATACTCACTCCCGTCCAGCTCTAAAACTTCACATTTAAGTTACTAAAAACATCAATTATGAGTATACTACAACAGAAAACAAACACTAAGGGGCTAAAATGTAAAATCCACCCTTTTTAAGTTTTTATACTCCCCTACACACCATTACTGTACAACCTTATTCTTCACACCTCACCATCTCATCCCATCCCAACCACCACCACTGCCGCCGGTCGTAGCGGCAGCACCACCATCACTGACTCTCCATCTTATATATAATATATATATATGTGCGTAACTTCATATACTACAATATATATTATATTATATATCATATATATTTATAGATGAGGAGGTGTAAGAAGCACAACACCGATCTCAGCAGCAACGTCGGCGTCTGCGCCTCTTGTCTCCGTGAACGCCTCTTCAAACTACTCCTAGCTCAGAAACAAGCAGAAGCACAAGCCCAAACCCAATCACAGAACAACTGGAATTCGAATACGAATATTAATATTCCACACGTTCCACGTTCTGTTTCTCCGTACAATAATCCGGTGAATTCTGTTACAACTGTCCAACGGCCTAACAAACCTCACCTCAACCACAGCCTATCAGATCATAGATTCTATAACTCACCACAAATAGCAGTTAGTTCCAGAAGCTGCATCGGTGCCACGTCATCAAACAACAACAATAATAATAATAACAAGAAGAAGACTTTAATCAAATTCTCATCTTTCTCAAATCTTTTCAGATCCACTAGCCGTGACGAAGACACTGTTTCATCGTCGTCAGTGACGTCATCGTCAACGGCTGCTGTACGTAAGCATCAACGGTGTGTTCGAGATCGTGGAATGTCGCCGGTGGGGTCTGACGGTGGAGATGATTTTAGTGACGTGTCAAGCGGTTATGAAACGGCGGGGACGGAGTCGTTTAAACAGACGCCGAGGAAGACGCCGTCGCATACGACGGCGAGACGTGGCGGTGGGCAGCGGAGTGTGTCGGAGATGGTGTTTTGTTTGAGTCCGTTAGTGCGTGCGAGTCCTAATAGGTTGTGGAACGTTAAAGGGAAGCCGCCGTTAGACGGTGGAGTTAACGGCGATATACGGCCGCATATATCTAATGTTAAATCGTTCTGTGCTAATAGATCACGGAAGCTTGCGGATTTTGGGAGGTCACATCCAAACCGTTGACTTTCACTATCTTTGGTATATGTTTTCGTATTTCTATTTTATTTTTTGTTAATTTTATGTTCATATACTTTTTTTTAAGTTTTTGTTAATTATGATTTTTCAATGTAGCATAGAATGGATGATACCGACACTTAGTATAATAACCTGAATAGAAAATACAACCACAAAGTGGTGGTATATTCAAAAGATTATGTATACGTGTTTTGCAATTATTGAAAAACAATAAAATGAATACCAGTATTGGTTTCGATAATATCAGTAGCTATGTTATTCGGTTGGCATCGATTCGGTTCGTCAATAATGCCGACACTCGTTATTACTCTCAATATAAAAATTACTTTGTTTTGAATTTCAACTCTATTTTCAACACAAGTATATATTCAACTTCTTTTTACAAAAGTTGATGAACGATAGTTATTAAATAGGGTTTTCAACGCAACAGCGTATTATTTTCTTTATAAACACTTAACAAATGAAACAAAAATTAGATCAAATAAAAGCAAAATGGATTAAGGGGTATACGTAGGGCTGTAAACGAACTGAACTTTCAGCGAACCGTTTATGAACAAAAACTTTTGCTTGTTTAGTTGAACAAACGAACATGAACATAGGCCGTGTTCGTTCGTTTATGTTTGTGAATGTTTGGTAACGTGTTCGTTTATGTTCGTTCGTCTATGTTCATTTGATGTCTTCAAGTTTATTTTGGGTAGATTATTGAAGACTTCAAGTTTAAGATACAAACTTAGTTTTTTGAGACACTACTTTATTGCGTTTACAAATATTATGTTGATTATCAAGTATGTTTGGATAATTAGGTTATATTTTGGGTGGTTCTAGATAGTGTCTTAATATATGTGAAACTGATCTTAATCAAAAGTTAATATATGTCAGTTTGTGCTTATTTCCGTTCATGAACACTCATTTATGTTCGTTTGTGTCCATTTGTGTTTGTGAACACTTGTTTGTGTTCATGGATGTCCGTTTGTATTCGTGTGTGTTCATGAACAAAATTAACAAACGAACACTAACAAGAGCATTTTCTTAACAAACGAACACGAACAGATTATCTTATTCGATAAGTGTTCATGAACTGTTCGTGAACATTAACAAACAACTTTTGATAGTACACTTTTTAGGACTTGTTTGTGTTCCTTAATAAGTCTTTATTCGTGTTCGTTCGGTTTGTTTACAACCTTAGGTATACGGTCAACTTTATGATAGTACACTTTTTAGGTCTTTTTTATTTTGATTTCTCACTCTCCTATTGAAAGGATTAAAAAGTGTTAAACTATTTCAAATCTACATTTATTTAAAGGCCATCTGGTTTTATTTTTCTGAATTAGTTGTTAAACAAGGTTAGTGCATAAGACAAAGTTGTTAAATTATTTGGTATTTTAGTAATTATTTATTGGATAATCGATTCATATACTATGATGCTGGTTATTCTATAATTTGTAATGGGATGCTTAGTTTAGGGTTTATAAATATTTTTAATATAATATGGACGGTCATTGTGAAAGTAACTTGAAATCGACATGTTTGGTTTGATTTGATTAAAAAAACTAAAGAGGCCAAGTTGGAACAGTATAGTTTATGATTATGATCAAAATTGACTTGATCATGATTGAAGCAATGTGTTAATATTTTTTTAACACCGATTTCTAAAATTTGAAGAAAACATCGATTGACCTAATCTACTGAAACGGTAAGTTTAATTGTGTATTTATATTTAAATCTTAGATATAAACGGTAAGAAACTAGTGTTCACAAACATGTTAATTTAAGGCAATGGGGTATACTCTAACCATCTTTAACTCCACCTAGATTCCACATCTTTCATTTTGTCTCTTTTCACACTAGCTCACTTCAAGAAAATGGTTTAACGCCCCTTAACTCTACCCCATCCCTTAACTTTCTCTCTTTTAAGTCATGTTAACATGTTAACTTAGTGACAATTTAATGCTCCTTAACATGGGAAGGGGGTGGTGCACAATAAAAGTTAACATGCCATGTCATCGTTAACACTCTTGATGTGAAGGTATACCCCATGGCCTAATGCTCCTTAACATGGGAAGGGAGTGGTGCACAATAAAAGTTAACATGCCACGTCACCGTTAACACTCTTGGTGTGAAGGTATACCCCATGGCCTAAGTTGAAAACTCATGGTTAGTTTTTTTCTCGGATACTTTCATCCCGAACTCTTTTCACCACTGCCTTCCATTTACTATTTGCCATCCCCTCTATCGTATCCACCACCATATAGAAATATAAGGGTCCATCTTATCAAGGGGGGAGTTTAAGAAGGGCCCGGGGATATGTGGTGGCGTCAATGAAAATGTATTGATGTTGAACCGTAGAGATATGTGGTAGCCTCTTAATTTTTTTTTTTTTTTTGAACGGCAAATGCTACATCTGAATTAATCAGCATTAAGTGTGTTTGGTTCATTGACATAACACTCCTGAATCAGTCAGTAAGCCTCTTACCTATTAAGTTTTAAAATAATGCTGAATGAAAATTTACCCCTTTATCTGTTCATATCTGGTCATAACCCTTAGCCGGCCACTCAAGCACCACCTCTTTCACTACTAACTAGTCAGGCCAAGCCAAGTCTGACCTCTTACTTGTTCAGAGATTTCTTAATGATTTAACACTTAATAGGCACGCAACAAATAGCCCTGGTAGATTTACCAATTTGCAAGCTTTTCTACTTGAAAAGATTAAATTGACGTTTGACTTTATCTTATTAGTAAAAAAAATAGAATAGTATTTTAAAGTGAATGCAAAAAAGTGAGAACATTTAATCATAGAAATCGTGCTTTATGTTTGCCTTAATTTTCAGTGGTTGCCTTTTAACTTAAAATTGATGATAATCATCCTTTATGTTTAAAACTTCACAGCTTTTTTTCTTTAGCCCTAACATAGTCAAAATTTTCAGTTAAGTTTAATCATGTGCCTTGCACATGAGAGTAGGTTAGTAATTTTACTCAATATATAATAATACATAACCCCCCCCCCCCACCACCACCCTCTCTCTCACATCACTGCCACCATTAAATCCGACCACCACTCACCACCACCACCACCAATGTCAATCATCACACCCTCACCTGCCATCATCCGCCTACTCCTAATCCTTCCTAAAACCATGGCTATGATATCTGTAAATAACATCACTGCCACCATGAGACTCAAACCATCATCACCAATGGATTCATCACCCTGCGGTTATTGGTCTGAGACTTAAACTGGCCGATGAAGATGAATAGTCCACCCCCCTCTCTCTCTCTCTCTTTCTCGATTCCCTTTCACACAAAGATGTGTGGATGTTGATTTGGGTTGGGCTGGGTTGAGAATAGATTAGAAGGGATGGAGGATTGTGCTTTAGTGTTAGTTGTTGCTAGTTATTGGTCACCACAGTCGGAAGGGGGGTGACCGGAGAAGGTGACTACTCTCATATGTGTTTCTCTATTCCCCCCCCCCCTCCCTCTCTTCAGTTTATCATCCTTTGATCTATCTCTTTGTTTCTATTCAGGTCATATACTCTTTCATTTTAATGTGTAAACAATCTCTTTCTCTTTTTGATACTGGTAGATGGTGGGGGTGGTGGTGGCTGGTTAGCGGAGGTGGAATTGGTTTGGTGATGGTTGATGAAAAAAACTGAGAAAGATATATATATATATATATATATATATATATATATAGGGTAGAGTTCCTGTAAGAAAATGATTTTGTGTAGGAAGTGTTTTCAACCATTAGATTTAAAGATGAATGGTGGAGATTAAAAGATGGGATGTGTTTAAAATCTAATTAATATATTATAGGAATTAAGGGTAAGATCGTCAATATGTGTTTTAATTGAGGGTATCAAAGTCATTTGTATCAAAGTGTTTTGAAAACTGTTTTAATGCTCCTACATTAATGACTCTCTCTCTCTCTCTCTTATCTAAATATTATTATAGATAATTAATATTCAATTCTCTCTCTCTCTCTCTCTCTCTCTCTCTCTCTCTCTCTCCTATATTCAAATTCAATTCATCTTCCAAGAGAAAACGCAATAACACCCACAATATCTTACGCGCCGGTTTGTATTCATATTTTATAGTCATCTTCAATCCAACTTCTGCACGTGTTTTAAACCTCCAACTAGCAGTGTTATAAAACACTACTAATTCGCATCTGTTTAAAAACACTATTGATTCACATCTGTTTAAAAACACTACTGATTTACGTTTGTTTAAAAACACTATTGATTCGCATCTGTTTAAAAACACTACTGATTTGCGTCTATTTAAAAACACTACTTATTTCTACGTGTTAACAAAAACACAACATTTAGAAAATATTGTTTTTGGTATGAATAATTCGATTATTATAAGAAGATGAAGATTAAATCTGATTATTATAAAAGATACTGAGATCATGTAGGAATTAAGAAGATGTTATGAATCAAGTTGAAAAGAAAGAATAATTAGTTATTTAAGGATAATAAATCCCCATAATCACTAGAGGAAGTTGCTAAAAAGTGGGATTGAGATATTTAATAAAATGGTTAAAAAGTCTAAAATGCCCATCATCTCAAGTTTTAATTAAATTTAATCCAACGGTTGAAAACACTTCATACACTTCCTATACAAAACAATTTTCCTACCAAATCCTCTACCTATATATATATATATATATATATATATATATATATATATATTGGGGGCGGTTATTGTGAAAAGTAACAAAAACGTGCGAAGTGTCACTTTATACATGATAATTACGTAATGTTTTTGTATGACTTAAATTTTGACTTATGTTTTTTTTTTAATTTTTTTTTTCTTAATTTAAGTAGGAGTTCTCGAGTTCTCTCGTTAACTATGAGTTTTCTATTGAACATTCCCCTATATATATTACGTTTTATGTATATATATATATATTTGTTAAACTATTTTTAAATAGGTAGATAAAAAGACTAAATTACCCTTATGTAACCAAACTTAACTGAAAAATTTAACCTGGTTAGTATCTAAGGACAGGAGGTGTGAGGTTTTGAAACATAAAGGATGATTTTTTTGTCAATTTTAGAAGGGCGTATCATTTTGTTATAAGAATTGGAGTGTTTATTGTAAATGAGTAAAAATTAACTAGAAACTAGCTAAACCAGCTAGTTGATTTGTGTGTAGTCCATTAATCGAACCGTCAAGCACCATTGATTTATACCGGACAAATATATTTAGAAAGCAAATAAAAACTAAAATAATTTGATTACGTGAAACATAGGTAACATGTCACAATCACATGAAATGATAAAAGATACATTTTTATTACATCAGTTGCACAGTAAGTTTCGATGCTAATTACCTAGATTGACAATTAAGGTAAAGCTAATTATCACATTCCATGTATGGTAACCATAAAGTGACTAATAATACAAACAAAAGACTGTTGAAACTATCTTTAAAATGTTCAAAGGTCTTGAGCTTTTCTCTAAATTGTAATATAATAAGAGTTGTGATATACAAATCAAAGAATTGGAAAATAATACTTTAAAAGATAACAGAATCTGATAAAATAAGAAAATAAATAAACGTAGAAGAAAAAGATGCACGAAACAAGGGGTAAAAGACAAAGGTGCATAACTTTTACGGAACATTTAACCTAGCCAATTAAAAATTTGTCTTATTTAGATTAGTAACATAATATATATTTTTATTTTTAACAAACCGGCAAACCTCATTTATTCCCAAGTTCCGTGTTACGGATCCATCACACTAGAGGTGTTTAAATCGTTTTTTTTTTTTTTTTTTTCAAACGGGTTTCGGTTTCAAACTGGTTCGCTACAGTACCGGTTCTTAGCTAAACCGGTTTCGATTTCAAACCAGTTTGGTTTTGACCTGGTTTCATCGGTTTGTAAGACCGGTTATGGATCCATTGATCACACAAATACACCTTAAAATAAATTTACATCAAATTTCAACCACCTACCTTAAGATAATACTATTCAACAACAACAATAATAGCACCATCAACAACAACATTATTTTAACATATTTATTTCTAATAGATATAGATTAGAAAAATTAAATAACCGAAAAACCAAACCAAACCAAATAAATAATCGATAGTTCAGCTAACTATATTTGATTTTGGTTCTAGCGTGTGTCGTAATCAAACAGATAATCGATAGCAAAGGTGCACGAATCGGTTCCAAATTGGTTTTTGGTTAGGGGTGCAAACGAGCCGAGCCCGAGCTCGAGCTCGATTAACTTATAAGAGCTCGAGCTCGGCTCGATTCGAGCTTTGTTTTCAAAGCTCGAGCTCGGCTCATTAGTAATTTCTCAAGCTTGAGCTCGGCTCGGGCTCGGCTCGTTTGTTATCTATTAGTTAATTTATTAAATAAAAATAATATAAATAATAATTCGTTTAGGCTCGTGAGCTCGATAAGTGAAGCTCGAGCTTGGGCTCGTTAACTTAACAACTTTAAACGAGGGGTAAATATGATTAAATATTAAAAAAACTAATATTATACATAGGCTCGATAAGGCTAGACGAGCCTAACGAGTTTCATACGCCAGGCTCGAGCTCGGGCTCGATAAATAAAGGAGCTTTGTTTTAGGCTCAAGCTCGGCTCGAGCTCGATAAGGCTCGGCTCGTTTCGAGCTTTTTACCGAGCCGAGTTCGAGTAGCTCGTGAGCGGCTCGGCTCGTTTGCACCCCTACTTGTGAATAGCCAGTGGCGAAGGATATATAAGGGCCAGGGGTGGCCCTGGCCCCTACCATTTTTTGGCGTAGTAGTGGAATTTACGATTTTCGTAGGTAAATTGAGTCTGGGTTAAATCCGGCCCCTGCCGATTTGCCACTACCGATTAAAAAAAAATTGAGTCCGGCCCCCTCTGATTCGAGAACCAAGCTTCACCACCGTGAATAGCCAAACCAAACTAATATGTTATGCTATTGTTTGGATGCTTAATTTGTGGTGTTATTGTTTATATTATAATATCTTTAAGTAATAGTAAAGTTCATGAAATCAAACGCAAACATGAAACATATATTAACTTTACTTAAATACGTTGTTTTAGACCAAGTCCAAATTTATATGAAACTATAAACTTGCCCCAAGTAAGACAAGCCTAACCATACCGGACCATCTAAGCATTTAACGAAAATTAACCGAACTGGTTAGTTACTTACACGTTTACGATGCCCGAAGCTTTTGATTATGGTTCGGTTGTGAGATAAAACCAACCCGAATAACCCAAATTGATGGAGTTATATATCAAATATTATTTTGACCGTTAATGGTGTTGGTGAAAAAGGTGTGAAATTGAATGAATGAGACAAGAAGTGTCAATGAAGATTGTCAGGATGAAATTGTTTGATTTGAAGAGACACTAACAGATGCTCTTCTTACACAATCATTGCCATGTGATAAATTTTTGCATATTAAATGAGACATTACTAGGGGTTTGTGTGATTTTTTACTTGGTTTTTACCTTATTTTTGGAGAGTTTATTTTTGCCATGTGATAAATTTTTGCATATTTGTAGCATTTTCAAGCTACAAATATGAAAAAAACGAAAAGGGCAAAAAGGATAGATGTATAAACATATTATTTGTTTCTTGAGTTGAAAAAGATTACCAAATGGAAAGGAAGTGATTACAAATGAACACATAATCAAAGAGTGTCGATCCGGTTGCCTGAAAGAACAACTTGAACAAGGTTCGACATCTTCTATTTGGATGGTATTTGCCTATAGTTCTCTCAATCAACTTGAGCTTAAGACAGATTTTTTCAAGTATGTCCTATAGGTTGTTGGAACTTTTATTTCATTTGACCTATTTTAAGCTCGCGATACTTTTTGCTAAGTAGAAAAGTTTTAACATCTTGTAAAAAGTTTTGTGAATTTTATCTCTATAATATAGAATGACCTAAAACCATTAACCCCTTATGTAACAAAGAAGAATGTGATTTTCCTTTAGTGATTATTGTGTCACATACTTGGATGAAAAAGATCAAAGTAGTGAAAGTACTTTAAGTTATGCTCAGCTTATCGGATGGCGGTGAAAAACATTGCTTCCGTTGCACGAGATGCCCTCCAATAGGACCCGACCAACTTGTCACCCAAAATTAAATCTGTCTCTTTAGTTTCTTGCTTCCATTCACAAGAACCCATCATCCTTCTCATATGCGAGGGTAGACTTAACTATTCGGGTCTAAAGTGAAATCAAAATTTAAACACTTAAAGTGTTTTTAATTAATCAATTGTTAGATATGATTCATACGCTCAATTTACAATTGAGATGCTATTAAAGTATAACAAATATATAAGGCATGAATGATCAATATAAACACCTAAATAAAGAACTAAAGAAACATCAATATTACAACATGCAACAATAAAGTAACAAAAACACAACAAAAATTATAACTATAAAAGAATAATTATACTTATCACTAATAGTTTTCACCATCACGGCCCTTGTAGCAAATAATGTTTACATTGAACTTTGTAACAATTCTCTACATGTAACAATTTTTAAATAACACACGTTTTAAATCTAATGAAGATGGCATAAGAACTAAAGAAAGTGTAAGATCTTTTCCACCATTTGATCCAATTTCGAATGTGTGTTGCTTCATACTTCATTCTAGTGTCATTTTCATCATGAATAATAACTCATCACCAAGTCTTAACATCGTGTACTTTACTTAATCAGGATATGGCCTTTATTAATTATTAAAAAAAAATATATGAATAAAGAAGTAACAAGTTGGATGGCTAACGACTGTCTGCATGTTAAGATGTTATAAACTACACTTATTTGTTATTATGTTATGTAATTAATTTAGACACTTTTATGTATTATGTCGACGACAAAAAGGGCAGCATCATTGATCGGATTACATGAGGCGCACGCCTCATTCCTGAACTGTCAAAAAAACAGTTTTGACCCTTGGCGGTTGAAATGGTTATTTGCCTCCAAATCTTAACCACCATTTTAACCGTTAATTGCCCTATTATCCTAGTATTTAAGTGTGTGTAATAACATTTGTAAAACTCACCAAGATTATCAAATACATCTTGATAATCTATTATATTTGTTCGTTTGTATTCTGTTCGGTTTGTTACTCATTCATTCATTTGATCATTGTTCTTTAAAATACTAGTGTTGATTTCACATTCAAATCTGTTTAGGACCAACACTATACCCCAAAGTTTTATGATGTCCTACACCTAGCACACGAGGATTGAAATAAAGAAACTTTTAAGAAGTCAATATAAACTGCGATTAGTCAAAAGAAAAAAAAAAGACTTTGGGTATGTTTGACAATGAGCTTTTAAGAGCTTCAAGCTTTTAAGAAAAAACTCTTACTTAATAAAAAGCTTTGTTTGGTTGAAGAGGCTGGAAGCTTTTAGGTTAGAGAAAAAACTCTACAGTGAAAAGCTACTAGTAGTAGCTTTTAAGAAAAAACTCTACTAGCTACAAGCTTTTAATTAGTAAATGACACAAATATCCATTCTTTTTTAAAAATAAAATAAAAACCTTCTTTACAAGCTTTTAATTATGCCCATTTTGGTCATTTTATACATTTTATTAAAAGCTCTAGTTAAGCTGCCAAACACCAAAATATATTTAAAAAGCTTCCAGCTACCAGCTTCCAGCTACCAGCCTCCAACTAATTTTGCCAAACATACCCTTTACCTATGCCAAGCACAAGAAGGCAAGAGAGAGCCACGGGGTAGAGTGAAATCAAGGATCATGCTCAGATAATGCGATTTGGGATCGTGTGTTTCAATTTTTTCATTAGGGTTCAGGATGCGGTAACTCTGACAACCTTATATACTAAATTACTCTTTTTTGGAGGCCTGACAACCTTACATACTAAATTACTCTTTTTTGGAGGCCTTAGAAATCTTCAACGCCTAAAGCAAGGAATTTTTGGTCCAAGCTTAAGGGTTGTCACATATCTTAGATGACACAATTATCTTTTAAAATTTCGGTTTCAACATTCATGAGTAATTAGTGGGCAATTTGTAAGGGACCCTATTTCCCCACAAGGAGAGGTTCCTCCGAATCTCGCTAGTAAGTTGGGTAGTTTTGTTTCCTATCTTTTCATCCACGAAATGTCCCAATAGCTAGTTCCTACATACTAAGAGGAATTGCACACAAAGGTAATGTGCTACGTACATAGGAGAAGTTGCACATAAAGATAACACACTATAGATATGTACGTAGAATGAAAATTTGCCAAATATAGTGAAAGAAAATAATTTAATAATTTGGTAATTTATAACCCATAGACATAAAAAAGACTAAGTTTAAGGTCTCATATATCAATAACTAGAAAATAATTTAATAATTTGGTAATTTATAATCCATAGACATATGGACATAAAAGTTTTATATGAATGTAAATTTTATAGATGGTGTTGGATCTATGACTAGAATAGGCATTCCCCGGTTTCCACATATACATTTAGAGCATGCGACGTTGTATTGGTCGTATAATCATAGTTGACATTTTTTTGGATGTGTTAGGTGTAGGTAGGTTCCAACTTCCATGATATGTTGTTGTGTAGGTCAATTTGAGATTTTGACATGAGTTGGCCAATAATTAGGCAGTTGAAATTGCTTTTCTAATTTATATACAATATATCTTTGACTTACATTTATTGGGAACTTATTCTACTAAAAACAAACCTCTGATTTCTAAGGGTTGAGAAGTTGTTGTGCACAATCCTTTGCATCCTGTCTAGGAAACTTATAGCTTCGGGAGCCAAAGTATCAAACACAAAGGGTTCGAAAGCATTTTGATTAAGGGTGGTCATGGTCCAAATATTGCAGTTTTTTTAGGTTAAACAGTGAACCAAATCGTCAGTAACGGTTTTTGATTTTTGTAAGCCAAAACCGAACCATCGAACAATTAAACCAAGCCAAACCGTTAGTAACGGTTTGGTTCTGGTTTTATTTCGCGATTTGAGCTCCTTGAGCTTTTATACCATATGTTCATAATAAGATCCAAATATGCATGGGTGGATCTTTATGGTGTAAGTTTATGTGTATTTACACGTATTTCGTCCGAAAATTTTATACGTATTGAGCGACCCCTCCTAATTTAAGGGTCCCGTAACTTTCGGCCCCTCTATATGTTCAAGCTCCGCCACTGCAAATATCTACATATACATCAAAATAAAGATAATTATCGTTGTGGCTACTGTAAAAAGAATATTGGTCAAAATTTCAAGCTCAGTATTAACATTAAAGTATCAAATGGGGTCTCGACTTACTTAGATATGAGAATGTAAAACGGGCTTAATCAATGATTTAATTTATCCTACATATACCTAAAACAATTTTAAGGGGCTGTTTGATTGATTAATGCTGAATCATTAAGATGGTTTGAATGGTTAAGAGGCTCTGAATGGTTAAGAGTTGAATCATTCAGCATCCCTTATTAGCTTAATGGTTCAACACTTAATCATTACATTCAGATGCTGAAAACAAACAGTCTGAATGCTGAATGATTCAGACCTGAATGGTTAAGAGGTTGATTAAGAGGCTACCAAACAGCCCCTAAGTTTAATTATGTCTAACAATACAAGACACACATGTGTGTAATGTGAAATATTTTTAAAAAATTAACATAAGGAATTCTTGAGGTCCGGTCCTGTCCAATTTTATACGGTTAGTTTTTGGTATAAACTGTAAACCAAACTATTCGCTACAGTTTATAATATTGAAGCCTACTAACCCAAAGTTAGGTATAAGAAGTGACCGTTAAACCAAACCATGAACACTCCTAATGTTGATTATGAGGGCAGGGCTTTTTTAGTGCTTTGTCACTTTCTTCGATTCCACCTTTAACATCGCTTGACAAGACATAAAACCATTGTCCCTAAGCCTAACAAGGGGGGAGACACCAGTAAGGTCCACACAGGTATGTTTCCCAATTCCCACCCTCCCAGCCAAATCCTAAAACGCCCGTTGGGCGCAGAGTAGACCTCCCTTTCAGCGGGTCTGTTAGAAAGTTTACGGGGGCCTCTTTTTCGCAGATATCCTTGGCCGCTTAAGCACATCCCACAAGACATCTTGGATCAAGTAATGACGGTATTTGAACCCCGACAACTCCTTGCAGTGAACTGCATGCTCTCCAAACTTATCCAAGCAAGCCTTACGATTGACCGGGCAAGGCTCATTGACCGGAAACAAGAGTTGATAAATTTATTTTCTTCATAATTCATCTTCAGAACCCAAAAACTTGAGTCATTTTCCTGACTCAATCTCAAACACCCCTTCTGTATCCCCAAAATTTATCTGCTACTAAATCAACATCAATCGAGAACCCTAATCTCGCAATCGGACCACGTTGTAAGTATCGGTTCCGGTCAATCCTACAGATTACAAACCCTAATTAATTCTTTTTAGGTTTTGAGATCCTAACACACCTAATTCACATCGCATGGGGAATGTATTTGTAAAGAAACCGAAGATCACTGAAGTTGATCGAGCAATTCTCTCTCTTAAAACACAGAGGCGTAAGCTTGCTCAATATCAGCAACAGGTATTGCAATTGAAATGAATTCTAACATGAATTATTATTCATTATTCAAGTAATAATTGTGGTGTGTTACTTTGATCGATGAACTCATTTTGTTTCAGTGCCTGCATATATGTTACGTCTTTGTCTTGATGTATGTTTCTGAATATTTTGTGTTGAAATATAGGATTTCATAGGTGGATAAATTGCTGAATAGTATTGTTGTAACTTGTAATAAGGTTTGGCTGTTGTGATTGGAGTTGTGAGGACCGAGATCCGGTTCAGTTGTAAACGGAGAACACCTGGTCACTGGTATTAGAGTAAGTATTTATGTGGCAGGATATGTAATAGACTCACTGGCGAAGGTTTGTAGGGGCGGGGAGGGGCGGCCGACCCCCCCGGATTTTCGCGCAGAAGTTCCGATTATATAGTATCCGTATAGAAAATTTTGAAAATATAGGGTTTCGACCCCCCGAAACTGGTTTTCGACCCCCCGAAACTGGTGACTTCCGAACCCCCGGTGACTTCCGACCCCCCGAACCTTCGGGTCAAGCTTCGCCACTGCTTCTCATTTACTGTTCATGCATGATGCACCATCCGGATGATGAATGTCATCGTTCTGTCAGGCACATTACTGCGTGATATAGCCGTTGCGCCCTTTGTGAGTGTACCGCTTTGCAAGATTGCGTGTGCTAACCTGTAGCGTATAATATTCTATGTTACCATTGTACCTACTTACTTAAGCAGTATTTTATTAGTTCCGTGTGCTAAGGTACGTCAGCGGTTACGGTTCTATGGGATCAGGGATGTTAAGGACTTAAGGTTTGTGCGGATGTTATGATTGGTATGGATGACCTCGAGGTTGGTTCAAATGATAAGGTTTGTCTGGATGTTAAGTTTCGTCCTGCTGTTGGGGTCCTCAAGTCTTTATATTGTTTCCTCATCTAAGGATGTATGTGGAGATATACTGTCTTAACGTTGATCACTTGATCATGGCTGGACATACTTACATCATCATGTCCCCAGATGTACTTACACTACTCATGGGCTTGAGGAGTTGTGTCGATTTCTTTTTATGTCGACTTTTGCAACAGATCGCTTTATTTATTTATTTATTTTTTTTTTTTCAAAATTCGAGTATTTGATTTTCCTCATTAGTAGGGTGACTGAAAAGGTGCATCACATTCTGAATTGTCTCTATTTCTCTCTCTCTAAAAGCCACTCTGTCGTCTTTCTTTTCTTCGGGCTCCTGATATCAATTATTTTCTGCTTGCATTGTGTAATCGCCTTTAATGATTTGTAGTCAGCGTGTTTCTTATTCTGGTGTGTTCTTTTCCTCTGCCCCTGTTTTCTTTTTGGTAGCTTTGATTTGGGATTATTCCTCTCTTTCTCTTGTGGTTCTTCTTTATCTTCTAATCTTATCTCTTATACTCTCGATCACCATTTCTACACTTATCACTCTCACTTTGGCTATGGTCAAGTATGATATGTGTACAAATACTTCAAAGGTATCAAGCAAATCCGTCCAATGTTTTTCTCAGAGTATGGAATCAATCTGTCCCTCCATCCGACTGCTCCAAGTCCCTTTGACACTCTCAATCTCTGTCTTGATAACCTGTTGGGCTTTCCTCGAGTCATTTTGATTTTGCAAACCTGTTAGTTCTGTTATTACTTTTCACTGTTTTTGTTGAGGTTTTCATGTGTCTATATACAAGGTTGATTTTTCTCAGCTAGCCACCCTTGGAAGCCTTAAAACAACTCCTTTAGAAGTTGTTTGTCGAGCTTTTGGTGGTACACCTACTGTGCCTTGTTTGGCAGTTCTTCAGGTTGGGTAGGAATGGGGATCGCCGGATCGGTAACAAGTGAAAAGAAGAAAAGTCCCGCCTCGAGCTGTATTCCTGACCTGCCTGAACTCTGAAGAACTGAAAACATAATTTTTCTGGCTGTCGGATGAAGTTTTTTCTTTCCAGAATCCCTGGAGCCCTGGAGGGAAACTGAACATTTTTTGAACAAGCCTCATCCTTCCAATGATGATTTTACAGAAAGCTTTCTGACCTTCTCAAGCAAAATGCTTTACCACTCTGGCCCTATTCTTAGCTTGTACTTATTTTGACGGGCATAAGCCGAAAGTGAGGCAGCTGGTCTTTTTTTAACTTATAATAGGGTATGAGAAGAGTGTAACCAACGTGAGATATTTTAGTTGATTTGTTCCATGCTTGACCGTAATAACCAATTAACATTGATACACTCTCGGAAAATCGTAACTTTGCAACTTGTAAAGATCATCATTGGTTTCTTTTGCCTGCCTTATTTGAAAGAAGGCTGGCTCATACAAAACTATTATTTTTTAAAAGTTCTATAGTATTGTATGTTTGTAACAATATTTTCTGAATTAGGAGTGTTCAAGAATGCCTCCGAAACTTAAATTTTGGGTTTTGGTGCCATCAAATCTAAATGGCCAACCAAAGTTAATGCCATCAATGTAATGTAACACTTTTCTATTTTGGCATGTTATATTCTTAGCTTGATAAAGTAATCGAAGCTGAAAAACAAGCTGCAAAAGACTTGCTTCGTGAAAAGAAGAAAGAAAGGGCATTGTTAGCACTAAAGAAGAAGAAAGTACAAGAAGATTTATTGAAACAAGTTGATGTGTGGCTTCTTAATGTTGACCAGCAAGTAAGCAGTTTACGGTTATCATTTATACAGTTTCATATTAAATTTTGTTTCCGTGTTTTTTTGCAATAAAAGAGTAACTTAAATTGGATCAACTATTTAGTTGGCAGATATTGAACTGACAAGCAAGCAAAAAGCTGTGTTTGAGAGTTTGAAAGCAGGCAATAACGCAATGAAGGCAATTCAAGGTGAAATTAATTTGGATGATGTTCAGAAACTGATGGATGATACAGCTGAAGCCAAAGCATACCAAGATGTGAGTTCTTTTTTACCTTTTTTCTTTTAGTTAAACTGTAAATTTTACAAACATACAAACAAGCAACTAAGCAAGCATAAATGTATAAACCATATATTTTACATGCAAAATGTTGTGAACAACCCTTCATTATCCCCTTAAAGGCTCCAATCCAACTTTTGTAAACTTTGGTTTGTGGTCAGGAAATAAATGCAATATTGGGAGAGAAGTTATCTGCTGAGGATGAGGAGGATATTTTAGCAGAATTTGAAAACCTGGAAGCTCAGGTATGTTTTAATTAAATTTATACTTGTATTTAAATTGTATATAGTTAATTAGTTACTACTCCTGCATAAGAATTGCAAAACGCTGACATGGTTTTTTTGAAGTGCTTTTTATTAAAATTCCAAATGCTATTATTTGTGTTTTAAGTTATTGCTATTTGATGTTACAGATGACAATTCAAGATCTTCCAGAAGCTCCTGTTTCCACACAAGATGAAGAAAAATTGGATCTACCTGATGTACCGACAAAAGCACCTGAGATTGTTGCTGATAAATCTCAACCTGTGAAAACAAAAGGTCTATTTCTCTATTATTTAGATAAATTTTGCATCTACCGTTATAGCTATCATCAAATAAGAAAGTTAAGCAGACTGGCATGGTTCATCATCATCATCATCATACTCAGTTAATCCCACCTATAGCAAATCTAAGGTAGGATCTGAGGCGGGTAAGATGTAGACAGCTTTACCTCTACCCCTAAGAGTAGAGAGGCTGCTTCCAGTGAGACCCCCGGCTCGATGTGGTTTGGTATCAAGCCTTGGACATAAGGCACATAACACTTAGCAATCGGGACAAACCCGATCGGTGCATGTACCCCTTTGTCTTTTGGCTATCCACGCCACCACATGATGCATGATTAACCGTCCGTCGTTTTTAACGTTATTTTCACGAAATTAGTAAAATAACGTTAAAACTAGTGCAACTTTACTTTTGCCCCCCAAGGCCACACATATATACATTATATGTGCACACCGTAAGTGGGGCGTACAGTGCATAATTCAGTGCATAATGTTTCTATATACTCTATCAACCAACAATTCACATTCATTAAAATATTTAAAACATGTATCAAGAAAATTAGTAATTCGAAAATTGTTTGGCTTTAGCAAACACCGCTTTAATTTTTTTTTTATTTTTTTATTTTTTTATTCTTGGTTTATACTTTTGACTTGGATTGAAATTTGACAAAATCGTGTTTTCTGGTAATTCTTGGACAAACAAAACTACAGCTATGGAGGAGCCTCTACCTGCATAAGGTGTTAACAATCACTGTTCGTTAGAATACTTGTGATATGTGACGACATTTGATGCGGTTTATCTGGAATCGTTTTATCGTGATTGTGATCTTCCTGAAGCGACTGGAGGAAATCTGGGTTCTGTAGGCAGATTTTGGTGCACAATCATAACTTTATTTTCAGTTGTGTATTTTAATGGATGCAAGGATTATTGCAATTGTTTGTTTAAAGGTTTGCGTTCAAGTAAATTACTAAATTGTACAGATTGTGTGTTTTAAACATATGTAGCTAAAAGCTAATACTTTATAAACTTTATGAACATAAGCACTTTCTTTTGGAGTAACCAATTATTTGGTCTTGGTGACAGTTAACTTTGTACATGGTATTGGTAAGAGTAAAATATAAAATTTTGAACAGATATGTAACACAAATTTGAGGTAATAATTTATAGAAGCCATATACACAATTTGACTTGGTATATGGATAACACAGTTTTTTAAAGATATTTAATTTATACAACTTCAACGCATTTTGTAAAGCTGTAACTACAGTTTTTACCGAATCACATTGTTTTTGGGTAGTTAATTTGTTGTAAAAATTATAAATCTACTTGATTATAAAAGTTAATACTTTATTTTAGCAACTTGCCATATATTTATTTATTTTAGTCAAGACTAGAGGTGGCAAAATAAAAAAAAACCCAGCCTGGAACCTAGCCTGGTTTTGAACCTGGAACAAATAGTAGCGTTGAAATCGAGTTGAGACCCTAAACCTTTAAACAGTTTTAACCCGGCCAAGCCCGAACCAAACTAATGAAACATGATTCTTTCCCTTTTAATAAATGGGTTAGAAACCAATCCAGTTTCACAAAAACCAGGTTCAACTTTTTTGACCCAACCCTATCCAGTTTTGACCCAAACTGGTTTGGGTCAATAAAATGATTTGTGCACCTTTGGTTTGGCACCAAAAAAAAGTAATAATTAGTATAAATTGAAAGTGTTTAGTTCAAGAGTCAAACTGGTTTTAAGCCCGACCCTAATCGATTTGAGGGGGTGTTTGTTATCCTCTTAATAAACCTCTTAATCATTCAGCACTAAGGGGCTGTTTGGTAGCCTTTTAATCAGCCTCTTAACCATTCAGGTCTGAATCATTCAGCATTCAGACTGTTTGTTTCAGCATCTGAATGGAATGATTAAGTGCTGAACCATTAAGCTAATAAGGGATGCTGAATGATTAAGCTTTTAACCATTCAGAGCCTCTTAACCATTCAGACCATCTTAATAATTCAGCACTTAATCAACCAAACAACCCCTAAGAGTGTTTATTTCAACTAAAAAAAAGCATTTGAATGGTTATATTAAGCTCTTAATCATTCAGCTAATAAGGGGTGCTGAACCATTCAGACTCTCTTAATGATTCAACACTTAATCAGACAGATCCTACCAAACAGCCCCGTAGTATGTTAGACATCCCCCCTTGAAACCGGTTTTCTAATCTGAACTGGTTAGTTAGGGCCAAACGTTTGGGACCATTAGGAATTAACCCGGCCCTGGTTATAACCCAAACCAGTTTCAGCCCAAACTGGATTTTATACACCTCTAATATTATTTATCTATACTATCTTATTAAGGGGGGGAGATGGGTAAGAAGGTAATTTCACCATCATTTTAAGATGACATATAAAAGGTCTCATGCATAAATCTCTAACTTTTACCATTTTCTTCCATCTATGCCCTTATGTACAAGTCACTAATACAAATCAATTGCACCATTCAATACATTTAATTCATGTATTAACTTTTTGTTACCTAGAACCATTGTCAAGTAATAGATTAATTCATGTAACCTTTTTTTAATGAATTAATTTTTTGTTACTAATGGAATTTGAATTATCACCACAAGAAAAGGCTAAGCCTTATTTAACACTTGTAACCAGTAGGCTAAAGGCTCTTTGGTTCATGTGTGTAACTAAATGTTGCAAATAAAAATCAATCACGGATCGGATTGGATAAATGATAGTGTTGAAACAACAAGAATAAGGAATGGAGATGGTATGGATGTCTCTTCGGGTTGGACCTAGCACCTTCCGAGCATGTACCTACACCACGAACAACTCGTTAGAAGGGGTCCAGAGACCGGGGTCTCTGGACCACCCTCCGACGCTCAACATTAGTGATTTATCCCAAGAAGTGTGCATAAAAGTAAATATAAATGAGTAAATGAGGGATACGAAGTATGAGAGGAGGTGGTGGTTGAAACCCGGCGGTTAGCTAGCAGCCGAGGTGATTTCGGGCTGCTTAACTCGATGGCTGAAAGTTGGTTATTAGAACCATGGATATGAAGGCTGCAGATATGGCAGCTCCAGGGCTCCGTTAGGGGAGCTCGCGAGTTCAGCAGGGGAGCTTAACAGCTTTATTGTGTGTAATTATGGAGAGTTCATGAGCTGCTGATGTGATACTTTAGCAGCTCGTAGGCTCCTCTATGGGAGCTGGGCAGATTAGTTAGTGAGAGAATGTTTCTAGAGAGAGAGAGAAAGTGAGTGAGATGTCTTGAGTGGAGACCAAGACAAAATGGGATGGGTTTGAGTGAGGGTGTAACCCTCTATTTATAGAGGGTGAAACCCCAAACCCTAATGGGCTTTGTAGTAATGGGCTGGGCTGGCCCATAAATGTTGGACCCACCTTTATTATTGACCTCCTGGAAGGCAGGTCCTGTGCTAGGGAGCTGAGGAGCCGGTGCAGGTAGCTTCCTTACACTAGCTTCTGGCTTTTCAGCTTCCTGGCCCGAGCCTGATAGCTTCTTAAATATGTTTAAACGTGGGGGTTTGGGTACCCACGTCATCAGCCCCCCAGTCATAAGTAGTCATGACGTAGTCATGGCTGCTTGTGACTTAGTAATCTTATCTCCTTTTTTCCTACCTCTAGAAATTCATAAACTTTGGTGTAAGGTGTTTGCGCCCTATTTGTTTATGAATTTCTTATTTTGGACTTCATAATTTCTGCCTTTTCTTGTAGCTTCTACGTTTCCGGTGTTTCTTGAGAAGCTTAGAAGATGCAAAGCTTTGGACGTCTTGGAAGTCCTTAGATCTTCTAGTATTGAAGATTATTTTGTAGCTTATGAGCTTTGAAACATCTTTATTGTTTTTGAAGCTTCCAAGCTTCCGGTTTTCGCTTAGCTTTCTTTTAGGCGACTTGCTTGAATTTGACTTGTCGTGATTGGACGACTGAGCAAGGGAGATCCAAGACACTAGGGACAGCTTGTTAGGTAGTTACAATCTTACCCTTAGAGGAGACGACAAGCATTTCTTGCTCATTTATAGAAGAAGTTTCTATCTCATGGGGATCGTTCATGTAACATTGACATGTTGCAAAATTTCTTGGTGATAAGCTTGTAGGTGTGAAGAACTAGGAGATGTTCATCAACGTGGTTGGGAGACTCTACCTTCCTTATCGAAGAGGGTCCAAAAGTCCATGAATGAATGGAATCATCTTGTTGATGGACTTATCATAGACAAGCAGTGGTTGTGAACATATGTGGTAGCATGCTAGTACACGCCTTTTTAATTTGTAGAGTTCTTAGCCTTGAGGTTCATGGTAAGCTATATCACCGTAAACATCTTAGTCACGTGTCCCAAATGGGTAAGAGCTCATAGATATTTGTTTGTCAAATGGCGTAGCTTACTTTCCCAAAGTCTTTGGGTTTTTGAAGCATTTGATAAACTTTTTCTACGATACGATTGATGAATTCAAGCAAGTAGAAGCCAACAATGTAAAAGAATGAGCTTATCGTGTGTGTATGGCACACCGTGTTGGTGATTTTGCAATAGACAAGTAGTGGCTTTGATCTTGGTATTTATCGTGTCACTACGTGTCTCTTTTTCTTATACATGTATACTAGGCTTATCATCACTTTGTCGGGGTTTGCGGTAAGTTATACCAACGCGAGCGTCATATGTGCTTTCCCGGATATTCTTTGGTGCCTGATGGTAGCTAATAGCTTCATTCCATGAGCTCATCGCTTCCATCCATTAGGTGTAGCAGCTTACCAGCTTGAGACTTTCTAAGTGTTGTGGTAAGCTCGTTTTATAATAGATGTGATGGAGCAAGGCAGATATGAGCAAACATGGCAAAAGAATGAGCCTTTTGTGTACCAATGTTGTAGATTGATAAACTTTTTCCGTAACAAAGTGGGCTTATTTGATGCGGAAGTAAGCTTCTCACACTTGGAGGTTATCCTATTACGGGATTTTTGGTATATGACACTGAACTTCTTTGGTATGAACGTGAATGCATATGTTGGTGAGTTTCTCACGCTAACAAGTGAGCTTCTTTCGTATAAAGGCGAGTTTATAGGTGTACGCTATTGAGCTTCCTTTGCATGGATGTGAGCTTGTAGCGCAATTTAGTGAACTTCCTTTACACAAAGATGAGCTTCTTGCGAAAGCTATTTTCTTCCTATATCCATGTAAGAGGCTTCTCTTTATCAAAATGTGAGACTAAGCCTCTTTTTATATTTCTTTTTCAACTGTATGGTACTTCTAAATGTGTAGACAGTCTTGTTCTCTTAGAAGCTTATTTCCAGTTGTAGTTGCGTATCATAAGAAGGTTGAACCTTGTTTGAGCAAGGTATTGCTCGTTGAACTTGTCCATGCCTTAATGACGCCTTTGTTGGCAAGGATGCTTCCCTACTATTATGGTTGAGAGCACTCCTAAGCCGATATAGCAGGCTAATTTTGATGATGAATTTGTTGCTCTTCTAGTGAGCTAATGCATTATGATTTCTGAAGACCTTGTCATGTAATCTTATGTAAGCTATGCATGAGTTTTGCTATGCAAATGCCTTTATAATCTTGTTATGGTTTGATGCTTTGCTTTCTGACTATATGACCAAGGAACTTCCCTTCCCTTCCTCAATGGGAATGCTCCCCCTCTAGGGGTGATGCTTTATTTAAGTTTAATGTTTGGTTGTCTTAGATATGTTACTTGTCGTTTATAGTGTTTGCAATGTCTTTAACCTTTTGCCATGAGGTGGATGCTGCAGTCACCCATCCCAGGCTACTAAGCTAGAGAACCGATGCAATGCTTATCCTATCAGCTTGTTGGTAACCTTTCTCAATGGTTACCTATATGAAATGTTCGTTTTGATCCCAGGCTACTAGGCTAGAGAACCGACGCAATGCTTATCATATCAGCTTGCTTGTAACCTGTTATGAACATGTATGAGCTGTCTTGGTGTGAGGAGCTCACCCTCTTTCATGGGTTTAGGTATTCCATCTAAAGGACTTGTCCCATGGAGTTGTGGATTGTATTAGGAACTCACCCTGTACACAGGAAGGTCATTATCCTTGTTACCTGTTGAGCAGTTGTGGCCTAGGAGCTCATCCCCGTTTCATGGGTAGGTATAGCGCCGGATCCCATGGAGCCTTGTTAGGAGGGGCTCACCCTTTGATAAGATAAGTGACAAGTGGTTGTGGTTGCACGAAAGAGTTTCCTTTGTTCCGTTAGCTTGCAGCTTAGAAACTACATTGTCTAGACAACGCTTTTGGATTTATTGATAGAATATCAAGATGTTATAGTAACCGAGGTTGCCTTAGGGTAGGCTATATCATGGATTTCGTATGCATGTTGTGGTATTTGACCAACTTTCATGGATCAATGTCATGTGGAGTATGTCTTTGAAGAGCATATCCTTGTTAGTTTTTTCCATGAGTTGGGGTAATGCAATAATACATGCATATTAATACTATGCACTTAAAATAATGTGGATTTTTTATATGATAAGCTTCCCTCTAAAGTTCCCCTCTTTGTGTTCACCATATGTCAAAGAGACGAAATGTCATGAGGAAATGTTAGGGAGATTCTTTTGTAGTTCCATAAGTCTTTTTATGTAAGAATAATAGCCTCTTGAGTAAGAAGGTTTTCTTCTTGCGTAAGAAGGGCAGCTTCTTTACGTAAGAATGGCAGCTTCTTGTGTAAGAAGGGCAGCTTCTTAGGTAAGAATAGCAGCTTCTTATGTAAAAATGTTAACTTCCTATGTTAGAATGGAAGCTACTTGGTTAAGAATGGACAGCTCCTTGTATGAGAAGGTTAGCTTCCTTATGGAAGCTTTCTATGTAAGGATATTAGCTTGTCATGTAAGAAGGTAGTCTTCTTTGTTGACGATAGTAAGCTTCGTATGTGCTAAGACAATTGCCTTCTAGGATATGATGGTTAGTTTTCTTGGTTTTAGACGATACTTGAAGAGCTTCATGCAAGGTCAGGGAACTTTACACTCGAACCCGTGATCAACTTTTGAAGGAGACAAAGATATCTCATAATATTTTGGACGATGTTTATGTGTAAGTTTGGTGACATTCGAGATACTCTTACGCCTTCAACCACATTGTTTAGAATAGAGTATATGGTGATCTTTGATTGACCTTTCGTATGAGTTGATTCAATAGAGAAGGTAGTAAAAATAAGCTTTTCCATAATTTAGTAAAATTCTCTTAATCATCGGACACTTTAAAGCGCACGAGGTAGAGGCCGAGCTTGTTTAATGGCATGGCGCATCAGCGTGGTGTTTGGTTGAAGGAGAGTTAGTAAGTAAAAGTTCAAGGATAGATGTTCACCTACCTCATGGGTGGTGAAGTCTTATGGCTTCGAGTGTTGAGGTTTTGGGACTCCTTGAACAATTCTTTAGCAAGGTGCTACCATATGGCAAAAATATCTCCTAACCAACGCTTTTTGATGCTATGGCGGGCTACCTCTTTCATGTTGCTTCCTTGCTATAGTGAACAATTTCTGGAAGGCTACCGTCACGCTTCCTATTGGCAACTTCTATATTCTTATGAGCAGCTTCTATGCTCCTGACAGCTGGTTGCTGCCGTAGGGCAGGTGCTAATAAGGATTCACCCAACTCTATTATTTTGTGGTAATTTGTCGCGTACATGATTACTAGAAGTTGTTTGCCACGATCCTTGGTGTCACCAAGTTGCATCGTTGCATTGGCAATTTGCTTGCGTGCTTCTTAGGTAGGCACGAGTAGCAATGCTCCCTTGTTTGGTCATTTGTTGTGTTGCCCTAACCATTGCTTGAAGCTTCTTTGTTTGTTTTAGTAAGCCATTTGTTGTTCCACAAGTAGCTTTAATATTTCTTGTGGGTTATTATGTTTCTAAGCCTCGTAGGCTTTGCGAGTATTAACCATCTATCGGAGATTGCACGCTTGATAGGATTAGTTTAGGCATATGGGCTCGTCTTTTATAGAACCTTCTTTTTATAAGGTTCCCTTAACGAGGTGTTTAAACTTTTCCATACATCGGCTAAGTGTTATTCTCTTGCAGTGTCGACAAAATGTATGGAGGTTTTGGCAGGTTGCTTCGATGATTGAGCAAGCTGCTTTAGTTAACCTTGATCTTGCCGATTTTGTTTATGCCTGGTTCTTTGTAGATAATCATGTGCAAGGTAAGTATTGTTATATCTTTTATATAAGCGGAGTCACCTGGACAGGAGCAATTGAAAGGACGATGTGTTGTTTTTTAGCTTGCTTGATAGGTTCTTTGTTGCTTAGCTGCAATAAACAACGTTCCTCCGACAGAGAAGCATGTGCCTTATTCAGACCATGATTTTGTTCGATGCTTCTTTATTCCTACCGATGATGTCACATGTGTAGCAATGTGCTTGTGACCATTTTAGCTTTTAGGGCAGGAGCCTTGACATGTGTAGCTAATCGACATCTCTTACTTTTTAGTTCCTCGCCTTTTCGGTTTCTAAACTTCTTAATTTGTTCAAAATTAGGTACCCGTACCATCAGCCCCCAGTCATGACGTAGTCATGGGTGCTTATGACTTGGTATCTAACCATTCGATTTTGAACTTCTCACTTATGAGCTTCCTAAGCCTCTAGACATGTCAAGCTTTCGGGATTCAAAGATCCGTATATATGAAGCTTTAAACTAGGTATTTGAGGAAGTTTATTCTTATTTCAAGTAAGCTATTGCTTTGGAACCGAATAAATGTTTCTTTGAACAAGTAACATTTGTCTATTGTTCGACATTGGATGCTTTTGCGAACATGTTTAGGCGGTTAACTTCTTTATGTGCCATGTCATTTGTGAGTATTTTGTGCAAGCTAAAGTTTTTTATCCTATGAGAAAGATAGGACGAAGAGGTGAGCTTATTTAAATGAGGTGACTCGCTTGGATTTTTATGGCTTTGAGCCAATGGTCATCCTTGTGGGATGTAATTT
Source organism: Ambrosia trifida (assembly GCA_028751855.1). Classification (NCBI taxonomy): domain Eukaryota; kingdom Viridiplantae; phylum Streptophyta; class Magnoliopsida; order Asterales; family Asteraceae; genus Ambrosia; species Ambrosia trifida. Next base: position 15,738,757 of record CM054131.1, read on the forward strand.
TTATACGGTTGCCTCACTTGTGCCTCATGATACCATGGGCATGTTACTTGATAAGGCTAGTTGAGTAGGGATTTTGTGAAGGCGTAGGAGGCTTAGTAGCTTCCGCACTTCTTGGCTTTACGAGTTGCCACATTTTTTGATTTGTGTTATGGAGGTCACAAAAACTTTTTAATGATGCATTTGTGAGCTTCTCTAGTCACCATAGGTGAGGTCATGCAAAGCTCATTTTGTTCCCATAGGGTGGCTTCACTTTCTATCTAGGAGAGCAGCTCATCTTTGCAAAGCATTGAATTGGTGTTAAGTGGAGCAAGTATACAAGGTTATGTTTTATGCTCTCCATAGTGAGTGGGTCAAGTCTTCATAATATTTAGCAACCTTTTTGATATGAGGAGGCATCTTTCTTCTTTTCCAAGTTGTTAGTCTTTTTAAGGAAGGTGTTGAGCCTGCCCTAAGCGATGTGCTCGTTCCCTTAAACGACTTTGGTGTACGGATAAGATGTTAATTTTCTAAGGATGATTCGTCCTAGCGTTCGTCAATACTTATAAAACCTCGGATTGATTCATATGGTGAAGTATAGCTGAGCTGCCAAGCTGTTAGCTTCTTTACCTCAGCTGGAGGCTATGTAGCGTATGACATATGAGCTAATTTCCGTGGCTTTTGACATGTTTGTTTTTTGTGTCTTCCAATATATCATATATAACTGTTTAAAGACAAGCGTGGCCTTAGGAAGCAAATATCTTAGAGGTACTCAAGGCACCATATTTATATGTGTTTTCTTTCCAAGGGTTACTTGGGTGTATGTATTGTGTTGTTTGCTTTAGGCTACCTACTTATAGCTTGTGTAGATCTGACTTTTGTCTTTTCGATGTAAAAGCTAAAGCATATTATATGACATAGGTGCGAGTTTGTAGTTGCGAGCTTCTAGCTTGTGGCCATGAGCTTGTAGCTTCTAGCCTTGGGCTTCGAGCTTCAAATTTCTAACTTCGAGCTTTAGGCTTCGATCTATGGGATCCAAGCTTTAGGTTTGTAGCATGCGAGTTGCAGCTTATAAGCTTGTAGCTCCCGGGCTGTAGCTCATGAGTTTACTTATAGAGTTGTCTGCAGCTGCCGTATGGCAGCTGGTATGAGTAGTGTACTTTTTCTGATAGCTATAAGGCTAAATAGGTGTCTATAGCTGTCATATAGCAGCTGACGCACTGACATGCGTAGTTGTCTACAGCTGTCCTGTAGCAGCTGACCTACTGACATGAATAGTTATCCACAGCTTTCTTGTAGCATCTGATGTACTCTCTGACGCGAATAGTTGTTTAGGCTGATAAAGCTGAATGGTGGTCTGTAGCTGTCATATAGCAGCTGACGCACTGACATGCGCAGTTGTCTACAGCTGTCCTGTAGCAGCTGACCTACTGACATGAATAGTTATCCACAGCTGTCCTGTAGCAGCTGATGTACTCTCTGACGTGAATAGTTGTTTAGGCTGATAAAGCTGAATGGTGGTCTGTAGCTGCCCTACGGGAGCCAGCCTGCTTTACCGGACCTGACTAGCTGATAAAGTGTGTTTTTATTCTTTTTATTTATTTATTATTATTTTATAAGTGAAGTTAATGGTTAGCTTACAAGTGCATGGGTTTTTTACACGCCATGGTTACACTCATAAGTCCGTTCACTTTTACTAAGAATTTTGGGTCAAATATAGGTTAGGCTAAAAGTTGAAACGAGATGTAATGTTAGTATAATTCAAGACTTTGTTTAACAACATTTAGAACAATTGATTATTTCTTGAGAAGCTCGTTTCAGCGATATGAGAAGTAAAATATTTTTACACTTTACCTTGCTTAAGCTAGTAGGAGTTTTTTGGAGCTTGTGCCTAATGTTAGTGTCGAGAGAGCGACCATGTGCTTGTATCGCATGTGCACATGAAGTGAAGTGAAGAGCTATAAATGAATGTTGAGTACACAAAGATGTAAAGTGAGCTTATATAGAGGAAGATTTCTAGCCCAGAGAGCTTCCCTAGGGGAGCATGACCCCGTTTAGTATATTAAGATGTAACATGAGCTCACGCAGGGGAGGACTTCTAGTTCAGGGAGCTTCCATGGGGGAGCTTGCCTTCCATACCTGCTAAGCGTTGACCCTCTTTTTGTGCACGTTTAGCACATTAAGATGTAACAGAGGCTGCCATAAGGGAAGGCTTCCCGCTTATGGTGCTTCCTTATGGGAGCAATTGCTTCCTTCTGGGAGCAGGTGCTTCCTTATGGGAGCGAGTGCTGACCTCCCTTTCTATATGTCAGCATGTGTTTTTGCCATTTTGGTGAAAGATACCACTTTTTATGCTTTTGAGGTCTGATTTGCTTTTGACTAAGCACCTTTGTGGATTAGTGTGTAAGAAAGTCTGACTTTTGACTTTTCTTACTTTTTTACTGTTCACCACTGTAGCAGGGCTGCTATATGGCAGCCTGGAGCTTCCTGGCTGCCCTATTTATAGTTTAAATAGGCTACCCAGCTCCGATTTATGTGATCTCCTCTTTTTTTTTTTTTTTTTTTTTTTTACTCGTGGATCAGTTGTGGGATTCTTGCATCCACGTCGTGAATTATAGTGTTGATAACATCACTTACAATGGAGCTGCGGTATGGCAGCCTGCAGCATGAGTTGTACAAGATGCAATACGTGTTGTACTAGAGACTTTAATGTTGGATAAAGTTTTTTCCTGCCTCTATCCTCTTTTGTGCTTTATTGTCACACACTTTTATGTGTGCTAAAAGACAAAAATGAGATAGTCAAACCTTGGGACAAGTGTGTACACATCTTCCTATAGAATTATTCTTTAAAGAATATATTTTGATATGTTTCCTTCTTTTTTCATCAGATTCTTTGTGAGGATAATATTTCATAATGTAATATCCTCTTTGAATGACTTTTTTGATGACACCACATAAAGTGGGGTTGAGTATTGTGTACACAAAATCTTTCATTTCTTTAATTTTTTTGACCATATTTGAACTAAGTGTAAACATGTGTTCAAAAGGTTGTAATTTTTCATCAAGAATATGAGTAGATTTTCAGGTTTGATGTTTTTATCAAAGAAGTTACATGTAGCAACCGAATTGCAAGTGTATGGAACGCGGTCACCGGCGTTTTGAACGTGGAGCAAAAAACGCAAACATGTGTAGGAGGTGTAGGAGTGATTTTTCCAGTAAGAACATCCTCTCCATCCTTAAAAATAAAGAACTTAGGAACATTTGGGGCTAAACCGCAAAGAGTTTCATGTTCTAAGCGCGATAACCCCACGGTGGGCGCCACTTGTTGAAACAACAAGAATAAGGAATGGAGATGGTATGGATGTCTCTTCGGGTTGGACCTAGCACCTTCCGAGCATGTACCTACACCACGAACAACTCGTTAGAAGGGGTCCAGAGACCGGGGTCTCTGGACCACCCTCCGACGCTCAACATTAGTGATTTATCCCAAGAAGTGTGCATAAAAGTAAATATAAATGAGTAAATGAGGGATACGAAGTATGAGAGGAGGTGGTGGTTGAAACCCGGCGGTTAGCTAGCAGCCGAGGTGATTTCGGGCTGCTTAACTCGATGGCTGAAAGTTGGTTATTAGAACCATGGATATGAAGGCTGCAGATATGGCAGCTCCAGGGCTCCGTTAGGGGAGCTCGCGAGTTCAGCAGGGGAGCTTAACAGCTTTATTGTGTGTAATTATGGAGAGTTCATGAGCTGCTGATGTGATACTTTAGCAGCTCGTAGGCTCCTCTATGGGAGCTGGGCAGATTAGTTAGTGAGAGAATGTTTCTAGAGAGAGAGAGAAAGTGAGTGAGATGTCTTGAGTGGAGACCAAGACAAAATGGGATGGGTTTGAGTGAGGGTGTAACCCTCTATTTATAGAGGGTGAAACCCCAAACCCTAATGGGCTTTGTAGTAATGGGCTGGGCTGGCCCATAAATGTTGGACCCACCTTTATTATTGACCTCCTGGAAGGCAGGTCCTGTGCTAGGGAGCTGAGGAGCCGGTGCAGGTAGCTTCCTTACACTAGCTTCTGGCTTTTCAGCTTCCTGACCCGAGCCTGATAGCTTCTTAAATATGTTTAAACGTGGGGGTTTGGGTACCCACGTCATCAGATAGTATGGTGTATAAAGTTTTGGCAATTTAAAATGTGAATAAAAATACATACCCGCAGTAACGCGCGGGCATTCCACTAGTATTTATTATTAGTTGGTTTGGGCTTTGTGGATGTGGGAATAGCCCAATAAGCCTCGCTACACACCACACGCCCTCCACTTCCTACTTTTTTTAGGTAAGAACAGATCAAAAAGACGAAGTGCAAACAATGGCGTCGGCTTTGCGAACAGCAATCCTAGGGCACCTACGAGTCCCCGTTGTAGCCAACGGATCCAAGCTCCTGACTCCTCTATGGACCACTTCCATTCGATCTATGTCATCTCACGATGACCATCTCGAGAAGACTCAAGTCATTGACAGAATCATCGACATCGTCAAGAGCTTCCCTAAAGTCGATCCTTCCAAGGTATTATTATTACTTACTCCTTACACTTCTCAGATTCAACTTTTAGTTATTTGATGTTTAAGTCTGTTTATTTTTAGTTTGACCTAGTTTAATTAGATCGTGGAGATGATAAATGTTTCGTTGACGTTCTTTCAGTTAATGATATGCTGTGATTGTTATTATAAAATGTGTTATTGTTTGCCTGGATTTAGATGATAACGAGGACTGTCGGTTACTGAACTAAATCTGGTATGGTTAGTTAAAAACTTGTTGTAAGGTGTGTTTGGATAAGTTCTAGGGCTTATATATAACAGCTTATGAGCTTGGTTTAGTAACTGATTTAAAAATGTATATTATCTATATGGCTCAGTGTTGCAAAAGGCGATAGGCGCTAGGCGGGCGGTGAGGTCCGGCCTAGGGACTAGTCGGGACTAGGCGAAAATTAGGCGTTTTGGTATTCTATACGTATTATATATATATATATATATATATATATATATATACACACAAATTTAGGGGTTTTTTGAAAATATGTTAAGATATATACACATAATACTAAGAAATACCTAGAAATTTAAAAAAAAATAAAAAAACCACCGCCTAGGCCCGCCTAATGGCCAAAACGCCTAGGAAGCCGCCTAGGTCAAAATTAGACTAAATATGTCCGCCTAGGCCGCTTTTTACAACAGTGATATGGCTATATGTTTATTTAGATTAAGAGAAGTGACAAGTAGACGGTTCTCTACTATGTTATTCCAAGTATTTTTATGCTCATCTTCATGATGTCGATCTGTATCTTGATGCGCCTCAGGCAGACTTTTTAAAACCAAGGTTGTATTATGTGGTAATTGGACGGATGAGATTTTGTTTTCATGGCTTATTATTTTATTTGGATACAAATATACTTTGAAATGACAATAAAACTGAGTTGCAAACTCAACATCAGAACATTAGGTTTAGCCATTTCTACATAATTTCAGTCGTTACATATATGATTATTTGTATAATTTATTCTGTTTTTTACTTTTCTTGCACAAATAGCATGATACAAGGTGTTGAACAATGAGAAAATCTAGCTTAAGTGCTCATGCTATATGCAATGCAATCGTACTTTCACTTATTAGGTTATACAAGGTGTCAACAAATGGGATACTTATGAGTTTCAACTTTCAACTCAACAATTCAAATTCAAAGTTTAAAAGAACGGAATCGAGCCTCGAGGCGTTTTCCCTTCGCCTCACGAGGCGTAAGCCTCGAGGCACGATTAAAAAATAAATATAAGAATTATATATCGCATAAAAAACAAAATAATTGACAAAGAAAGTCTAAAACATCAAAAACACACATAAAAAATAAAATAATTGACATAGAAAGTCCAAAACATCAAAATCACATATAAAAAACACACGCAGCCCCATGAGGCGCACCTGAGGCGCACGTTTTCTTAACGTCTCAGCCATTCGAGGCGTACGTACAAAATAACCTCATGAGGCGCTACCTCAGAGACGTTTTCTCAGCGCCTCGCCTCAAGGCTCACATCAAGGCGCACGCCTCACCCGTTTTTTTAAACCATGTTCAAATTGTTTCAGAATTTCTGGATTGTGAGATGGAAATAGAATCAAGATTTTGTTAATTCTTTCGGAAGTAATGGGATGTTGTATTATGTCATGTGATAATGGGACCAATGTGAGTTTGTTGTCAGGTCTTACTATTCCATTGAGATACAATGATATACAACGAAATGACAATAACTCAATATCAGAACCTTAGGTGTGGCCAAATTCTTGTTTAGCTTTTTAACTTTGATACTTTGATGATATCTGAACTGGTAATCGTGATTGGTGAGAACGAATCTTGTCTTAATTTCAGTTATGTATGATAATTTATATATTTCTGTTTTTCTTGCAAAAATAGTTTGATACGAGGTTTTGACAAATGGGAAAATCTGGGTTAAGTGCTCATGCTATTTGTAATGTTTTGAAACTTTTGCGTATTCCGAGAATACTCTTATCTATGATTGCCTTATGTATAGGAAACCTATCAAATTTTCTATTATATTGCAAGTTATTTAGATCAAACGGCGTTAAAAGGGTAAACAGCATAAAGTTAAATTTTACATTGATGGTTATTTAGATGATGTTCATCTATAATTTGGCATTGAAATTCTAAAAAACTGATTATGAGTATCTATGAACATTGATAATCAAGTCATTAGAAGCTAAATAGACCCTGAAGTCTAAACCTTCAAATTGTAACATGTGCAGGTGACTCCTGAAGTCCATTTCCAGAAGGATTTGGGGCTGGACAGCTTAGATAATGTGGAGATAATAATGGCCATCGAAGAGGAGTTTAAGCTGGAGATTCCTGACAAAGAAGCTGATAAGATCGACTCATGTGCGCTTGCAATTGAGTATGTATATAATCATCCGTTGGCTAGCTAAAACGTCATAAAGATTTCAGCATTTGATCTGTTTTTGGGTTTCACTTTGTGTTGTGATGCTTGCTTTTGCTGTATAAGTTGAAGTCAACCTTAATTTGACCCGGAAAATAATTAGAAGCATTTGGGACTTCATCATCATACTTGCATGTTTGTTGACTGAAATATGCATGACCATAATTCCTTATATCATGTTTCGTATTTTTTTGTTGCGTATCTCCAGAGTCTATATGTGGGTTGTGGATTTTCCTTTGGTTGTTTGGGTTGGAGTCTATTAGGTTTTGTGGTTCAGGGTGGTATGTTTTGTTTTGGGTTTCGGTCGTTTCTGTTTTTTTCTTGTTAGCTGGGGTTTCACTTTATTAAAAGTTTGGCCTTTCGAAAAAAGCTTAATGTCATTGGCCGTGCGACGTTCTTGAATCAGTAAAGACCGGTCACGCTGTCCAATTTCTGAGGTTAATTTATTTCTTCCTGCCAAACTCATTTGCGGAGTGATCCAACTGCTGAGCAGCAGGCGTTGAGAAGTATATGACCTTTTCTATACATAGCTTGCCTTGATCATTAGACTTGCATAAAAGATAAGTCTTAAGTAAATAGAAACTCACACGTTTCTTGTAATGCTGTGCGTGTGGCTTGCGGTGAGCACCGCTGTCAGCCTCCGACGTGACTCTCAAGTAACCCAGTCACGCCAGGCTAGTGTGGTTGGGGGTGAGCACCGATGCGATCACTACCTACAAATCCAACACAAATAGCTTTCTTCGCGCCGTGAGCCTACTCATGTTGGCTTGCTCACGTTGGGTTAGCGTGAGACTGTTGTGGCTGCTCGCGTCTGGTCGCTCGCGTGTCCACAACACAGCATAATAGGCAAGAAGTATTTTTCATTTTGATTGTGACATAAATTGCTTGAAGTAATTAGGGTTTACAGTCCTTAAAAGGTTCTTGTTTTCAAGTTCTCTTAATCTAACAAAATCTTTCTATTAGTGAGACGCAAGAACTTCTTGTATCAAAAGCTTAAGCTCTATTAAGTTTTGTGTCGCATGATAAAATTTATTTAGAAAATGTAAACTAAGGGCTCAATGGGTGCTTCTAGAATGTTTATTTCACTTAACTGATTTTAACCAATTATGCACTGTCACATCACTTCACTGAAACACTTTTTTAAAGGCAGCACTTAACTGATTCCTTTCACTGAAATCTTTATATTTTATTAATTTTTTTAAAGAAACATTAATTAAACATATTATTAAACTAAAAAAAATAAACTTACATAAAAAAGCATAAAATAACATCAATCCATGGCATCAAACCATTATTTAAAAACATAAATAAATAGTAGAAACACGACTATATTATAAAACGCCCTCTCATAGCTCTCCAAACTTCGACCCTCGGGTAGTTATCATTGTGTATGTTTCGGTATTGGTTACGGGCTTCTTCAATCAATTCATCTTCGTTTAAACCCGGATTGTCGTCCATCGCATTAACGAATAACTGTGAAAAATACTGCGGCGTAATTCGACTTTAAAGATACAAACTTTCCATATATCGCGTCCGTTGAACGATTGTTTTCACCCATTTGTTCATTGAATCTTGTGACAACCGCTTTCTAAAAACTTTGCGTTCGCTCGGGTCCTTGCTCTTGAATAGCAATATAGCTATTCACCAAGGCGATTTCGTCCTCCAAGTTCCAGATTGGTTGTCGCACACGGTTTAGCGGGGGTGGGATTGGATTTGGATTTGGGTTTTGGTTTGCCATTTGTGATCAACTTGAAGATGGAAAATTGATAATATTTTGATCAACGGTTTAGTGGGGGGGGGGGGGGGGGGGGATTGGATTTGGATTTGGTTTTATATTAAATTAACGGTCAAAAAATTGTTACCGTTTTACATTAAATTCATTCAAACGGTCAAAAAAAGTAATAAAATAAGTACTAAAAGACCGTTGCAATTATTATTAATGGTTACCAGCCCGTTAACTAGAATCAGAAAACGGTTCACGGGACCCCTACCAGCACGGATGGCGGCGGTGTTACCATGCTGGTAGTGGGGTACCCGTACCCAATTCTGGTAGCGCCCCGTCCACCCTAAATTGTTTTTTAATTTTCTTTTAAACTCATTCATGGCATCGTTAGGATTTACAAAGCTATACCTATTTATGGGCTGTTCGTTATTGGTTCCCAAAATATCAATATGTAATGAAAATTAGGAAATGGATGGTTGCGTATGGGATAATGCAATGACCACATCTTAACTGAACACATGTGAAATGATATCACAAAGCCAGACAAATATTTTCAAGTTTCCAAATTAAGATTAACTTCCGTCAATTTAAAAAAGTACTTCGTAAAATAACCAAATATTAGTTTTAACCTTATAAAATGCATGTAGATTTAGAAATATCTAATTAGTTCAGTTTAATAAGTGATGACTAATTTAGTGGTGACATTGTTTCCCCAAAAAATGTAACCCTAGCAAAAACAAAGGAACTGCCCCAAACAACCACCAACCAAGATTACATCAAATCAAATTTACACCATTATAACCAAACTATAGATATGTTATTGATATATTCTTGTACAACAAAAACCCAAGAGACTTGATATATCTTCTATGATATCTCTAATTTTGATCTCCTTGTTTGAAAAAAGTTTCGCATTCCTTGCTTTCCATATCCTTCAAGATGCAATGATCACAATACCTTGACATGCATCCTTATCTATCGTCCCCAACCCCAAGAACTTATGAAATTTCAACAAATCTCTAACTGAAAAAGCATAAATGTGCAGAACTTGACACTATCCACTGGCCACTGCCATATGATTAGGACTAACTAAAATATAACAATCGACATGTATGGTATGACACATAAAGTTATTACTTTTTGGTTCCTTTAATGGTATTTTGGTTTTATGTATATACATTAAAATAGTGGACAATAAGAGGGTGTTGGGATTGAGTTTGGAAATGCAAAAGTACTTTTGGTCAAAAGTGCGTATTGGCTTATGACTTTTTGAAAAGGAGTTTTAAAAAAAGTGTTTGGATTAGCTTTTCAGATGAGAAACGTCAAAAAGTCAATAAATTGTTGTTTTTTTAATTGTTTTGCTTAACTTATTGTGAATATTGGTTGTATGAGTGGTAAATTTGTAATTTTTTTCCAAAAGTCAAAAGCCAAAAGCCAAAAGCCAAAAACCAGGATTTCTAACTTTTCAAAAAACAACTTTTCCACCATTAAAAGCCAAAAGCCAAAAGTCAAAACAGAAAGTGCTTTTGGGTTGCACAAACAACTTATTGGCTTTTTGGAAAAGCCAATAAGTCAATAAGTTGTTTTGAAACTCAATCCCAAACACCCTCTAACATGTTTAGATTTTCTATATTTTTGTAATGACAAGATAAAAAAGGACCTTATAAACCAAAATAACAACCAACATTTTCAAACAGAGAATTTGAAGTAATGGGATATGCATTCGTTTTAATAATTTGAAGATGCACAAGTTATAATATACGGAAGTAAACAATTATAATATTTAAAAAAAATGAAACTCAAAAACCATGAATTTATTCAAATAACAATCTTTTCAGAAGCGAACTTTACATGATTTTTCCATGATCTTGTATAGTATATATATATTTTTTCTTTATATTTAGTTATTACCAACTCGAAGGATATGTATGATAGAAAGCCCTATACCACACAATTCTAAAGTCGCATTATTTCTTTTGGTTAAAGGCGAAACAACGTTACGATTCTCGTTGAACCCATTTTCGCAAGTGTTAGCTGCATCCATAACCGAGCTTATAAGTAAATTCGCCTCGTCATAGTGCTTTGACTTGTAGTTTTTTAAAGCATGTTTGATATTATTGACCGCGTTGGAGTAAAGCTCAAAACAATCATCCAAAAGCATCTTTAGAGACGAGCTACTCGTCTTTTTCAATAAGTTTTTTATGTAGGACCTTGTGTTGGTCACATTATGGTGTGTTAGTCGTAGTGAGATTTTTCCAAGGCCTCTAACGTCAGCGTGGCGGCTTCCTGAGACGGCTTCAAGAGAGTTGGTGCAAAATTGGTAGTTCACTGTTGGATCTTGTTGAGAGCAAGCTTTGCAAGTGCCATAAATTAGTGTTTGTGCATGGATTGAAAGAAATAGGAGGGTGAAGAGGAAGAATAGAAGAGAGCAAGAAGGAGAAAACATGTTTTTTTTTTATGACAAATGCTTCTTGGACTTTTCAAGAAATGAGTTTGTTTAAGTAGGAGAAAAAAAGGGTGTGTTTTGGTCGTTCACCCAATTTCTCACTTTTTTATGGCAAATGCTTCTTGGATTTCAAGAAATTGATATTCATGTGATGCCTTTAATTAGGGTTGGTAATTTCATTAAAACACGACAAGACCTGTTTAATAATTAGTACACTGTAATTTTATACTTTTTTTTATAACAATTGTATTTGGAGGGTAGTTATACATCATATCTCCTCCTTAATACATAAAACATAGACCACATAATAACATAATCTTGCACGTTAGCAGGATGACCATCTATGTCACAATAAAAGCATATAGAACGTGGTGATGTGAATGAGATTTGTAGCCCAACATGTAAGAGAGGAGGGAAATAGGTTTGATGGACGTGGCGAGGAGAGGGAGGATGAGATACGTTCACACAGATGACATTAGGTGGGATGTGACTTGTGAGAGGAAGAGCTGAGAGAGGCGTATCTGTGAGGAGAGGAAGGAGAGAAGCTAGACATGCGGACTTTGAGGAGAGAGGGTGGCAGTGTGGCACTCGTGCCCCTTCGTTGGAGATGCTTTAAGGCTCTATATAAAAGTTAGTGACGTTAGAAGTTTATAGCTTCGTATTTATAAAAAGATAAAATTGGTATAAGTAGAAGCGAATCTACCAATGTGGTGGTGATCCATTGGCAAAGGCAAAAAAAAAAAAGTCCCACAGACTAACATCTAGGTTGTGGAAGGTCTTGGGTTCAAGTCCCACAGGATTTAAAAGAAATTAACCTTCAAAAAAAAAAAAAAGTAGAAGCGAATCTATAGATAAGATGAATTATACACATTCACATTCTTACTCTTTAATGTTATTATATATTGAAGTCCAGCTTTGATTAGTTTATATCTTGAATGTGAATTATAAGTCTCTGCTAGTTATATCAATTCTTGTTGCAATTGCGTATAACCAAAACTCATGGTAAATACGTGTACGTCCTTATTTGGGAAAAGAAAGCAAAATCAACTTCTGAAATAACATTAAAAACAAATTGAAACACCCAAACAACCGATAATGCGTTGTTGGCGCTTTTATAGAGCTTAAATCTCAATATCTGTAACCTTTACTAGCTTTTAATCTCTAAACCTCTTCTATTTATACTTTGCTTGTAGACGTTAACATGACCTGTTTTGATTTTCTCTCGGAAGTCGAAAATACGAGAGGTCTTGCAAAACATATTTCACATACCTAAACAAGTTTGTGGTCTGCAAGGGATAAAATGTGTCATTTAATAACCCATCCTTTATAATGACGACTAAATGATCTAACTGTTCAGCTAAACATATCTAGCATATGAAGCAAAGACATTCTGTTCAGACTTGTCATGTTCACTATCACAAATTCATCTGGAAGTCTTCCAAGTATAAGAGGGTTAAGATTTTCCTCTCATTTTCATAACCTTTAAACTCTCTCGCCTTGCTCCTACGATCCTACATGTATTTACCTAAAAAAAGATAGCACCAGGCAGGGTGGGACTAACATCTTGCGTAGACAATGTGCCATAGAAGGGGGCGTGGCAATGTTCACTACCAAACTTTCACGTAACATGGTACCACGTGAGAATGCAGCTAGTAAAATTAGTACGCAAAGGGTTTTGTTTAACACTTCGTTACTTTGATATCATATTACATTATTATGCAACATATAGACTTGTAACTTCTGTTTCTAGAACGGCTTTATTCATTCGACTATATTAGTCCAATACACAAAGGATGAATCAGTGCTGAATAACAATAATCTGAAATCAATTGTTGTGTATTTTAACTGCCAACAAAACTTTTATCAAATAATACTCGCTACAATGATTTGAGTTGTCGGGAATAAGATAAAGTGATTTCATACTTGTCTACTCAACCACAGCCAACAAGTCTCCTGCTTTGCAGAAGCAATGCTTTCCCTCTGCTCCCAGATCCACCTGTTACAAGTCACATAACTGTAACTATGAATTCTTTGAAACATTTAAACATGTTACATGGGTATTTTCGACATTTCAACTATATCAACATTATAAATTTAGCTTTTGTTTGATTTTTTTTTTTGTGTGTGTGGAGGTCGGTACGAGCGTGCCAATATAGAACTGCGGCTTAGTAAGGGAGTATTTACCTCATATGCGTTAACATCAGAGAAAAGAACCTGCAGAAGAAGCAAAACCCTTGTCAATCAAATGATTAATGAGAACACCACACTACAAGGTGTCCATGACATTGCTACTTCCATGATATCTATTAGAAAACTACTGGATATACCAAGCATGAACTTTGAGAATAAGCTCACTCAAGAAACTGGCCAATCAAACATGTATTAACATACCTTTTTCCCAGCCTCTAAGTCCCCTACCTCGGTACCAACAGCAAGAATCTGGTAGACATACAGATTGCGTTAAGTTACACAAATATAATCACATTACAAGCAAACACTAGGCATTCTTCCCTGAAGCAGAAGTACAACACATATGAGAAATAAAACTATTACTCACCTCTCCCATAAGGTAACGTTCAAATTTGACGGCTGATTTGGGCAACAAAACTCCACCGGCAGATTTCTGATTGTAGAAAGTAAACACAAAGAGGAAGATAAGGTACAGGTGTCTAAATTATTTTACATTTAGGGTGTAGCATAAAATTGTAGCTCAAAGAAAGATTAAGCTAGACAAATGACTGAATGAGTGTGGTTGCCTGTATGCTATATAATCCAATACTACTTCGTAAAAAAAATGTTATTGATGAGATTTTAACACAGATATGTCTATAGGACACATGCTGTGAGAATTGAAAATCAGTTAGTGGAACAAGTTAATAAAATGTCACTAAGAAATGCAACTAGATATGAAATGCATTATTGGAGCCAAAGTTTAAAACAACGGAAACGAGACTTGAGGCGTTTTCCCTTCGCCTCATGAGGCGTAAGCCTCGAGGCGAACCGAGGCGCCTTCAAAAAAAAATATAAAAATTATGTGTCTATAAAAAATAAAATACTTGACCTAGAAAAGTCTAAAACATCAAAAACACACATCAAAAATGAAATAATTGACCCGAAATGTCTATAACACCAAAAAAACACATCAAAAACACCCTAAGTCACCTGAGGCGCACATTTTCTTAGAGCCTCGAGGCGTATGTACAATTTGAACCCCATAAGGCGCGCCTCAGACTCGTTTTGTCAGAGTTTCGCCTTGAGGCGCACGCCTCACCCGTTTATTCAAACCATGATTAGAGCATATGCATTGCTTGGGAACCAAACTGATCTGAGAATTGTAGTAGATAATCAAACTCAGATGGCTAAATTATGAAACATTAAATAACATAAATAGTTAATATATCAGTCTTTGTAGAACACAATCAATCTCACCAAGAAAATTTTCGATGTTCGTTTTCATTTTCAAACGAAAAAGAACACACTTTTATTTGTATCGGTCTTTAACTCTTTTCTTAAGACGACGATCACACATGGCAACAGACTACAAATGTAATTTCACAATAAAAATAAAATAATCGAACGCCTGGTAGTAGTGAGAATCATACACACAACACAGCATATAAAGTTGCAAAATGTAGAACGTATACCAAGTAAATGAACCATGAGACAACTACAAGAAACATGAACATAAATTTAGATACAGAAAGAAAAGAATAAAGACCTCAGGTAGCTCCTCCAAACGAATTAGCACTCTGTCAGCTTGTGGCTTAACCTTTAAACATAAAAGCAATTAAAAACCAATCAATCAATATACAACATTATAGACACAAATGCATATTCAATTATCACAAATGCACATCAGTAAAATACTAAATTGATTATAATTAATTAATAAGTATGCCAAAACACTCGAAAGTTACAAAGCTAAGATAATCAAATGTTAGGTTGAATATCATCTAATAATGAAGAAATTATAGCAAAATTGACATATAATTAAGTACCTTGGTGGGCTCATACTTGGTTGCAAGTGCATTAACCTTGAAACAATTTCTTCGTAGACCTATTCAATAATCAATACGCAATTAAATTAAAAAAAACGATAAAAATGGAGCATTTAGCAAAAAAAAAAAAAAAAAAAAAAAACTGATGAAAAAGAAGTAGAAGAATAATACTTAAAGTTGTGGTTTTAGAAGGAAGAGAAGAAGAAGAGGGAAGGTCTGTAAGGAAAGAAGTGAAAGGTTTGGTTACTGTGAGGAAGCTTGAGGATGCCATGGAAAGATAAGATTTTAGGTTGGGTTTTTCTCAGTGTTGAAGGAGTTGGTGGGTTTATTAGGGCTACTTGAATGGTTCTAGACGCTTCGGTTGTTATTTGGACCGGTTCCAAACAAACACAGTTCCGCTCATTATAGAGTCAAACCATTCTTCAACGAGATCGGTTTGTTAAAAACTTTAATCAACCCGGTCTCACACGAGTCCGAGTCTGTATTGGATAATGGTTATATAAATACGCTCGTTTAGTTTCACGATCTAGCTTAATCTCAATAAATGAAGCTTCTCGATCTTATTTATTAAACAAACTTATTATTAAGCTCGTTAAACTACTACTCACGAGCCGTGCTCGAACTTTAGATATAGAACGCTAAATGAGCCAAATTCCAGCTCTACCTCTCGTAAGTTAAACAAGTCAAGCTCGAATGTAGTCAAACCCGGGTTGACTTGGCTCGTTCAGGGACGAAGCATTACCCCTGTTTTTTGGCGCAGTAGTAGAAATTTACGATTTTCGTAGGTAAATTTAGTTCGGGTTGAGTCCGGCCACGCCGATTTGCCACTATCGATCGAAAAAAATTAAGTCCCCCCCCCCTCCCCAGATTGGCGAACCAAGCTTCGCCCCTGGGCTCGTTCACACCTAAAGTGTGACCAAATTTGAGGGTGTTTAGATTAAGTCTACAAATTATTATTCTAACAACCAATTCTTCGATCTTTTTTTTATTTGGTTCTTTAACTTGGTACATATAGTGAATGTGTAACGAACTAAGATAGTAAGATCATGTATCAAACTTGCAAAAGCAGGGTTTTATGTGTAGAGAAAGTGTAGGGTACAAAGTCCCTTATCCTACAAAGTGTAGGAAGCCACAAAATGATGCCACGTGGAACTTGTCTGTTATAACTCTATAACTGATTAGAGGGGTAGTATAGTCAATTGGACATATCAATTAATCACGTTTATTATCAAATCCCTGTTTTATCGTTCATCAATATTTCAAATTTCATAACTGATTCCATAATATACGATTATCATTTCTTACCATATTCAAAAATCTACAATCATCGTCGATCACTGATTCCAATTTTTTACGAAAAATCATAATCAATTTGCCGAGTTCTTCACCATGTTCGGTATGTACTGTGTTTTTATTGTTTTCAATTAATCGTGATCTTACTCTTAATTTGTGTTTTCAGATCTAAACAATGAACCTGAATTCTTATTCGATGAAGAACATGAAGTTTCTACTGTTTTTGAAGTTTTTTTAGATCAGTGATGAAAACAGAGGTTGAGCATTCCATTAAAATTTTTTGATGTTTTGTGGATTTGAAGATAATCATTTGCGTTTTAGTATGTTTTATACATGCGTTTTGATGTATCTGGTGATATTATGTTTAGGATAACATTCAAATGCGTTTTAATATGTTTTTAACATGCGTTTTGTTGTATCTGGTGATATTATGTTTATTGATAAGATTCAAATGCGTTTTATTATGTTTTAACATGCGTTTTGATGTATCTGGTGATATTATGTTATTAACTACTGCTGAATCAAACCACTGATGGCCTAACTTCTGATGAGCAAACTACTGATGAAACATTGATACACATGCGTTTTATGGGTTTACAAATGCGTTTTAACTACTGCTGAATCAAACCACTGATGGCCTAACTTCTGATGAGCAAACTACTGCTGAATCAAACCACTGATGGCCTAACTTCTGATGAGCAAACCACTGATGAAACATTGATACACATGCGTTTTATGGGTTTACAAATGCGTTTTAACTACTGCTGAATCAAACCACTGATGGCCTAACTTCTGATGAGCAAACTACTGCTGAATCAAACCACTGATGGCCTCAATTCTGATGAGCAAAACCACTGATGAACATTGATACACATGCGTTTTATGTGTTTACAAATGCGTTTTAACTACTGCTGAATCAAAACCACTGATGGCCTAACTGCTGATCAACATTGATACACATGCGTTTTATGGTTTACAAGTGCGTTTTACTTTTTTTTTTAACATTGATACACATGCGTTTTACTTTTTCGTGATGAGCAAACCACTGATTATCTAATGCATTACTAAATTCATAAAACGCCTCTACTAAAACTTCAAAACGCATCTGCAACTATAGATCACCAAAACATCATACTAATCAGTAAAACGCCTTTACTTTTTTCACGTCCTTCACCTGTTTTAGGTTTTTAAAGTAAAATCATGAAGTAAAATTAAAGTAAAATACGATCAAAATACGATCAAAATTAAAGTAAAATCATGAACAATTCCTTACCTGATTTGCGTTTTTGGAGGCATATTTTGTTGATATGATTTAGTGTTTCTCCGATGCTCTGTTTTTTTTATTTTTAGACTTCGGTGTCAGTTTTGATTTTTGGAGAATCAATCGCACGCATAAAATGAAGTAACCGTCAATTATTGAGGTTGATTTGGGCGCTGGATTAAAAAATTCAAATTATTTTAGTTTGTAATTTGTCTGTTTTACCCTCAAATTGATAACTGTCATTAATGACAAACGTGGGTAATTAATGTACGAGGTTTTCCTTATAAAACGCAGAAGGTGAGAGATGGAGGGCCAGGATGGCTTCTCACACTTTGTAGGTTAAGAAGGCTTTGTACGTTAGCCGGCCTCTTATGTGTATCCCTAAGAAAAGGTAACCGGTCATTTCTGCATTTTGTGTCAACCGTTAGGTGTGGCATATTGTAAAATCTAAGTCATGTCATATTTTTTGTTTCACATGTGTAGTTAAGAGACGTGTTGCAATCAAAAGGTGGAACCATAAACCAAAACTGGTTCTTCTACCGCTAAGACCTTCAAACATCAAATTCACCACCAGGTAATTTCCATACGGCTAATCCAATCGTTGTTGATCCGTCTTCAATTGGTTATGAGATTTCTTGATTGTTTGAACTAGATTCTATTGCATTTGTTGAAAGCTTATGATACGCAAGACATAATGGTTGATTGGTTGGTCCTTGGGGTTTCAAGGACACCGCACAACACTCATAAGACAAGTCTGTGACAGTAAGCTACCATCAATATCAAAGTACAATGTGTTTGTGGTTTGGTAATTTGCAAGTTATTACTAGGCTTTTTGTAATTTACTTCTGAATATTGATTAGTAAAGAAGACCGATTCAGGTATAGGAAACAAAACAGACACTAAACATTCTGATCTTCACACATTACATGAAGCTCATAGAACAACTTATATGTTTATGCTAGCAGAATAGAAATATATACATGTCGTTAAGTATACCTTGAATCTGAAAACTGGCAATTCCAGAAATGTCGTTTGACAACTTCGGATGTCTATTTAAGTTGAAGAGGAATATAAACGGTCTACCCTGAAAAGTATAGAACAAAGTCAAAACAAAGTTAGCGAAAATGAACATTCAGTTATTCGGAAGTTTACCGCGGATTTGAAGTGCCTCAAATCTCCAACTCCAGTTCAAAATCCTATGAGGTTTGCAAATGTACCCACATGATACACTACTAATGCATGACAAAGTATAGTCGTTAAAATTGTATATAACAAATCTTATTGTTTTTTGTTAAGAGGGTGTTTGGGATTGAGTTTGGAGATGCAAAAGTGCTTTTAGTTAAAAGTGCTTATTGGCTTATGACTTTTTGAAAAGGAGTTTTAGAAAAAGTGTTTGGATTAGCTTTTGGGATGAGATACGTCAAAAAGTCAATAGATTGTCTTTTTTTAAGTGTTTCGCTTAACTTATTGTGAATATTGGTTGTATGGGTGGTATATTTGTAATTTCTTTCCAAAAGTCAAAAGCCAAAAGCCAGGATTTCTAACTTTTCAAAAACAACTTTTCCACCCTTAAAAGCCAAAAGCCAAAAGTCAAAAGTGCTTTTGAGTTACACAAACAGCTTATTGACTTATTGGCTTTTTGAAAAAGCCAATAAGTCAATAAGTTGTTTTGAAACTCAATCCCAAACACCCTCTAAAAGTCAAATCAAATGACTAAATGGAAACCTCCAGATTGATTTATTCATACCTTTAGATTATCATTTAATTGTTTTTTGCAAACATAATCAACTAAATCTATTTATTAATTCTATTAAACAAACAAAAAGTGTTTGTGGGCAAAGTTTAAAAAAACGGAAACGAGCCTCAAGAGGAACTGAGACGTAAGCCCGAGGCCGAATTAAAAAATAAATACAAAAATTATATATCTGATAAAAAATAAAATAGCAACTAATTTCATCACTAGATTCATCAAAAAAACATATAAAAAAGACACAGAATGTTTGAAATTGACACAAAAAGTCTAAAACATAAAAAACACACATCCAAACCCCCTGAGACGCAACTTTTCTTAGCATCTCAGCCCTACGAGGCGCAGATACAAAAATACCCCATGAGGCGCCGCCTCATACTCATTTTCTGGCCGCCTCGTCTCGAGGCAGGCGCCTCAGCCATTTTTTAAACAATGTTTCTGGGTCAACCAATCCAATCGGGTCTACTTCAACTCGAATCCACTTTAACCCATTAGGCATTAACCAACCCCATCGACCAGCCATCTTGCCACTGCTCATTATAGTTGGCAATCGTGAACTGTTCTTCCGAAAATGGGTTGATTTAGGCAAAAATAAACTGTATATGGGTACATTTGGGCCACCTCAAAATAGTAAACAGGTGAATTTAAGTCATCTCAAATTAGTCAATGGGTGAATTTGGGTCTACTCATATTAGCCAACACCTACTCGTTATCGCAGCCACCACCAATGAAAGGTACATCTAGAGAGTAAAATTCTTGACTTCAAAGCTAAATCAGAATTCTAACCTTCTTGAAACATTACCAATTTACCATCACCATCTTCTACACCTGCTGCAGCACTGGAAATTACAGCTTCTGGAAAACGGATTGATCAGGCTGGAGAGAACAAATATACGCAAAGCAAGTGATAGGCAGGCATAATGATACAAAGCTGCCTTTAGTGCAGCATATCAAGGTGATCTGGAATCTGTCAAGCATATCTTTGATGAAAATAATTCACAAATTGTGTGGAAATTTAAGCCAAGCTGATTTTGATGCCGAGGTTATAAACCGAGCATCTGTGGCGAATAAAGTGAATGAATTAGATGAAACAACACTGTGTACAGCTGCTGATAAGGGGTCATCTTGAGGTTGTGAAAGAGCTTTTGAAGTTTTCAGATAAAGAAACACTTACAAGAAGCCTTCTGGAATTTGATCCTTTGCATATCGCTGCTAGTCAAGGTCACCACGGTAAATATCTTTAGAACAATTTACAAGTTTCCATCTTCTGTTGAACTGTTTTTTAATGTATACAAACTCTTTTTATCGACTCTTAATGCAGCCAAAGTCAAACTACTACTTGACCAGTTGAACGTGACGTCTCCCTGTGGCTAACTAGATCACAAGGCAATGCAACTCCACAATTTTCACCACCGCACCATTACCATCGCCACTAACCATCATAAAATAAAAATAGCGGGTGAACCCATTTTGACCTGAACCAAACTGGTATATTTTTAAAATGTACTCGTTTCGACCCAGAGTTATTTTGCTCATAGCCCGTTCTGACCTGAACCTGTTTTGACCCGTTACCCGACCTACCCTGCCAGTTTTGCCATGTTGGCGGCTAGTCAATAGATGTGTTTGCAAAACAAATTTTCTTGGAGCAAATGATGTGAGTTGCTATGCTTTGAAAAAAACGCCTAAATATTTGTTACAGAAATTTACACCTTACCATGGTTTAAAAAAACAGGTGAGGCGTATGCCTCGAGGCGAAAGTTTAAGAAAACGAGTCTGAGGCGCACCTCATGGGGTTCAGATTGTACATACGCCTCTAAGGGCTGAGGCGCTAAGAAAATATGCGCCTCAGGTGCGCCTCGGGTGGTTTAGGGTGTTTTTGATGTGTTTTTTTTGGTGTTTTAGACTTTTGGGGTCAATTATTTTATTTTTGATGTGTGTTTTTGATGTTTTAGACTTTTCTAGGTCAAGTATTTTATTTGTTATAGACACATAATTTTCATATTTATTTTTTGACTGCGCCTCGAGCTTACGCCTCGGTTCGCCTCGAGGCTCGTTTCCGTTCTTTTAAACTTTGCACCTTATAACGTTAAATTACAAGTACACGGTAAAGAATAGAGATAACATAAAGCAGAAGATGTATCAATACGGATATGAAATATAGGGAGATCAAATTATACATGCTAATCTATAACCTTTCAACCTACGGATTTCTTGTATACATAAAAATTCAAAACTACACGAATTACCTCAAACATTAGTAGCATGTAATTGTGTTTCATGTTCTTCTTCATCTTCTATACTCTGCTCCGTTTTTTCATTACCCGATTCCAACAACATTTTACTTTCTTCTGAGTTATTAACGCCATTAACGGCTGCACTTCTTTTGTAGTTCCAAACAAGCATAGAAACATAATCTTGAGGTGAAATGAGACCTTCTTCAATTAAAGTCGTACGGTTTTGTTCAAACGTTTTGGGATCATCCAATCTTATGTATTCAAGCAACGCTTTCTCGTGATCGGGCCTCCAGCCCACTGGAAACGGGCTGTAATCGGTCTCGGGCACTAACGACATTCGTGTATACTGAAGCCCTTCGATCGACTCAGCAAGACCCATTCTTAATAAATTATTATACTCGGGTGACTGACCTTTTTTCTCCTTTAACGGACGTCTAAGCGTCCTATCACCAATTTTATAAACCTTTGCACGTGAACGAAGCTTATATTTGGCAGCATAGAGCTTAGCAAGCGAACCTCGTATAATATAAGAACAAAAATTCACTATCTTTTTTCGATTATCAGCAAACCTATACCACTCAACCATTGTGCTCAAAAGCTTGTTCATTTGCGCATTAGTATGAGCTTGTGTGGCGTGAAACATTCGGAAACACGGTTGTGGGTCAGGATCTCTATCCCCTTTTAGAAATCCCAATTTTCTAAACTGTTTAATGCATTGTTTGAGACTCGCGGTTACGGATAATAAAGTACCAACGCCTTTTTCACTAATGATTTTACCACCCGTTGCTGTATATCTGAGAGTCGGATACACAACTCTTCTACATAAAACATGATCAAGAAACATTATTCCTTTCGTTATATGTTCAATCGGGAGAGACTCATTATCAAGTTTGAGCATGTATTTCTGATCACAAAATTCAATCAACTGTTTTCTAAGAATCGCCGCATCAGCTCTCGGCCCACGAACACCAATCAAGAAATGACCACCAAAACGTATATAATCTACTTTTCGAGTTTTATCAGGCCCACTAGTCGGAACGAACTCAGGCCAAGATGTATTCCCCTGGTCAACTTCTCCTTCAGGACTATTCCATATTACGTCACTCTTTGAAGGCCGGTAAAATTCTTTAATCTTGCCCTCCATCCAACGGTCCAACTCATCTAAACAAACGTTAGCCAATAAAGGGCTTAAAATCCCGCAATGCCCCCAAGTAGGAACCTTTTCAGCTTCTTCAGGCGCAAACCCGAAAAAAGACTCTAACCAATACGGGTCAGGCTTAGGCTCGTCTTCCGCCAAAACCCTCTTTTTCTGATACTTCCTTTGAATCCTCTTCTTTTCAACAGGCGGGCTTGTAATCACCGGAGTAGTCAACGCAGACTTAACCAAATCAATCACCATCTTATCCCTAACATCCCTCATCAAAGCGCTAATCACCAACCCAACTTTCATCCCATCTAAAACCGTACTCAAATCGCCTTTTATATACCACAAATACCCCGCAAAACTCCTCCTAATCACCCTCAACGCAGTATGCGCAGTCCTCCCAGGCCTAAACGCATAAGACTTCTCCGAAAACCTCGCTTCAAAAACCGGCTCCAATATCATAAACAAAACCTCCTGCACAATCCTATCTTGAAACGGGCTCGGCTGCGTAGTCGTCAAAATCGCCCTAATCTTCCTCTTCGACAACGACTCATACTCCGTCTTATCCTTCGGCGACTTAATAAAAAACTCCAACCGCGCACCCCACCTAAACCGATTATCAAGAACCGCGTTCCTAAGCGCAAGCAAATCCTCAAGTGCCGATCTTTGTACCGAGCTTTTCGGCATGTAAGCACCCATTTCATCAGCACAAACCTTCTGATAAGCTAAAACCCATAACTCAAATCTCCTTAAATAATTAGTCAAATTACTAACAGTCTGATTAGGGTTTCTAAAGCTTTCTATCCATAGCTCTGAACAGACTGATACACCATCTTCTTTCATTAGGGTTGATGGGTCATTTGGGTCTGGGTTAATATTATTATTACCTCTCCTATAGTAATTAATATTATTATTATTATTGTTGTTGGTGTAACGGGTTGAAGTATAGATGAGTGCCCTAAATAATGTGAACCCATTTGTTGGAGGGTTTTTAAGGGTTGATATTGTTGTGGGGTTTATTATTATTGAATGACAGAATAAAGAAAGACGGCGATTCATCTAACCTGAAAGATAATAAGTGCTCCGGTGATGGAGGTGGCGGAGAGAGGCTACAGTTACAGTCCCGGTTCAGTAGAAAGATGATGTGCAGAGCAATGAAACGTGAAACAGAGATATTTTGTTAGTCCAGTAACTGTGAATTAGGTCATGGATAATAATAAGCCCATGAATTGAACTATTGGATAATTGGAGTATTGGGTCAATGGGTCGGGTTTTTTCCTTCAATTCTTGTTTTCTTATTTGGAGAGAGATAACGTACAAAGCGTTATTAATGTTGGAAGTGTATAAAGGATTTACAACACTTAGATTGTAGGTGGTGGTAAGATCGTAATTAATTAACTTAATTATTGTCAGCTGAAATAAACCAGGGGTAGATAAGGAATGAAATGAACGAAACTTTTTTTTCTTAAACAGATCCTAAATCGAAACTTCCTTCCCGACGATTACTGAACTTCAATGAAGAACAGACAATCAAATACACCAAATTAAAAACATTCATTCAAAAAAATAAAAACAGAGCATCTATTAATGATCGTAAAAATATGAAGAAAAATGTATAAACGTTCGTTGTCGTTGCGAATTACTTTTGATTTTATGTGGTGAAAAGCATTTAAACCTAAAACAATTAGGTTAACCGATGTTGCAGATGAAAAAGAGAGAAGATGATTAAAACAGAGGTGAGAAGAATATGGAATACGTGGTGAAGAGCATTAAAAACGCACATTCATTTTTGTTGTCTATATAACGTGCGTCTTTAATGATTGGGTTGTTCTTCAAACAAACACACATTTAGAATTAAAATGCACTTAATATTATCTTTAAACGCACCTTTAAAGAAGAAACGCATCAACAAAAAAATAAACGCACCTTGAAAAATAAAACAAACGCACCTTATTATTCTTAATATTAATTTCGATCAGGAGCTCTGCTCACATAGATGTACCTTAATAAAACAAACACAATTGAGCTCTGCTCTTCTTCTTCTTCCTGTGTTGATCGGTCGATTAATAATTCCGATCAGGAGGGTTACTTAAAACCCTTTCGATTGACAGGTCCTAAACTACTACACATCAATCAATTAATCAATTTTGGTAACACTGGTATTGGAACTGATGTTGTTCGATCGGTCCTGGCTCAGTTCGTCAATTTGCTGTAATTTCAAATACGGCTTCGTTTTCAATTAAATTTATATTGATATATCGAGAGAGGAAAAACGCCATCGCATATTTATTTTTATAATAAAAAATAAGAACGAAGTTATAAGATAAAAATACTAACGAACGAAAGTTATAGGATAAAAATAACTAATACGTTAAAAGGCGTATATCATTATAGTGTGAGACTTGAAATTAAAACTTAAAAATAACATATAGTGTACCAAAATATATATTTGATTACCACTCAACCCAACTATTGGAACCAAGCTAGATGGGAGATCGGTACCAAGGACTAGGGATGAGCATACAAGGCCGAATACTGATCCCGTCCCGTCCTGATCTCGATACCGTACCGAACCGAGGGGTTTCGGGATCGGTATCGGTATCGGTACCCATATTTATGGATTTTCGGTTTCGGTATTATCGGTATCGGTACGGGATCGGTATGGTATCGGTATTTTAAGGTAAAATACCAATACCATACCGGTACCGAACCGATACCGTACCGTACCGTATGTGTTCGGTATCGGTATCGGTATTGGTTTTTTTGACTTTTCGGTATCGGTATTGTCGGGATCGGTATCGGTTCGGTACCGATACCGTTCCGAGCTCATCCCTACCAAGGACAAGTAGGCAAATGGGATTATTGATGGCTGGATGATGGGGATGATCGGGATGGCGATTCAGTGTCTTTTTCCCCTTCGTTATGAATTAATATTAAATTTGAAGCATTTACAACTGTTTTATTCATTAACTGTTTGATTATCATATTAACTTACTAGTGGGTTGGCCCGCGCGATGCAGCGGGTGTAACCGAAACTCTTTTGCACATACTAACCTAACATACCTACTATGAACCTAACCATTATTACATGAATATTTCTGAATACCTTTGTTTGAAATTCATTATAAACAGAAGCTTTCTTCTTCAGTTATTGAATCCGATGATCATATAGTTTAGATCAAATTAGGCATGTTTGTGTGCATGAATATAACGTAGTAATTTCAGAATTCGAATCGTTACCTCATGATTAAAAACACAACTTTCACTATTGATTTCTCGATTTCTATATAGTATTGTCTAGTTTATAAAACTCCAAGTTTTTTAAAGTACCTAACTCTATATAAAATGTTATAACATAACATATAACATCATGAATTGTTTTTTATATGTTTTCTATTTAATATGTTTAAAGTAATTATAAAATTGAATGTCATGTGGTTTCATAAACATCTCATGACTCTTGAGTTTCTTTTAATTAAATGTGGTGTTTATAAGACATATTTACCCTTAAAAAGTAGTTATTTTTATGCATTATGTGTTGTATCATAGGCATTTAGACTTATACTTCTTAAAATTTAAGAAGTCCTTAGAAAATGCTTTATAATAAACCAAACAAAAAACAAGTGAAAAAACATTGACTCAAACACGCGCGTGGCGTCGAGTTAACTCACCCGGTCATGGGATCCGGTGACATATAGTTTAGATAAGATTAGGCATGTTTAGGTGTATAAATATAACGTAATAATTTCAACATGCAAATCGTTACCTCACGATTAAAAACGCAGTTTTCATTATTGATTTCTCGATTTCTTATAGTGTTATCAAGTTTATAAAACTTTTAACTTTTATAAAGTACCTAAATTGTATAAAAATTTATTATAACAAAACATGTAACATTATAAATGATCTTTTATATGTTTTGTATTTAACGTGTTCCAAGTAATGATAGAATTAAATATCATGAGTTCTCATAAACATCACTTAACTCTTAACTTCATTTTGATTAAATATGGTGTTCTAAAGACAAAATTGCCCCTAAAAAGTAGTTATTATATGCATTAGGTGTTGTATCATAAGCAATTAAACTTGTACTTCTTTCATTAACTGTTTGATTATCATATTAACTTATATACTGCTTTAGTTCTACATTTGAGGGGGAGCATTTACTTCTATTAAAATTGAACTGTTAACTTAAGGGCTGTTTGGTTGATTAAGTGCTGAATCATTAAGATGATCTGAATGGTTAAGAGGCTCTGAATGGTTAAGAGCTGAATCATTCAACATCCCTTATTAGCTTAATGGTTCAGCACTTAATCATCCCATTCAGATGCTGAAACAAACAGTCTGAATGCTGAATGATTCAGACCTGAATGGTTAAGAGGCTACCAAACAACCCTTAGAACACTTAATATTATTCCACTGTGCATTTACTTTGATAAACTGTTATAAGAAGAATCTGTGATAAGACTGTCCGTTGTGGCTCGCGAGCAGCCTGCCGCGAGCCACAACTCTGTCCACATGGCTAGCGCCAATGACAACAGACCCACGTGAAGCAGTCAGCGAGCGACCGTATGTGAGCCAAATTTAAATTCTTCTTCTTCTTCACACATAATTCTTCTTCTTCTTCTTCTTCAAAATTCTCAAACCCTAAACCTTCAAATTTTAAAACCCAAGTTCAACATGGTGCAGTGGACCGAGGAGGAAAAGTTAGCACTTGTCATCGCGTACCAACAAGTGCGCAGTGACGCTGCTTCGTCAAGTCATGGATATGGGGCTCGTGAACCACAGTGGCACAGGGTTCTAGTCGAGTTTGGTACAACACTCGTGCCCTCAATCTCCTCCATGCCTCCGGTACTCCACCCTCTCCTCAGGCCGCCTCCAGCCGCGGCGACGTTTCCTACGCCTCCGACTGTCTCCAGTCATCCACCTCATTA
Organism: Ambrosia trifida; assembly: GCA_028751855.1. Lineage (NCBI taxonomy): Eukaryota > Viridiplantae > Streptophyta > Magnoliopsida > Asterales > Asteraceae > Ambrosia > Ambrosia trifida. Next base: position 15,766,502 of record CM054131.1, read on the forward strand.
ACTCAGCCCTTGGGTAATGTTGTGTATATGTATTGTTTTAATTTCAACTCATCGGCCATCAAAGTATCAACCATCAACTACTACTTAGTTTGTCAATTAATTTTAGAATGGAACCTCATCTTTTTTTTTTTGAACGGCAAACGTTACATCTCCTATATATTACACCAATAATTCTAAATTACAACACCTTTGCCAAGGATTGAACCTTGGACCTCCCATCTAAGAGACATATGTCTCTACCAAGTGGGCTAGCCCCACATTTTTAAATGGAACCTCATCTGATTTATTAATTTGCTAACTTTCAGAAGAGGTAAACTACTTCCAATTTCTTGATATGCTAATGCCTAATGAAATTGCTTATTAGTTTCCAATGTCTTAATTTTCTTATGGTTGTTAATTAGGTAAACTTCTAATAAATTATTAACACATAATTCAATTGTTGTTGTTCAACAGGACCGTGTTCTTCACTGATCAAAGCCATTCCAGAACTAGGTTCATTTAGAAACAATAATGATGGAAAAACTCTCTTCAAGAAATATGATTAGGCATGCTAACAATGGTTAGATTTCATTCCAACTTAGATATACCATGCTTATTAGACATTGATCTAAAACACAAAAAATGTTAAATGCAATTGCAAATATGTTTTTTCTAGAGTCCTTTGTTATAAGTAAATGATTTAGAGTTATGGACATGGTTACAATGGATAGCATATTAGGAGGTGTTCGATGTCAAATTTAATAGAGATTTTTGCGTATTAGTCGGGTTGCGCAATAGGTCAAAACTAGTAAATTGTTTCGGTCAAAACGCGTAATCGTTATAAGGTTGAATTGTAGATAGTCTTCAAATGACTCGATAGCCGTTTTCTGTTATCACCATCCATCTCGTTTTTATTATGTTTCACAACCCAATCCGACCCGACCCGAAAATTCTAACGCTTGGCTATTAGAGATATGACCGTCGAAAAAAAGGGAACCCACAGGAAAAAATCTTGGATCCGCCACTGCCCACTCACCTCTACCCACAACGGATAGTCTAAGTATAACTGATCCAACAAACTTTTTGCTAACATGTTCTGCTTGGTAACCAATATAGGGTTCATTCTTAAAGAAACCATCCGTCGTTCATCCTTTTGCCAACCCTGTTCATCTTTTCAATAATGATGTTCAATTTTTTTTTCTTGAATTGTTAACACACACTCTCTCTTTAAACCTACTTTTAATTCTAAACAAATGTTATTGTGAGATTAAGAACATCAACCCCTTAGCGAGCAATACCTCCAGTACAACTTGATAGCCTTGGTGAGTGTTCTCTTAATATGGTGCGAATTCAAATACTTCATCCAACAATAAATATGTCAAGTAAGAGCATTCATCCATCCATAGTGGTGGAGTGGTGGAGAGGCCTTATGTTCACTTAGGTGATCATGGGTTCAATTCTCACTTCCAACATTTATGGTTTGGTATCCGGGTGAAGATCGAATACGGGTGGCGCCGGTTCGAATCTGACGGGCGGCGAGGTTTTACCGAGTTCTATAACACTGTCGTGCCTTCGGGCGGGTGGGGCTCGGGTTTCCGCGCATCGGGAGAAGGCGGGGGCTGCTGGAGGTCGAGTAGTCGATTCTTGGGCACGGCGCCCCGCAATGGTGGTTGCTACACAGTTGTTCGCCGATCAAAAAAAAAAAAGTAAGAGCATTCACAATTGGTTACCCATCCCTTACCAACTCACAACCATTCCCAATCACATATTACACTAAAAGTTATTACAATTTCGCTCTCATTTACTCATGACCATTTTCAATAATTATTAGAAAATAAACTTAAAAAAACTGTTTTCTTCAAAATATTCTTAAATATTCTAAATAAACTGATGAATAGTAGGTTTTCATTTTCTTTAGTGACAACCCCATAAAAAATATTGAGAGAATTACACAAATTGTCCTTTAATTATTATTGAAATTGCATCCTCTGTCCTTTATGAAAATTTTTCACTCCTTATATCCTTTATTTTATCAATTTGTTACACCTTTTGTCCTTTAGCCTAACTTAGTTAAATAACTTGGTTAACTTTATTTTCTAAGTTTACACTTTTATCCCCTATAGTTTTGATCAAACCCTAACCCTTGATTGACCTCGAAGTCGACTACGACAATTAACAAAATCATAGGGCTATTATAGAACATCAAATTTCTAAAGGCAGTTGCCCTGTTGTGCTTAGAAACCAGCAGCAGGACACGTTGACTCCACTCAGTGCGCCTCCAAAGATAGTCAACGACTCTTCTGGTCCAACCACTGATCCACCTAAACGACGGTATAGAACCTCCAGTGTTTCTTATGTTGCATTTAACTCTGATCGGTGCCAACAGGAGATAGCGCAGATGATTATTCTACATGATTACCCGCTTCACATTGTTGAACACCCAGGGTGATTGTATGGTGAATTTTAATACGGTTCAAGGTGATTGTATAGCAACTTATCTTAGAGAAAAAACAAAGTGTTCAGAATCTGATTGAAGGGATGTCGGGACGGATTTGCTTAACACTCAACCTCTGGAATTCGTGCCAGAGAACTGGTTACGTTTTTGGAACGGGGCAATTCGTTGATAACGAGTTGAGAATACACAGAAAGTTATTAAATGTTGTGATGGAATCGTTTCCTGAATCTGATTCGACTTTTAGCCATGCTGTGTCTTCATGTCTGTCTGATTGGAACATGGAGGGACGGTTATTCTCGATTACAATCAACCAGAATTTGAGTGAAGTCGGACTCGATAGCCTTAGAAGTCTGCTTTCTGAGAAAAACCCGAATACACTTGGAGGTCGATCGCTGCTTAATAATTGTCTTGCTCGTTCTTTTGATCGAAATTTGATATTCTATAATAGCCCTATGATTTCGTTAATTGCCGTGGTCGAATTCGAGGTCAATCAAGGGTTATGGTTCGATCAAAACTATATGGGCTAAAAGTGTAAACTTAGAAAATAAAGTTAACCAAGTTTTTTAACTAAGTTAGGCTAAAGGACAAAGGATGTAACAAATTGATAAAATAAAGGATATAAGGAGTGAAAAATTTTCATAAAGGACAGATGATGCAATTTCAGTAATAACTAAAGGATAATTTGTGTAATTCTCTCAAAAATATTGGTTCGCTCACAAAATTAGCACGGAGACCAACTATGAGTGCTCTAAAGACATTAAAGTAATGATGGTATATAATTTTTAAATTCTTTATGATGACCTTTTTGTACCATCTATGACCATGTTAGCCTACACTAGATATATATCTACATTGTAGATTATGGTACAGAGTAGGGGTGTTCAAAATCGGATAATCCGAATTTCGGATATCCGAATTTCGGATAATCCGAAATTTCGGATAGTCAATATTGAGATCCGAATCCGAATCCGAAATTTCGGATATCCGAAATTCGGATATCCGAAATTTCGGATTCGGATTCGGATCATCCAACTGATAATCCGAAACTTAAAAAAAAATTAAAAAAATAATAATAAATAATAAAAAAAACTATAAAAAACGTTCTCCTTTATGCCTAAAACGTGAACCTATTAAAAAAATAAAAATCAAAGTTAGATAAACGAAATTTGAACAACAAATATATTAAAAAAAAACTTATTATTTTGATGGAAGGGGGCTGTGGAGGTCGGATACGAGGTGGACGGGGGCTATTATAGAGGAGAGAAGAGAGAGCAACAGCTATGGATTAGAGGAGTATGGACTTAGAGTTAGAAGGATTAAGGATTTGGGGTTGTGTATTGTGTTATGTACTATGTAGTGTATATAATATTATATATTTATATATATATTTTTAATGTTCGGATTCGGATAATCCGATTATCCGAAAATTTTCAAAATCAGGATCCGAATCCGAATCCGAAATTTCGGATAATCCGATTTTCGGATATCCGAAAATCGGATTATCCGAAATTTCGGATAATTCGGATTCGGATTTTCGGATTTTTCGGATTCGAATTTTGGATTATCCGATTTTGAACAGCCCTAGTACAGAGGTAATATTTTGTAAAATTAATTGAAACATGAAAGCTTAAACATAAATATATTTTAATTAAGGAGTGAAAATCAAATATAAATTAGCTTAACCTAGTAAACATGATAACTGAAGGGGATTTTTTTTTCTTTTTTGATTTTTTTTCCGTCTGCTTAAACATTATTTCTAAATAAATAATACACAAAAATTAAAAAAATGTTTTTAGCGTAATTATGTCATTAGAGGAATTACAATAGTTTACACTAGAGTAATTACTCTACACTAATTTTTTTTAGATTTCAATACTAAAATACATATTTAACATGATTAAAAAAATTAAAATTTTCCCCTCATAACGTTAATGGCTATTTGTAAGATAAGACTTATTCGTACAATAATCTTCCTTTTTAATTAGAAAAACGATCTAACTCATGAAATGCTTAGTCATACCATGAACTGAACAAGACCTAACCAGATCTGCCTTCGATCAAGGTATTTTTTTTACGTATTCAACCCCTGTTTAATTCCAAGTCAACCCGGCCAGTACTTAATCGGATCGACCTTCTTTCAAAGTTAACCCATTCCTTACATCTCAATAACCTCCCATACCAAACTAAGGGTTAGGATCAAATACACAAGACACTTTTTCTAGGAAGGGTGAGAAGGATTGTGATCCATTAATCATATATTTTAATGGTTGAGATTAGTTTGTTTGAAAAAAACAAATAATAAATTAGAGGAAGGGCATAAAAGGAAAACAACATTTGTTGACTTTCTCTCTCCACATGCAATGCACATGTCAATTCCCCCATCATTTTAAAACATCTATAACTTTTTCATACGACATTTTTTTTTCAAAAAAATTTCACCATATTAACGAGCGTTTTTTTATCTTTAATATGAGTACCACATTGCTACATTAAAATTGAAAAAAAAAATCATGCTAAATGGGTTTTCTTCTCCGTTGTGTCTTTCTGCTCGTTCATTGTGTTATAGTATGCATGTGTGCTTTATAAATATGTTATTTATGTTTTTTTAGTCTACACATGATTTAACTTTGTCCATTGTGTTTTTAGTATGCTTTTAATTATGTTTTACGCAAATGAGTTTTGTATTTAGGTGTACATTGTGTTTTATTATGTTCATTGTGTTTAAGTCTATTATTCATTGTGTTTTAGTATTCTGTTCATTGTGTCTTTTATATGTCGTCCATTGTGTTTTACACAATTGGGTTTTTAACTTTTTTTTTTCAAAAGTATTCATTGTATTTTAGTCTTCTGTCCATTGTGTCTTTCGTATGTCATCCATTGTGTCTTACGCAACTAGGTTTTCAACTTTTTTTTTTCAAAAGTATTCATTGTGTTTTAGTCTTCTATTCATTGTGTCTTTAGTATGTCGTTCATTGTGTTTTACTAGACTCTTGAATGTGTTTTATACCCTATATTTAATTGGTGTTCATTGTGTTTTACATTCCATTGTGTCTTACGCAAGTGGGTTTTGAATTTTTTTTTCTAAAGTACAACAATATGGTACTCATATTAAAGATAAAAAGACGCTCAATTTTATGGTATAACTTTTTTTTAAAAACGGATGACGTATAAAAAAGTTACGGGCATTTAAAAATGAAGGTGGAAATGGCATGTGACTTGCATGTGCATATGTTTTTGACAAAATTACCCCCCCCCCCCCCACTTGTTAATCCTTTAGACACATGTCATTTTCTAATGGCTTCTCATCCTTCTCATTTTTTGTAGCCTTTGTAGAATAACCCAACCCACCAAACTAATCACCCCTCGTGATAAAAGGGGATTAATTTTCAAAACCACTATATCTTTAAACATTATTGGAATTTGTATTCTTCGAAAAAGAAATAATAAATAAAAGGAAGATGGATAATTGAAAATTTGCCACGACTTGAGCACACCCAACATGACAAAAGATCCACCATCATAGGAGAAATAACATTGGAATGTTTGGTTGTCATATCATGGAATCTCTAATATATTTTTTATAATCAAATAATTGTGTATATACATATATGTTTGTTTTCGTTTGTGTTATTTAACTGGCCCACAAAATCATGCATGACTTGAAACTGATACAAATGGGATCAAATAAAAAACTTTTTTGAAAATATGCATTTGTATGTTTTCTTGATTATTTAAAACATAGATAAAAAACACAGCATGTATAATATATCAAGTTGTACCCATTGCAATGAAAATTGTCTTTTGTACAATTTGATTAAATGCATGAAATAAATACCATATCTGCATTCTGCTAAACTTAAAAGGTCTTTAAATCTTTAATATACATAAAAACTACAAAACTATTTTTTTTATAATAAAAAAAAAACAAAATCCCACTAGCTATTTGCTAATTCCATAACTCTACTAAAAACAATCTAGTGTGATAATAGCAAAATATGGACTCCTTAACTTTTGTTCGGTACTAAAAATTGCCAAAATACCATTCTTAACCTTAACCGAGAAATTACCAAAATAAACAAAACGCCAGCTAAGCCAATTTACTTGACGATTTTACCAACAAGTCTGTCGACAAAATCAGCTTAGCTGGCGTTTTTCACTATTTTGATAAACGCGTTTACTTAAACGCTCATTTTAGTAATTTCTCACTCCATAAACACCTATATATAACGCGAATTTACTATTATACCCCCGAAAGCCACCGGAAAAGTTCACTAATCTCCTCTCCGATCCTCCCAGTCCCACCGTCAAAATCACTAACCGCCTCACTCCGTCGACTACTTCCGGTAAAGAACCTTCCAGAACCACGTAACGACACCGAAACCCGATCCACGTAATCCCGCAACCAATTAAACCGTCCACTGCCGCCACCACCACCACCAACCTCCGCCGCCACATTCTCTCCCGGCGCTCCCGTCACCGAATCCTTATCCCCTGAACCACATTCCGACACCACACTCCGGTGAGTCGACTCAACCGGAATCTCGTAACCGTCATCCACCACATAATCAAACGAACCGACGGAATACGACCTCCGATCACTATTCGCCGGATCTCTCCGTTGACTAACTGTTCCAATCTCAATACGAAAACTATTACTCCTGTTGTTTCCACCGGTTCTACCGCCGGTGACGGAGGTCAACGTGTTAATAATATCTTCATCATTAGGGTTTACAGTTGACCTACAAAGAGGACACGTTAAGTTAGACTTAAGCCACGCGTCAATACACTGCGCGTGAAACGCGTGACAACATAGCGGAAGCAGACGGAGCTGATCCGAAGGTTCGAATTTGGATAAACAAACGGCACAGTCAGCGCCAGCTATTTTTCCGGTGAGGGAAGAGAAGGTGAAGAGAGGTAAGGATAAGGAGTCGAGTGGATTAATAATATTATTATTATTGTTTGGTATGGAGATGACGTGATGACTCACGTGTTCGGGTTGGTTAGTTTCGGTTACGTTGTTGGAGACGACGTCGTTGAGTGATGTATGGTTGTAGCTGCGGGTGAGGAAACGGATGAGGAGGTAGATGGTGGCGGAGAGGATGATGGCGGAGGATATGACGATTATTACGATTATTATTGATGGGGTTGGGGTTGATGAAGGGTGGTGGTGTGGTACGACGTCGTATGCTGCATTACCGTTGTTAATATTATTATTATTATTAATATTAATATTATTATTGTTGTTGTTGTTGTTGTAAAGTTGAGGGATGGGGGAGTATGGGGTGGTGAAGAATGGGGGTGGGGGAGGGGGTAAGGTGTCCATATTGGGAAAGAAGGTGGTGGTGGTGGTGAAGGTGGTTAAGAGTTAAGAGGTATGAATATAGGTTGAAGTTAATGAATGAAGGGAGCAGTACTACAGATGGAGAATTGAATTGGAGATGATGTGATAATTAATGTGTTTTCTGGATCCCGGGTTGAGAAATCTAAATAAAGTAAATAAAATTAGAAGTATCTAAATTATAAAAATGACATTTATTATATCCTGGGAGCGTCCCGGGTTGAGAAATCTAATTTGAAATATCAATTTTACATCTGAAATAGACTGATGCGTTTTACAGTTACATGCAGGAAAGCTTTGGGTAGCACTTAACCTAAAACAATTAACAATGTATCTCCAATGTTAGTGCATAACCTTAAACAATGTATAATAACTCTAATATTAAAACCTAACCTAAAACAATGTACAACTCCAATGCTAACACATGTTGTAAATAAAATTCATATTTAATGGTTTGAACATAACTAATGACTTGTCTATACATGATTAATGAATAACCTGAACACTTTGTGTTTTTTTTCCTGTACGAACAAAACCACACAAAAAATAGTCGTTTTTTCTCCGTTTTTTATATAGCACTATGGTACCCGTTGGAAAGATAATAAAACGCTCGTTAATTTGGTGTAATTTTTTTCTTTAAAAAATCTCGTATATAAAAGATACTAACGTTTGAAAGTTATGGGAGGAAACATTAGAGATAAAAATCTAATTTTGTTTTTAAATTTTAAATTATTATTATCCTAAAATAAAGCCCTTGCCACATGGGATGACACATGGCATACTCAATGAAGAGAATACCCTCTTTGAGTGCCATGTCATTAAAATGGCTTTGGTTTATTATATGTATAGATTATTAATATTAATATTATTATTGTTGTTGTTGTTGTTGTAAAGTTGAGGGATGGGGGAGTATGGGGTGGTGAAGAATGGGGGTGGGGGAGGGGGTAAGGTGTCCATATTGGGAAAGAAGGTGGTGGTGGTGGTGAAGGTGGTTAAGAGTTAAGAGGTATGAATATAGGTTGAAGTTAATGAATGAAGGGAGCAGTACTACAGATGGAGAATTGAATTGGAGATGATGTGATAATTAATGTGTTTTCTGGATTTGGTGATGTTACAGGGTTTCACCTAGGGCTGTTCAAAATCGGATAATCCAAAATTCGAATACGAAAAATCCGAAAATCCGAATCCGAATTATCCGAAATTTTGGATAATCCGATTTTCGGATATCCGAAAATCGGATTATCCGAAATTTCGGATTCGGATTCGGATCCTGATTTTGAAAATTTTCGGATAATCGGATTATCCGAATCCGAATATTAAAAATGTATATATAAATATATAATATTATATACACTACATAACACAATACACAATCCTAAATCCTTAATCCTTCCAACTCTAAGTCCATACTCCTCTAATCCATAGCTGTTGCTCTTTCTTCTCTCCTTTATAACAGCCCCGTCCACCTCGTATCCGACCTCCACAGCCCCCTTCCATCAAAATAATAAGTTTTTTTTATATATTTGTTGTTCAAATTTCGTTTATCTAACTTCGATTTTTGTTTTTTTAATAGGTTCATGTTTTAGGCATAAAAGAGAACTTTTTTTATAGTTTTTTTATTATTTTTTATTATTTTTTTAATTTTTTTTTAAGTTTCGGATTATCCGTTGGATGATCCGAATCCGAATCCGAAATTTCGGATATCCGAAATTCGGATGTCCGAAATTTCGGATTCGGATTCGGATCTCAATATTGACTATCCGAAATTTCGGATTATCCGAAATTCGGATATCCGAAATTCGGATTATCCGATTTTGAACACCCCTAGTTTCACCTCTTCACTTGCATGTGATATGCACGTGATATCATATCGTAGCAGCTTTCGGGTCGGGTTTTGTAGTTTTGGACTTATGAGTTATGGCAGCATTTACTTTCTAGTTTCTGTTAAATCCTGCTTTTCAGGTTTGCTAGCTATGGTGTTTTATAGTATACTAGGTTAAGGTCTTGTGTGTACACGTACAGTGTGAATCCGTAAGTCAAATGACAAACTATCTAACATGTAATTACATGTCAGGTTATAACATACATACACCTATATATTAGATAGGAGTACATAATATGTTAGATGGCAATGAAAAGTACAAAATTCTTTATTTGTAACATGTAAAATATGTATATGAACGCCTGTATATTTGTACAATCAGATATGAACCCATTGTGTAATCGGTGCAACCTAGTCATTACAGGACTGATGAATTTCAAGAATGTGCTTTACTTTTAGATATTTCAAAGATAAGGGTTAGATGTATTACTTCAAAGTAACATACATGGAAAATAATCATTCTAGCGTTGTTCGAAATATGGATGTCTGTCTAATACTTTGTTGGATTGTGTTTATGTTATATGTTGTTTTTTTTTTGGTCTAATTTGCATGTTAATGCAATTATGTAATGTAAGCAAGTTATGCACTATTTGACCTTATATGAGTTAAACTTAGTTTGCATAGGTTGTCAAATGATATAAAGAATATGTGTACGTACTTGACCATATAAAAAATGTGAATTGATCTAAGTTAAAAAAAGCTATAATTAACGAACATGCAGGCATATGTAATTAAACTGAAAATAAACAAATATTATAATTGTAATAAACGTAAACATATAATTTACCAAATCCATTACACTAAAAAAATGAAATTAAATTGTTTGAATACAAAATACTTATTCATAAATTTTCAAATATTTCTTGGTAGACAACATTTTAAGTTTCATTCTTAACGCTACATTCTTTATCCAGTATTAGTATCTTAAGTCCATCTCTACTCTTTACCATTAACAGCACAATGTACAACTGACCATGTGTAAAAACGAGATCTTTCAAATACAAACCTACTTTTGATTGGGACTGTCCTTAGTTCTTGTTTATTGTCATTGCAAAACAAAGAGCAATAGGAAATTGTCTCCTGTTAAATTTGAAAGGAGTCTTCTTATCAGATGGAGACAAACTAATTCTTGGTATAAATGTTCGCATACCAATATTAGTTTCTAAAATTATTTTAGCTTCCATAACACATTTTCCCATTTTAACAACTTGCAACCTTGTCCTGTTACACAAACCGCTCTTCCGATCAATGTTTGTTAATAACATTATCGGAACACCAACTTCAAAACTAATAGGTGGTTTGATATACCTGATAACTTAAGATCATTCAAAACACCCGGTGAGATCAATCTTTCATCAATCATCTCTTTATCATTTTCGGACTGACAAACACTATCAGAACTTTAATATTCCATTTCCTGACCGGGAAACATTGAAAGCAGTCGATCATTAGTCTCTTGAACAACTTCATTCTTTGGTGCCAATATTGCAATCTCTTGAAAATAATTCGGAGTATTGAAGTTATCCAAATAGATGGATATACAAAGGATATCAAATCAGAAATAGGATCCAAAGATTGAGTGATGAGTAAGTCATCAAGTATCTGAATAACATCCGAAAATTCATTCACTGTATCAACCTTTCCTTACCAATATCTAAAAGCCAATCAACAAATTCTTTTGTTTCCTGAATATTTGAATGACTACTTCCATAATGTACCCTTGATGTGTCGTAAAACACATCTATTCTCTTATGTATTTTTTGTTATAATTGAGTCTTTTGTATATAGTTTTTAGTAGTTTTAGGCGTGTATTCGTTTGTTGGCCTATTTTTGTCATTGTATAGATTTTTATTAATTTTTAGTACTTATTTATTTATTTTATATTTTGGTAGGTGTTCGTGTGAACGTTGAAGCGTAAACGAGCAACTTTGGTCAAGCCAAGAACACCCGAGTCTAGAGCACCGTGTTATAATACTATAAATAATAATAATAATAATAGTTAAAAAAAAAAAGGTAAGCTTGGGCCGAAGCCCAAGCCAAAAGCTAAACAAAACATTAAATCGGTCAAATGGCAAGAGAAAAAGATGGATATAATTGAATTGAAGGAATTAATTCATTCATATATTCTTTCTTCAATCGCACAAGAACAGCAAAAGGAGGCGCACCAAATTAATTAGACTTTCATATATTATCATTCATTCATTCCAAGAGCTTTGGAGATTTTTGAAGAGGAGAAGGTACCGGGCGCACTAAAGATTAATTATTTGAAGACCCGGGGTTTGTTTTATTCATTTTAATTATTTAGAGACATGTTTATTATTGTTTTTCGAGACTTTATGACTATGTTTCTAATTATTATGATGAACTAGACTTTCATGGTTGCTTAGGTTTATGAACTAGACACGTTTTATGCAGTATTTAATGATTTTTGGATTTTAATCTTGATGTGTAGAATTACATGACTTTAACTTTTATTGTTGGATTTGATATATGTGTGTTGGTGTTAATTTTATTTGAAGTTTGTTTATTGGTTTTGTGGAGCTAGGCATGTAGAGATACCCCCTAGGTCTAAAAATCAATCTAGTTCGTCAACTTAGGTTAGCGTGCTAGTATTTGGAGTTGGAGTACGACACAAGTATAACAAACTAATATAATAAATTTAACTAAGACGTGCAGTCCATTCTTTAGGGTGAGAAATCTAACTCGAGTTTGCTAGGTAACTAACTAGGCATTGTTCGGTAGTTGGCAAGCGCTAGGGCGGGAGTCGCTACTTGTCCGTGTTTAGAGTTTTCCTAGGTTTTCTTCAGTAGAGTTTAAGTCTGCTTCATAGTTTGAGGGTTTTAATCCAGAAGAGGTTTTAATCTGATTTCTATGGGATTTTGGTACGCTAGGGCGATCCAGGTCCATCTTAGCATTTCTACACTTGTCCCGCCTTAAGTCTAGTGAGCTATCTTTGACAGGAGGTTTATTAGATAAGAATAGGGTCTCAAGTTAATTACCAGATTCAAGATTTATTGCTAGTGTCTAGGGATTTTACCTAAGTAACCAGCCTTCTTCCTATCCGATTTCTCCAAGTTCCTAATTTCATTTAAGTAGTTGAGGTTATTTCATTTATATTTAGTTTCTTTTAAGTTTATAATTATTAGTTTAACACCCCCCATTTAAGTATATATTTATTTAGGCTAGTATTCGGTAGAGGTTGTGATCTAGAGTTGCATTCGCGTCTTTGGGTTCGATACTCGGTCTTATCTGTTTACTGCTTTGCGACCGGTACACTTGCCGTGCGTGTGTAGTTTTTATGTGAGTCGTTTTAATTAAAACTTGTGTTAATTTTTATATATACATTTACACACATCAAGTTTTTGGCGCCGTTGCCGGGGACGCAATTAGCACTCTTGAGAATTATCCGATTCGTTTCTAGTCTACTATTTTGTGAATAATTATTGTTTTTATTATTTTTTTTCTTATTATTATTTTTATTTTTTATTCGTAATATATAATTTTTTTTTCATCATGTGCGAGATCTGCGGAGGACCCCACTTTACCATAAGATGCCCTCATTCATATTCATCGGGGTATTCTACGGATTATTATTCTAACACGTATTTGCAGCCGCAACCATATCAGCCATACCAGCCTTTATACCCACAGGCTAACAGGTGGTTTAACCCTGCAACATCTGAGTCACTAGATAGAACAAAACGTCGGCTTGATCGTCTACAAGCTGAGATGTATGAGGATAGGCATGGTGGTAACTCGTCAGAGTATCCACCTAGCCAACATTTGTATCCACATCCCGATTATCGGGATGTCTCGTCTCACACTAGACCCGATTTTGCCGCCTTACTTGCTAAACAACAGCTCATGCTCGAGGATATCGATTCTTTGCTATCCAAGCGCACCGACTCTTTGAGGGAACAAGATGCGGCACTTAAAAGGCTAGAGGCTCAGGTGGATGAACTGAAGACCATAATGGACGTTGAAGTCCCACCTCCAGTTCAGCAAGTTTATTTCACAAATGATGACCCAGACGAGATGGTAACATTTACATTACCTGATTGTATTAGTCCCGTTGCTGAAACTGTTTGTCCTTACTCATCTAATTCTGTGCATGATTTAACTGACCCATATGATTCTTTACACTTGTCTTGTGAGGATGATATTTTGCAGGATTCAGGGTTAGAGCCAGAGACCATAATGGACGCCTTAGTCCCACCTCCGGTTCAACAGGATGAGCAGCCTCGCCAGATCTCTAGTTCAGCAGCATATCCTTGGGAGGCAGATGTCTGGAGTGATGATGAGGAGATAGAAAGGATAGCCTGGGACGCGCATAGGAAAGCCATGATGGAGAAGATAGGGGAGGCTGAGGAAGATATGGATTTTTCAGAATCCACAGGTTGGCTGTTTGAGGAAGAAGTGGTGGAAGAGGAAGACACCACTGACCTGCTTGAAGAAGCAGCTGATGGGGAAGCAGAGTTTGGTGACGAGTTGGTTGATTTGACAGCTCCAGAAGTGGACAAAGATTTTGAACAAGTGTCACCAAACAAGGAAGACGAGAAAGAAGCAATGGTGGAAGAAGAAGAACACCACAGCCGGCCCGTGCAGGCATTGGATATTACACTGCTAGTAGTGCCACCACCATGGCCACCACCACGGGAGAAGGCGAAGAGACACCTGGACCGACACAGGGTGAGGGTCAGGAGTTGCAGAGACAACAAGTCCCCTCATTACATGCTAAGAATCAGGTTTGGTCCAGGTAAATTTAAATATTGGTGGTCCGACCCATTTAAATTCGATAAAAGATTTTTCAATTCCACTAATGTAATTTTGCTAAATAATATGGACCGGGTGGAATTAAACGGGTTGGATCGGGTCCAGATAAAAGAGAAGCCCCCTGATTAAGTTTAAGTGTGGGGAGGCTCTGTAGAGTTTGTAAATTTATATTTATACCTATTTTTTTTCTAGCTTTTCATTTTTTATTTTTTTTTATTTGTGGTCCGTCCTTTGGTAGTAGTTCATAGGTTTTTATCTTTCTATTTTATCTTTGTTTTTTTTGTGTCTTTTAGTCTGTTTGCATGTTTGCTTAGGTAGAGGAAATTTCACAATGAGCGGATCCCATGTATTATCTTTATATATATTTTATGAGTGGGAGTTTTGGTAAAGGTTTGGGTAATAAAAGAGATTTTTTCTTAAAAAAATTAATTAACTTTCTGTGAAAAAAGATTTTTCACGTAATGTGAGGAGTCTGGGCTGACCTGTTCGCCTTATGCGACCAGCTATTACCCCGGAAAGTTATATTTTTTTTCTCTTGCAACGCGTGTTGTGATCACCAGTGTCCTTCACGTTGAGCTAGAATCAGATTTTTTTTTTCTTTTCTACCCATTTGGTTCTACCACCATTCACCGTCATTTTGCCAAGCAGGTACGTTTTCTTGTTTGTTGTTAAATTTTGAGTCTAAGTTAGTAGTTTGAGTCTTTTTATTTTTGTGTGGTTCGGTATTATGCTCGGGTTTTGTTTGTTTTGTTTTGCGCAGGTTTGGATTGCACCACCCGTACTCAATCTCCATTCGGGTGATTCTGGACCTGTACGTTATATTGAAGTAACCCGAGAGTTTACCATTGTGTCAGAGCCGATCGCGACCAAAATGCTATACGATCGAGCTGGATTGGACTAGAGCTTACGAAGAAAAATTAACCAGCTAAGTCTTTTTCAATTTGCCCTCGGTTTTTTTTATTTTGTATTCGGAATTTATTTTTTTGTTTTGTGTCGTTTTCTATTCCTACATTGAGGGCAATGTAGAATTTAAGTGTGGGGATGGGAAACTGTCGTTTAGTCTGTATACAGAGTCGTTTAAATCAAAAAAAAAAAAAAATTAGAAAATAGAAAAAACGAAAAAATTAAAAAAAAACTGAAAAAAAAGTCCCTGATTTTGAAGTTTGCATTATATAAAATATGGAAAATGATAGGTAAAGTTAGGTGTCCGGTTTTCAAATAGTATGTATAATAAGAGATTAAAATTGATTGAAAACGTGTCTGATTTGGGATATGTGGGTAGGCTCGGCCGGTAGAAAGGTTTCCTTTGAAAAGTAATAAATTAATTATGTTAGGCTATTTTGTGGGTTCTCATCTAGGAGAAACGGGGAGACCGAAACCGCCAAAAATAGTATAAGAAGCATCGTTATAAGTAGAAAACCGTTAGAATTTCTAATCACTTAAAAAAATTAGAAATCAAAGCAAAAATGCTGAAGCTTAAGGTGCCTGGCCACTGGGATAGCGACTTGGATTGGTCACACCCTCTGAGTTAAGTATGCTGAGATGAAAAAAAAAATGCTGAAGCTTAAGGTGCCTGGCCACTGGGATAGCGACTTGGATTGGTCACACCCTCTGAGTTAAGTATGCACAAAAAAAAAAAAAAAAAAAAAAGTGATTTTAAATTCTCTTGGTTTTCTACATAAGACGGTTGGGAAATGGTCAATTGGTCGTTCCTTTAGCTTCATAAGCTTGAGGCGGGATTAGGAGGAACTGTGACTTCCTTCGAGTGAGACCCTAGATAGACTAATCAACATGAACTTAACATAAATAAAAAGGGGGCTTGGAAACCGGTGTGGGTTTAAGAGGATCAATATACCTGCAATCGCAATCAATGCGTTAGTAGATTATTAATTAAGTAACCTATGTTTAGAAACTGGATGTAAATCTAACTGTGATTCCATAGCATAATTCTTTTTCAGGGACGAAAAAGAGTCAAGTGTGGGGATGTTTGATGTGTCGTAAAACACATCTATTCTCTTATGTATTTTTTGTTATAATTGAGTCTTTTGTATATAGTTTTTAGTAGTTTTAGGCGTGTATTCGTTTGTTTGCCTATTTTTGTCATTGTATAGATTTTTATTAATTTTTAGTACTTATTTATTTATTTTATATTTTGGTAGGTGTTCGTGTGAACGTTGAAGCGTAAACGAGCAACTTTGGTCAAGCCAAAAACACCCGAGTCTAGAGCACCGAGTTATAATACTATAAATAATAATAATAATAATAATAGTTAAAAAAAAAAAAGGTAAGCTTGGGCCGAAGCCCAAGCCAAAAGCTAAACAAAACATTAAATCGGTCAAATGGCAAGAGAAAAAGATGGATATAATTGAATTGAAGGAATTAAGGCTAAGGGGTATGGTGGTCGGGGAAGGGGGTCGGGGGTGATGTGGCTATTTTTGCCGATCGGGAACACCGCCCCCCCGACCGGGCTTCGGTGAAAACGGCAATAATTCCCCGATGGTACCGACCCTCTTTTCAAAAATTGAAACGTTACAATATGACCGTTGGGGGCTATTTGAACGTTAGGAAAAAAATAAAATAAAATAAAACCTTTTTACCTATATATATATATATTTAACATTTCATTTTATACAAACTCAAATAAAACTACCCCCTCTTCATACATACTCCCAAATTTTATAAACTACACAACAAATTTTTTTTACAATCATGAGTACGTCTTCAGACGAGGCAAACGTTGCTAATTTTTTCGCGGGCGCGATGGTTGAAACGGCAAAAATATTGTTGGAGTTTGTAGATAGTGACGACGAAACAACTTCGGAACCGAGAACAAGACGGGCCGCTTTAAACAGAGATCGTGAAGGTATATTTTATTTTTTATAACTTTTAATTTGCTTAATGTTTTATATTTCATGTGTTATATTTTTTGATATTTATTTATGTTATGGTATTATATTTTCTTATACTTTTTTTTAATTTAAGGTGCACACGATCGTTTGGTTGCTGACTACTTCGCTGACGACTGCGTATACACGGACGAACTATTTAGGCGTCGCTTTCGAATGAGTCGGCGATTATTCCAACGAATTGCCAACGACATGGCTACTTATGATGAGTTTTTCACACTACGCTATGATGCTAGAGGAAGACGAGGTTTTACGACGCTACAAAAGTGCACTTCCGCACTTCGTCAGTTGGCGTACGGGACTGCTAGTGACTCATGGGACGAGTACTTAAGGATGTCTGCTAGAATGAGTCGGGAATGCTTGTATCGGTTTACCGAAAATGTCGTCAAGTTATATAGCAAAGTTTACTTGCGTAGGCCAACGAAGAACGAAATCCAAAAGCTTTACGCACACCATGCAGAGAGACATGGCTTTCCTGGCATGCTTGGAAGCATCGATTGCACACATTGGCCATGGCGTAATTGCCCCACTGCATGGAAAGGGCAATTTACGCGGGGTGACATTGGAGAGCCGTCAATTATTCTAGAATCTGTTTGCTCACAAGACCTTTGGATTTGGCATGCATTCTTCGGAGTTGCTGGTTCATGTAACGATTTAAATGTTCTAGCAAGATCCATGGTTTTCGACCCCATCATTAATGGTACCGGTCCGGATGATTCGTTCGTTCTCAACGGGGTAGAATATAAGCACGGGTATTATCTGGCTGACGGTATATACCCAAGTTATACATCTCTGGTGAAAACCATACAAATTCCCACGGACGACAAAAGGAAAAAGTTTGCAAAGTGCCAAGAGTCGGCGAGAAAAGACGTCGAACGGTTATTCGGTGTCTTAAAGTCGAAATGGCATGTAATTGGGCGACCCGCACGTGCATGGCATCCACAAAGCTTGAGATATAATATGTACGCTTGTACGATACTACATAATATGATAATCGAAGATGAAGGCCGTGCGATATGTGAGTATGACCCAAATGACGTTGAAGAGAATCTCGAGCCGGTTGACGTGACACAACAACAATCGAACAGGTGGGCATTAGAGGATAGTAATATGCACGCCAACCTTTGCTCGGATTTAATCGACCATATCTGGAACAATTTCCGTGTCGATGACGTTGATGAGTAGTTTGTATTTTTTTTTCTTTAGTTTCGTTTTTTTTTTAATTTTTTTTATTTCGGTTTTTTTTAAGTGTTTTTTATTTTATATGTAATTTGGTTTTTAATTTTAATGAAAAAAAAATTAATGAAATATAAAATGTACAAATAAATAAAAAAGAAAAACAATAAAAAAGGGAAGGGGGAACCATTTCCCCTAGAAGGGGGAGGGGAAGGGGGAAATGACATGGCGCTGACGTGGACAAGGGGGAAGGAAGGGGGAAGGGTGACCACACCCCATAGCCTAATTCATTCATATATTCTTTCTTCAATCGCACAAGAACAGCAAAAGGAGGCGCACCAAATTAATTAGACTTTCATATATTATCATTCATTCATTCCAAGAGCTTTGGAGATTTTTGAAGAGGAGAAGGTACTGGGCGCACTAAAGATTAATTATTTGAAGACCCGGGGTTTGTTTTATTCATTTTAATTATTTAGAGATGTGACACCTGGCAAATTCGGGTTAACAATGTTGTCTAGATGAAAGTCTACCTTAGCGAGTCACGCGTATATCATACTTAACTGGGTTAGTTAAGTCGGGTTATGGTTCGGGAACTATTAGTTAGTCTAGAAGATCATTGGATGTTGGTCTAGAGGTTCATTAGATGTCGGTCCTTAACCAAGTGTACAAACGGTGACGATTTGTAGGATCGTCAGGGCATACGGAACGTACGAGTCTCGAGTCCCGGGAATTGGTGAACGAGTGTAAATATGTGTATTTACTTGTGTTATGTGTTTACAATCATTATGTGACTTGTCGGTACATGAATATGCATTAACATATGTTAAAACGGGGTTTAACGCGCAAAACACACCAACATAGGGGCTATAGGCGATTAGGCTTGGTGGATAGCCTAATCGCATGACTTTGGGGCGAGTAGGAGGATCCCTATAGGCGAATAGGGCTAATCGCATGAACAGTCATGCGATTAGGCACCCTACTCGCGTATAAACCTGCACACTCGCATGATACGTGCTGGAACGACTAGGAACGCCTATAAATACAATACTTAACCTCCTAAACTCCCTAATATCAACCCTAGTCGTCCCATAACCGCCCCAAACACTGAAACAACCTCTGGGAGGCGATTTTGATCAAAAACACAAGGTTTCAAGGTCTAACCATCAATCTTTTACAATTCCAAGGTTTGATTCTCATCCATAACACTTTGTAAACATTTTTAATCAATCCCTAATGGTCCAGACCTGTTCATAAACGAAAAAGCTTTCTGAAAATCGTCAATAAGAGTTATTAATCGGATTATAATTAATAAACATGCGTTATGGGTATGTATGATTAGAAAGATAGGATTTTTATGAATCTTGATGATGTTTTGATGTATTATCATGCTAGGTCAGAATTAATATTGTTATTATAATGATAGAAATCTCAGTAATTGGATAATAGAGTTATGATTACATGCGTTAATTGAATGTTGCATGCTATGTGTATGTGTTTGGATTGCTTTGGTTGCATGCAGGACTGATTTTACGAGGATGAACGAAGGGTTTTGGGTTAAACATGTTTAGGATAGTGTTTGGGATGATATTGGGTAGTTACACACGCTCTGGATCTGATTTGGAGCGTTAAACGCGCGAAAAACCGGAACAGCAAGGCTACAGGCGAGTAGCCTTGCTAATCGCATGTATCAGGGGCGAGTAGGCCCCCACTCGCATGCCATAGGGGCGATTAGGCCCCACTCGCGTGATACAGGGGCGAGTAGCCCAATCGCCAGACAACAGGGGCGAGTAGCCCCTAATCGCGTGACTTAAGGGGCGATTAGCCCTAGTCGCGTGACATTTCATGCGATTAGCCTCCCTAATCGCGTGTACTGCTGCTGTAAGTGTAAATTAGCATTCCGAGACCCGATTTCACATGTAGAAACATGCTAGGAACTCAGTAACATGTCTAATAACTTGGTAACATATATTTGGATGTATTTCGGTGATACGTGAACTATGTGCTATAACTTGTTGTGTGTTAACGCATGTTAAGTATACTTGCGTTATTGTATGTTTTGGAACGTAAACATAACACGGGGAGTCTCGGGTCACCAATGGGATGTCGAGTCTTGTACTTTGGGTCGGTTAAACAGTCACGGTATTTTCAAAACGAACTTGGTTATGGTCTGGACATCTAGGGACTAATTAACCTGCGGGTTATTAGTCTAAGTACTTGTAACTGTCGTATGTTAGGTCGCCGCTTTACGGGGCTAGCATAGCAGCTGAGTTTACTCGGGTTAAGGAGTAAAGGAACTTAAGGTGAGTTTACGGCCCCTCTTTTAAACTGGTTTTGTACTTTCGGGGGAGAAAACATGTGTTAAAACGATTGTTTGGTAAATTCTGTCATACTATGGGTTCTAACGTATACTACACGATCTTTGGAAGTCCCGGGGGGAACCATGAATGTGCGGGTTTGCACAACGGGGAAATGTGAATAGCGCTATTGGGAGTGACCAACCCCGCTCGTCGACTTGGAGGGTCGGCGGGTGCATATTGTCTCAAACAGGAACAACAGGAACAACAGGAACATACATCGGGCATACTTTTGGTATTCGCGTTAGTAATGGTTTTCCAATCGTGGTAGTAACAAAACGTACGCCTAGCTAGCGTATACTGGTTTTCTATTTGTTATAGTATGGACAGGTGAACTTGGTACTTGAACTGCAAACCTGTAAACTCACCAGCATTTTTGTGCTGACGTAAACTTTTACATGTTTTCTCAGGTCGCTAAGGTAGCACAATGGAACTAGGGCGCACGCGTCTGCACGGCGTCTAGATAGAGTTGCATGATTTCATAAACATTGAACTTTGGTTATTTATGTTGAACTTTATTTTGAATAAGCTTCCGCTGTAAACGGGATTTTAAAACTATGTTTTGGTATTGCATTAATTACATTTAGACTTGTTTATTGTGATCGTTGGTTTGGATCCTGGTTTGTCATGCGCCTCGCGGTAAAACTCCGCAAGTGGATTTTGAGGGTGTGACAGATTGGTATCAGAGCCAATGGTTATAGTGAACTAGGACTGCATGTAGAGTCTAGTCTATAGCCGAGTCGCACACACTAGACGATCACATGGTACTAAACGTTATAGTGGGTTACGTATGGTCTTGTCGGGGTGTCTCTAAATCGTTGGTCTTTCTACGTTACATCATCCGTTCTATCTTAGGTTGGGTTACTTGTTTTCTAGACAGTGTGGTCTATTGGAGTAACTCGTGTGCTCTTGAGATTTGTCCAAGGCTCGGACATCTCCCTTTCGTATTCCAATAGAAACACTTGTCATGAACTACCGTAGTATTACGGTGTGTAGCTAAGAGTCTATGTTCGGTGATTTGATCTTTGAACTAGGAGAACACTTGGAGGACCATGTAGAGCGTTTTATCATTTTGGGTGCACACAAAATCATAAAACGAAATGCATGGAAGCACTAGTGAGCTCTGGGTTTGAAGGGATAGTCCTGGATTGGATCTAGCTTTGATCTTGTGAACACTAGTGGTTATCTTTAACTGCGAAACTAAATTTTCTCGTTCTTTCTGCCAGAATCATGTCTGGAGTGCGTGGAGGACGAGGAGGTGGTCGCAATGGTGGACGCGGTGGTGGTCGTGGTGGTGCTGGTGGTCGTGGTGGAGGTATTAACCTGTCTCAGGCTGATCTGAACAACTTGCTCCAGGCTGCCTTTCAGTTAGGGCACAACGGAGGTTGTGATCTAGAGTTGCATTCGCGTCTTTGGGTTCGATACTCGGTCTTATCTGTTTACTGCTTTGCGACTGGTACACTTGCCGTGCGTGTGTAGTTTTTATGTGAGTCGTTTTAATTAAAACTTGTGTTAATTTTTATATATACATTTACACACATCAACCCTCATCATTAAAACTGGAAAAAGTATATTATACCAAAACTGAAGCAGATGGGTCATACAGAACCTTGAAAAACTGATGTCGACTATGGTATGACATGTCAGATAATCTGGATTGTAAGAAATAATAGCCAAACATGATTAGCATTCATAATGAATATATCTTAATTGTGTCAACATAAACAATACATAAAAATAAAACAGGTTTGTGTCTCTGTTAGTCGATTCATCAAGTTATGATGAAGACTCATAACTGAAAAAAAAATATGAAAGCGCATAATCATGAAAACTAAATCAAAAGCCTAAAACAATCGAATATTTGGATTCAATATCGTTTGAATACAGGATTAAATGAAAAAAAAAAAACAACATTAAATAGCATAATCATAAAAACCTAAATAAAAAACTTTAAACAATCGATTACTTAAAATCTATAATTTTATGAATACCGGATCAATAATAACCATTATTAAATCCAATAAGCATGAAAACATAAATCGAAACCCTAAAACAATCGATAAATTAAAATTAGTTTAGTATGTAAACAGGATTTCAAATCAGGGTGAACGATATAAACGTTCCTGAATTAGAATAACACATCAAACAGAAAACAATAATCTTAATCAATAGGATATTCAAAGAGGTATTGAAGATTCGCTCAACTTGGGGTTTTGATTGACTTACGTATTCGATTAAACTGAACACAAAATCAACTATAAGATAAATCGATGAAATCATAATAGTATAAAAGAAGCGGCGCAGTGTAAGAATCGTTACCTGATGGAGATGATAAAAGCCGAGCAGAAGAGTTATACAAGATCTTCACAAATATGATTGAAAGAACATTTTATATGCAGGTATATGTGTTACAATATAGCTAGGGTCATGGATCGGGTAAGATAACCCATACCCAAGTTAAATGGGTTGGAAAAGGGTGAGGTGGACACCCTAGTCAGGTGACACCTCAACCGGGTGACACCTCAACCATAGATATTTTTTTATATAATATATAGATTAACAAATAACATGTTACAAATATGTATTATAAGTAATATGAAAATTTGTTAATGATTTGTAAGTTTCTGCTACCAAGTATTATCAACTGTGTTGTCATATTGGTAATTTTGTTTGTTAGTTATTATGCTTTATATGTGACGAGGTATTTGTTGAAGTTTTGTAGATTAAAGTTTAAACAATTGAGTAATTTTGTGTCAGAATGTCTAAGGGTGGCCGGGGTGGTCCGTGATGGCCATCCCGTGATGCTCGTGATCATCACGACCATCGCCCCCACCATTTAATCATGGCCGCGATAATACTAGCGTGATGGAATGTCGTAACACCCATCATGACCTCATTCTCCATTCTATTTTTTTCCACCCGGCCTCCTTCACCATTCTCCCTCCTATTTCTTCTTCATCACCATTCTTCTTCATCTTGACCATCACGACCACGCCCCCACAACCCTATCTTCACACGGTCATCGTCACCCCAGCAAAGCTTCGTCAAAGAGTCATCATCAGAGAGTGTACAACAAAGCTTCGCCAAACAATGGAAGGCTAAACGGAAATACGGGCTGGCGGTGGTAGGATTTCAATGTCGGCAGCCGGAACGACGGTGGTGTAAGGAGAGGACCGTTAGGATAGGGGAGGTTATTAAAATTTATAGTTTAAAAAAAAAGTTTAGTGATGAAATGTGAACACAACCCATGGTTTTAGGGATGCATGTGATGGAGTGTGATGGAAATGAGGTGGCACAATTTAATTGGTGTGATGACCACCACCTCATCCACCCTAACAAGTATGTTTGTGACAATATGCATCTTTTGTCAATGAGTATCCACATGTGTCGAATGAGCTACGAGTGACGTTGTAACTATCATTGCCAAATTGAGTTTGGTCGCTTGTGCTATGATCATGATCTTCATGACTTATATTATACATGAAGAGTCGATGGAACATGTAAATACAATTATGTATGATCTTAAATGTGTACAAACTCTTCTATTGTACATAACTGAAGAGACCAAGAGGGATTATAATTTATACATGTAAGAGCCTAGAGGTAAAATTGATATTTCGCATATTTAGGACAACAACCTTGCATCAAGAATTCTATGCTAGACGTTTGGCTATGAGGTCAAACGATGACATGAAGTGTTGAAAAGGTTTTGGATAGACTTATACCTATATAGTTTGATATCATTTCTTTTTTTTTTTCCATGCTATTCACCACTAGAAAAGTGATATTTTTCTACAAAATTTTCTTACTAAAAAACTGCGTCACAAATTTTAATAAAGTTGCTACTCATTTGTGACGAAAAAAAATCAACAATTTTTTTAGCAAATTTGTAACACAATATATCTCCAAGTTCTTAGGAAATTGCGTAGGAAATGCGTCACAAATTTCCTACACCATGTTTTCGTCACAAATGCGGTGAAAATTGTGTAGTAATTGGTTTGCGACGAAGGTTTTTCTAACATCAAGGTTTTGTTGAAAATGCATCACATGTCTTGCATTTACTTAATTTGTGACGCATTTTCAACAAAACCTTGATGTTAGAAAAACCCTCGCCGCAAACCAATTACTACACATTGTAACACAATTTTCAACGCATTTGTGACGAAAACATGGTCTAGGAAATTTGTGACGCATTTCCTACGCAATTTCGTAAGAATTTGTAGATATATTGTGTCACAAATTTGCTAAAAAAATTATCGATTTTTTTTCGTCACAAATGAGTAGCAACTTTGTTAAAATTTGTGACGCATTTTTTTCCGTAAGAAAATTTTGTAGCAAAATGCCATTTTTCTAGCAGTGATTTTAGACACCCTTTAATCCTAGTTTTAAATTGAGACATTATATTTTTCCACCTTGAAGTGTTAAATATAGTAATACTATACTAAACATACAAACTAAATAAAATAGAAGACTCTCGGTATGACCGGTTCCACTAGCCGGAATTCCAATATTCCGGCCAAAATTCTAAGTCGTTTAACTAAGGTTTTCATCACTAATTTGCCAGAGAAGTGCAGTGGTAACGATTTATCGGATTTCATTCGTCCTTTTGGGGATATCTATGATATCTATATCGCTCGAAAGAGAGATAAAGCGGGAAACCGTTTTGGATTTGTGTCGTTTCTTGATGTCAAAAACAGCAAGGATTTGATCAGATTAATTTGTAATACTCGTATCGGTGACTGTTGGCTTAAGGCGAATGTTGCTAAATATTCGTTAGAGGAAGGAGAGATCCGACCGGAAATGGGTAGACCAATGAAGAATTCTACCAATGATGGTAAGCATGGTGAAGTTAAGGGTGACAACCCGCCGGTGCAGGCTTATTCGGTTTTCAATGGATCCAGATCGTTCACGGATACTTTGCTCGGAAGACAAGGGTCAGTGAAGACAGTGATCGTTAATGAAAAGATGAATGCTTTTCAAGGATTGCACGGTAAAGCTTTGGTGGCTAGGATGGTTGATCTGGATGCGTTAAAAAGTATCCATTTGGTGTTGAATGACTTATGTTCGGGGGCTGGAAAAGTGCAGTACATTGGTGGCCTTTCAGTTTTAATTTCATTCGAAGACTCCGAGGTTGCGTCCACTATTTTGAAGGCTACGAAGGAGGTTGTGGGGAGATTTGGCTCTGTAGACATGTGGGAGGGTCAGACCTTCGGGTACGAACGGCTCGCATGGCTTAAGTTAATCGGTATCCCACTTCACCTTCTTTCTGGAGAAGTGATAACGGTGATCGGTGAAGAGTTTGGGAAGGTTGTTCATAAACCGTCAAGGTCCGATTCTGATGACGATCTTTCTTACGACTATATTGGCAACTGGTGATATTCGAACTCCAAACGACGACGAGGCGGATATGGGTATTCCGGAAGTTGATGCAGATTCCGGCGATGTTGATCCGGCCGATGAGGTATTAATGGACGAAGTTATTGCTACAGTTAATGTTGGTTTTAAAAGTCCTATTATGGAGGAGGAGTTACAGGAAAGTCAAAGGAATATTATTCCTAAAAATGTGGAACTAGTTAATGAGATCTTTACTCCAGCCAATAATTTCGATTTTGAGAAAGATGCTGAAAATAATGTTGACTTTGAGAATGACACTTGTATTTTTAATAAAAGAAAGAAAAAGCAACCTGTTGATGCAATGGCCAAGCCCAACCCGACTTATTCTAGCAGTCTTGAGAAAACCAAAGTGGGGAAAAAGCCCAAGTGTAATGAAGACCTTTTTGGGCTTGATCAGTTGTTGGGTTTGAACTCAGAATTTCAAGAAAATCATAGTCGGTTCAATGAAGATTTTGATTTAAATAACAATACGGAGGTGCATGGTCATGAAGCATTGAGTCCTCGTGATGAAGACATTTCTGTTTCAGGGAACAGTCGGGGTAATACCATTGAAGTCGAGATGGCAGCCACTATAGTATTGGGTGATAAATTGGGTGCAAATCTTATTGAGGCGCAAGACTTGGTTCGGGAATCCATAGTTGATGAAGGTGTACAAGGGGTGACAAAATGAATTGTCTCTCGATCAATATTCGAGGGATTGGGGTTTATGGTAAGGCAAGTTGGATTCGAAAGTTAAAACACGACGTTGGTATTTCTTTTATAGGATTGCAAGAGACTATGGCGTCTAATTTGCAAGCTGTTTCAGGGAACAGTCGGGGTAATACCATTGAAGTCGAGATGGCAGCCACTATAGTATTGGGTGATAAATTGGGTGCAAATCTTATTGAGGCGCAAGACTTGGTTCGGGAATCCATAGTTGATGAAGGTGTACAAGGGGTGACAAAATGAATTGTCTCTCGATCAATATTCGAGGGATTGGGGTTTATGGTAAGGCAAGTTGGATTCGAAAGTTAAAACACGACGTTGGTATTTCTTTTATAGGATTGCAAGAGACTATGGCGTCTAATTTGCAAGCTCCCAAGCTTGCTAGTTTTTGGGGAGATTCAAATTTTGAGTTTGAAGTGGTTCATTCTATTGGCAATTCGGGTGGTTTAGTATGTATGTGGGATCCGAAAGTGTTCGTTAGAGACGTGGTGAATAAAGACTCTAATTTCATTCATGTGGCAGGATAGTTTTTGGGAGGGGCCGTGCGTATCAATCTTATGAATATATATGATCCTCAATCAAACTCGGATAAGAGACTATTGTGGAATAAGCTTAATGGTATTATACGGGCGAATGAAGGTTGGTGGATCGTTTTTGGCGACTTTAATGCGGTTAGAGATGTGGAAGATCGAAAAAACTCGTCGTTTAACCCGGTTTGTGCTCGAGATTTTAATACCTTTATTGATGATTCTGGGCTTCGTGAGTATGATTTACGGGGTTCGCGGTATACGTATATGTCTAGAAGAAGCGGGGTGTGTACTTGGAGTAGGATTGATAGGTTCTTGGTTTGTGATAATGTTTTTAATAAATGGCCAAATGCTTGCGTTCGGGCATTACCAAGAAATTTATCGGATCATTCACCTTTGGTTTTTCGGTTATTGATTCTAATTTTGGTCCTAAGCCTTTCAGGATGTTTGATTCTTGGTTGCACCGGCCAGGAAGCATTGAGGTGGTGAATTCGGTTTTTGAGACATGGCAGAATCAAGGGAACGCCGACATCAATCTTCTAAACAAACTGAAGCGGCTTCGCGAGAAGTTAAAAGAATGGTTCAGTTTGTATATCGCGAAAGAACATGAAGATGAAAAGAGGTTGCGCAAAGAAAAAGAAGATATTGAGCTTGAAATGGAGAATAAAGATGTAGAAGATGAGGACTTGTGGATATGGGCTGAATGCAACAAAGCGATTACAGAGATTGAAATCCATCAAGCGAAAGATCTTAGACAAAAATCTCGAGTTAGATGGGCATCGCTTGGGGATGAGAACTCAAATTTTTTTCACAATGTTGTTAACGGGAGAAAGGGGAGAAACTCGATTCCGGGTGTTATGGTGAATGATGTTTGGGTTACAAAGCCGACTTTAGTTAAAAAGGAAGTTTTACGGCATTTTAGAACCTATTTTGCGGATCCTAATCCTATTCGGCCAACTATTTTGTGTGCAGGCTTAAAGAAGATAAATGAACAAGACAGCTTATCTTTAATTGATATGTTTTCTAGACAAGAGATCAAAGACGCGGTGTTTGATTGTGGTTCTAATAAAGCGCCGGGACCGGACGGCTTCAATTTCCGTTTTATTAAACGGTTTTGGAGTCTTTTTGAAGAAGATTTTTATAACATTATGGTAGAGTTTCATGCCTCGGGCTCTATCAGTCCAGGGTGCGGGTCTTCGTTTATTACTCTTATCCCGAAGGTTAAATCGCCTTTGGGACTTAGAGATTATAGGCCTATTACTTTGATTAGGATGATTAGTAAGGTTATTTCTAAAATTCTTGCTAATCGTCTTAAAAAGGTTATAGGTCGGGTTATTTCTGAGACGCAGTCGGCTTTTTTACCTCAGCGCCTTATTCTTGATGGCCCTCTTATGGTTAATGAGGTTTTGGATTGGCTAAAGAAAAGAAATCGGAAGGCTTTTATGTTAAAGATAGACTTTGAAAAGGCGTATGATAATGTGAATTGGAATTTCCTTTTATCTATATTACATCAAATGGGTTTTAAACCTAGGTGGTGTAAATGGGTGGAAGGGATCTGTCGATCTTCTAGAGCCGCGGTGTTAGTGAATGGATCTCCTACTTTCGATTTTGGTTGCCAAAAGGGTCTTCGTCAAGGTGATCCTTTATCGCCTTTTCTTTTCCTTATTGTTATGGAAGCTCTTTCGTGGTTACTTGACAAGGCGAGAGAGGTGGGTGATTTCAAAGGGGTTAAGTTGGCCAATGGGGAAGTTGAAATAACACACTTATTTTTTGCGGACGATGCTCTTATTTTGGGTGATTGGTCTGTGGAGAATATTCAAAATATTGCTAGGGTCCTTCGTATTTTTTATATTTGTTCAGGTCTCCGTATTAATCTTCATAAATCTAATATCTATGGAATTGGTACGGATGATTTTGAAGTTGATAATATGATGGATTTATTGGGGTGTAAAAAAGGTGTCGTTCCGTTTACGTATCTTGGTATTCAAGTAGGGGAAAAAATGACTAGAATTAATAGTTGGAATCCCGTCTTGGAGGTGATTAGAAAACGGCTTGCCTCTTGGAAAGCTAGGACTTTATCTATTGGTGGCCGACTTGTTCTTATTAAGGCGGTTCTTGAAAGTTTACCCGTCTACTATCTCTCGCTATACAAAGCTCCTAAAGCGGTTATTGAAGCTATGGAGGCCATTATGAGACGATTTCTTTGGGCGGGGGCGGATATGGATAAAAAAATCCCTTGGGTTGCATGGGATGTTGTCACTTCTCCTAAAAAGAAAGGTGGATTGGGGGTCGCAAAGTTAGAAACGGTTAATGATGCGCTTATGTTAAAGTGGGTTTGGAGATTCAAAAACGAAGGTAATACTTTGTGGAAAAAGATCATTATGGGATGTCATAGCTCGAATAGGCCTTGGTCTTTTCTTCCTTGTGCGTCTTCCTCTTCCGGGTGCTGGAAAAGTATTGTTAAAGTTTGCGAAAAAAGATCCCCAAATGGCGTGCCTCTCCACACTTACTTCGTTTGCGACCTGGGAGATGGGAGAACCGTTAATTTTTGGAGTGACACTTGGATTGGAAGTACACCTCTTCGAGTCTTATACCCCAATCTCTTTCGTCTTGAAAAGTTTAAATGGACGAAGGTGTCCGATCGAATGAATTGGGATAATAATATTCAAACCATGCAGTGGGAATGGCGAACGGCTCCGTCTACTCCTGAGGAAGTATCTGAGTTGTTCCAACTTCTGGATCTTATTCATGGTACCCCTCGGACAAGTGGCCAAGATAGATGGAAATGGGCTGTGGAAAGCGATGGGATTTTTTTGGTAGCTTCAGCAAAGAAGCTGCTGTTCACGGATACGGCTGCAGGTAATAGTCCGGTGATCAAATGGAAAGGATGGGTACCGCTTAAATGTAAAATTATGGTGTGGAGGGCTGCTCTTGATAGACTTCCAACTATTGCGGAATTGGTAAAGAGGGGTGTTAATCTGATACAGCATGAATGCTGTAACATTTCATGTTTATTAATCGTACGTTACGGATTAAAACGACAAGTTTTATTACTATTTTCATTTAATTATTTTGTGGCATTTTGAACCCTAATACAATGATAATTATTTATATATATATATGTATTTGATAATAATTATAATATTTTAGTTTTTATAAAAAAAAAATATATATATATGCATATATACATAATAACACAACATGGAACCCAATCAAATCCCAAGCCCAAACCTTCTTTTCACTCTTTGTAACATGCAGCCCAACATCCAGCTAGCCCAATCCAGAATCAGGCCCAACACCTGGCCCAACTGCCCCACCCATTTTCTGCATTTAAAAAAAAAAAAAAGGTGTTCCACCCGGGTTTCGAACCCGGGCCACCCTCTACACAACCCACGCGCGCACACCACCTGGGCTACAACACAGTCCTTGAGTATATCCTAATCTAAAATGTATTTAACCTTTATTTTCGCTGCCTTTCCTTCTTCTCTGCTGTTCGCAAATCAGCAGCAGCGATATTTTATTTTATTTTTTCTTTTTCTTCTTTGACCAAATTAATTAACAATAACTCATAGATGATCCAAGAATGGAATGATTATGTAATTATCGGCCTGATCATCAATCAATTACACCTATAATTGCAATCAATTTAACCAAATTGAAGATCATTACGCGTATAGTTTAAAACCAGTCAAACTTGCCAATAATACGAACCAGATGCCATTACTATAAATTGGACCAACCCAGACCTTTGAAACTCGCTCACACTCTCTTCTCCATCTTCAATTCTTCTCCAATCACACTGAAATTATCATTCTAATCGTATTTTGACTTTTGGTTTGACTTTCCAATCAAGATCAAATCTGTATTGTAAGTGTAATTTCTTTTGTGGGTTTTAATGATCGGCCAACACTCAGTGTTTACCCCATGATTAATTGGGTTAACATTGTGTGATTCGAACGATTGAATAATCTAGGGCTTGTTCTTATTAAATTGGGGAAGAACACGATTTTTATATGATATATATATTAAACGAATTAAAACCAAACACAACCACTGGTCTGGACCAAGTGGTTGTGTCTGGTGCATCATACCTGGTCCACACAGGTTCAATACCCGGCACAATCAAGTTTTTCTTTCTTTCTTTTTAAAACAACATTCATATATATAATTTATTTGTATTTTTTTTATTCGTTTTAAAATACTAAAACACTTTTATAAATTCTACAAAAATTACATTATGTTAAACTAGTGAAAAAGTTTAACTTACAATTTTTAGTTTTCTGAAATTTATAAGTTTTTCTTTCTTTCTTTTTAAAACAACATTCATATATATAATTTATTTGTATTTTTTTTATTCATTTTAAAATACTAAAACACTTTTATAAATTCTACAAAAATTACATTATGTTAAACTAGTGAAAAAGTTTAACTTACAATTTTTAGTTTTCTGAAATTTATTTATTTAATATTTATAATAATTAAATCAAGTTTATTCTATTTTATTTATAAAAATCTATAAAAATATCAAAACGATCTTATTAATTTCCACAAAAATTATCCTAAGTTTTTATAACATTAAACTTTACTGAAATAATTTTTAATTCAGTAAAATCATTTATTTTATATTTTTAATCAATTTTTGTTAGATTTAATCATAATTAAATCATAATAAATTCAATTTTCATTATTTTTGCACCAAAATTTTATAGAAATTATTTCTGATTATTTGGAACAGAAATATAAATTTTAAACTTCTAATTCTTTGATTTTAATATTTTTAAATATTAAAGTTAAGATTTTGACAATTTGTAATAAATAGATTTAATAATCTATTTTAAAGAAAATAATTTTATAAAAATTATTTTTATACTTTAAACACATTCTTGTGACCATCCTAGATTTAACATTTATAAATAGATTTTTGGTTATTTATTTACTAAATTTCTCTCAATTGGCGAATATTTTTAATATTAATCAAACGAGCAATTATCCCCAATTCGAAGCCCTAGAACTTATACATTTGTAGACTCTATAGACTTAGACATATTTATTACTTCATTTTAGGGCGATACTTGATACATTTGGTCAACACATTTTTCAACAAGACATAACATTTTGCTAAGGTGAGTTTTACATAGCCCCTTTTATTTATCACCATTTTTGGGGTGAAACATGTTATAACATTATCATTGCAATTCAATCATCAATGTGTCTATGTGTTTTCTATGTTGCATTATGTCTTGAGCATGATTAGAGTAAGCACCATTCTAGCATAATCATTAACTCCGTACAAGCCGACGGTATACATTGATAGATCTATTGGACTGACAATCCCACCCGGATACGTGCCTCCTACAAAGGTTACGTGGGTGTTTGTTATCGCATAACATATTCAATTGGACCATGAGCGTATGGTATGTATCATATTATAACAGTCATCAGGGTTGATTATGCACTCGATTTATTTCTAGTATGTTCTCACATATGGGCTAGATTGACATGACACATGAATTGCACAACATTTTATTCATTTTATTATCAAAAACCTATGTAATTCTCACCAACTTTTGTTGACCCAAAACATTTTCAACTTAACATGTTTCAGGTTCTATTTGCTTGAAGATTTGAATTGATGCTTGAAGATATGTGTATAGTTTTATTCAAATTGATGTACAATTTCTAGAACAATTGTATGTAATTCAATTAAATCATTTAATGGAAATTATTATTTACCATGAGCTACTGAACAATCATCAATACGTGACATCCCGATGTTTCCGCCATCGGTTGGGGTGTTACAAATGCAGCCTTTGTCAGTCGGCTTTTGAAACTTCTCTTCACCTATTTACTGGTTGTGCGTTCTCTTACGAGGTGCTAATTTGAGTCGAAAACTGGTGCCGTCTCACGCATAGCTTCGTTCTGGAGATTGCGGATCTTATCAGGATTCCAGAGACTCTTCCTATATCCAAGGCGAATAAGTATATCCTACGGGGTATAATTTATACCACTATGTGGGCTTTATGGAATGAACGCAATGCCCGGATTTTCTCCAATAAAAGACGTAGTCCTCGAGAGGTGGTTGAGCACATCAAGTCGATATCGTATTTCTGGATCAGGAATAGGTCTAGGAAAAAAGATGTAACTTGGAAAAATTGGTATTTATTCCCTCTGGATTGATGTTGTTTTTGCGCGTAGGTCCTTGCTTTAAGGACCTCTCGTTGCTTTCTTAATAAAATTTTCCTTTCAAAAAAAAAAAATATATTTTTCCACCTTGAGACTTAAACTCTTACCTTATGAAGAGTGACAAATCTATATCTATACATATAATAAACCAAAGCCATTTTGATGACATGTCATAATATTATGTAATCTCTCTTTTGATAGATGCCACATAGGATGTGATGTGGCAACTCTAGACAATTAAAAAAAAAGAATAAATATGGTTTAAATATGATTACACATAATCTATTAAATACCTAATATACTAAATTTAAATATTAAAACTTTATTATTTTCTCTCTCATGTTTCCTCTCATAATTTTTAAACTTTAATATCTTTTATATACGGGATTTTTTAAAGAAAAAAATTACACCAAATTAACGAGCGTTTTATTATCTTTCCAACGAGTACCATAGTGCTATATAAAAAACGGAGAAAAAAAAACGACTATTTTTTGTAACCCGACAGGTATTGTGTCAGGTTTGGAATTAGTTTAAAAAAAATTGTGGGTTTGGGTCGGGTCTGGGATTAGGTGATACCCGACCCAATTACCTTTTTTTTTATATTAGAATATGATAACTTATGGCAGAGATTTGTTTAAAATAATAATAATAATAATAATAATAATAATAATAATAATAATAATAATATTCATTAATCATATATTGGCAAGTCATTAATTATGTTGTCATATTAGATATTTTATTATGTCATATTAGATATTTCAACCCGGGACGCTCTTCAACAGGTAATTGCTATATAGATGCCATTTTTATAGTTTAGATACTTCTAATTTTATTCACTTTACTTAGATTTCTCAACCCGGGACGCTCCCGGGGTATAAGCTAGTTTCCATCATATCTTGATATCACTAGGTTATAAGCCCTTTGCTACTCGATAATTAGTTAATTATATAGGAATATTAATTTGTTTTAATTCATTACTTTTCTTTTGGTATTAAATGTTGATAGTAATAACTATAAGCTTCATTCTAATCTCGTTATGAAATTGTATATATTTAACCCAATCAATGAAAAAGTATCAAATATGATTTGGATCAAAACTAGCTCTTACCAAAATAGATCGACTAGGGTTGAAACGAGTTATTTTGAGAGGAAACTATCAAAATGTGTTCAAACTGCAATAATTTACTCTCATGACGGCTAGTGGCGAAGGCGATGACGAGCATGTGGAGACGGCGATGCCGTCGGTCGACAGCAGTGACATTGGTTGTGGCATGCAGCAATGACCGGTAAGTGTTTGGAGGTGAGGGATGATGCAAGTGGTCGGGTAAAAGTTTACCGGATCTACACCAATAAATGATGATCTGGGAGCACATCTTACACTATGGGGTGTGGTTCCCCTTCCCCCTTCCTTCCCCTTGTCCACATAACGGCCATATCATCCTTCCCTTCTCCTCCCTCTTCTAGGGGAAATGGTTCCCCCTCCTTCCCCTCCTCCTCCTATATTATTATATCTATTTTTATTATACTTTTATATAAAAAAAGTATTAATATTAAATAAAAAGACAAGAATAAATATATATATTATATTGATGTTTGCATAAAATGACAAAAGAAAGTATGGAAGAATGGGACGGGGAGATGGGGGAAATCTTACCGATCACACCGAAGGGAAGATGAGGGGGCGGTGTTCCCCTTGGGAAAGAAGCCACATCACTCTTTCCGATCCTTTTCCCCACCCACACCCCTTAGTCTTATATTGAATTATTCTTGGATATGAACCTTTCCAAATGGACATACAAATACATGTAAATTAAAATACATATACAAACATACACATACAAGATTTTTATTCAAATCTACACACACATATATGTTGGAAAATCAGGCCCCAAACGAAACACAAAGAACACTTTTATTATTGAGGACACACATTACAATAGCCCTAATCATTTATTTATACTAAAATAAACCCAAACCTAGTATAACTCAAACACCAATTAACTAATTATTAAACCAAACTAGATAAACATCTCCTAATCAAATAAAATACTAATACTTATCTAGACCCATTAGCATTATCTTGAACCCATTTAACTCCAAATAGGATTAATCCTTCATTCACCCCCTTAATCCTAATTTGGACCCCTTTGCTCACATCCGCACCGTTACTCCAAGTTCTTCTTGGATAATATCGACCTTTGCCAGACACCCTTGACCTCTACCTCGGCCACGTCCAAAGTCTTCCCTCAACTCGACTTATCCCGGACATTCTGGGCTCCACCTCGGCCCCGTCCAAAGCCGTATAACACCACCACTACCGACTATTATTTTTCACCACACGGAACCCGTTTTGCGCACAACACTTCCGTGAGAGCTTTCTTCTACCGATCAAGAAAACAAAACCACCCGTTTATCGTTTTCTATCACCCGCTAAACGAACTAAATCACAGCCCCCCGTTTGATTTCTTCTGCCCGTTTTTCCCGCAACATGGTTAACCTCTCCTTCTGGTGAAACACACAACTTTCTGTCGGATTTTAACAGCTTAACACAACCACGAGACACCCCGGTGTTCACCCGTCACCCCATCATCCTAACCGGTACTTCACAGTTTGAGCACCCAATACACTTTACTTGATTCTAAAACCGGTTAAACCCATCTATGATCGTAGTTTTACCACCTTGTCACACTCCTCCTTGATATGCCCCCCGCTAATATCAACCGCCAACAAAGACAACAACCACCTGTTGATACGTCCCTCGGTCGCCAAACGAATTCCTAAGCCCCTCGCTCTTTCGTTCTTCCCACGACACGCCTGTTGGTTTTAGAGAAATAATCGTGGCTTCAAGTCTGCCCGCTACATCCTAGATTCGCACAATTTTAAATCCTTGCTGTTTAGTTCCGTTGCCTACAAAATAGCTGTATAACACCACCACTACCGACTATTGTTTTTCACCACACGTAACCCGTTTTGCGCACAACACTTCCGTGAGAGCTTTCTTCTACCGATCAAGAAAACAAAACCACCCGTTTATCGTTTTCTATCACCCGCTAAACGAACTAAATCACAGCCTCCCGTTTGATTTCTTCTGCCCGTTTTTCCCGCAACATGGTTAACCTCTCCTTCTGGTGAAACACACAACTTTCTGTCGGATTTTAACAGCTTAACACAACCACGAGACACCCCGGTGTTCACCCGTCACCCCATCATCCTAACCGGTACTTCACAGTTTGAGCACCCAATACACTTTACTTGATTCTAAAACCGGTTAAACCCATCTATGATCGTAGTTTTACCACCTTGTCACACTCCTCCTTGATATGCCCCCCGCTAATATCAACCGCCAACAAAGACAACAACCACCTGTTGATACGTCCCTCGGTCGCCAAACGAATTCCTAAGCCCCTCGCTCTTTCGTTCTTCCCACGATACGCCTGTTGGTTTTAGAGAAATAATCGTGGTTTCAAGTCTGCCCGCTACATCCTAGATTCGCACAATTTTAAATCCTTGTTGTTTAGTTTCGTTGCCTACAAAATAGTCGTATAACACCACCACTACCGACTATTGTTTTTCACCACACGGAACCCGTTTTGCGCACAACACTCCCGTGAGAGCTTTCTTCTACCGATCAAGAAAACAAAACCACCCGTTTATCGTTTTCTATCACCCGCTAAACGAACTAAATCACAGCCCCCCGCTTGATTTCTTCTGCCTGTTTTTCCCGCAACATGGTTAACCTCTCCTTTTGGTGAAACACACAACTTTCTGTCGGATTTTAACAGCTTAACACAACCACAAGACACCCCGGTGTTCACCCGTCACCCCGTCATCCTAACCGGTACTTCACAGTTTGAGCACCCAATACACTTTACTTGATTCTAAAACCGGTTAAACCCATCTATGATCGTAGTTTTACCACCTTGTCACACTCCTCCTTGATATGCCCCCCGCTAATATCAACCGCCAACAAAGACAACAACCACCTGTTGATACGTCCCTCGGTCGCCAAACGAATTCCTAAGCCCCTCGCTCTCTCGTTCTTCCCACGATACGCCTGTTGGTTTTAGAGAAATAATCGTGGTTTCAAGTCTGCCCGCTACATCCTAGATTCGCACAATTTTAAATCCTTGCTGTTTAGTTCCGTTGCCTACAAAATAGTCGTCATCTTCTTCCTTGATGGGTATGTTTGGCAAAATTAGCTGGAGGCTGGTAGCTGGAAGCTGCAAGCTGGTAGCTGCAAGTTGTTAGCTGAAAGCTTTTTAAATATATTTTGGTGTTTGGCAAAGTAACTGGAGTTTTTAATAAAATGTATAAAATGACCAAAATGGTCATAATTAAAAGCTTGTAAAGAAGGTTTTTATTTTAAAAATAGAATGGGTATTTGTGTCATTTAGTAATTACAAGCTTGTAGCTAGTAGAGCTTTTTCTGAAAAGCTACTACTAGTAGCTTTTCACTGTAGAGCTTTTTGTCTAACCTAAAAGCTTCCAGCCCCTTCAACCAAACAAGGCTTTTTATTAAGTAGGAGCTTTTTCTTAAAAGCTTGAAGCTTGAAGCTCCTAAAAGCTCTTAAAAGCTCCTTGTCAAACATACCCGATGTCTCGAAACAAAACCTTTTGCTTCTTTATCCTTTTTATTCAACCACCACTATTTTCTTTCGGTTGTTGAATTGTTTCCAAAAGAAGAAAAAATAGAAAACATAACCTAATGTTGTTTTTAATCTCCTTGTTGCTTCAAAATCCACCGACCTAACTGTCTATTGAATTTCACAAAGAAAAATCCAACCTTCTACATAAATCACAGCCATACTAAAAACACTGTCACGTCTCCATGAATTTTTTTAATTCCCTTTTTTTCTCATGAACACAACTAGCGTTGGTTTCACCGTCGTTGCAGCCCCGCGAGGGGCTGCTCCCCTTCTTGGATAACGACTCTCAAAACGACCAAGCTCTGATACCAATTGTTGGAAAATCAGGCCCCAAACGAAACACAAAGAACACTTTTATTATTGATGACATACATTACAATAGCCCTAATCATCTATTTATACTAAAATAAACCCAAACCTGGTATAACTCAAACACCAATTAACTAATTATTAAACCAAACTAGATAAACATATCCTAATCAAATAAAATACTTATCTAGACCCATTAGCATTATCTTGAACCCATTTAACTCAAAATAGGATTATTCCTTCAATATACATATACACATACACATATAATTTCCGGTAAAACAGGTCAAACGAGTTCGTGTTACTAACATATATATACACTAGTTTTTATCCTGGGAGCGTCCCGGGTTAAAATATTTAATATGACATAATAAAATATATTATTATTATTATTTTAAACAAATATCTGCCATAAGTTATGATATTCAAATATAAAAAAAACGAATCTCTGCGCCGGGGTATAAATCTAGTGCCATTACAAATGAATTCGGAAGTTTGTAATCAAACATTCTAAAAGAACTAATGTGAAATAAGAAAAAAAAGTTAATTATTGAAATATCGAACGCATTAGTTTAAAAGTTATGTGATGCGTTAAAAAATTCATGGGTATATGATCGGGTATATAGTTTGGGTATTTGGGTATGTTGTTTCGGGTAATCAGGTCGGGTATCACCTAATCCCAAACCTGACCCAAACCCACAATTTTTTTTTAAACTAATCCCAAACCCGACACAATACCTGTCGGGTTACAAAAAATAGTCAGTTTTTTTCTCCGTTTTTTATATAGCACTATGGTACTCGTTGAAAGATAATAAAACGCTCGTTAATTTGGTGTAATTTTTTTCTTTAAAAAATCTCGTATATAAAAGATATTAACGTTTAAAAGTTATGGGAGGAAAAATGAGAGAGAAAATAATAAAGGTTTAATATTTAGATTTAGTAGATTAGGTATTTAATAGATTAGGTTAAAGATTATAATAGATTATGTTAAATCATATTTATTTCTTTTTTTTTAATTGGTTTACACTTGTCACATCACATCCTATGTGGCATCTCTCAAATGAGAGATTGCATAAGATTATGACATGTAGGATTAATCCCTTTGCAATATATATATATACAAGATTACATCCCGGGAGCGTCCCGGGTTGAGAATTCTAATTTGAAATATCAATTTTACATCTGAAATAGACTGATGCGTTTTACAGTTACATGCAGAAAAGCTTCGGGTAGCACTTAACCTAAAACAATTAACAATGTATCTCCAATGTTAGTGCATAACCTTAAACAATGTATAACTCTAATATTAAAACCTAACCTAAAACAATGTATAACTCCAATGCTAACACATGATGTAAATAAAATTCATATTTACTGGTTTGAACATAACTAATGACTTGCTTATACATGATTAATGAATAACCTGAACACTTTGTGTTTTTTTTCTTGTACGAACAAAACCACACAAAAAATAGTCGTTTTTTTCTCCGTTTTTTTATATAGCACTATGGTACCCGTTGGAAAGATAATAAAACGCTCGTTAATTTGGTGTAATTTTTTTCTTTAAAAAATCTCGTATATAAAAGATATTAACGTTTAAAAGTTATAGGAGGAATGATTAGAGATAAAAATCTAATTTTGTTTTTAAATTTTAAATTATTATTTTTCTAAAATAAAGTCCTTGCCATATGGGATGACACATGGCACACTCAATGAAGATAATACTCTCTTTGAATGCCATGTCATTAAAATGGCTTTGGTTTATTATATGTATAGATAGATACTACACACACAAACAAATTAATACTTATATAATACATATAAATAAAAAAATACAAAACATTATTATTATATATAACATTTCCGGGAGACGCTTTTACTGTAGCGTACGTCCCTTTCATAGATACAGCATTCTTCTCCTACTGGTTCACGTGTAATGCCGATGAATTTACACAACAGCCCTCTCCGTTACCAGCAATATTACCATAGTGCCCTTCGTCCAAATTTACAAGCTGGCAGTCGGAAATGAAGCGACTGTCGTTGGCTTTTACAACGGGACTGCATGCGTCTATCTACAGCAGATCAGGCGTCGCCACTGTGGTTGCATGATGAGAGAAAAATACACGTTGTTGCAGCGGTCTTTCGCTGGGGCGAGGACGCCGTCATAATCACCCACCGCCATTTCCGCCTGAGATGGTTCTCGATTCAGAATAGTGTCACGCCTTATCTCAGGCGGATAAGACATACGGGGATGACCATGGTAAGACATGGTGCTTTGGCGGTGGTGGCTTGATAATGGATCGGGAGGGGGTGATGGACGTTGTGGAGAAATAGACAGAAATATAGCATGTTTGGCTCTCCTTATTTCCACCTCCTTATAACTTATAACTTTTCCGAAAAGTTAATAAGTTACAAAAAGTGTTTGGCAAAAGGAAAAGGACTTTTTGTTTTAACTTTTTGTAAGCCTATGATAAGTTGTTTTGGAAAAGTAAGGGAGGAGTGACTTTTTGAACCTCCTTATAACTTATTGATGGTTATTTACCTACATGCCCTTATTATATCCTTACACCTTCCCTCCTTATACCCTTTTTGGTCATTTTACCTAAATAAGTTAAACCAAACACTTTTTTACAAACTAACTTATCAACTTATTGTTTTTCCCCACCACATAAGCTAATCCAAACACTTTTTCAAAAACTCCTTTTTAAAAAGTCATAAGTTAATAAGTCCTTTTAACAAAAAGTCATTTTTGCCTCAAATAAGTTTATCCAAACATGCCCATAATAAAGTGGGCAATGATATACTTGACAAAGAGATGGTGGTATTGTATCCGTGGTTTGAGTACATTGTTTTAACTTTGAGTGCATGATATATTAAAACTAAGACTAATAAAAATAGGTAAATATAAACCTGATTTTTTGAGCATATTTTATAGAGTTTTATTTCCTATTACATGTTACAAATATATTTTACATTTGTCTAACCATTGTTATACCCCGAACAATCAATATGACTATTGGGTTTCATTGACTTGAAGTCGGTATAAATACGAGTTTGTCTATGTTTCGGTTTAAACCTTTTTTTTCCTTTTAACAATTTCGAGATGTAAAATATAATACATTTTCATGATTATATCATGTGCGCTTTCAGTTGGTCCACGTTTTGATGCAAATTTTGTTTCGAAGCGAGTTAAAAACATTGTGTTTACACTTTTTTAGTAATTTTCTTTTGCGCATTGTGTTCTACGAATTAGATGTCGCGCATTCTGTTTTACGCTTCGTGTGTTACTGCCCGATTCAACCCGCCGCGCGCCGCTGCAACGCGCGGCGGGCAAAATACTAGTTATATATAACAATTGTGGGAAGGTTATTCACTGTAGCGATTGTCACTTTCATATATTTACATATAAATAAAACATACAAAAACATACAAAACGCTGTTCCACCACTGTCAGCGGAAAATTCATCTAGTTTCGGTGAAAGTTTTCGCTATGGCGCCATGCTTTCCCTCCTAGATCGATTTCGCCGCACAACCTTGTCCCAACGATGTGTCTTCGGGTTGGAAAAAAAGATTTACTTTTTAGTGCTTTTGTAGAAGGTAAAGCTAGCAGCACGTGAATAAAAACTTCTGGCACGTACACAATTTACATTTTGCGATATATTAACTTTTTTTAAATATGATTTTTATTAATAATCATCAAACTTGTTATATTATAACAATATAGATGATATTAACATTGATATTGTTTATGATGCACACGTTTGGCACGCTGATAAATATAACAATGATCGTTGATGCATGGTAAGTAATGTATTGCTTTTTGTTGAAAATATACAAGTGAAAGGAACGTGCCTATCTTAATTAGAATTTAATGCATAAATAATAAAATATTATCTCATCTTTTTAATTTTAACTAAAAGCTTTGAAAGGAACGTGCCCATCTTATTTAGATATTTACAAGCTGATAATACGAGATGTAAATTTATGTTAAATGCTTTTTACTTTTTTTTTTTGTTTACGACTACTAGACCAGATTGGGACTGTTCTATAAACTTGTAATTTGGTTAGGATTATTTGGTTAAGAATGAAATATAAGATTGAACTATGTTGTCTAATACGTATATTTTTTTTTGAATTATTTACATGATTAGTTCATGTAGTATACACACAGATCGACTGTCTTTTTATGAGGTGTGGTGATCAGTGATAGTTGAGTGATTGCAAGGCTATACTAGATAGGGTAGACAATAGTGGCCCAACACCGTTTACTAGTAGTTGGAGAAAAGCTGTGTGAAAAAATTTCGACCTAGGAGCAAATGGGGAATCTAAAGGGCGACAACATTACACTGTACGTTTAGAGATAAGATCTTGTGGAGGACAACGAGTTTGTTGGGTTTTGGAAGAAAACAAAATGTGGGAGGCTATGACAACCACCATTACTCATGTGGCGAATGAGACTCTAAGGGTGACAATGGAAAAGACAAGTGGACATAAGTAGCCTTGATGTTGGAGTGAGGTGTGCAAAACAAAATAAGAGATAAGCAAGGGAGTTTTAGGGATCTCATGAGGTGTACGAGTGAGGATG
Organism: Ambrosia trifida; assembly: GCA_028751855.1. Classification (NCBI taxonomy): domain Eukaryota; kingdom Viridiplantae; phylum Streptophyta; class Magnoliopsida; order Asterales; family Asteraceae; genus Ambrosia; species Ambrosia trifida. The sequence goes on from CM054131.1 coordinate 15,809,720, forward strand.
AGTGCGTGAGATTGAGGGATAGATATAGAAAAGCTAAGGAAGCAAAGAAGGCAGTGTTAGAGGCACAGACAATGCCTATAAGCGAAAGTATGAACGAAATTAAGTTGAGATGACAAACCTACTTCCAAAATCTTCCAAACAGTGGGGGGGGGGGGGGTGGAGGGGCTCGAAAGTGACGACCACATTACTCAATGATGAAAATAGAATAATTGTTGCTTTGACAGATTACACAGGGTGAGGTAAGGACGATACTTAGAAAGATGGGAAAGGCGAAGGTCATTGGTTTGGACTACATTCTAGTTGAAGTATGGAAGTGGGAAAGGAAGGAATTCAATGGTTAGCTAATTTGGGAGTGGGTAATCAAGACTAGAATAACGGGGTGTTTGGGATTGATTATTCAAAACAGATTATGCGTTTTAGAAAAGCAAGGGTGGAGCTGCTTATAGATTATTGCGTTTTGGTAGTGTGACATCCGTCACCATCGTCTTTCGTCAGATTTACAAAAATAACCCTTGAAATATTTTCGTTATAGTCCCTGTATGTTTCGTCGTTTTCAAAATTTATTTTAGAGCAAGCTAAAAAAATTTATCGTTTATATTTATTATGGATCGGGTGTAAGTTTTAGTCAAATACGTATCTCGAACGTCAACGCAATGGATTTTATAAAAAATTCCAAGTTTTAGAGTTTTATAAAGTTTTAAAAAAAAATATTGGTTAATTATCCTAACTTGGTTAGTGTTTTTATATAGAAAACATAACTAAAATCTTAATAAATTAACCAAGTTAAGGTTGAGGGACCACTTCTGCCAAAAAAGAAAAGTTTCAAAACTCTTTTCCCTCTCCTCCTCCTTCCCACGTTTTTCCGGCTATACTCCGGCCACCGGAGATTTTTCCGGCCAACTCAAAAATTGAGTTTTATTACATCTGAAACGTTTTTCTTTACTTGTAAACTGTTTCTCCATCATTATTTAGCGTTTCCCATCATTAATCCGTCATAATAACGCGTTTAAGTTGAGCATTGAGTTGATTTGTTGTAACCGTCGCGTGAATTCCGGCCATTAACCAAACAATGATAAACAACGAACCTCCCTATAAATCGAAGCCTGTAACATCTGCACATAAGTGTTCCGAATCAAAACCCACACAAAACTTGTTCAAAATCGCGACCATTGAGCCCAATCGGATCAATTTTTGTTCGAGTAAAAACCTTCCTTTTCGACACCTAAACAACATTGTAAGTCTAATTCTTTGATGCCGTTTTGATTTTTAGTTATAGCCGATCATTTCCCCTATGATATCGATAGCTTTACTGTATTGTTATCAGGTTTATTGAATCTAGATAAGGGTTAGGGTTCATGTTATTATTTTGGGGAAGAAGATAACTTATAATTATGTGTTAAAAGAATTAATGGTTGAATAAAATCAACAAAACACCATTGTGGTGTAGTGGTTTGGTTTGTGTTATTCTTTGCAAGTGACAGGGGTTCGAGCCTCACTGTCACAAGGTCCAACCTTTTGCTTTTCTGATTTTTTTTTCTTTTTATAATATAGTATTTATATTTATAATTATATATAAATGCATTATTCTTAGAATATTCATAATAAATCCAATTTTTACCCAAAAATTATAAAAATTTAGGTGTAGCTTTTTGACATCATAAAGAACATTTCCACATTTTTATTTTCTGAAAAATGTTTTAGTTTTATATTTTTATTGAATTAAATTGATTTAATCATAATTAATTGATAAAAAATTCATTTTTAATGATTTTAACCTCAAACTTTTTGGGTAATTATTTTTAACCATTCTAATCTGAAATAAAAATATTTGGGTTAGAAAACACTTATTTTTATTAATTTTCTTATTTTTAATCATTTAAACATGATTTAATCTCATTAAATCAGTTTTAAATATAAATAAGTTTATATAAATTATGGGAAAATTATTCTAATATGTTTACATCAGAAATCATCCATTTTCTATAAAATAAATATTTTTGGAGCACGTATAGTATTATTAGTCTTATTTACGTTTAGTTAGACATAATAAAACATTTATTTATTTATACAATTTAAACATTTATTTTATAAATGTTTTTCTTATAAAATAGAAATACTCGTATGCTTTAATGTCTTAATTATATTTTTTGTTGAATCGTTGTGTAACACAAAAATTAGTTATTTATATATTTATGATTATCGTATTATTTTAATTTAGTTAAAGTAACTAACTAAATTATTTTGTCTTAATTATTCAAACATATTGTTATCTAAATATTTAATCGGTAATAATTATATTACCTAAATCATATTACAAACTTTGGTATATTATTTTTAATATACAACTTTTTATATTAATTCGACTAATCATAAAATCTCTAATTCCCCAAATCGACTTAGCAAACCCTAATGCCTTAGACCCTAGATACCTTAGACTTTGTAGACTTTACCTTACTAGTATTCATATACGTTATAGGTTGAATTCCTCGGAATTCTCACTACTTAGCTCACAACCGCTTAAGTGGATTTTGATCGCTTTCGCAAACTGTGAGTATATCTTTCCCCTTTTTTACTGTTTTACTATTTTTGGGGTGATTCATGTACTTATTATCAAGTTTCTATTACTTCTTACTAAAATAGCAATTCTCCTGTGTGTTTGCTTTATGTTAATTTGTGTGTCTATGACTTGTCAAAATCATTAACCTTTGAGGGCCTGGCATTTCAATGAATAGTACTGTGGTATATACCCCTTGTGACTCTGTTGAGAGACCTTGGTCATTGTCTTGTGATTCATATTACTAAAAATGTTTTGATTCTTGATTCTTGATACTTACTACATAGGGTTGATTTTGAACGGACATTACTTAAATTACATAATTGCAAATGGTATACAACACAGGAATTGCGAAACGTTTTGTACTATATATATCCAACGGATGTACTCACCAATACATTATATGTGTTGACAAGTTATTTTTGTACATGTTACAGGTGACGTTTGATCTTACTTGCTTTCACGCTTATGATGGACCTAGTGCTTAAATAAAAGTTGAACATTTATTATTTATGTTTGAGATTTCTATTAAGACTTTTTGTATTTCGTTTTGAATAATGAAAGTTTATTGCTATTAATATTTACATTTTAGTCCATGTGCTTTTGAACAATCGTCACTACGTGACACCTCGATGTTTCCGCCATCGGTTGGGGTGTTACAGGTAGCCTAAAAAACTGATTATCTGCATTTTCAAAACGTAATAATCTAAAAATCAGATTCAAAACGCAATCCAAAACACCCTCTAATCAAATTATAAATTTTGACGGCAACACTTTTCTTGCTTTAACCAGGAGTCATTTTCATAAGAAAGTTTATTTATTTTTTCAAAACATCACCGACCCTCCACCGTTGAGCATTGTTTTGTTCAAGAATCATTTTCATACGAAAGTATATAGACATTATTTTAGGGAATGTTTTAAGAATCGGTAAATAGTAAATACTGACCAGTATTATCAGTATCGGATGTGAATCTGGTACGAAAGACCCTATTAAATAGGGGAAACGGTATTGACTTAGTACCCCCCGGTAAAATCCGATATACCAATTTGAAGCACTATACCGGTATTGGCCCAGATTTCTTTATGTTTGGATTTTTACTTTTTATTAGCACATCTCCGTATTCATTCCCTGTTTTAACCAATTGATTTTCAATGTTCTATCTCCATCGATCAAAATTCAAAACCTGCTTCATCACTCCATCGTTCCTGACTTGTTCCAGACTTCCATCATTCCATCATTTGTTCCAGACTCCGTCTTCATCCACCAATTTCGTTCAAGGATTCCATCTTCATCATTCGTTCGTAGTTCATCACTCGAGTCTACAATTGGTAAGTCATTTTATTTTTTTCTTTGAATTGTTATTATTGTTGACAGTAGTATGATGTGTTATGTGTGTATATAGTCTTAGTGAATCAATATGTATGCATGCATGATGTATCATATATCTTTTGGATTATTTTTTTAACAATGGGTTAGTTTTAGACTATCTTTTAATATGTAATCATGCACTATTGGATTTTGTTTTGAGTTAACGTTGTAAGGAATTATATAGTTAACTAGTCACCCGGTTGAACTGTCTGATACAACCCAATTCAAGCGGTATGATTTAAAAACCACTTTTTAAAACAATGATTTCAAGAATCCCAATCAACATCATTTCGAGATTGAAAATTCAACACAACTTTGGACGTGCTAATTCAATACTCTAATGACCGTTTAGTGAGGCAAACCCTAGATTATGAGAAGAAAAGAGTAGCTTTGGGTCAATTTGATTGGTGCTTAGCATCATTAATGTTGATGATATTTAGTGAGGCGTGTTTAAATAATTTTAATGAAGTGAGCACCAATCTTCTATTATTAGACCATTTGTAGTGGTCACGTGATCACTGCTCGTGATTCATCACTCACGCCTAACACTGCCCCTACCCTCGTGAGACCATGGTCATGTTTAGACGGTGGGTGTGGCATTAAATGCACTATTGTGTATATATGTATATGGGAGAGGAGTGTGTGTTGTTGGGTATTAGCTGGCATGCATGTGACACCACTAGTCCATTTTTACTATGTGAGTGCATTACATGACGTGACAACCACATGAAAAAAAGAGCATGTGAGTTGGGTCACATGCCTCAACCGCTACACATTGTTCTTATAAATTAATATAAATTTGGACGCGTGTCATTCATTGGAGTCGTTTAATTTTTTGTTTTTCCTCGTCTTTCTACTACTTAATTATAGATACTTATCTTTTAATTAAAAATATTATTTCTCCTACTTAATTAGTGATACTTATCTGTCACACCCTCAAATTTCACTTGCGGGGTTTTATCGCGAGGCGCGTGACATACCATGATCCAAGTCAACGGTCACAATAAACGACAACTGTATGTAAAAAGATACGTAAACCAAATCATGCAGTAATTCAAAACCATGATCTCAAAATACAGCAGAAGCAAATTCAAGTTACAAACCCAAGTAAAGATAAAATGTAAGTTTAAAGTTTCGACAACCAAAATATGATCCTAGACGCAAGTGCGGTCTGGTCTGTCCATTAGTTGCTTAACTCGTAGTAGTTAGGAGGTTGTTGTCCTAATGAGTGTAGCGGAGTGCTCCCTATCCTATTACTCATCTATAGGGCTATCACCCTAGCTTTCCCTGTCTCTGCCTTTCTTTCCTAGTCCTGAGTTTTTCTTCTTGACTATTGGGGTTTGACACTATTCAATACTAAATATCTACTAAATATCGACTCCGTGCGCCTAATCCGACTGCTGCTACCTTAGCGACCTGAGAAAACATACTAAAAATGTCAACATATAATGCTGGTGAGTTCACAGGTTATACAATAAACGTTTCGTTAATCCTTTAAAACCGTTACCGTTACTACCATGTTGTGTGAACGCTAGCTAGGCGTTAGGCCTGTAAACGAACCGAACGTTCATGAACTGTTCGTGAACTGTTCGGCGGGAAGTTCGTTTATGTTCGTTTATTTAAATAAATGAACGAACACGAACACAATTTTTTGTTCGTTTTATTAAACGAACGAACATGAACACACGTTGTGTTCGTTCATTTATGTTCGTTTATTTTGTTCGTTTATGTTCGTTGAATTAAACTTAGCTTTATTTTTATTATTTATTTCCTTTTGTTAAGTAACCTTAATTCATATGTTCTAAAAACTTAACCCTAACCCTAACATTCTAAACATATCACTTATTATCCGCTCTTCACACTTCACAGCCCCACACTTCACAGCCGCTCTCCACCCTAACCCTAACGTTCATTTATGTTCATGAATCATTATTAACTTGTTTTTGTTTGTGTTCGTTTATGTTCATTTGTGTTCGTTTATATTGATCATTTGTGTTCGTTTATGTTCATGAACTGTTCGTTTAGGTTTAAATGAACGAACATAAACGAACACGAACATGACAAATTTCTTAATGAACGAACACGAACACAAAAATGTGTTCGATTATGTGTTCGTGTTCGTGTTCGGTTAAAGTTAAATGAACAAACACGAACACGCATGTGTTCGTGTTCGTTCGGTTCGTTTACAGGCCTACTAGGCGTTAAGTATATTACTACTACAATTGAAACCATTGCAGACTGTGATTTATTATAACGTGATACCCTATCGGACTACCGTCATCTCCGGTACGCCTTGTGTGATCGAGACAATATGCACCTGCCCGACCTACAACCGTCGAGTGGGGTTTGTCAGACCCAATAGCGCTATCCACATTTCCGCGCTACATACCCGTATTAGTGGTTTCTATGGGATTTAGATGAGTCGTATAGTAATATAATGATAGCCATAATATAACATGAAATTGTGTGTTTAAAATGTGTAAGCATGTTTCTCCCCCGAAAACAAAACTAGTAAAGAGTGGGGCCGTGAAGTCACCTTAGGTTGCCTTCTTCTAAAATAAGTAAATCAGCTCAATAGACAGTCCCAACTACCGGTGACCTATCATGACGAGTGTATAAGATGTTAGACTAATAACCCGTAGGTTAATTAGCCCCCAATTGTCCAGACCATAACTGTGTATGTTTGAAAATGTGTTTTGAACGTTAAACCGACCACACCGGACAAGACCCGACATCCCATTGGTGACCCGACATCCCACGTGTTATCCAAATACAAGATATTATGCACTCATATGAAATTATACACTTAACATGCTCAAAAGTTCCCTAAGTCTAGCATACAATTCATTTAACGCATAAACGACTCCGAACACGTGTTATCAGGTCATTAGACATGCCACGGGGTTCCTAACATGTTCCTAGGTGTCAAACCAAGTTTCGGGATTTGTAATCACCTGTTCTGCATGTGAATAGGGGGCTAATCACCTATAAAGGCATGCAATTAGGGGCTACTCGCCCAAACGCCATGCGATTAGAACTCCTAATCGCCCCCTGCAGTCACCTTGCCCCTTTTTGCGCGTTTAACCCTCCAAATCAGATCCAAAACATGTAAAAACACCCAACATCAAACCCAAATCATTAAACAACCCATTCCAAACAAAAACCCCCAATTTATCACTGATCTAACACCCTATTTGCAATTATTTTCAAAAATGGCAAAGTACTAGGTAACATTGAATATGCATATCTTTCCTTAAATGGTAAATAACCAAATCTCATCACCTACAACCTTGCAAATCATCATTCCATTGCTATTATACCATTCTAGTGTAAACCCTAACATCAAACAATCATCAAATCATATCATAACACCCTAAATCTTCAAGAATCACTCAAACGGGCCAAAATGCATATTATCATCAAAACACCATAATAATTGCTCAAAACCTTAGGAAATCATCTTAACAACTCATACACATCAGTAAAACATCAAATACATGGAAACATTCATGTTTTAACCATTAAATAACCGTTTCTTGCATGAATACTCCACATAGAGCAAGTATAAAGGTTTAGACTTGTTTTAGAAACTCATTTCAAAGGTTTTCAAAGACACAAACTTGATAAAACTAGGTCTGGACCTTTGGAACCAAGATATCAACATTACAAAGGCTTAGGGTAGATAACACACCTTAGATCTTGCTAAAGAGGAAGTGTAAGCTTAGGAATGATGGGTTTTAGAGCAAAAACGAGTTCCAGAGGTGTATTATGGTGTGAGGGAGGCTTGGGACGAGTTAGGGTTGCACAAATTGTGTTTTACAAGTCAAGGGTTGTATTTATAGGTGTTTCTACTCGTCCAAGCTGCAACAGATGATTAGGAGTGGTTATAGGCGATTAGAACACGTGATTATGCGTAATCGCCTATAAGAACAGGCGATTAGGGCTATTCGCCCCCTTGTAATCGCCTATAAGCCTTCTAATCGCCTATAAGCTTTGTAATCGCCTATAAGGTCACGTGATTACACGTAATCACCCATAAGGCCACGTGATTACACGTAATCACCCATAAGGCCACGTGATTACACGTAATCACCCTCAGCACGTTTATTCGGGTTTTTGGCGCGTTAAACACTATTTTAACACATATAAGCACGTATTCACAAACCGACAAGTCACATAATGATTATAAACACATAATGCATGATAACTAACACGTTCACATTCGTTCACCAATCCTTGTTTACATGGTTATGAACCGACTCCCAATGATCCCGCGGATCATTGTAACGACTCCCGATGATTCCCGGAACCATCATAATGACTCAGTTGACCTAGTTAAGTGTAATGTATGCATGAATCGCTAAGGTAGACTTACTAGTTTGACAAAAGCTATTAACCGGAGTTTGCCGGGTGCCACATCATCCCCCTGTTGAAAGAATTTTCGTCCCGAAAATTGCCCGAAACTGAAAAGGAAGCGATGAAAAGAAAGAAATAATTTTTTAATTAAAGATAGTTATTATATAATTAACCATATAAATTTAATACAAAATTCATTATTGATACTTTAAATAGATGTATACTTTAAATAGATGTATATATTTTTTTACTTATGTTAGCTAATATAATTGTTTTTATAAGTGATCTAAAAATTTTCAAATACTTGATGTGGTTGTATACTTGTGTGGTAAATAATAGTAAAAATATTATATGTTAAATAATAATAATGTAGGTGGTATAAAAAAATCAAAGTTAATTCACATTTGAAAAAAAAAAGTGTGTTAAAAATTAAATTAACAAAATTTATAACTGTCATGTCAATTTTCATTTTTTAAATATATATCTTGACAACTGTATATGTTAACAAATTACATTATATTTTATTTTATTTGTATAATACACTACACTTATTAACGAGCGTATACACGAAATTGTAACCCAATGTTACTAATATGACTATAAGTAATTGTCATATGAACATAATCATAATTATTTACTTGTTTCACTAATATATTTATTTTGCATATCAACTAATCATATTTTCACTTATTTTGTACAAGGATATGTTAATTTCTTTTAATAACTAGTAGTAAACACCCGCGCTTCGCGCGGCTTTCAAAACGTAGATCCCACAATTGAAGTCTCGAAAGCACTATCCTCAAAATCACTTTTTATTAGACGTCAATTACATCACCGTCACGACTACCACAACACAACCATCACTAACGACGCCAGACCACGTCCAACACCACAGACTGCCGCAACCGGAGATTTGACCGGAATGTTACATCACCGTCACCGCTACTGGAGATTTGACCGGAATGTTGCCAAAACCCTTGCCACCATCGTCGTAACAGGCTCTTAGGTGGCCGCTAGGTGTCCAAACACCGTCAACGATCTCCTGGCAGCCGTAGAAGCTATCGATGGTGCCTGACATCGACGTCGGGTACTGTTTGAAACCGGCCAGTATGCTATTACACAGTTGAACGCCGTCACTGTTGTTCTGATAACCACGATCGATCATTAGTTCTTCTATAGCAAGACCCCGTTTTCCTAACGTCTTCTTTGGTCGACGGCGATAAGTTCTACACTAGAGTGAACGCAATGACATTGTATGCTACCAATGGGCTTGATGTTTTGCTCGGAAGCGAAACCCACTTTAGATGGCTCAAGAAATCGTCAACCGTTTGCCCACCGGCGAAAGTGTAAAGCGGTATGCAATCGGAGACGATGAAGTCTCCGACGAAAGTTATGGCAACGATGGTTGGGGAGACTGATGTTTGTAAAGTTAAAAGTATTCAGAAATCTTGAAATGGGATGTATAAAAATTAAGGATGAAGTAAAACAAAGATGAGGCCAAATAACTACTGCCACAAACGTTGACTTCTGTTCCAACGCGAATTGTAAAGGGAGAGTTGCGCCGTTACCGTTAAAAGCACTGTTTCTCGTCATGTTGTAAATTAATATATATAATAATAATAACCTAAACCTAAACTATTTGTTCGTTGACGTGAATACTTACCACTTGATGGGTGCACCATTTCAACACCTTGTTACCATTAGGTTATTCATTGTCGACCTTTGGACAATACAAGAAGAATGGGCTAGTAACTATCTATGTGGCTTAGGTCGTGTTTGGGCTAATAAGGCACTTTATTGGCATTAGTTGGACTCACTGTTGTTGCCATGGGATCATATCCGCCATGAAGCCACATAACGACAATGTATGTGAGCTCACACTTTTCATAAATACATCAGCCCATAACTAAATACTATGTCTATATTCACACTTTAGTAATTAGTGTGAGAACACTTGAAAGTCATAGGCCCATTTATTAGAAAGATAAAAGCTTAAGTACAAACTACAAACATTGTTGTAAAGACAATATTTTCTTTATGACCATCATACCTCAACTGTTTTCTCTTCCCAAAAACAATATTTTAATTTTTGTAGTCCTTAATTTGGAAGTCTTTAACAAAATAGATATCTCACTGGTAACAAAATAGTAACGCTACCGCTGGTTTTGTTTTATGTGCCACATCATTTTAGACCTCCACTTCAAAAAATTATCTTCTTTCCTCAACACTAATGACTAAACCAATTCAGACCTCACCTCACACTCCACTTTTATGTAAAAAATATATTATAAAATAAAGTTTTTGTGTATGGTTCCCACACACTTGATCCCGAGGATTACGGTGTGGTGGACAAGTCCTTGCATCACCACCTCCTCCAATGCACACATTAGTCTGAACTTTTAGATTAAAAATATGAAGATGAGCGTTGGATACACTCTTAACAAAAAAAAAAAAAAAAAAAAGTTAACATGTTCTTATCTTATTAACAAAGTCCAATTTCAAAGTCCAATAAGGTGGCAAAACACGCTAAAGCAGACAATCAACATGCTTTCGTTCCTTTGGCCTTTGACACTTTCGGCTCCCTGGCACCAGAGACGGTCCGTTTCCTGAATAGAGTTCAACGGGTGGTCCACGCAAATTTTTCGACTCCCCAGGGGCGGGGATTTGTGTTCAGTAGATTAGCATTCTGTATTCAGAAAGGGGTGGCGGCGCAGTTTGTTGTCCGTCTACCTGTTATCCTTATGTAATTTGCTTCGTGGATATAAAATTGAAATAGTTTAATTAAAAAAAAGAGAGCTAAAGTCAACTTTTCATTTCATTTTCTACGGGCATACAGAAAGTTCATTTTCACTTCGTTCGTGAGAAGGTTCTACAAGGAGAAATCGATTTTAAGTATGTGAGTACTTTGGAGCAAGCTGCGGACATGCTTACAAGAGTTTGCTTAAGAATAAGATTATGAAGTTTCGCAAAGAAATGGGCATTGTGGAAGCAAATATCGAGAGGGAGTAATTAAACTAGGATCATATTTCCGATTCATTAAGGGCGGTACGGTTTTCTCATGCGTGGCTTCGTGGAAATTTACTGGTAAGAGGATTAGTTGTACAAGATGCAGCGTATCCATTACAGAACACAGATACGTACAACACTCAGAAGAATCTAGCTCGACTCTGATACCACAATGTTGGACAATCCAGAGAATATTTAGACCAAAGTTTAATTAGTGGAAATATTGATATATTATTGGTAAAAACAGGATGCTTCTTAAACAAACAACAACATACATGAATACTTGATCAAAACAAAGAAAATACCACACTAACAAGCATGCTCATGACTAGCATATACTGAAAAAGAAACAACCACCTGACTTGTTAACACCCCAAACAGTTCTCTTCAACGACTGTCTTCGCTGTTTGAATTATTCTCAAGCAAAAAGTGGCAGGTCAACTTCAGCCACAAATGGAGCGAATAGGTTGATCGTATCAAATAACAAGCTCAGCATCAATTTATTGATCTACAGGTCAACTTCAGCCACCATTTCTTCCGCCATCGTACCGATCTGATACGTCGTTTACCACTTATAACCCGCTTTTTAGAAGCAGGAAGAACGCCACTAGCAGGTTGCGAGTTCGATGTTGGGACGGAAATTTCACGAAGATTGCCGCCGCCGCCACCACCTTCATCATCACTACCAACTCCAGGGATGTCAGACTCAACATTAAAATGAGTGTAAGCGAATAAATAATTTCTATTTGTATCCCGTCCAAACGCTTGTCCTGCCACAATGTTATGACTACGAGTACGACCCAGATGTACAGGAGAAGCCCACTACTCATGGTTTTTATCTTTTTGTCTTATGCAACGACATGAAATTAAACTTATGATAAAATTATAGATTCTGTGGAGATGATTAGCAGAGTACTCAAGTTCATTGCTTCGTCGCCTTTTAACATCCCCGCGTGCACGTAATCTATTAAGTCTTCCATCACCATCACCATCACCATCACCATCACCATCACCAATCTTTCGGTCTTTCTTAAATCTGATTTCACCTCTTTGCTTCATCGTGAATAGGTCATTGTCATCTCTTACTTCTCCGCTTCTTTGCTCCGCCATCAGCTGAAGATCATATAGAGGACTTTATTTTTTCCTATCTTTTCAGGCTAGTTCCTGCTGCTATTTGTAACTTCAGAGTCAGACTACTACGCGTATTGACAACAGCTGCGAACATTCCAATCACCTAGCTAGCTACTTCCACTTAATTTACAAACTAATTCTTCACAAAGTCAACCCATGAACTCTTGGTCTAGTAGTGTCCCCCTTACAAATGTAAGGTTGTGGGGTTCAAATCCTTGCAAATGCAAGGTAAGGTGGAGTAAAGGTGTAATAAAAATTTGTCGTTCAAAAAAAAAATCTTCACAAAGTCAACACCGACGTTTTAGGGATTGGAAAAATCTACATTCAAACAAACCACATCTAAGGGCGGACAGGGCGGTCATCACGACCATCACGCTATCACACCCAATAATATTGTGTCACCTCATTCTTAAAAGTGTTTATGATATTATTATTTGATGATCTCAATAGGAAGAATACAATCCCTTTATATAGGGAGAGGAATACATCATAAACATGAAAACAAGATAATCTCTATATCTATACATTTAAATTCAAATCAATCTAAATAAATCTAATATATCCGATATATGCTAAGATCCCCCCGCAGTTTGAGCGGGCACAGCGCAGACGGTTAAACTGGATCTGAAGGATTGAAACAGCTCCCGAGATAAACCTTTGGTGAATATGTCAGCGTACTGAAGTGATGACGGGACGTGTAAAACCCGGATGTGTCCAACTCGGACTTTCTCCCGAACAAAATGAATATCAATTTCAACATGTTTAGTGTGCTGATGTTGCACCGGATTATTCGAGAGGTAAATGGCAGAAACATTATCAAAATAAACCACAGATGCACATTGCAGTGGAACATGGAGCTCGAACAAAAGGTTACGAAGCCAGGTAGCCTCAGCGACAGCATTAGCAACTCCTCGATATTCGGCTTCAGCACTAGAACGAGAGACGATAGGCTGACGTTTGGAGGACCACGAGAGAAGATTATCCCCTAGGAATACACAGTACCCACTTGTGGAACGTCTAGAATCAGGGCAACCGCCCCAATCAGCATCTGAATAAGCAACCAAAGAAGTGATGTTGGATTTAACAATCCGAATCCCGTAGGAAATAGTGCCCTGTAAATAACGAATAATACGCTTCATAAAATTGAAATGTGGATCTCGCGGTTCATGCATAAACAAACACACTTGCTGAACTGCGTAGGAGATATCAGGCCGTGTAAACGTCAGATACTGTAATGCTCCAGCTAAGCTTCGGTATAAGGTTGGATCGTGAAACAAAGGACCATCAGAAGCACTAAGCTTACAAGCAAGGTCGACCGGTGTGACACATGGTTTACACGCGGTCATTTTAGCGCGCTCAATTATGTCCTTGGTGTACTGCGACTGTGAGAGGAACAGCCCGTGAGGTGTATGTGTCACTTGAATGCCCAGAAAATGATGTAAACGACCCAAGTCAGTCATGGCAAACTCGCGTGAGAGTGACTGAATAATATCCTGCAAAAAACTGTCTGACGACGCAGTAAGAATAATATCATCCACATACAAAAGTAGATATGCCACATTAGGACCCTTGCTGTAAACGAATAGGGATGTATCACATGCGCTGCTTCGAAACCCCTGCGAAAGAATAAATGTAGCAAATCTAGTATACCAAGCGCGAGGGGCTTGCTTCAACCCGTATAATGACTTTTTTCAAACGAAAAACAAAATTCGGGTAACGCTTATCAACAAAACCCGGTGGTTGGTGCATATAGACGGTCTCCTGCAAATGTCCGTGTAAAAACGCATTCTTGACATCCAACTGGTGGATAGGCCAAGAACGTGTGACTGCCAATGAGAGTACAGTCCTGATAGTAGCCGGCTTAACAACCGGACTAAAGGTGTCCTCACAATCAATCCCTACTGTTTGGGATTTTCCATTAACTACCAACCGTGCTTTATAACGTTCCAAGGACCCGTCCGATTTAAATTTGTGGCGAAAAAGCCACATACATCGAATAACTGGGCTATCAGTCGGACGGGGGACCAAATCCCACGTTTCATTCTTCTGCAATGCATTAAACTCAGCCTGCATAGCGTGTGTCCAATTCGGATCCGAGAAGGCTTTGGCATAGGTGGTGGGTATAGGTGCGATGGTGGACGTATGTAGGTTGAGAGGTGGTTTTAGTGATCCGGTTTTGGAGCGGGTGGCCATGGGATGGACATTGGGCGGGGCAGGCTGAGGTGCGGTGGAGGGCTGAGGTGGTGGAGGGGCCGTGGGCTGGCTGTTGGGCTGGACAGGAGGGAATCCTGGTGGGCCGGAAGGAGCAGCGGGTCGTGGGGTGGTAGTAGTGGTAGTTTGGGCCGGTTGTTGGGTGCGATGGCGACGGGTATAAGTTATTGGGGTTTTGGGCTGGTTAATGGTGGGCCGGGCAGGAGAGGTGGGAGGAGTAGGTTAGGGCATTGGAGGTGGTTGGGTAACAGGCCCGTGTGTAGGTGAGGAAAACGTGAAGGGTAACGGAAGGGTGTCGTCGAGGAAGTTATAAGATGTGGGTGGGGTATGAATGGTGTACGGGAATGTATTTTCGTCAAAGGTGACATGACGAGAAATGTGGACTTTGCCCGTGGTGGGATCGAAGCATCGGTATCCCCGGAAGTCCAAGGGATAACCAAGGAAGATGCAACGGATAGCCCGGGAATGAAGTTTGTGGGGTTGGACGGCCGAGGTGTTGGGATAGCACGCACACCCGAACACTCGTAAGTGGTCATAGGTAGGATGGCGTAGGTAGAGGGCAAAGGTAGGGGTGTAGAAGTTTAGGCGTTTTGTGGGAAGTATATTGTGTAGGTAAGTGGCGGTGTGGAGGGCTTCCACCCAAAAGGAAGGGGGAAGGTGGGCGTGTATAAGGAGAGCGCGAATGATGTCGTTTAGGCGACGTATCATGCGCTCGGACCGGCCATTTTGGGAGGAGGTTTGTGGGCAAGAAAAACGGAATAATAAGCCGTTATGTTGGGCAAAGGTTTTAAAGGCATTATTGTCGAATTCACCTCCTAAGTCACACTGAAAAGTTTTAATGAGTCGATTAAATTGAGTGTGTATTAGGCGGTGAAATTTGACAAATGTGGTAAATGTCTCGGACTTATATTTCAACGGGTAAACCCACACAAAGTGAGAAAAGTTGTCTATAAGAACCATGTAATATTTGTAACCCGATTTACTGGGGACCGGGGAGGTCCACAAATCACAATGTATAATATCAAACGGTGAAAACGTAAAAGTATTAGAAGCATGAAATGGTAAACGTTTACTGTTTGACAGTTGGCATGAATTACAAAAAGTAGACCTATGGTCTTTATTACATGGTAAATTAAAAGAACGAGATAAAATATCCAAGACTTGGGCTCCTGGATGTCCGAGACGGTCATGCCATGGTTCGGAAGTCGTGGTGAGAAAGCAAGCTTGAGTAGGTAGGGCAGGTGCTGTGAATGGATATAAGTCCCCAGTGCTATTGTGGCAAGAAATAATTCTTCCATTGCGAAGGTCCTTCAAGGAAAAACCAAATGGATCAAATTCTATAGAAACCCAATTATCACGTGAAAAACGTCTAACGGAAATAAGGTTTTTAATAATTTAGGGACTATATAAAATGTTTGGCAAAATATAGGTGCGGTTTGGTAAGGTATAAAAGCCGGTCCCGGATTTGAGAATCGGAACACATTCGCCATTACCGACTAAAAGTTTATTGCAAGCATTAGATGAAGTAGGGTATTTAATCATACCTTGGTCTTGAGTGAAATGTGCCTCGGCTCCGGTGTCCATGTAAGAAGTGGGATCCTGATTTTGCATAGCCATAGCAGAGAATGCCGCACTTAAATCTGACGGACACAGCGCGCATTGTAGTTGTAAGCAGGAGGGGCCGAAGGCTGGTTGTTGGAGTAACCTGCATAATGGGCCGAAGCCGTCTGGTCCGCGGAACTGGGCTGGAACCTGAAAAATTAAATTGGCCCGAAGGCTGATTAGTGGGCTGCTTGGTATTCTGATTGGGCTGCCAAGATTGTGAAGGATATGGACAAGGGGGCGTAAGCCACCAGGCCCAATTTAGGAAGGACTGCATCTGAGGAAACCAAGGAGGCCGGTTGCTGTAGCCTCGTCCGCGTCCACGACCGGTGCGTCCCCGGCCCCTCTCCCTGCCCCGCGATTGAGAGAATTGGTACGAGGTAGGGTTTGGGTTGGGGTGGTTTGCCGGCGGCGGAGCATTAGGAGACGCCGAAGAATGCGGCTGTGAGGGGTTTTGCTGTGCAACCATAACAGAGGCTGTAGAAGACTGACGAGCGGCCATGCGGATAACCTCGTCGCGTAACATGGTACAGGCGGCATCCCAGTCGGCTTCCTGCTGATGTATGAGGGATGCAGTGGTATCGTACTCCTGCGGCAGTCCCCGAACAAGCTGGAGGACCAGCTGAGACTCCAAAACAGGGTTGTCTACATCGTCTAGCTGATTGGCAAGATCGGTAAGCTTCTGGCAATAATCATCGATGGAGGAGCATTGAGCAAGGGTCAGGTTACAAAATTGCGTTTCAAGGGCTGCGGCACGAGCCTTCTTATTACTGAGAAAGGTCTTTTCGAGCTTGAGCCAAGCGGCTCGAGCGGTGGAGACTTGTCCCAGCAGGCGTGGCAGGTTTGCATCGGACACGGTGTTCAAGATCCATTGAAGGACCAAGGCATCGAGTTCGATCCATTGGGAGAACTCCGTAGACGTATCTGCGGGTGGTGCGGTGCCATCTATATGGTCTAGTACTTTGTAGGCGATGGCATGGAGGCGAAACATCTTTACCCAGGAAGTGTAGGTGACGGTTTTGCCGTCTAAGGTACGAACCTTACTCTGTATATTTGTGACAGAATACACCGGATGGAGGGGTAAGGGTTTGACAGCCGAGCCAGAGGACTCGGACTGCACATCATCTTTAGACATGGTTTACGAAAAAAAGGAAAAAGAAGAAGTGATTGTGGCCGGCGGCGATTAGGTTACAAAGAGCCGTAGCTCTGATACCATAAAAGTGTTTATGATATTATTATTCGATGATCTCAATAGGAAGAATACAATCCCTTTATATAGGGAGAGGAATACATCATAAACATGGAAACAAGATAATCTCTATATCTATACATTTAAATTCAAATCAATCTAAATAAATCTAATATATCCGATATATGCTAAGAATTCTATCACATTCCATCACTAAACCCATGCGGCGGTGTTCACTTTTCATCACATTTCATCACTAAACTTTTTTTTAACAATAAATGGTGGTGGTGATGACGAGTGGTGGTGATGGTGGTGACAGGTGATGATGATGATGGTGGTGATGGTGGTGACAGGTGGTGATGATGATGGTGGTGACAGGTGGTGATGACGGTGGTGGTGAAGATGATGATGGTGGTGGTGACAGGTGGTGATGATGGTGGTGGTGATGGTGGTGACAGGTGGTGGTGAAGATGATGATGGTGGTGGTGATGATGGGTGGTGGTGAAGATGATGATGGTGGTGGTGATGACGGGTGGTGGTGATGGTGGTGGTGAAGATGATGATGGTGGTGGTGACAGGTGGTGGTGATGAAGATGACGACGGGTGGTGATGTGGTCGGCGACGATGATGATGAAGTCTTTGGCCGTGAAACAATGCAGATGGCCGTGATAGCCATCACGGTTTCGTCGTCTTCGCGACCGTGATTCGGAAAGGGGGCGGTGTTTCATGCCATCGCGGCCATCACGGGGCGGCCATCACGGACCGCCCTGTCCGCTCTAAAACTAGGTTACGGGACTAACCCAAGCCAGTGGCGGACCCAGGAATTTTTTTCATCGGGTGCGGAATCATAGACCTTATATAGGTCGTTTATCCATCAGGTGACCCGGGTCAGGTCGACTCGTATACCAAAAATAATAATGCTAAAATTATATAATCAACTAATTAAAGGAAACCAAATGCCCAAAAGTAATTTAAACGTCATTGCATATGCATAAGGGTGGATGGGGTGGTTCGTGATGGCCACCCCGTGATCACTATGATGCCCGCGAACACCGGCCCTCGTAGTCTATCACGCCCGCGATTCAATATCGTTGTGATACTCATCACAGCCATTTGAACGTTGGCCAATGGTTTGATGACCGTTGGCGGTAGCCGTTAAAAAAAGATTTTTTATTAAATCAATATCCACTATATAAACTCATTTTTTTCAACCAAAATTAACACCACAACAATCAAACAATATCTCAAACAAACCTCAATAAAAAAACATCCAATCTCATAAAAAAATGGAAGGATCGAACAAGAAACAATTGGCTACCAAGCGAAAGCTTAAATCAATGGTTCTGGCTAATTTAGGCGAACCGGCTTGATTTCGTGAAGACGCGCCACCAACCCCACAACCTACACACCAAGCGTCTCAAACCCAACATATGCCCACCCCACCCTGTAAGTCCAGAATCCTCTCTACCGGGTATCAAACAAACAATCGAGTGCGGAAAACAAGATTGAATGTAAAGAACAAAGAAGAAACTTGAAAGAGAATGATTTTATTGATTGAGTGCACACGTCTTCAAGGAGACGTCTGGTACACCGAAGCCGAATACAATACCACCACAAACAAAAGAACTAGAAACCCCAAAATAACTAAGAAAACCCCTATTTATAAGTGCATAGGGCGGTCACATTACAAGGGCCATAAAGGCCGAAACCCACAAACAATACTAACATAATTCAAGACAACGCAAACCTTCTAAAGTCTAGCCCAACAATATCCCCCTAGGTTTGTGTTGACTTGTGGTGTCTCTACTGCTTCTTGTTGCTCTTGCTGCGCTTCTTTGAACTTTTCTTCCTTTCCTCCATTGCTCTCTTCCATTCCTCAGGTGACTTTCCAACATACGGACCAAACAGTTCCGTCTCCACTCGTCCCCTTTTATCAGACGCCAACCCCAGTCTATCAACTTGAGCCACAACACTTGTGAATGATTTTGCACAAACTTCATAAATGGGGTCACACTGAATCTGATGTCTAGCTAGAACTTGAACATCTCCAGAATGCAAACTCATCAGATCTCTAGCGTCAGATATCCTAAACTCATCCGTATCACATACAATCACTGCAGATGCAGACGTAGGATCATAGACCCAGAACCTCATATCCTTCAAGCAACTTCTATCCATTGGCTTGGTCAAGGGAATGGTCTTCAATTTTTCAGTAGGTGGCCACTGTACTGTCTTGAAAGGCTTTCCATCAGCACCTCGTACACCCTTATACTCCACCAACATTGAGCTAGCAGTCTTCATATCCCTGAAGTTCACTTTTGCCTGCTCCTGAATCTTCTTATGAAACATGAGACCAATCTTATTTCTTGGATTTCTTGTCTGGTTTATGAAAGGAGCTCTAGAAAGTTCTGTCAAATCAATCTTGGTCCAGGAGTTGAAAGCCGAAGTAGAAGCATAGTATTCAACTGCTCCATTTCCTCTATGAACCACGAACACTCCCTTATCATCATTATACCTCCAACACTCTATCCCAGTTCGATTACCATAAGTGTCATACCTATCACTGGTGATCGTCACATATCTTTCTGGATGCTCCTCCATTGGGTCAATAGATGGCTCAGCTAAATTCTTGAGAACGTAGGCACTTCCAGGTCGACGATCTCTAACTCTAGGAACCTGATCTTCAAAATACTTCTTCATGTGTTTTTCATGTTCTTTCTCTGATCTTTCACGTTCAGCCGGAGTCAATACCTTGTCAACAAAGGATGATGTCTCTGAAAACTCCTTTCCAAACTTGTTCTCGAGTTTCTGAGTCAAGTTGAGTAATCTGGCTGAAACATCACCCAATCCAGTCTCCAATTCAGTAATCTTCTTCTCCTTTTCAATAACCGTCTCCATCAAGCTTTGCACCTGAGCTGTTAGCCATACATTCTCAGTCTCTAATTTTAGCACTCTAGCTTGTAACCTGTGAACGTCTACTTCAGCAAAAACATCTTCATCACTTTCAATCTCTTCTCGATTTGCCTCTCTTTCTTCTGTCGTCAGGAATTCAACATCCACACGTTTTCCCTGTTCTTTATCCGCGAGAAAGGCCATTTGAGCTCTCTGAAATGCTTCTTCATCAAACAAAATTTTACCCGAACTAGAAGCACCAGAGGATCCAGCTTCCTCATCTAGTCTCCCAGTGATTGGTGCCTTGCTCATGAATTGAGAAAAAGCTTCAGATGCAATCACAGGTACAGTAGTGGAGCTAACAGTACCAACGGGAGTATCAGTCGAAACACCAGCGTCAGTCATAGCAGTGTCAACAGCAGCAACAGAAATAGTCTCATCAGTAGAAACAGATACTTCAGTAGTAACATTCAACCTTGGGTCTCTTTTGCTTCTCTTTCTTGGCCTTAAGTCAGAACTTGGATCTTCAACAACTTCAGCGTCAACAACTGTCTCAACTGCAACAACGAATGGAGGAATTCTTTGTTCAGCCTCTCGAACAGTATCTAATATGCTTGAAAGCACTTCTGCTTGAGGAATAACTAGCTCAGAAGCAGTAGTGTCAGCAGCTTTAGTCACAATCTCTTCTGCAACTACCTCTTTCTCAGCTTCAGTCACCGACTTTATCTCAGCATTTTCAAGAATAAAGTCATCTATCTCGTCATCATTCAGATCATCAAACTCGAAGTTCTCAAACTGATCGTCTTCATTTCCTGTAGTCTGCTCATCATCTTTCAACTCTTCCTCATCATCGCTTTCCACCTCATCTTCACTTTCCACCTCAGTCAAGTCAACGTTTTCAGGAGGAGAACGTTGCTCAGCGGGTGGTGGATCAATAATCTGAACATCATGCTCTTCAGCAACAAGAGCAGACGACAAGTCTGATGCTTCTTCCACAATTTCACTAAACTTTCCAAACTTGATCAGTGGAAGTTTCCCGATAAACACCTGTCTTGAGTCTTTATGGACTTGCCTAATTAATCCAAAGATCAAAGACGACATGCACTTGTTATCATAAGTTTCAACCGTCCTTTCGAGCTTGGGATACTTGAACTCTAGAATCATCTGCACAAATCTCGGAAACTTGTAAAATTACTTCTTGTTGAGAGTCTTCACATTTGTCAACATATCCTCAAAGATGCACTTCGAGTAATTGTAATCCCATCCCTCAATCAACGCCGCTATCCCAGAAGCATATCTCACTCCCATCTTTTCTAGTTCGCTTTTGTTGCCCCCAAGCTAGCCAAATACATATGCACCAACAGTCTCCAATAGCTTGGAGATATTTCTTTAAGTATGGAGGTGTTGACAGTTCACCTTCATATCCCATCCTTTGCAATACCTGAACAAGCTTATCTTTCGAAAAACTGACAGGATCATCTGGAGAGTCACTGAAAAGCAATACATCTCGAACATCTTGCTCCGAAACAGTCACCTCCGTTCCCCTAACCTTTGAGCGAATCACAGTGTCTCCCTTGTTTGCTACTGAGTTGTTCCAAAACTCCGTGATCCAGACAGTGAGAACGACTGGATTTTCTCTCATGGCGTGTGAAATTCTACATGTGTTGAGTCCCACAATCAAAGACTTGAATTCCTGCAAATACTCTTCAGGAGGATCAGATAGATAGCACACAACGTTGTGACTGTTCTCAAACTTGGGCACATGAGGAGTTGTCATATCTGCACAAAACAAATTGGATTAGACATTTAGTTTTAAACATCAAGATTTTAAAAAATTAAAACGTGGTTGTATGACCCCTCTCCTTTCAAATTCCAACAAATCATGCCCATATTCGTTGTAAACTTGACCCATGTGAGCTTCGGTTCAACAGAAAGTCCAACAACAAGTGATTTCGAGTGGCATGAGGGTGTTTGAGGGTATTTTGGTAAAAAGACATGGGAGTTCAAGTTTTAGAACAAAGTTCGATGTGGTGAGGGGTGTTCGAGGGCAATTTGGTCAAAAGACAAGTGAGTTCGATGAGATGTTCTGTGTTCGAGGGCATTTCAGTCATTTAAGGAGTGAGTTCGATGACATGATATGTATTCGAGGGCATTTTAGTCATTTTTCAACTGAATTCAAGGGCATTTTGGTATTTTTTGGATGAGTTCGACGACCGAGTCTGAGTTCGAGGGCAATTCAATCATTTTTCATCTGAGTTCAATGACCACATCTGAGTTCGAGGGTATTCTGGTAAATATCCCATGAGTTCGACTAAAAGGATAGAGTTCGAGGGCAATTTGGTAAATCTCCCTCATTTGAGGTCGAACTCCCAGAGCGTGAAAGTCACACGCCACCTCGAACTCAAGTTCCTAGGCGCGTGAGACTCACGCGCCGCCGTCTGAACTCCCTGTTTCGTCGCCGATGATCATTCCTTCGCCTCTAACATCCTTTTATACCTGCAAATCGTTTGACAAACACCATATTCATAACAGGAATCATCAAACAAAGATTTACCTTCGTTTTCTTCGTGAAAATCTTGATGAATAAGAACAATAATAACCGGCGAAGTGTATGTGTGTGAGAGAGTATGAGGGATCAACTTTTGAGAATTTTTTTGTGTTTTTGAAAACAAAACCCTCTCCGCCTCCTTTTGTCAGACTGAGATTTGTGTGGCCCACCAAACGTGTGGTGGGCCCATCTCGTATCCCAATGCCCATTTGTAAACAATTTAGGTGTGTTTTGTAACCGGGTCCAAGTCAGATCGTGAACTGGCCTAACGTAGACTTCACTAAAATATATCTAAACGAAATACTTAAAAATAATTTTATCAACGAGATCAAATCACTGTGTTTCAGGCCGAGCTACACTTATCAACTCTAATCTACTTCAATTGGTCTTAGCAATTGCCAGTATATTTGTCCGCTTAAACTTATTTCCTTGGGCCTTCTCGTATGGTGATCTGTGATATTATTTATCATGTTTTGGTGTATTTAGTACGAACATTCAAGCCAGTCACAATCAAATCCTAGAATATCAAGTGGTACGCTCTATCATGCAAACAGTTTCCCTACCTCATATTTTTCACAGTATCTGTTCTAGAATTCTGAAACCTTGACTGGGACTGGATTGAGAGAAGAAAAGAATAGATCAATAAGAGATTTAGGGTAATGTACAAGTCAGATGATTTCTCAAATGACGGAGGCTTTGGGTTTTGGACTCTAGAGGGTCTCTTTTATGACATCCTGACTGTGTCCAGGTCAGCATATATCTGGATGCAGCAGAGGAGCAGCCAGGACATCTTTGGACACTGAGGTCTCTTTTAGGTGAAGGATGATCTATAGCACGACAACGAAAAACTAGGTCAGCATATATCTGGATGCAGCAGAAGCTTTCGTTGCCTAGCATCTCCAGGTCTTTGCTTACACAAAACAGAGGAGATACACGAGTTTTTCAAAAAAAGGTTTCAGACCTAGACCACAGTGTTATGCTTCGGGACATCACACAAGCATTCAAATAGAGATTGTACCTGATTCCAAGTGATGTTCCTAACTGAGGTCGTGTCTTTATCTTTAAGTGCTTCACCAGATCATTAACATTTCAGCCTTCAGGACTAAGCCTACCAACATATCACACTAGAGCCAAACTGTTTCGATACATGTCTTACGTGTGTCAGCCTTAATCCAACTTGTGAAAGTTCATTTCATCTCTCGTTTTGAGACCAAAAATGTTTTGATCTTTTCTTAGGACACATCCCCCTAAATTTGTGCTTAAAATAGAAATTTAAAGAACAAATTTATAAACCTAAGACTAAGAAAAAACCAAAAAGACCCCCCCCCCCCCCGCCCCCCGCCTTTTTTTAAGACCAGTTCAGTCCTCGAAATGGACCATTTTGAGCAGTGCAGAAAGAGCTTCAAAATGAGCTCGATTAACAGGTTTTGTAAAAAGGTATGCGACATTGTCGTCAGTGTGAATGTGTGTAGGCACAATCAAACCTTGGTTAAAAGAGTCTCGGATGAAATGTTCTTTTATGGCAATGTGTTTTACTTTTGAAAATTGAACTGGATTTTTCACAAATAGGAGTAAGAGAGAAATCCAAACTGTAATCTACCAACTGATGGTGAATCCAGATAACCTGAGAACAATATGCGGAGGCAGCCACATATTCAGCTTCCGCTGTAGAAACGGATACTGTTTACTATTTCTTACATTGCCATGCAATGAGCCGATCGCCTAAGAATTGACACCCCGCAGAAGTAGATTTCCTGTCAATGTCACAACCTCCAAAATCGCTGTCAGAAAAAGCATGTAAATCAAAAGGAGAATCCTTAGGATACCAAAGACCAAATCTGGGTTTCCCCTTAAGGTATCTAAAGATTCTCTTGACAGCATGTAAATGAGAAGTTTTAGGATTAGCCTGATAACATGCGCATTGACACACTGCGAACATGATGTCTGGTCTCCTAGCAGTCAGTTACATTAGCGAACCAATCATTGAATGATAAAGTGTTTCTTCTGCGGCTTCCCCTTCCAGATCTTGAGTGAGACCTGGTCTCTCAGACATGGTGTGTTGGCTGGCTTTACATCATTGAAGCTAAATTTTGCAAGAATGTCATCCACGTATTTTCCTTGATGAATCAGGATACCCTTAGAGTTTTGACAAACTTGCAGACCTAAGAAAAAGGTCATTTCACCAAGAGCACTCATCTCAAACTGCTTCTTCATCACCTCTTCAAACTCCTTGCACAGAGCATCATTGGTGGAACCAAAGATGATATCGTCCACATAAATTTGCACCAGAATACGATCATCATTTACTGTCTTGACGAAAAGTGTCTGATCAATAACACCACGAGTGTATCCATTAGCAAGCAGGTGTTCAGTCAGGGTAGCATACCAAGCACGAGGTGCCTGATGTAACCCATACAACGCTTTGTCTAGTTTGTACACATGCTCTGGATATTTTGGATTAGTGAAACCTGGTGGTTGACCAACATAGATCTCTTGTTTCACAGTGCCATACAGAAACGTTGTTTTAACATCCATCTGATAGACAGTAAATCCCTTAAACGATGCATAAGCGAGGAAAATTCTGATTGCTTCCAATCTAGAAACCGGTGCATATACCTCATCATAATCGAGTCCCTCAATCTGTCTAAACCCTTGCACAACCAACCTAGCTTTGTTTCTTACAATGACCCCGCTATCATCTCTTTTGTTTCGGTAGACCCACCTTGTGCCAAGTGGTCGTTTTCCTGGAGGCAATTCAACTAGCTTCCAAACCTTCAGTTTCTCAAACTGGTTTAATTCATCTTGCATCGCATCAACCCAACTTGGTTCTCGCATGGCCATAGCAGTAGACTTTGGCTCAATTTGAGAAATGAAGCACGAATACAAGCATCTATTGATGTCACCAGTTTGACTCCTTGTGAGAACACCTGCGTCTACTGGACCAATGATGTTTTCCAGTGGGTGATCTCGTTGAATGCTAGTAGGAATGACTATGTCTGGAACTGAAGAGGCTCCAGGTAGGAGTGTAACACTGCCTGTTGCAGTCTCTTCCACAGTATCACGATTAACATCGACTGCGTCACTATGCTCCACCATGCAGTCAGTAGGAATGGGATCATGGAATGTAGGAATTGAAGTATCATCAGACACATTTTCATCATCAGCTTGTGGCGCAGGATCGGTAGAGGGAATGAATGGTTCGGCAGGAACTGAGAGTGGCTGTGTTAATGGAGATGTGGGTGCAACATCCCCCTCATCCGTTGCATTATCAGTCACGGAGGATGAGGTTCCAGCAGTGGAAGGTGAGGAATCTACAAAACCTGTATTCACACCACTAGAAACATCGTCAAAAATACGAAAAGATCGAAAGAGAGTCTCATAGTCAAATAACCAGTCTGGACCCACTCTAGCATCTGTTGCATTTTCTTCAAGCCAACGCACGTCAAACGACTCTACGATTTGCCTGGTTTATTTGTTGTAGACCCTATATGCAGTCTTGCCAGCATAACCGACAAAATAACAATCGTCAGCTTTCGCATCAAACTTTGGTGTAGCGTCCAGATGCAACAGGGTACATGGACAACCAAAAGCACGAAAATGCTTGACGGAGGGTTTAGTACCAAAAAACACTTCGTAGGGTGTTTTCA
Organism: Ambrosia trifida; assembly: GCA_028751855.1. NCBI lineage: Eukaryota > Viridiplantae > Streptophyta > Magnoliopsida > Asterales > Asteraceae > Ambrosia > Ambrosia trifida. The sequence goes on from CM054131.1 coordinate 15,836,225, forward strand.
TTCGAGCTTTGTTGACTTGAACTCGGTTCTGCACATAACAGGCTGTGTTGACAGCCTCCGCCCAGAAGAATGTCGGAAGCTGTGAGTCACACAACATTGTGCGGGCAGTTTCAATTAAGGTACGATTTCTTCTTTCAGCAACTCTATTCTGCTGAGGCGTCCTTTCTGAGCTGAATTGACGCGCAATCCCTTTCTGAGCACAGTAATAGTTTAACTCTGCATTCTTGAATTCAGTTCCATTGTCACATCGAATGCCTTTTACCTTCAAGTTGGTCTGATTCTCCATCAATATAATAAACTGTTTTACTATTTCTGCAGTCTCACTCTTGTTAGCCAAAAAGAAAACCCAAGTAAAATGTGAATAGTCATCAGTAATTACTAAACAGTATGCTTTACGAGAAATGCTGAGTACATTCACTGGGCCAAATAGGTCCATGTGGAGTAACTGCAGCAGAGAATCAATAGTGTTTACCAACTTGGAATGATGGGGTTTTCTATGATGCTTACCCCTGGCACATGCAACACATTTTTCAATTGTTATAAAATCACGTACCGGCAGATCCCTTACCAATCCAAGTTTAGCCACTCGGTTTAAGTTTTTAGCATTTGCATGTCCAAGACGACGATGCCATAGAATGGTAGTATTTTGAGAGACTTTTGAGAAAAGACACGTGACGTTGTCGGAGGGAGGTTTGTTCATGTCAATGACATAAGCGTCACCTCGACGATCCGACTTCAGTAATACCCATTCATCTGGAATGACTACTCCAGGTTTCAATATTAAACAACCTTTGTCAGTGAAATGAGTTGAGTAGCCATTGTCACAGATTTGGGACACACTTAGCAAACTATGCTTTAATTCAGGAACGTAATTTACCTTATTAAACTGAAGAGCACCATTTCTTACCGTTCCTCTTTGTGTTATCTGACCCTTCTCACCTCCTGTGAATGAGACAAATCCACCATTGAAAAATTCAACATCTGTAAGCTGGGATAAGTCTCCTGTCATGTGCCTCGAACAGCCACTATCAATGTACCAGAGACGAATGATAGTCCTCCACAGTCGTTCCTGCACATGATGCAGGATTAGTTAGTTATAGGTACCCAGGCCATAGTTGTTTTGGGTATACCGTTGGTATCCGTATATTGGACTTTTATCCATTGCATGTCAACAGTTGAAACATTAGCACAGTAATTAGATTTATCATTCACAGAGCATGAAGAACCTACAGACGGGGAAGAGATTCGAATAGAGCATTTTGATTTCCAGTAAAATTGGTTGTTAGAAAACAAGCTTGTGTTCGAGCTAGATACTGCCATGTCGGTCAGAATATGAGAATTTAATCTTTTACCAAATTGTTTAAACATTTTATTTCTATTCCAATCACCATCAGAAGGCTTCACCTTGGATTTGTCATTCCGTATTGCCTTAGGCTTCTCAACCTTCATTGGATTGGGATGATTGTGATTCCCGTTTGGAGCCTTCTGATGTTTCCAGCTTGCAAGATTTTGTTGATTAGTTTTACAATTTCTGGCAATATGTCCTGGGATTCCACATGTGTAACATGTCTGACCTTTGACATGTGGATCCCCCTGAGATCTTGCATACTTTCCAGACTCAAAGAGCTTGGAGACATCTCTATACCTGTGTGATGCAGTTTTGGAATATTGTGTCTTTTGTTTTGAAAAATTCTGTTTTTCATATTTTGGTAAAACCTGTTTTGGTGGGACATATTTCTCTGTCCTGTCCTTACTGGATTGTTTAACCAACATATTTTTCGTTTTATCACAAGCATGTGGGAAAATAACAGAATCTGAATGAACAAACAAAGAATCAGATGAAAAGTCACAAAGTTTTATGCTCAAAACAAACGAGCCCACACAAATATTGTTGTCTTTATCAGAAATTGAGAAATTGTTTTTCTGATTTTTATTATTCAATGCAAGTGAATCAGTGTCATTGACTTCATCCCCATCATCTACCCAATCCTCAACAATCACATTTTCTGCACAAGAATCAACCAAATTAGTAACATTCACATTATCAGAAACATTCAAGCAATTTTCTGTGTAGAAGTTTTCATCCACAGAAGAAGTGGGAGATTCAGAAGATATTGAGCATGTTTGTTCCGAATCAAATGAGTTTGAAGTGGACACAGAAACATGTTCATTTTCTTTGGACATGTCTTCAGATGATTCTGTGGTTTCACATGACTGATAACTAGATGAGTCGGTCTTTCTTGAGTCTGGATCAAAGTCAGACTCAGGTTCAGTCACTGACGAATCATCTAAATGAGACTTAGAATCGGTCAGATGATTTTCACTGTCTGCTCTTTGCTTTAGACAAAGCTCCCTAATTTGCTTCATGAAATCAAACTCATAGTTCACACTTGAGTTTTGCTGGGTGGTCGAAGCAGGAATTTGTTCATTAACTTGTATGTCTTCAGGTTTAGACTCTCTAGACACACCTAATGATTCATCTGATTCAGATGAGAAGGGAACTTCATCTTTGCTAACCTCAAAAACTCTATTAACCTCTTTATTTTTCTCATAATTTAATGTCTCAGTCTGCTTTGAAACATCTTGAGACTTAACAAAAGTTTTTGAGGGAGCCTGCTCTTGCTTAGATTGTTTTTGTTTAGGCTTAGAGATTCTAATTGGGATCGATGCAGGTTTAGTGATTTCAACTTGATCCTGTGATGGTCGACTGGTTGGCTCTTCTATGGGTGGACCATAACCTTTCAAAGGAAGAGCCAACAGTTCTTCATCCGACATAGGAATTGAAGAATAATTTTCATTGAAAGGTGGAGGAATTTCCACAAAGCCAATTCCCTTATTCCTCACTTCCTTTGGTCTGTACTTTAACTGGGTATTGATCATTTTTTCAACTTTAGGACTAGAACAATCAAATTTTTTAAAATGAAAATCTGCATTTTCAAATTTTGATTTTAAGTCGATCAATTTCGTGGTCAAAGTGTCAGACAGTCGTTTGAAGTGCAAATATCGACATTTATGATCACTCACCTCCTGATGCAAACGCTTAATATCAAGTTTCTGTTTTTCGACCATTTCTTTATAGGAGTTAAATTTCTTTTTAATGTCCCAAGTGGCCATTTTTTCGTATTCAAGCTGTTTGTATGCGGAGAGAGTTTCTTCCCTAAAACCTTTAATTTTAAGTTTACACCTTTCAGTGCAACATGATTCAGCTAAAGTTTCAGAATGTACCTCAACCGCTGACGGAACATAGTACACAGTATCTTCAACAATCTTCAGATCTTCCATCTGAGAAGACCAATCCCATGCACCTCCTGATTGAGCGACCATGGCTTTGTTGGAGTTAGAGGACTCAGATCCAGTGTGAGTGGTAGATGATTGACTTCCTGGAGTAGCATTGGGAGAAGCGGCTGCAAGAGTAGAATTGTCTCCTTCTTTCTTTGGCTTGGTGAACTCACGAGCAAAATTTCCAAGTTCATCACAGTTGTAACAACGCATCTTCATCTTGTCCCAACCCAGTTTCTTTGTTGGGTTTTCCCACACATTTCTACCAGTCTTTTTCACAAACTTATTTGCTCTATGCACCACCATAGCTATCTGCCAAGTCAAGTCCATCTCTTCAATATCATCTTGATTAACGTCATTTAAGTCACATGCTCCAACATCTTTTGCAGTAAGTTGACCTGTCAGAAACGCGTTATAGCAATTCATGAATCCAGCAAATAGACCTAAGTTACTTTCAAGCTCCTTTGGAATTTTGACTACTGACAAAGGTGCAGCTGAAGAAAGTGAAGCAGACGACGAAGGTCCAGCTGTGGTGGCTACAGAGGAAGCAGGCATAGCTGACCCTTTTGAAGCACTGGGTGCAAACATAGGTGGATACGAAGATCCACTTGCTGGATAAGAGTACAATGATGGACGCTGAGGTTCTTGCTGAGACATTAAAGCATTGCTAGGAGTTGCAATGATTGCATTGTTGTAACTGGCAGTCTGAGTCATGTAACGTTGCCTGTCATCAAGGTCATAGGACTTGATCAAAGATATTGTCTCAGAAAGGGTGAGTCTTGCTAGATCTTTGGTTCTCTTGATAAGGGTCACATTTGAGTCCCAACTCCTTGGAAGAGTATTAAGCAGCTTTTTGTTCATGACTGAGTTGTCTACCACCATATCATTGGACTTCATTTCACTCACTAAGGCCACAAAACGCTGGATCTGACTTTCAAGTGATTCTCAAGGAATGTGATTGAAAGCATTAAACTTCTGACTCAGCATCTCCCTTCTGCTTTCGTTCATTTCTTCATTTCCCTTGTACAGATTCTCAAGAGCTTCCCAAAGCTCTTTGGCAGTGGCATTGTCACGAACTCCAATTGATACTTCAGGCGAAAGTCCTTGATGAAGATAAGCAATTGCCCTTTCATCAACATCAGTCTTCTCATGATCTTCAGCAGTATACATACTCTTTGGTTTGATAGCAGTGGCTCCAGTTATTTCATTGACCACATAAGTGATCACACAGGGTACATTCAAGATAGATCTCAGAGCCTTTGCATCTTTTATCTTCATGACTTGAATGAATCTGAACTTCCACTTAGAATAGGACATTCCAAGTTGAAGAACAGGTATCTTTTGATGTGTGCCAATGACAGATTCCATGGCTTTGTCCACTTGAGCAGCTACAAGTAACTGATCAGTATTAAGTCAATTCAAATTTGTTTGGTTAACCATTTGATCCATTTCTGAAAGAAAATTTTAAAGTGATTAGTGCAAATTTATATGACTTAATTTTAGTCCAGTAGTTATTTAAGTCCAGTAATCAGTTTGTATAATTTGGTCTAAGGTCGAACTCGGTCCAGTGGGTCGAACTCAGCAGAGGTCGAACTCAATGCAATAGGTCGAACTCAGCGTAGGTCGAACTCAGTTTGTCAGGTCGAACTCAGCCAGTCAGGTCGAACTCAGCGTAGGTCGAACTCCGTTTGTCAGGTCGAACTCAGCCAGTCAGGTTGAACTAAGCCAGTCAGGTCGAACTTAGGCTGACAGGTCGAACTCAGGCTCTTTTGGTCGAACTCAGGCAGGTCGAACTCAGGCTCTTTTGGTCGAACTCAGCTAAATCGAACTCAGGCACTCTTGGTCGAACTCAGCTAGGTCGAACTCAGGTACTTTTAGGTCGAACTCAGCTAGGTCAAACTCAGGCACTTTTAGGTCGAACTCGGCTAAGTCGAACTCCAAAGAAAAACATCGAACTCATCTGAATATGGAAACCTGCATAAGATTGGCAACAAACTTTCCAAATTTTTCGAAAATTTTAAGATTTTAAAGAGATAATTTTATCATAAAAACACTTCCTTTTTCGAAAAACCAATTATCTCCTTGATTTTAGGAAACAAGTTTGACTTTTCATCAAGATGAATCAAATCAGAATTTTTTTGGAAGTTTTGTGTGAAGAAACTGTCATGAACATAATCGAAATAAACGAAGCACACAAAGAAGAACACTATTAGCAAAGCGGGTTAGCCAAAACACATAAGAATGAAATCAATATTAATGAAAATCATGAAATCAACCTTTCTCACAATGATATCTTCCCTTGATCTTCTTCTTTTTGATACCACAACCGAGCCTTCGAAAGACTTCTTAGGCTCAGATACCAATTGTAAGTCCAGAATCCTCTCTATCGGGTATCAAACAAACAATTGAGTGCGGAAAACAAGATTGAATGTAAAGAACAAAGAAGAAACTTGAAAGAGAATGATTTTATTGATTGAGTGCACACGTCTTCAAGGAGACGTCTGGTACACCAAAGCCGAATACAATACCACCACAAACAAAAGAACTAGCAACCCCAAAATAACTAAGAAAACCCCTATTTATAAGTGCATAGGACGGTCACATTACATGGGCCATAAAGGCCGAAACCCACAAACAATACTAACATAATTCAAGATAACGCAAACCTTCTAAAGTCTAGCCCAACACACCCTTCCAAGACCTTATGTATCAAACCCAACAATTTTCGCTTCCAAACATGCCAACCCAAGTCGCATCCGGGGTGCTTCAAGTACCTCCCGATCCGATTGATGAGCCAATGTTCGACCATTTTGGGGTTCGCGAACCATACCAAAATACCCCATATCGTAACCCGGTTCCGAGCATTGATTCGGATGGAGATGAAGACGAAGAGGAAGAGGGAGAAGAAGATGAGCAAGAGGAAGAGGAAGAAGGGGAGATAGAAGTGCTCCCCCCACCACGTGGCAAAGGCAAAGGGAAAAATAAAACGTCCAATGTGAAAACGCCTTGGACGCAAAAGGAAGAGGTGGCTTTGACAAAGTCGTTTTTACATATTTCCGAGGACAAACACATCGAAAATCAACAACTAAGAGACACTTTTTGGAATCGAGTCATGGCCCACTTTTCACAACTTGTCGGTGGAACAACACGTCGTATGGATCAAATAATCGGAAAATGGAGCGATTTAAAAAAAATGAGTGCATTCAATGGCCTCTACGTTACACAAGTATATTTTTTATAAATTGTTAACTTTATATATTTTTTTTAAAATAGAAATTTCTTTGGCCAAGTGGATCGAGTGATGAGGAAATCGTACGTGCGGCCCTTAGTGATTATCGGTCACTCTACAAAAGAGTGGCTTTGGATCGTTGGATGCTTGGGAAGTTGCAAGAGTGCATTCCAAGTGGGTCACTCTACATGAAGACTTGATCAAAACAAAGAAAATACCCCACTAACATACTCATGACAAGCATTATTTAAAAAACAACCACCTGATTTGTTATAACACTACCAAACAGTTTTCTTCAACCGCTGTCTTCACTGTCTGAATTTCTCAATAGAAAGTGATGTTGATTATATTAATGAGATCATAATGCATAAACATAAGATATAATCACGTGTACCTAATATGCTTAACCGTTCAGGAACCTCAGTAATGGAAGACACCAACATCTTGATTGGGTTCCCTTTAGGGTATACAATTCTGATGGTTTATGTGTTCTTAAGTTATGAACACATTGAGAGAGAGAGAGAGAGAGAGAGAAAGAGAGATAGGGGACGGCTAATGGTGTTATGTTGTTATGATTGTGTGTCAACCCTAATCTCATAATAACCTCTCTATTTATACATACCCAGGAGACACCCTAATAAGGCCCATCTAATGATAGTTAGCCCATCAAAGACATATATGTTATTGGGCTTAGGATAATATTAATAATTGATCATCATAATATAAATGATTATATTGGCTATCGATAAATATAAAAACGTTTCGTATATTTATTCAAACAAGTGACAAAAAATTGAGCGAATAGGTCAAACAAACAAGTTGTACTTCAAGTGCCTGATCTGCAAGTCAACTTCACCCACAATTTGTTTTGCCATTGTATTGGGCTGATACTTCGTTTACCACCAACCCACGTTCCAGAAGCAGGAGCAACGCTACTACCATGTTGCAGGTTCAGTTTTGGGACGAAAACTTCTGGATGATTGTGATTCTTTCCATCGCCACCATCACCATCACATTCAATAGTACCAGTTCCAGGGTTATGGGACTCAAGATTAAAATGGGAGTAAGCGAAATATTCATTTTTATTTGTATCCCGTCCAAAATCTTTTCCTTGCTCATCTATAGAAGACGACTCAACTTCCCACTTGCCATAGTATTCATATTTTGGTCTTAGGCAACGACATGATATAAGACTTATGATAAACTTTTTAAATCTTTGGAGATGATCATTGGTAGAGTCCTCGAGTTTATTGCTTCCTTGCTTTTTAACATCCTCGTCTGCACGTAATTCTTAGCATTATCACTATGAGAAATGCCACACAAATGTAACCAAGTTTGCTTGGTGTTCTAATTAAGTCACTCAAACATTTTTTGTCTCTCTAAAGTCATTCAAGTTTCATTTGTTGTTCTAATACTATGTAATTACCAGGTCATCAGGTCACCTTCTTTTTTTATTTTTATTTTTTCTTTCATTTTAATGCTTATGTGGATATAATTTTTTATTAGGCGAGTTTTATAAAATGAAGATTTAAAAAAAAATTAATTTTACATGTTTAAAAAATTTATTAAAAAATATTAAAACCTGACACATCATCACTTTTACCTGAAAACCTGATAATTACATAGCATTGGAACACTAAATGAAACTTGAGTGACTTTAGAGAGACAAAAAAAGTTTGAGTGACTTAATTGGAACAGTTAGCAAACTTGGTTACATTTCTACAAAGTTACCCCTTATCACTATCCCTATCGTATATTTAGAATTGATTTGTATAGAGTTATGAGATAGAGTTTGTTACCATGTATATCTTGTTTCATTACCTATATAATGGGATCTCATTGTATCATCATAATCAATCAATAATAATACCATAGACCACTTTTATGGTATCAGAGTTACGTCTCACTAAACCCTAATCCTAAATCGCCGTTCCATTTTTTTTCTTTTCTGTTCGTCTCCGATCTATGGCGAAGGACGGCGAAACCTCTGATCCCTCGGCTACGGCCAAACCCAATAGCCTACATCCTGCGTACTATGTGACCAATATCAAGAGTAAAATACTCACCCTTGATGGCAAAACTGTTACCTACACCTCTTGGGTAAAACTTTTCCGGCTCCACACGATTGCCTACAAGGTGCTCGATCACATAGACGGCACCGAATCACCCCCAGTGACGGCTGCCGAGTATCCTCAATGGCTCGAACTCGATGCTCTGGTCCTTCAATGGATCCTGAACATCGTGTCCGATGCCACCCTTCCTCGTCTACTAGATCAGGTCTCAACGGCTCGAGCCGCTTGACTACAGCTTGAAAAGACCTTCCTTAGCAACAAGAAGGCACATGCAGCCGCCCTGGAAACCCAATTATGCAACCTGACACTCGCAAGCTGCTTCTCCATTGAGGATTATTGTCAATGCCTCAGTGATCTTTCAAATCAACTCGAGGACGTCGATCAACCGATTACAGAATCACGTCTGGTACTTCAATTGGTATGTGGCCTCCCTCAAGAATATGATACCACTGCCTCGCTTATTCATCAGAATAATGCTGACTGGGACACTGCTCGCACGATGTTGCAAGATGAGGTTATACGGATGGAAGCTCGTAAATCTGCCACATCTTCGGTTCTTGTTACACAGCAGCCGCCTCAACAAGCTTCCTCCACTCCACCATCCTACCCCAATTGGGCTTGGTGGGCCACCCTGCCATGTCCATATCCAACCCAACCTGCCTGGCAGCCCAACCAACAACCTAAACAACAATCGGACCAGGCCGAGTATTCCGGTTACAGCTACCAATCGCAGCCCAGTCCACAGGTAGACCAACCTCCGGCCCAATACACAGGTTTCTTGGGCCCAGCACCTTCGGCTCCTCCTTCTGGTTAAGGCTACAATGCGTTGTGCCCTTCTGATCTCAGCGCAGCCTTCTCGGCAATGCAGATGCAGGCTCAAGACCCCACCTCTTACATGGACACCGGGGCAGAGGCACACGTTACTCAGGACCAAGGTATGATCAAAATTCCCTCACCATCTACTGCTTGTAATAAACTTTTGGTCGGTAATGGCGAATGTGTTCCAATTCTAAAATCTGGAACTGGCTTTTATAACCTACCCAATAGAACCTACATACTCCCCAACATCCTATATAGCCCCCAAATAATTAAAAACGTTATTTCCGTTAGACGTTTTTCACGTGATAATTGGTTTTCTATAGAATTTGATCCGTTTGGTTTTTCTTTGAAGGACCTTCGCAATGGAAGAATTCTTTCTCGCCACAATAGCATTGGGGACTTATACCCTTTCACCTCGCCACAACTGCCTCCTCAAGCCTGCTACCTCACCACTGCTTCTGTTCCATCGCATGATCGTCATGGTCATCCAGGCACCCAAGTTTTAGACATCCTTAGTCATAATTTCAATTTTCCATGTAATTAAGACCATCGGTCTACTTTTTGCAATTCTTGTCAGTTATCGAATAGCAAACGTTTACCTTTTTATACTTCTAATACATTTACTTTTGCCCCATTTGACATTATCCATTGTGATTTGTGGACCTCACCGGTTCCGAGCAAAACCGGTTATAAATATTATATGGTTCTCATTGATAATTTTTCACACTTTGTGTGGGTTTACCCCTTAAAATATAAATCAGAAACATTTCCCACCTTTGTGAAATTTCACCGCCTTATCCACACTCAATTTAACCGCCTTATTAAAACATTTCAATGTGATTTGGGTGGCGAGTTTGATAACAATACCTTTAAAACATTTGCTCAGCAAAACGGTCTCCTTTTCCGTTTGTCTTGTCCCCAAACCTCCTCCCAAAATGGCCGAGCGGAGCGTATGATTCGTCGCCTAAACGACATCATCCGTGCCCTTCTCATTCATGCCAATCTTCCTTCCTCCTTTTGGATGGAAGCTCTTCACACCGCCACCTACCTCCACAGCATACTACCCACTAAACGTTTAAACGTTTTTACCCCAACCTTTGCACTTTACCTTCGCCACCCCACATATGACCACTTATGAGTGTTCGGGTGTGCGTGTTACCCAAATACCTCGGCCACTCAACCCCACAAACTCCATACCCGAGCCATTCGATGCATCTTTTTTGGGGTACCCACCAGACTTTCGGGGCTACCGATGCTTCGACCCTTCGACGGGTAAAGTTCACATTTCTCGTCACGTTACATTCGACGAGTCCACTTTCCCGTTTACCATTCCATCCTCGGCCAGGTCATACACGTTTCTTGATGACCCTTTACCCCTGTCATTTTCCTTTTCTCCCCCTCCGGCCGCTCCTAAACCACCACAACCCGTCCCACCTCAAAATGTCAAGAATGATTTTCTACATGGTCACTTACAGGAGACAGTTTTCATGCATCAGCCACCGGGCTTTGTGGACAAACGGTGTCCAAATTTTGTTTGTCGGTTAAAGAAATATTTGTATGGTTTGAAACAGGCACCTCGGGTGTGGTATACTCGGTTTGCTACTTATATTATTTCACAGGGGTTTAGGAGTAGTGTGTATGACACCTCCTTATTTGTCTATCAAAAGGGTCCTCACGTCGCATACTTACTATTTTATGTTGATGATATTATTCTTACTGCATCCACGGATGCATTGTTACAGGATATTATCCATTCACTTTCACGAGAGTTTGCCATGACTCACTTGGGGCGACTTCATCACTTTTTGGGTATTAAAGTGACGCATCAGGAAAATGGTTTGTTTCTTTCCTAGTCTCAGTATGCAAAGGAGATCATTGACAGGGCTAAGATGTCATTGTGTAAGCCCTGTGTTATGCCTGTAGACTTGTCCTGCAAGCTTAGTGCTACTGACGGGGCTCTGTTCCATGATCCCACATTGTATCGAAGCTTAGCAGGTGAATTACAATATTTAACTTTTACCAGGCCAGACATTTCTTACGCAGTTCAGCAAGTGTGTTTGTTTATGCATGAACCGCGTGATCCGCGTTTTAACTTCATGAAGCGCATTGTAAGGTACTTACAGGGGACTCTATCATACGGAATTCGGATTGTGAAGTCACATGTTCATTCCCTTGTTGCATACTCTGATGCGGACTGGGCGGGTGTCCTGATTTACGCCGCCCCACAAGTGGATATTGTGTTTTTCTAGGCAATAACCTTCTTTCGTGGTCTTCTAAACGTCAGCCCATAGTTTCTCGTTCAAGTGCTGAAGCTGAATATCGCGGAGTGGCTAATGCAGTGGCTGAAGCTACATGGTTACGTAATTTGCTTCTAGAACTTCATGTTCCCTTACAGCGCGCCACCATGGTCTATTGCGATAATGTCTCTGTTGTTTATCTTTCGAACAATCCCGTCCAGCACCAACGTACCAAACACGTTGAGATTGATATACACTTTGACCGTGAAAAGGTTCGCGTCGGTCATATTCGCGTCCTTCATGTACCGTCCTCTTCTCAGTACGCTGACTTCTTCACTAAGGGATTGTCTCGAGAATTATTTCAGTCATTTCGCTCCAGTTTAACCGTCTGTTCCGCGCCCGCTCAAACTGCGGGTGGATCTTAGCATTATCACTATCCTGATCTTATATTTAGAATTGATTTGTATAGAGTTATGAGATAGAGTTTGTTACCATGTATATCTTGTTTCATTCATTCCCTATATAATGGGATCTCATTGTATCATCATTATCAATCAATAATAATACCCACTTTTATTAATCTATTAAGTTTTCCACCACCATCGCCAAACTTTCGGTCTTTCTCAAATCTGATTTCACCTCTTTGCTTCGTCGTCAATAGATCTTTCTAATCAGGGCATGTTTGGATAAACTTATTTGAGGCAAAAATGACTTTTTGTTAAAAAGACTTATTAATTTATGACTTTTTAAAAAGGAGTTTTTAAAAAAGTTTTTGGATTAGCTTATGTGGTGGGGAAAAACAATAAGTTGATAAGTTAGTTTGCAAAAAAGTGTTTGGTTTAACTTATTTAGGTAAAATGACAAAAAAGGGTATAAGGAGGGAAGGTGTAAGGATATAATAAGGGCATGTAGATAAATAACCATCAATAAGTTATAAGGAGGTTCAAAAAGTCACTCCTCCCTTACTTTTCCAAAACAACTTATCATAGGCTTACAAAAAGTTAAAACAAAAAGTTAAAACAAAAAGTTATTTTCCTTTTACTAAACACTTTTTGTAACTTATTAACTTTTTGAAAAAAATTATAAGTTATAAAGAGGTGGAAATAAGGAGACCCAAACATGCTCTCAGCTGAAAATATAGTTGACTTTTAGTTTTTATTTCTTATCTTTGCAGACTAGTTTCTGCTGCTATGTATAACTTCCGACTACTACGCGTATTGATCACAACTACCTACATTCCAACCACCTGAATAATTACCTAGCAACTTCCACTTAATTTACAAACTAATTCTTGACATTTCCTGGCTTTGACTCGTTATCGTATATTTTATTTTAGATTTGAGCAAAAAAAAAAAAACAATTAATTAATTAATTAGTTTGTAATGTATATATGCACGGCTTCTCTATATTGTTATTAAGAACATGGCTTCTGGATAATGGATGAAGTCAACACCGACTTGTCATATAATATTTTGATAGGCAAGGCAACATAACTGGAATGAAAGACTAATTAACTGTCGACACGCACTCCATTGTGTTATCTTTTTTTTTTTTTTTTTTTTTTAATAAAACGTGAGTTTCACTAATCATAGGAATCTCTTAGGATATTTATGAAAGGAAAAATGAAAATAAATAATCTCAAACTATTTACTATTGGTTAATAACAGGTCCAACTACGAAAATTACCAATATTGGTCTCAACTTTCACAAAATTGGAATATAATGGACCGTCACTGACGGAAGCTTAACACCGTTAACCCCTGCTTACGTGGCATGCTGAGGTGTTAAAAAACTTGATTATGTGGCAAAAAAATTAATAAAAATTATATTATTATTTCCAGCCATCGTTTATAACACACAAAAAAACCCTAATTTCATATTCTTCACACATTCACACATGGAAGGCAGCTCATCATCATCTTCAACACATGGTGGCAAGAAAAACCATATAAAGTTTAAAGTCGATTTCGAGGGAAATGTGTGCTGCCATCATGATATCCAAGCAATTTTGAGGGTTGTTGGACAAAGAAGTCTTCGAGCTAGGGACGAATTCTATGGCTGCCCTTTATGACCGGTAAGTTATGTGTTAAATTAGTATGTTTTGGTTGTAATTTCAACTATAAATTAGTTAATTATTTTCTGAGTAGAACCAAGACTGCAAATTCTTCATGTGGAAAGGAGACCTTTATGCATTCCTAAGTGAACATGGAAGAATTGTACAAGAATCTGTTGATTTGAAGATTGAGAATCTAAATTTGCAAAAGATGATCTTGCAAGAAGAGAATAAGAATCTAAGAAAACAGCTTTCAGAGAAAAAATCATTTTCAAAGATTATGTTATGTTTGGTTATTGTAGTCATTGGAATATGGTGGGCTATCAATGTTTGAAAATGGTGTCATTGTCAATGTATGTAATGTAATGGAAGAAATGTGTAATAAAACTTTCTTTTGTATGAAAATTTGTATTAAAATTGTTTGGACTATTGTTCAATGGTTGCAAAGTGACCCATATTGAAACACATCTAAGTGTATTGAAACAATATTGACCCATATTGAAACAAATCTAATTGTATTGAAACAAGTGACCCATATTGAAACAAATCTAAGTGTATTCAAACAAGTCACCCATATTGACCCATATTGAAACAAGGCTGTAATGGTTGCAGCCATTTTGTAGCCATTGCTAATGCAACCATTTTGCAGCCATATTGACCCATAACCAAGACTGCAAACTGCAGTTTAATGAAATAACAACATTCATCAACAACATTACCAAGTTTCAGGAAAATAGTGCAATCATAACAACATACATAATCATCATATTATACCATTTGCAGCAAAACAGATAACAAGGTTCCTTATTATATCATAATCATCATCAAGTGATGTACAAAAGCATATTACTTGTTCAAAAGCATACAAGGTTTCATTAAATACATAAAGTTAAACTAACATCCCAAAGGATGTTCAAAAGCAGACAACTTGATCATGCAGAAGCCCCACTAAGAAACTGATTTGAGTTTCTTCAACTGGCTTGGTCTTTTAGAAGCAGTTGTAGTTGACTGTTGTGTTGTCTGTTGTGTTGACTGTTGATGTTTCTTTGACTTGAATTTTTTAACCCTTGGCCTCTTTGATCCAACTGTTGCTCCAGTAGTTGTGTTGATTGGCTGGCATTGTTTGTTTTCCTTCCTCTTGGCCTTCCCTTAGACCTTGAAGCAGCTGCTGATGTACCTTCACCCCCCTTTGGCTGTGAACATTTTCTGATATTGTGTCCACTTTGTTTACAATTGCTACAAGTCATCAGAACTCCATGTTTTGTCAACTTACCTGGGAACAAACATACATAAACCATCAACTTACCTAGGAACAAACATACATAAACAAACATACATAAACCATCAGAAAACATTAACAAACATTACCTGCTTTTTTAGAGGTCTCATGTGGATCTTTCTTTCTGTTTTCTTTGGTCTTCCAGGTTGTATTTTGATAGGAGGTGGGTCCAAAGGAAGATCAACAGTTGGCCAGAACCTTTCACTAGGTAGAGGCGGAATTGTGTATTGATATGTCTTTAGGTATGTTTCTTTATGGAAGCACACATTCACAAATTCTTCAGCATTCCTACCAAGAAACCCAGCCACTGCACACACATGCTTACATGGAATACCTGATACATCCCACTTCCTACAAGTACATGTTGCCCTATGCAAATCCACTGACATATCATCTAAATCCCTGACCTGGAACACATCATGTGATGAAGGGTAGACTTCACTTCTAAAAGCCCAATCTTTTTCTTGATCAAGTTTCTCTTGTATATTAGGGCAGACAACCACATCTTAGGCTAACATCCAAGCATTCTTTGTTGTTAGCCTAGTCATTATTGCTACCCTAATATCTTCTAACATGTTTATGATATGCTTAGACCTAGATTGCACTATGGTTCCATTGAAGGTTTCAGCCATGTTATTGACTATAACATCACAACATGTATGATTCTTAAGAAAGCACCTTACAAAACAGTTTCTGTCTTGTTTCAAGAAATCAGTTGTTGCCTTGTCATCAATTTCTTTCATTTCCCTGATAGCATCCTTGAAGTCAGCTTCATTGTATGATCTGCATGCCTTCCAAATCACTTCCTTTAAGTCATCACCCATATGATTCTTATTCCAGTTGGCATAAATGTGCCTTGCACAGTTTCTGTGCTCAGCATTTTCCCACCACCTTGCAACACCATTCAGTAATCCCTGTTACATTTTACAAGTTAGATTATATATAAGAAATAATAAACTTATGAACATGTCACAGGGTTACCTTTTGTTGATTAGATATGAGGGTCCAGTGTTTGCCACCATCATTGACCTCAAGAGCTTTTCTTAATTCATACATAAACCAATCCCATGAATCATTATTGTGACACCCCGCATTTTCATGTTAACTCTTTTACTGAACTCTAGTAAATTTTCCTTGATCATACGTGGTTAAACACTTAGCTAGGGTCAGTTGAACAGGTCTTTCAGAATGTTATGTAACAATAACACATGTTATGTAACATCGCAAAATTTTCCCCAAAATTTTAATACATAAAAAGCCCTTATATATATATATTTTATTACACCTTTATCATTAATATTATACAAATGTGCCTAAGTCTTTATTTATCCTAACTCACAACTTATATACATACATAAATGTATATAAATAATAATAATAATAATATGATTCTAAATTCTTTTTTTTTTCACATACAAGATTTTTTTTAAATAAAGCCTTGAGTCAAATAGTCAAAGTCCTAGTCAAAGTCTTAGTCAAACAGTCAAAGTCTTAGTCAAATAGTCAATTCATCATAAAACCTTACTTTATGGTGTTGACCAATTTTAATGGCTAATTGACTCCAAAACTACTATAAAAACCCACCTATGACCCATTATACTTTGCACCTCTAAATCGATTGTTTCAATCCGATTAAACTTTCCCTCATACCTTTCTTCTATAGTCTATTACTTCTACAATTGAAGCTTTGATTATAAGCTCTTGTAATTGGCGAATTGGAAGCTTGATATTCTTTCTTTTTCGTTTTCTTCAATTTGGACTAGCTACGTTGTTGAGTCTTTGGGATTCGCCTCGCATACATTCACAACACATTATTCTATTTTTTTTACGAGACATAACATTTTGCTAAGGTGAGTTTTACATAGCCCCTTTTCTATTTATCACCATTTTTGGGGTGAAACATGTTACAACATCATTTATGCAATTCAATCATCAATGTGTCTATGTGTTTTTCTATGTTGCATTATGTCTTGAACATGACTAGGGTAAGCACAATTCTAGCATAATCATTAACATTGATCAGCCGACGGTATACATTGATAGATCTATTGGACTGACAATCCCACCCGGATACGTGCCTCCTACAAAGGTAGCGTGGGTGTTTGTTATTGCAATATAAACGAGTGAACCATGAGCGTATGGGATGTACCACAATACAACAGTCACAATGGTTGATTATGCACTCGATTTACTTCTAGTATGTTTTCACATATGGACTAGATTGCCATGACACATGAATTGCACAACAATTTTATTCGATTATCAAAACCTATGTAATTCTCACCAACTTTTGTTGACCCAAAATATTTTCAACTTAACATGTTTCAGGTTCTACTTGCTTGAAGATTTGAATTAATGCTTGAAGATGTGTGCATAGTTTTATTCAATTTGATGTATGAATTCTTGTAGAACAATTGTATGTAATTTATCTAAATCATATAATGAGAATTATTATTTACCATGAGCTACTGAACAATCATCAATACGTGACATCCCGATGTTTTCGCCATCGGTTGGGGTGTTACATGTTAGGTGACATTAGCGTACGTTATGACACACACACGAATCCTGTATCTCGAACGTTGGTGATTGGTTAGGCATGCATGATTATATGAACTATTGAGTGTTGATGAATGTGAATAACACGTGTATGTGAATTACATGCTTATGTGAACTATTGCGTATTAGTTACGTAAACTTTATGAGATATGTGCACCTATGATAAACATGCTATGAATTGATAAAACGGTAGTTTTATACAAGTTAGTATGATTATTATTGTCGGGATTAGTCTCGAGAGTTAGATATTACTAACGGGCTCAGTTAACAGATAAAAACCCTTAGAACCCGAAACCTTGGCCCATGATCTTAACCCTAGTATATTATTTATAAAAAAAATAAACACAAACCCTACCTACCCTACTTGCGCCGTGGACAAGGAGGCACCCCACACCCACCTTTCAATCTCAATCTTCATCAATTTCCCACTAGTTCAAGTTGATTCGGGTGCTATCTTGAGGTTTTAAGGATTCTAGCATTGCAAGGTATATGTTTTATGTGTTATACGAGTAATTATAATGCTTGAAAAGTTGTAAAACTCTAAGAAATATGCATGTTAAAAATCGCAAATCATGTATGTAGGATATCTTGGATGTTTGTTGTGATTGTTGATGAGTATTGTTGATAAAAATCATATCTAGGGTATGTGGTACGTAAATACATAGATTTAAATGTGATAATATGGATTGAATTCTGTTAATATGAGTTATTTTATGATTATGGGTTAATAAGAATGATTAGGGTTCATGAGAAGCATGTTATTAGAATTCTGATTTTCTGACAGATTCATTGTGACGAATTGTAGGGCTGTTATAGGGTGATTAACATGTGTAATCTGATTGTTTTCTGATGCTAAAACATAACTTATGATGTTAGCTTTTCAAAAAAATCCAAAATCATGCGTTTCGGACTTGTTTTGATATGTATTCATGATTTTATAAGTTTAAAGGTCATATCAGATTTTCGGAATTATAAATTGGGTCAACTTTAAACGGTCATAACTCGAGATTTACAAAGAGTTAAGTTATGAAATTTGGACAGTAGGTCAACATTGGAAAAACTTGGCTTTTCCAATTGGATTCACCTCGTTTGGGTCAATACACAGTTTTTGGGAATTTTTCTACTAAACTGACCTGCTGTGGAAATTTTCTGGACATAGCTGTGTTGTACGAATTTTAATAATTTTTGTGTTTGGTTGTGAGACAAAACAAAAATATGGGTTATCAAATGAATCCCAATGAATATTCAGTAAAAATTTGGGAGTTTAATTCGTTCGTTAAGTATTTTAAATAATTCATTTTTCACAGCGTACAATCTGCCCTGAAAACGCAGATTGTGTAAGGGATGTTTACGTGACTATTTGGAGTCTTATATGGTATGTATTTGACATGGACTTGCATGAATACTTATATGAGATGTGTATGAGGTATAAAACTGATAATAATCAATATGATCACCAACGGGATACGTAGGACTTGCTTGTGCATGTAGAGTCATTAGGTGTCACTACACGGTTTGAACTTTAAAAGTCTTGGACAAACGAGTTGTATGGTGTGTTGGTTATGCACATATACTCACCTAGTGACATTTGTAATAGGGAGTCGGTAGCTCATTTCTGTTTGAGGAATTTGGATTATTCACGTGCAACTTAAGGTGAGTTTCACTACTCTTTTCTCAAAAGCATGCGTCTCGGGTTGAGACAACGTACTTAACTTTTTCAAGTCCGGGTTGGGACTACTATTTTCTAGTCCGGTTTGGGACTACTTACACATCCCGGGTTGGGATGCTATGGATCCTTGTGTGGGTCGGTGTTTGACTCCTTGTGTGAGTCGGGTTTTGCTAGTTCGCAAACTGTGTCCTTGATGAACTAAACCAACTCTATCATCTGTAAGTCCTTCACATACCGAATGAGTTGCCGGGTTATAGCAAGCGGGTTATTAGTTGATAGCGCTATTAGGTCTTACAAACCTCACACCGGCTCGGGGAGTGCGGGAGTGAACTATAACTTAACAGATTTTATCATTGTTGATAGGCAATGATGTAAGGCATGCAGCTCACATTTGTGACTACATGTACATCAGCAGTTCGGTATATCGGTGTTAGTTATCATGAATGGGTTAGCTACCCTTGACATGCGATGAACTAGTGTTTACACGGTTCTTGGAACCAACTCAATTACTTGTTTACGTGGTTTTGGAAACCAACGCACTTACATATTCATTTACTTTACTTAGTGAACTCACCAACATTGTTTGTTGACCCACGATATACATGCTTTTGCAGGTAGTTAGCTTCCGGTGCCAGGATTAGCAAGCACTGCACACTTCACTGCATTTGGGGTCTTGGGCATACACCTAAATTACATATTATGCTTTACATTTTCTTTCATATGATTTTGATTTGGGCGCGTTGTTTTGCACATGGTTTTAAAAGGTTTAAATTTGGTTTACGCTTCCGCAGCTTAACCTAACTTAGTTTTTGAAAACGGACTAAATGGTTTGGGCATTTAGAGTTCTTTCATATGACTTATGGCTATGGGATCCTGGTATGTCATGCGCCTCGCGGTATAAACCCCGCAGTGGAAATTTGAGGGTGTGACAATTATTCTCACCTTCCACTATTTCCCAGGCCACAGGGTACATTTGATTGTTAGCATCTCTTCCAATGGCAGCTAACAACATGCCACCTAGAAAGGTTTTAAGGAAACAACCATCCAAGCATAATACCTTCCTACAACCTGCCAGAATCCTTCTTAACCCCATCAAAACAAACAAAAAGCCTAAAAAAAGTTTCCAGGTTAGATTCTGGATCCATGTTATGGTACCCACGTGGGGCAGTTACCAACTCAAATGTTGATGTTGGATTTGCAGCTTTTAAAGCTTCCAAGTAGGACCCAATTTTGCTGTAATGCTCCCTCATTGACCCATGAAGCTTCCTATGTGCATATGCTTTGGCCTTGTAGGCCAGTCACTTAGTAATGAGGACCTTATACTTCTGTTTAACTGCAAGCTGGATATCCTTAGCACCCCACTGTGGATTAGTTTTAAAGATTGGTAAAAACTCTTTACTTAGAAAAGTGGCAGTTAGTTGTCTATTCTTGTTCATGTTTCTCTGGCAATTATGTTTGTCCATCACAGTTTTAACCATATAGCAACTTTTCCCCTTATGATATGAACACCAAAGCTTAAAAGGGCAATCCTTTACACAATTCACACCTACACGCCCTCCTCTGTTATTGTTACTTGTTGAAATCACAAGATTTCTACCATTTGCTACTGCATACCTTTTAACAGCATCCTTAAAAGCATCTCTAGTAGGAAACCTTATCCCAACAACCCATGTAAACTTACTCCAGTCAGTCTTGTCATTTACAACTGGAACACGTTCTCTGTACTTCTTCCCTATGATATCATCATCTTCACTTTCCCCAGGGGTTTGCACATCACCATCTGAATCATCATAGCTGCTATCTGCTTCCACAAGATCTTTACCTACTGCATCATCAGGTTGTTTTAGACACTGCTCAAGTATAAACTTCTTTTTTTCAGCATCTTTTTCATTAGCCCTCCTTAACTTAGCTACTGAAGATCTCCACTCATCATCATCTTGGTCAGAACCATCAGCATCATCCAACAAATCAACTTTATAAGTTTCATCATTTGAATCATCATCTTCTGAACCCTCTAAATCAGAACCCTCATCTGACCCAACAATATTTACCTCCTCATCTGACCCAACAATATCATCTAACCCAACAATATTTATCTCCTCATCAGAACCTTCTTCATTAACCTTTTCTACAGTTGGTGGTGGTAGTGGAACAGTTGGTGGTGGTGGTGGAACAGTTGGTGGTGGTGGTGTTGGTGGTCTAACTGGTGATGCAACTCTTCTAGCTGTTGTAGACTTAGTATACCCTTTTGATGGTGATCTAATTGGTGATTCAACTATTGTAGCTAAAGGCCCACTAACTGGTGACCTAACTTGTTTCCTAGCTGTAAGCTTTGTATACCTAACAGGTGAACTACCAGAAGGACTCAAACAACCTGGGGATGAAGAGCAACCAACCAAGTAGGGGCTATTGGGCTGGGTATTGGGCTTCATATTGGGTTGGGCCTCATTCTCTTCAATGGGTTGTTTGCTAGACTCTCCTACAGGGTTATCTAGTTTGTTAATCGGACCCATTTGAACATATACCATAAAGCTTTCATCTTGACAAACTAATGAGGCCATTTCATACACATCTTTATCCCTAACCAAACGTTTCAAACCACCATAACGTGGTATACGACAGTACATGTGAAAATCTTTGGATTCATATGAACCATATTCTTGTGCATAATCTACTAGCTTAAAAAAACGAAAGTTTATCAACATCTAACCCTAATATTTTTTATTTCCCCCCAACATACCTTCCAAACGGAGTACCAAGTTCAAGTGTGCCATTAGTCCAGAGGAGGACGTTGATGGTATCTTCCCCCATTTGATTTTGATCGACGATCAGCTTCTTCTTCGTTGCAGAGGATTAGGGTTTGTTAGGTTGTGAGATTCTGATTTGAGAGTGAGAGTGTGTGAGTGATGTTTGAGTGTTATGAACTGATGATCGATGTCCTTGTTTTTTAAATACAAATTTTCCACGTCATCAGTCTTATAAACAAACTTATGCCATGTATGAAAGCCAGCTCATCAGCCACGTAAGCAGGGGTTAACGGTGTTAAGCTTCCGTCAGTGACGATCCATTATATTCCAATTTTTTGAAAGTTGGGATCAATATTGGTGATTTTCGTAGTTGGGACTGTTATTGGCCAATAGTTAATAGTTGGGATTATTTATTTCCATTTTTCCTTTATGAAAAAAAATACAAACTTTCAAACAACCAACAAAAAAAACCATAACGGTTATTTACTGACGCACTCAACATTAACACTTTGTTCCAAAGTTTCATTAAAAGATGGAAGAGAAATGATATCCATCATCTTCCAATCTCTCCATTTCCTTCCAAATTAGAAAGATTGAAAATCACCCTAAAAACCTCTTTACCCTCTCATTCCCTCCCTTTCCCTCCTACAAAAAACTCTCGAACACATTTTTTCCTCACTTCCTTCCCAATCTTTTCTCTTCCAACCTTTAATGAAACTCTGGAACAGAGTGTATGTGACCATAACCTAAGTCCGCCTGAACAAAAATGAAATCGCGGACGCAGTCACGCGGTTAGTAAATTGGCGTTCACTAGCCTGGAAAAGGTACATATTTAGATGCTGAAGGATCCATCCACCAAAAGCGTGGAGGTTCCATGCAATCACAACAATTGAGGACTCATGGATGACCCCCATCCTAAGGCATTTGACAAACAATGACCTTCCCGCGACAAAGGTGAAGCTCAGAAAATTAGCACTAAGGCATTGCAGTATGAAGTTCATGACCAAGTACTATATAGAAAGTCATACCTGGGGCTAGCGTTGTGATGCGTCACACAACAGGAAGCTAAGTACTTGGTTCAAGAAATACATGTTGGCATTTGCGAAATACACACTGGACCCAGGTTAGTCATTGTAAAAATCACAAATGCAGGGTATTACTAGCTTGAAAGGCATATAACAACAATTGAAAAGTTGAAAAAATGTCTAAGTTGTTAGAAGTATGCGGCAGGCCAAAGAATAACCTCGTTCCAGTAACGGCAGCATGGCCCTTCAAAGGTGGGGCGTGACATAATGGATCTGTTCCCCGCTGCTCCTGGACGGTTGAAGTACATCACTATAGCTATTGACTACTTCACCAAATGGATGAAAGCGAAACTGATGTCTAAAATCGAAGCCAGAGATACGTCAAAAAGTTCCTCAGGGAACACATAGTTTGTAGGTTCGGCCTCCTGCTCTACATTATTAAGCTATTATATCTAACGAAATAAGTATTAAGCTCTAAAATAAATTACCTCATCAAGTCGTATTTGTTAGAATTAAAGTTAATCAAGAAAATATTAAGTCAAATATCAAAAGTCAAATAATGAAACGTCAAAGTGTTAAGGAATTTTGCGTCGGTTAGATTACTTTTTTTTACGGTCAACGGTACACACCCATAAATACAAATGGGAGTTCATTCTGTGCATACTGTGTCTAATTTAGTTTTCTCCCATCCTTGTTTCACTGTTGCACATTCTGTGCATACTCATCAATCGATCGCAAATTACATTCAGACACAGAAGGGGAGTTCATAATCAACAACAAACATTTTCAGTTTTGTCATTGCTGCTTTCACATCTCGTCGTTCATTTCTTTGTTGCTTTCGATTTGATGATCTTGTTGCTAGAATGTGGAGGGGAATTAGAACATGAAAAGAACTAGAGGGAATATAGAGAAGAGAATTCTATTCATTCATATCTCTATATCAAGGATCACAAATACATGTAACCGACTGTATCATAAATTGGATAATGATGGTAAATTAAGTATGTAATAATAATGATCATTTTATTACATAGGGTTGAGAAGGGTGAGAAGCCACTAGAAAAATACATGTGTCCAAAGGATTAAACAAGTAGGAGGGGTAATTTTGTCAAAAACATATGCACATGCACGTCACATGGCATTTCCACCTTCATTTTTAAATGTCCATAACTTTTTTATACGTCATCTTTTTTTAAAAAAAATTACCATAAAATTGAGCGTCTTTTTATCTTTAATATGAGTACCATATTGTTATACTTTTGAAAAAAAAATTCAAAACCCACTTGCGTAAGACACGATGGAGTGTAAAACACAATGAGCACCAATTAAATATAAAGTATAAAACATTATCAAGAGTCCAGTAAAACACAATGAACGACATACTAAAGACACAATGAATAGAAGACTAAAACACAATGAATACTTTTGAAAAAAAAAAGTTGGAAACCCAGTTGCGTAAGACACAATGGATGACATACTAAAGACAGAATAAACAGAAAACTAAAACACAATGAATACTTTTGACAAAAAAGTTAAAACCCCAATTGTGTAAAACACAATGGATGACATAAGAAGAACACAATGAACAGAAGACTAAAACACAATGAATACTATTGAAAAAAAAAAGTTAAAACCCCAATTGTGTAAAACACAATGGACGACATAATAAGAACACAATGAACAGAAGATTAAAACACAATGAATACTTTTGAAAAAAAAAAAAGTTGAAAACTCATTTGTGTAAGACACAATGGAGATAACGTAAAACACAATAAGTACCAATTAAATATGCAATGAACTATAAGGTATAAAACACAATGAACAATCTAATAAAATACAATGGACGACATATTAAAGACACAATGAACAGAAGACTAAAACACAATGAATAATAGACTTAAACACAATGAACAACATAATAAAACACAATGTACACCTAAATACAAAACTCATTTGCGTAAAACACAATGAAAAGCATACTAAAAACACAATAGACAAAGTTAAATC
Organism: Ambrosia trifida; assembly: GCA_028751855.1. Taxonomy (NCBI): domain Eukaryota; kingdom Viridiplantae; phylum Streptophyta; class Magnoliopsida; order Asterales; family Asteraceae; genus Ambrosia; species Ambrosia trifida. The sequence continues at coordinate 15,861,200 of CM054131.1, forward strand.
ATGTGTAGACTAAAAAAACATAAATAACATATTTATAAAGCACACATGCATACTATAACACAATAACGAGCATAAGACACCATGGAGAAGAAAACCCATTTAGCACGAATTTTTTTTTCAATTTTAATGTAGCAATGTGGTACTCATATTAAAGATAAAAAACGCTCGTTAATATGGTGAAATTTTTTTTAAAAAAAATGTCGTATGAAAAAGTTATAGACGTTTTAAAATGATGGGGGGGATTGACATGTGCATTGCATGTGGAGAGAGAAAGTCAACAAATGTGGTTTTCCTTTTATGCTCTTCCTCTAATTTATTATTATTATTTTTTTTCAAACAAACTAATCTCAACCCTTCAAATATATGATCAATGGATCACAATCCTTCTCACCCTTCCTAGAAAAAGTGTCTTGTGTATTTGAACATAACCCTTATAAGGCCACAAGGGGTGGTTCAATTTCCATCACTACCATCACACTATCACACCCAATCAGATTCTGCCACCTCATTTTATCACATTCTATCACAATTCCATCACTAAACCCATGTGACGGTGTTCACATTCTATCGCATTTCATCACTAAACCTTTTTTTTAAATAAAAACATATTATATTTAATTAAAAAACATTAAATTAAACTAAAAAAAAACATTACATTAAATAAAAAACATAAAAATAACCTAAAAACAGAAAAATAAACATTAAAAACCTAAAAAATCGAAAAAAATAAACCTAAAAGTTATAAGCCCACCCCCACTTGTGGCAAATTTCTCGTTTTCGTTCGATGAAAATCGACCTGTATGGTTCTTCGGTGTCCTCGTGCGATTCCCTCAACACCTTCAAATCTTTAATTTTTTTCTATTTCGAACAAGTGTTTCATGTAGGTGTTCTCTTTTTGTATTTTCAAGTCCGCCAAATGTTTACGCCTTTCCCGATTCTCATCAATTTCCACTATCTTTACTGACTTGTATTCGGTCATCGCCTCCACCCAAGGCTCTTTGCCTCTGCCACTTCACGACTCGACACTCTTCCTTCGAGGCGTGGTTTTTGTGGTGGTAGTGTCGTCTTCGGGATCGGGAAATTCATCATTCAAATTAAGCTCGGGCATGTTGGTAGACAGCCCGTCCGTTGAAGGTGTACAATTTCCCGAGTCGGAGTTTTTAGATCATTTTTTAGAACGGCCACTCCTTCCCCGTCCCCGTCCCCTTCCTCCACGAGGGCCGATCGGCCCAAGTGGAGTTAACTCCGGAATATCAAGGGGAACCCACTTCGAATGAACTCTTGCAACTTCCCAAGAGTCCAACGAAGTAAAACCATTCTTAACGTACGCCCGCTTATAATCATTAAGGGCCGCACGTATGATGTCCACATCCGACGATCCACTTGGCCAAAGACGTTTCTATAATTTATAAAATAAATATATAGTTAACAAATTTTAAAAAATAATATAAAGTAAACGATTTATAAAAAATAACATCATATACCTGTGTGACGTAGAGGGAGTTGAATCTACTCATTTTTTCTGTAAATCGGTCCATTTACCGGTTATTTGATCCATCCGCCTTCTCATCATACCGGTAAGTTGTTCAAAGTGGGCCTTCACTCGCAGCTAAAAGGTTTCGGCTGGTTGTTGATTTCCAACGCGTTTATCCTCGGGAATATGTAAAAACAACTTGGTCAACGCTACTTCTTCTTCTTGCGACCAGGGAGTTCTTTCTTTTTGTAACACCCCAACCGATGGCTGAAACATCGGGATGTCACGTATTGATGATTGTTCAATAGCTCATGGTACTAAATGAAAGTTGAATAATATTAAACAATTTACAATTTACAAGTAAATATTACAAAGGTTGATTAATATAAACTAGGTCCAAAGCTCCTATGTGTTCCAAGACTTGTACAACTTCCAATAGCAAATCAACCAGAAACATGTTAAATTGGAAAGATGGGGGGTCAACTATAAATAGTTGGTGAGAATACATAGGTTTTGTATATAGTTGAAAACAATATGTTGTATAACAATCATAGTTGAAGTATAATAATGAGTAATGATAGAATATGAGTCCGACATGTAACAATGTGTCTTTTGTACAATCAAACCTTGTGTCGACTAAGACCTAACTCGCAAGTTAGTAAAAGTGTAACTGTTTTCGATCATCCCTGAATTTATGCGGGGGATGGGTTTGTCAGACCTAGAGCGCTATAATCTAAACAGGCGGCTTGATCAATGTTAATGATTGTACTGTGTCTTTTTGTTACAGTCAAATGATAGAATGAGTAAATGATAGTGTAATTGAATCACAAGTTTCAACAATGTAAGAATGAGTAAATGATAGTGTATAAAATGTTTAAACATGTTTCACCCCAAAATGTAAAACAGAAAAAGGGGCTATGTAAACTCACCTTAGTGTTAGAATGAAGACCCTTATTATATAAGTAAATGTGGCTCGTGTGTATCCAAATATCACCCTATTTCAAGGTAATAAATAAGTGTTTGGGGAAAACTTAATAAGTCTAAGTTTTCTAGTCTAAAATGTGCTAGGGTTCCTAATTTGGGGATTAATAATTGATTTATGATTAAATATGAATAATTAAAATAAATAAAGAAATAATTAATAAAAATGTTTTCTGACCGGTATTAACTAAAAGTAGTTGAATTATAATGTAGTAAATGTGAAAAATAATTTTTATAAAATTATTTTCTTAATTAATGAATATTTATATATTAATAATTATTTGACAAAATATAGACTTAATATTTAAAAATATTAAAATTTATAAATTTCGACTCAAAAATTTGTATTTCTGATCTAAATGATTAATAATATTTTTTGTGAAATTTTGATGTAAAATGAAAAATGAATTTATTATGATTTATTTATGATTAAAATAACAAAAATCGATTAAAAATATTAAATAAATGATTTTCCAGAAATAAAATTTATTCCAGAAATGTTTATTGATTTATAAACTTAGAATAATTTTTGTGGAATTTTATAAAGTCGTTTTGATATTTTTATAGAATTTTATAATTATAATAGAATAAACTTGTAATATTTATTATATATAATAAATAAAAGATTTTTGAAAAACTAAAAATTGTATGATAAACTTTTCTATTAGAATATCATAAAATAATTTTTGTAGAATTTAATAAGCATCTTTAGTATTTAAAAACCATTTTTAAAAATAATAGTGAATATATAAGTATAAAGGGTTTTTTAAAAAAAGGTTTGTATGTGCTAGGGATCGAACCCGGGCCACTGGCCGGTTCGTCGTTTAAATCACGAGGCTGATACCAACTGATCTGTGGATCAGTTGGTGATAAACTTCCATTCGTTTTAAATATAATCGTGTCTGCACGTTTTGTTTATCCCCAAATCATAAGAGACATGAACCCTAGTTTCCAATTAACACGAATACGATTAGTTTTACAACAATAATAGGGGGCTATGATTCAGTTTAGGTTAACAAACATAAATGTTGGTTTGATTTGAAACTTACGGATCATAATGCTTCCAAGAAGACGAGTCAACGGTAAGTCAAAATGCTGCAATGGGACACGAACGAGAGCTCGAGAGGGAATTATGATTATGGGGTTTTGGTTTTCGGTATGTTTAGAGCACACAGAAAGTTTTAATTTATAAAAGCATTGCATATTTGGAAGGTCTTGAAGGTTGACTCTGGTTTGGTCAAAAACGCGTGAATCAACTTGGAAATAGGAGAATTGTAATGAATTGGTAATTAAGTATCATAAAAGACGGGGATTCGAATGCTAAAAATAGTTCAGGGCGCGTTATTTTGAAAGAAGTTCGTCGGTGGGTCGGGTTTTGCGATGATCGGATCTGCAGCGAAGAAGAAGCAGAGCTCGTTTAGTCTGTCCAGGAGCGTTATAAAGCTGATGCAAATCCAGATTCATCACTAATCGTCTATGTGGTCCAGTGGTGCTGTTTGTTGTTTGTTGAGTTCGAACCGGAACCAGACTCGAGTTCGAGTCTGGTTGGTATTTTTTTTTAACAGATTAGAGAGGAGAGGAAGAAAGGGGAAATGGGCCGGGTCTTGGGTGGTGGGGCTGTTGTTGGGCTCAGACATGTGTAAGGGGTTTGGGTTAGGTTTTGTTGTTGGGTTTTTAAAGAAGATGGGTATTAAGTTTTAGAGTTCTTCTTTTTTTTTTAATTAAATCAAAATTATTATTATTATTATTATTATTATTATTATTATTATTATTATTATTATTATTATTGTTTTGAAATAAATAAGATTTAGACATGGTTAGTTTTGTACAAAAGAAGTTTAATACCAATAAAGTGATGATTTTACTAATTTATTAATTGGGAAAAAAACACGCGATGTTACAGTCTCCCCTACTTTTGGGAATTTCGTCCCGAAGTTATAAAAAATATATGTTGATGGTGGTTGGGTAAATGTTTGGACGTCAACCGTTTAGTATGTTAAAATTTCATAGGTGCTACGATAAGGTGTTTCGAATGATGGGATGATATGTATAATTCATATGGTGATGTGAATAGGAATAAGATTTAGATTACTTGGTCTGAACTAACTAGGAGGGTAAGCGTATGTATAAAAGTACCAATCCTACACATGTATTGATTGACTACCAACAATTAGGGTTTGTAATTTGGTATCTACCAAAAACCTTGATAGAATTTCACACTACCTTAACGTACCTGTAAATTCGTGATTACGTTCCGGACCGCAATCACCAATTTACCTTACATTAGGGTTTTGTGTCTTTCTATAACTCTAGACACACATGTAAAATAATATGATTAACCTTGTATCCAAAAATGAGTCCAACTGTTGAGCAGGAAAAAGACTTCTACCAGTCAGTGAGTAGGAACCTCTACCGATTGTTGAGCAGGTCCGATAGCCTCCACCAGTTGTTGAGCAGGTTGTAGGGCCTCTCCCGACTGTTGAAAAGGCATGATGACCTCTACCAATCGTTGAATAGGTTATTTGGTACTCAACTAACTGTTGAGCAAGTACTTCATCCTCTATCAGTTGTTTGATTAAGTGTAGCATTTATTACGCACATAAATTGCAAATTGATAATATGTACATGTAAGCAATCAAGTATCAAGTTTAGCATACGAGTTGAAATAGAGATGCCCTAGACAAGGTTAATGACTCTAGGTGTGTCTATAGCAAATAGTTCTAGTATCAATTGTTCAAATATGGTAGATAATCGAATCCTCATGTATAACTAAGGATTGAGTTTTATGTAACACACAATCAAGTTTGGTTATCATGGGTAACTAGCTCATGTTTGAGAAGGTGAAGAATATGAATTTAGTTCTTGAAAGGAATAAAAAAAAATCTCGAAGCAGAATCAAGGTTGCGAGAGATAATGAATGTGAAGATGGTTGATAAGGAGTTTATTTTAAAGTAAGGAGACTATGTAGCAGTGTATATTGTGGGGTTTAGATCAAAGGTTATAATCAAGTGTATAAGAAAACATGATTGTAGTATATGCCAAATATTGTAAAAATTTGAACAAGTTGAAAATGAGTGAGTGTCGATGGAGAATTTAGAGACTAAATATTATTCCTATGGATTGAAAAAAAAATTATTTTCAAAATTGGTTTTGTACATAAAGCAAAAGTTGTTAAATAGTACAAGCTAAGTGGGCTTTGATTAAAATATTCCCGTTAGTTGGAGATAACATTAGGTTTTGAAGATCAAGGTTCTATTAAGTGATTTTTAATAGTTTAAAGCATTATATAGAAAATCATTTGTTACATCAATAAATAAACAATTGAATTTAAGTTCGAGGACATCTTTTGACAAAAATATGTACTTTGTAAAGTTTCTAGAAAATACAACAAGATTTAGAAATCTTTAGTTTGTGCTATGGTATGAGGTTATAGTTTTTAAAAAAAAAAATAAGTAACATGTGGAGAAATGAAATAATATGATTTGGGTAGGGTATTGAATATTTAAAAGTGGCTAAGATGGTAAGGTGAAGTGTGATTGTGAAATCCACATATGGTTATGAAATGAGATTGATTTAAGTTGTAAAATTTTGAGATTTTAGAGCTTAGTTTAAGGAAAGTGAGTGTAATCATTTATTCATTAATTGAAACGAATAAACGAAAACGTTGACTTATCAAAACTTCTAGATTCTAATAACATGGTGAAGACATGCTTTAGCCTATAAGTGAGCACTCATCCCGAAAATTCCCAGGTAGGCATCCGGGTCCCTCGTCTGATTGGGATTTATACGCAATGCCGGTCCTAGACAGAAAACTCAGAATACAGGCGTTCACCCTTCCAAATTGCATGTGTTCGTTATTAAAATCTAGAACTTCGACGAGATCTCAAGGTGGTTCAGGCTAAACCTGAGGATTTTGTCCTATTAGTCTAAGAGTAGATCCAGTGATGGAGAGCAATCTTCTTGTAGGGATTAAAGTAGGGATAAGAAGTAGGAGGGAGATAGAGAATAGAAACAAGTAAGGTTGCAAGTAAAAGGAGCAAGTACTGATTATAATCATATGGTTATAGACTAGATTATTTTTCTAATAACCTAATTCCCTATAACCATGGCTCTGATACCAATCTGTAACACCCCAACCGATGGCGGAAACATCGGGATGTCACGTATTGATGATTGTTCAATAGCTCATGGTACTAAATGGAAGTTGAATAATATTAAACAATTTACAATTTACAAGTAAATATTACAAAGGTTGATTAATATAAACTAGGTCCAAAGCTCCTATGTGTTCCAAGACTTGTACAACTTCCAATAGCAAATCAACCTGAAACATGTTAAATTGGAAAGATGGGGGGGGGGGGGGTCAACTATAAATAGTTGGTGAGAATACATAGGTTTTGTATATAGTTGAAAACAATATGTTGTATAACAATCATAGTTGAAGTATAATAATGAGTAATGATAGAATATGAGTCCGACATGTAACAATGCGTCTTTTGTACAATCAAACCTTGTGTCGACTGAGACCTAACTCGCAAGTTAGTAAAAGTGTAACTGTTTTCGATCATCCCTGAATTTATGCGGGGGGATGGGTTTGTCAGACCTATAGCGCTATAATCTAAACAGGCGGCTTGATCAATGTTAATGATTGTACTGTGTCTTTTTGTTACAATCAAATGATAGAATGAGTAAATGATAGTGTAATTGAATCACAAGTTTCAACAATGTAAGAATGAGTAAATGATAGTGTATAAAATGTAGTAGAGGTATGGTGCTTGACCCGACATACCGTCTTTATTACTTGTTACTTATTATATTATTTACTAATATTGGGGTGTGGAGGTAACCCCCTAACTGGGCTTGGTGCCAATGGGCTATGTGCCCATATAGTTAGGGGTCAATAATGTCCGGCCCATTAAGGCCCATGAAAGCCCTATATAAGAGGTCATCACCTCTCATTAGGGCACAAGTTATCACATACATATGACCCCCCTGATAACACATGGCTGCCGCCATCACTTTTTGTGTCTGTACGTTGGACTCCATTTATGGTTTCCTAGCAGTCACCTCCACGCCCCACCTTTCATTTCTCTTCGCAGGTCTGGGTCTCACCGGAGAAGATGAAGGCCGAGTTGTGGTTCCCCTATTCAACACCGTCGAGGCATACACCGGCCAGCCGTGCAGGTTATTGTTTCTTCATTGGCGCCATCCGTGGGACCGGCAACGAACTACACTCGGTTTTCTCTTCCTCCAAACCTCCAGATCTGTTTTTATCGAAGCTAAGGAGGCTGTTCGTGGGTAAAACCCCCTGGATCTCGGAGCTTATTTCTTTTTCGTGTTTTACAGATCTTTGTTTTGTCCAGATCTGAAACTCCTCTCCAGGTTGGTACATCTCCTCCACTCAAATATCTTGAAAAGCTGGTCGAGATGTGTGGTTATGTGTAGATCTGGGAGATCTATGCATCAACCATTTCCACTCTCAAAAGTTTAACTACAATAAATACCAAATCAGACAACAAAAGCCTAGAGTTTATCTAGAATTGTCGAAAAGCAATTATAAAAAAAAAGGGGAAGGTGAAAGTATATGGCTGAAATTTTATCCTCTCAATAAAGGTTGTTATGTACACATTATGAAGCATGATGTACCACTACACAAGTTTATTTTGGGGAAAGAATTATCATGCCTTGTAATTCCCGACGAGCATAATCAGGGGTGTTGCAGTGAACTAGACGACATCGTAATAGTCGCAAACCCGGTTCACCCGCCGGGTTCCCCTGAGACCTAAACTTTGGTTAACACCGCCAACGCGTTCGGGCTACGAGTGACCGCCGCGCCGATGTGTCCCTTGGTTACACCACTCGCGTGCTTCTAAATGAAGCTCTGCGCAGAGGTAGCCCCATGCCACGCGTCTTCAAGTGCTAACCACCAAGGCGGGTTACCTCCAAGGCCGCAGACAAACCACCACTTCACTTTTCCTTATGCCGCATCTACGGCGCATTGCCTTATTGTCTGTGCAAGTAACGCGCAGCCACTTTTAATGCTCCGCGTGATCTCCAATGCACCACCTTAGCGCATGCAGCGGCTGGGAAGGTATGGATCATTATCATGAGAGATATTTTAACTATCACATTTTTTGCATTTCCGGATGAGTAATTATTTTAAATGGCAATGTCGCAAAATGGGTACAATACTCTTATTTGAAGGCGCAAAGAATCGGGGACTAACATGGTATAATGCCATTTCAAACGGTTCTTATATTATAATACGCCAAATAAAAGGTTTTGGTACAAACCTTTTAATATTTGGTGTTCTCTAACTTATTTTAAAGTTCATGATACGTGAACGGAAGGTTGGGCACCTCACAATACACCCATATTATATGACTGATTCTTGCAGATTCAGCCACGCTACGGGTAACCCCGCTTGTCGGTAACTCCCTACGCAACGGTAAGCCCGCGCAGAGCCGGTAACTCCACGCTACGGGTAACCCCGCTTTTCGGTAACTCCCTACGCAACGGTAACCCCGCGCAGAGCCGGTAACCCCACGCTACGGGTAACCCCGCTTGTCGGTAACTCCCTACGCAACGGTAACCCCGCGCAGAGCCGGTAACCCCACGCTACGGGTAACCCCGCTTGTCGGTAACTCCCTACGCAACGCTAACCCCGCGCAGAGCCGGTAACCCCACGATACGGGTAACCCCGCTTGTCGGTAACTCCCTACGCAACGCTAACCCCGCGCAGAGCCGGTAACTCCACGCTACGGGTAACCCCGCTTGTCGGTAACTCCCTACGCAACGCTAACCCCGCGCAGAGCCGGTAACTCCACGCTACGGGTAACCCCGCTTGTCGGTAACTCCCTACGCAACGGTAACCCCGCGCAGAGCCGGTAACCCCACGCTACGGGTAACCCCGCTTGTCGGTAACTCCCTACGCAACGGTAAGCCCGCGCAGAGCCGGTAACCCCACGCTACGGGTAACCCCGCTTGTCGGTAACTCCCTACGCAACGGTAAGCCCGCGCAGAGCCGGTAACTCCACGCTACGGGTAACCCCGCTTGTCGGTAACTCCCTACGCAACGGTAAGCCCGCGCAGAGCCGGTAACTCCACGCTACGGGTAACCCCGCTTGTCGGTAACTCCCTACGCAACGGTAACCCCGCGCAGAGCCGGTAACTCCACGCTACAGGTAACCCCGCTTGTCGGTAACTCCCTACGCAACGGTAACCCCGCGCAGAGCCGGTAACTCCACGTTACGGGTAACCCCGCTTGTCGGTAACTCCCTACGCAACGGTAACCCCGCGCAGAGCCGGTAACTCCACGTTACGGGTAACCCCGCTTGTCGGTAACTCCCTATGCAACGGTAACCCCGCGCAGAGCCGGTAACCCCACGCTACGGGTAACCCCGCTTGTCGATAACTCCCTACGCAACGGTAAGCCCGCGCAAAGCCGATAACTCCACGCTACGGGTAACCCCGCTTGTCGGTAACTCCCTACGCAATGGTAACCCCGCGCAAGCCGGTAACTCCACGCTACGGGTAACCCCACTTGTCGGTAACTCCCTACGCAACGGTAACTCCACGCTATGGGTAACCCTGATTATCGGTAACTCCCTATGCCATGCTAGTGTGGGCGTCAGAGGCGTCCCGCATCTTCATGCGCAGCTCCTTTTCAGGAACGCGCCGCCACGTCTCCTTTTCAGGAACGTGCTTCAATTTAGCGCGCGTATCCTTTTCAAGAACGCGCCGCCACGTCTCCTTTTTAGGAACGTGCTTCAACTTAGCGCGCGTATCCTTTTCAGGAACGCGCCGCCACGTCTCCTTTTCAGGAACGTGCTTCAACTTAGTGTGCGTATCCTTTTCAGGAACGCACCGCCACGTCTCCATTTCAGGAACGCGCTGCTCGTCTCCTTTTCAGGAACATGTACAACTTAGTGCGCGTATCCTTTTCAGGAACGCGCCGCCACGTCTTCTTTTCAGGAACGTGCTTCAGCTTAGCGCGCGTATCCTTTTCAGGAACGCGCCGCCACGTCTCCTTTTCAGGAACGTGCTTCAGCTTAGCGCGCGTATCCTTTTCAGGAACGCGCCGCCACGTCTCCTTTTCAGGAACGTGCTTCATCTTAGCGCGCGTATCCTTTTCAGGAACGCGTCGCCACGTCTCCTTTTCAGGAACGTCCTTTTCAGGAACGCGCCGCCACGTCTCCTTTTCAGGAACGTGCTTCAGCTTAGCGCGCGTATCCTTTTCAGGAACGCGCCGCCACATTTCCTTTTCAGGAACGTGCTACAACTTAGCGCGCGTAACCTTTTCAGGAACGCGCCACCACGTCTCCTTTTCAGGAACGTGTACAACTTAGCGCGCGTATCCTTTTCAGGAACGCGCCACCACGTTTCCTTTTCAAGAACGTGCTACACTTCGCACGCTTCTCCTTTTCAGGAACGCGCCGCCACGTCATCACCCTGCGTTGGGTTGACGTAAAAAATTTTAAGACGTTCTCCGCGGATTGCTTTCATCCGTCAACGGCAAGCACTTCGCGTAGTCGATGGCTATCATACGCCACCGCAAAGCACTTCACGAATATCGTGGAGCATTGCTTCTGACTGAAGTACGCGTTGAAAAGGCGTCTTTCGCAGAGCATACCGTTGCCTACTTAAAGCAATCCGCGGACGATAACTTTTGCGCGTCAAATGGTCCATCAACGAAGGATATTCTTATTATAAGTTCCAACGCTCCTAAGCATTACACTTAGCAGCAATGAACTGGGGGGATGGCATGGTATAACACCACTTTAGATGGATCTCATACCATGATGCGCCGTATGATTTCACCCCCCGAGAAAGTGTTGTTGGTTCACCGCGCGCCATAAAATCTGCACGCGTGCCATAACAATGGCCGCTCAAGGTTTTGGCACAATCTTTTTATATTTAGCATTATTTACTATCTAACAACTTATTACAAGTTAAGATATACTAACACAAGGCTGGGCGCCTCATAATACACCCATATTATATGATTGAGATACTTGCAGGTCTGGCAACGAGCCACATTAGCACCTGCAACTACTGGACGCTCGCGCGCCGGTGACAGTTAGCCTAAAAGGTGACACTTAGCCGATAACAAGCGTAACGAGCAACCCTCACACGCGTCGGTGACAGTTAACTTAGAAGGTGACACTTAATCGGTAACAAGCGCAACGAGCAACCTCCCACACACATCACAAGAAGATGAAATGTTCGAGTCATTGGTCCACCGAGAAGATAAAGCTCTTAATCTTCATTCCCGAGCACTCCTAATTAGTCAAGCGCTCCACCAACACTTGCACTTGGGAGCAACACTAGACTAGGGGGACTTGTAGAGGTATGGTGCTTGACCCGACATATCGTCTTTATTACTTGTTACTTATTATATTATTTACTAATATTGGGGTGTGGAGGTAACCCCCTAACTGGGCTTGGTGCCAATGGGCTATGTGCCCATATAGTTAGGGGTCCATGATGTCCGGCCCATTAAGGCCCATGAAAGCCCTATATAAGAGGTCATCACCTCTCATTAGGGCACAAGTTATCACATACATATGACCCCCCTGATAACACATGGCTGCCGCCATCACTTTTTGTGTCTGTACGTTGGACTCCATTTATGGTTTCCTAGCAGTCACCTCCACGCCCCACCTTTCATTTCTCTTCGCAGGTCTGGATCTCACCGGAGAAGACGAAGGCCGAGCTGTGGTTCCCCTATTCAACACCGTCGAGGCATACACCGGCCAGCCGTGCAGGTTATTGTTTCTTCAAATGTTTAAACATGTTTCACCCCAAAATGTAAAACAGAAAAAGGGGCTATGTAAACTCACCTTAGTGTTAGAATGAAGACCCTTGTTATATAAGTAAATGTGGCTCGTGTGTATCCAAATATCACCCTATTTCAAGGTAATAAATAAGTGTTTGGGGAAAACTTAATAAGTCTAAGTTTTCTAGTCTAAAATGTGCTAGGGTTCCTAATTTGGGGATTAATAATTGATTTATGATTAAATATGAATAATTAAAATAAATAAAGAAATAATTAATAAAAATGTTTTCTGACTAGTATTAACTAAAAGTAGTTGAATTATAATGTAGTAAATGTGAAAAATAATTTTTATAAAATTATTTTCTTAATTAATGAATATTTATATATTAATAATTATTTGACAAAATATAGACTTAATATTTAAAAATATTAAAATTTATAAATTTCGACTCAAAAATTTATATTTCTGATCTAAATGATTAATAATAATTTATGTGAAATTTTGATGTTAAAATAATGAAAAATGAATTTATTATGATTTATTTATGATTAAAATAACAAAAATCGATTAAAAATATTAAATAAACGATTTTCCAGAAATAAAATTTATTCCAGAAATTTTTATTGATTTATAAACTTAGATTAATTTTTGTGGAATTTTATAAAGTCGTTTTGATATTTTTATAGAATTTTATAATTATAATAGAATAAACTTGTAATATTTATTATATATAATAAATAAAAGATTTTTGAAAAACTAAAAATTGTATGATAAACTTTTCTATTAGAATATCATAAAATAATTTTTGTAGAATTTAATAAGCATCTTTAGTATTTAAAAACCATTTTTAAAAATAATAGTGAATATATAAGTATAAGGGTTTTTTTTAAAAAAAGGTTTGTATGTGCTAGGGATCGAACCCGGGCCACTGGCCGGTTCGTCGTTTAAATCACGAGGCTGATACCAACTGATCTGTGGATCAGTTGGTGATAAACTTCCATTCGTTTTAAATATAATCGTGTCTGCACGTTTTGTTTATCCCCAAATCATAAGAGACATGAACCCTAGTTTCCAATTAACACGAATACGATTAGTTTTACAACAATAATAGGGGGCTATGATTCAGTTCAGGTTAACCAACATAAATGTTGGTTTGATTTGAAACTTACGGATCATAATGCTTCCAAGAAGACGAGTCAACGGTAAGTCAAAATGCTGCATGGGACACGAACGAGAGCTCGAGAGGGAATTATGATTATGGGGTTCTGGTTTTCGGTATGTTTAGAGCACAGAGAAAGTTTTAATTTATAAAAGCATTGCATATTTGGAAGGTCTTGAAGGTTGACTCTGGTTTGGTCAAAAACGCGTGAATCAACTTGGAAATAGGAGAATTGTAATGAATTGGTAATTAAGTATCATAAAAGACGGGGATTCGAATGCTAAAAGTAGTTCAGGGCGCGTTATTTTGAAAGAAGTTCGTCGGTGGGTCGGGTTTTGCGAGGATCGGATCTACAGCGAAGAAGAAGCAGAGCTCGTTTAGTCTTTCCAGGAGCGTTATAAAGCTGATGCAAATCCAGATTCATCACTAATTGTCTATGTGATCCAGTGGTGCTGTTTGTTGTTTGTTGAGTTCGAACCGGAACCAGACTCGAGTTCGAGTCTGGTTGGTATTTTTTTTTTTTAACAGATTAGAGAGGAGAGGAAGAAAGGGGAAATGGGCCGGGTCTTGGGTGGTGGGGCTGTTGTTGGGCTCAGACATGTGTAAGGGGTTTGGGTTAGGTTTTGTTGTTGGGTTTTTAAAGAAGATGGGTATTAAGTTTTAGTGTTCTTCTTTTTTTTTTTTTAAATTAAATCAGAATTATTATTATTATTATTGTTTTGAAATAAATAAGATTTAGACATGGTTAGTTTTGTACAAAAGAAGTTTAATACCAATAAAGTGATGATTTTACTAATTTATTAATTGGGAAAAAAACACGCGATGTTACACTTTTGGCCCGGTATCTCCTCCTCTTCTTCCTCTTCTTCTTCCTGCTTGCACCAGTATCTATTATTCTTCTTCCTCTTCCTCTTCCTCAACCTCTTCTTCATATTCATCATCATCTTCTTCCTCAGAATCTTGGACCGTATAGTTATGTGGATCGAGAACCCATAACGGTCCAACTTAGGTAGATCAATCGGATCAGGGAGTGTTTGAAACACTCTGGATGCGATTTGGGTTGGCATGTTGGGTTGTGGGTAGTTGAGTGGATATTGGTTTAGAAGCGAGAATTGTTGGGTTTGAAACATAAGGTTTTGAAAACTTTGTTTTTGATAGGATTGGTGTGTAGGTTGTGGGGTTATTGGTGCGTCTTAAAAAAATTGAGTCGGTTCGCCTAAGTTAGGCCGAACCTTTGGTCTAAACTTTCGTTTCGAAGCCATTTGTTTCTTGCTTGATCCTTCCATTTTTTTTTATTGTAGAGTTTGATTGTATTTTGTTTTGATTGTGTGTATTTTGAGTTAAAATAGAAATGTATATATAGTGGTGATTTAATAAAAAAAAATTATTACCTTGAACGGTCATTTGACCGTTACCCAACGGCTAACTCATCGTGATGGCCATCACGAAATAAATGTCCGTGGATGTGATAAATTTGGGTGGGCGGTGTTTCGCGGCCATCACGCCATCACGGCGAGGCTATCGCGGACCGCCCCGCCTGACCTAACACAAACAAGTTTTTTATCAAGTCCATCACAATCTTTTTTTACAATTATTTGGGTCAAACCTTTTTTTTTAAAGTAAATTTCATTAAAAAAAACGTCACAAGTGGCCTTTAAAACAAGGTCTTATGTCTCAAATTTGAATCCGATCTCAACCGGATTTTACCATAGTAGGCCTTCGAGCGTTGAGTTTTCCCAGAAATTGGAGATGGTGGGCTTGGGCTACTTAGCGTGGTCTGCGATCGCGGACGTATGAGATCGCATTTTGCCATTAGATTACCCTAAGTAGCTGGACATTTATTCTTTGGCCGTTCAAAAGAAAGTTGAAAGCAAATCAAACCAAATTGTTACTACAGTTTTGCATCACCATCTAACCCTCCAAAATAGGTAACTTTTGACACAAGTTGGGTTGGCCCGATACTTAATCACGCAACATCGTAACTTATGTATCGGCATTTATTAACTTTTGGAGGAAATATAACAAGTAAAAAAAAGCACATTTACATAACATTTATATAAAGAGAAAACTTAATGATTAGTAAGTGAAAAAAAAAAAGGTGCTAGTTAAAAAACTTTTACACAAAAACCGTATGCAAAACCAAATCGAGGTTTGGTTCGACCGGTTTTACGAGTTTGAACCGGATAGTGAACACCTCTATCTCTACTACCGCTAAACTTTAGCCTATATTTTTTCCACCATCGTGGCAGGGTAAAACATCCTCCACTCGACCTTTCAGAGCCATTGGCAACGCCATTACTGATAACTTCACCACCATCATTTTTGGAAGCAACCATGTGTTTATTCCTGCTACCACCACCACCACCATAACTAGCAATCCCAGAGAGATCTCTGTCTGTAAAATCATTAAAAGGAGTGAAAGCGAAGTAACTATGTCTATTTGTATCACGCCCAAACTCTAGGTCTTCCATATTCTGACTGTGATAACCGGCATGACCGCAAAACGGCGGGGGCGGGGACGGGATCGGAATATTTATCGAGGGCTGAATATAGATCTCACCACTGCTTTTATGCTCTCCAAGATCCTGGTCGGTATGAATAGGATTAACGCCACCGTCATCAGACTGGGGGTCTTTCTCATCCCTCACTTCTCCGCTTCTTTTCTCCGCCATGAGTTGGAAGTTAATTTATGGAGTACTTCTTAAATGACTCCAGCCACCTGACTATATATAGAGCTGCGAAGAGTCCAACGATTATAGTTGCTTTGGCAAAATGGCAACAAGAAAACAACTAAACACGTCCATGACAAGTAATATATTCGGGTTTTTTTTTTTTTTTATTTGAGCAAAAACGGTAGGTCATGATATATCGACAACTACAATTAGACAGATTTCCTATAGTTCTCCGACATGAAATATATTTCTTGGTACTTTTATTTTATGATTTTAATTTTACGCAGATTTGTTTTAGTCATTTTAGATTCTTTTTTTCTGGTTATTTTATGTATTTGGTAGTTTTTATTTACTTTTTTTTTATATACTTTGTCGGGAATTTGGAAAGTATCTATCACAATTTCATAGGGTGTAACGGCTCGAGAACTACTCGGAATCGGTAAAAAGCACGAAAGAGTCGAGCTTTAACGAGCCCGAGCTCAAGCTTGAAAAATGACTTGTTTAGTTATCGAGTCTGAACTCGAGTTTTTCATACAAAGACTGTTTAAGCTCGCGAGCCTAAATGTGCCCAAACAAATTTTATATTATCATGACTTTATTTATAGTATACATACTATTTAACACTAGTAGGGTGTCAACGCGATGCAGCGGGGAAATACAACACTTAATTTGGTGATTTTAGTGGTTCGCATAGGGCGGTAGTTCTGATCGGTTTTGAGCCATAACCATAAAGAAAACAAAAATTTTAGTTAAGAAATTTCAAAAACTGACCGATTTCGATTAATCCAGTTTGGTTAATCGGTTATGTACATTGGGTAGTTAGGTTTTCGATTAGTAGCCGCAAATTTAACTTCTTGCACCCCTCCAATCTAATTAAAAATATCCAATTAATGCAAAATATTTATAAGTAAAAATAAATATTCATATGAATGTGAGTAGTTACAATCTCCAATCAAATTACATATAGATGTACAACTCACATGATTTAAATATGTATTGTTAAAAGTTAAGACACCAAGCATAAAAAACTTAACTCAAGATTAAATGAATCAAAACAATAGTTAAAAAAAAGTTCCGATGATGATAAGATCAGCAAGCAACCAATTAAGTCCTAAATATTAAGGTATGATAATGGACAAAGGATTTCACACCCAAAAAGAGAATTATTAAATTAGTAAAATATACAATAAATGCTAATATAATCTAGTAGACAACAATATCATCTCTATCACCCAAGAAGATAATAGTGCCATGGGTTGATTGATAAACAAATTTACTCACTTGCACAAATTTTCTTCATTGTTGGTTATGGACTCCTGAAACAAGGTTTAGCAACACATGTGGATCAGTCTAGAACAATCAAAAGCACATAGTGAGATCATCTGATAGGAGAATGAACCCTAATCACCGGTTCAAATAAAACGGTAAATAAAAGGATAGATCTAACGGCTCGTTTGGATACAGATTCACCACCAAATGAAACCGTAGGGCTGCGATTTCTAAACGAAGATACAGACACACCACTACGATCAGAGAATCGTGTCTAAGAACACCACCCAACGTGCCACGGTTGAGCTAGCAGTGGGTTGAAAATATCTTTAGGGTCATTTAAAATGGGTGGGTCATCACTTGGGTTATGGTTGGACCCACTGAAGCATCATGATGATGGTTGAGAAATGCATGCCCACGTAGCCACCATTTCATTGGTTGTTATTTTATGTTTTTCTCTATTGCATTTTGCCAGTTTATGTTATGCTTTTCTAAGTTGTTTTTGTTGCTTTCTAGGTAGTACTTTAGTTTTATAATTTTCCTTAAATGTAGGAAGTGTAGTAGTGGTCAGTTTCTTTCAATTTCTATATGTATGTTACGTATCAATGAAAAAGAGCAGTGTGTTTTTGTTTAAGAAAATTTCTTTGGTTAATTTATCTCATTGGTGTTCTTGGAACCCGGCAAGTTTGAATGGTGTTCTTGGAACCTAAGCTAGAATTGAGTGGTGATTTCTGTATCTCAATTCGTGTTTAGATTGCCCTAATCGTTTCTTGTGTGGTGTTTCTGTATCACAAGAGACCGTTAGATTTATCCTTGCGTTTCTCGATTCCTATCATCATCACTTATAGTAACCATAAAAAAACCCTTCTATTCATTTGTCTAAACTTTTAATAAATAAACATTCCCAAAGCTTGACCAACCCAATTTGATAAAACTACAAGATGAGTTGAATAGCCACATAAGACTCACCAATAAATATGAAATGCTCTTGATGAAATATTCTCAAAAACTCCCTCTTCTAACTGACAAATCTAATCTTATTTTTACACACATTAAGAAAATATACAATTTCTTTTTACAATATATATATATATCTATATCTATACTATATTATAAAGCATGAGGGAGGGATTCCTGTAAATTTTAAGTAAATACAATTTTAATTGCACAAAGTACAAACACTCAATGCATTCATATTGGGGTAAATCAGTCTTTTTATGTGGATTAGAGTTATGTTTCAAATTAAAGGTAATTGATGAAATTTCAGTTTCATATAATGAATGGGGAAATAAATGACTGAGAGCAATTGAATGGTGAAACATTCCATCATGGTGAAACATTCCAATATGAATACCACTCCAAGGCCCAAACTGTTGATCATCATTTCATGGCAATCCAGGGGACACCATTTATTTCTACATTACTATATAAAACATTAGACAGAAACCATACCTATTCATCGTCTGTCATTAACCCTACCTAATCGTGCTCTTTCCTACATATTCTTGAACGACTACATATTACCTTTGCTGCATATTGACGCTCGTGGACAAGTTGCTTGAAGATATGAAAATACAATCTTTCTACTGGATTGTACGGAGAGGCAAAAGGATGAACATGGATTGGAATTGATGGTGTATATCCTCAATGAAGGTATCACATAGCTGTTCCAGATTTTGGTAGTTATCTCAAATGTACTTAATTATTTGGTTTGGTGATACAATTGGTTGGTGTTTATATCCAACTGGCATTCTAACTAATATACTTTATTTTTCTTTTTCTAGAAAAAAACAAAACAAAACACTACCGGCATTAAGGTTTGAAGGGGAATACCAATGTTTCTCCCAAAAGTCTTCTCTTCTACAACAAAATTGATGCACAAATATCTGAACTTTGTAAGTCCACTTTTGGATCGTTGTTTTGTAGCTACAATGATTTAAAAACTATATATTACTTATATCAATGGTTTGATGGTTTGTGTTTGCATCATTTTTATTAATGTTTATCAACATTACAAGATAAGGACAAAAAAACATAGAAAAATCGTTGTAGGCCAAATGAAATTGAGTCAAAAGAGGTTGCTAAAAAACTAATATTAGCAATTTCTTTTTTAGTATTATGTTGCAATACAATAATATGATCATTGTAGTTTTGATGTTTTTGGGAATATGTAATGTTATTGTTGGTTCATATGCCTGACGTTCATTGACTCATTTTCAAGCCGTATGTATTCCTCTCATTTTCGCTTTTTGATTGTTATTTCTTTGTTTTGGGTGTTAAGTTGATATTGTTTCTGCATTTCGTGTGAGTTTTAGCGTGTTGGAGCTGGCTCGATCTCCGATTAATTTTAGTGTGTAGCATTTTGTTAATTGTAATGCTAATTAACATTGGCGTTAATTTATTTGCTTTTACGGTTTCCAAGGTTTATGTGCATCAAGTTTTCTATGTTGCAATCGACATCAATTAGGGGTGCGTGACTATTTTCTATTTGATTTTCCTTGCATTTGTATATTGTATCAAAAGTTTTGTTTTTACTTCATAATTTTTTTTCCCCAAATCATCATTCTAACCGTATGTTTTTTGTGCAAATTATTTTTATAGGATATAGTTTCTAAGTAGATGAATGAAACATAATATAATGTGGCTGTGCAAAATATAAAGGTGATCTAAGTGCTAAACGGTTCGGCTGATTTGAACTTCAAAATAGTTTCTTATATTTCCTTAAACTCTATAATTGATGTTTGGTATAGATGGTCAGATAACCTGGGTTGGGTTGACCCGTGAACCCATTTTCTCCGGTTCTTAACTTTTTTTAACGTTTGAATGATGTTCCCGCCTCGTCTTATAGACCCCGCCGCAACGCGCGGGTTCCCCACTAGTCTTTGTTTCGTATGCCATTATAAAAATATGACAAAATTACAATTATATCCATCGAGTTTCTTTAATATCTATACTATATTATAAAGCATGAGTTTATTTAAACAATTGCATTAATCATGAATGCAAGGATGAATTTTTTGGTGATATACGAAACACGAAACAAACTTTTGAAATGTTGCGGTAAATGGTGTAGTAAGAAGTATTCCTTGTACAATGTGATAGTTAGCTTATATATTTAATTCAACCCTTTTGACTTGTTACCAATCAAATACAACATTTTCCTTTATCAACAGGTCAAGCTAGCCCTCAAGAGTTTCTGGTCTTACACATCATGGGATCAAGTGCTTGGGTAAAAACTCTATTTTCCCTTAGGTTTATCTAACTTCACCAATATGTTGAGTATTTATTATTTGTATAAATGTTTTTATTTAGACACCATAATTTTTTTAATATTTTGTTTTAGTTGATGGAATATCATAGTAATACTTGACTATCTTGTAAAAAAAAGCGCATAATACTAAATAAATCATCTTACCTGAAACTTGAATTGTATGCTGTGTCCCAGTGGGTACCTCTTTAAATAGCGATCCATAAGTTCTTTATCACAAAAATGTTTTCAAATTTACTCGATACATTTACTAATTGTACTGTTAGCTTTTATGCATTGTCTTTAGAGGGTTTGCAATTATCCGATTAGGTTAGTATAAATGGTTTGACGTATTTCTTTTTATTTGAACAAAATAGTATGGAACAAGCTATGCATAAGCCATCAATGGAGGTGTCAACCCCACCAATGATGATCAATAGTGACGAAGGTTTTCACACTCAGGTGCGTGTTTTATTTTAAGCATTGTTAAATGAAATAATCTTAAATATTAAAACCAACAAAATAGTCTTGATCATGTATAAGAATGATCTCGATTCTTGGTATGTCATTCGGTTTAGGATATTTCATATCGTACCAAATGGTTTTGTTTACTTTTAATATTTGAAAATGTTTAGGCTATGTAATTCTTACATTGCAGTGCGGTTTTTATTAATTTAATTTGTACTGTTTATATTAATGGATTATGTTTAACCATATAATAATTGGAGTACTTTTTTAAGTTTTAACTATATCCATTTTAGCTTTTTTTTTATGCATTCTTTATCTGGATTCGGTCAATTAATCAGTAAAACCAACCAAAATTTTATGTTGTTTGCTTTGATAATCTAAGTTTGACATACGGTTTAAACTTAATATCGTTATAACAAAATCTTTAAACACACTTTAAAGGCATGAAACTATAAACATCTATGTTGAATTTGGAACTTTAAAGATGTCACATATGTGTTTAACTTTTCAAATTCAGGGTGGATTATTTTTTCGATTGATGTTTCTGCTTTTATACACATGTATTTTCTTACTAGTAGAGTGCCCGCGCGATATAGCGGGGAAATACAACACTTAAGTTGGTGATTTTAGTGGTTCGCATAGGGTGGTAGTTCAGATCGGTTTTGAGCCATAACTATAAAGAAAACAAAAATTTTTAGTTAATAAATTTCAAAAACTGTTCGATTTCGATTATTACAGTTTGGTTAATCGGTTATGTACATTGGGTAGTTATGTTTTCGATTAATAGCTGTAAGTTTAACTTCTCGCACCCTTCCAATCTAATTAAAAAAATATACAATTAATGCAAAATATTTATAAGTAAAACAAATATTCATATGCATGTGAGTAGTTACAATCTCCAATCAAATTACATATAAATGTACTACAACTCACATGATTGAAATACAAATTGTTAAAAAAACTTAACTCAAGATTAAATGAATCAAAACAATAGTTAAAAAAAAGTTCCGATGATAAGATCAAGCAACCAATTAAGTCCTAAATATAAAGGTATGATATTGTACAAAGGATTTCACACAGTGGCGGATCTAGGCCACAAAATCAGTAGTAACGTTTTCCATTTTTTTTCATTTTAGTAGCAACGTTTTCCAAATTTCGTAAAAAAAACAAAATTTCCACTAATTTTTCACTACGCGCGCGAAGTTGAGCCGCAACGTCCGCAACCCCTGCTAAAGCTCTATGTCCGCCCCTGATTTCACACCCAAAAAGAGAATTATAATAAATTAGTAAAATATACAATAAATGCTAATATAATCTAAATCTAGTAGACAACAATATCAACTCTATCACCCACGAAGATAATAGCCATAGGTTGATTGATAAACAAATTTACTCACTTGCACAAATTTTTTTCATTGTTGGTTTATGGGCTCCTAAAACAAGGATTGGCAACACATATGGATCAGTCTAGAACAATCAAAAGCACATAAAAAAAACCTTTTTGTTGATCAGTCTAAACTTTAATAAATAAACCTTCCCAAAGCTTGACCAACCCAATTTGATAAAATTACAAGATGAGTTGAATAGCCACATAAGACTTACCAATAAATATGAAATGCTCTTGATGAAATGTTCTCAAAAATTCTCTGTTCCGAAGCGACAAATCTAATCTTATTTTTACACACATTAAGAAAAAAACACAATTTCATTTTACAATATATATGTGTATGTATACCGTCGGTTGATCAATGTTTATGCTAGAATTGTGCTTACCCTAGTCATGTTCAAGACATAATGCAACATAGAAAAACACATAGACACATTGATGATTGAATTGCATAAATGATGTTGTAACATGTTTCACCCCAAAAATGGTGATAAATAGAAAAGGGGCTATGTAAAACTCATCTTAGCAAAATGTTATGTCTCGTGAAAAAAAATAGAATAATGTGTTGTGAATGTATGCGAGGCGAATCCCAAAGACTCAACAACGTAGCTAGTCCAAATTGAAGAAAACGAAAAAGAAAGAATATCAAGCTTCCAATTCGCCAATTACAAGAGCTTATAATCAAAGCTTCAATTGTAGAAGTAATAGACTATAGAAGAAAGGTATGAGGGAAAGTTTAATCGGATTGAAACAATTAGAGGTGCAAAGTATAATGGGTCATAGGTGGGTTTTTATACTAGTTTTGGATTCAATTAGCCATTAAAATTGGTCAACACCATAAAGTAAGGTTTTATGATGAATTGACTATTTGACCAAGACTTTGACTGTTTGACTAAGACTTTGACTATTTGACTCAAGGCTTTATTTAAAAAAAAAGAATTTAGAATCATATTATTATTATTATTATTATTATTATTATTATTATTATTATTATTATTTATATACATTTATGTATGTATATAAGTTGTGAGTTAGGATAAATAAAGACTTAGGCACATTTGTATAATATTAATGATAAAGGTGTAATAAAAAAATATATATATACATATATATAAGGGCTTTTTATGTATTAAAATTTTGGGGAAAATTTTGCGATGTTACAGTCTCCCCTACTTTTGGAAACTTCGTCCCGAAGTTTATTGAAAACACAGGGTTGAAGGTGATTGGGTAGAAATTAGGACAAGGGTGGTTTGGGAAGTTTCGAGTTAAGGCATGACATAAATTTATAGATAACAGAATAAACTGTTTCGAATAATTTGGGTAAGAGTTTTGATATGTGTGAGTTTTAAGGGTTGGATTAGGTTCATCTGAAATAGCAAGGAGAATAAGAATCTTAAGTTTTAGGACTCCTAAAAGAAATGCATGAGTTGATTGACTATAGAAAGACTAAATGAACTACCAGGTAACTAGAGTTTATAATTGGTTATTTACTGAAAACCTTGATAGAATTTCACACTACCTTAACGTACCTGTAAATTCATGATTACGTTCCGGACCGTAATCACCAATTTACCTTACATTAGGGTTTTGTGTCCTTCTATGACTCTAAACACGCATGTAAGTAATGCAAAATAACCTTGTGATAGAATCATATACAATGTATCCAAAAATGAGTCCAACTGTTGAGCAGGAAAAAGACTTCTACCAGTCAGTGAATAAGAACCTCTACCGATTGTTGAGCAGGTGCGATAGCCTCTACCAGTCGTGGAGTAGGTTGTAGGGCCTCTCCCGACTGTTGAAAAGGCATAATGACCTCTACCAATCGTTGAGTAGGTTTGATAGCCTCCACCAGTCGTGGAGCAGGTTGTAGGGCCTCTCCCGACTGTTTGAAAAGGCATGATGACCTCTATTAAGTGCAGCATTTATTATACACATAGGTTGCAAATTGATAACATGTTTATGCAAGCAAGTATAACAAGCACAGTATATGAGTTGTAGTTGTATAGATTTATATAATTAGTTCACATTCAAACAATCATGCACCATGTAACAACTCTCAGACAAATATTTTATTACCTGAATCAAATAGCGTCAATACATAGAATAAAAGCAACCAATAGTCAAATGGTGAGACTTGCGGTTAGGTAGCTGGAGGATCTTGATCTCTGTTTAGTTTAGGGCATCGGTTACGGAAGTGATTTGGGTAATGAATGTTCAATAAGATATGGGTTGAATGAAGGACAATGAGGTAATATAAGGAATGTAATCATTTATTCATTTAATTAAAATGAATAAACGAAAACGTTGACTTATCAAAGATTCTAAATTCTAATAACATATGAAGACATGCTTTAGCTTATAAGTGAACACTCATCCCGAGAATTCCCAGGTAGGCATCCGGGTCCCTCGTCTGATTGGGATATATGCGCAATGCCAGCCTAGACAGAAGACTCAGAATACAGGCGTTCACCCTTCCAGATTGCACGTGTTCGTTATTAAAATCTAGAACTTCGACGAGATCTCAAGGTGGTTCAGGCTAAACCTGAGGATTTTGTCCTATTAGTCTAAGAGTAGATCCAATGGTGGAAAGCAACCTTCTTGTAAGGATAAAAGTAGGGATAAGAAGTAGGAGGGAGATAGAGAATAGCAAGTAAAAGAGGCAAGTACTGGTTAAATCCTATGGTTATAGACTAGATTATTTTTTTTTCTAATAACCTAATTCCCTATAACCATGGCTCTGATACCAATCTGTAACACCCCAACCGATAGCGGAAACATCGGGATGTCACGTATTGATGATTGTTCAATAGCTCATGGTAAATAATAGATTTCATTATATGATTTAAATAAATTACATACAATTGTTCTACAAGAATTCGTACATCAAATTGAATAAAACTATGCACACATCTTCAAGCATTAATTTAAATCTTCAAGCAAGTAGAACCTGAAACATGTTAAGTTGAAAATATTTTGGGTCAACAAAAGTTGGTGAGAATTACATAGGTTTTGATAATCGAATAAAATTGTTGTACAATTCATGTGTCATGGCAATCTAGTCCATATGTGAAAACATACTAGAAGTAAATCGAGTGCATAATCAACCATTGTGACTGTTGTATTGTGGTACATCCCATACGCTCATGGTTCACTCGTTTATATTGCAGTAACAAACACCCACACTACCTTTGTAGGAGGCACGTATCCGGGTGGGATTGTCAGTCCAATAGATCTATCAATGTATACCGTCGGTTGATCAATGTTTATGCTAGAATTGTGCTTACCCTAGTCATGTTCAAGACATAATGCAACATAGAAAAACACATAGACACATTGATGATTGAATTGCATAAATGATGTTGTAACATGTTTCACCCCAAAAATGGTGATAAATAGAAAAGGGGCTATGTAAAACTCACCTTAGCAAAATGTTATGTCTCGTGAAAAAAAATAGAATAATGTGTTGTGAATGTATGCGAGGCGAATCCCAAAGACTCAACAACGTAGCTAGTCCAAATTGAAAAAAACAAAAAAGAAAGAATATCAAGCTTCCAATTCGCCAATTACAAGAGCTTATAATCAAAGCTTCAATTGTAGAAGTAATAGACTATAGAAGAAAGGTATGAGGGAAAGTTTAATCGGATTGAAACAATTAGAGGTGCAAAGTATAATGGGTCATAGGTGGGTTTTTATACTAGTTTTGGATTCAATTAGCCATTAAAATTGGTCAACACCATAAAGTAAGGTTTTATGATGAATTGACTATTTGACCAAGACTTTGACTGTTTGACTAAGACTTTGACTATTTGACTCAAGGCTTTATTTAAAAAAAAAAAGAATTTAGAATCATATTATTATTATTATTATTATTATTATTATTTATATACATTTATGTATGTATATAAGTTGTGAGTTAGGATAAATAAAGACTTAGGCACATTTGTATAATATTAATGATAAAGGTGTAATAAAAAAATATATATACATATATAAGGGCTTTTTATGTATTAAAATTTTGGGGAAAATTTTGCGATGTTACAGTCGGGATGTCACGTATTGATGATTGTTCAGTAGCTCATGGTAATACATATGTTTAAATAATCCTTTATTTCATTACAAAATTGAATTACATTAAAGTCTACATCAAATAATCAAACAAAGCTTAAAACTTCAAATATCTACTCATGCTAGCTCTAGACTTCAAGCATCAGTATTTCCTGTTGAGTTTGGAAAAATGGGGGGGTCAACTAGAAGTTGGTGAGAATACATAAGCCATGTCAAACAAATAGTTTAAGTATAAAAGTTTAGCAATTCATATGTCTATCGTAAGTTTAAGTCTACATGAATAAACATAATATGTTGAATCGACATAATCAAACCTCCGACTAGTTTAGGTCCATCCCGTCATCCACGGTTCACCTTAATAATATGTTGGAACGATAACAATCACCCACGCTACCTATGTAGGAGGTACACGTATCCGGGTGGGATTGTCAATCCAATAGATCTATTATTGAGTATCGCCGGCTTGGCCATAGCTAATGATTATGTAATGTTGAAACTCGTTGAAACTGTTGTTGTTGTCTAATTCATGAGGCATTAAAGTTTACAACTAGACATGCATGTAGAATTGCTTAAGTATAATGTTGCAAGTATGAAGAATTGCATAAACATGGTTACGTAAACTCATCTTAGCAAAGTATTAAGTCTCGAGAAATAGAATATGTGTAGCCCCAAAGTTGCCAATTACAAGAGCTTATAATCAAAGCTTCAATTGTAGAGGTAATAGACTATAGAAGAAAGGTATGAGGGAAAGTTTAATCGGATTGAAACAATCGATTTAGAGGTGCAAAGTATAATGGGTCATAGGTGGGTTTTTATACTAGTTTTTTATTCAATTAGCCATTAAAAATTGGTCAACACCATAAAGTAAGGTTTTATGATGAATTGACTATTTGACTAAGACTTTGACTGTTTGACTAAGACTTTGACTAGGACTTTGACTATTTGACTCAAGGCTTTATTTAAAAAAAAAATCTTGTATGTGAAAAAAAAAAAAAGAATTTAGAATCATATTATTATTATTATTTATATACATTTATGTATGTATATAAGTTGTGAGTTAGGATAAAGACTTAGGCATATTTGTATAATATTAATGATAAAGGTGTAATAATATATATATATATATATATATATATATATATATATATATATATAAGGGCTTTTTATGTATTAAAATTTTGGGGAAAACTTTGCGATGTTACAGTCTCCCCTACTTTTGGAAACTTCGTCCCGAAGTTTATTGAAAACACAGGGTTGAAGGTGATTGGGTAGAAATTAGGACAAGGGTGGTTTGGGAAGTTTCGAGTTAAGGCATGACATAAATTTATTGGTATCAGAGCCTTGGTTATAGGGAATTAGGTTATTAGAAAAAAAAAATCTAGTCTATAACCATAGGAATATAACCAGTATTTGCTCCTTTTACTTGCTATCCTCTATCTCACTCCTACTTCTTATCCCTACTTCAACCCCTACAAGAAGATTGCTCTCCATCACAAGATCTACTCTTAGACTAATAGGACAATCCTCAGGTTTAGCCTGAACCACCTTGAGATCTCGTCGAAGTTCTAGATTTTAATAACGAACACGTGCAATCTGGAAGGGTGAACGCCTGTATTCTGAGTTTTCTGTCTAGGACTGGCATTGCGCATATATCCCAATCAGACGAGGGACCCGGATGCCTACCTGGGAATTCTCGGGATGAGTGTTCACTTATAGGCTAAAGCATGTCTTCAGTATGTTATTAGAATCTAGAAGTTTTGATAAGTCAACGTTTTCGTTTATTCGTTTTAATTAATGAATAAATGATTACACTCACCTTCCTTAAACTAAGCTCAAAAATCTCAAAATTTTACAGCTTAAATCAATCTCATTTCATAACCATCCATGGATTTCACAATCACACTTCACCTTACCATCTTAGCCACTTTTTAAATATTCAACACCCTACCCAAATCATATATTCTCCATACTATAAAATAAACTCTTTATCAACTATCTTCACATTCACTATCTCTCACAACTTTGATTCTGCTTCAAGAATTTTTCATCATCCTCTCAAGAACTAAATTCATATCCTTCACCTTCTCACATTATATATATATATGTGTGTGTGTGTTTTTTTTCACAAACAATCATATTTAGATTAAGATGCAGACAACGTTTAAAGCTAATAATCAACAAAAACCATGGAAATAAGAGTGATATGCATAATAGAATTGAAGGATATATCTTCAATGGTGTCATTACTTCGATCAAGACATTCAATTTGTACCAATCCATGCTTCCCCTATAAAAAGTCAAAATAGTTTCAGACACACACCTTCAAATCGGTTGGTTTCGTTGGAAAAAAACCGTAATCCTCTCGACGATATTGATATGAAAATGAGACACAAAAAGAACATAAAGATTGGATGTCTTACCTCAAGTGATCGAAGAAAACTGAGCCAAACGATAGCTGACCGGTTCATGAGTCACGACGATAGTTGCGGTGATTGTGACAGGCAGCCGGTTCATGATTCTGGCTACGACAACGACGAGAAGGACAATAGAGGTTCGGTGGTGATCAAAATCCTGCGAGTTTGTTTGTGTGTGTGAAAGTTGATTATATTTGTACATTTTACTATAGATCATCAGTTACAAAACATAAGAATTTGATTTCCTATATTAATTCATAATCATGGTGGCGGTTTCGGAAATAAATTTGGACGGTTATGGAATGCGAATCAGAGAAAGAGTATTAATGTTTTAATTTAATTTATACTTGTATGCCCCCTAGACAATTAGTAAACTTACAAAACAAACCTTCTAATTTCATGCTCAATTTAATATCCATGTAGAAAGACAATGTTGCCCCCATACGACCCTCAATAAGTGTTGTACTATAAGCATAAAAAATGCGATTACTTAAATTTTCCGGGTATCCTTCCTAGATGCTTTATAATGTAGTATAGATATAGATTAGCAAGTCGAGCTTTTAGCTCCTTTAAAATTGTTCTAAAATCATTACGAGCCGAGCCGAGCTCGATCTCTTAGATTTTAGATTTGAGCCGAGCTCGAGCTTTATAAAAGCATGACGAGCCTAGCTTGAACCCATCTAGCTCAGACTTGACTCGACTCGCTTACACCCCTATAATTTAAATTCCATCGCATCACATAAAAATGGTTGCGGAAGTTTTGTTGGGATATTAAAATGAAAAAAAATGAATTTGATTTCCTTTATGAATACCACTAAGTTAAACATTGATCAAAGACAATTTACCAAAATACACCGACCAGCGAGCTTCAACATTCTCTTTTTAAGGTCGCTTGTTGGACTAGCGACCTACCCATATATTTTCACAAAATTTTTCATACACCACCTAAAAGCACTCTTCAATCTTCCAGATCACCTATTTATGCAAAAAAAAAAAATGCCGTTCTAGGCCGTATGTAGTGACAAGCATTAATCTTTGTCAAAACACGGTGTTATCCTCGCTCACGGCTCATCTCATCGCCTTCATGTTGATGACAACTCACCCATGGATGCTTCAAAGCACCTCTATTGCACATGATGTTGATAGATTCTTTTTATTTATATTTAGAGGCCTAGATGTAGGATATATAAATGCTTAGAAAGAAATAAACATTTCACTGATATTACGTAAAATAACTATTACTATTTTTGTGTGAGGTTTTTACGTTTCTAATTTTCTTTTAGAAATTGCCACCTAATAATTATTTTCTTAGATTGTCTCCTCTAAGAAAATATTAACAATAAACTAAGGGGAGAGATAACGTACAAAGCTTCTTAACGTAAGAAGCGTAATAAACAATCTCAACCATTAGATTAACAAGATGTCTGGATGCAAATTAAAAACTCTAATCATACTTGGGTTAAACTAACCAAGGGTAAATTATGAAAAACCGTCTATTTTTTTCAAATCGTAACAACAAAAATCAATCGAAACAAAAATTTTCAACAATTGAAAATTGATTAAACCAATTTGTATGATTACACAATCAAAATAACAAAAAACATTCTATTACAATGAACGAAAACAAAAAAAAATAATAAAAACAGTGATTACACTGGAACGATTTAATCATACGAAAAAACATACAAATATGAATAAACGCTCGTAATAGTTGTCAAATACTTTCGATTTTGTTTCAATAAGTATGATTAAACATAAAAATTAGGTTAAAAAAAGTTGCAGAGGAAGAAGATGAAGTTGGTGAAAACAGAGCCTTTTAAACGCACTAGCAAAATTTTAAATGCACTTATTAAAAAGTTTGGAAGCACTCATTGAAATTTGGACGCACTCACTAAAAAGTTTGGAAACACTCATTAAAAAGTTTGGAAGCACTCATTGAAATTTGGACGCACTCACTAAAAAGTTTGGAAGCACTCATTGAAAAGTTTAGAAGCACCCATTAAAAAGTTTGGAAGCACTCATTGAAATTTGGACGCACTCACTAAAAAGTTTGGAAGCACTCATTAAAAAGTTTGGAAACACTCATTGAAATTTGGACGCACTCACTAAAAAGTTTGGAATCACCCATTAAAAAGTTTAGAAGCACTTGTTAAAAAGTTTGGAAGCACTCATTGAAATTTGGACGCATTCACTAAGGCCTTAGGGTATACTTTAACCCTTCTTAACTCCACTTAGATGCCACATCATTCATTTTTTTCCCATTTGACTCCACTTCATTCTAAGGAAATGGCTTAATCTCATTAACTTCACCTAATCATATATTTTTAGTGGTTTTGGTTCATAAAAGGAAACAAATTAATGTGGACTTTTAACACCATGTTAACATGTTAACACATAACCTCTTTAACACCCTTTAACACAAGAAGGGAGTGGTGTGCAAATGTGCAATACAAGTTAACATGCCATGTCACCTTTAACACCATATATGTTAGAGTATACCCCATGGCCTAAAAAGTTTGAAAGCACTCATTAAAAAGTTTAGAAGCACTCATTAAAAATTTGGACGCACCATTAAAAAAATAAAACGCACTTATAACCTCCTCCGTTGCAGCTTTAAATGCACTTAAATGCACCTGTCTAATTTAAATGATTCATTTCTGTAAGCAAATTTTGCAATGGGGTTGTGGATTCATACACCCCTACTTTAGGATTCATACACCCTGGCCCACACCTATCACCAATAAGAAGCTGCCACATACCCAGAATGTGACGTCATACACCCCAAATATGATGTCACGGGGTGTATGAATCCTAGAACCCTTTTGCAATTCGACAAAATCATCACTAGCTTTGACTTGTTCATCACAAGTCAAACTTTTCATCAAAGGAAGTGGCATGTACTCAGCAGTTGAACTAGTGGCCAATACCATCCTTACATCTGCCACCATCTCCTTTTCATCTTTTTCATCTTGGGTTGGTTCCACCATAGATGAATCCAAGTTAGGGTTCATAGTAACTTAGATGTTTCCAAAGTAACTAACCAACTCTCCCCAATCTCTCTCTCACCCCTGGTCTCTGTCTCATCTTCGTCTCACTCCAACGATCCCTCTCCTCTTGTGCCTCCTAGCGACGGACAGCCACCACCATGGATGGTGGTGGCAGCACAGTGTAAGCAGAAAAGTGACACTCGATGAATTTTGTTGACGGTTATGGCTGGAGGTTTCGAGTGGTCGCGTGACGGTTTCTGACGCAGTGGGTCGGGTTGACATGGCGATGGCCCGGTGGTCGTTCTATGGTGGTTCTCGGCTGGAAGTTGGTTGTGGCTTCTCCTTTGGATCTTCTGATGCTCGATGGTCATTATGAACGTCTGAAATTTGCACTACACTTTCAGACCTCGATCGGTGGTGGTGGTGGTGGTCATGGTGGTGGTGATGCTGGTGGTGGTCACATCTCGATCGGTTTGTTTCAAAAGGAGGATGGGTTAGGTATATGTTATGAAAATTTAGAACATGGAAGAAGAAAATCGGTTTAATTATGGTTTAACTGTGGTTAGATTAAATTGACAGGTGTCAATCTCTGGTGGCTTCTTACACTTCTCACATTAAGGAACTTTGTACCATGTACTTTTTATTATGTTTATAAAATAATCGTCAATGCGGGGTAGTCCGCTTGGTAGAGTCTTATGCTTCTTATAGGGGAGTAGGGGTGTTCAGAATTCGATTCATATTTGAAAAATTTGAAATTCGACTTAGTTCGATTCGATTACCAAGAATTCGATTCGATTATTAAGAGTTCGATTCAATTCGAATTCGAGTCCAGTAAATCGAATACGAATCAAATACGAATTTATGATTTTAAATTCGATCCGATTCAAAATTCGAATAAAAATTTTACATGTATATGTTTTAAATATATATACACACATACATGTTATTATATACACAAGTATACACATTGAAAAAAAGAACTTATAAATTTTGGTCAAACTCTAAGAACTCATAGTGTCTACATGTAACAACCGGCAAAATTAAGGTAATTCCGTACTAATTAATTATACGCGATTAACGTAATTAAACGTAATTATGTGTTGATTATTTAACTGAGGCCTTAGAAAGATAGCAATTCCCAAATAATGCATAGGAATGCATAAGTTTAATGACAAAACATGATAGGATCATGCGCAAGCAAATCTATCCGGTATGGACACTGGCGATTACCCGGTAAAAATTAAATAAGCGAAACGAACCCCGGACACCCGGAATATATAATAAATGATAATTTCACAAAATATAATGAGCTTTGGAAACCCAAAGCCATACGTGAAAACTTATTGTACAAATCTCCCGGTAACGAATAAAGTGCGCGTACCGCACCCGATACGCGCGTAACACGTAATTTCACCCGGCAAAAGCCAAAATAATTTATCAGTAGTTAAACTGGACTATATTTAAGGAATATTAAGGGTATTTTAATATTCGGGTGACACGCGATTAAAAACCCAAGAATACCCGGACGGTACCCGCACAAGATTAACTTAACTAATTAAGGGTATTATTTAGCAAAGTGGACCCCACCAACACCCCCTTGGGGCCGGCCTATGGCCCACCCAAGTGAGCAAAATCCTCATTATCTCATTTAAACTCTTCATCTCCTTAATACCCAATTATTAAGATATTAATCATGGTATTGCATGGATTAGTATTGGGCAACAAGAATCACCAAATCCTCCACTCTCTCTCTCTAACTCACGGCTCCAAACACCCTCTATAATCTTCCATGGATTTTATTTGTGATCTTACATAATCCCTTGCAATCTCCCATAATCCAAGACAAAGATATTGAGTGATCTTTGGAAGATTTGAAAGAGAGTGTTATAAGCCACTTGAGAAGATACTTGAAACAAAAATCCCAAAAACTTCTTCTTCTTCTTGTGGCCGTGGCATTACACCCCCACATCAACATTATTCTTTCAATTTTTACACTACCAAATCACATCTAGATCATTATCTTTCAAAACCCCATTGTGTGTTTCAAGAGCTTGGAGCTTAACCCTTTGGAAGAACATACTAAACCCCATCCAATCCAAGGTTTTTGTCTTCCCTAGCCTTGAGCTAGTAGTAAGTTTTACCTTGTTTTGATTGTTAATGTTCATATTATGTGCTTGTATGAGCAAGTTGTACATTGATGGGAAATATGGTTTTGAAATAATGTGTCTTACTAGAATAAAAATGAAGGAATAATAATAGGGATAAAACATGGAGATGATATTAATAATATGGTATTTCAAGAAAATGTAAGAATATGAACATACACTTGAGTTGGATGATGATTAGAACATGATTTTTGAAAAGGACTTGAATATGATAAAATATGATTTTTGTCATCATAAGATGACTAGTTAATGTCAAAAATATGTTAAAATGTGTTAGATGATCATGGATGAAAAAGTTCCATGTTCAAAGTCTACTCACTTGGATGAGTGAAAATTTGATATATTGAATAAAAACATGAAACACACATGTTAATAGCATCTAGGATGGATTATAAGATTATTAGAAGTGGAATGAAGTAAAAATAATCAAGCTTTAAGAAAATGATTCTTCAAAGTCCACTAAGTTGGAGGAAAAATGCTAACCTTGAAGGATGAGATGAAAAATGCAACAAGTATAAGTTAAGGGACTAATATTGTAACTTAGAAAGTTGAGGGACTAAAATATGTATTTTAGAAACTTTGGTCCAAAAATGCATTAACGGAAAGTTCGGTGTCAAAAACGTAAATAATAGTTTTTCCAAGTGTAGTTTTGATAAACATGAGAAACCTACTTATGTATAAATTAAAAGAGGTATTTTTATAAAAATAGAAGTTTTATAAAAATAAGAGGATAAGTTAACATAAGGATTTTATAAAAATAAAGGTTTTATAAAATATTAGTAAAGACTTGGGAAAACTTGTACAAAAATGGATACTTTTATATAAATGGGAATATAAAAGTATCGGAAACATTTTTGGAATACAAGTTAAACGAGTTGGGCTAAAAATACAAAAGTATTTTTTCCAAGAAATATACGTTCGGAATTGGAAGTACGAATAATATTTCCATAGAACACATATTGGAAGAAAATGTGGAAAAAGCTAACTAACGGCCTTAGTTACATGAACTAGCGAAAAACGGATAAACGGACATATGAGAAAAATGCCATTACGGCAAGATGAAAATATATATATATATATATATATATATATATATATATTAAGTAATAAAATATATATAACAAGGGTGAAACTCACGTAACACTTTCCTAAGTGTAGAAAGAATATTCGTGGGAGAAAACATAACGTAACGAATTAAAAACGCTAAACGACACATGAACTTAACAAGTAGAATTCACGCATTGGTATATGTACACATGCTCGTTTCGACGAAATTCTAGTATATCTATTTGAATGGGAAAGTAGATATGCGAGAAAGAAAACCGAGACGAGTAGGTGAAGTATATCTACGAACATGTGAATACCGACAAGATCCTAGTACATTTATTTAAATGGGAAAATAAATGTACGGCATGGTGAGTCAAGTCGGGCGTTAAGAATATATTACCAAACGACAAGAACTTAGCATATTTATTTAAATGGGAAAATAAATATGTGGCAAAGTAAGTTGGATCGAGTAATAAGAAATCATATTATATCGAGCGAAACGATCCTAAGTATAATTATTTAAATGGGAAAATAATTATACGTTGGGTAGAGTCGTGTCGAGAATAATAGTATACAAGTCACAAAGAATATTAACAAGAATAATATATGACTTATACGTCTAGGACGTTTGTAGGTGCGAGACCGCAAAATTTGCTATTTTCTTCTTTGAGCCGAGCACAGTTACAGGTGAGTCTCACGGCCCCATTTCTAAACTATTTAACGTTTTTACGGGGGAAAGATATGTTGGGATTTGTTTGACGGGTTGGATACTTGAGTTGTGATCGCCACTCGGGGTTGAGACCTCTTTACTATAATCATTAATTCAGGAAAGTGAAACCGAAGGAATATTTGGATAGTACTATTGGTGCCTGACAAGGCCCACCCCTAATCGATAGCGTCGATTATGCATCGGCGTATGCCTGGGGTGCACGTATTCTGAAATCAAGTCGTAGGAATACCGAGTAACGACTTGGAGCGGGGCATTATTATTAATTGTCTTGGTTTGGTTATAGGCTCAAGTAAGATTGTAGGAACTTGCAACTCCTATAAATTGTCATAACAAGGATATTCCCATGAGATAAAGTTTTATTAAACCAAAACCTGTGAACTCACCAATATTTATATATTGACGATTTTTAAACATATCTTTCAGGTAATTGACAGATGAAGGATGACATGGCAAGCAGGGTTGGGGGAATCTCCAATTTGGGCGTTGGATGTTGTGAAGGGGTCCCGTCTCTCTAACCCAAGGAATTCGGGATATAGGGAGGAGCCTCCCTATTTATATTAAAAACAATTTTAAATTATGTATGAACAATTTGACGTGATTTTCAACGTTTGAATAAATGCCCGTTTCTTTAAATAATTTGTGATTTGCATTAATCTTGGCTTAATCCTCTTGAACCGTCGCGCCACGTGTTTCCGCCGTAGGCGTGGTGTGACAGAAAGTGGTATCAGAGCCAAGGTTATAGCAAATTAGTATTTTAAAAATCTAAACTATAACCGGATTTGGTTCAAAAGCTAAAGCTTTCAAAACAAATGCAAAACGCAATAAATTAATTTTCCAAAGAACACTGGGTATGAGGAGATTCCGACCAAGCTAGCCATGGGTAATGATACGTGTTATTTTAGTGTTAGAAGTTAGGAAGAATACCGTAAATGTGTGCCTTAACTATCTAATGAATAATACTTAAATATTAGTACGGTTCTTTTGCCAGGATGTCAGACGCAGGGAGTGTAGCACCGAGCTACGACAGTAGCATCCAGATCATTCCAGCTCCGCTAGCTGAGCCGATCGAGGTTGTGGTACTCGATCCCGAGGACGATGATATGGAGGTTGACGCCGCCGCAGAGGGCGCAGACGGAGATAGCTCCGATGAGACCGACCCGAGCGAGGACCCAGCGTGGGCCCCCGCTGGCGGGGCCGTGGCAGCTGTGGCCGACCTACCGATGGCCGAGGCACCGCAGGCTGACTTGCCTCTAGTGCCCTTTCAGGCAGCACCACTACCAATACGTCCCATTCGAGCCGTCAGGGACTTCCCTGTAGGCTGTGCAGGTCCGTCGAGACCCGCCCCCACCCAGTCGGAGACCGTGGAGTCTCCTGTCACACCCTCAAAATCCACTTGCGGAGTTTTACCGCGAGGCGCATGACAAACCAGGATCCAAACCAACGATCACAATAAACAAGTCTAAATGTAATTAATGCAATACCAAACATAGTTTTAAAATCCCGTTTACAGCGGAAACTTATTCAAAATAAAGTTCAACATAAATAACCAAAGTTCAACGTTTGTGAAATCATGCAACTCTATCTAGACGCCGTGCAGACGCGTGCGCCCTAGTTCCATTGTGCTACCTTAGCGACCTGAGAAAACATGTAAAAGTTTACGTCAGCACAAAAATGCTGGTGAGTTTACAGGTTTGCAGTTCAAGTACCAAGTTCACCTGTCCATACTATAACAAATAGAAAACCAGTATACGCTAGCTAGGCGTACGTTTTGTTACTACCACGATTGGAAAACCATTACTAACTCGAATACCAGTTGTTGTGCCCGAATAGTTCCAAATGTTCCTGTTGTTCCTGTTTGAGACAATATGCACTCGCCCGGCCCTCCAAGCCGACGAGCGGGGTTGGTCACTCCCAATAGCGCTATTCACATTTCCCCGTTGTGCAAACCCGCACATTCATGGTTCCCCCCGGGACTTCCAAAGATCGTGTAGTATACGTTAGAACCCATAGTATGACAGAATTTACCAAACAATCGTTTTAACACATGTTTTCTCCCCCGAAAGTATAAAACCAGTTTAAAAGAGGGGCCGTAAACTCACCTTAAGTTGCTTTACTCCTAATCCCGAGTAAACTCAGCTGCTATGTTAGTCCCGTACAGTGGCGACCTAACATACGACAGTTACAAGTACTTAGACTAATAACCCGCAGGTTAATTAGTCCCTAGATGTCCAGACCATAACCAAGTTCGTTTTGAAAATACCGTGACTGTTTAACTGACCCAATTGACAAGACTCGACATCCCATTGGTGACCCGAGACTCCCCGTGTTATGTTTACGCTCCAAAACATACAATAACGCAAGTACACTTAACATACGTTAACACACAACAAGTTATAGTACATAGTTCACGTATCACCGGAATACATCCAATTATATGTTACCAAGTTATTAGACATGTTACGGGGTTCCTAGCATGTTACTACATGTCAAATCAGGTCTCGGTATGCTAATATACACTTACAGCAGCAGTACACGCGATTAGGGAGGCTAATCGCATGAAATGTCACGTGATTAGGGCTAATCGCCCCTTAAGTCAGGCGATTAGGGCTAATCGCCCTTGGGACCACGCGATTGGGCTACTCGCCCTTGCAGCCAGGCGAGTGGGCCTACTCGCCCATTATTACACGCGAGTGGGGGCTACTCGCCCCTATTACACGCGATTAGCAAGGCTAATCGCCTGTAACCTTGCTGTTCCGGTTTTTCGCGCGTTTAACGCTCCAAATCAGATCCAGAGCGTGTGTAACTACCCAATATCATCCCAAACACTATCCTAAACATGCTTAACCCAAAACCCTTCGTTCATCCTCGTAAAATCAGTCCTGCATGCAACCATAGAAATCCAAACACATACACATAGCATGCAACATTCAATTAACGCATGTAATCATAACCCTATTATTCAATTACTGAGATCTCTATCATCATACTAACAATATTAATTCTGACCTAGCATGATTACACATCAAAACATCATCACGATTCATAAAAATCCTATCTTTCTAATCATACATACCCATAACGCATGTTTATTAATTATAATCCGATTAATAACTCTTATTGACGATTTTCAGAAAGCTTTTTCGTTTATGAACAGGTCTGGACCATTAGGGATTGATTAAAAACGTTTACAAAGTATTATGGATGAGAATTAAACCTTGGAATTGCAAAAGGATGATGATTAGACCTTGAAACCTTGTGTTTTTGATCAAAATCGCCTTCCAGAGGTTGTTTAAGTGTTTGGGGCGGTTATGGGACGACTAGGGTTAATATTAGTGAGTTTAGGAGGTTAAGTGTTGTATTTATAGGCGTTTCTAGTCGTCCAGCACGTTATAGGCGAGTATGCAGCAGCTACATGCGATTAGGGCTGCTAATCGCATGAGATTGGGCCTAATCGCCCCTAAGAACACACGAGTAGCCTCCTACTCGCGTCTACTGTGCCCTACTCGCCTCCCCTATGGGCGATTAGGCTTCCTAATCGCCTGTAGGGGTTCCCTTTGTGTGTTTTGCGCGTTAAACCCCGTTTTAACATATGTTAATGCATATTCATGTACCGACAAGTCTCATAATGATTGTAAACACATAACACAAGTAAATACACATATTTACACTCGTTCACCAATTCCCGGGACTCGAGACTCGTATGTTCCGTATGCCCTGACGATCCCACCGATCGTCACCATTTGTACACTTGGCTAAGGACCGACATCTAATGAACCTCTAGACCAACATCCAATGATCTTCTAGACTAACCAATAGTTCCCGAACCATAACCCGACTTAACTAACCCAGTTAAGTACAATATACGCGTGACTCGCTAAGGTAGACTTTCATCTAGACAACGTTGTTAACCCGAATTTGCCAGGTGTCACATCATCCCCACGTTAAAAGAATTTTCGTCCCGAAAATTTGTACAAGTACAGAAAGAACAAAAGAAATAATCGAAGGAAACAAGCAAAAGGTAGAAACCGAAAGAGAGAGATTTACCCGAGTTGTCACATCATCCCCACGTTAAAAGGAATCTCGACCCGAGATTCATTCAGCTGCCGAAGAGACATGTCTCGACTCGAACGCTTCCTTAGGAAAGAGATGAGGATACTTAGACTTCATCTGATCCTCCCGTTCCCATGTATATTCCGGTCCCCGGTTCGAGTTCCACCGAACCTTAACGATACGAATCTTGCTGTGACGTAGGCTACGAATCTTGTAATCAAGGATCTCCACAGGTTCTTCCACAATCCGAAGACGATCATCAACCTTGATCTCTTCTAGTGGAACGATGAGAGACTCGTCAGCCAGACACTTCTTCAAGTTTGACACGTGAAAGACGTTATGTACGTTACCGAGCTCCGTCGGTAGATCAAGTCGATATGCCACCGGCCCAATCCGTTCCAGGATCGTAAATGGGCCGACATATCGCGGATTGAGTTTGCCACGCTTTCCAAAGCGTATGACGCCCTTCCACGGTGAGACTTTTAGAAGTACCTTGTCATTGACTTGGAACTCTAGTGGTTTGCGACGCTGATCAGCATAACTCTTTTGCCGGTCCCGTGCCGCCGCCAACCGATTTCGAATCTGTACGATCTTTTCCGAAGTTTCGTACACTAGTTCAGGCCCAGTGAGTTGACTCTCGCCCACTTCAGCCCAACAAAGAGGAGAGCGGCATTTCCGTCCGTACAGTGCCTCGAACGGAGCAGCCTTGATGCTCGTGTGATAACTGTTGTTGTACGAGAATTCTACCAACGGCAGATGAGCTTCCCAACCCTTGCCAAAATCGATCACACACGCCCGCAGCATGTCTTCTAAAGTTTGAATCGTACGCTCACTCTGACCGTCAGTCTGTGGATGGTAAGCCGTACTCATGTCTAGTTGGGTACCCAAAGCTTTGTGCAAAGACTTCCAGAAGTGAGAAGTAAAATGGGAGTCACGATCCGAGATAATAGAAACAGGTACCCCGTGCTTAGAAACAACCTCTTTCAAGTAAAGGCGAGCCAAACGATCCATGGTGTCGGTCTCCTTAATAGCAAGAAAATGGGCTGATTTCGTTAACCGATCGACAATCACCCATATCTTGTCGTTCCCGCTTGGTGACTTAGGAAGTTGTGTGACAAAATCCATAGTAATCCGTTCCCATTTCCATTCCGGAATTTCAGGTTGTTGCAGGAGACCCGACGGTTTCTGGTATTCCACCTTGACTTTAGCACAGGTCAAGCATTTGCTCACGTATGAGGCTATGTCCGACCTCATGTTTGGCCACCAGTAAAGCACCTTCAGATCTTGGTACATCTTATCCGAACCAGGATGAATAGAATACCGGGACTTATGAGCCTCATCAAGGACAAGCTCCCGTAGTCCCCCGAATAAAGGAACCCATATGCGTTCTGCGAAGTAGTGCAGGCCATCAGGCCTTCGCTCTAGATGCTTGACGGCACCGTGCATAGTTTCAGCTTTAAGGTTTTCCTCCTTCAAAGCTTCCAATTGGGCAGAACGGATTTGGTCAGGTAGCGACGAATGGATAGTGAGCTGCAACGCCCGAACGCGACGAGGTTTAGAAGATTCCTTCCTGCTCAAGGCGTCTGCTACAACATTCGCCTTGCCAGGATGGTACTTAATAGCACAATCATAATCGTTCAAAAGTTCAATCCAGCGACGCTGCCGTATGTTCAAGTGTTGTTGGTCGAAAATGTGTTGGAGACTCTTGTGATCGGTGTAGATGGTGCATTTGGTACCGTACAAGTAATGTCTCCAAATTTTCAACGCGAATACCACGGCACCCAACTCCAAGTCATGAGTTGTGTAGTTCTTCTCGTGCACTTTGAGTTGACGAGAAGCATACGCAATCACTTTCTCGCGTTGCATCAACACGCAACCGAGTCCATGAATGGAAGCATCACAGTAAACGACAAAATCAT
Source organism: Ambrosia trifida (assembly GCA_028751855.1). Taxonomy (NCBI): domain Eukaryota; kingdom Viridiplantae; phylum Streptophyta; class Magnoliopsida; order Asterales; family Asteraceae; genus Ambrosia; species Ambrosia trifida. Next base: position 15,903,013 of record CM054131.1, read on the forward strand.
CAGGACCCTCAGGTAAAGACAGAATAGGAGCAGAACACAGTTTAGACTTCAGTTCTTCAAACGCTGACTCTTGTGATTCACCCCAGTCGAACTTCTTATCCTTCTGAGTGAGAGTGGTGAGGGGTTGAGCAATCTTCGAGAACCCCTGAATGAAACGACGATAATAGCCCGCAAGGCCTAGGAATTGCCGCACCTCAGTTGGCGTCTTTGGTGCTCCCCAGTCCTTGATCGCTTCGATTTTAGCAGGATCGACATGAATCCCTAGTTCATTAACCACATGTCCTAGGAATTGGACTTCGCGTAACCAAAAGTCACACTTTGAGAACTTGGCGTAAAGTTGTTCCCGTCGCAAGAGTTCCAAAACTAACCGCAGATGTTCCCCGTGTTCGGTCTCGTTCTTGGAGTAGATCAGAATGTCATCAATAAATACAATGACGAACTTATCCAGATATGGTTTACAGACGCGGTTCATTAAGTCCATGAAAACCGCCGGTGCGTTCGTGAGACCGAAAGGCATGACCAAGAATTCAAAATGGCCATAACGTGTTCGAAAAGCAGTCTTTGCAACGTCAGCCTCCCTGACGCGCAGCTGGTGATAACCGGATCTCAAATCGATCTTGGAATAATAACTAGAACCCTGAAGCTGGTCGAATAGATCGTCGATACGTGGAAGAGGATAACGGTTCTTGACGGTCAACTTGTTCAGCTCTCTGTAGTCTACACACAATCGGAAACTCCCATCCTTCTTCTTGACAAATAAAATCGGGGCTCCCCAAGGGGAAGAACTTGGCCGGATGAAACCCTTGTCCAAGAGTTCCTGCAACTGGCTAGACAATTCCTGCATCTCGGGAGGTGCAAGACGGTAGGGGGCCCGAGCAATAGGAGCAGCCCCCGGTACAAGGTCAATACCGAACTCGACTTGACGATGAGGAGGAAGACCAGATAAATCATCGGGAAAAACATCAAGAAATTCGCGTACCACCGGAATGTCGTCAATCTTCTTCTCATCACTGGAGGAAACAGATAAAAGCGCCAATACGGCTGGATAACCCTTTCGAAGGCACTTAAGGGCTTTCATGCTAGAGATGATGTTTAGCGAAACACCACCCTTGATACCGTACACAGAAAGAAATTCTCCATCAGGGAGAGGAATCCGAATAACCTTATCGTAACAGACAATCTCCGCGCGATACAAAGATAACCAATCCATTCCTACCACAACGTCAAAACTACCCAATGGTACCGGCATAAGGTCGATGGGAAACGTTATACCCGACAATTCTAATTGACATTCCCGAAGAACACTAGTAGCTTCAATCGTTTTACCGTCAGCCAACTCAATAATATACTTGGTCTCTAATGGTACAGATACTACATCTAGCAGTCGACCAACGTCCATGGATACAAAACTCTTGTCGGCACCAGAATCAAATAACACGCTAACAGAATGATTATTGAGAAGAAACGTACCGGTGACTGTATCAGGGTCCTGCCTAGCCTCAGCAGCTCCAATGACGAAGGCACGTGCATTTCTGCCGCCGCCCCCGTTGTTACCATTCCCGTTGTTTCCACCCTGTTTCAGTTTTGGGCAATCCTTCTTGTAATGCCCAGTGTCACCGCAGTTGTAGCACCCTTGTTTCCCTGTAGTACCCTGAGTAGTCGGAGCTGAACCGTTGGTCGGAGCCTGAGTTGATGGAAGTGTAACCCGACAATCTTTAGCATAGTGGCCTGTTCGCTGGCAGCGGTGACAACGGTTACTGTCGCAGTTCCCTTGGTGATGGCGTCCACACTTGTTGCATTTGGGCAGTTTTCCCGCATAACCACCCTGCTTATTACCCGAAGCCGATGAACCCCCATTATCAAACCTTTTTCCCTGCTGTGTAGACCCAGATCCTTTTCCGTCATTCTCCCACTTGCGCTTATTGTTCTCTGGAGCCTTAGCAGTCGAACCTTTCGCAGGCAAAATCCCCTCATTCACCTTTAAGTTAGTCATCCTATGTGCCGATCGAACTACCTCCGCATAAGTAGGATGATTCCCAGCAGCCACTAAACCTGCAATTTCCGGCACCAACCCTGAGACATAATGTTCAATCTTACGATACTCTGGCACGTGCAAATCGGGACATAGCACTGCCAACTCATTCCTCCTAACCGTATACTTCTCGATTTCCGACCCAGTCATCTTGAGGTTCCACACCTCATGTTCCAGCTTCTGTACCTCTTCTCTCGGGCAATACTCCCGCTTCAGCAACTGCACAAAGTTCTCCCATGGCATAGCATATGCCTCCCCAATACCCATATTCTGGGTAATACCATTCCACCAAGTCAATGCCACGTCCTGAAATAACGCAGCCGAATACTTCACCCGATCTTCTGGGAGACAGTTACACATCAGGAATACCGACTCCACTTTCTCCAACCACCTAAGCAAACTGACCGCACCCTCGGTGCCAGAGAATTCCTGGGGCTTGCAGTCCCGGAACATCTTATAGGTGCACATGGGTGGGGGTGGGTCAACAGGACCACCTGAAATGAAACGTATGAGAAATCACGAATAACGTACACAAGACTCACCAATGAGGCAAAGAAAATGGGTAAAACAACTTACCACCACCGTTGTGCCCTAACTGAAAGGCAGCCTGGAGCAAGTTGTTCAGATCAGCCTGTGACAGGTTAATACCTCCACCACGACCACCAGCACCACCACGACCACCACCACGTCCACCATTGCGACCACCTCCTCGTCCTCCACGCACTCCAGACATGATTCTGGCAGAAAGAACGAGAAAATTTAGTTTCGCAGTTAAAGATAACCACTAATGTTCACAAGATTAAAGCCAGATCCAATCCAGGACTATCCCCTCAAACCCAGAGCTCACTAGTGCTTCCATGCATTTCGTTTTATGACTTTGTGTGCACCCAAACTGATAAAACGCTCTACATGGTCCTCCAAGTGTTCTCCTAGTTCAAAGATCAAATCACCGAACATAGACTCTCAGCTACACACCGTAATACTACGGTAGTTCATGACAAGTGTTTCTATTGGAGTGCGAAAGGGAGATGTCCGAGCCTTGGACAAATCTCAAGAGCACACGAGTTACCCCAATAGACCACACTGCCTAGAAAACAAGTAACCCAACCTAAGATAGAACGGATGATGTAACGTAGAAAGACCAACGATTTAGAGACACCCCGACAAGACCATACGTAACCCACTATAACGTTTAGTACCATGTGATCGTCTAGTGTGTGCGACTCGGCTATAGACTAGACTCTACATGCAGTCCTAGTTCACTATAACCATTGGCTCTGATACCAATCTGTCACACCCTCAAAATCCACTTGCGGAGTTTTACCGCGAGGCGCATGACAAACCAGGATCCAAACCAACGATCACAATAAACAAGTCTAAATGTAATTAATGCAATACCAAACATAGTTTTAAAATCCCGTTTACAGCGGAAACTTATTCAAAATAAAGTTCAACATAAATAACCAAAGTTCAACGTTTGTGAAATCATGCAACTCTATCTAGACGCCGTGCAGACGCGTGCGCCCTAGTTCCATTGTGCTACCTTAGCGACCTGAGAAAACATGTAAAAGTTTACGTCAGCACAAAAATGCTGGTGAGTTTACAGGTTTGCAGTTCAAGTACCAAGTTCACCTGTCCATACTATAACAAATAGAAAACCAGTATACGCTAGCTAGGCGTACGTTTTGTTACTACCACGATTGGAAAACCATTACTAACTCGAATACCAGTTGTTGTGCCCGAATAGTTCCAAATGTTCCTGTTGTTCCTGTTTGAGACAATATGCACTCGCCCGGCCCTCCAAGCCGACGAGCGGGGTTGGTCACTCCCAATAGCGCTATTCACATTTCCCCGTTGTGCAAACCCGCACATTCATGGTTCCCCCCGGGACTTCCAAAGATCGTGTAGTATACGTTAGAACCCATAGTATGACAGAATTTACCAAACAATCGTTTTAACACATGTTTTCTCCCCCGAAAGTATAAAACCAGTTTAAAAGAGGGGCCGTAAACTCACCTTAAGTTGCTTTACTCCTAATCCCGAGTAAACTCAGCTGCTATGTTAGTCCCGTACAGTGGCGACCTAACATACGACAGTTACAAGTACTTAGACTAATAACCCGCAGGTTAATTAGTCCCTAGATGTCCAGACCATAACCAAGTTCGTTTTGAAAATACCGTGACTGTTTAACTGACCCAATTGACAAGACTCGACATCCCATTGGTGACCCGAGACTCCCCGTGTTATGTTTACGCTCCAAAACATACAATAACGCAAGTACACTTAACATACGTTAACACACAACAAGTTATAGTACATAGTTCACGTATCACCGGAATACATCCAATTATATGTTACCAAGTTATTAGACATGTTACGGGGTTCCTAGCATGTTACTACATGTCAAATCAGGTCTCGGTATGCTAATATACACTTACAGCAGCAGTACACGCGATTAGGGAGGCTAATCGCATGAAATGTCACGTGATTAGGGCTAATCGCCCCTTAAGTCAGGCGATTAGGGCTAATCGCCCTTGGGACCACGCGATTGGGCTACTCGCCCTTGCAGCCAGGCGAGTGGGCCTACTCGCCCATTATTACACGCGAGTGGGGGCTACTCGCCCCTATTACACGCGATTAGCAAGGCTAATCGCCTGTAACCTTGCTGTTCCGGTTTTTCGCGCGTTTAACGCTCCAAATCAGATCCAGAGCGTGTGTAACTACCCAATATCATCCCAAACACTATCCTAAACATGCTTAACCCAAAACCCTTCGTTCATCCTCGTAAAATCAGTCCTGCATGCAACCATAGAAATCCAAACACATACACATAGCATGCAACATTCAATTAACGCATGTAATCATAACCCTATTATTCAATTACTGAGATCTCTATCATCATACTAACAATATTAATTCTGACCTAGCATGATTACACATCAAAACATCATCACGATTCATAAAAATCCTATCTTTCTAATCATACATACCCATAACGCATGTTTATTAATTATAATCCGATTAATAACTCTTATTGACGATTTTCAGAAAGCTTTTTCGTTTATGAACAGGTCTGGACCATTAGGGATTGATTAAAAACGTTTACAAAGTATTATGGATGAGAATTAAACCTTGGAATTGCAAAAGGATGATGATTAGACCTTGAAACCTTGTGTTTTTGATCAAAATCGCCTTCCAGAGGTTGTTTAAGTGTTTGGGGCGGTTATGGGACGACTAGGGTTAATATTAGTGAGTTTAGGAGGTTAAGTGTTGTATTTATAGGCGTTTCTAGTCGTCCAGCACGTTATAGGCGAGTATGCAGCAGCTACATGCGATTAGGGCTGCTAATCGCATGAGATTGGGCCTAATCGCCCCTAAGAACACACGAGTAGCCTCCTACTCGCGTCTACTGTGCCCTACTCGCCTCCCCTATGGGCGATTAGGCTTCCTAATCGCCTGTAGGGGTTCCCTTTGTGTGTTTTGCGCGTTAAACCCCGTTTTAACATATGTTAATGCATATTCATGTACCGACAAGTCTCATAATGATTGTAAACACATAACACAAGTAAATACACATATTTACACTCGTTCACCAATTCCCGGGACTCGAGACTCGTATGTTCCGTATGCCCTGACGATCCCACCGATCGTCACCATTTGTACACTTGGCTAAGGACCGACATCTAATGAACCTCTAGACCAACATCCAATGATCTTCTAGACTAACCAATAGTTCCCGAACCATAACCCGACTTAACTAACCCAGTTAAGTACAATATACGCGTGACTCGCTAAGGTAGACTTTCATCTAGACAACGTTGTTAACCCGAATTTGCCAGGTGTCACATCTCCATTCGATCGACATGCACACGTCGATCGTGAGCCACTACCCACCCCACATATCCCCGTTCCCCCGGGCATGAGACTTGTGCCTGTTGCCCGAGGACACAACGGGTGGATCTCGGACGACTCCGACGACGAGTCGACCGCATCGGTGGAGCACATTGCTGTACCGATTCCACCAGCAGACCTGGAGGAGCACGCTGCTCCGATGATAGGGCACGCCACCACTGCACCGGCCGCCCTACTCGCCTTACCAGAGCCCGTACCACAGGATGGGCCAGCCTCTGCTGGGCACATCCTTGAGGGCAGCTCAGCCCGTAGCTCTGAGCTGCACCGAGCAGGCTTGGCAGCTCACGCCACTGCTAGCCCTCCCACCCCTACCGCCGTGATATCCGCTTCCGAGTGGGTCGCTGTCACACAGCCCCTCATGGTCCCACTCGCCGAGCTCATAGTCCCCTCACCAGCATCCATGACGCTACCTTTTACCACCTTCCCCATACTACCACCCTTCCCTGTGATGCTTACTATGCCCCTACCCGCACCTGACACTATGGGTGCCGGGACGCCCTTTATGATGACCCAGCCTGCACCATACACCTAGGGTGCAGGAGACCCATATCGGATACCACCCCACTTCACCACTGGACCTCAGGGCTTTGCCCCACCCTTCACACCCTTACCGATACCCGATATAGTCGGCCCATCCCAGCCGACGTACACTGACATCCCCGAGCCGTCGCAGCCCCACGGGATGGCCCCACTGTCGGGACCGGCATGGTCCACGGTGATCTCTTTGGAGAGAGACTTTCAGACTCTCACCGACACGGTGCAGCGCACCGTGAACCAGATGGAGCAGCAGGCCCAACTCATGTGGGCCAGGATCATCGACGCCAGAGATGCACTGGCGCATTATGCTGAGGAGTTACTGCGCATGGACGCGCATTGCGGGATTACGGGTGACGCACATTTTGCGCATCGCCAATTCTTGTATGATCGTATTATGGCGATCAGTATGACCATTAGCATGTACGCCCCCCAGTATCAGTACCCGCCGCCGCCACCACAGTAGAGACACTTCAGAGACACTGGGAAGATCACCTGTAGAAGTAGGTAGTAGTAGTAGTAGTAGTATGGTAGCACATTATGGGTTATAGCACCCATCTGCATTTTTGCCTAGCCGAGCGGGATTGTGCCGGTATATGACATTATATTTTTATTGTATTTCAAAAGAACGATGTATGAGGAATGTATCCTCGGTTTTTGTTATTACAAACAAATCATTGTACTCGTGGTATTGAAATTAATGAAAATTTTGTTATGGTAAAATATGTGTTATGATTGTCTACGATTATTATTGCCTACTCTGTATATATTGTGATTTGTGTGATGATGTGGTGACATTGTGTTGATTATTGTGTTCATGTGTTGTGTTGTTATTTATACTTTATGTATGACGATATTGTATGAATGGTCGCCAAATTAACCTTGGATAATGATTATTGAAGAAAAATGGCACCAGCCACCCGAAGCAACAGTGGAAATGGAGGACTACCCACAACACCCGAGGAGCTTGAAGCCCTAGTCTCGGAGAGCATAGCCCGAGCCCTCGCGGAACACAATGCCACCCGCACTGAAAGATCGCGAGATCGAACGGGGAGCGACCCGAAAACTCCCCCACCGGTAAGAGGGTTACGAATATATGCAATAGGAGTTTTCATGAAACTCCTACCCCATAATAACATGCTATCTTATTAATGCAGAAACGGCCTCGCGAGAGCGTGGCTGCACGTTCAAAGCTTTTCTGGACTGCAAGCCACTCAACTTCAGTGGCACTGAAGGCTCTGTCGGACTAGTCAAGTGGTTCGAGAAAACTGAAGCGGTGATCCGTATCAGCAGCTGTACCCCGTGACAAGCTGTCATGTACTCCTGTTGGATCAGATTGCTCTTTTTGCTAAGTAAGAACTTGCTATCTTGACACTTAAGTGTTTAGCAAGCCCTTGTATATCAGATTATAAGCACAGCGGAATGTATAAGTTAAAGCAACACTTTTTATACTAAGGAAGAGTTATTACTCCCCCTTGATGATTGAAACTAATAAATGACAAGTATTTATTATGAATCTAAGCAGTAAATGAGAATTAGATACTTAGACAGATTCACAATAAATACTGAAATGGAATAGAACAGTGAGAGTGTTTGAAGGATTTTTCTATTAAAATCAATGTCTAAAATAGAAGGTTGAAGCCTCCTATTTATAGACGTTTACATACATGTATCTTGCACAAAAAGCAAGTACAGAAACAACAGAAACAAGTTGCACAAGTTGCAACATTGAAACTAACAAATACAGCTAAAAGTAATAATAAACAATAAACTACTGATGCAAAAGGCGGTGGAAAATATCTGATGCTAAGTGCTGATGAATGACAAACTACTGATGAGTAGTTTGTCTTCAGTACTTCTGAAGTGAACTTGTCTGGTTTGGACTTCAGAACTTCTGATGAAGTTTCTTCTTCAGCACTTCTCATATCTTCTCTTCAGCAGTTCTTTGTTTTCTTTTTAGTACTTCTATACTTAGCCAAAATGACAGAAGTGAATTAGACTAAGGTTTCCAAAAGTGGTTTCACTAATCCTCTTTGTCCTAACAATCTCCCCCTGGATTGATGAAGCCAAAACCTTACTAATTCCTTATGTTTTTCTTCTGTCTTGAACAATCTTCCATATCTCTTTGTACATGGTGTTCTTGAGCTGGTTTAACTGACCATCAAATAGAGATCCTCTCTGTGGTTCCAGATGTTGAATTGTGAGCAGGTCTTGTGTTGACAGTTTCTTCAGATCACTGATCTTCTTGTAAGCCCTGCTTGAGAGGTCTCTTCTTGTCAACAATACTGAGTTGTTATCAGTAAGTGACCATCTGATGATAGGTATCTTTGACTTGTTAAAGTCAGAAGAATAGGGAACCAGACTTGTCCCTTGGGTTGATGGTCCTGAGTGTTGGATGCTTTCAGTTTCAGTTAACCTCAGGTGGGAGTCTCTTCCTTGTTGTTGTTGCATATCAGGCATCTGAACAGTTGGGAGATGATGTTCAGTCACTACCCTGGTATGCATCTTTTCTTTGATGGTCTTTTGGATTTGGTAGGCAAAAGTGGAAGGATCCCTGAATTGTGTTAACAGAGGTTTTTCCTCAATGTCAAAATCTGAATGGACTATTGAACTTCCTTCAAGTAGTACCATTTTGAAGTCAGTTTTGACATTGTCCTCTGCCTTCTTTCTCTGAGTAGCAGGTCTTCTAGTTGATACACCAGAAGTTCTAACTACTGATCTTGAAGGATCAGCAGTTTGAAACTTCTCTGGATTTGCAGCCTTGGCAGCCAAGTATTTTCTGTAAGTATCCATTAGTCTTTCTTCTTTCCATCTGGATACTGAGGCTTTTGAACCATAGCCCTCTGCTACTAATTCTTCTATTATCTGGGCTCTCTTGGCCTTTCCTTCTTTGCTTGTGGCCAGTTTGTCTGCAAGCAGTTGTGCTCTTCTTGTCAGCTCTTGCATAGAGAGTCCTTTGAGTGTATAGGCTTTAGTCTTGCTGTTCTTGGTAATGTAAGACACCAGTTGTTGTCTTTTATCTTGTTCAGCAATCTCATCAAGGCTAGCCTGCCTTTGTAGTTCAGCTTCATAAGCCTGAAGTTTTTCTTCATGGCTTAAATCTAGATCATCCCTTTCTTCCAGAGTTTTCCAAATCAGATCTTCTCTGGCCTTCTTGTTGGCTGCAACTAAGCTCTTCTCTAATAATTCAGCTGATTGAGAGATAGGAGAAGGGTTTAGTACAGTCATTGTTGTAACAGTTGTAGGCCTGATAGGATCAGATGTTGGTTGAATGGGAGCAGTGGTTCTGGAAGGGTCAGCAGTTTGAGGTTTGGAAGTGTTAACCTCTGATGGGTTGACAACTGCTGATGGTTTGTCAACTACTGAAGGATTGTCTTCAGTACTTTCTGATTCTTCATCAGAACTTTTGCCATCAGAAGTTTCTTCATTGTGCCTTAGGGATTCTTCAGAGGTTTGGGTCTCATCTTCTTTTTCTGTGGCTTCAATCTCTTCCACTGAGACACCAAACTGTTTGGCCAGTTTTTCTTTCCTGGCTTGATCTTTTTGATCTCTTTCAAGGATGGCCACTCTTGCCCTTATCCTGGCTTGGAATGACTCCTTAGGTTCCCTGATTTTCTCCCCCTTTTTGGATTCATCAAGTTTGAGGTTGAGGGTTGGGAGAATTGTCCTTGAAGATGAGCAATCTGTTTGCTGTTGAAGTCTATCTTGTTGGACAGATCATTCATCTTTGTCTTGATCACTCCAAATTGATTCTTGATAGACAGCTCCAAGTTAGCTGTGTATGTTTGGAAGTGATTTCTGTTGAGAGTGTTCATCATGTGGTACAGGGGACCCTCTAGGCTGCATGGTTGGTTCAGGTCTATGCTTGTTTGCCCAGGGAATTGGGTAGGCATTTGTTGTGAAGGGGGTGTTTTTGGGAGATCCTCATGTTTTACTGAGGATGCCACTCTAGGGGTTTTAGGGATTGAGTGGGCTTTAACCTGTGCAGGGATGACTGGCTTCTTGAGCCTGGATACCCCTGAAACAGGACCTTCATAAAGTGCCGTCAATTCAGTAGTTTGTGTTTTTGAAACATCATCCAAATTAATGGAATCATCTGAATCCCTGATGTTGCCCTCAATGAGGACTGTCTCAGTTAAATCATGAGCTGAGCCCAACTCAGTTCTCTCATGAACCTCTTGTTCTTGGTTTTGAGGATTTCCTACTTCAGGCATTAAGCATTCATCAGTAGTTGCCACATCTGAGGTCTTAGCTATGTTACTTCTATCCTCAGATCCACCACTGGGTGGTAACTGAGTAGTAGCAGCCTCAGATGCCCCAAGAGTCTCTAAAATTGGGCTTAAAGACTCTGGTCCACCCTCATCTCTTGGGATAGGGCTAGAGATGTCCACATCCATGTCTGATGTTGTGGTTATGTCCCCTGTTTGTTGTGGTTGTAGGGGACTGACATAATCAGATGGGACCTTCTCTTTTAGCCTAGAGAGAAGTTTGGCAATTTCTATTGCCTCTTGTTCAGAAATTTGTGGGGTTGGTTCAGTAGTTTGGGCAATAGGTGAAATTTGTTGTTCAGCAGTTTCAAAAGAAGAGTGAGTTTCAATAGTTTTTCTAAGTCTTTTTCTTTTGAATAAAATGGTTATGAGTGCTCTTGGTGGGGTTTGAGATGGATGAGACTGAGAGGGTGTTTCAGTCTCACCTATTTGAAGAGCAGACTGCTCATGAGCATGTTCAGGCATCTCAACCTCCTGAACAGCTTTTCTTTTGGGTTGGTGGGTTTTTGTCTTTGTTGGCTTGGGCTTTTTGGCTTTTGGTGGTGTGAGTTTGGAAGATGTGGGCTTCAGGGTTGGCGCCACAAATACGCGGCATGGTCACTGCTTCCAAACCTACGACCATGCGCGAGGCTATCGACCTCGCTTTGAGCCTCACAGAAGACGCCATTCGAATGGGCACTCTGATCCGGAAAGTGTCAGGATTGAAGCTCACCGAGTCCAGCAGCGTTGAGGGTAAGAATCTGGGTACAAGTTCAGCAGTTGGGTCAAGCGAACAGGGGAATAAGCCGAGGTTTGGGAAGCGTAATGTAACACCCCAACCGATGGCGGAAACATCGAGGTGTCACGTAGTGACGATTGTTCAATAGCACATGGACTATATTGTAAATATTTAATAGTAAATAACTTCCATTGTTCAAAACGAAATACAAAGAGTCTTAATATAAACCTCAAACATAAATAATAAATGTTCAACTTTTATTTAAGCACTAGGTCCAGCCAAAGCGTGAAAAGCAAGCAAGATCAAACTTCACCTGAAACATGTACAAAATAATTTGCCAACACATATAATGCATTGGTGAGTATATCCATTTTCGTTCAAACAGTAATTTGCAATTTATGTGCCTTGATGTTTGTAATATGTAAAAGGGTCAAAATCAAGCCTCCCATCGTTCAATAATCGTTCACCCATCGTTCAAGAAAAACCATAACAATGACCAAGGACTTAACTCGTTCACGTAAGTAACCAAGGGATATAATTCGTAGTACTACTCATTGTTAGGTGCGGCCCAACGGTTAATGACTTTGACAAATCGTTCATACAATTCACACAAAACATATCAAAGAGCACATTGCGTTATAAATAATACACATAAGTTTAGTAATAATTGTACATGAGTCACCCCAAAAGAGTAAAAAAAATAAAAAAAAGGGAAAGATATACTCACAGTTCGCTAAATATAAATTCCGAGAAAGTTCGTCGTACGGCTTAAGAATTCCGAAGAATTCAACCTATATATAAAAATACTAAATGAGGAAAATAACAAAAAAAATCTAAGACGACGAATCATCAAAGGCATTTAGGGCTTGCTAGACTCGTATTAGGGAAGATGAAATTTCTAATAATAATTTGAACGACAGTTTTTGAAATAAATATGTTGACAATTTAATAAATGACTAAAACTCTTATGTGTTTCACATATAGATATAACTCCCATTTTATAGAAAAATAACCTTGAAATAAAGTTAATGATTTATTTACTATATCTAATTTAATTATAATTAGCATGAATAATACAAGGTATAATCCCAAAATGATATTATTATGAGAAATAATTATTTTATGATGTGGAATACTAAAATAATACTTCCATAATTTTCTTCTAATTTATTTGTATTTAAAACATATTTAATGAGTTTAAATAGTGTTTTAATGGTTAAAATTAGTAAAAATAACAAAAATAATCATTTTATAAGAAATTATATTTTTTTACAGTTTATTATTCATAGAAATAAATCTCCAGAAAATTTGAGGTTAAAATCTCTTAAAATGAATTTTTAATCATTTAATTATGATTAAAACGATTAAATTTAATAAAAATATAAAATTGAGACATTTTCCGGAAAATAAAAGTGTGGAAATCTTATTTTAGATGTCAAGATGTTATGTCTAAATTTTCATAATTTTTGAAGCAAAAACGGAATTTCTATGATTAATATTAGATTTTTATACATGAATATATAAGTAATTAAAAAATAAACAAACAAAATAATTGTAACAAAAAAAAAACATGTCAAAACCGGTTTTTAAGGGACTCGAACCCGGCCCCTTACCCAATCCAACCAACACACCAACCACTAGGCTGTCTATGCCTTTTGTTGATATATATGAATTTGATTTCTATTTATATTATTAATAAAAAGTGTCTTCTTCCCCAATTATCTAGCCCAAGAACCCTAACCCCAACCAAAATCTAATAGCCCGATTCAAGCATGATAGAAACTCTGTAATAAGGGGGTTTTACCCTACAAGACCCGACTAAGATAAAACAAGCGAAAATTAACACTTACAACTCGTTTTTAGGCTCCCAATTGAAGCTTCTTTGACACGCAAAAAAACGCAAAAATGAAGAGGTTTTTGGACGATTTTGAATGAAATTTGTTGTGGGTTTCTAATGTGTAATGATGCAGCAATCATTTACAATCAACTAGGTATTTATACACGATTAAAAAACGCGTTTAAGGCCGATTATTTAAACTCGCCGGTTACTCTAATAAACCCACGATTTAACGCCTTTAAACTCGTCATTAACCCAATTAAATGGTTGTAATACGTTAACCATTGATGGAGAAAACGTTTGGATTCATAAAGGCGTTGAAACAGGTATTAAATCGCGTGTTGGGGCCTTGCCGGAAAAAACAGTCCGGCGGCCGGAACTTCCTATGGCCGGAATTTCGTGACAGCAGCAACCAAGGAGGGATTTATTTTAAAACTTTCAGGAATTGGCAAGTTTGGCCCCTCATATTTAACCTTAGTTAGTTTTAAATGTTTCCTAGTTAGTTTTCCCTTTATAACCACTAACTAAGTTAACTAATCAAACTTAAAACTTTTATAAACTTGAATTTTTTTGTGATAATTATTTTTTTTTTTCGAATAACGTCACAACATACGCGTTAGATTAAATCGAGTTCAAGATCCAAAATACATACTAAATATTATAATTTGAGTTTCGCTCATTTATTAAATTTGAAAACGACAACAATTATAAGAAATGTTTGAGGACTAAAATTGAAAATATTTGAGGGACTATTTTTGTAAATTTATTGAAAGTCGAAGGTGACGGATGTCACAGTCTCCCCTACTTTAGAAAATTTCGTCTCGAAATTTCTTTCAAGTGAAGATTTCTGGTTGTGCAATTATGGAGCGTAAATTTTATAAGAATAAGATTGCCATTAGCAACCTCCACAGTAAAAGGATGGGTAAAGTGAGGGCAAGTACGAGCAAGCAAAGGTTCAAATTCTAACGAGACAAAACTCCTATCCGTACCGGTAAGAAAAAAAATCGAAGCATATAAGTTAGTAATAAGAAATGTACCATTAACAACGTCGTTGATAGCTTGATCTTGGTTAGTATTGATGTTGAAAGCACGAACACGAGCTGGAGCGGCTTGAATTGCTGGAACTGCCGGGGCTGCTGGGTTTTGTTGACGGGTCTGGATAAAAGCCGTGAGATGAGGGCATCTATTTAGCATATGGTCGGGATCACCGCAAGCGTAACAAACTCTGAGTTGACCAACTCCCTGGTTTTGGGTAGCAGTCTGTGGGTTATTCACAGGTCGATTAGCAACACGACAGAAAGGGGTGGTATGACCCAGTCGACCACACGTGTCACATTTTCAGCAGGGTCGGTTGGTAGGATGGTGAGAGTTGCATGTGGTGCACTTAGGGTGCTCACCTGCATAGTTCCCTTGAATCGTTTGAGTTTGGGGTGCAGCAGGTGGGTTTGCAACAGGAACCTGTTTAAGAGGTGCAACAACAGCATAGTTTTGGTTTCCACCTTTTCGTTTCTTATTGGAACTAGAGGCAGAGGCAGAGTTTTCTTGGGAAGGTTCAGTAATAGCAGGGTTTGAAGTGGTTTCAGTAGGCCTTTTAGTACCCTTACGAGTTAGAGTACCATCCTTGACATGCTTGTCAGTAAGAGATGCTGCGAGACGAATGGCATCCTCTACAGTAGCAGGTTTGCTTCCCATAACCGAATCATGGATCTGAGGTGGCAGTCCCTCAATATACTTCTCAATAGCCAAGGATACCGGAGTTACCATACGAGGAATCAGTAAGCTCAACTCGTGGTAACGGTTGTTGTAGGGAACATTATTTCCACTATCCTGCTTGAGGTGATAGAACTCATCCTCCAATTTCTTCATCTCACTACGAGGACAGAACTCAGTAGTCATGGCGATTTTGAAATCATCCCAAGACATAGCTAAAGCAGCTTCCGTCCCCCGAGCATGTTTTTCACCATTCCACCAAGTGAGCGCTCTCTTTTGAAGAACACCCGTGGCATGACGAACACGTAAGTTGGCTGGACAGTCGCTATTAATGAACGTATTCTCCATACTTTCGAACCATTCAAGTAACCCAGTGGCTCCCTCGGTGCCAATAAACTTGTTGGGATGGCAAGAGTTGAAGTGCTTGAAAGTGCACTTATTCTCACTAGCCCCTCCATTTCCATTTGTATTCCCGTTAGAGTTCCCATTCAAACTACCGTTCAGGTTAAGGTTTGGAATAATAGCATTAATGATGTTAGGAACAAGTGTTTCCAACTTGTCATTGAGCATGGTCGCGATACGCTGATCCGATTTCAGTTTAGCCTGACGCTTCGAGGCTCTCTTACGAGATTCGCGATCAGACATCTACAAAAGTGAACCATAATTATGAGATTTGATTCCAAAAATCTTGGAGATGCCATAGTTTATATCAAGACAAGTAACACATAACATGAGATATAGTAATTATAAATTGACTTAAGAAAAATTATGAACATCATAAAGAAAATCGTGATAAAACTTCAAATGAAAAAAAACGATACCAAGTATAAAACGAGATATAAGAGTGTTTCCAAAGAAACTGTTGACTGACTAAAGTAATTGAAATATTATTAGTGACTTGTGGGGGCGTACTTTAGCCTATAAGTGAATGCTCATCCCGAGAATTCCCAGGTAGGTAAACGGGTCCCTCGTCTGATTGGGATTTATGCGAATTACCAACCTAGACAGAAAACTCAGAATACAGGCGCTCACCCTTCCAGATTGCACGTGCCCCGTCACAAATAATTTCCAAAACTTTAGCGGATCTTGAAATGTGGAAATATATATATCCTCGAGATGTGGATTTCACTCCTAACTCAAAGATATACTTCCAAATAGTAAAAATATGATGGAGTGAAACTGGTCACTAAGATAAGGATATCACTCCTAGCTTAGTGAGTAAGTTTCTTTTGGAGGGATAGATTCCTTGAGATTTGGACGTCTCCTATCTCGAAAGGAAAATATTCCAAGATAAATAAAATAAAACATATAAAGAGTGAAACTATTCACCAAGGTATGGGTATCACTCCTAACTTGGTGTTTTCGTTCCAGTGATAGAATAAAATCTTCTCCGAGTATAATGAAAAGTAAAAGGAGAAAATCTATCTAAAGAAATATGAGAATAAAAGAAAGCATATAATGGGTAGCTTAGTTATAGTCTAGGTCAAAAGCATTTACTAATAACCTAATTCCCTATAACCATGGCTCTGATACCAATCTGTAACACCCCAACCGATGGCGGAAACATCGAGGTGTCACGTAGTGACGATTGTTCAATAGCACATGGACTATATTGTAAATATTTAATAGTAAATAACTTCCATTGTTCAAAACGAAATACAAAGAGTCTTAATATAAACCTCAAACATAAATAATAAATGTTCAACTTTTATTAAAGCACTAGGTCCAGCCTAAGCGTGAAAAGCAAGCAAGATCAAACTTCACCTGAAACATGTACAAAATAATTTGTCAACACATATAATGCATTGGTGAGTATATCCATTTTCGTTCAAACAGTAATTTGCAATTTATGTGCCTTGATGTTTGTAATATGTAAAAGGGTCAAAATCAAGCCTCCCATCGTTCAATAATCGTTCACCCATCGTTCAAGAAAAACCATAACAATGACCAAGGACTTAACTCGTTCACGTAAGTAACCAAGGGATATAATTCGTAGTACTACTCATTGTTAGGTGCGGCCCAACGGTTAATGACTTTGACAAATCGTTCATACAATTCACACAAAACATATCAAAGAGCACATTGCGTTATAAATAATACACATAAGTTTAGTAATAATTGTACATGAGTCACCCCAAAAGAGTAAAAAAAATAAAAAAAAAGGAAAGATATACTCACAGTTCACTAAATATAAATTCCGAGAAAGTTCGTCGTAAAGGCTTAAGAATTCCGAAGAATTCAACCTATATATAAAAATACTAAATGAGGAAAATAACAAAAAAAATCTAAGACGACGAATCATCTAAGGCATTTAGGGCTTGCTAGACTCGTATTAGGGAAGATGAAATTTCTAATAATAATTTGAACGACAGTTTTTGAAATAAATATGTTGACAATTTAATAAATGACTAAAACTCTTATGTGTTTCACATATAGATATAACTCCCATTTTATAGAAAAATAACCTTGAAATAAAGTTAATGATTTATTTACTATATCTAATTTAATTATAATTAGCATGAATAATACAAGGTATAATCCCAAAATGATATTATTATGAGAAATAATTATTTTATGATGTGGAATACTAAAATAATACTTCCATAATTTTCTTCTAATTTATTTGTATTTAAAACATATTTAATGAGTTTAAATAGTGTTTTAATGGTTAAAATTAGTAAAAATAACAAAAATAATCATTTTATAAGAAATTATATTTTTTTACAGCTTATTATTCATAGAAATAAATCTCCAGAAAATTTGAGGTTAAAATCTCTTAAAATGAATTTTTAATCATTTAATTATGATTAAAACGATTAAATTTAATAAAAATATAAAATTGAGACATTTTCCGGAAAATAAAAGTGTGGAAATCTTATTTTAGATGTCAAGATGTTATGTCTAAATTTTCATAATTTTTGAAGCAAAAACGGAATTTCTATGATTAATATTAGATTTTTATACATGAATATATAAGTAATTAAAAAATAAACAAACAAAATAATTGTAACAAAAAAAAAACATGTCAAAACCGGTTTTTAAGGGACTCGAACCCGGCCCCTTACCCAATCCAACCAACACACCAACCACTAGGCTGTCTATGCCTTTTGTTGATATATATGAATTTGATTTCTATTTATATTATTAATAAAAAGTGTCTTCTTCCCCAATTATCTAGCCCAAGAACCCTAACCCCAACCAAAATCTAATAGCCCGATTCAAGCATGATAGAAACTCTGTAATAAGGGGGTTTTACCCTACAAGACCCGACTAAGATAAAACAAGCGAAAATTAACACTTACAACTCGTTTTTAGGCTCCCAATTGAAGCTTCTTTGACACGCAAAAAAACGCAAAAATGAAGAGGTTTTTGGACGATTTTGAATGAAATTTGTTGTGGGTTTCTAATGTGTAATGATGCAGCAATCATTTACAGTCAACTAGGTATTTATACACGATTAAAAAACGCGTTTAAGGCCGATTATTTAAACTCGCCGGTTACTCTAATAAACCCACGATTTAACGCCTTTAAACTCGTCATTAACCCAATTAAATGGTTGTAATACGTTAACCATTGATGGAGAAAACGTTTGGATTCATAAAGGCGTTGAAACAGGTATTAAATCGCGTGTTGGGGCCTTGCCGGAAAAAACAGTCCGGCGGCCGGAACTTCCTATGGCCGGAATTTCGTGACAGCAGCAACCAAGGAGAGATTTATTTTAAAACTTTCAGGAATTGGCAAGTTTGGCCCCTCATATTTAACCTTAGTTAGTTTTAAATGTTTCCTAGTTAGTTTTCCCTTTATAACCACTAACTAAGTTAACTAATCAAACTTAAAACTTTTATAAACTTGAATTTTTTTGTGATAATTATTTTTTTTTCCGAATAACGTCACAACATACGCGTTAGATTAAATCGAGTTCAAGATCCAAAATACATGCTAAATATTATAATTTGAGTTTCGCTCATTTATTAAATTTGAAAACGACAACAATTATAAGAAATGTTTGAGGACTAAAATTGAAAATATTTGAGGGACTATTTTTGTAAATTTATTGAAAGTCGAAGGTGACGGATGTCACACGTAAGCGCGATGAAAGGAAAAAGGATGGATCATCGGGTAGTTCAGGCAAGAAAGGGAAAGGGTATGTAGCCACTGGACGTGGAAACAATGGAAAGCAAGGTTACCAAGGAAAGAATAGGTGATCTGCGGTAAGTGCCGCCGTTCTGGGCACAAGACAGAAGACTGCAGGTCAGGAGCGCCAAAGAACGGAGGAGCGAGGCCCTGCTTCGCATGTGGATCGCTCGATCATTGGAAGAGGGATTGTCCTAAGCTCAACAACCAAGCCCGTGGGCAGGCATTCGTGATTGGTGCCGGTGATGCACGACAAGACCCTAACGTGGTCACTGGTACGTTCCCTCTTAATGGTCATTATGCTTCTGTATTATTTGATACTGGCGCCGATTTTAGCTTCGTATCTGTCGAATTTAAAAGATTACTTGGGCTAAAAACTAGTAAGCTAGACACACCATATTCTATAGAATTGGCTAACGGTAAGACTATAGAAACTCGAGAAGTAGCGAAGGATTGTAAGTTGGATCTCTGTGGTCACGAGTTTGGCATTGATCTATTGCCAGTCGTACTGGGTAGTTTTGACATAGTCGTTGGCATGGATTGGCTATCCGCACACCGCGCCGTCGTTGTTTGCAACGACAAAGTAATTCAAGTTCCCCTCGCGAGCGGTGAAACCCTATCGATCCAAGGGGAAAGGCGTGGGACGCCGTTAAGAATTATTACCAGCATGAAGGCCCGAAAGTGTTTAAGGAAAGGTCTTGTTGCATTCTTGGCGCATGTGGTAGATAAGAAGGCCGACGAGCGAAGGTTAGAAGACATTCCGATAGCCAGAGATTTTCCAGATATGTTCCCAGAAGATTTGCCGGGATTGCCACCACCTCGACAAGTCGAGTTCCGCATCGACCTTGTTCCGGGAGCTGCACCTGTAGCGCGATCGCCATATCGCTTAGCTCCATCCGAGATGCAGGAACTATCTGGTCAACTGCAAGAGTTGTTGGACAAAGGTTTCATAAGACCAAGCTTCTCACCCTGGGGAGCCCCCGTCTTATTTGTAAAGAAGAAGGATGACACTTTTCGAATGTGCATTGACTATCGGGAACTGAACAAGTTAACCATTAAGAATCGCTATCCTCTTCCCCGGATCGACGATTTATTTGATCAACTTCAAGGATCCAGCTTCTACTCCAAAATTGATCTAAGGTCCGGCTATCACCAGTTGCGTATCCAAGAAGAGGATGTACCAAAAACGGCATTCAGGACTCGTTATGGGCACTATGAATTCTTGGTAATGCCATTCGGCTTAACCAACGCACCAGCTGTTTTCATGGACTTGATGAATCGCGTGTGTAAGCCATACTTGGACAAATTCGTCATTGTCTTTATTGATGACATTTTGATCTATTCACGCACTAAAGAAGAACATGTGGATCACCTTCGGTTAATCCTGGAGGTCCTACGTAAAGAGAAGCTCTAAGCTAAATTTTCAAAGTGTGACTTCTGGATTCAAGAGGTTCACTTCCTAGGCCACGTGGTGAATGAAAAGGGTATACATGTCGATCCCGCCAAGATCGAAGCAATTAAAAATTGGGACGCCCCTAGAACTCCTACTGAAGTACGACAATTTCTTGGCCTTGCGGGTTACTACAGAAGGTTCATCGAGAACTTTTCTAAGATAGCACAGTCTTTAACCATGCTAACCCAAAAGGATAAGAAGTTCGAATGGACGGAAAAGCAGGAAGCGGCGTTTCAATTGCTAAAAGATAAGTTATGTGGCGCCCCGATATTATCACTCCCTAATGGTACGGATGACTTTGTGGTTTATTGTGACGCCTCTCACCAGGGACTGGGTTACGTATTGATGCAACGAGAAAAGGTCATAGCGTATGCTTCCAGACAGCTAAAGCTCCACGAGAAGAATTACACTACACACGACTTGGAATTGGGAGCCGTGGTATTCGCGCTCAAGATATGGAGACATTATTTATATGGAACCAAGTGTACAATCTTCACCGATCATAAAAGTTTGCAGCACATCTTTGATCAGAAGGAACTGAACATGCGACAACGGCGATGGGTCGAATTATTGAACGATTACGATTGTGAGATAAAGTACCATCCCGGGAAAGCAAACGTTGTAGCTGACGCCTTGAGTCGCAAGGAACGGGTAAAACCGTTGCGTGTCCGAGCTTTGGGCCTAACTATCCACGCGAACCTGACTGACCGGATTCGTGAAGCTCAAATCAACGCCCTTAAACCCGAGAATGTCAAGGATGAAAGATTACGGAAAATGGTTGATTCGTTGGAGCCAAAGGCGGATCAAACCTTGTATTTCATGAATAGAATTTGGGTACCAGTGTATGGTGGATTGCGTGAACTAGTATTGGCCGAAGCTCACAGTTCACGATATTCGGTTCACCCTGGTGCAGACAAGATGTTTCACGATTTGAAAGAATTTTATTGGTGGCCAAATTTCAAGAGAGATATAGCGGCATATGTTGCGCGATGCTTGACTTGCGCGAAGGTCAAAGCCGAGCATCAGAGACCATCCGTCTTGCTCCAGCAACCGGAAATACCGGAATGGAAATGGGAACGAATTACCATGGATTTCATTACCAAGTTACCCAAGACAACAAGCGGCCATGACATGATCTGGGTAATCGTTGATCGATTGACAAAATCTGCACACTTCCTCCCGATTCGCGAAACGGATAAGTTGGAGAAACTGACCCGTTTGTACATTAAGGAAGTAGTGTCTAAGCATGGTGTACCTATCTCCATCATCTCCGATCGAGATAGTCGTTTCACCTCAAGATTTTGGGAAAGTTTGAATGAAGCCCTCGGTACTCGCCTTGACATGAGTACCGCATACCATCCCCAAACCGATGGTCAAAGTGAACGAACCATCCAGACTTTGGAAGATATGTTACGGGCATGCGCAATCGATTTCAGCGGTAATTGGGATACACACTTGCCACTAGTAGAGTTTTCGTATAACAACAGTTACCACACGAGCATTCAAGCTGCACCTTTTGAAGCTCTATATGGACGCAAGTGTAGATCTCCTCTATGTTGGGCCGAAGTTGGAGAAAAGCAACTCACCGGGCCCGAAATTGTTCAAGAGACGACGGACAAAATCTTCTTGATAAAAGAACGTCTCAAAGCAGCACGTGACCGGCAGAAAAGCTACGCAGATATGAGGCGAAAGCCTTTGGAATTTCAAGTCGGAGACAGGGTCCTAGTAAAGGTGTCACCTTGGAAAGGTGTCGCGCGCTTTGGGAAGCGCGGGAAGCTGAACCCACGGTGTAACATCGCAAAATTTTCCCCAAAATTTTAATACATAAAAAGCCCTTATATATATATATATATATATATATATTTTATTACACCTTTATCATTAATATTATACAAATGTGCCTAAGTCTTTATTTATCCTAACTCACAACTTATATACATACATAAATGTATATAAATAATAATAATAATAATATGATTCTAAATTCTTTTTTTTTTCACATACAAGATTTTGCTAAGGTGAGTTTTACATAGCCCCTTTTCTATTTATCACCATTTTTGGGGTGAAACATGTTACAACAATATTTATGCAATTCAATCATCAATGTGTCTATGTGTATTTCTATGTTGCATTATGTCTTGAACATGACTAGGGTAAGCACAATTCTAGCATAAACATTCATCAGCCAAACGGTATACATTGATAGATCTATTGGACTGACAATCCCACCCGGATACGTGCCTCCTACAAAGGTTACGTGGGTGTTTGTTACTTCAATATAAATGAGTGAACCATGAGCGTATGGGATGTACCACAATACAACAGTCACAAGGTTGATTATGCACTCGATTTACTTCTAGTATGTTTTCGCATATGGACTAGATTGCCATGACACATGAATTGCACAACAATTTTATTCGATTATCAAAACCTATGTAATTCTCACCAACTTTTGTTGACCCAAAATATTTTCAACTTAACATGTTTCAGGTTCTACTTGCTTGAAGGTTTGAATTGATGCTTGAAGATGTTTGCATAGTTTTATTCAATTTGATGTACAAATTCTTATAGCAATTGTATGTAACTTACTTAAATTATTCAATGAAATTTATTATTCACCATGAGCTACTGAACAATCATCAATACGTGACATCCCGATGTTTCCGCCATCGGTTGGGGTGTTACACACGGTATGTTGGACCGTTCGAAATCTTGTCCAGAGTAGGCCCCGTAGCATACAAGCTCAAGTTACCACAAGAGCTTAACGGTGTACATGACACGTTCCACGTGTCAAATTTAAAGAAGTGCCAATCCGACGAGACTCTCATCATCCCTGCGGACGAAATCCACATTGACGACAAGTTACACTTCGTCAAAGAACCAATCGAGGTGACCGATTGGAAGGTCCAAAAGTTAAGACGCAGTAAGATCAGATTGGTCAAAGTGCGTTGGAATGCCAAGCGTGGACCGGAGTTCACGTGGGAAAGGTTGGACCGGATGAAGCAAAAATATCCCGCCCTATTCGAGAAGACCCCTATACCGGAAAACTCGAAGTGAATTCCGGGACGGAATTCTCTTAACGGGGGGAGAATGTAACAACCGGCAAAATTAAGGTAATTCCGTACTAATTAATTATACGCGATTAACGTAATTAAACGTAATTATGTGTTGATTATTTAACTGAGGCCTTAGAAAGATAGCAATTCCCAAATAATGCATAGGAATGCATAAGTTTAATGACAAAACATGATAGGATCATGCGCAAGCAAATCTATCCGGTATGGACACTGGCGATTACCCGGTAAAAATTAAATAAGCGAAACGAACCCCGGACACCCGGAATATATAATAAATGATAATTTCACAAAATATAATGAGCTTTGGAAACCCAAAGCCATACGTGAAAACTTATTGTACAAATCTCCCGGTAACGAATAAAGTGCGCGTACCGCACCCGATACGCGCGTAACACGTAATTTCACCCGGCAAAAGCCAAAATAATTTATCAGTAGTTAAACTGGACTATATTTAAGGAATATTAAGGGTATTTTAATATTCGGGTGACACGCGATTAAAAACCCGGGAATACCCGGACGGTACCCGCACAAGATTAACTTAACTAATTAAGGGTATTATTTAGCAAAGTGGACCCCACCAACACCCCCTTGGGGCCGGCCTATGGCCCACCCAAGTGAGCAAAATCCTCATTATCTCATTTAAACTCTTCATCTCCTTAATACCCAATTATTAAGATATTAATCATGGTATTGCATGGATTAGTATTGGGCAACAAGAATCACCAAATCCTCCACTCTCTCTCTCTCTAACTCACGGCTCCAAACACCCTCTATAATCTTCCATGGATTTTATTTGTGATCTTACATAATCCCTTGCAATCTCCCATAATCCAAGACAAAGATATTGAGTGATCTTTGGAAGATTTGAAAGAGAGTGTTATAAGCCACTTGAGAAGATACTTGAAACAAAAATCCCCAAAACTTCTTCTTCTTCTTGTGGCCGTGGCATTACACCCCCACATCAACATTATTCTTTCAATTTTTACACTACCAAATCACATCTAGATCATTATCTTTCAAAATCCCATTGTGTGTTTCAAGAGCTTGGAGCTTAACCCTTTGGAAGAACACACTAAACCCCATCCAATCCAAGGTTTTTGTCTTCCCTAGCCTTGAGCTAGTAGTAAGTTTTACCTTGTTTTGATTGTTAATGTTCATATTATGTGTTTGTATGAGCAAGTTGTACATTGATGGGAAATATGGTTTTGAAATAATGTGTCTTACTAGAATAAAAATGAAGGAATAATAATAGGGATAAAACATGGAGATGATATTAATAATATGGTATTTCAAGAAAATGTAAGAATATGAACATACACTTGAGTTGGATGATGATTAGAACATGATTTTTGAAAAGGACTTGAATATGATAAAAGATGATTTTTGTCATCATAAGATGACTAGTTAATGTCAAAAATATGTTAAAATGTGTTAGATGATCATGGATGAAAAAGTTCCATGTTCAAAGTCTACTCACTTGGATGAGTGAAAATTTGATATATTGAATAAAAACATGAAACACACATGTTAATAGCATCTAGGATGGATTATAAGATTATTAGAAGTGGAATGAAGTAAAAATAATCAAGCTTTAAGAAAATGATTCTTCAAAGTCCACTAAGTTGGAGGAAAAATGCTAACCTTGAAAGATGAGATGAAAAATGCAACAAGTATAAGTTAAGGGACTAATATTGTAACTTAGAAAGTTGAGGGACTAAAATATGTATTTTAGAAACTTTGGTCCAAAAATGCATTAACGGAAAGTTCGGTGTCAAAAACGTAAATAATAGTTTTTCCAAGTGTAGTTTTGATAAACATGAGAAACCTACTTATGTATAAATTAAAAGAGGTATTTTTATAAAAATAGAAGTTTTATAAAAATAAGAGGATAAGTTAACATAAGGATTTTATAAAAATAAAGGTTTTATAAAATATTAGTAAAGACTTGGGAAAACTTGTACAAAAATGGATACTTTTATATAATTGGGAATATAAAAGTATCGGAAACATTTTTGGAATACAAGTTAAACGAGTTGGGCTAAAAATACAAAAGTATTTTTTCCAAGAAATATACGTTCGGAATTGGAAGTACGAATAATATTTCCATAGAACGCATATTGGAAGAAAATGTGGAAAAAGCTAACTAACGGCCTTAGTTACATGAACTAGCGAAAAACGGATAAACGGACATATGAGAAAAATGCCATTACGGCAAGATGAAAATATATATATATATATATATATATATATATATATATATATATATTTTAAGTAATAAAATATATATAACAAGGGTGAAACTCACGTAACACTTTCCTAAGTGTAGAAAGAATATTCGTGGGAGAAAACATAACGTAACGAATTAAAAACGCTAAACGACACATGAACTTAACAAGTAGAATTCACGCATTGGTATATGTACACATGCTCGTTTCGACGAAATTCTAGTATATCTATTTGAATGGGAAAGTAGATATGCGAGAAGGAAAACCGAGACGAGTAGGTGAAGTATATCTACGAACATGTGAATACCGACAAGATCCTAGTACATTTATTTAAATGGGAAAATAAATGTACGGCATGGTGAGTCAAGTCGGGCGTTAAGAATATATTACCAAACGACAAGAACTTAGCATATTTATTTAAATGGGAAAATAAATATGTGGCAAAGTAAGTCGGATCGAGTAATAAGAAATCATATTATATCGAGCGAAACGATCCTAAGTATAATTATTTAAATGGGAAAATAATTATACGTTGGGTAGAGTCGTGTCGAGAATAATAGTATACAAGTCACAAAGAATATTAACAAGAATAATATATGACTTATACGTCTAGGACGTTTGTAGGTGCGAGACCGCAAAATTTGCTATTTTCTTCTTTGAGCCGAGCACAGTTACAGGTGAGTCTCACGGCCCCATTTCTAAACTATTTAACGTTTTTACGGGGGAAAGATATGTTGGGATTTGTTTGACGGGTTGGATACTTGAGTTGTGATCGCCACTCGGGGTTGAGACCTCTTTACTATAATCATTAATTCAGGAAAGTGAAACCGAAGGAATATTTGGATAGTACTATTGGTGCCTGACAAGGCCCACCCCTAATCGATAGCGTCGATTATGCATCGGCGTATGCCTGGGGTGCACGTATTCTGAAATCAAGTCGTAGGAATACCGAGTAACGACTTGGAGCGGGGCATTATTATTAATTGTCTTGGTTTGGTTATAGGCTCAAGTAAGATTGTAGGAACTTGCAACTCCTATAAATTGTCATAACAAGGATATTCCCATGAGATAAAGTTTTATTAAACCAAAACCTGTGAACTCACCAATATTAGAAAGTGTCATTTCAGTCCATTTCACCAACTGAGTTAGAAAGTGTCGTTAAGTGAGGGACAGTTTTGTCATTTTGCATAGTTAAGTGAGGGGCAGTTTTGACCTTCCGCATATGATTATTATAATCAATTATAAGTTCTACTCATCATCTTCCCTCTTTTAAAGGGTTGTAAACCCTGAAAACAAAATCAAAACAAAAACCTGCAACATTCAACCAACACTGAGAAAGCAGGATCCGAGAGCGCTGCAAACCTATTAGTTGTAGCAACAGAGGAACTCGGTATAGAGATGGGGACAACAGCCTTAGGGGGTTTGTTGGTGCCTTTCTGGCCAGCATTTGTAACATCACGCATTTTTTCCCAAATTTTGAGTTAATCAAATCACCACTTTACCCACCATATACTTGTATTATGATTTCAAAAACAATATATATATATATATATATATATATATATATATATATATATATATTTTAACCACTTTATACTTCTAATATATATATATATAATAATAATAATAATAATAGATTTTTCTGATTTATGAAATCTTATGTAATACAAAATTTAGGACACTTTATCAAAACATGAATACACCCAAAAACCTTTCAGACTTCGGAACCCATCCACAACACAGGCCCAAACCTCTTCTCTGTGACCCGGCCCATACCCCTTTCTTCTCTCCTTGCACTCGATGTGCAGACTGTCACACCCTCAAAATCCACTTGCGGAGTTTTACCGCGAGGCGCATGACAAACCAGGATCCAAACCAACGATCACAATAAACAAGTCTAAATGAATATAATGCAATTTCAAAACATAGTTTAAAATTCCCGTTTACAGCGGAAGCTTATTCAAAACAGTATCTCAAAAGTAAACCAATTGTTCAACATATGAAAACCATGCGACTCTAACTAGACGCCGTGCAGACGCGTGCGCCCTAGTTCCATTGTGCTACCTTAGCGACCTGAGAAAACATGTAAAAGTTTACGTCAGCACAAAAATGCTGGTGAGTTTACAGGTTTTGTATCCAAGTACCAAGTCCACCTGTCCATACTATAACAAATCGAAAACCAGTATACGCTAGCTAGGCGTACGTTTTGTTACTACCACGATTGGAAAACCATTACTAACACGAATACCAGATGTTGTGCCCGAAAAGTACCAATTGTTCCTGTTGTTCCTGTTTGAGACAATATGCACTCGCCCGGCCCTCCAAGCCGACGAGCGGGGTTGGTCACTCCCAATAGCGCTATTCACATTTCCCCGTTGTGCAAACCCGCACATTCATGGTTCCCCCCGGGACTTCCAAAGATCGTGTAGTACACAATAGAAACCCATAGTATGACAGTAGTTACCAAATAATCGTTTTAACACATGTTTTCTCCCCCAAAAGTATAAAACCAGTTTAAAAGAGGGGCCGTAAACTCACCTTAACGTGCAAGCAAAGAATCCGAACAGCAAGCAATATATGCTACCGACACCCTAATAACAGTGTCGCTTAGTGAGTATAGGCGTAATATCATTACCCATATAACTCGTTTGTCCAAGGCGTTTTAAATGTTCAAAAGTGTGTATGCGACGCCTAGTGATTCTACATGCAATAGTAAACCCTACGGACCCGTTGGTGAATACGTTGGTTACAATTAGTTTCTACATTCCGTATGTGTCTCAGACAAGTGTACTTCAGTTTCATGTCAATTCCATACCACCTAAGACCTCAATTAATCACAGAAGCACATAATACACAATCTGTGTTTTCAGGACAGATTGTGCGCCATCAAAACTAATTTATTTAAAATAGCAAACCAGTGAGTTAACCTCCCAAATTTTTACTGAATTTACTTTGGGATTCACTCGACAATACCTATTTTTGTTTTGTCTCAATTCCAAACACAAAAATTATGAAAATTCGTACAACACAGCTATGTCCAGAAAATCTCCTCAACAGGTCAGTTTAGTAGGAAAATTCTTAAAACTTTTGTATTCATCCAAACGAGATGAATCCACTTGGAAAAGCTCTATTTTTCCAGTATTGACCTACTGTAAAAATTTCATAATCTAATTCCTTGTAAATCTCAAGTTATGACCATTTAAAGTTAACCCAATTTACAAATCCGAAAATCTGATATGACCCCTAATCAATTAAAATTCCAAAAACGACTCAAACGATGTCCAAATTCGATGGTTTTGCCCATTATGAAAAGCTAAGACCTTGTACGTTACAATCATGCAAAGAATCGATCAAACCAATTGTTTTCAAGCCACGAAACAGACCCTACAAGTCGACTTTCAGAATCTGTCCAGATTCTGATCGTACAATATTATCAATTATATCAAACCCTAGTTGCATATTATCAATCAATAATACCTAATAATCATCATACAACTTTCCTAATACCTATTCCCATCAGATCCTATTATCAAACATGTCAAGATCAAAGCTTTTAGGATCAAAACACCAATAACTTGCGCAACAAGCATCCTATGATGTTACTACGCGTTTATTAATAGGTTTAATCCGTTTAATCTTCAAAAAGACTCATGTTTTAATGTTTATTAAACCCATTCAGACCTGGACAAACTTGTTATATGATTTTTACAATAAAACATAAAGTAAAAAGCGTAAGAAATCATGAGTTATACCCTTAGCTCTTCAAAT
Organism: Ambrosia trifida; assembly: GCA_028751855.1. NCBI lineage: Eukaryota > Viridiplantae > Streptophyta > Magnoliopsida > Asterales > Asteraceae > Ambrosia > Ambrosia trifida. Next base: position 15,932,681 of record CM054131.1, read on the forward strand.
CAATCAATCGCGCGCCTTGGAGCCTCCCAATTGATGATCTTGAGCCTTAGCAGGAGTTTTTGGAGTGAAATATTCGTGTGGGGCACGTATGTCCTTTCTAGCTATCTAGCTAACCCTCGTTAAGTATAATATACGCGTGACTCGCTAAGGTAGACTTTCATCTAGACAATGTTGTTAACCAGAATTTGCCGGGTGTCACATCATCCCCACGTTAAAAGAATTTTCGTCCCGAAAATTGCACAAGTACCAAAAGGAATAACGAAGGAAACAACAAAAGATAGAAACCAAAAATAGAAATCAAAAAGAGAGATTTACCCGAGTTGTCACATCATCCCCACGTTAAAAGGAATCTCGCCCCGAGATTCATTCAGCTGCAGAAGAGACATATCTCGACTCGAACGCTTCCTTAGGAAAGAGATGAGGATACTTAGACTTCATCTGATCCTCCCGTTCCCAAGTGTACTCTGGTCCCCGGTTCGAGTTCCACCGAACCTTAACGATACGAATCTTGCTGTGACGTAGGCTACGAATCTTGTAATCCAGAATCTCCACAGGTTCTTCCACAATCCGAAGACGATCATCAACCTTGATCTCTTCCAGTGGAACGATGAGAGACTCGTCAGCCAGACACTTCTTCAAGTTTGACACGTGGAAGACGTTATGTACGTTACCGAGCTCCGTCGGTAAATCAAGACGATATGCCACTGGCCCAATCCGTTCCAGGATCGTAAATGGTCCGACATACCGTGGGTTGAGTTTGCCACGCTTCCCAAAGCGTATGACGCCCTTCCACGGTGAAACTTTCAGAAGTACTTTGTCATCAACTTGGAATTCCAATGGTTTGCGACGCTGATCGGCATAACTCTTTTGCCGGTCCCTGCCGCTGCCAACCGGTTACGAATCTGTACGATCTTTTCCGAAGTTTCGTACACTAGCTCAGGCCCAGTGAGTTGACTCTCACCCACTTCAGCCCAACAAAGAGGAGAACGGCATTTCCGCCCGTACAGTGCCTCGAACGGAGCCGCCTTGATGCTCGTGTGATAACTATTGTTGTACGAGAATTCTACTAACGGTAGATGAGCTTCCCAACCCTTGCCAAAATCGATCACACATGCCCGCAGCATGTCTTCTAAAGTTTGAATCGTGCGCTCACTTTGACCGTCAGTCTGTGGATGGTAAGCTGTACTCATGTCTAGTTGGGTTCCCAAAGCCTTGTGCAAAGACTTCCAGAAGTGAGAAGTAAAATGGGAGTCACGATCCGAGATAATAGAAACTGGCACCCCGTGCTTAGAAACAACTTCCTTCAAATAAAGACGAGCCAAACGATCCATGGTGTCGGTCTCCTTAATAGCAAGAAAATGGGCTGACTTCGTTAACCGATCGACAATCACCCATATCTTGTCATTCCCGCTTGGTGATTTAGGAAGTTGTGTGACAAAATCCATAGTAATCCGTTCCCATTTCCATTCCGGAATTTCAGGTTGTTGCAAGAGACCCGACGGTTTCTGGTATTCCACCTTGACCTTAGCACAGGTCAAGCACTTACTCACGTATGAGGCTATGTCCGACCTCATGTTTGGCCACCAGTAAAGCACCTTCAGATCTTGGTACATCTTATCCGAACCAGGATGAATAGAATACCGGGACTTATGAGCCTCATCTAAGACAAGCTCCCGAAGTCCCCCGAATAAAGGAACCCATATGCGTTCTGCGAAGTAGTGCAGGCCATCAGGCCTTTGCTCGAGGTGCTTGTCGGCACCGTGCATGGTTTCAGCTTTAAGGTTTTCCTCCTTCAAAGCTTCTAACTGGGCAGAACGAAGTTGATCAGGTAGGGATGAATGAATGGTGAGCTGCAACGCCCGAACGCGACGAGGTTTAGTTGATTCCTTCCTGCTCAAGGCGTCTGCTACAACATTCGCCTTGCCAGGATGGTACTTTATAGCACAATCATAGTCGTTCAGAAGTTCAATCCAACGACGCTGCCGTATGTTCAAATGTTGTTGGTCGAAAATGTGTTGGAGACTCTTGTGATCGGTGTAGATGGTGCATTTGGTACCGTACAAGTAATGTCTCCAAATTTTCAACGCGAATACCACGGCACCCAATTCCAAGTCATGGGTGGTGTAGTTCTTCTCGTGCACCTTCAGTTGACGAGAAGCATACGCAATCACCTTCTCGCGTTGCATCAACACACAACCGAGACCATGAATAGAAGCATCACAGTAAACAACGAAATCATCAGGGCCTTCAGGTAAAGACAAAATAGGAGCAGAACACAGTTTGGACTTCAGTTCTTCAAACGCTGACTCTTGTGGTTCACCCCAGTCGAATTTCCTATCCTTCTGTGTGAGAGTGGTCAGGGGTTGAGCGATCTTCGAGAACCCCTGAATGAAACGACGATAGTAGCCCGCAAGGCCTAGGAATTGCCGCACCTCAGTTGGCGTCTTTGGTGCTCCCCAGTCCTTGATCGCTTCGATCTTAGCTGGATCGACATGAATTCCTAGTTCATTAACCACATGTCCTAGGAACTGAACTTCGCGTAACCAAAAGTCACACTTTGAGAACTTGGCATAAAGTTGTTCCCGTCGCAAGAGTTCCAAAACTAACCGCAGATGTTCCCCGTGTTCGGTCTCGTTCTTGGAGTAGATCAGAATGTCATCAATAAACACAATGACGAATTTATCAAGATATGGTTTACAGACGCGGTTCATCAAGTCCATGAAAACCGCCGGTGCATTCGTGAGACCGAAAGGCATGACCAAGAATTCGAAATGGCCATAACGTGTTCGAAAGGCAGTCTTGGCAACGTCAGCCTCCCTGACGCGCAGCTGGTGATAACCGGACCTCAAGTCGATCTTGGAATAATAACTAGAACCCTGAAGCTGGTCGAATAGATCATCAATACGTGGAAGAGGATAACGGTTCTTGACGGTCAGTTTGTTCAGTTCTCTGTAGTCCACACACAATCGGAAACTTCCATCCTTCTTCTTAACAAATAGAATCGGGGCTCCCCAAGGGGAAGAACTTGGCCTGATGAAACCCTTGTCCAAGAGTTCCTGTAACTGACTAGATAATTCCTGCATCTCGGGAGGTGCAAGACGGTAGGGGGCCCGAGCAATAGGAGCAGCTCCTGGTACAAGATCAATACCGAACTCGACTTGACGATGGGGAGGAAGACCAGATAAATCATCGGGAAAAACATCAGGAAACTCGCGTACAACTGGAATATCGTCAATCTTCTTCTCATCACCAGAGGAAACAGATAACATTGCCAAAACGGCTGGATAACCCTTTCGAAGACACTTAAGGGCTTTCATGCTAGAGATGATGTTTAGCGGAACACCACCCTTGATACCGTAAACAGAAAGGAATTCTCCATCAGGGAGAGGAATCCGAATAACCTTATCGTAACAGACAATCTCCGCGCGATACAGGGACAACCAATCCATGCCTACCACTACGTCAAAACTACCCAAAGGTACCGGCATAAGGTCGATGGGGAACGATAAACCCGACAACTCCAATTGACACTCCCGAAGGGCACTAGTAGCTTCAATCTTTTTACCGTCAGCCAACTCAATAATAAACTTGGTCTCTAATGGTACGGGTACTACATCTAGCAGTCGACTAACATCCATGGATACAAAACTCTTGTCGGCACCAGAATCAAATAACACACTAACAGAACGATTATTGAGAAGGAACGTACCGGTGACTGTGTCAGGGTCCTGTCTAGCCTCGGCGGCTCCAATGACGAAGGCGCGTGCATTCCTGCCACCGCCCCCATTGTTCCCATTTCCGTTGTTCCCGCCCTGCTTCAGTTTTGGGCAATCCTTCTTGTAATGCCCGGTCTCACCACAATTGTAACATCCTTGTCTTCCCGTAGTCCCTTGAGTAGTCGGAGCTGAGTTAGTAGTCGGAGCCTGGGTCGATGGAAGTGTAACCCGACAATCTTTAGCATAATGCCCTGTTCGCTGGCAGCGATGACAACGGTTACTGTCGCAGTTCCCTTGATGATGACGTCCACACTTGTTACATTTGGGCAGTTTCCCCGCATAACCACCCTGCTTGTTACCCGAAGAAGAAGAAGAAGAACCCCCATTATCGAACCTCTTATTCTGCTGTGCTGGCCCAGATCCCTTCCCGTCATTTTCCCACTTGCGCTTGTTGTTCTCTGGGGCCTTAACAGTCGAACCCTTCGCAGGCAAGATACCCTCATTCACCTTTAAGTTGGTCATCCTATGAGCCGATCGAACCACCTCTGCGTATGTAGGATGATTTCCCGCAGCCACTAACCCTGCGATTTCTGGTACTAACCCCGAGACATAATGCTCAATCCTCCTGTACTCTGGCACATGCAGATCAGGACACAGCACTGCCAACTCGTTCCGCCTCACGGTATACTTCTCAATTTCAGACCCAGACATCTTGAGGTTCCACACCTCGTGCTCTAGCTTCTGCACCTCTTCCCTTGGACAGTATTCTCGCTTCAACAGTTGCACGAAGTTCTCCCAAGGCATAGCATATGCCTCCCCAATGCCCATATTCTGGGTGATGTTGTTCCACCAGGTCAGAGCAACATCCTGGAATAACGCAGCAGCATACTTAACCCGATCTTCTGGGAGACAGTTACACATCAGAAACACTGACTCCACTTTTTCCAACCACCTGAGTAAGCTCACCGCACCCTCAGTGCCAGAGAACTCCTGGGGCTTACAGTCCCGAAACATCTTGTAGGTACACATGGGTGGGGGTGGGTTAACAGGACCACCTGAAATGAAACGCATGAGAAACCACGAAGAATGCAAACAAGGTTCACCAATGAGGCAAGGAAAATGGATAAATCAACTTACCACCACCGTTGTGCCCTAACTGAAAGGCAGCTTGGAGTAAGTTGTTCAGATCATCCTGCGATAGGTTAATACCTCCACCACGACCACCAGCACCACCGCGACCACCACCACGTCCACCATTGCGACCACCTCCACGTCCTCCTCGTACTCCAGACATGATTCTGGCAGAAAGAACGAGAAAATTTAGTTTCGCAGTTAAAGATAACCACTAATGTTCACAAGATCAAAGCTAGATCCAATCGAGGACTATCCCCTCAAACCCAGAGCTCACTAGGGCTTCCATGCATTTCGGTTTATGATTTTGTGTGCACCCAAAATGATAAACCGCTCTACATGGTCCTCCAAGTGTTCTCCTAGTTCAAAGTTCAAATCACCGAATATAGACTCTTAGCTATACACCGTAATACTACGGTAGTTTATGGCAAGTGTTTCTATTAGAGTAGGAAAGGGAGATGTCCGAGCCTTGGACAAATCTCAAGAGTATACGAGTTACTCCAATATACTACACTGCCTAGAAAGCAAGTAACCCGACCTAAGATAGAACGGATGATGTAACATAGAGGGACCAAATGATTTAGAGACACCCCGACAAGACCTTACGTAAACCACCATAATGTTTAGTACCATGTGATCGTCTAGTGTGTGTGACTCGGCTATAGACTAGACCCTACATGCAGTCCTAGTTCACTATAACCATTGGCTCTGATACCAATCTGTCACACCCTCAAAATCCACTTGCGGAGTTTTACCGCGAGGCGCATGACAAACCAGGATCCAAACCAACGATCACAATAAACAAGTCTAAATGAATATAATGCAATTTCAAAACATAGTTTAAAATTCCCGTTTACAGCGGAAGCTTATTCAAAACAGTATCTCAAAAGTAAACCAATTGTTCAACATATGAAAACCATGCGACTCTAACTAGACGCCGTGCAGACGCGTGCGCCCTAGTTCCATTGTGCTACCTTAGCGACCTGAGAAAACATGTAAAAGTTTACGTCAGCACAAAAATGCTGGTGAGTTTACAGGTTTTGTATCCAAGTACCAAGTCCACCTGTCCATACTATAACAAATCGAAAACCAGTATACGCTAGCTAGGCGTACGTTTTGTTACTACCACGATTGGAAAACCATTACTAACACGAATACCAGATGTTGTGCCCGAAAAGTACCAATTGTTCCTGTTGTTCCTGTTTGAGACAATATGCACTCGCCCGGCCCTCCAAGCCGACGAGCGGGGTTGGTCACTCCCAATAGCGCTATTCACATTTCCCCGTTGTGCAAACCCGCACATTCATGGTTCCCCCCGGGACTTCCAAAGATCGTGTAGTACACAATAGAAACCCATAGTATGACAGTAGTTACCAAATAATCGTTTTAACACATGTTTTCTCCCCCAAAAGTATAAAACCAGTTTAAAAGAGGGGCCGTAAACTCACCTTAACGTGCAAGCAAAGAATCCGAACAGCAAGCAATATATGCTACCGACACCCTAATAACAGTGTCGCTTAGTGAGTATAGGCGTAATATCATTACCCATATAACTCGTTTGTCCAAGGCGTTTTAAATGTTCAAAAGTGTGTATGCGACGCCTAGTGATTCTACATGCAATAGTAAACCCTACGGACCCGTTGGTGAATACGTTGGTTACAATTAGTTTCTACATTCCGTATGTGTCTCAGACAAGTGTACTTCAGTTTCATGTCAATTCCATACCACCTAAGACCTCAATTAATCACAGAAGCACATAATACACAATCTGTGTTTTCAGGACAGATTGTGCGCCATCAAAACTAATTTATTTAAAATAGCAAACCAGTGAGTTAACCTCCCAAATTTTTACTGAATTTACTTTGGGATTCACTCGACAATACCTATTTTTGTTTTGTCTCAATTCCAAACACAAAAATTATGAAAATTCGTACAACACAGCTATGTCCAGAAAATCTCCTCAACAGGTCAGTTTAGTAGAAAAATTCTTAAAAATTTTGTATTCATCCAAACGAGATGAATCCACTTGGAAAAGCTCTATTTTTCCATTATTGACCTACTGTAAAAATTTCATAATCTAATTCCTTGTAAATCTCATGTTATGACCATTTAAAGTTAACCCAATTTACAAATCCGAAAATCTGATATGACCCCTAATCAATTAAAATTCCAAAAACGACTCAAACGATGTCCAAATTCGATGGTTTTGCCCATTATGAAAAGCTAAGACCTTGTACGTTACAATCATGCAAAGAATCGATCAAACCAATTGTTTTCAAGCCACGAAACAGACCCTACAAGTCGACTTTCAGAATCTGTCCAGATTCTGATCGTACAATATTTTCAATTATATCAAACCCTAGTTGCATATTATCAATCAATAATACCTAATAATCATCATACAACTTTCCTAATACCTATTCCCATCAGATCCTATTATCAAACATGTCAAGATCAAAGCTTTTAGGATCAAAACACCAATAACTTGCGCAACAAGCATCCTATGATGTTACTACGCGTTTATTAATAGGTTTAATCCGTTTAATCTTCAAAAAGACTCATGTTTTAATGTTTATTAAACCCATTCAGACCTGGACAAACTTGTTATATGATTTTTACAATAAAACATAAAGTAAAAAGCGTAAGAAATCATGAGTTATACCCTTAGCTCTTCAAATCAATCAATCGCGCGCCTTGGAGCCTCCCAATTGATGATCTTGAGCCTTAGCAGGAGTTTTTGGAGTGAAATATTCGTGTGGGGCAGTAAGGGGGCGATTAGGGTTGAGTATGAGGGCTGCATGGGAGTTAAGGATGTTTAAATATGAGTTTGAGGCGGTTTAAACCCGTCAGGTAGCATCGAGCGGCCGCTCGGAGCCTGTGAGCGGCCGCTCACAGGTCCGGGTGGCGCGCTTTTGCCTCGTTTCGCCTCCCGACGCGTTATCCTTCGACGTTTTCGTTATTACGGACCGTAACAAGTGTAACCCCATGCGTTAAGACCCTAACCAACCTCACGCTCCACTTTTAATAATTTTTATTAACGTGTTCGGTTTAGGTTCACATAATCACGTATGGTTTTCACATAAGTTTGTCAGATATCACCGAGACATATAAGTTTGTTATTCACCAACGTCCGAGGTTCACTAATCATGAAATCACATGTTAACTCACACAAGGAGTCAAAACCCTACCCACGCAAGGAGTCAAAGCATCTCATAACCCAAGATGTGAAAGTAGTCCCAAATCGGACTAGAAAACGTTTTGTAAGTTGTCTCAAACCCGAGACAATGCACGTATGTCCTTTCTAGCTATCTAGCTAACCCTCGTTAAGTATAATATACGCGTGACTCGCTAAGGTAGACTTTCATCTAGACAATGTTGTTAACCAGAATTTGCCGGGTGTCACACAGACCCCCATTTTAACCAAGAGCCTTCAACTTTGACCAAGTAAATCAAGCTCAATTTTGGAAACCTTGACCAAATTAAAGTGTGATTATTAGACCCACAATCAATTCCACCCGAACCTACACATTTCTTACGCGTTAATAGCTCAAAAATTGAACAGTCCGAACGAAATTGGTGCTTGTATGGGTCAAATCTTGAAGCCTTCCTAAAATATGCTCACACTATAAATCTAACGTCCCACTGAGATCAGGAAGGACCGATAAACACAAAACTACTCTAATATTTCACTCTCAATCACTCATTCACGCTATTTGGCATTCGGTTGACTTTTGTTTTGACTCGCATAATTTGAAGAACTGCAACATTTGAGCCCAAATCAAACCACTGGTGCTATTCGCCATGACTGTAAGATTATTAGCCCATGTTAGTTTGCTGATTTAAAGTGATTAGAGACGTGGGGTTTCTTAGGGTTTTGTTTGGGGAAGATGAAGTTGTCGAGTATCTATTTAAAAACGATTTGAAACAAGTTCTAAAACAAAACTGATGGTAGACCAGTTGGTGTAATGGCGTTTGTATAAGAACCAGCCTCGGGTATGAACCCGGGTTCGAGTCCCACACACTGCATTTTTTTTTCTTTCTTTTCTTTTATTTAAACATTTAGACATATATATTTTGGTATACAAGTTTTAGATTACGTTTAAAAATACCAAACAAGGTTTATAAATTCTATAAAAATTATTTTATGTCATGCTAATGATGAAGTTTATTATACAATTTTTAGTTTCTCAAAAATCATTTATTTAATATATATAAAATATAATACAAGTTTATTCAATTATAAATTAAAAATTCTATAAAAATATCTAAACAATTCTATAAAATTCCACAAAAATTATTTTGAACTTAGAATCAATAAACATTTTAGAAATAAGTTCTAATCCTACAAAAAACATTTATTTAAATATTTTAATGAATTTTTACTATTTTAATCATAAATAATTCATAATAAATCCGTTTTTCACTATTTTTCTATCAAAATTTTACATAAATTATTTTTGTTAATTTAGAACAGAAATATAAATTTTAATTTGAAACTTTATAAATTTTAAATTTTTAGATATTAATACTATATTTTGACAAATAAATATTAGTATATTATATATTCAATTTTATAAAAATTATTTTCATACTTACAACATTATAATACAACCATCTTTAATTAAATTTTTTTATAAAAAGGTCTTTTATTTATTTAATTTTTCTAATTTCTTTTATTTATTAGATCATTAACAATTTATCTAAAATAACAATTAAACTATTATCTATCCCCAAATTAGAAACCCTAGAATACCATTAGACTAGAAAACTTAGACTTATTGTATTGTCTTGAACTTAGGGTATACTTGGAATCTTTGTGCCACAATTATTCCATATCAAGGGATTCAATTCTAGCACTAAGCTGAGTTTACATGGCCCCTTTTTCTGTTATACATTTTGGGGTGAAACATGTTTAAACATTTTATATACTATCATTTACACATTCTTACATTGTTGAAACTTGTGATTCAATTATAAACATTGTATACACTATCATTTACTCATTCTATCATTTGACTGTAACAAAAAGACACAGTACAATCATTAACATTGATCAAGCCGCCTGTTTAGATTATAGCGCTATAGGTCTGACAAACCCATCCCCCCGCATAAATTCAGGGATGATCGAAAACAGTTACACTTTTACTAACTTGTGAGTTAGGTCTCAGTCGACACAAGGTTTGATTGTACAAAAGACGCATTGTTACATGTCGGACTCATATTCTATCATTACTCATTATTATACTTCAACTATGATTGTTATGCAACATATTGTTTTCAATTATATACAAAACCTATGTATTCTCACCAACTATTTATAGTTGATCCCCCCATCTTTCCAACTTAACATGTTTCAGGTTTATTTGCTATTGGAAGTTGTACAAGTCTTGGAACACATAGGAGCTTTGGACCTAGTTTATATTAATCAACCTTTGTAATATTTACTTGTAAATTGTAAATTGTTTAGTATTATTTAACTTTCATTTAGTACCATGAGCTATTGAACAATCATCACTACGTGACACCTCGATGTTTCCGCCATCGGTTGGGGTGTTACAGATTGGTATCAGAGCCATGGTTATAGGGAATTAGGTTATTAGAAAAAATAATCTAGTCTATAACCATAGGATTTTAACCAGTACTTGCTCCTTTTACTTGCAACCTTACTTGTTTCTATTCTCTATCCTACTTCTTATCCTTACTTTAGTCCCTACAAGAAGAGTGCTCTCCATCACTGGATCTACTCTTAGACTAATAGGACAAATCCTTAGGTTTAGCCTGAACCACCTTGAAGATCTCGTCGAAGTTCTAGATTTTAATAACGAACACGTGCAATCTGGAAGGGTGAACGCCTGTATTCTGAGTTTTCTGTCTAGGACTGGCATTGCACATAAATCCCAATCAGACGAGGGACCCGGATGCCTACCTGGGAATTCTCGGGATGAGTGTTCACTTATAGGCTAAAGCATGTCTTCACTATGTTATTAGAATCTAGAAGTTTTGATAAGTCAAAGTTTTCGTTTATTCGTTTTAATTAATAAATAAATGATTACACTCACTTTCCTTAAACTAAGCTCTAAAATCTCAAAATTTTACAGCTTAAATCAATCTCATTTCATAACCATCTATGGATTTCACAATCACACTTCACCTTACCATCTTAGACACTTTTTAAATATTCAACACCCTACCCAAATCATATTATTTTCTTTCTCCACATGTTACTTATTTAAAAAAAAAAAAACTATAACCTCATACCTTAGCACAAACTAAAGATTTCTAAATCTTGTTGTATTTTCATTACCTAGAAACTTTACAAAGTACATATTTTTGTCAAAAGATGTCCTCGAACTTAAATTCAATTGTTTATTTATTGACGTAACAAGCGATTTTCTATATAATGCTTTAAACTATTAAAAATCACTTAATAGAACCTTGATCTTCAAAACCTAATGTCATGTTTAAAATCTCCAACTAATTGGAATATTTTAATCAAAGCTCACTTAGTTTGTACTATTTAACAACTTTTGCTTTATGTACAAGACCAATTTTGAAAATAAAAGCCTCCCATCCATAGAAACAGTATTTAGCCTCTAAATTCTCCATCGATACTTACTTATTTTTAACTTGTTCAATTTTTTTACAATATTTGGCATGTACCACAATCATGTTTTCTCATACACTTGATTCTAACCTCACAATTTACACTGCTACATAATCTCCTTACTATAAAATAAGCTCCTTAACAACCATCTTCACATTTACTATCTCTCGCAACCTTGATTCTACTTCGAGATCTTTTATCATCCTCTCAAGAACTAAATTCATGTCCTTCACCTTCTCAAACATGAGCCAGTTACCCATGATAACCAAACTATTGAAACTTGATCGTGTGTTGCATCAAACTTAAATCTTAGTTATACATGAGGATTCGATTATCTACCATATTTGAACATTAGATACTAGAACTATTTGCTATAGACAAACCTAGAGTCATTAACCTTGTCTAGGGAAACTCCTATAACAACTCGTATGCTATACTTGATACTTGATTGCTTACATGTACATATTATCAATTTGCAATTTATGTGTGTGATAATTGGTACACTTAATCAAACAACTGATAGAGGATGAAGTACTTGCTCAACAGTTAGTAGAGTACCAAATAACCTACTCAACGATTGGTAGAGGTCATCATGCCTGCTCAACAGTCGGTAGAGGCCCTACAACCTGCTCAACGACTGGTAGAGGCTATCGCACCTGCTCAACAATCGGTAGAGGTTCTTACTCACTGACTGGTATAAGTCTTTTTCCTGCTCAACATTTGGACTCATTTTTGGATACATTGTATACGATTTAATCACAAGGTTATTTTGCATTACTTACATGTGTGTTTAGAGTCATAGAAGGACACAAAACCCTAATGTAAGGTAAATTGGTGATTGCGGTCCGGAACGTAATCATGAATTTACAGGTACATTAAGGTAGTGTGAAATTCTATCAAGGTTTTTGGTAGATACCCAATTACAAACCCTAGTAGTTGGTAATTCATATAGTCAATCAATATATGCGTAGGATTGGTACTTTTATACAGACTCTTACCCTCCTAGTTATTTCAGACCACGTAATCCAAATCTTATTCCTATTCACTTCACCATATAACTTATGCATACCATCCTATCATTCGAAACACTTTATCCTTATACCTATAAAATTTTAACATACTAATCGATAGACATCTTACCAAACCATTCTAAACTGTGTGTTTTTATCAACTTCGAGACGAAGTTCCCAAAAGTAGGGGAGATTGTAACATCGCGCATTTTTCCCCAAATTTTGAGTTAATCAAATCACCACTTTACCCACCATATACTTGTATTATGATTTCAAAAACAATATATATATATATATATAAACCACTTTATACTTCTAATATATATATATATATATATAATAGTAATAATAATAATAATAATAGATTTTTCTGATTTATGAAATCTTATGTAATACAAAATTTTAGGACACTTTATCAAAACATGAACACACCCAAAAACCTTTCAGACTTCGGAACCCATCCACAACACAGGCCCAAACCTCTCCTCTGTGACCCGGCCCATACCCCTTTCTTCTCTCCCTGCACTCGATGTGCAGACCCCCATTTTGACCAAGAGCCTTCAACTTTGACCAAGTAAATCAAGCTCAATTTTGGAAACCTTGACCAAATTAAAGTGTGATTATTAGACCCACAATCAATTCCACCCGAACCTACACATTTCTTACGCGTTAATAGCTCAAAAATTGACCAATCCGAACGAAATTGGTGCTTGTATGGGTCAAATCTTGAAGCCTTCCTAAAATATGCTCACACTATAAATCTAACGTCCCACTGAGATCAGGAAGGACCGATAAACACAAAACTACTCTAATATTTCACTCTCAATCACTCATTCACGCTATTTGGCATTCGGTTGACTTTTGTTTTGACTCGCATAATTTAAAGAACTGCAACATTTGAGCCCAAATCAAACCACTGGTGCTATTCGCCATGACTGTAAGATTATTATTAGCCCATGTTAGTTTGCTGATTTAAATTGATTAGAGACGTGGGGTTTCTTAGGGTTTTGTTTGGGGAAGATGAAGTTGTCGCGTATCTATTTAAAAACGATTTGAAACAAGTTCTAAAACAAAACTGATGGTAGACCAGTTGGTGTAATGGCGTGTGTATAAGAACCAGACTCGGGTATGAACCCGGGTTCGAGTCCCACACACTGCATTTTTTTTTCTTTCTTTTCTTTTATTTAAACATTTGGACATATATATTTTGGTATACAAGTTTTAGATTACGTTTAAAAATACCAAACAAGGTTTATAAATTCTATAAAAATTATTTTTTGTCATGCTAATGATGAAGTTTAGTATACAATTTTTAGTTTCTCAAAAATCATTTATTTAATATATATAAAATATAACACAAGTTTATTCTATTAAAAATTAAAAATTCTATAAAAATATCTAAACAATTCTATAAAATTCCACAAAAATTATTTTGAACTTATGAATGAATAAAAATTTTAGAAATAAGTTCTAATCCTACAAAAACATTTATTTAAATATTTTAATGAATTTTTACTATTTTAATCATAAATAATTCATACTAAATCCGTTTTTCACTATTACTCTATCAAAATTTTACATAAATTATTTTTTGTTCATTTAGAACAGAAATATAAATTTTAATTTGAAACTTTAAAATTTTAAATTTTTAGATATTAATACTATATTTTGACAAATAAATATTAGTATATTATATATTCAATTTTATAAAAATTATTTTCATACTTACAACATTATAATACAACCATCTTTAATTAAATTTTTATAAAAAGGTCTTTTATTTATTTAATTTTTCTACTTTCTTTTATTTATTAAATCATTAACAACTTATCTAAAATAACAATTAAACTATTATCTATCCCTAAATTAGAAACCCTAGAATACCATTAGACTAGAAAACTTAGACTTATTGCATTGTCTTGAACTTAGGGTATACTTGGAATCGTTGTGCCACAATTATTCCATATCAAGGGATTCAATTCTAGCACTAAGCTGAGTTTACATAGCCCATTTTTCTGTTTTACATTTTGGGGTGAAACATGTTTAAACATTTTATATACTATCATTTACTCATTCTTACATTGTTGAAACTTGTGATTCAATTATAAACATTTTATACACTATCATTTACTCATTCTATCATTTGACTGTAACAAAAAGACACAGTACAATCATTAACATTGATCAAGCCGCCTGTTTTGATTATAGCGCTATAGGTCTGACAAACCCATCCCCCCACATAAATTCAGGGATGATCGAAAATAGTTACACTTTTACTAACTTGTGAGTTAGGTCTCAGTCGACACAAGGTTTGATTGTACAAAAGACGCATTGTTACATGTCAGACTCATATTCTATCATTACTCATTATTATACTTCAACTATGATTGTTATACAACATATTGTTTTCAACTATATACAAAACCTATGTATTCTCACCAACTATTTATAGTTGACCCCCCATCTTTCCAACTTAACATGTTTCAGGTTTATTTGCTATTGGAAGTTGTACAAGTCTTGGAACACATAGGAGCTTTGGTCCTAGTTTATATTAATCAACCTTTGTAATATTTACTTGTAAATTGTAAATTGTTTAATATTATTCAACTTTCATTTAGTACCATGAGCTATTGAACAATCATCACTACGTGACACCTCGATGTTTCCGCCATCGGTTGGGGTGTTACAGATTTGTGACAACTTTTGGGGCTCGGTTAGGACCATTAATGGCACGATAAAAGTTGAACTCAGAGCCCCTTTTGTGGCCAGAAACTTCACCAATAACAACTTTCTCAACACCAGAAACACTCATTTGATTAACCTTAACATAGTGAGATAGGGGACCTTTGTCAATGTGTGTTTTCTTAACATCTTAGGCTTTCTTTTGCGACACTTGCTTCTTTTTTCTTTACCAACTCAAATCCATCATCACCTACCTTCTCTGGGCCAGGACGGGCTGTTTGATTTGCAATAACCTGGTCTGGCATGGGAGCATTTATTATCGGCTGAGGCACTTTTTTACAACAGACCAAAAACACTACAGTGAGAGCATACAGCAGGTTTCCACTCATATGAGCCCAGATTTAGGAACTTATCACTAAATTGCAAAGATCGGTTTTCCTCCTAATGTGTATTGGATGCCGCAGGAACCACGGAGGGTTCAGGAATACACAATCTTAGCACACCGAAGGGTTTTGGGGTGGAACTAATGAAGGATCAGGAGGTATAATCGGTTTTGGCAGAGGAAATGGAGAAGTTTCTCCCTCATGAAGAATTTTTAGGCATTAGAAATAAAAACGTCTAGAGAGAATTTGTAGAGAGAGAGAAAATTTTGAGCAAATGAAAAATCTTCCCTAGAGAAGTAGAAGGAAGGATGGAGGTGATCGATGATAGGGGATGTGCGGCTGAACACATGAGAGAGAGAGAGAGAGAGAGAGTTTGTTTTATTTAGGAAAAATAAAAATATTTTTTTATTAAAATTTTAAATCACAGGCAAAAGGATAAACGTTCTCCTCACTTAGCTTCAGTTTTTAACTCAATTAGTGAATTGGACGGAAATAGGGCTGTGCAAAGGGTCCGGAACCGACCCGACCCGGACCCACCAGAACCGTATACCCTTTTATTGTTGAAATTAGGAACCACGAACCGAACCTTAAAAGGCTATGTGGTTCCGGGTCCTAAAGGTTCTGATGGATCGGGTAAGAGGGTCTGACCCTCTAGAACCCTTTAATGCAATAGCCACTTTTAGAGGATTTACATAAACCTATTCTTTTACCATGCTCGTAAAAGAATTCCTCCATATGGTTCTAAGGCTATCCGTTGTGGACGCACGAGCGAACGGGCGCAAGCCACCGAAGTGACTATTAAGTAATCCGGTCACTTGACCCCATTGTGGCTGGAGGTGAGCAACGGCGCGACCAAAGGTCACTTTTTCCCGTTAACCCACGCGACCACCATCGCTTGTGCTCGCGCCGGGACTGTTTGCATGGGGCCTTTGTGGCTGGGGGTGAGCACAGGCGCTGAAACCTCGTTCACGTCATGTTACTCGTGCTTCCACAACGGACAGTCTAACAATAGTCCATGAGTTTTTTTAAGTCATTTTTCATTTCTCAACTTATGTTTTCGTAACAATTTTGTCATTCTCATCAATGAAAACATTATATGAATCTATTATGTATACATAATAAATACACACACATCAGAGCGATATATATAAATATTTACTTCAAATTTGGATGTAATATATATTATATAATATATCACATCTATGCATATCCATTAAGACGAAAAAAAAATTCAAGAAAAATACATTGTTATTATTATAAATAATATTTTTAATATTGTATTAATATTACATGAAATTGATTACAGTAAAAGGTACAAACGAATAGTGAAAAGACTAAAAAAGATTGTCTTTTTATGTTTTAATTAAAATACAAACGATTCTTGTGGTTCTTATATTAGAACCGTGGGTTTGGAACCGACCCGACCCGGAACCGATAATTCGTATAAATCTAGAATCAGAAACCGACCCATATATTTAAAAGGTTCGGGTCCAAGTTTCTCGTGAGTCGGATCCAAGGTTCCTGTGAGTCCAAACAACAAAATGCTCACCCCTAAATAAAAATAGCATCAAAATCCAAACGTCCCTTAAAAAAAAATAAAAAAACCTTTTGTGAAAGCACAAATAGACCAAACCTTATAAACGAAAATGACTTTTAACTCTAAAATAAAACCAGCCCTTGAAACCCAAAAGTTAGCGTTTACCCTTTTGTGCAGTTTGCCCAAATCAGATCGAACCCTATCACCATTTCAACCATGTTCCGTCAAGCAGCCAGCCGCCTCCTCACCCGATCCACACCCACCACCACCCTCCGCCGCTTCTACTCCACCGAGGTCGTCACCGATGCCTCCTCCGGTGACGCCGCCTTCGTTGAAGCCTGGAAGAAGGTCGCCCCTACCATCGAACCACCAAAGACCCCGATCCAGTACATGGAGCCCCGCCCACCTACCCCTTCCACTTTGCCCTCCAAACTAACCGTCAATTTCGTCCTTCCTTACGCCGCTGAACTCTCCAAAGCTGAGGTCTGTCACTTTTAATAATAATATTATTATTAATATTCTAGGGTTTCAGATATAGCTTATTAATATTATCTTTTTACAACATGTTATATGCAGTTAGATAATCTGAGATCTATATTAAAGAGGTCACATTGTATATGTTTAGGTCTTGCTGTGTAATAAATAATAATGTGGTTATTTGTTAAATAGAATAGTGTCTTTTTGCTTAGGTGTGTATGTTGTATCTAATAAACAAACACAGTTGGTTCAGCTTTTAAAGATCTCCAGTCTTAAACATAGTTGTTAATATCGAGCATAGCTCCTACTAGTGCTATAGTGAATAGCTTAGCGTAGCACTCATGTGTCGCTACATAGTTAGTAGCGGGAAATAACGAGATTTTTTTTTTTTTTTTTTTTTTGGGGTAAAATTTACATATAAAATATTTCTAATTTTTTTTTATTCTAATGTATTGATAAACATGAAATAGCGCCCGCTATTAAATCAATATCACTATGTAGCTATTCGCTATTGACAACTATGGTCTTAAGTTGTTAGATTTTGTTTGTATCGTTTGTTGATCATGTTGTTCTGAGCTTAATAACCTGGTGGCCATATTATTTTGGTCCTAAATTTTAAATTCATGTGGGCTGGCAATTGGTGTTATCATTGTAATATTGTTTTAGTATTTTACTTTATGTTACTATGTTGTACACGTTAGTAAAGCGAGTTTTTAAGAGCTGGGGTCTTAGTGGGAGCCGTCTCTCTATCCCTAGGGATAGAGGAAAGGTCTGCCGTCTGTCCTCATCCCACTCTCGTCAGACCCTACCAATAGCACTGTGATGAGTAGGATTTTACTATGTATGTTTGTTTTGTTTATTTCATTTCCTGGTCACTAGTTGTCTAGTTGTACAATTATGTGGGCTTTTTTCTATTTGTTTTTTCTGTTATTATGCTATCTGCGGCATCTGCCTATTTAAGTTGGTGTTCTTTATACAATTCGGGTTAAAGCTGTTTTATAACCGTAGCATGTCAACTTTGTTCCTGGTTTTTCACATTCTTAATTAGTGAGAAGAGTATGATTTGTATAAAAAGATAAATAAAATAAAAATAAAAAAATCAGTGATTTCATTTGGTTTTTGTTGATTTGTCTTTGCACTACGTTTGGTTCATGGTATGTGGTAAAAATCAATATGGATCAGCAACCAATTCACACAAAGAACACTAAAATCAATTATTGAACTAGTCTTTTAGACATAATTCTCATTTTGTAAATCAAAAGATAGGGTTTGAACATCACTGTGGAATCTTATACCCTTTAATAGAAGAGTACAAGTTATCATTTCTCAATGCGTAAGATGTGAAATAGAAAAAGGATGCCTGGCAAGGAAGTGAAATAGAAGAAACGTAAAATGTTTTATTTAATAGTTGAAAATGAACCGTATCCATTCCCACTCTGTGGGACAGTTCATGCCCTCAAGGATTTTAATTACTTGCCATATACAACACATCAAAAGAGAAATCATTTTTTATATCTTCATGTCTTTAAAAACACATTAAGCATGAACTTTGTTAACACCATTTCATTCACTCTGCTGATTTTACAAGAAACTTCCCCCTTTTAACAGCATCTCTAGTGACATATCCAATTCGTTTAGAAACCTGCTCTTATCCTTTGAGCTTAACCTTAAAGGCAAGAAATCAGAAAAAGACCACAAAAACTTGTTAATTTGTTTGATTTGAACAATCATTTCTTTCTTCTTGTGCAACACATACATGTTTGCTCACTAAATGGAGATATTCCTACATCATACTTTATAAAAAAATGGTTCTTTAGAGCTTCAATCATGCAGACCAACTTCCTATACGGCTATACACCCAGTTTGGAGTTTGGACCTTAATTCCTTCTTCAAGGTCCAAATGGGGTGCTTCTTGTTTAGAAAATTTTATGAGCACTTTAGACAGCTTTTTTCGCAGTACTTTCTGATCTGCTTTTTTCGAAGTACTTTTCTGATCTTCTAATGTCAAGAGATTCTTTAATTGTCTCTCAATATGAGGGGTGGCTCAATTATCTTGGAACCGGTAAACCGAATTTTTAAGAAAAAATGTTGGTTCACCGTCTTCATGCTCTTTTAACTCAAAAGCATGTTGGAGTCCAGATGGTAAGCCCTGTTCAAATGGTCGGCACTCCACTTGATCATCATTTTAGCAGTGGAAACATCCAATTTTCATTAATTGGTAACTATCTGAATTCTGAACTTATCTGGTTATCCCCATCAAACGTGCATAAAAACCAAGTTCGTCTCTGTTGACATCTATGCTGAACGTCTATTTAGCAAACAAACACTTGATTAGTGTCACCATACAAGATGACCATGATGGTTATTTAAAACAAATTCTTTTGCATTATAAGGTCTAATTGAAGTGTTCATGTGTGGTAGTAGACTACTAGTAATAAAATTTATATAAATATTAACTATTAACAGTGTGAAATTTTAAACTCAATAACCCCTGTCAAAATATAATCGATTTAAGTTCCAAAGTGGACAAAGGTGTAGATTTACTTGTAGGATTAGAGGGTGTGTGAATTAGCATGTAAAAGAAATAATAAACTTGAAAGAAAAGGCTGTAAGCCTGAAAGCACATCAGTGTGCTGTGCACACCCATTGAGATATGTATGGTTTTACTCGTATGTTAGTGCTTCAGAGGTGGCTGGTAATATTTTACATATTTACTTATATTTTATGCATTGTCTACCTTATATATATTTCAACTAATGTATTAGGTGCAAGCTGTTTAATAATGTAGTGAATGTGTTTTGTTTTTACAAGTTTAAAGTTTTTTGTGAACTTCTGCAATAGATACGAAAGTTCTTGTTTTTCTCTGTTGTGTAGTTTTTATGTCTATGCGAAAGTAGTAAATTTTAATTTTATGCATACATATTCTCAAAACTCTTGTTGATTTCTTTATTTTGAGCCTTTCTGGAATTTGCTGATTTACTTTAACTAAGTATACAATCCAGTATTACTTTTAAGTACTTGATGACTGATTGCAGCTGTATTGTACCTTTCTTGTTTGTTTTGATCCAATTTTGTCTAAGATTTAATTTCTGTTGTGCTATAAAAACAGTGATATACCAATATATTAAGGTTGGAGTCTGTACAACTCTCTGGGAATTAGTGGTTCATCCGTTTAGAACTTTAGATTTTTCCGGCTTTTTTATTCAGAAGTATAATTCATTCTCATATATTCTTAGTTTTTCTTTTTTTAGCCAATCCTTTGATCTCTTTTTTTTCTTCAACAAACTTTTAGACAATACCAAATGCTTGTTTTTTTAAAATACAATATGGTTAGAAGTGTCACAATATATTTTGTAAGTATGATAGTAAAAATAATATGACTATAGAGACATGTTGATGTAATAATAAAGCATGCCAATAAGTAAATATATATATTTCTTTTGTAAATATATATGACACACTAGCTCATAAAAGTTGAGATTTTTTGGACAACATGTTCGTCTGGCCAACTTGATTTCACTAGTTACCCAACTTGTTTATTTTTCCATCATTAAACATGCTAATGGGTAATATGACTGATGCTGAATGATGTAAGTTTCCGAAAATCCCTTTATTCTTTAAACTTTCATGTCAACTTTTTTTTTTTTTCTTTTTTATGACATTACAGGTTGATATGGTGATAGTTCCAGCAACAACAGGCCAAATGGGTATTTTACCTGGACACGTACCGACAATTGCAGAGCTCAAACCAGGCCTCCTTTCGGTCCATGAAGGCAACGATGTGAAGAAATATTTCATCAGCAGCGGGTTTGCTTTCGTGCACTCAAACTCTTATGCAGACATATTGGCTGTAGAGGCTGTTCCCCTTGACCGGATTGACCCAGCACAAGTACAAAAGGGTTTAAGTGAGTTCACTCAGAAGCTGAACTCAGCTTCAACTGATTTGGACAAAGCTGAAGCGCAGATCGGAGTGGATGTTCATAGTGCTCTTAACTCTGCTCTTACTGGTTGAGTGGTGACAGGTGACCACTTTTGTGATCTTTTTTTTGAACGAAAAAATAAGAGCTTTTTCTCAACTTTCTTTATGCGAACGGGGAAAGCTTTGATAGAATGTTTTTCCGTTGTTGTGTGTCCATGTTGAATTTGAGATTATAATGTCACATTTAGCATCAAGTTTGGTCATCTTGAAATTTGAACAGATATTCAAGAAAATTATATCTTTCTGGTATTTTTACTTGGGCAGATGATTTGAGATGTTGATGCGATGAAGTATAATTGTTATAAATGTTGATTTTAGTTTTTTTTTTCCCATGGTATCTGGACTGAAGTATAATGGTTAAAATACGAATAAGCGGGTTAACCTCTTATGGGAACTTGGTTTATAGATCATTTTAACAAGTGGGTTTGGGAACTAAAATTTGATAAAGAAACTAGAATCTGAAAATTTGGAATTTGTTATAGTTGATGTTAGGGGTGTTCAAGGTTTGGTTTCAAACCGTGAAACCATCCAAACCGGTCATCAGGGTTAGTTTTTTTACTAAACATTTGGTTGGTTTCAAAATTTTAAACCGTAGCAAACGATTTGGTTTATACCGAAAACTAACCATATGAAACCGGACCGGACAGTAAGAATATACACACATAATATTAAATCTGTTTCAACCTGTAATTAAATTTATGTTAAACGCAAGTGGGCTTAGCACATTCTCAAGTTCCCATAATTCACTACACTAGATCAGCCTCTTATATACTTCTAATTCTTCATTATCGGCCCTAAAAAGCTTAGTTAGCCAACAACTGTGTTTTCATACACTTGAGCATACGATGCATTTATTTTTGGGCTATGTGAAGGTTGGATGGAACTTGAAGTTTGGAAAACTTGTTTTTTTTTTTCTTTCTTCAGCAAAGTTTGGGATAGATTGTATAAAGGCCTAACTAGCCCAAACTGTGAAACCAAACCGTTACTAAAGTTTTGGTTCGGTTCGCTTTTAGAGTTCTACGGTTCGGTTTTTGATTACAATAATAAAAACCGTTACCAACGGTTTGGTTCACAGCTTAACCTAAAAACTGTGAAAACCGGACCACGAACACCCATAATTGATGGACTAAACAATGTTTTTTGTTTGTAAGTATGTTAAAAAAGTTTAAATGCAGCGGTGGTGTATGGGTGGCAACATTGGTGGTGGCGGTGACAACGGCGATTAGGGGGCGATGTCACTAGGCCTGTAAACGAACCGAACGTTCATGAACTGTTCGTGAACTGTTCGGCGGGAAGTTCGTTTATGTTCGTTTATTTAAATAAATGAACGAACACGAACACAATTTTTTGTTCGTTTAATTAAACGAACGAACATGAACACACGTTGTGTTCGTTCATTTATGTTCATGAACGTTCGTTTATGTTCATTCATTTATGTTCGTTTATGTTCGTTTATTTTGTTCGTTTATGTTCGTTTAATTAAACTTAGCTTTATTTTTATTATTTATTTCCTTTTGTTAAGTAACCTTTATTCATATGTTCTAAAAACTTAACCCTAACCCTAACATTCTAAACATATTACTTATTAGCCGCTCTTCACATTTCACAGCCCCACATGACTTCACAGGCGCTCTCCACCCTAACCCTAACGTTCATTTATGTTCATGAATCATTATTAACTTGTTTTTGTTTGTGTTCGTTTATGTTCATTTGTGTTCGTTTATATTGATCATTTGTGTTCATTTATGTTCATGAACTGTTCGTTTAGGTTTAAATGAACGAACATAAACGAACACGAACGCGACAAATTTCTTAATGAACGAACACGAACACAAAATTGTGTTCGATTATGTGTTCGTGTTCGTGTTCGGTTAAAGTTAAATGAACAAACACGAACACGCCTGTGTTCGTGTTCGTTCGGTTCGTTTACAGGCCTAGATGTCACTTCAGTTGGTTTCACTATTAAAAATGAATGTTAAAACTCTTTTCTTAAAGAGATCTTAATGTGAGATAGATCCTTTTTAACGTGTTATCTACTTAGTTCATATTAAAGTTTCAACGAGTTTTGTAAATTAAATGGTCAAAAACATAATTTTGACACTAATTGGAGTGAATTTTAACGAATAGAACACTAGGAGTGATTATAAAAAATGGTTTGTACCTTAGGGCATGCGGGGCGACACCTCGATATACCCTAATCCTGTCTAACCACCAGTTTTACCTCATTGCCAAATTCACTACTTCAAAATATCTATTTTGAGGCAACACTGATATAAACTATGGATCTACCTTTTATACCCCCCCTCCCCCTTACCGTACAATGGTACTATAACTCCAACCCACTACCTGATTTTGGGTACCAAGACAGGGCGGGGTGGTGTTCCCAAACGGGTAGTTAATACCATGACGTAATTCTGCTTGCGCCCCGAGTGCCCTTATACAATATTTTTGCATTTGGATAGTGTTAGGGTCTGCAAAAGATCCCTAACCACAAGTCAACCTAAAATATTGAGGAGCATTAGGTACCAGACTGGGTATGAGATAAATTTTACATTTTTTCAATTGTATGAGATCAGGTAATACCCAATTCGATCCAAAGATATATACCTGTAAGCATTTTTTTTTTTTGTCTATGAGGGCTAGAGTAATGTAAGCACTAATCCAGCGACTAGTTTTGTATTTATATTCATCGGGTATTTAATACAAAACTTTAAAATATAAGAAATGTACTTAGCATTCTAACGGGTAATCTTTAACAAACAAACATGTAAAAAAACATGTATACTCGATGTTGGACAAGTAATGAGTAATAGGGTATCTGACAGGTATTGGGCACGAACAGGGTATGAAAGACTGAGATTATCAACACTTGTTTCAAACTCGTTCAATCACTATCTCCACGTCAGAACTCCTGTCTATGCTTCACATTTGATTGAACGAGTTTGGAACAAGTGTTGCCATAATGAGTTTAATATAAGAAAATGATGCTCCCTAGTAAGTTGCCATAATGAGTTCATTTAAAATGACAAGAACCCTTGTGGAGTATGACGATTTCAATTTTCTATAAGGATTAAAAAATTAAAATAGGAATCTGAATTGTTAATTGTGGAAAACTTGGGTAGACTGTTTACATTGGTGGTTTAACATTTTGCAAAAGATAAGATGAAATCATGAAATATAGTGGATATCATTGTTTGAGATTTTTTATTATAGATAGTGTCCTTTTGGTATTTGTAATTCATGAGGCTGAGATTTTCATCAAGATTTTGCATGCATCACCAAAATCATAAAACAGTGTTTTTATAGGACCTTGGTTTTAGTGGGGTTGGGTGCCTTTTTTTTTTTTTTTTAGGCAACCCCTAACACAGTAAAGTAAAGTGCTTTTGTAAAAAAATATCTTATTTTTATCGACTTATTTCAGTCGTCAAAATTCATTTTTATCATTATTGAATGGTACCTTTGAACATGTACTCAAAAGGATAACTAGTGAGTAGCATAAACTTTTAAGTTATATCCATCCACGCCATCGATGGATATAAGTGTTACGAATCTTAAAGCAAACACTTTCAAGTTATAACTTATAATAGTGTTAATATTAGTTACAACAAAAATAGTAATAACAAAAAATAGTAATAATAACAAACACCAACAACATGAGCATTATCAACGATAATAAAAAGATTAGATGTAATAAGCATTAGACAATCTATATCTATATATATATATATATACTAGCTGATTACCCCGGGAAGGTCCCGGGGTTAAAAAATTTAATATGATTTAATAAAAAAATGATAAAAGAAGAAAACTCAAATCACGAAAAGAGTAAATAACTTAAACATAATCAATCTTAGTTAAAAAACATTTATTTAAAAAGTTAAAAAAATAAAAAGCATAAACCATATTAAACATAATACATTATTAAAAGGATAACCTTCAACATATAATCATCTTCACGTAATTTAAAATATGTTACAATTTGACTTTGATTTATATAGATGTAGAATTCATGAAGGGGGTTGAAAAATATAACCATTCTAATAATACTAATACTAATAGTAATAATTATTACTCTTGTAATTAAATAAATAAAAAAAATAACCTTGTTATAAGGTGACACCATGTGTTGCAGTGTTGCGCAATTCTTTCTCCTAGCTTCTCTTGATGAAGTATACCTATCCATCTTTAGAAGAGTAAAATTCCAATGATAGCATGGCGATTGGGCTGAATTTCAACATCGTAGATAAGAACCTGGTTTAAAAGAAAAATCATGATTAATGAATAACCTGAACACTTTGTGTTTTTTTTTTCTGTACGAACATAACCCCACAAAAAATAGTCGTTTTTTTCTCCGTTTTTTATATAGCACTAGGGTACTCGTTCGAAAGATAATAAAACGCTCGTTAATTTGGTTTAATTTTTTTATTTAAAAAATCTCGAATATAAAAGATATTAACGTTTAAAAATTATGGGAGGAACATAAGAGAGAAAGATCTAAATTTATTTTTAAATTCTTTTTTCCTAAAATAACTCAATTTAATTTTAGTAATTGAGAATTGAGAGATAGAGAGATAAATTTAGGGTTTTATGTTTATCTTTTTTTTTAATTAAAAAAGGAAATAATTTAAAAACACTGAAATCTTTCAATTATGATGCCACGTGGCAGTTTCATGGAGAGGTTGAAAGCACCATTGCACGCCACGTCAGCAATGTTCAATTCTTTTATATATATTAATAGATATATATATATATATATATATATATATATATATATATATATACTATATAGGGTGTGGATAATGTGGAAACCCATTGTTAGATGGTAAACCTTGGAAACCCTATCCTAACCATCCATTGTATTTGATCAAGGGTTAGGATTAAATGTGGAGACTTTTTGTGTAAGAAAATAATATTATAATGGGGCAAGTACAAATAAGGGTAGTTTGGTAAAGTTACTTTAGGATCATGTCACAACCTCTCTCCTACTTTTTCAAAGTCATGTCACACCCTCTCTCCTACCTTTTTAAAGTCAACATCACAATCTCTCTCCTCTCTCCTATTTTTTGTTTAAGAAAATATTATTATAATGGGTCATGTCACACCATCTCTCTCCTCTCTCCTACTTTTTGTTTAAAAAATATTATTATAATGGGTCATGTCACACCCTCTCTCCTACTTTTTGTTTAAAAAAATAGTAATATAATGGGGCAAGTACAAATAATGTGTTAATGTTGCATACGAGGGTAACATGTGTTAGTTGGTCATAAAGGGCTAACATGTGTTATCTAATATGATAAAGTTAAACTTGTTGCCCCCATATACCCATGAGAAGATCTAACATTTGTTAGTATGAGTGGTGTGGTAACATATGTTAAACCTGTATCATTTGTCAACCTTTTTGTCTTTCTTACCACTCTTGTTTTCAATTCATAAGTTTACAAAAGAAATAAGTAAACATAGCATACAAACTATTAACACACATTATTAAGACTTGTCATAATAGGTTACCACTATAGTTTTTACTTCATAAGTTTACTGAGAAATAAAATATACAAACTATTAATACACGTTATTACAAAGTATCATTATAAACTATTGAACCACACAAAAACCTACCCATGACATTCAAATGAACTGCATGGAAGGTTAACATGTGTGAATGTTGCATAAGAGGTTAACATGTGTTATTTGGTAACATATGTTAAACTTATGTTTATTTTGTCAGCCTTTTTTTGTCTTGCTTACCCTTATAGTTTTCACTTCATAAGTTTACTGAGAAATAAAAGCACACAAACTATTAACACACGTTATTACAAAGTATCATTACAAACTATTGACCACTTTAACAAAATAAATCTTGTTACTCTATACATTGAGTACAAAAAAGAAAACGTTATTAAAAGGTTTCTCTACATATTTTTCTCGGCTTCCTTCGACTTCGTATGTTAACATATGTTAACCAGTGGGGGGTCTTCATTATCAACTGCAAAACAATATATGAGATATTACATGTAGCTTTGAAAGTTACTCACATAAAGTTGAATTCGTCCAATGAATTCAACTAAAACAAAATAGGTGAGATGTTAACATGTGTTAACAAACCTTCATCTAATATACTAATATACCGACTTATGAAAACTGTGTTAACACTTGTTAATTCGAAAATCTAGTGGTATAAACTGTTACTTAAATCATCATCTGTGATACTAAAAGATAACCATACAGGAAAGTTAACACATGTTAATTCGAAAAACCCAATAATATCATGTAGTAGCTGAAAGTAATAAAACACACCCCAAAAGAATTTACTGAAGCATATGTTTGTTGTTTACTGGGGTATAAGAAACAAAATTCTAATAAAACATACTAGATTTAGACGTTTATGGTCCATATAAGTCAAACAAAAACATCCCCCAAACAAAATCTTTAATGTAAAAAAAATTCAGTTACAAGAACAGAAAAGATGCGTGTCAAACAAAAAAACACTACTCAAACGTAAAGAATACAAAAAAACATAACTTCTAACATACTAACAGAAGTAACACATGTTAACCCAGTCAGGCATTTCATCAAACACTTGGAGTGCATATATACAATACACAAAAGACATTATAATTACCTTTTATATGTTCACCATTAACTTTAAATGGACATTCATATATCCAAGACACTTGGTATGCAAGCAAAACTATCCCCAAAACTATTTAACATGGCGAACAAACTATCCCCTCACAAAAGTGAGTAGATGCAACAATAAACAGAGACCACATAAATTGCTGAAAAATCTCATCGTTTTCAAATCCCATATAATAAAGATTGTTTTTTTAATTCAAATATGAGTTGGGTATGTTGAAATCAACAATTGTTATTAACCATATGTTCATAAATCTTGAAAAAAAGACATATTTTGTTAAGTTTTTTTGGGTATACCGTCAATTTCAAGAACATGAACATAAAAAGCTAAATAGATTTTTTTTTAAACCCCACATACTCAAAATTACTTTTTTATATAAAAAAACTGAGTTTCTTGAAAAAAATCAATTCAAGAACTATAAGAACATAAATTGTGAGATTTTTAGACTTGACCGATGGAAAGCAAAGAAAGATAAGATCCAAGTGGCAAACATACCTTAATAAATTAACAGTTTTTGTTGGGTTGGAATTTTAGTTGAATTTGTTGATCAAAGTCAAGATTATTGTGATTTGGTTGCAGAGATGAAGAATACAGAGATCAAAATTAGAAAAAATGAAAGAGAATGTGTGGTTTAAATTAATATGGGGGAATGAGGTGGGTTTGTAAAAATAAGGTTGCAACTTGTCAAATATAGGAAAACGTGAAAACATTGGGGGTTGTGTGAGATGGTACATATTGTACTTGAGTTGGGGTGGCAACTTGATTTGATTGGGTGTAAAATTACCTCACTACCCCCATCATCATATTAAATGGAATTTTATATGGGGTGATGTGGCACAATAATAGCCACAAGTGGGGTTTCTAGGGTTTTCACTATAAGGAGAGTTTTCTCTAGATACTTATACTATATATATATATATATATATATATATATATATATATATATATATTGCAAAGGGAATAATCCTACATGTCATACTCTTATGCAATCTCACTTTTGAGAGATGCCACATAGGATGTGATGTGGCAACTCTAAACCAATTAGAAAAAAGAAATAAATATCTCTCCTTTGAGAGATGCCACATAGGATGTGATGTGGCAACTCTAAACCAATTAGAAAAAAAAAATAAATATGATTTAACTTAATCTATTATCTATACATATAATAAACCAAAGCCATTTTAATGACATGGCATTCAAAGAGGGTATTCTCTTTATTGAGTGTGTCATGTGTCATCCCATGTGGCAAGACCTTTATTTTAGGAAAATAATTATTTAAAATTTGAAAACAAAATTCGATTTTTATCTCTAATGTTTCCTCCCATAACTTTTAAACGTTAATATCTTTTATACACGAGATTTTTTAAAGAAAAAAATTACACCAAATTAACGAGCGTTTTATTATCTTTCCAACGAGTACCATAGTGCTATATAAAAAACGGAGAAAAAAACGAATATTTTTTGTAACCCGACAGGTATTGTGTCAGGTTTGGAATTAGTTTAAAAAAAATTGTGGGTTTGGGTCGGGCCTGGGATTAGGTGTTACCCGACCCAATTACCCTTTTTTTTTATATTTGAATATGGTAACTTATGGCAGAGATTTGTTTAAAATAATAATAATAATATTCATTAATTATATATTGGCAAGTCGTTAATTATGTTGTCATATTAGATATTTTATTATGTCATATTAGATATTTCAACCCAGGACGCTTTCCAACAGGTAATTGCTATGTTTTCTTTTTCTACCATATTTTGAAATAGCTCAAATCTTATTGTATGCAGTTAAAGACCTTTTACTGAATGTATTGGTGCTAAACAATCTATGTCCCCTTAAAGTGTTTGGGATCTTAATATTCTGTTTTAGGTGTTGATGTTGTAAGGTGAAATTGATCTTTTGGTATTTTTTTTTTAAAGTATCTAATGTAAGTTGATACATAGATGCCATTTTTATAGTTTAGATACTTCTAATTTTATTTACTTTACTTAGATTTCTCAACCCGGGACGCTCCCGGGGTATAAGCTAGTAATCTTTAACCTAATCTATTAAATACCTAATCTACTAAATCTAAATATTAAACCTTTATTATTTTATCTCTCGTGTTTCCTCCCATAACTTTTAAACGTTAATATCTTTTATATACGAAATTTTTTAAAGAAAAAAAATTACACCAAATTAACGAGCGTTTTATTATCTTTCCAACGAGTACCATAGTGCTATATAAAAATCGGAGAAAAAAATGACTATTTTTTGTAACCCGACAGGTATTGTGTCGGGTTTGGGATTAGTTTAAAAAAAATTGTGGGTTTGGGTCAGGTCTGGGATTAGGTGATACCCGGCCCGATTACCCGAAACAACATACCCAAATACCCGAACTACATACCCGATCATATACCCATGATTTTTTTAACGCATCACATAACCCTTAGACTAATGCGTTCGATATTTCAATAATTATTTTTTTTTTCTTATTTCATGTTAGTTCTATTTAGAATGATCGATTACAAACTTCCGAATTCATTTGTAATGGCACTAGATTTATACCCCGGCGCAGAGATTCGTTTTTTTATATTTGAATATGATAACTTATGGCAGAGATTTGTTTAAAATAATAATAATAATAATATATTTTATTATGTTATATTAGATATTTCAACCCGGGACGCTCCCGGGATAAAAACTAGTTCTGATTATATCACGAAAGTTATAAATGCATAAAACCTTGCTTATTAAAATATATCACTAATGTATCGTATTTTTGGATTTTCTTTTAAATTATTTTATACGTGTTTTCTTTGTTGGGTTTTGGGAATGTAGAAATATACACCCCCTATCTTAGGAAATATACACCCTATATAAAAAGCTACAAAAAGGGCAAAAAAACATGACCTATTTTTAAGAAAAAGTAGTCAACAAAATAATTTTATTTTAAAGGGAATGTTACTTTTTCTCACTCCTAATGTTATTGGGTAAAAATATTTTCTTTTAAAAATATATTATTTTACAAGAGTTAGGAAAAAAATTCTAATAAAATTAAAATACATTTTGTTTGTATCATGAAAATTTATAAGTGGTATATTTAATACTTTTTAAATTCTATTATAGACGTTTTTTTCTTTAAAGTTAAAATATTTTTTAACATAAACATTTTTATTCTTTCACGTATACTCTGTTAATTTCCTTAGCACAATCTTTGTGTTTCGGTTTCTTTTTTATTTTTTTAATATTTAAATACGTTTTGTTATAATCTAAAATTCGTAATAAGAAAATAAAGGTACTTTATTAAAAACACGATCAACACTTACAAATATGTTTTTTTTCTCCTATACAGTTATTTGTGTTAAAACGAGTAACACTTACAGACACTTTATTACAAACACGATCAACACTTACAGATATGTTTTTTTTTGTAAAAATGTATAATCGGGTTAAAACGAGTCGTGTTTGTGTCAACCCGCGAATATTTGTGTTATGTTTAGGTTCATATGCCTGACAAGACTTTCGGGCTCGGATAACATTTTATAAAAGTGTAGAAAAAAAAACTTTCATAAACATAATATTTTTATGGAAGTTAAAAAAAAGTTATAACATTCCCTACAAAATCTCACGAAGCAATTTTTATGTAACAAACTGATGAATGATTGAATTTATATTGTGTATTTTGTAAAACAAGAAAATCAAATCTAATTGTCATAGGAATCCTTTTTTTTTTTTTTTTTTGAAAGGCCAACAAAATTTTATTCAATATACTCGACTAACAAATCGTTAGACCGAGCCACCAATATTACAATCACCACAGGACAAGAACAAAACTACATTACTGATACATTAATAGAATTACACCAAGTATCCCATGAGAGTCCACCAAATCTACCTCGGTTTTTAACCCAAAGGTAACTCAAACTCTTTATATCCTCCTTGATTTTCAAACGTTGGCCTCTTTCCTATTGAAAATGTAATAATGTTGTGATTGCGTCCTCAATGTAATAATGTTCTTAGTTCATTAACCGTTATCATCATCTTCTTATATCACCACACACAGACTTACCCGTCATCTCACCACCGACATCAACCTTAGTTTGTCAAGTGGTAGTTGTGAAAAACGCAATGAGGGGTGGCTTGTGATAGGTCTTTTAAATTCACGTTTTATTTATTGATAATAAAAGAATAAAATAAAGTATATAAAAAAGCCACCTCAACAGTTTCCTTTTCATATGAACAAAAAGGAAACACATTTTTTGTCAGGGTAACATAATTAGATACTTACGTTTTGATGTCCATGAATTAAGTTTAGTGGAATGCTTGTTCTAATCTTTGTAGACATGATGATGAAAAAGGACATTTGAGTTGATAACGTTGTAGACATGATGATGAAAAAGGACATTGCTTGTTCTAATCTCTTAGCTTTTTTCTAACACATGATGCAAACGTTATGAAAATCAAATGCATCCATACTAAAAAAAAATATATATTGTTTTCCGGTTTAAACTTTTGGTTCATACATAACTAGGTAATTCAGTGATGGGCTTAAGATTATTATTATTTTTTTCTATCATAAAACAATCGAATAGCTTAACTAAACTTTTAATATATAATAAGGAAATTTTGCATAAATTTAAAACTATTTTTTTTCCCAATGGGAGCGTTGCCCCTATTAATGTCTTACTTTGTGAGTAGGACCGCTAATGGTAGGTACAAAGTAATATGTTTGACCTAAAGGTTACAAGCCTGATGAAATGTGTTTTTAAAGAGATTAAGTCGCATAGTGAATTCAAGTTGTATAAATTAGTCTGGGGTATAAACATACCAAGAAGGTGATTATCATTTCTTTAGGGTAATCCAAAACAAGAATTGTAATCCTTTTAGAGTAATTATAAAAAGTGTCCAATTTAAACTTAAGTGTTTTGTTGAAATAAGAAAAGTTGTTTTGTTGCTGACCCTACACAATTGAATTTATAAAACACGTACACAATTTTTTTTTTTTTTTTTTTTGAGAGAGGTTATATGAGTTAATAATTCTACAACTAAGATGCCATATGTATCAACGAGATTCCACATATGCACTTACTTCTCAATAAAACAAAAACACAATTATTATCGCAAGGAAGTTAACGGAAATTCATCATTGTATATAGGGATAACAATGGATTACAAATGACTAATCTCATTTGGGTTATGGGTTTCATACCCCGTGACATCACATTTTAGGGATGTGACATCATATTCTGGGGTATGTGACAACTTTCTATTGGTGCTTGATGTGACACCCGGCAAATTCTGGTTAACAACGCTGTCTAGATTAAAGTCTACCTTAGCGAGTCACGCGTATATTATACTTAACTGGGTTAGTCGAGTCGTGTTACGGTTCGGGAACTGTTAGTTTAGTATAGAGGATCATTAGATGCCAGTCTAGAGGCTCATTAGATGTCAGTCCTTAACCAAGTGTACAAGGGGTGACGATTCGTAGAATCGTCAGAGCATAGGGAACATACAAGTCTCGAGTCCCGGGAATTGGTGAACGAGTGTGAATGTGTTTGTTTGCAAGTATTATGTGTTTACAATCATTATGTGACTTGTCGGTATGTGAAAATGTGTTAACATATGTTAAAACGGGGTTTAACGCGCAAAATACGCAGAACCAACCGCTATAGGCGATTAGGGAGGGCTAATCGCCTATAGGGAAGGCGACTGGGACATGTTTTGGGCGAATAGCAGGCTAATCGCCTATAGGGAAGGCGATTAGCAACCCTAATCGCCTGTAGGAGCTGCATAATCGCCTGCAACGTACCTGACGACTAAAAACGACTATAAATACCATACTTGACTTCCTAAACTTCATTATAACAACCCTAGTCGTCCCACAACTCGTCCCAACACACACACAACCTCTGGAACACGATTTTGGATCAAAATACAAGATTTCAAGCCTATTACATCAATCTATCATAAACCTAAGGTGTGGTTTTCATTCATGCAATCTTTAATAATGTTTTTATTGAATCCCTAATGGTCCAGACCTGTTTATAAACGTACGTGTCTTCTGAAATTCGTTAATAATCATTGTTAATTGAATTCTAGCTATTATGCATGTTGTATGTGTGTTTATAATTAAAAGATAGGGTTTTTGTGATTCAAGAAGGATTGTTAACATGATATTAAGGTAGTTACAGATTGAAGATGATAGCATGTTGATGAAATCTGAGTAATTGTTCATTAGGGTTACGGTTATGCATGTTAATGTGATGTTTCATGCTATGTGTATTGTTTTTGGGATACATGGTTGCATTCAGAGCTGATAGAACGAGGTTAAACGAAGGATTTTGATTGAAATATGTTTGATATGGTTGTTTGATTGATATTTGATGTTTACACACGTTCTGGATTTGATTTGGAGTGTTAAACGCGCGAAAAACCGGAACAGCTGGGCTAAAGGCGAGTAGGAATCCTAATCGCCTATGCTATAGGCGATTAGGAGGCTAATCGCCTGATGGGACACCCTACTCGCCTATAGTATAGGCGATTGGGGGGCTAATTGCCTTCGTTGCATGCCTTACGACCCTAATCGCCTATAAACTCATGATTTGCATACCACACGACCCTAATCGCCTATAGTATAGGCGATTAGCCTTCCTAATTGCCTGTTGACCCACATAATCATGAGTTGACTTTTCCTAATCGCCTGTACTGCAGCTGTAAGTGTAACTTAGCATTCCGGGACCCGATTGGACACCTAGGAACATGCTAGGAACCCCGTAACATACCTAATAACTTGGTAACATGTGCTCGGACTTATTTATGAGATACTTGAACTACGTGCTACAGCTTGTTGGATTTTAACGTATGTTAAGTGTGATTGCATGATTGTATGTTTGAGAGTGCAAGTATAACACGGGGAGTCTCGGGTCACCAATGGGATGTCGAGTCTTGTACATTGGGTTAATTTAACAGTCACAGTGTTTTCAAACGAACTTGGTTATGGTCTGGACATCTAGGGACTAACTAACCTACGGGTTATTAGTCTAATTACTTGTAACTGTCATATGTTAGGTCGCCGCCTTACGGGGCTAGCATAGCTTGCTGATTTTATTCGTATTACGAAGTAACGCAACCTAAGGTGAGTTCACGGCCCCACTTTTAACTGGTTTCACTTTTTGGGGGAGAAAACATGTGTTAAACTTATGTTTTGGTAACAACTGTCATACTATGGGTTTCTATGGTTTACTATACGATCTTTGGAAGTCCCGGGAGGGAAACCATGAATGTGCGGGTTAGCACAACGGGGAAATGTGAATAGATCTATTGGGAGTGACCAACCCCGCTCGTCGGCTTGGAGGGCCAGGCGAGTGCATATTGTCTCAAACAGGAACAGGTTTACTATTCGGGCACAACATCTGGTTTGCGAGTTAGTAATGGTTTTCCAATCGTAGTAGTAACAAAACATACGCCTAGCTAGCGTACTTTGGTTTACAAATTGATATAGTATGCACAGGTTGAACTTGGTACTTTAATTACAAACCTGTGAACTCACCAGCATTTTTGTGCTGACGTAACTCTTACATGTTTTCTCAGGTCGCTAAGGTAGCACTACGGAACTAGGGCGCACGCGTCTGCACGGCGTCTAGTTAGGGGTGCATGGTTTTCGAACGTTGAATATTTTGGTTTACTTTTGGATTATGTTTTGAGAATAAGCTTCCGCAGTATTTGGGGATTTTCAACTATGTTTTTGAAATTGCATATGTTCATTTAGAATTGTTTATTGTGATCGTTGACTTAGATCCTGGTTTGTCATGCGCCTCGCGGTAAAACTCCGCAAGTGGATTTTGAGGGTGTGACACTTGATGTGGGCCAGGGTGTATCATTCCTAATTAAGTGGTGTATGGTTCCAAAATTCCATCTCATTTTCATACCTAGTCTTAGGGTTGTTATCGAGAATTCTCAAACGCTTTTAGGCGTTGGTCAAGCAAAAAAAAAGACCATAATACGACAATAATTTGGATAATAAACAAAGGAATTGTACCGAAATGATCTATTTATTGGGTTTAAGTTGTTTAAATTAGTTGCCAGGGCCGTCTGTAAGAATTGTCAAAGCGTTTTGAGCATAGAGCCGGTAAAATAAAGTGGGCCCTTATAGGTGATGGTTTTTGTAATAAGGTTGTGGACTGATTTCATGCATTGATACTTGAACAAAAACGTAGGATTGTTTAACGGTTACTACCAGAATGTGTATGTCCATCTCCTAAGTGGTGCAACTCAAAACATGGGGCTTTTCGATTTCTTAAGCCGTCGGAAAATTTGAAAGCTTTTCGAAGTAGGCTTTAGTGCGAAACATGATAGCACAATAAAAAAGTTATAGGACAACGAGGTCAGGGGATTAATGGTGATCCCGAGTTTGACGTTGATATTCCAACCCCGGAACAGCAACGACCCATTGGGAGGGACAAAGCAAAAGGGAATCATTTTCAAAAGACTAATCACTCGGTGAATCGAGATTAAATAAGTTAATGAGTAGGTTGTCCGAATTTCATGAATTACAAGCGAAAAGGCTTCAATTTAAGCAACAAGAAAAGCAAGAAGCGGCGGAAGGGGAAATGGAGAAACTTCGGATGAAGCAAGAAAAATAGCTATGAGCGTCCGAAATTGAAATGGGGAGACTTCATGTGATACCCGGTAAATATATTTGAGACACATCCGTACACAAGGTTAAGCATACATTATATTAATTACATACATTGGAGGCATATATTTTTTTTTATTAATTAAGTTGTTTTAAGTCTAGCAAAGCCCACTACTAAATGCATATGTCTACATTTGGTCGTCTTGGTCATCGTCTTATCGTGTAGCGGTAAACCTTTGTGAAATGAGCGTTGGAGATTATCTGGAAAATATTATCTAACCGGAAAATAAATATTAAATAAATAAAAGATAAACATCAAATTATGATTTAGTAATATCATTTCATATGAGAGAGAATTGAGATAATCATAAGATTTTTATCTATATCTATATCTATATTCTATATATATATATATATATATTAATATTCTAAAGAATGAAATTCTACATGGCACTTAAAGTAATATCTAAAGTGCTCGCAAATAGATTGAAGAAGGTTATGGGATCGATTACGCATGAGACGCAGTCGGCTTTTTTAACGGGAAGGTATATTCATGACAGGCCTCTTATTATTAGTGAAGTGTTATCGTGGGCGAAGCATACGAACAAAGAATTATTTTTTTTAAGATAGACTTTGAGAAAGCCTATGACAACGTTCATTGGGGGTTTTCGTTATCGGTTATGAGGCAAATGAAGTTCCCTGAAATATGGTGTCGGTGGATTTATGGTGTGTTATCATCGGCTCGCTCGTCGATTCTTGTTAATGGTTCCCCGACCTTCAAATTTGGTTGTGGTAAAGGATTGCGTAAAGGTGATCCTATATCTCATTTCTTATTCATTATTGTTATGGATGCGTTTTCTAGTATTGTTCGAAAGGCATGTGATATTGGAGCTTTTGACGATGTGAGATTGCCTAATGGGGGGCCGGTTGTCTCACATCTACTGTATGCGGACGATGCTATGGTTATGGGCAAGTGGTCTAGATTTAACTTTCAATCTCCGAGGAGGATTCTGCAGATCTTTCATTTGTGTTCGAGGCTTCGGATTAATATTAATAAGTCTACTTTGTTTGGGGTCAGGAAGAGTAATGATGAGGTGCTTTCGGAGGCTGGAGTTTTCGGATGTAAACATGGTGGTACTCCGTTTAAGTACTTAGGAATTCTAGTGGGTGTGAATATTGGTCAAATAAACAATTGAGAATCGGTCATTAAGGTGTTTAATAATAGATTGTCGAGATGGAAAGCGAACGTTTTATCGATAGGAGGGAGGGTGGTGCTCATTAAATCCGTTTTAGAGAGCCTTCCTACTTATTACTTTTCTTTGTACAAAGTGCCGGTGTCTGTGGTGAACAAGCTTGAGTCGATAATTAATAGATTCCTATGGGGCGGCAATGATTAAGTGAGTAAGGTTCATTGGGTAGCTTGGGACAAGGTGATGAAGCCGAAAAGTGACGGAGGTTTGGGCTTAAATAAGCTTGAAGTTACGAACAACGCTTTAATATTAAAATGGTTATGGAGGTATAGAGTTGAATGTGACGCTCTTTGGAGGAAAGTTATAGACGCCATTCATGTTTATGGGAGACGATGGGATACTTATCCTTCTAATAAAAGTATAGTAGGAACGTGGACTAAAATGGCGAGATTAGGGTATCATACAAAGGTCAAAGGAGTTCATTTTGCTGATATGATTCGGGGCATCGTGGGGGAAGGTACGAAGGTTAAATTTTGGATTGATCCTTGGTTGACAAAGGAACCGTTGAAGGTTTTATTCCCTAACCTTTTTCGGCTTAACAATAACAAGTGGTGTAGCATATCAGAAAGAATTGGCGTACAAGAGGATGTTGGAAGGATGAAATTGGATTGGAAAAGGTATCCTAGTGACGACTTAGAATGTGCTGAGCTTGTGGCGTACCATCGGTTGGTAGGAGATGTGGTATTTATTTGTGACACCCGGCAAATTCTGGTTAACAACGTTGTCTAGATGAAAGTCTACCTTAGCGAGTCACGCGTATATTGAACTTAACTGGGTTAGTTAAGTCGGGTTATGGTTCGGGAACTATTGGTTAGTCTAGAAGATCATTGGATGTTGGTCTAGAGGTTCGTTAGATGTCAGTCCTTAACCAAGTGTACAAACGGTGACAATTTGTAGGATCGTCAGGGCATACGGAACGTACGAGTCTCGAGTCCCGGGAATTGGTGAACGAGTGTAAATATGTGTATTTACTTGTGTTATGTGTTTACAATCATTATATGACTTGTCGGTACGTGAATATGTATTAACATATGTTAAAACGGGGTTTAACGCGCAAAACGCACAAAACCAACCCCTATAGGCGAGTAGGAGGCCTAATCACCTATAGGGGAGGCGAGTAGGAGACCCTAGGGGCGATTAGGGTCCTACTCGTGTATAGATAGGGGCGAGTAGGCCCAATTGCCTGAACAATCAGGCGATTAGGACTCCTAATCGCCTGAAACTGCTGCATACTCGCTAGTAACGGGCTGGACGACTAAAAACGACTATAAATACCATACTTAACCTCCTAAACTTCATTATACCAACCCTAGTCGTCCCATAACCCGCCCCAACACATAAACAACCTCTGGAAGGCGATTTTTGATCAAAACTCAAGGTTTCAAGCTTGAATCATCATATTTTCATAATCCTAAGGTTTGATTTTCATCCATAACCCTTTATAAACGTTTTTAATTAATCCCTAATGGTCCAGACCTGTTCTTAAACGAAAATGCTTTCTGAAAATCGTCAATAAGGGTTGTTAATCGGATTATAACTAATATGCATGCATTATGGGTGTGTATGATTAGAAAGCTAGGGTTTTTATGATTCATGATGATGATTTGATATGTTATTATGATAGATCAGTATTGAAATTGATATTATGATGATAGGAATCTCAGTAATTGGATATTAGGGTTATGATTACGCGTGTTAGTATGATGTCGCATGCTATGTGAATGGTGTTTGGATTACTTGGTTGCATGCAGGACTGATTATACGAGGTTAAACGAAGGATTTTGGGTTAAACATGTTTAGGATAGTGTTTGGGATGATATTGGGTGGTTACACACGTTCTGGATCTGATTTGGAGCGTTAAACGCGCGAAAAACCGGAACAGCAAGGTTACAGGCGAGTAGCATTCCTAATCGCCTATGTTATAGGCGAGTAGGGTGCTAATCGCCTATAACACAGGCGAGTAGAGGCCTACTCGTGTGAAAGATCAGGTGATTAGCCCTAATTGCCTATAAGTTCATGTGAATAGCCCTAATTGCCTATAAGTTCATGTGAATAGCCCTAATTGCCTATAAGTTCATGTGAATAGCCCTAATTGCCTATAAGTTCAGGTGAATAGCCCTAATTGCCTATAGTATAGGCGAGTAGGGTTTCTAATTGCTAGTTGACCAACCTAATTGCTAGTTGACTCTTCCTAATCGCGTGTACTGCTGCTGTAAGTGTAAATTAGCATTCCGAGACCCGATTTAACATGTAGTAACATGCTAGGAACCCCGTAACATGTCTAATAACTTGGTAACATATATTTGGATGTAATTCGGTGATACGTGAACGATGTGCTATAACTTGTTGTGCGTTAACGTATGTTAAATGTAATTGCGTTATTGTATGTTTTGGAGCGTAAACATAACACGGGGAGTCTCGGGTCACCAATGGGATGTCGAGTCTTGTACTTTGGGTCGGTTAAACAGTCACGGTGTTTTCAAACGAACTTGGTTATGGTCTGGACATCTAGGGACTAATTAACCTGCGGGTTATTAGTCTAAGTACTTGTAACTGTCATATGTTAGGTCGCCGCTTACGGGACTAGCATAGCAGCTGGGTTTACTCGGGTTAAGGAGTAACGCAATTTAAGGTGAGTTTACGGCCCCTCTTTTAACTGGTTTCACTTTTCGGGGGAGAAAACATGTGTTAAAACTTATGTTTGGTAACTACTGTCATACTATGGGTTTCTATTGTGTACTACACGATCTTTGGAAGTCCCGGGGGGAACCATGAATGTGCGGGTTTGCACAACGGGGAAATGTGAATAGCGCTATTGGGAGTGACCAACCCCGCTCGTCGACTTGGAGGGTCGGCGGGTGCATATTGTCTCAAACAGGAACAACAGGAACAACAGGAACTACATCGGGCATACTTTTGGTATTCGCGTTAGTAATGGTTTTCCAATCGTGGTAGTAACAAAACGTACGCCTAGCTAGCGTATACTGGTTTTCGATTATTATAGTATGGACAGGTGGACTTGGTACTTGGATACAAAACCTGTAAACTCACCAGCATTTTTGTGCTGACGTAAACTTTTACATGTTTTCTCAGGTCGCTAAGGTAGCACGACTGGACTAGGGCGCACGCGTCTGCACGGCGTCTTACTAGGGTTGCATGGTCATTTGAACGTTGAACTATTGTTTTATGGTTGAGATACTGTTTTTGAATAAGCTTCCGCTGTGAACGGGATTTTTAAACTATGTTTTGAAATTGCATTTATATTCATTTAGACTTGTTTATTGTGATCGTTGGTTTGGATCCTGGTTTGTCATGCGCCTCGCGGTAAAACCCCGCAAGTGGATTTTGAGGGTGTGACATTATTATCTAATAAAAAGGATGGTTGGGGGTGGAATTTAGAGGGCCATTCGGAATATTCATTGAAGGAATCGAAATTGTTGTTGATAGGGCCGGTTGATAGAGATGAGAACCAAATGTATATATGCTGTAAGTGGATCCCGAACAAGTGTAACATATTTATGTGGAGGGCGTACTTGGATAGAATTCCGACTATGACGGCGCTCAGAAGGCGGAACATTGTGGTTGGAAACAGTCTTTGTACTTTGTGTGGTGAAGTGGAAGAAACAACGGATCATCTATTTACGGCGTGTAAAATCGCAAGTGGAGTATGGGGAGGTGTTTCTTCTTGGTGCAATATATCACCATTGTTCATGTTCTCGTTTAAAGATGCGCTTTAAGTGGTTAAGTATTTCGACGGGCCAAAGACGAGGAAAGAGGTTATTAACGGGTTGCTTATCATAACATGTTGGTGTCTTTAGAAGGCTAGAAATGACAAGATTTTTACTAATAAGGTTGCTAATGTGGTTCATATTGTATCCGATGTAAAAGCGTTAGGATTTATTTGGTATAAGAGTAGGTACAAGGAGGGTAACGTAGATTGGAAAAGGTGGTGTCAATTTCGATCTGATATAATATAATGTTTGTGCGTGCGGTTATCTCCGTCTTGGAGATAATCCGTTTCGCCTTGAGTTAATGAAGTTCACCTTTCAAAAAAAAAAACACTTAAAAAGGTCATCTTCTGATCCCTTAAGTGTGCCATGTGGCATCCTTCTTATTTTCATCAAAAAGTCTTTTTCTCTCTCATGTTTCTCCACAATTTTAAAACGTTAATAGTTTTTATATACGAGATTTTTTTTAATTACACTAAATTAACGGACATTTTATTATCTTCCCAATGAGTATCATAGTGTTATAAAAAAACACACACAAAAAAAAAGATTTAGGAAATAAAACACAATGTGTTCAGTTAATTTATTAATCATGTCTAGGCAAGTCACTAATCATGTTCAAACTAGGAATTCTATTTTCATTAATAACATAATATGTTAAAACCACTTCTTTTCAAAAAAAAAAAAAAAAGTCACACCTTCAAGACTACTGCCTCAATCATGCCCTGTAATGGTTGTTTCTAGCTTTGCTCATCATCCAAACATACATTTTTTTAATATACATTTTCATTCTTATTCACATCATTAAAATTGTTGTTTTTTCATATTATAGTACATTAATTTATATGTTATATCATAACACATATTTTATAACATCATATTAGATTTGTCTATCCCGGAAAGCTTCCGGGATATAATCTAGTTTATTATATGGTAAAATAATAATAAAGATAGAGATTATATACATTAATAAATATTGAGTTAATTGAGTTATTCACAACCCTTTTTTTTTGCGTGAGTTAATGGGTGGGGATGACTTTATCAAGTGATATGTGTACTCGCCCAATCAATCTAGTATATATATAGATATAAATTATAAAGTTAACATACGTTATATCTAAACGTATTCTTAAAATACGACTTTATATAATACTTAATTTAAACGTAAAGTATAAATAGTAAACATTTAAACCTCTTTTGTAACCTTAAATCAAATACAACCTTGATACAAAAACATTCATTCCCCGATATACTTTTTGTAGATCATGCCAGAGTTGAGCGTCGTAGATCGTCGAAATAGGTAAGGTGATTATTGTGGTGTCCCAGT
This sequence comes from Ambrosia trifida, assembly GCA_028751855.1. Lineage (NCBI taxonomy): Eukaryota > Viridiplantae > Streptophyta > Magnoliopsida > Asterales > Asteraceae > Ambrosia > Ambrosia trifida. Next base: position 15,975,754 of record CM054131.1, read on the forward strand.
TGGACTAGCGTGAATAACCATTGATTTAATGGTGCTTAACATGACATATTGGACACTTGGACATGGGACCAATGCTTCGATGTGGATTAAACTTATAATTAATAATTAATACATATAAGAGTGATACTAATTAGTAAGTGCATAGGCACATAGGTATCTAAATAGTTTAATGTATGTCTCATGTCTATCTAAGTACATGGATATGTGAATTATGGATCCGGTCAAGTTATCCTATACAGTGTAACAAGAATAAAAAATGTGAGAATGATAAAAAAAACACAATGGATCACGAAATATAAGACAATGAGTCACAAAATATAACACAATGTCAAGTAAAAAAGACACAATGAATTGCAAAAATGACAAAGTGACGAAAATAAAGAAAAAACACAATGCAACGTAAAAGACGCAATGATATAACACAACTTATAAAAACTACAAGCTAAAAATCCAAAAAATCAAAAACCTAAAAAGTAAGATCGTAGGGTTCGATGAGACGGTTCCAATACAATTTGAATGAGTTCAATCAAACCTGTTTGATACCCTTTCTACGACTTGTTATTTTTTTCACCGTGTATTTAATCTTAACCCTTCTATTATAGGTTATTATTTTAAATAATTAAGGGTTATTTAATATTTATAATAAGAATCACTTACGTAGTAACAAACACACTCTATCAGTTGGATTGTTGAATTATGTAACTTATAAGTTGAACTTATTAAGCATTAACATATATATATTATTTTATTATGTTTCGATTTATTTGAAAGTAGCACATTAACTCATTCTATATTATAATATTACATTCTTGCAATAGTCATCATCAACAATAGTTTACCGTTAAATATAACACTTATAACAACGGGATTGTATCAAGTAATCCAGTGACGAAACTTGAGAATTCAGACCGAGATTCGGAAATATATAACTAATTTTTTTTTTTAAAAATGGGATCGAAACCTTATATAAAAAAAAATCTATACGAATATTGTATAATCATACTCATACTTAAAAATCATACCTAAATCCTAATTGGCTGCATGAAACATTTTTATAATCATAGGGTAAAAACAAGTAATGCATAAAAGTATTATGACGTAAAATATATCAAACATATTAAAGGGGTGTTATCTGTCATTATACCATTGAAGGCCAAATGTAATAATCTATAATACATTATAAAGGAGGAGTGATATACCCTTTAGTAATTTTCATAGCCGTCCAACTTAACAAGCGACATGTACAACATATTTAAGCTTAATTCATAAGGGTATAATAGGTATAAGGGTGCCAATTAAGACACTTAGAAGGGTAATGTGGTAAATTTATATAAACCATTTTAGTTAAAATCTAAAAATTGATTCCATCTTTACCCTTTTAACCATACTAATCGGTAATCTTCAATTACCTCTTCTACTTATCATCAGACAAGTCAATTAAAGGTTGTATGTTTCCCTTCCAATGAAATTGAATGCAGCCACTCAACAGTCTCACCTTTAATTAGTCGTCTAAAATCTAAATTCCCCTTCAGTTTCCATCCCACCTCCTATTAAGTTGGGGGACTAACGGAACATCTGATCAAAATCACAATCGTTTAGATCAAGGAGGAAGGGTCTAGGGTTCACACTTTCTTCATCAATGTTATCTCTTCATGATAAAGGTACGAATTCTTCTCTGTTTTAGGGGCTTAATCAATCTGGTAAAAGTTTTATTCATTATTTATAGAATTTGGGTGTAGGCTTGACAGGTGAACAACTGTTTTGTAGGGTATAGACAAATTCAGATGATAACATATCTAAATAGACTACATTTTAGCAAAAATTGGTATCAATCTTCCACATCGATGGAAGAAGTGGAGGAGCATAAAGATTGCAACAACCTGTTGAGTTATATTGTATAGGCTGCACTTGTTCCGGAGCAAGTTATTTGGTGTGGGCTGGACCATCTTAATTCTCTCCAAGGTCAGTTATCATATTCAAATTTTGCTCATCTCTTCTCTCTGTCATTTGGTTTTTGTTACAGTTGATTTTGCTGGAATATGTAGATTTCTTGAATTCGTCTAAGCGACATTCAAATTCGGCTTCCATTTTTTAAATCCAGGTGTGTAATTTTGTGAATCAGTGTTGTACTGTATAAGCTTATGATTATGGGGTTGAATTGAGTCACACTTTGTGTTATTTCATTGTGATTAAATTATGCATACAAGGTGTTTGATGAAATGTGTATGTGCAAACTGTTGAACTTAGGTTCATTTTTATTTGAATTGCAGGTTCCACACTTCATGTATGGCCTTACCTTTGTGTGGACAAATCATTGTTGATGTTATATTTACTACAAAACTCTATATTTACATAAACTTTTCATAGACAATGTTATAGCTTTTGTCATGAAAACTAACAGACAACTTCGGTTAGCACAACTTTTTTATGAAATGATCATATGCTTTGATATATGCTGTCAAAACACCTTTTGAGATGGCAAGAACTACAAGACAACTTTGTTTTGAAACACAAGTGACTGTAACAACTTTGATTTGTAATATAAGTGGCCATAATATCTTTGACTTGAAACACTTTCTATTATATTTATCTTAAAAAACTAGAATCATTCGCAATATGGTGTTTTTAAATAAACAAAAAAGAAGTTAAATATCCATGGAGCTACAGTTCCCAATATTTTTTGTAATATATATTAATATCTCTCATCTTAATCTTGGTTTTAGCTTTGCATAGAGACGGAATTTGCTGTGGATACGGTGAAAATAATGAAGGTTGACATGTTATCAACATCTGCCATTCATCTCATATAATATTTATAAATTCATGAGAACTAACCTATTTTTAATGTTATGTGCACTAGCTCTATGCCAAGTCACTTGCATGTTTTCATGTACCTTAATGGTCTAGACCACCGTTGGCCCTTAAAAATGGAGTTTAAAGGTCTTGCACCTGAGACCGAACATAAAATAGTATTGTTTAGCTTCATGCTTCTATGTGATTTTTTTTCTTTGCATTGGATGTGTATGCTCTGTACTTGTTATAGTTTCATTTTGTGTTTTATTTATTCTAAAATAGTGAAAATCTGAACATAAATTGGTATTTTCACTTTCTAGCCAACAAAATTTGCTTCATTGAATATTCTATGATCCAGGTATTATGTATACCATATCCAGCTAATGCCTTTTTTTTGTCTTGCACTACCCTACATTGAATCCATTGGTGAAGATTAGTATAGCAGAGGAGAAGATTTTATTTAACATATAGCTTTGAAGGTAAATCTTTGGTTCATCATACAAACTAGATTCTTTTGACATTTTAAGTCATTTACAAGCATAATATTGGACTCATCATATTAGGTGTTATTTTTAATATTATTAGTTTTTTTGGGGCCAATATCTATTATTGTCACGATAGTTATGAAATCGAAAATCAAATACAATGTTGATAATCGACCAAGTGCTCCTTTAGCTTTCTACAAGCAACATGGTCTTCTTCTAAAAAGTTCACATGCATAGTTCCCACTCTAAATTTGGTGCTTGTTGGGACCTGGAAGAGATTGGTTACAACTTTTGCTCGCCCTTATTATGTTTTTTTTTTATATTTTCCAACAATTCTTCTTTAAATTCCACTCTTATATTCTAACATAATGACTTCAATCACCTATTTGTTTTTGATTTAGTACAGGTCTTTATAAAAATTCAATAAAATAAAATAAGACGTTATTTGCTATTTAGTTTCATCCTAATATGTGAAGTGTCCAGCATTTAGTTGATTTTATGTTGACCCGTTTACTTATGAATGTGTTGCTAAGTTCTACTTCTAACAGGTCAAGCTGGTAAAATTAAATATATTTTGAATTCATCTAAATCATATTTAACAAATTAATGTTAGCTTAATACTTCCAAAATAATGTGACTTCCGAATATAGCTTATTTGAATTGTTTTATCTATATGTATACTATATTATAAAGAATATTGAAATGACAAAGTGGTAACCTTAAGTCCTTAATACATTTTGAGTTGGCATTGTTGATGTGAAATTGTCTCTCAGAAGTAATAGCCTTATAGTTTTCTTACATCGTGAATGATTAATTGTTTTTTTTTTTTTATGCAGATATCAGGTACTTGATGATTGACCATTTTAGGAGGCTCGAAGACTTTTCAAAGAACCTTTGATCTGTGACGATGGTGAGCAACTTCAACTTAAATGGACTGCTCCAGATAAAGACATGATGTCTCAGACTATGATGTTTCCTTGTTTGTATTTGTTTATCATCGGAGCTTGTTAAACTTCTTAGTGACTCAAAATGGATTCAACAGTGACATAGTCACAAAGGCAAAATTAAGTATATGTGCGATCTAAGCATTGAAGATAACATTAAGTCATTAATTTACTTTAATAGTATGTTTGATTGTTCAATTATAAACTATGGTTGGTTGTTGGTTCCACTTAGGGTTGCGTAAAAAAACGGAATGACGAGGCCATGACCAAACTAATCAAATAAAGTGAACCGAACAAAACAGTATGGTTAGGCTAACCTCTATTTTGGAGACTTAAGTTTTATGCTTCATTTTTAGTTATGAGTTTGTTGTAGTCTAACTTTCGTATATTGCTATTTCATGGTTTTTTAGGATTTTGTTGTTATTGGTGCCAGAGGAAGAGATAATTCCTTGCTACGCTATCAGGTTGTCGAGATTGTTCACAAGCAAGATGATATGTTTAATGTGGTTGTGACTTGTGTATATTTATTTATTTGTGCATCTTTAGTAATGGTTGACACATTGTATATTTATTTTAATATATTAATATACAATACCGACTGTATCACAAACATCTAATAAAAATAATTTTATTAAGAAGTGTATGTATGGAGTTAATTCACGTATTGACTAGAAACTAATAGCAACGAATTTTAAACAAACCTATTGCATTATCTATATTTATATCTAATAGGAGAGGGATTTTGGAAGGGAACGTGTCAATAGGGAAGAAGATTGCTTGACTTTATCCAACATTAACAGAAAACTAACTGAACTTGCATCTGCTTTTAAGATTTATTTTTGGCACATTTTCTTTACCTTTTGTTGCAAATTATACAAATTTGATAACATACTCATATTGTAGCAATTGTATGACGACGTGAAAGAATTAGGTTTAAATATAGGGAGTGAACCAAAACCCACCGAAATTTCATCCACTGCATGCATATCCGTTAAAATTTTATTAAAAACCGTTTCACCTCCGCCAGAAAGCGTCCCGCGGCAACGCGCGGACATTCCCACTAGTTTAAAACTAAAGAAGTGAGGTCTTTCAATAAAAGAAAATAAAAAAAGATGAAGGGTCTTTTTCTAGAGTGATTATTGAGTTGAAAAAAAAAACGTTGGGAACAAATCAACCTATGTGAATGAATCATCAACTGGTCACATCACATGTGTAGATGCTTGATGACTCACTTCCACATAATGAGGAATTTATAATTACCAAATTATTGTTAACTACGTCTTTAAAAACGACCTAACAATTTTTTTTAGTTACTCGATAAATTATTATCATTCGATTATGATATTTGGCAACTTTTTTTTTTAATATGTGGGTTTAAATTATCAATAACTTTCTAACTACATTACACAAATGTACTCTGATGTGTGTATTTTAATTACATATGAATTCATTGAAAACACCTACAAATTTTAGAACACATACCAGAAGAACTCATCTAGGTCGTTTTACATTTGGATCAATCATTCAAACTTCAAACTAATATCGGATTTTCGTAATAATAATAGTAACAATTATCCGATCCTTAAAAAATATACCCCTTTGTAATTCAAATTACAAATGAATGTAAATGGTTATTGGGCCTATAAATGTTATGATACTTAGGAGTAAATAATTTTTAAGTTTCAAATGGAATATTATTATCATTGGGCCAAACTTTTATGTGCTAAATTGGTATCAATTTAAAAAATATACATACCCCCGATAAAAATGGGTCCGACCTGCGTAACTCCCGAGCTTGAACCATAGCCGTCCATGGTAATAACAATAATAATAGGTCATTTAATTCACATTTCACTACGTCATCTAAATTATCTCCTAATATTACATTGTTGGAGAAAATTTCCCATTGTTCAAAATTATTGCGTTATATCTTCTTAATTGGCTGCAACACACTTCCTCTCTCTCTCAAATTATATGATGACATCTTCCCCACCAGGATATCGACTAGCAGAGAACATGAAATGCATATTTGAGAGAACATGATAGAAAAGGGTACATAGATAGATTAGTTGGCGTATGCACATGTATGTATTCTTATAATGTGTTCTATGCATATGTGCATATTATGTTTTTTGTTGCCTATACTTGTGTATATGTTGAAAATAGTCGTGATATATGTAATTCAATTACTATAAGTTATTGGATATTTGCACGTATTGTGTTTTGGGCTTATTCTATTGCAGGGTTGCTTATTGGGCTTGCAGAATGGTTGGGCTGAGTTTTGTTAAGTTAAGCCCAGCCCATGTTGCTTATTGCTTAGCTGGCTGATCTTTTGTTCGAGGGTTGTTATTGGCCGTCAGATTAAGTAAATCTGGATCGTTGATGTGTTGAGCTGGCAGAAGCTTCGAGATCACCATATATAAACCTTTTCTCTCTCTCTCATTTGTATCCATTCATATTATTGTTCGTCTATCTTTTTCTCTGTAATTGTTAGGGTTTCTAGTCGAGTCTTGTGGTCTTCATCAGTGATTTTGATAATCACTGTAAGTCTGTTTTGTATATTGTTTTCCTTAGGGTTGTGACAACTGATCTAAACAATCAGTAGTCATAATCTTTGTATTGTTCTTTCTGGATTCTTCGATTGGTTGAATCCTGGGTATATTGGGGGGAACATTTTCTGGGTTGGTTTAAATAAGATTTTGTCACGTTTTGTCGCCTACATCTTTGTCTTCTTGGTTGAGTTTATGTTGGCTCAGTTGTTTGTTTGTTGAGTTTATTGAAACCCTAAGTTTCTACATGGTATCAGAGCCATAAGGCTCTTGATCCTGGTTTATTGGTCTTGTATCGTCTTCCGCTGTTCTTTGGTCTTGTTGTTAGGGATCTGATCTTTCTAGATCTGGTCCTTATTTCATTCTGGTGTGATAGATCTTGTCTGATTGTTATAGATCTGGTCTATCACTGTTCTTTGTCTATTATTGGTGATCTGTTTGCAGGTTTGTACTGTTGTCAACTGTTGTTGGCCTGGATCTATATTGGAGCTTTTTGGATTGGATGTTTATAGCTACAATTGCTCCCATAACACAGCACCCTAAGTGATGGTGTTGGTTGTGGGATTGGCGAAACCCTAACTTGGGTTCCCCCCATTGTGAGATCGTTCTTGTCTGTTATTTTTTGTTAGTGTGTCTAGAGGCAAATTGACCGGGTTAGGGTGGACCGGTGTAGTGCCAATAGTTGGTGTCTTGTTTGGTTATCTGATTAAGTGTGTTTTCTGTTTGTTCTTTGTCTGTGTACTGTTATATACGTATATAGATATATACATATAGATAATAAAAGAACTCCTGAGTTAAGAACTGGGTGGACACCTTTTGAGTGATGAATCCACTATCTGTACACTGACTCAGCTTCGTTCTTCTTGGATTGGTTTGTGTTCTGTTCTTGTTCTTTATTCCTGTTTGTGTGGTTTATTTGTTTGATCATCATGGGTGATGTTGTTAATCCAAGTGGTGGAGGTGGAGATGGTCATAATCAAGTACCTGATCCAACTTTGGTCAGCAAACTTGATATTAGTGACCCTCTTTATCTTCATCCCAGTGACACTTCTAGTTTGTCAATTATTAGCATTAAACTAAAAGGCACTGAAAACTATTCAGTTTGGGCTAACTCTATGAAACTGGCTTTACAAGCTAAAAATAAAATGGGCTTTATAGATGGTACATGTGTTAAGTCTGTGTCTGATGATGTTCTTGCTAGTCAGTGGGATAGGTGTAACTCTGTTGTTCTGTCTTGGTTGATCAATTATGTATGTGAAGAGCTATATCTAGGACAAGTGTTTTCCAAGTATGCTAGAGATGTTTGGCTTGATTTGAAAGAGACATATGATAGAGTAGATGGTTGTGTCATGTTTAATCTACATCAGAAAATTAATAGTTTGTCTCAAAATGGTAGTTCAGTTTCTGAATACTATCATAAGTTGAATACAATGTGGAAGCAGTTTGATTCTATAGTTCAATTACCTATGTGTACTTGTCAGGCTTCAAAGGAGTTCAATGATTTTAATTCTCTTATTAAACTCATGCAATTCCTAATGGGACTAGATGAGATATACCAACCTGTTAGGACTACTTTGTTGACAAGTGATCCTTTACCTTCAGTAAAGACTGCATTTGCTATTGTCTCTAGAGAGGAGTCTCATAGAGGCACTAGCAATGGGTCTAAGGGATCAACTGTCTCTTTTTCTGCTAAGTCTAATCAAGTTGTTGATAATAGGAGGAGGTTCAATAGTAATAATAGAGGACCTAATCCTAATCTTAAGTGCACACATTGTAACATGATTGGACATACTGTTGACAGATGTTTTGAAATTGTTGGATATCCTCCTGGTTTTAAGAAAAGACCATTTAATCTAACAAACAAGTCTAGTAATAACAATGTTTTCAATAATAATAAAACAGGGATGTCTAACAACAATGTGTGTGCTAATGCTGCTTCTAGTTCTAGTTTTGGTTCACCTTTTACATCTGAACAGATTTCAAAGCTGATGAGTTTGATTAGTGAGAAATCAGGGGGAGATCCTCAATGTTCTAATGTTGGAGGTGAGTCTGTGGTAGTGAATGGTTTTTCAAGTATGTCTGTGTTAAACAAGTTGTCTTATCTGTTTAAGAACTTTTCTAGTTGTTCTAGTATGTTAAAACTGGCTCTATTTTTGGGTTGGATAATGGACTCTGGTGCTAATCAGCACATGGTGGGCAATGATAAACACTTAATAAATTGTGTAGATGTCTCTAAGTATAACATGGAAGTTAGGCATCCAAATGGGACTAATGCAAAAGTAACTAAAATAGGAGACATTAAACTTGCTAATGGTGTTGTGTTAACTGATGTTTTGTATATCCCTGATTTTTGAGTTAATTTGGTTTCGGTGCATAAACTTGCTAAGGATAACAAGTTAGATGTATTGTTTAATGAACACACTTGTGCTATCCAGGATTCCAACTCAAAGAGAGTCCTAGTGACTGGTAGACAGCAGGATGGTTTATATTTTGTTGGTGATAAAGTGAGTCTTAGTAATGTTTGTTTTAATAGTGTTAGTGACCACAGTCTTTGGCATAGTAGGCTAGGACATCCATCTAGTCAGGTCCTTGCTGTTTTAAAAGAAACTCTTAATATTGGTTTGTCTGAGTCTCAACCTTGTGATGTGTGTCATAAGGCAAAACAAGTTAGAGTGCCATTTCCCATTAGTGATCATAAGTCAACAAGTGTAGGTGATCTTGTACATCTTGATGTATGGGGTCCCTATAAGATCACTAGTAGGGAAGGGTATAGGTATTTCTTGACTGTTGTGGATGATTATTCTAGATCTGTGTGGGTCTATTTGTTGAAAGGTAAAGGGGAAGTGTTTGAAAATTTGGTTAACTTTTGTGAAATGGTAAAAACCCAATTTTCTAAACTTGTTAAGGTGTTTAGGAGTGACAATGGGTCTGAATTTGTAAATAAACAAATGAATGATTTTTGTGTTAAAAGAGGTATTCTTCATCAAACAACCTGTGTTTACACTCCACAACAGAATGGTGTTGTGGAGAGGAAACACGGGCATCTTTTGAATACAGCAAGGGCATTACTATTCCAAAGTAATGTGCCACTTAAATTCTTGTCTGATTGTGTTCTCACTGCTGCATATCTTATTAACAGGATTCCCTCTTCTGTGTTAGGTGGTAAGTGTCCGTATGAGTTGGTTCATGGGTTCCCCCCCACACTTAGTCATTTAAGGAACTTTGGTTGTCTATGCTTTGAAACTGTCTTTAATGATCCTGATAAACTTTGTAGTAGAGCAAATAAGTGTGTCTTTTTAGGTTATTCTTTTTTGAAAAAGGGTTACAAAGTGTTGAGTCTTGAAACTAAACAAATTGTCTTTTCTAGAGACGTGAAGTTTTATGAAAATATATTTCCATTTAAAACTGAGTATAAAGAAAATGTTTTTGAGAATGTTAATCACTTAAATTTTTTCGATAGTTTTGAAGGAGAAACTACTAAAAGTTACTTAAATGATCAAAGTGAAGAGTGTCCTCCCGATGATGAAGGGGGAATCAGTAGAGCTCATGATTCTTCACCTGGAGGTCAATTAGATGACTCTCCTAGGGCTGCCAGTAAGGTAGACCACACTGGTGGACAGCCACCTGGTAGTACAGTAGGTAGAGGGACTAGTTCCCCAGGTTTAGAAGAGTCAAATGATGAGGCTGCATCTCCTGAGGGAAACAGGACTACTAGTCTTAGACAGTCAAGTAGGGAGTCTGTTTTACCAAAAAGGTATAATGACTTTGTCTTAGATGGCAAAATTAAGTATGGTATAGATAAAAGTGTTAACTATTCAAATTTGTCTAGTGAAAATCTTTGTTTTGTGTCCAACATTAATAAAGTGTCTGAACCTGCATCTTACTATGAAGCTTCAAAAGACCCAAAATGGGTTGAGGCTATGAATAGTGAGATGGAGGCCTTATACCAAAACAATAATTGGTTTGTTACTGACTTACCCCCTAATAGGAAGGCTATTGGGTGTAAGTGGGTGTACAAAGTCAAGTATAAGTCAAATGGTGAAGTAGAAAGGTATAAGGCTCGGTTAGTAGCCAAAGGTTACAACCAAAGAGAAGGTATAGACTTTGGAGAAACCTTTTCTCCTGTATTAAAGATGGTTACAGTCAGGTGTGTGATAAGTTTAGCTGTACAAAATGGTTGGTCCTTATTCCAATTAGACATTAACAATGCATTTCTGTATGGGTCAATAACTGAGGATGTGTATATGACACTTCCTGAAGGTTATTCTTCTAATAATGAATCTAAGGTCTGTAAACTTGTTAAATCATTGTATGGGTTAAAGCAAGCCCCTAGAAAGTGGAATGAGAAACTTGTAGAGGTTCTCATTAGTATTGGTTTTGTTCAGAGTAAATGTGATTACTCAATGTTTGTTAAGTCAAATAATGGTGTGTTTGTTGTTTTACTTGTGTATGTAGATGATATAGCGATCACTGGGAATAATGAGTCTGAGATTAATAAAGTCAAATTGTTTTTTAAAGAAAGTTTTCAAATAAAAGATTTGGGTAGACTGAAATATTTTTTAGGTATTGAAGTGTTGTATTCTGAAGGATCTATCTGTCTTAACCAAAGAAAGTATTGTTTAGATTTGTTAAGTGAATTTGGGTATTTAGGATGCAAACCTGTTAGCATACCTATTGAACAAAATTATATTTTGTCCATGAAAAGTGCTAAGTTTGAGAAGTATATTGAGGATGTAACAGGTTTTCAAAAACTTGTTGGCAAACTCATATATTTATCTCTTACTAGGCTGGATATATCATATGCTGTTCAGTTTTTAAGCCAATTCATGCATAAACCAACTGAAGCAGTGTTGCATATTGCACTTAGACTGTTAAGGTATCTTAAAATGTCACCTGGTAAGGGATTGTTATTTAAAAAAGGTGATGATTTTGTGCTTTCTGCATATTCTGATGCAGATTGGGCAAAATGCTTACAAACACGTAGGTCTGTCACAGGGTATTGTGTGTTTTTGGGTTCCAACTTGGTATCTTGGAAAAGTAAGAAACAAAGTGTTGTTTCTAGGTCTAGTGTTGAGGCTGAATACCGTGCTTTATGTTCAACCACTTGTGAAATGGTTTGGTTGTCAAATGTTTTAAGTGAATTAGGTATTGAGTCTAAGTTGCCTTTGGAATTGTTTTGTGATAGCAAATCTGCTATGTCTATTGCTGAGAATCCAGTTTTTCATGAAAGGGTGAAACACTTTGAACTGGATCTATACTTTCTGAGAGAGAAAGTTAGTAGCAACTTTGTAAAGATTAAAAAGGTTGATTCAAGTCAGCAGGTTGTTGACATTTTTACAAAAGATCTTTATGGGACTCAACATGAGAATTTGTGTAATCAGTTAGGATTAACTGACATGTTTAGTAATTGAATTAAGGGGAGCTGTTGAAAATAGTCGTGATATATGTAATTCAATTACTATAAGTTATTGGATATTTGCACGTATTGTGCTTGGGCTTATTCTATTGCAGGGTTGCTTATTGGGCTTGCAGAATGGTTGGGCTGAGTTTTGTTAAGTTAAGCCCAGCCCATGTTGCTTATTGCTTAGCTGGCTGATCTTTGTTCGAGGGTTGTTATTGGCCGTCAGATTAAGTAAATCTGGATCGTTGATGTGTTGAGCTGGCAGAAGCTTCGAGATCACCATATATAAACCTTTTCTCTCTCTCATTTGTATCCATTCATATTATTGTTCGTCTATCTTTTTCTCTGTAATTGTTAGGGTTTCTAGTCGAGTCTTGTGGTTTTCATCAGTGATTTTGATAATCACTGTAAGTCTGTTTTGTATATTGTTTTCCTTAGGGTTGTGACAACTGATCTAAACAATCAGTAGTCATAATCTTTGTATTGTTCTTTCTGGATTCTTCGATTGGTTGAATCCTGGGTATATTGGGGGGAACATTTTCTGGGTTGGTTTAAATAAGATTTTGTCACGTTTTGTCGCCTACATCTTTGTCTTCTTGGTTGAGTTTATGTTGGCTCAGTTGTTTGTTTGTTGAGTTTATTGAAACCCTAAGTTTCTACAGTATATCATAAGATTTTTATTACATGCACATATGCATACCATGTAGCAATATACATACATATGTAAACATCTATTTGGACTTGTACAAATACTATACCTTAATATTCCATTAACATGCCCATTCATGAGTTTGCAAATGTTACATGTCAAGACTTGAGCCAACTATACATATACCTTTACATTCATATGCATATATCACATGAAAAAATGTTTTTAAGAAAGATAAAGAGATAAGAGAGGAGACAAATTCTGGCATACGTATATGTTTTATGTATGCGTTATAATTACATATGTTTATTGTTGTATGTGATGTAAAATAAAACAAAGTATTTGAAATTTAATACAATATAAAGCTTATTCAGAACAAGTTTTAGAATAATATACACAAATGTGAAATGTTAATTATTAATCATCAACGATTAATCATTAGTCAAGTTTCAACCACAACTCATCAACCATCTAAAGATGATTATAAAAAAGGTCATGTCAGATTCCCTAAAGATGACATCGTGTCACAATGTCAAGATATTAGATGAAAAGTGATTAAAAAGAAACGAAGATGAATTAGAGTCATTAGTTGTAACTAAGGTACTTTAATACAGTATATGCTAGTCTACAAATTTTAGATACATATTTTTACATGAATAAGACAATAAAAAAGAAAGACGATTTAATATTATTGATGATTTATAGAACTTACTATAAATGAATATAATATATTATAATATTATAAAAGTACCACGTACAGATCATATTAACTCACAAATAAGAAGCCAGAAAATTATAAAGCACATAGGATCAGGAGCCTGAATAATATATAAAAATATTAAAGTAATCAAAATGGAATCTAAGTGGTGCTTAACGGCCGTCGGACTACGAACAAACAAGATCTGAACCGTTGATGTTGATGATGAGTCATGCAAACGACATTTTTCCAGAAATATAGAGCTCAGAAGGTTCCTATTCTATATAACTTTTTTATTTCTTTAATATTCTTTTTATGACCATAAATATAATTTTCATCTTTTATTTCTTGGAATGTTGATGTTCTACAATGCTATATGAGTGAAACTATTTTGATATTAAAAATATATGACATGGAGATAAATAACAACTTTCATATATTCTTTATAACGGACTTAGAGTATAATTAGGGGTAGCATGCGCTACCGCTCAACATTATTTGGCAAAGTACATTTTTAGTGCAAAATTTTAATGTTCTTTTTCGTTTTATGTTTCGACTACCCCTGAACAAATTTTTTTTACCCACGCTACCTCTCAACCTTTTTTTCTAAATCCGTCACTGCTCTATAAAGTGTAGAAAATCATATTTAAAACGAGTACAATTTTAGTACTATTACACTTTTATTATAAAGCGAATAATAATATGTTTTCTAAATAAAAAAAGTTAATAATAATTGAATACTACTTCCCATTACGGGCAGGCGGGCCACGGGCAGGGGAGACAATGACATTAAAGACAGAGCCCAATGCTGATGACCCATTGGACAAGTGTCTCAATAATGACTAGTGAACCCCCCACACTTGTTTTCTTAAATATTGGACTTCAAGCCCCTTAACTTTTACTAATTTGCACAAATGACAAACATTCCAGGTTGTCAATGGTTGTTTGTTTCTCCATGTTGTTAAGAGGTGCATAAATCGGGTTTTAACCGGTTTCGATTTTAAACTGCTTTCATTTTTTACTGGTTTGTTAAGCGGTTTTGACCATCTTGTTTATCGTGTTTTGAGATGTTTTTATCAGCTTTACCTGTTTGGTTTGTGTTCAAATCAGTTTCAAATGACAAACGGCTTTAAAAATTGAGTTGTACCAGTTTCAAACCAATTTTTATGTATACCCCATTCAAATTGGTTTTGATTTGGGTTAGTTCAACGGTTTTGGTTCTCAAACTGGTTTGAACGTGCATTTATACATGCTGTCAAAGACCATGTTCCATATGACAAAAAAATTTGAGTGTCACTAATTTATAAAAAAAGTCATTAAAAAAATAATAAGTATAATAAGTCAATATATGAATAATAAAAGGGGGTGTTTTGCATTTCTTAAATTTAGTAGTGACAATGGGGCCCATGCCTCGTCATTCCCTATGTGGGAGAATTTAGAATTATAGAAAATGACAGGGTGACCATTTGACCCTTTCTTTTTTCATAATCCATAGTTTTTTATATTTTTATTCAGTGACATTTGAGCCATTTTTTTTATTTTTATTTTTTTTTGCAATTGAGCGAACATTTTTTAATTATCGAACATAGTTTTCGTATATTATAGTCTTCTTTAACAAGTTTTTAAAAGTTGGATGGTATCAGTTATGATAGTTTACTGATTCAACCCCTCGACCAGATATTAAAAACATGCCATCCTACAAATAATAGAGGCAAACGACTTATGTCGCTTTTAATCAATTTTGTATGATTAGCATCAATTTTGTCCGATTTCTCAAAACTAGTCGATTCATTTGTGCTTAATCAAATAACTTGTAAATAACCCGATGATTTCGTTGATTCTTAGTGTAATATGCGAGACTGACTAGCCTGTCCTAATTTTCAAAACAATTAAACAATAGTGGAAATGTAAATGGTTGTTACTAATCATGTGAACCTAATTTTTAAATAAGTGTCAACAATACTAAAGTTGTTTATTCATACTAAACATTGTATATATTATGTATAAAAATTGTGGATTTAATGAATGTTCGATACCTAACTCAACCTTCACTAACCAATGGTGCAACTTGAAACCAATTTACTACTTTATCCCCGTTTTCAGCAATATTACAACACTGTCATGTAAGGCGTATGAACTTATCGGGCCATGCTATAAAGCGTAAAAGTGCAGTATACTAGTTGTCAATGTATGTAACGCAATCATACAAAAAATACAAAATAGTCAATTCGAGGATGCAGATTGAAAAATACGTTCGCCAGCCATTAAATTGCAATGTCATGTATTACGTATGTATTTAAAAAAAAAAATCACGTTACTATGGAATGAATGTATAGAAATATAGAAGGGTCGTTATATTTAAACCCCCCACCTTTTATTTTAACCCTCTCAACGCGCCTCGCTTAGGCCTAAGCGAGGCGCTTTGAGCTCACTTCGAGGAGGTCAGTACGAGGGCAGAAAAAGCTGATTTTTAAATTCGAAGCGTCTCGCTTAGGCCTAAGCGAGGCGCTTCGAGGGGGTAATTTATTTTGGTAGTTGTTTTGATGTTTTGAGTTGGTTTTTTTTTTAATTTAATAATTATAAAAAGTTAAAAAAATTTAAAAAATAATAATAATGTAAAGGTAGATCGTGGAAATCAATTACAGTTATTTGGAATGTTTCTAATCATTACAGTAACGAAATCATTCTCACATGAATATCCTTTGAAATCAATAGGAAAGATAGATAAACAATCCCCATCCACAATGTTCTTACCTATAGCTACCAACGATGATTGCCAGTGAGATTGATAACTGGACAGGTTAGCCAGGTGTTTGTCAAAAAGGTAGAGCACACCACTAGAGCAAAAAGTTGTGTGTATGAATAGTGACCCTCTGGCAAACCTGCGTAAAGGACTAAAGCCACATATCTTGCCATTTAATACCAACGATGATTGCCAGAGGGTCACTATTCATATATAAAGAACATTAATCGGTTTTATTTAGCGTAAAAAGTTCATTGTACATATACCTCCTTATCTAAAACAAATCACATCATTGTACATATACCTCATTAGACCACGTACAATGATTCATCAAACTCATCGTTAGCGCCGATCCGATTGTTAAAAGTATCAAGACTATGAAATTAGTAAAACAACCGAATTTTACTTGCTTGCATGAAAAGTTCATTGTACATATACCTCCTTATCTAAAACAAATCACATCATTGTAGAGGTTACTAGGTTACTCATTACCGTTGGACGTTGAAGGTAAACATGGACAGTGAGAAGTGAGATTGATAACTTCTCTATGGAAGTTGCTAAAGTAGTTAAACAAAAGCTGAAATTGAACAGTTATTTGGAATGTTCCTGATCATTACAGTAATACTTGGATCCGGTTCGAGTCTAAAGCTTCGTGTGTCATCTTGGTCGAACTCATGTTGCAACATTCGTCTTGTGTGGCAACATACTTGAAATCAATAGGAAGATAAACAATCCTCATCCACAATGTTCTTACCTATAGATACCAACCATCCGGTTGTTTTCAGGTTGTCTTCATCGTTGACCGCTATCTCTCGGATAACAACTGAAAAGGTTGTCTTCAATGATTATAAAGAAACTTGAAAGTAATTACAAGAAGATGATCAAAGATGCTACAACATAACTTGCACTGGCTTGAGATATGAGTTTAATTAGCTTGAATCTCTCTGATCCATGGTATCCACTTTCGTAATCTGAAGAGAAGCTATCATCTCAGAGAGATATCTGTCAACGATGGAAGGGAACCCGAAACAATAGAAAGTAATTACAAGAAGATGATCAAAGATGCTACAACATAACTTGCACCGGCTTGAGATATGAGTTTAATTAGCTTGAATCTCTCTGATCCATGGTATCCACTTTCAGGCTGTCTTCATCGTTGACCGCTATCTCTCGGATAACAACTGAAAAGGTGTCTCATTAATCTATAAATAAATCCTTACAAAATACATTTAAATTAAATCTTTGAGCATACCACACCCATGGCTGATCCACCAAATCATTTCTTCAAGTTTATTTCACCAAACTCCTAGTTTAACCTCGTAAGTTTTTCTATGCATCGCATACTTAGAGGGTCACTATTCATACATAAAGAGTATAATCGTAATGTGATGGATTTTTATATTTGCAACCTAGTTCCTTTTTACCTGGTTGCAAAGGAACTTCAGGTCAGCCAGACCTTTGTCAAAAGCAAGCGTGAAGATCAAGATCAAGAAGAACAGTACGGTCAACGATGAAGGTGTGTTGTATGTATAAAATAGTGAATAATTGTAGTGTGTTCGGTGCAGTCGACGAACATCATTCAAAATTTCAACTTCCCGTTCAGGTGCTTAAGTCCACCTTGAAGACTGGATACCATGGATCAAAGAGATTCAAGCTAATCAAACTCATATCTCAAGTTGGTCTAACAACTGAAATTATACAGTTATTTGGAATGTTCCTGATCATTACAGTGAGATTGATAACTTCTCTATGGAAGCAACAAATTCAAAACAGAGGTAGGTTTGCTTGAGGGTCACTATTCATACATAAAAGAGTATAATCAAACAAGGGTTGTTATCGGAGAGATATCGGTCAACGATGAAGGCAAACCGTAGCGAGTGTGAAGATCAAGATCAAGAAGAACAGTATGGTCAACGATGAAGGTGTGTTGTATGTATAAAATTGTGAATAATTGTGAGAGTCGATATGAGAGCAATAATCCATCGAGAACTAGAGAAACAGAGAATAAGAGAAGAGATAATAACATATGAGCTACAACGACGTCGTATTTTGGAAGCTGAAGTTCGGAGAGAACTAAATATTCAACATGAGATGACTTGCTTGCATAGGAATCTTGTACGAAATCATTCTCACATGAATATCCTTTGATGAATGTATTAGGGGTTGGAAACTCTGAAGACCAGATATCTGTCAACGATGAAGGCAACATACTTGAAATCAATGGGAAGATAAACAATCCTCATCCACAATGTTCTTACCTATAGCTACCAACCATCCGGTTGTTGATTTTCTTCTCTATACAGAGTGACGATAGGCGTTTTCGATTTCCAAATGAATCAACGACTTAAACTTGACATCATCAACCACGTATAGTCAAAGATTTATTCTCCATATCCATACCTTGTTTCAAGTATCTTGTAAAATTCATTTCGTCTTCAAGACTCCTATGAGTCAACAAAGGTTGACTTTTTTTAGCATTAACAATGACTATATTACATTATTATTATTATTATTATTATTATTATTATTTTTTATTATATTTGTAATTTAGTTCCTTTGTTTTATTATTATAATAATTTATTATTATCAAGAATCGGAAATTAGTAAAACGATTTATGAAAGTATCAAGAATCGGAAATTAGTAAAACGATTTAATAAATCATTGCTCAGACGTTAGGGTTTGATAAACACAAAACTTATTATTTATAAAGCAACAAAAACACAAATCGTACCGTGAAATAAAGAGAGACCCATTAGGAGTGCCGTGGAGGAAGATCGTCGGTTTGCTGTAGTCGATGATGGCACAGAGGTTAGCGGTAACTTTAAATTTTGAATGATCGTCGGTTTGCTCTCTATATACCAATGAGTTTGATTAGCTTGAAATCAATCTCTCTGATCCATGGTATCCACTATCAGGTTGTCTTCATCGTTGACCACTATCTCTCGGATAACAACTGAAAAGTTGTCTTCAATGATTCTAAAAAACTTGAAAGTAATTACAAGAAGATGATCAAAAAGATGCTACAACATAACTTGCACCGGCTTGAGATATGAGTTTGATTATTATCGTATTTGCAACTTAGTTCCTTTCTCTCGAAAAACAATCCGATTGTTAAAAGTATCAAGACTATGAAATTAGTAAAACAACTGAATTTTACCTGCTTTGCATGAAAAGTTATTTTTAAATGTTTGTTAATATATTTTTAAATGTTTGATCTGCAATATTTGAAAATTATCATTTCTTGACATGCTTGGTAACACCTTGATCTGTAATATCTGAAAATTATCATTTCTCAAAAAGTAATTAAAAACACTTAAAAATGAATTAAAAACAATTGTTGCGAGTTAGGTTTAGTCGGAGGACCACGTACAATGATTCATCAAAGTTGTACAAAGCTGGATGTTTTTACTGGAAAACCAAAACGAGCAATTAACGAAGCGAAACGGAGAGATATAATTTTCTTGGCTTGGAAACAACTTAAAAGAACCAAAAATGAATTAAAATTATATTTTGGTGATTAACAGATAATTTTAAAGAATTAATGTAGAGGTTTCAAATTCAAGGTTTTTTATGTTATCTAATTTGTAGGACATTATGAGAAATGAGGGATGACTCCTACCTATGGTCAGGAGTTCGAGTCCTGATCTCGCCCGGGTTTTACCGGTTCTCCACAGCGGGTCTTCAGACGGGTGGGGATCGGGTTTTCCCCGGTTCGGAAACCTCGTGGGCAAGTCTGGCTACCCTGGCCAGCCCCTTGCATAGTCCTGGGGGGGGGGGGGGTTCTTGGGTTCGCCAGTTTACGGGTCCCATGGGTAGTCGGTGTCACACCACGCCAATGGCGGAAACACGTGGCGCGACGCTCGAAAGCATATCAAAGTCAAGATTAACACAAACTATATTTAATTAGAAAAGATCAATTTATTAGAATGTCGAAAATGAGCATCTCGTTCCATTATTGCACAATGCATTACATAAAACGATAAACATTAAGTTTCAATGTGAAGTATCTCCGTTTATATTCCAACCCGATGGTAACAAGGAATGAAACCCCGACCAGTATCCGACATTCCGAATTCCACCGCACTAGCCCCATATCTATCCAGCACTTAGTTACCTGAAAGATATGTTTAAAAAGACGTCAATATATAAAATATTGGTGAGTTCACAGGTTTTAGTTACATAACAATAACATTTTCACAACCATCGACTCGACTCACTTTACCGTATAATTACTTTCCCATTAAGTAATTATACTAGGATCTTGTCGATCGATATTCCGTTTTTATAACATGTGCGAAACCTGCACATCTTGTAGCCTTTGTAAGGAGTAGCTAGCTCCTACAAACTATAATGATGAGCAATCCCTTGAGCCCCATAACCAAACCAAGACTGATAATAATGCCCCGCTCCAAGTCGTTACTCGGTTTCCCACGACTTAAGTTCAGAATATGTGCACCCCAGGCATAACCTAATGCATAATCGACGCTATCGATTAGGGGTGGGCCTTGTCAGGCACCAATAGTACTATCCAAATATTCTTTCGGTTTCATTTCCCTGAATTAATGATTACGGAAGAGAGGACTCAACCCCGAGTGGCGTTCACTGCTCAAGTACTCATCATACCACTTATCACATTTTATCCTTTGAAAACCTTTTCAACATGTGACAATATTTGACAAACATATCTTTCCCCCAGTTAAAACAGTAAAATGGGGCCGTGAAACTCACCTGAATCACTGTCTGGCTCACTAGGTAGATAGCATAGAGGGTCCCGCACCTACAAACGTCCTAGACGTATAAGCCACTATTCCTATAGTGCATGTGCCTTGGCAAGTTGTACACCCAACTCCCGACCACAAGTTATTCCAAATCCCGTTTAATTAAGCGCGTATCCTAGGTTTCGTTGGCGTTACATTACCCTTTGTGTTACAAGTTATATATTACTCCTGTTAATATTTCCTTAACTTGTATTTTATTATCATCGACTCGACGTCACTTAACATATAATTATTTTCCCATTTAAATAATTATACTTAAGATCGCATCGCTCGATATAATATATATTTCAACACCCGACCCGACTCACTTTGCCGCACATTTGTTTTCCCATTTGAACAAATATGCTAAGATCTTGTCGTTCGATTGTATATTCTTAACGTCCGATTCAACTCACCATACCGTATATTTATTTTCCCATTCAAATAAATATACTAGGATCTCGTTGGTACGACATACACATATATATATATCTTTGTCTTCTCGTCGCGGCTTTCCTTCCCACATATCTACTTTCCCATTAAGTAGATATACTAGAATTTTGCCGAGACGAGCGTACATATATATAAATGTGTAATTTTCTTGTTAAGTATATACGTTTGTTTAACGTCTTATTTGTTTATGTCATGTGTTTCTCCCACGAATAATTCCTTTAACACTTAGGAAAGTGTTTGTTAGTTTTCACCCATGTATATATATATATTTTACTTCCTTAAAATATATATTTTTTTCTTACCTTGCCGCAATGGCATTTTTCTCATGATTCGTCCGTGTACGGTTTGTTCACGCGTCTTAGTTCGATACCTTAACTCGATTAGTCAATTTTCCAAGTCTTTCCCAACATGTGTTTTATAGAAATATTATCCACATTTCTAACCCATGTTACTTGGAAGGTTTGTATTTTAGCCCAACTTGTTAACTTAGATACAAAAATGCTTCCAATACTTTTATATTCCCATTTATATAAAAGTATTCATTTTTGTATAAGTTTCTCAAGTTTGCTTAACATTTTTATAAAATCTCTATTTTATAAAAATCCTTATTTAAAACCCTTTGTATTTTTATAACTTTCAAAAATACACTTTTATACAAAATACCCAAGTATTTCTACTAGTATTTACAAAAATCATCCTTAGGCTTTATTACTTACATTTTTGACACCGAACTTTCCATACTTGTATTTTTGGACTAATAGTTTCTAAAATATCCATTTTAGTCCTCTAACTTTCAAAGTTACAACTTTAGTCCCTTAACTTACAAAAGTTGCATTTTTCCACTCTAACTTCCAAAGTTAGCATTTTTCACTCAAAATAGTTAACTTTGAAGATTCAACTTTTTATTGGTAAGTTATTCTTGTATCGAAACACTTATGTTAGTCTTGTATTTCATGTGGAAGACTACTTATGTGTGTGTTTTATGTATTTGTCCATTTTAACAAAATATCATTCATCTAAGTAAGCTAACTTAGATTTTCCATCATCTTCATTCATGAACTTCTAACATGTTTTACCACATATTTCACCATGTATGATCATAATAAGATGATTTAAAGTTATTCTTAACATATTCAAGTTTATTCTACAATTTTGACCAAAACATCATCCTACTTAGTTTTTGATGCAAACTTTACATATTTTCAAGATTAATACATCATCATTATCAAACCCATGGTTTATTTTCCTATCTTTAATCTTCCATTTTACACATGTAAAACCTATTGAAGATTATGTTCAAAACCACCTTTTAAACCCTTCATGTACAACTTGCTTCTAAGAACACATACATGAATAATAACAATCAAAAACAAGATTAAGAAGCTTACTACTAGCACAAGGCTAGGGAAGACAAAACCTTGGATTTGAGAGGGGTTTAGTGTGTTCTTCCAAGTGTTTTAGCTCCAAGCTCTTGAAACACACAATAGGGGTTTTGATGATGGATGTTTGGAAGTGATTTGAATGTGTTAAACTTGAAAGAAAGATGGGTTTTGTGTTCCTTGAATACCTACGGCCATGGGAAAGGAAAAGAGAAGGATTTTTGCTTAGCCATCCAAGTATTCACCACATGTCTTCCTTTTATAATTCTTCCATATCTTTCAAATATTGTAAGTAATCTAATGAAGATTGTTTAGTGTACTTGGGTGATCTCTTGGTGGATTCTTAGTGTGTGTGTGTGCCGTGAGGTGAGAGAGGGGTTGGGGAGATATTGTGAATCTATGAAAGACATGTTAATCTTCTTCAAATCCTTTATAATCTTCCAAGATCACACACATGATTCATGAGATCCCTTAGTAGCTTGTCTAGCTTGTACTAGTGATCTTTTGATGATATGTTGGGGGGGACAAGGGGCCGAAAGTTTGCACAAAAGGGAAGCAAAATCTTGCATGCTTTGGCTCTTAGCTAAT
Source organism: Ambrosia trifida (assembly GCA_028751855.1). Classification (NCBI taxonomy): domain Eukaryota; kingdom Viridiplantae; phylum Streptophyta; class Magnoliopsida; order Asterales; family Asteraceae; genus Ambrosia; species Ambrosia trifida. The sequence continues at coordinate 15,999,193 of CM054131.1, forward strand.
GATTATTATCCTTCCATGATTACACATGAGATATTATGTAGGATTTGTTTAGTAAGTGGATGTGTTTAGGTTGTAGTATACTTGATCTTGCCTTGGATTTTCTTGGCCATAGGGCCGCAATTTGTGTAAGGGTGGGACAAGAAGTTGCATGCTTGTACTTCATGTCTTACACCTTTTTGGCTTTATGCTCATGCATGGTTAATACTAGCTTTATAGATCATTATCATAACCACACATGTATGGACATAACAAGGCCTTCTAGGCCGGCCCTTGTGTGGGTTTAGGTGGGGTCCACAACTCCAAATATTTACCCAATATTTGTCTAGTTAAATCCCCCGTCGTTCGGGTGTCGTTCGGGTATTTTTCGGGTTTTAATCGCGCGTCATTTGGACATTAAAAATACCTTTAATAACCCTTAAATATAGTCTAATTTAAGCGTTGATTGGTTATTTAGGCCTTTGCCGGGTGAAATTATGAGGTATACGCGTATCGGGTGCGGTACGCGCAATTTATTCGTTACCGGGAGATTTGTACAAGACGTTTTCATTTATGGTTTTGGAGTTCCAAAGCTCATTATATTTCCTGAAAATACCCTTTATTTTATATCCTGGGTGTCCGGGATCAGTTTCGTTTATTTAATTATTACCGGGTAATTGCCAACGTCCATACCGGATAGCTTACTCGTACATGATCCAATCATGTTTTACCATTAAACGTATGCATTCCTATGCACTATTTGGAAATTGCTATCTCCTAAGGCCTTGATAATTAAATCACACATAATTGCATTTAATTACGTTAGTCATATACTAATTAATCTGTACGGAATTACCTTATTTTTGCCGGTTGTTACATTCTCCCCCCGTTAAGAGAATTCCGTCCCGGAATTCAATTCAAGTTACCCATCACAATAGTATCCTTGAACAGGGCGGGGTGTTTGCGCTTCATGAGATCTCATCTTTCCTAGTGAGCCCAGCTTCATGCTCGGCTCACGCTTAGTGCTCTATCAAACACAGTGTCATAGTTCAACTACGACTAAGCTCTTGGTCATCCCATCTTGACACATCTATCGGTTTCCCGAAATAGTAGAGCTTATCGCCAACCGGACTTCCGCCGATCGAGGAGTCGACCCAAACTTCCCCAGGCCAGACTTGCGGGATTCATTAAGAGTCCCACTAAGCTCTTGCGACAATTCAAGCTTATTCATCACGAGACCAATTTCGATTGATATCTCCGTACCACCGAAGTATTAGGAACTTGGCCTATCACAATCTCTAAGCTTATTGACACCTTCTCGGAGTATGACCCTTAGTGAAAGCCTATTATTAGACCGAAGTTCTTAAGGCCTACGCCTTGTCTGTATGACTTCTTAATAGGTTCGCATCTCATCCAAACAGTCTTTAATCTGCAAGAACTACTGGCCATCTCTCGAATAACCTAAACCAGGTTATATATCTATCTCCGTCTGTCATTCGACGCACTGGAGATTTACACGTTTGCCCCACAAGGGCTTTGAGTAGTACACCCCGAACACTGGGATGCTAATTCCTATCACATGGGAAAGTTTGGTGAGGAAGCTCATGGGTTCGATCTGCCACGAACGTCAATCGTGTCAACACGGAACAATTCCGTCAAGTACATTCAACTTGTCCGAGAATGACAAGCCATACTCGTCTCAAATCGAGTATCCCATGCTTGTGTACAAGGTTTGTCGAACTTGAGGTAGAGTGACTACTACAACCCGATATGATGTGAGTCGGCAATTCAGTGCCTAGCCACGACTCTCCGAGAGTATAGGTAGCTATCCAATGCCTCATCTCGGAGCTATAGGTGAGTAAGGAATGAGAGGGTTCCAAACAACAATCAATCATCACTTGGGTCACATCTGCCCCTGGGACACCTCGGGTGTCATGGTGATGTCAAACAGGCAATCTTACCGCACCTCATAAAAGTCCCCTTGGAAACCTCGTCGGGTATCCCTTTTTTTATCCTTCGGCTCGACTCACTTTACCGTATATTTACCTCCCCATTAAGATAAATATACTAGGTTCTTGTCGACCGAACAACCACATTCAAAATGGGCCTTTATTTCCTTAGAATCCTCTAGGTACTGAATTGCTGCTTTCCTCCTGAGCGATTGTGGTTAATGGTACTAGGACGCTTAGTATGGACTGATGGAGGTCGAAAGTTTTTGCGTCGCTTTTACCCCTCAGTCCCCTGACATTAAGCAGTGCATACCTGACGCCCGGGCCGTACAATTCCACAATCCTCGAGTAGTACGAGTCGACTCAAACACCAACGATAAGATGCTTCCAGCACATAGGCCTATACCGAAAAGAGATATATGAAACATCATAAATTGTTGTCGCAATGAACAACGTATAAGGTTTATTATGACATATCGACACGTTGGCCCCCATTGCGACAAGTATACAGAACACCAGTAGCTACCCAAACCATGGGTATCCAGTACCAGTTCTGCTATATGTGCTTCATGGGCACTAGTGTTCTATCGTCAATAGCAACCTAGTAAATCAATTCCGAATGATACAGGCCACATGCCCTTACATCGACCTTCAGATCTTATGCAGAGATCTGAGTGAAAGGAGTCCTGAAACCAAAACCCTCATTCATCGAAGGTTCCATCCTTTCGGAATCTTTTTATGTAAATGGTGAAATCGGGCCATAGATGCATGCATTTAGCATAGATTTCACATTTGGCTTGACGGCTTCATGCGCTCAAGTCGTTACTTAAACAAGCGAGCGACTGATATCGTACCACAAGTAATAGTCCTGAGCCTTCCCATAGGGCATCCCATTCAATGCCTCCGTAGTCACACATATGGGCGGAATATGTAAGCTTTCAAGCTCGTCCTGATTAGTCCGGTGCCATATGCCCTGACCTGGCAGCTCACATTACTATGGTGCCTCTAACAGCGTCTATCAAGGATAAGGGGTTTTGCCCTAGTGTGAGCAATGCTACTTAAAGATGACTGGGAACACCACTATCGACTCAAGGTCGAAATTGTATTCCATTGTTCCAAGAATCTACGCCACGACACCAAAGTAGGATAAACCTTCCATCAGGGGAATAACAACATTAATCGATGGGTCGAGACGATCAACCATCTCAACCCAGTAGTGTGGCACCTTTAAGGAGTAGATAATGCTGCACGCCCTTCTGGATTCAGGGTTCATAAAACCTCTTAATCATGTACCAGGGACTTCACCAATGCATGCCCATGGGTGGGTCCATGACGGTATTCCCATAACCATCAGTATGTTACGTATGACTCCAAATGAATCCACTGGTGTGAGCAATAAATGAATCGAACCTTTCAACTCTTGCTAGTCCCAAAGGTATAGATCATAATATCACTCATAATTGCTCGATACCTTCAGGTTCGAGACGTATTCGAAATCCCTTATCACGAAGGCAAGTCTCGCCTTGACACGTGTAGATCACAGGGTTTCTTCCCGACATTGATTTGCATAACCGATCGCTGGGCGACCAAATTGCACGTAACAGGTTAGTGCTGGACATAGTGTCACTGGTGCCTCGGATTCCGAAGATGTACCGTTCATGAAATGCGTGAGCATATACAGGGGTCGGCACATGATTCGGTCGCTTACTCAGACGATCACGAGGTTCAGACTTTAGGGGATTACACATGTAACCACTAAGGCTGGAGTGTCTAAGCACGACTGTTAGAAAGTCCGTTGGACACCTGAATTCCTACATAATCAATGTTGGCACCACACAATCAAACAAATAGAACAATGACGGCACGAGGGGTTTAGGCGATGTCTCCATTCCGAGAGAAACAAGAGCGATGCAAACGACAAATCATCACGTCATCGAGGTAATCCAACAGCTGTAGCAATACGCCCTCTGAGCAACACGATAGTAGAAACAACATGGCAATGTCAGCAACATATCCACGAAGCACATCAACTAGGGAACACCACACAGGAGCAACACGACAAAAGAGAAGTATGACGACAAGGCAACGCCGCAATAGGAACCGTACGACACAAAGAAATACGATGGCAAGGCTACACTACTGCAGGAGCAGTAAACAACAGGAATGCATCATTGACAATGCAGCGTAACCACCTGGATACGCAACTAGCAAAAAAATAATGCAACTGCAAATATGCACAACGGCTGGGGGGGTAACACAGTAGCACGAATGCACGCGACAATATGACGCTCAACATGGAGAACCCATAGTCCACACCACCATAAAGCTCCGTTATGGTGAGTACGCATCCCCGTGCGTCTCAGATCACTTGTGGAGGTGGAAATTTCATTCGTACTCTCGGCCTTGAGCCTATCCTCCATAGGCTCAATGGTAGGAATGGTTGGGTTGGCCGGCGCACCAATCATCATAACATGAATGGGGGCGACGGGTTCCACATCATTTAGCTGACTTCTCAAGCCGATATTGTTCATGGAGAGAACGACCATAGGCTTGTTATGAGTCACTCAAACAATGGCAATAGAAACATCGGTAGTTTCCACTGAGGCCTGAGAACCATTGACAATGTTAGGCTTCCTAAGAGTCCAAGGAATGATAACTAGTAGTTCAACGAAAGCCTCAAAGAGAATGGAATTATTAACAACAAACTCCACAAAGACACACAGATGGTCATAGTGGCCTGGCAAGGGTCATAGAGACGTCTTCGTTAATATCATTTACTTCTGCAGGAGCCTCAAACAACGTCAATTCGAGCAGAGCCATAGAGCAACATCATCAAGCTCAATATGGACTGTACAGACAATGACAACAATAAACTCAACAACAGACATAGAAACAACGACATCAAGCCCGATGAGTGCTATCAAACCACTGACAACAACAAACTCAGCGAGAGCTACACACTTAATAGCGTCAACAGGACTTGCTCGAGCCATAGGACAATAACAGGAGCAGCAACGTCAGGCTCGACTGGAGCCTTAGACTCGTCGTAGCTTTTATACGTGTGGTGACTGGTATCCATAGGACCTGGAAACCAACCTATATCTTTCCCGATACAAGGGTAGTGGTCACAACGAGCATAGCAAGTAGCGGTAGAAGAATCATGATTTATCGATACACCACGATAAAAGGAAACGATACCGACTCTGGCAAACCAGCCGAGTCATTCTTCTCATTAGGGTCTCCTTACATGCTATCTAACACCGATAGTAATTAGCTGGAATGCCTCTCTGTCACTCAAGCGAGGCCGGTGAACTTTCTTCCTGGTAGGCCACACCGTGAGGGTATCGAAATATGGCCAGAGATTAGACAGGTCACCCTGTCCACAACGAATGGATCTTGTAACCTTAGCTTTTTTTTTTTTTAAAAAAGATCACCGTAACGAGGGGACACAACGTCTCAATATCTTCGGGGATTGACAAAAACACTTTCCATCAATCGTCGACCAATAATTAACTAGTCTCGTTACCGCGACGACGGTGATGGACATTCAATATTGCAACAAGAGCAATGGAATTGTCGTCCCATGGGTAAGTTTAATTTTTAACAGAATAACGTGACCACATTTAGTAGTCCGCCACTTGATCTTCGAGGGGGAATTTAATGTCAGCAAAAAGCGTCTTGCAACATTCTGATAATCACAGAACACTCTTACGATTACGATTCCCAACGTGTGGTTCCACTCTCTAGGATTTATGACGGATTCAGGCACAGTACATGTAATGAATCTACTCTGGCGTTTCTCGACTGAAGCGAGACCACCAACAATCCTTGAAAACAAACAGGAGGTAGATAGAGGAGTCTTATGATAATCCTTGCACCTCAGGAAGGTGGTATGACATAAGTACCAACATGCTGAGTCCATCACTATTCATCTTCCGAACACGATCCAGCGCTATTGTAACGGTTGTTAATCCATACTTGAATACTCAATACACCGAGTAGTGGCTTCCCACGAGTTAATCGTATGCACTTCCGAGTGAGTCCATTGCCAAACGCCGACTGGGGCTTGCTGTTCTACTATACGCCGTCATCCTTTCACTGGCAAACGATGCCGCGGTCGTGATTAGTGGCCGAAACTTTCGGCACCATCGAAGTTTAACAAAGCACTCATGACTTGTGCAATGCGGCATGCTGATTTCATCAGCAGTCCATGACTGCATGGGAACAACCAATACTGTTGATTCAGACAAGGGCTACCGAGCTTTCAGGGTAACAATGATCAAGCTTCCTAATCCCGTAACTTCGATTCTGTTCTCCCTACTGGAGAAGAAAAATATCTAACCCTTGAAGACAACCTGGGCATGCGTTAGGTCGATCATGACTTATTCACCATGATAACATCGCAGCATACGGCCACGAGTCTTATATTTAATCCACGCAGGGTCCCGTTCTCTAGACGCACTAGTCTAGCAGGGACGCACCCTAAGTCTTCACTGGGTTCCGAGTTTAGCATTCTCCGCCTCGTTCCAGGCATTTCACTCCTATGCAAGGAAGTTTTCGTCTCCCGTCTCTATCCGATGCGAAGACTTACGTCAGATTGCTCAAATGAGTAGACGTTCGAGCTCTTCCGTGCTCGTACCTTAAAGGTGATGTCGAAGAAAGCTTATTAGGTTAGCTAGGATCAAAATAAAGGGACATCGGCGAGACCTCCCATTTAACCCATTGGTCGATCAAAACTAAGACCGAATCTAAAGAACAGGAACAACGAAGACAAGGAGTGATCACCAATCCCGGCCCTAGCGCCCACCAAGGTTACCGTGCACCCCAAACTATTATTACGTGTGCACCCGTAATGATAATTTGTGTTGCCAGGTAATCTTGTTGCCCGCTAGTTCCGAGCTTCCTGATCCAAAACCGAGATTTCATACAACAAGACTTGATCCTCCAAATCATAAACAACGTGGCGACATCCATTAACGCGATAGAGATGAGTCCTTCCGATCATCCCGTCTACAGGCAAGCAGGTAGGCTCCTCGTAGACCACAGTATCCTTCCTCTTGGCTGGTACCGGTGATCGGTGCAGGAGTGTGGACTGATGTGAAGCGTGACACAACAACCTTGCTGGCAAAATATCCGTACTACGTATATGTATTAACTTAATCTTAGAAAACCGGATTCCTATGCAAAATAAACATCTTATCCGCATTTTCTAATACTTCATATATTGACACACATGGCTAGTCGGTCGGAATTTCCCCTTGTACAATCCATGTACAATCTTCTTTCTTTTCTAAAAATATTTTGTTGTGTTTTATTTTTGAAAACTTCGTTTTCGAGCCAAAACCGGTTATAGTCTAGATTTTTCAAAAATGCTAGTTCGCTACAACCTTGGCTCTGATACCACTTCTGTCACACCACGCCAATGGCGGAAACACGTGGCGCGACGCTCGAAAGCATATCAAAGTCAAGATTAACACAAACTATATTTAATTAGAAAAGATCAATTTATTAGAATGTCGAAAATGAGCATCTCGTTCCATTATTGCACAATGCATTACATAAAACGATAAACATTAAGTTTCAATGTGAAGTATCTCCGTTTATATTCCAACCCGATGGTAACAAGGAATGAAACCCCGACCAGTATCCGACATTCCGAATTCCACCGCACTAGCCCCATATCTATCCAGCACTTAGTTACCTGAAAGATATGTTTAAAAAGACGTCAATATATAAAATATTGGTGAGTTCACAGGTTTTAGTTACATAACAATAACATTTTCACAACCATCGACTCGACTCACTTTACCGTATAATTACTTTCCCATTAAGTAATTATACTAGGATCTTGTCGATCGATATTCCGTTTTTATAACATGTGCGAAACCTGCACATCTTGTAGCCTTTGTAAGGAGTAGCTAGCTCCTACAAACTATAATGATGAGCAATCCCTTGAGCCCCATAACCAAACCAAGACTGATAATAATGCCCCGCTCCAAGTCGTTACTCGGTTTCCCACGACTTAAGTTCAGAATATGTGCACCCCAGGCATAACCTAATGCATAATCGACGCTATCGATTAGGGGTGGGCCTTGTCAGGCACCAATAGTACTATCCAAATATTCTTTCGGTTTCATTTCCCTGAATTAATGATTACGGAAGAGAGGACTCAACCCCGAGTGGCGTTCACTGCTCAAGTACTCATCATACCACTTATCACATTTTATCCTTTGAAAACCTTTTCAACATGTGACAATATTTGACAAACATATCTTTCCCCCAGTTAAAACAGTAAAATGGGGCCGTGAAACTCACCTGAATCACTGTCTGGCTCACTAGGTAGATAGCATAGAGGGTCCCGCACCTACAAACGTCCTAGACGTATAAGCCACTATTCCTATAGTGCATGTGCCTTGGCAAGTTGTACACCCAACTCCCGACCACAAGTTATTCCAAATCCCGTTTAATTAAGCGCGTATCCTAGGTTTCGTTGGCGTTACATTACCCTTTGTGTTACAAGTTATATATTACTCCTGTTAATATTTCCTTAACTTGTATTTTATTATCATCGACTCGACGTCACTTAACATATAATTATTTTCCCATTTAAATAATTATACTTAAGATCGCATCGCTCGATATAATATATATTTCAACACCCGACCCGACTCACTTTGCCGCACATTTGTTTTCCCATTTGAACAAATATGCTAAGATCTTGTCGTTCGATTGTATATTCTTAACGTCCGATTCAACTCACCATACCGTATATTTATTTTCCCATTCAAATAAATATACTAGGATCTCGTTGGTACGACATACACATATATATATATCTTTGTCTTCTCGTCGCGGCTTTCCTTCCCACATATCTACTTTCCCATTAAGTAGATATACTAGAATTTTGCCGAGACGAGCGTACATATATATAAATGTGTAATTTTCTTGTTAAGTATATACGTTTGTTTAACGTCTTATTTGTTTATGTCATGTGTTTCTCCCACGAATAATTCCTTTAACACTTAGGAAAGTGTTTGTTAGTTTTCACCCATGTATATATATATATTTTACTTCCTTAAAATATATATTTTTTTCTTACCTTGCCGCAATGGCATTTTTCTCATGATTCGTCCGTGTACGGTTTGTTCACGCGTCTTAGTTCGATACCTTAACTCGATTAGTCAATTTTCCAAGTCTTTCCCAACATGTGTTTTATAGAAATATTATCCACATTTCTAACCCATGTTACTTGGAAGGTTTGTATTTTAGCCCAACTTGTTAACTTAGATACAAAAATGCTTCCAATACTTTTATATTCCCATTTATATAAAAGTATTCATTTTTGTATAAGTTTCTCAAGTTTGCTTAACATTTTTATAAAATCTCTATTTTATAAAAATCCTTATTTAAAACCCTTTGTATTTTTATAACTTTCAAAAATACACTTTTATACAAAATACCCAAGTATTTCTACTAGTATTTACAAAAATCATCCTTAGGCTTTATTACTTACATTTTTGACACCGAACTTTCCATACTTGTATTTTTGGACTAATAGTTTCTAAAATATCCATTTTAGTCCTCTAACTTTCAAAGTTACAACTTTAGTCCCTTAACTTACAAAAGTTGCATTTTTCCACTCTAACTTCCAAAGTTAGCATTTTTCACTCAAAATAGTTAACTTTGAAGATTCAACTTTTTATTGGTAAGTTATTCTTGTATCGAAACACTTATGTTAGTCTTGTATTTCATGTGGAAGACTACTTATGTGTGTGTTTTATGTATTTGTCCATTTTAACAAAATATCATTCATCTAAGTAAGCTAACTTAGATTTTCCATCATCTTCATTCATGAACTTCTAACATGTTTTACCACATATTTCACCATGTATGATCATAATAAGATGATTTAAAGTTATTCTTAACATATTCAAGTTTATTCTACAATTTTGACCAAAACATCATCCTACTTAGTTTTTGATGCAAACTTTACATATTTTCAAGATTAATACATCATCATTATCAAACCCATGGTTTATTTTCCTATCTTTAATCTTCCATTTTACACATGTAAAACCTATTGAAGATTATGTTCAAAACCACCTTTTAAACCCTTCATGTACAACTTGCTTCTAAGAACACATACATGAATAATAACAATCAAAAACAAGATTAAGAAGCTTACTACTAGCACAAGGCTAGGGAAGACAAAACCTTGGATTTGAGAGGGGTTTAGTGTGTTCTTCCAAGTGTTTTAGCTCCAAGCTCTTGAAACACACAATAGGGGTTTTGATGATGGATGTTTGGAAGTGATTTGAATGTGTTAAACTTGAAAGAAAGATGGGTTTTGTGTTCCTTGAATACCTACGGCCATGGGAAAGGAAAAGAGAAGGATTTTTGCTTAGCCATCCAAGTATTCACCACATGTCTTCCTTTTATAATTCTTCCATATCTTTCAAATATTGTAAGTAATCTAATGAAGATTGTTTAGTGTACTTGGGTGATCTCTTGGTGGATTCTTAGTGTGTGTGTGTGCCGTGAGGTGAGAGAGGGGTTGGGGAGATATTGTGAATCTATGAAAGACATGTTAATCTTCTTCAAATCCTTTATAATCTTCCAAGATCACACACATGATTCATGAGATCCCTTAGTAGCTTGTCTAGCTTGTACTAGTGATCTTTTGATGATATGTTGGGGGGGACAAGGGGCCGAAAGTTTGCACAAAAGGGAAGCAAAATCTTGCATGCTTTGGCTCTTAGCTAATGATTATTATCCTTCCATGATTACACATGAGATATTATGTAGGATTTGTTTAGTAAGTGGATGTGTTTAGGTTGTAGTATACTTGATCTTGCCTTGGATTTTCTTGGCCATAGGGCCGCAATTTGTGTAAGGGTGGGACAAGAAGTTGCATGCTTGTACTTCATGTCTTACACCTTTTTGGCTTTATGCTCATGCATGGTTAATACTAGCTTTATAGATCATTATCATAACCACACATGTATGGACATAACAAGGCCTTCTAGGCCGGCCCTTGTGTGGGTTTAGGTGGGGTCCACAACTCCAAATATTTACCCAATATTTGTCTAGTTAAATCCCCCGTCGTTCGGGTGTCGTTCGGGTATTTTTCGGGTTTTAATCGCGCGTCATTTGGACATTAAAAATACCTTTAATAACCCTTAAATATAGTCTAATTTAAGCGTTGATTGGTTATTTAGGCCTTTGCCGGGTGAAATTATGAGGTATACGCGTATCGGGTGCGGTACGCGCAATTTATTCGTTACCGGGAGATTTGTACAAGACGTTTTCATTTATGGTTTTGGAGTTCCAAAGCTCATTATATTTCCTGAAAATACCCTTTATTTTATATCCTGGGTGTCCGGGATCAGTTTCGTTTATTTAATTATTACCGGGTAATTGCCAACGTCCATACCGGATAGCTTACTCGTACATGATCCAATCATGTTTTACCATTAAACGTATGCATTCCTATGCACTATTTGGAAATTGCTATCTCCTAAGGCCTTGATAATTAAATCACACATAATTGCATTTAATTACGTTAGTCATATACTAATTAATCTGTACGGAATTACCTTATTTTTGCCGGTTGTTACAGTCGGGCAGAAACGTTTCGTTGGACGTTCAAAAAAAATTTCTTCGTGTGTTGGCTTAGACAATTAGATCAAATACAAACACGAGATATATTGGGGTACGAACCCGCGACTCTTTCTATTTAACCAAAGAAACTTACAAACAAGGGACAAATAAAACAATTAACCTACCCCTATATATACTAAACCAACCATACTAATCATACTAAAATACCACTACCAATTATAATCTAATACTAGCCTACACATCATTATCTCTACTAATTAAATCAAATAAAATAATTCAAAACATTCAAACTAATCTATACCAATCTTTCATTTTGGTCCTTCAACATTTAATTGATACGCGTTTTAGAATTAACTTTCAACAAAGACGACGACGACCGTGACACACCTAATGATATTATTTTATTAATTGATAATTAAGGTGCTGTTTGTTTTTTGCTCAGAAGCACTTCTGACCTCTTTTGTCTGCACCACGCAGACGCGCGCAGACGTTTGGGGTCTGCAGATTGTTTGTTTTTTTGAAAGACCTTTCACTCAAAAAGGTCTTCCTGACCTCTTCTTGGTGCAGACTTGTTCCAAAGTCTTATAAGGTCTTTAAAGGTCTTCTCCACTTCTCTTCTCCTCACCCACCACCACCACCACCAACCACGGTCCACCACCGCCTTCCACCACCAACACGGTCCACCACCACCCACCACACACTACCACGGACCACCACCACCCACCACCACCATGGTCCACCACCACCACGGTCGACCACCACCCACCACCATCACAGTCCACCACCACCGTCCACCACCACCACCACCACCGTCCACCACCGTCCACCACCACCGTCTACCACCTGACTGCTGTAAAAAATCAGTTTATTTAAATTTCAGTTTATTTCAGCAGCCTGCAGACATTAACAAACAAACAGTCTTCTTCTTGCAGACTGCAGACCTTTGGTCCACCTCTTCTCCTACAGATGTCTGCAGATGTGGTCCGCAGACTGCAAACGTTTTCCTGCAGAAAAAACAAACAGCACCTAAGTTTCGAAGGAGATGTTATCATTTCCTTGTTTATGTTATCCAATTTCCATTCAAAAGTAAAAAAAAATGTTGTCATTTCCTTTAAATTATTAAAACAAGGTTTGCCAATAGATTCAGGCCCCTAGGATTTCGGGGCAAAAAAGCTGATTTTTAAACAAGTATTAATCCCGTGCATGGTGGACCATTCTATAACGAGTGGACCCCACTATTACCTACACGTGTCATCAATCTATAAACTTAGCCCACTATTAATCCCTGCTCTGCTTCACACCCAATCCCGAACACTTCTCTTCCAAAAGTCTATAAATCATCGTTTCTCCACAGCAATAATTCCTTCCCACAATCCCTCGTTCCTTAACCTAAGCACCCCGCTCATATTAGCAACCTCCAAACCCTCTTTTGAGATTATACACACGATGAGTTACGATGCGCTATTTTACGCCGGCAGTGAAGAGCCCCATTTTCTTGATGCTTGTACTCTTTGCTCTAAGCCTTTGGGTCATAACAGTGACATATTCATGTACAGGTATAATATAAAATCATACTTTTTATTTATTTATTTATTTATTTATTTTTATAACAAATCATGCTTATTTAAATAATTAAAACATCCAATTACAAGTGATATGCTGGTAAACGGACAATAAGTTATGCAGCTACTGCTTATTTTTTTATATTTTTATTTTTTTTAAAATATGTGCATTAAGGACTTGTACCTTGATCAATATAATGATGCAATCTTTTTTTTTAATGGATCATTGGATTCTTAATCTTATGCATGCTTTACAAAGTGAAATATGTTTTAAATATTTATTGAAGGCTAGATTCATTGAACCTGGACAAGAACAATCCGTACCCATATAAAGCTTGTACTGTATGCATAAAGAGTTGTACCTTCTAAAATTTTTAACCTTTTTTTTTAAATTCATAAAAGCATCAAGACTTGTACTTTTTGAATCAAGATTTGTACTTTACACCTCATGACTTGTACCATGTGATTATTATTATTATTATTATTATTATTATTATTATTATTATTATTATTATTATTATTATTATTATTATTATTATTATTATTATTATTATTATTATATCAAGGTTTCTGAAGGGTATTTTTGTAATTTGTGTAGAGGAAACACCCCATTTTGTAGCCAGGAATGCAGGCAAGAACAAATAGAGTGTGATGAAGCCAGAGAGAGAAGATGGAAGATGGCATCCAAGAAATCCAAAGAGACTTCCAAGAAATCAGCAACTGTGCAAACTGGAACTCTTGTGGCATCCAATTAGCAAATTTTATAAAAATATTATGTGAAATTACATAATTACCCTCTCTGATAATAACATATGAGGAGAGGGTTTGGATGAGTAACTTTGGTTTTGTATAGAAGTTGATGGTGGGGTATCATGAGTTCATGACTCACCATGGTTTGATGGTGATGATTAAGGGAAAAGACTAAGATACCCTTTGAGAAAAATTTTGTTCTTTTTGTTATTATTTTGTCTTGTGTTTTTTGCTTTTTTCTTAACCTTCATGTCTTTGGGTTTTTATTTTGTATGAAAAATACCCAACTTCACCATGTTTAGGTTAAATTAATAAATTTTGATGTATGTAAGTTAGCTTTTGTTTTGGGAATAAATATTATATACCCTTGATAAAAATATCTGAATTTGGACAAGTTATTAAAAAGCATCTTTAATCTGCTAAACAAGTTAAAAACCTTGTAATCTATGTTTTTTTGCATTTTTCTTTCAACCTTTCATGTATTTGGGTTTTTATTTTGTATGTTAATTCCCAACTTCATCATGTTTAACTCCTCCACTGGTCCTTGAGTTTGTTCCCTTTGGGTCTTCATCCTATAGTAATTTTCCACTAGTTCTAGGTATTCCTTTCGGGTTACGTAATCACTAAGTTGTAAGACGATGTTGGTGCTATTAAAAATCGACGAGGGGGGCCGGTGGGTAGAAGTTTAACAAGTTTGGTGGTTCATCATGTGATCTTGAACTATGGGAGCTAAGGTAATCTTTGGAGTACATGGCGGGTTCGGGATAATATTGGGAAGATCCTAAGACATATGGCTTAGGGTAGATGGGTTTGGATATGGTGAGGATAGGTTCGGGTAGTGGTCCGATTACACCAATACTTCTTAGATTCAACTTTAAACCATCATTAAACCATTCTAAGTTTCTAACCCCGGAATCTCCTTGAGCAACTCGTGAATCGGTACCTCTACTTGACTTTCATGTTCGGATATTATTACTTCTTCTCCCTTTATCTCTCCTTCTTCGATGTCCAATATTGGTTATTCGCCTCCTCACATATCGTCCATTCCTTGCTGTTCACTTCATCACTTTCTCCATTCTATTACATGCAATAGTTACTACACATAACACATTTTTGTTAGTCTATAATGTTTCCCGTTTTTCCCGAATCCGTGCTCTGATACCAACCTGTAACGACCAATCGAATACCGATTGATAACTAAACAAGCACATTAACTCATAAGTTCTAACTTAAACATCATTTCATATTGATAAAACTTCCAACCAGTTACATAACAAATTATTAAAGTTCAACAACATTTATTTATAAACAAGTTTCCTTCTTCGATTCATGCTTCACTCGTGACACAAGAACTTGCGAGATTCCCTTCCCCGGTTTCATTGAGATCCTGAAAACATGCTTAAAATACGTTAGTTATATAAACTAGTTAGTGATGCCAATTTACACTTCAATGATAACATGCAACCCGGTCATTCGATATACATTACAAACTTATGGTATCACTTTAACAATGATACAATGTTGGTTCTTAAACCCATCCCCGAGTCAAGAATTGTATAGAAATAGTATCTATATGGATCCATCCCTAGTAGTTTCTTATGTTGAATGACCACCCGATTGATACCAGTATGATAATATTAACTCAAACACATTTTAGACACATTTGACAAGCATGCAATCACCCCAAAGGTTTGTAGGAAAACGGGGAGATACATGCACTCACTGTTAATGATTTCCGATGATGTATGAGTGTTGTCGGTTGCGGATGATGGGCCCGATTCATGGTGGATCATGGTGTAATCGTTAAAACAAAGAAAAATCTAACTAAAGCTTGTCGTTACAGCTTAGGCATGATTATATCTAGGCTAAAGCTGGCCGTTACAGCTTAGGCGCTGCTACTGCTAAGGAGATTAGTTAGAACTTAAGGAGATTAGTTAGAACTTACTGGTGTTCGTTTACAGGGAATCGGATCTTGGGTTGCAGTTCTCCGGTTGCCGATCATGCGTCTGGTTTTAGTAATTAGAAAAGATATCATTTTTCCCGATGCCAAAAATTTGATGTGTTAATTTCAAAACCTTGGTTTTGGGAAAAAGATTAATTTTTACTAAACTGTTTTAACAAGTTTTAAATTTATAAGTAAACGGTAATTACTTAGAAACTAAAACCAACACATAGGCAGAGAACCTGACGTGTATAGTATAGATTTCTAGGGTAAATACCGAGTATCGTATTCCAGAGAACACACTTTTCCCTACCCAACCATTCATCACATTAACTAGTCGGGTTTGAAAAAGAAAATTAAACGGAGGGGTGCTAAAAGAAAAATGGTTTTTTTAAAGGGTTTTGGTGTTTAAAATAAAAAGATAAAAATAATAGGGATAATAAACATACACATCTCGGGGACCCTCCGTATAAGTAGACAATTTATTATAAAAAGCAGTAGTAAATTTAATTGTTCGTGAGGAGAACATGGGTGAACGGTCCCTTCAGAGTTGGAGATGGGAAAAGCAATAAACAAGGGATGACGTTCTGGCTTCTATGGGTCACGCACAGGGGAAGTGTATGATTCCCCATAAAGGTGTCTTCGGACTGCTGGCCCGTAAGCCGATCTTCTCCTGGTTAACAGTGTGGTGTTACCTAACTCACAATAGCCGTGTAGCTTTTTGGAAAGCTTGAGTCCTACTTTTTAGGCACTTCCCAAACCACCGCCAAGCCACTCGTTTAAGCACGGGTTCTCTAATTTACCTTCTTAAATTTATGTAGAGGCTTAATTCCGACCGGGAATCCCTTCCACCTCTCTCAACTCTCGCTTTCCGTACCGAAGAATCTCACATGCCATCAGCTGGGTAAAGTATCTTTTTTTAATCTATCTTTTTAAAGTGACAACTTAATAATTTATTGATTAGATAAATTTAAGTTTGGTTTAGTGATCATGTGTGACATCCGTCACCCTCGTCTTTCACCTAATTGACAATAATAGCCCTCGAATATTTCCGTTATAGTTCCTATACCGTTCAACGTTTCAAGTCTGTTAAAACGTGGCTTTCTTTTAAATCTTTAACTTAAACGTGAAAAATTTAACAAAAGCTTTGGGTAATATCCATTTTTATTCCACTTTGTCGTTTTTAATAAAAATTTAGGTTTATTAAATAAATTGATAAAAGATTAAATTTAAAAAGTTTTCAAAACATTTTGGTTAATTTATATTAACTTGGTTAGTGAATTATAAAGGAAAAATTAACTTATTTATACTAAAAACAAACAAGGTTAAACATGAGGGACCTTTTCTGCCAAGTCATTAAAGTTTAAAAAGAAAAAAAAACACACCAGCCATCATTCACGTTTTTCCGGCCGGCCAACTTCCGGCCGGCGACCCTTGCTCCGGCGAACGTGTTTAATGCTTTTTATTCGTTTTCAATGCTTCTAATGCGTTTCTCCACTGTGTTTTTCCGTTTTCCCATCATTATAACAAGTTAAAACGCGTTTTTAATCAAGATTCATTGTGGTTATTACTTGTAACCGACCGGACTTTATTAGAGCAAGCAAAACGCATGTTCCGGTCACCTAACCTATAAATTTATACTATCAACTCGTTTCTGCATCTAGCACGACTAAAACCCACAAAAACAATCACATAAAAACGTCCAGGATTTGCTTCTATTTCGTGATTTTCAGTTCGGACCTTGAAGCTTCATTAGCGACCTCTATACGCGATGTGAGTCTTTTATTTTGGTGCCATTTTGATCCTTGTAGTGTTCTCTTTGAAAGCCCTATGATTTCGTGGCTTAATCTTGTTTTAAACAGATTATTAGAATTAAGGGTAGGGTTAGGGTTCTTGGTAGGATTTGGGGAAGAAGAAGATGATGCTTTATAATGGTTTATATGATTTTGGTTTCAAACATATTCAACAAAAATGGTTATGGAGTAATGGTAGTGTGTGTGTCATGGAAACAGAAAGGGCCGGGTTCGAATCCCACCACCCGCGCCCCTTTCCTATATTTTTTTACAGATTTGTTTTTTTTATATATATATCATTTATATATTAATTACATAAACATATTAATCTTATAATATTCATAATAAATCCAATTTTTACCCAAAAATTATGAAAATTTAGGGATAGCTTCTTGACACCATAAAGAGAATTACCACACTTTTATTTTCTGAAAAATGTTTTGTTTCTATATTTTTATTGAATTAAATTGTTTTAATCGTATTTAATTGATTAAAAATTCATTTTTAATGATTTTTAACTCAAAATTTTTGATAAATTATTTCTAATGATTATGAACTGAAATAAAAATATTTGGTTCAGAAAACTTTTATTTTTATTGATTTTCCTATTTTTAATCGGTTAAACATGATTTAATCTCGTTAAATCAGTTTTAAATATAAATAAGTTTATAAAAATTATGAGGAAATTACTTTCATTGATTTACATCAGAAAGCATCCATTTTCAATAAAAATAGCATTTTTGAATCATGTCTTGTATTATTAGTATTATTTATCAATTACGACATAATTAAATGTTTATTTATTTATACTATTACAAAATCTATTTTATAAATACTTTGCTTATAAAATAGAGATATTTTCTTAATGTTGGAAAATCTTAATTATTTTGTCGGATCATTGTGTAACTCATAATTATGTATTTCAATATTTATGATTATCGTATTTATTTATAATAATTAGTTAAAGTAATTAACTAAATTATTTTGTCTTAATTATTCAAGCATATTTTTATCTAAATATTCAATAGGTAATAATTATATTCTTTAAACCACCTTTACAACCTTTGATATATTATTTTTGACATACAACTTTTACATTAACGCGACTTATCATAAAAACTCTAATACCCCAAATCGACTTAGCAAACCCTAATGCCTTAGACCCTAGATACCTTAGACTCTTAGACTTTTCCTTATTGGTATTCTTACACATTATAGGTTGAATTCTTCGGAATTCCCGTTACTTAGCTCACGACCGCTTAAGTGGATTTTGGTCGCTTTCGCAAACTGTGAGTATATCTTTCCCCTTTTTCATGTTTTACTCTTTTGGGGCTGTTCATGTACACTATTACTAAATGTTATTCTCTCACTAAATGCAATTCTCATGTGTGTTTGCTTTATGTTAATTTGTGTGTCTATGACTTGTCAAAATCATTAACCTTTGAGGGCCTGGCATTTCAATGAATAGTACTATGGTATATACCCTTGTGACTCTGTTGAGAGTCCTCGTCATTGCTATGTATTACATTACTACTAGCGCATACTATATATATATGCTTTTCTTTACATAGGGTTGATTTTGAACGGATATTACTTATTACATAATTGCAAATGGTACCGCACATGAATTGCTAAACACTTTTCCTACTACATTTATTCAAACAGGGTATGCTCACCAATACTTTGTGTATTGACCAAAACGTTTTCGTACATGTTTCAGGTTGTTTTGAGATGCATCCTTTAAGCTTTCGGATTTATATTTAGATTTTGGATTCATTGTATATCAGTTTAGTTGACATTTAGAATCGTTGTATTTCATTTTAATGTAATAAATTATTTAATCAATGTATTCAAATTTACACTTTAGTCCATGAGCTATTGAACAATCGTCACTACGTGACACCTCGATGTTTCCGCCATCGGTTGGGGTGTTACAGATTGGTATCAGAGCCATGGTTATAGGGAATTAGGTTATTAGAATGCCTTTTAGCCTAGTCTATAACTAAGCTTACTTTCACGAGTCCTCTCGTATATATTTCTCTTATTCTTATATTTTCTTTCAAGATATTTTCGTTATGATTATTTCTCGTTATTCTTTCGGTATTTTGCTTAGAAAAGAATACGCTCGTATTTCACAAACGAAACGATAGCGCCAAGTTAGGAGTGACATCCATACCTTGGTGATTAGTTTCACTCCTCTATATGTTATTTATCTTAGGAATGTGTCTTTGAGATAGGAGTGACATCCACACCTCAAAGAGTATTTCCTTCAAAAAGGAAATTAACCACTAAGCTGGGAGTGAAATCCTTAACTTAGTGATTGGTTTCATTCCACAATCGTTTTCAATTTTGAAATAAATCTTTGAGTTAGGAGTGAAATCCACATCTCAAGGATCTATTTCTACATCTCGTTGATTATGAATTTTCTTAAATATTGGTAATCTATTACATACGTTAATCTTACCATTCACGTCATTTTAAATCACGGTCTTTTAAAACACATTAGAATTACTCATACTTCATGAAATGGTTTCATTTCGCATTTTATAAACTTGTATTGCATATTTTAAAGATCAAATGTAAATCTTTTGTTTTCATATGACGTATCCAATGGAATTTGCAACTAATAATAAGCCTTATGACATTTTTCAAACTCGACTTCTCGTAAACACATAAAAATGTGTATTTACGAAGATTTTGCAAAATGAACCTGTTTTGAATCTAAAACACACTTCGATTTCTAAAAATTTATTCTCATGCATCACTGCTATTCTTTCAACAATATCACAAAGTCGAGTAAACTGCGAAAATTTACCTTTTACACTTATACTTTTTCAGTTGCAAAACTTTTGGTTTAACAAAACAATGGACATATCTTTTTATCAGAATGTTGCTAAATGCCTTTTATAGTATAACGCATATATGTAAAATTACTAGATTTTAACTCACATGACAGTAAGCTATACACCCGTTTCGTGCACATTCATTTGCCGTAAATGTCATTATTTTATTCTTGCATCATTTTTATTCATAGTTATTTCTAACACGTTATTTGTGATTATTTTCACATTGACTATTTGCATTAATTCAACTCGTTTACTTTCATTTTGTGCAATTGTGCGATTTACTCGATTTATGTTATACTATTCTTTCAGTCGGAATTTTATGCTATACTTATATAGTTACTTGAACGCATATTTGGTATGCATATTTTCAATTTGATGTACAAATTCTAGAACAATTGTATGTAAATCAATTAAATCATTTAATGGAATTTATTATTTACCATGAGCTACTGAACAATCATCAATACGTGGCACCCCGATGTTTCCGCCATCGGTTGGGGTGTTACAGATTGGTATCAGAGCCATGGTTATAGGGAATTAGGTTATTAGAAAAATAATCTAGTCTATAACCATAGGATATAACCAGTACTTGCTTCTTTTACTTGCTATTCTCTATCTCCCTCCTACTCCATATCTCTACTTTCATCCCTACGAGAAGGTTGCTCTCCATCAGTGGATCTACTCTTAGATTAATAGGACAAAATCCTCAGGTTTAACCCGAACCACATTAAGATCTCGTCGAAGTTCTAGATTTTAATAACGAACACGTGCAATCTGGAAGGGTGAACGCCTGTATTCTGAGTCTTCTGTCTAGGCTGGCATTGCGCATATATCCCAATCAGACGAGGGACCCGGATGCCTACCTGGGAATTCTCGGGATGAGTGTTCACTTATAGGCTAAAGCATGTCTTCATATGTTATTAGAATCTGGAATCTTTGATAAGTCAACGTTTTCGTTTATTCGTTTTAATTAATGAATAAATGATTACATTCCCTATATGACCTCATTCATGCCTCATTGAGACTTCATTGTGTCCCCTACAGATCATGTCTCCACGCCACAGCACTCGCATTAACAGTGGTAACAATCATGAAGAAGAGAGTAGCAACCACAATCCCGACCACAACACTAACAATGGAGGTGATGCCCAACTAGCTACGATTATTTCTCAACAATTGGCACAACAAATCACAACTCTGGTTTCTAACTTGTTGGCTCAAGTCATCCCAATGAATGGGAACGGCAATGGAAATGGAAATGGCGATGGAAATCACATAAAGAATGGAACCTTAGTTCGGAAAGGCGAGAAAACAAGTATTGTGACCGCGGTAACTACCAAGAACCAGAAGCGTAAGACCAGGAATCCTAATGTAAACCTCACTACACAAGCCTCTAACAAGAAGCCTTATACAAGAAACTTTCCATTGTGTAACACATGCAATCGACATCATCCCACTGTTTCAGCATGTCGCGTGTGCACCAATTGTGGTAGGTATGGCCATCTGGTCAACACATGTCGCGAGACCCCAAACCCTAATGCCAATCAACCAACCAACCCTGCTCAGATTACTAATTCTAAACGTCTTGGTAATTACAACTATGGTCAATGCTATGAATGTGGAAACCCAAATCACTACCGTAACCGATGCCCTAAACTAAACAGAGATCAAGACCCTCCAGCTACCTAACCGCAAGTCTCACCATTTGACTATTGGTTGCTTTTATTCTATGTATTGACGCTATTTGATTCAAGTAATAAAATTCAAGTATTATCATAAACATTTGTGTGCATGTTTGTCTGAATGTGAACTAATTACTATATCTATAATCATACTTGCTTATTTGTACAACAATTAGTTAACTACCAAACAACCAGCTTAACGATTGGTAGAGGTCATCATGTCTTTCCAACAGTCGGGAGAGGCCCTACCACCTGCTCAACGACTGGCGGAGACTATCAGACCTGCTTAACAATCGGTAAAGTCATAAAAGGACGCAAAACCCTAACGTAAGGTAAATTGATAATTACGGTCCGGAACGTAATCATGAATTTACAGGTACGTTAAGGTAGTGTGAGATTTTATCAAGGTTTCCGGTAGTTGACCAATTGTAACCTTGGTTTTCTCTTAACTTCGGGACGAAGTTCCTAAAAGTAGGGGAGACTGTAACATCGCGAAATTTTTTTCCCAAATTTTAATATAAACGCCCCTATTTTCGTTACGTTTTATACAAACGTGCCTAAGTCTCCATTACCCTAACTCATAATTTATATATATATATATTTATATATATATATATATATATATAAATGTTTATAATAATAATAATAATAATAATAATGATAATAAAAATACCCACATTTTAAATCTAAACCCATAAAACAAATCCAAACCCAACCCAACACCCCTTTTACCTTTTTCATTATTCTGAAGCCCAGCCCATAAACCACCCGGCCCAAGTCTGAGCCCAACAGCCAGTTTGGCCCACCAGCCCAACACCCTCATTTCCTTCTTTCCGTAAAAAAAATGGTTCTCCTGAGGATCGAACCCGAGTCAAACCAAACAAACAACACACGCTTACCCAACTGATCTAGCCTTCACACTTGAATAAACCCAGACGCGTTTTATTTATATACATAATTGAAACCTTCACAGTTGACTAAGGGAAGTCAACTGTGGGTACGCGATACATAATCAATCAAGATTAATACGTGATTGATCTAATTTTGGCAACATTGCATGATGTCCGGCCTGTTATGACTATGATGCACGTCTATTAGCAGTTAATTGATACACGAATTAACCATATACGCGTTAAAAATTAAACAGCGGGTCAAACTTGCCAATTGAACAACCCATTGATCCCCTATATAAATTGATCAACCTCGAGCCTTCACAACTCGTTCATACACCTCTCTCAACCACCAATCTCTCTGAATCATCATCTAAGCTTGTCAAACGACCGTAGTTTGACTTTTTATCGTGACCGGCAAATCAAGCTCAATACAACCTTGTGAGTATAATTAATGTTGTGGGGTTTGTTCATCGGCAATCACACATCGAAAGCCCTAACATTAATCTGGTTAAAGATGTGTGGATTGTTCGATTGGAAAAGCTAGGGCTTGTAATTTTGATTTGGGGATAAAAACTGTTTTCGCATGTATTTATATTTTTTTTGGAACGGGATTCATCACAACCACAGGCCTAGGCCAAGTGGTTGTGATTGTTGCTTGTAACAGGGACCACCAGGGTTCGAGACCCGGCCTGGACACCCCCTTTTTCCTTAATTCCATTTCTTTTTACAAATCATTATTATATATATATTATACATTTAAAACTTATAAATTCGTTTTTAAATATTAAAACTATTTTATAAATTCTAAAAAAATTATATTTATTAAATCTGAGTTAAAAGTTTTATTTACAATTTTTATTTTCCCAAAATTCATTTATTTAATATTTATAATAATTAAATCAATTTTATACTATTATATTTATAAAAATCCATTAAAATATCAAAACAATTTTATTAAATTCTACAAAAATTATCCTGAGTTTGTATAGAGTTAAACTTTACTGAAATGATTTTTAATTCTGAAAAATCATTTATTTAATATTTTTAATCAATTTTTGTTAGATTTAATCATAATTAAATCATAATAAATTCAATTTTCATTATTTTTGCACCAAAATTTTATACAATTTATTTTTAAATATTTAGAACAGAAATATGATTTTTGAAATAGAAATTCTTTAATTTTAGTATTTTTGAATATTAAAGTTAAATATTGGCAATTTGTAATAAATAGATTTAAAAATCTATTTTAAAGGAAATAATTTTGCAAAAATTATTTTTATACTTTAAACACATTATTGTGGTCATCCTAAATTTAAATTTCATAAAAAGATTTTTGGTTATTTATTTACTAATATTCTCTCATTTATTAAACAATTTTCATATTAATCAAACAAGCATTTATCCCCAATTCGAAGCCCTAGAAACTTATACATTTTTAGATTTGATAGACTTAGACATATTTATTACTTAATTTTAGGGTGATACTTGATACATTTGGTCAACACAATTTCTCAACAGATATAACATTTTACCAAGGTGAGTTTTACATAGCCCCTTTTCTATTTATCACCGTTTTTGGGGTGAAACATGTTACAACATCATTTATGCAATTCAATCATCAATGTGTCTATGTGTTTTCTATGTTGCATTATGTCTTGAGCATGATTAGAGTAAGCACCATTCTAGCATAATCATTAACTCCGTACAAGCCGGCGGTAAACATTGATAGATCTATTGGACTGACAATCCCACCCGGATACGTGCCTCCTACAAAGGTAGCGTGGGTGTTTGTTATCGTATAACATATTCAAGTGGACCATGAGCGTATGGTATGTATCATATTATAACAGTCATCAGGGTTGATTATGCACTCGATTTATTTCTAATATGTTCTCACATATGGACTAGATTGACATGACACATGAATTGCACAACATTTTTATTCAATTATCAAAAACCTATGTAATTCTCACCAACTTTTGTTGACCCAAAACCTTTTCAACTTAACATGTTTCAGGTTCTATTTGCTTGAAGATTTGAATTGATGCTTGAAGATATGTGTATAGTTTTATTCAATTTGATGTACAAATTCTAGAACAATTGTATGTAAATCAATTAAATCATTTAATGGAATTTATTATTTACCATGAGCTACTGAACAATCATCAATACGTGGCACCCCGATGTTTCCGCCATCGGTTGGGGTGTTACACTTAACAAATCCAACCCTTAACCCCCGAGACTTATGAATGAAATCCTTAACAAAGGTGGAACATAATCATAAAGGTGTGCAATCCGAAGATCACTGGTGCACCCATAGGTAATCATCCCTTTCGCCAAGAAAGTCACTCACATATCTGGTAAGAACTATAAACTTGTCACCCGGATCTGTCTTGCCTTGGATCTAGCTCGGGACTACCAGAAGCCGTACAAACCCCATGATAGTTAATTTTATTATTTAAGTTAGGGTTGATTTTGAATGTTAATCAAGTTAATCACTAATTGAACCTGTCACAAAGATAAACAAACAAGAATTAGTTAAGAAGATAAACACACCAAATAACTAAAAATAAACTACTATTAATAATAAAAGTCTACAAATCGAAATAGGTACAGAAGATACTGGATGGATACAACCATAAATGATAATCAACACAAGAACATGGATGCTTCCAACTCATAGACAAGCCTCCCACCCCCTTGATCCTATGTATCTAATGTGATCCTCACGACCCTCGATGTTTTATTGCATGTAACTACTCCTACGTTTCCATAATCGGCCAAGATAATCAAGGCATGATGAATCCTAACCTTGGTGATGTGTTAGGATGGCCCTAATGCCTCCCACAAGACCCTAAGAATTCTAGAAAAAGCTTGGAAGTCGACCCAAGAAGGCACAAGAAGGAACACCAAATGATTGAGTTGAGCTTGCTATTTATAGGCAAAGAGGCAAACATGTCCATTTCTCATGGTCCAAAATCTTGCATGTGAGAGACAAGGTTGTGTTTGTAGCTTGTACCCTTTGTATCCTAGCCACAATTTTGTCCCTTCTGAGAAGCTTTTTCTTGTCCCCCAAGTTTGTGGCCTGTCTTCTTATGTGCAGCCCAAGCACCAAGTTGCATTTTATTGTCTGTTTTTTTTTTTTACCTTTTGGGGTTGCCGTCTTTACACCTTTTATTTTGCGGGTAGCCCCGGTTCTTAAGGAATCTCCGTTTTTACTTGATTCTTGCCCGTAAATCACTTCTTTTTGGGTTGGGGCTCCATTTTCCTGAGAAATTAAAATAGGAACTGTAACCTCATGAATTTTCCCATTTATTTTGCATTAAAGTATTTCCCGATCCATGATATAAAGTCTAATTTATTTCTAAGTATTCTTATCTTTATCCGTGCACTCTATTTTTCTAAGTTCCTTTTATCATTGTACTTAAAAAAAAATCTTCAATCATGACATATGTCCTATCCTAATTTTATTTATAAAATCGTCATTTTATAAGACGGTGTTTTTTTATTTTCTAATTCAAACTAATGATTTTTTTTTATTTCTTAAATAAAGCCTTGAGTCAAATAGTCAAAGTCCTGGTCAAAGTCCTAGTCAAAGTCTTAGTCAAACAGTCAAAGTCTTAGTCAAATAGTCAATTCATCATAAAACCTTACTTTATGGTGTTGACCAATTTTAATGTCTAATTGAATCCAAAACTAGTATAAAAACCCACCTATGACCCATTATACTTGGCACCTCTAAATCGATTGTTTCAATCCGATTAAACTTTCCCTCATACCTTTCTTCTATAGTCTATTACTTCTACAATTGAAGCTTTGATTATAAGCTCTTGTAATTGGCGAATTGGAAGCTTGATATTCTTTCTTTTTCGTTTTCTTCAATTTGGACTAGCTACGTTGTTGAGTCTTTGGGATTCTCCTCGCATACATTCACAACACTTAGAGGATAATTCACCTTAGCCAATGTGAGTTTACGTAACCATGTTTATGCAATTCTTCATACTTGCAACATTATACTTAAGCAATTCTACATGCATGTCTAGTTGTAAATTTTAATGCCTCATGAATTAGACAACAACAACAGTTTCAACGAGTTTCAACGAGTTTCAACATTACATAATCATTAGCTATGGCCAAGCCGGCGATACTCAATAATAGATCTATTGGATTGACAATCCCACCCGGATACGTGTACCTCCTACATAGGTAGCGTGGGTGATTGTTATCGTTCCAACATATTATTAAGGTGAACCGTGGATGACGGGATGGACCTAAACTAGTCGGAGGTTTGATTATGTCGATTCAACATATTATGTTTATTCATGTAGACTTAAACTTACGATAGACATATGAATTGCTAAACTTTATACTTAAACTATTTGCTTGACATGGCTTATGTATTCTCACCAACTTCTAGTTGACCCCCCCATTTTTACAACTCAACAAAAAATAATGATGCATGAAGACTAGAGTATTTACATGAGAAGGCAAACTGAAGTCTATGCTTGTTTGGTTTTTGTGATGTATTAGATTTCCACTTAAAACTCATTATGTATTTCCGTTTTTGGATATTTGCACTTTAAATTTATTTCAATTAAAATTTGATTACCATGTGCTACTGTATACTCATTCTTACGTGACACCTCGATGTTTCCGCCATCGGTTGGGGTGTTACAGATTGGTATCAGAGCCATGGTTATAGGGAATTAGGTTATTAGAAAAATAATCTAGTCTATAACCATAGGATTTTAACTAGTACTTGCTCCTTTTACTTGCAACCTTACTTGCTTCTATTCTCTATCTCCCTCCTACTTCTTATCCCTACTTTAGTCCCTACAAGAAGATTGTTCTCCATCACAAGATCTACTCTTAGACTAATAGGACAAATCCTCAGGTTTAGCCTGAACCACCTTGAAGATCTCGTCGAAGTTCTAGATTTTAATAACGAACACGTGCAATCTGGAAGGGTGAACGCCTGTATTCTGAGTTTTCTGTCTAGGACTGGCATTGCGCATAAATCCCAATCAGACGAGGGACCCGGATGCCTACCTGAGAATTCTCGGGATGAGTGTTCACTTATAGGCTAAAGCATGTCTTCACTATGTTATTAGAATCTAGAAGTTTTGATAAGTCAACGTTTTCGTTTATTCGTTTTAATTAATGAATAAATGATTACACTCACTTTCCTTAAACTAAGCTCTAAAATCTCAAAATTTTACAGCTTAAATCAATCTATGGATTTCACAATCACACTTCACCTTACCATCTTAGCCACTTTTTAAATATTCAACACCCTACCCAAATCATATTATTTCATTTCTCCACATGTTACTTATTATTTTTTTTAAAAAAAAAAAAAAAACTATAACCTCATACCTTAGCACAAACTAAAGATTTCTAAATCCTGTTGTATTTTCATTACCTAGTAACTTTACAAAGTACATATTTTTTTGTCAAAAGATGTCCTCGAACTTAAATTCAATTGTTTATTTATTGACGTAACAAACAATTTTCTATATAATGCTTTAAACTATTAAAAATCACTAAATAGAACCTTGATCTTCAAAACCTAATGTCATGTTTGAAATCTACAACTAACGGGAATATTTTAATCAAAGCCCACTTAGCTTGTACTATTTAACAACTTTTGCTTTATGTACAAAACAAATTTTCAAAATATAAGATTTTTTTTTATCCATAGGAATAATATCTAGTCTCTAAATTCTCCATCGACACTCACTCATTTTCAACTTGTTCAAATTTTTACAATATTTGGCATATACCACAATCATGTTTTCTTATACACTTGATTATAACCTTTAATCCAAACCCCAAAATTTACACTGCTACATAATCTCCTTACTATAAAATAAACTCTTTATAAACTATCTTCACATTCACTATCTCTCACAACCTTGATTCTGCTTCAAGATTTTTCATCATCCTCTCAAAAACTAAATTCATATCCTTCACCTTCTCAAACATGAACTAGTTACCCATGATAACCAAACTATTGAAACTTGGTTGTGTGTTGCATCAAACTTAATCCTTAGTTATACATGAGGATTCGATTATCTACCATATTTAAACATTTGATACTAGAAATCATGGAATATAAACTATTTACTATAGACACACCTAGAGTCATTAACCTTGTCTAGGACAACACTATTACAACTCGCATGCTATGCTTGATACTTGATTGTTTATATGTACATATTATCAATTTGCAATTTATGTGTGAAATAATTGGTACACTTAATCAAACTGGTAGAGGATGAAGTACTTGCTCAACAGTTAGTTGAGTACCAAATAACCTACTCAACGATTGGTAGAGGTCATCATGCCTGCTCAACAGTCGGTAGAGGCCCTACAACCTGCTCAACGACTGGTAGAGGCTATCGCACCTGCTCAACAATCGGTAGAGGTTCTTACTCACTGACTGGTAGAAGTCTTTTTCCTACTCAACAGTTGGACTCATTTTTGGATACATTGTAAACGATTCAATCACAAGGTTATTTTGCATTACTTACATGTGTGTTTAGAGTCATAGAAGGACACAAAACCCTAATGTAAGGTAAATTGGTGATTGCGGTCCGGAACGTAATCATGAATTTACAGGTACGTTAAGGTAGTGTGAAATTCTAATAAGGTTTTAGTAGTTCATTTGGTTTTCATATAGCCAATCAATTCATGGATTTCTTATAAGATTCCTAAAACATAAGTTTAGTATTTTGCTAGATTCTTATGCTTCTTGCTACTTCAGACGAACCTAATCCAATCCTTAAAACCAACACCTATCAAACCTCTTACCAAATTATTCGAAATAGTTTATTCTGTTACCTATAAATTCATGTCATGTCTTAACACAAATTTTCCAAACCACAGTTGCCCTAATTTCTACCCAATCACTGTCAACCCGGTGTTTTTTTTTTATAACTTCGGGACGAAGTTTCTAAAAGTAGGGGAGACTGTAACCTCATGAATTTTTCCCATTTATTTTGCATTAAAGTATTTCCCGATCCATGATATAAAGTCTAATTTATTTCTAAGTATTCTTATCTTTATCCGTGCACTCTATTTTTCTAAGTTCCTTTTATCATTGTACTTAAAAAAAAAAATCTTCAATCATGACATATGTCCTATCCTAATTTTATTTATAAAATCGTCATTTTATAAGACGGTGTTTTTTTATTTTCTAATTCAAACTAATGATTTTTTTTTATTTCTTAAATAAAGCCTTGAGTCAAATAGTCAAAGTCCTGGTCAAAGTCCTAGTCAAAGTCTTAGTCAAACAGTCAAAGTCTTAGTCAAATAGTCAATTCATCATAAAACCTTACTTTATGGTGTTGACCAATTTTAATGTCTAATTGAATCCAAAACTAGTATAAAAACCCACCTATGACCCATTATACTTGGCACCTCTAAATCGATTGTTTCAATCCGATTAAACTTTCCCTCATACCTTTCTTCTATAGTCTATTACTTCTACAATTGAAGCTTTGATTATAAGCTCTTGTAATTGGCGAATTGGAAGCTTGATATTCTTTCTTTTTCGTTTTCTTCAATTTGGACTAGCTACGTTGTTGAGTCTTTGGGATTCTCCTCGCATACATTCACAGCACTTAGAGGATAATTCACCTTAGCCAATGTGAGTTTACGTAACCATGTTTATGCAATTCTTCATACTTGCAACATTATACTTAAGCAATTCTACATGCATGTCTAGTTGTAAATTTTAATGCCTCATGAATTAGACAACAACAACAGTTTCAACGAGTTTCAACGAGTTTCAACATTACATAATCATTAGCTATGGCCAAGCCGGCGATACTCAATAATAGATCTATTGGATTGACAATCCCACCCGGATACGTGTACCTCCTACATAGGTAGCGTGGGTGATTGTTATCGTTCCAACATATTATTAAGGTGAACCGTGGATGACGGGATGGACCTAAACTAGTCGGAGGTTTGATTATGTCGATTCAACATATTATGTTTATTCATGTAGATTTAAACTTACGATAGACATATGAATTGCTAAACTTTATACTTAAACTATTTGCTTGACATGGCTTATGTATTCTCACCAACTTCTAGTTGACCCCCCCATTTTTACAACTCAACAGGAAATAATGATGCATGAAGACTAGAGTATTTACATGAGAAGGCAAACTGAAGTCTATGCTTGTTTGTTTTTTGTGATGTATTAGATTTCCACTTAAAACTCATTATGTATTTCCGTTTTTGGATATTTGCACTTTAAATTTATTTCAATTAAAATTTGATTACCATGTGCTATTGTATATTCATTCTTTCGTGACACCTCGATGTTTCCGCCATCGGTTGGGGTGTTACAGGAACGATTATGTAGCATTAAATGTTATAAGCTCAAAATTGTCCTATTTTACGGCTAATTATGCATACAAAACATGTGTAAATGTTGGCACATCAGTCGGTTATGTGATCGCTGTTTGGAAGATGAAAGATCAACTACACACACACACACACACACACACACACACACACACATATATATATATATATATATATATATATGAGAGAGAGAGAAAAGGAGGAGTGCGTGCATGCATATAATCAATGTTTGTAGGTTAGGTTTGCAAGGTGGAGGGGGTATCGTGGAAGACAATGAGAGGTTGCATGACCTTAGGGACAACTGGGAGGTTGAATAGCCGGGTCGGGTTTGTGTTTGGAGGACGGCGGACTAGTCGGGTGGGGGTAAACCGGGTATTGGGTTATTATTATGGCTGGGTTTAAGCTTATGGTTATTGGGGCTTATATCTATGGTGCCCCATTTCTTTTATTTGATTGTTTATTTTCGTTTGGGCCGCGTATTTGTGGGCCGATTCTTAAGGTTTGTGTTTGAATATATTTATGTTAATTAATAGATAATTAGTTACTAATATTTTCGGTTATTGTTACAACTGGCCACTAGACCAACTTATCAGGATAGCCGCCAATAGCTTCACATCCCTACTTTTTGCTTCTAATTTTATCTTCCTTGAGTCTCGTCCATAATAATTCTTGCAAACTTGCCAAATTAGGCCTTGTTTGGTTCACCTCTGAATGATTCAATTTAGAGGCAACCTCTGATTTGGTCAGAGGTTAGGGTGTTTGGTTGCCAAAACGCAACCTCTGAACTGCACCGTTCAGAGCTGAACGATTCAGCAATGAAATGATGCTGAATGGAAAACAAGACACATATACCCTTTACTGCTTATTTGAACTCTGATGAAGCCAACAACCCTTGACCCGTCGTTCGATTCGAACTCTGCATCACCCCTCACCGGCCCTTATGGTGGACATATGCGTAAGAGTTGAATTAGAGTGGATTTAAGTTGATGTAAAAATTGAAATAAATAAGAAAAAACCGTAAATGACTTAGTTACTGAAGAAGTAAATACCTCTCCGAGTAGACAAGAAATAATGCTCCAATTGTAAACAACCTACTTAAGTGAGATCCGGATGCCTGCAAAACAAAGCACCGTTAGGACTCGTCACAGGAAAGGGGGGTTTCCTGTGACCACCCTCCGGCGTGAGAATAAGTATAGGTTTCTGAGGTGAAAGTAAAGCAATAGCTTTTTGTGAGTGAATGAATATTGACGTACCTTTTACCTGTATTTATAACCTTTCTCGTAACCGCCTTATTGAGCCTATCTCCAGGAACTAAGTCCACGGTTCTCATGGAGATAGGCCTTATCTCTTCTATTGAACCCTTCATCCCCTATTGTTCGGGGAAGAGGTTGGAGCTTATCAATAGCCCGGAAAATGACCACCTTGGCCCATCCGGCGTTATTCTGCCGTTGGACTAGCCTTAAGACAATGTGGGCCTTTCGTTGGAGTTGGGCCGATCCATCTGGAGTGGGCCTACCTCGTCATGTCCCCCCAAGTCTAGTGATAAGCAGGTTTGGTTATGACTAGGCTTTAATCATAAGCTGTATTTGTCTTTAAATAATGACGTGTATGCCAAATAAAAATCTTCATAGAATGTAGCGCCGCATGGTTAAGGCACGTGATATGACGTCACCCTGAGCTGTCACCTCAGCCGTTTCAACAGTCTGAGAAACTCAAGGGATGTGACTGTTGGCGGGTGGTTTTCAAAAAATTTTGAAAACGTGTACTAACCACCACCTATAAATTAGCTGGTTGCCATTGGGAACTTATTCCACAGTATAGAACCTCTCATTTTCACCTACAATGGCTCCCAAAACCAGCACATCACGAACCACCATGAGTGTTGCCCAGATTCATACCAGTTGGTCGGTAACGGCACTACAGTCTTTCTTGTCCGAATGGCGTATACTGCCGGAGTGGAATCCTGTTTGTCCAGGTCCTACTGATGTTGCTTTTCCCTTGAAACCTGGGAAAATTACTTTGTACGCTGAATTCTTCAAGTTCTGCCATTTCCGGTTACCGGTGACACAATTTCTTGTGGAATTGTTGTCATACTACAAGGTGAATATTTCTCAACTCCACCCGTTAGGTTTAATCAAGGTGAAACATTTTGAGTTCTGTGCCCGGGGACTGGGTATGTCCCCCCAGTTGGATGTATTCCGAGTTTTTTATATTCTCGTTTACAAAGGGGAGTATTTTACCTTTGACTCTGCCAAATGCCACTTGTCGAGCAATATCTCGAAGCGTCGTGTCGTCATTAATGTTAGTAATGATGTTGCTGACGTCATTCTTTCAACTTGACCGTCCCATCCACGTGTCAGGCGGCTCTTGCCAGTGTAATAATTACAGAGTTCTTTTAAACTCCCAAGGACGATCTTAACCGTCACACTCATACATTATATAAGCAGGGTGTCCTATCATGCACAAGTAATCAACTCGTTTAATCATGCCACGTAAATTTGTCTCTCTCAAAAGGTACCTGAAAGAGTTGGATGCTCTGGAAGGATTAAGGGAATTGCAGCGTCAGTCCCAAACCCTTGAGCACCATCTTCCTGCTGATGAGCCCACTGAGCTTCGTCCCCCAAGGGAGTGTCGATTGGTCTACCATCGGCGGTCAAGGGCTGTACCACCACCCCTGCCTGTTGTTGCAGATGACATTGGGGGAGATCGTGGTATCCCCATTGGTTTGCCTAACCTGACTGGAGTCGAAGATGGCGTCAGAGTGCATTCAACCAGTATCCCAGCTCCTGGACGTTATGGCTTGGTTTACCGGCGAGGCACTGGACATCGGTCGTCCCCCTGGATACCTTTGGGGGAGGAAGTGGTGATTGATCAGGGATTGGACCTGGTTGGACCTTCCCATGCAGATGAGGACCCGGGGGTTCGGTCATTTGATCTCCAGTTAATGAAGATGTATGAGGAGTGCTGGGTCCTCCCCCCTACTTGCAACCCTCCTGGCGATGTGCTATATACCCCGGCGGAGGTGTTTGCCATGTTGGATGGTTGCAGTTCTTAATGCTTGCAATTTGAACAAGGCTTTTAGGAAAATAGCGCTATGTATAGTTGGTAGGAAAATTATTATTATTGGCTTTGGATTTTTGTCCTGCCCCTACCGTTTTTTGTAATTATGCTTTGTCTAGCATGTTATTTATAATGGAATATAAGTACTGAAAATGCCATTATCGGCGTTGTTTTATTAATTGTAAATCAAATAGATATTCATTGATAATCCTTATATAATACAAAAACCGAATCTCCTATTTTTGGTGCATATATCTATACATTAAGTTATACAATCATTACTAAATATACAAATATTCTAATACACCCCCACAGTCGAAGTGTAGGGTGGCCGAATGCTTAGACTGGGCCAAAAATCTTCAAACAAGAAGCGTGGAAGACCTTTTGTGAAAATGTCGGCTATCTGACGACGAGACGACACATGTAGAACGCGTATGTGCCCACACTGAACTTGTTAACGCACAAAGTGTATGTCGAGCTCAATATGTTTTGTACGTTGATGTTGCACTGGGTTGCCAGAAAGGTAAATTGCGCTCACATTATAGTAGTAAACGAGAGTGGCCCGAGTAAGAGGATGTTGAATCTCAAGTAGAAGATTACGCAGCCAGCAAATATCTGCAACAACGCTAGCAACGGCCTTGTATTCTGCTTCTGCACAAGATCAAGAGATAGTCGATTGTCTTTTAGAAGACCATGAGAAGAGATTGTCACCCAAATAAACACAGTAACCCAAAATGGAGCGACGAGTGTCAGGGCAATCAGCCCAATCAGCATCTGTATAAGCAACCAAAGATAGACTGTCAACGGGGCCAAGATGAAACCATATCCGATGTTCCCTGAATATACCTGATAATACGTTTCAAGGCATTCCAGTGATCAACCCGGGGAGCATGCATGTGCATACATATCTGCTGGACAGCGTAGGAAATGTTAGGGCGAGTGAAAGTGAGGTACTGAAGAGCGCCGTCAAGACTGTGATAGGTAGTAGGATCATCGTGCAGTGGTCTCAACTCGGCTGATAGTTTGGACTGAGTGTCAACCGGAGTGGCTACCGGTTTGCACGAGTGCATAGAAGTCCTGTGAATGATGTCCCAGACATATGCTTGCTAAGACAAAAACATAGTGTTGCATGTCCGCATAACCTGTATACCCAAAAAATATGAAAGTGGCCCTAAGTCCTTCATGGCAAATTCACCGGATAATGTGGAAAGAAGGTGGTTGCAGAGAGCTTCGGTTGACGTTGTGAGAATGATGTCGTCCACATAGATGAGTAGGTAGGCAATATCCTAACCATGAGAGTAGACAAATAAGGAGTTGTCTGACTTGCTTTGACGAAACCCCTGTAATCAAAGTCAAATAATCGCTGGTACCAGGCTCGTGGAGCCTGTTTGAGGCCGTATAAAGATTTCTTTAGAAGGCAAACATGGCCAGGAAAATCTTTATGATGAAACCCCAATGGTTGATGCATATACACAGTTTCTTCCAAGTTGCCATGAAGAAAGGCATTAGTTACATCTAATTGGTGAATCGGCTAGGACTTTGATAGTGCAAGAGAAAGAAAGAACCAATCGAATTGTAGCCGGTTTTACAACAGGGCTAAAAGTCTCACCACAATTAATGCACGTTTGTTGATTATGACCATCATAAACTAAATGAGCCTTGTAACGCTCCAAGCTACCGCCAGACGTGTATTTATGTTTAAAAAGCCAGATGCTGCGAATAATGTTCATATTAGGATACCAAGGTACAAGATCCCAGGTCTTGTTTTTAATAAGGGCACTAAATTTGTTAGACATGGTATTATACCACTCTGGAGTGGACAAGGCAACCTGTGGGTTTTTGGGTAAAGGTACGATGGTGGTGGTATGGAGGTTAAAGAGTTGTTGGTTCTACGATACCGTTCATAGCACGTGTTCGAATGGTACGAGTGGTGGTTGTGGTATATGTGTAGTAGTGGGTTAGGTTGTGGATGGATTAAAGGTGGAGTTGGGTGGAGGGGCGTTCATGGGAGAGTCTGGTGTAGATGTGCCAGTCATGGTTGGGTCGAATTGGTTAGGATGCGGTGGGGGTTGAGTGAGTACAGTTGGGTTTGGGCCGGAAGGCGTAGGAATGGGTGATGGATTTGGGGCGGTTGGTGTAGAAGTTAGGTCGGATGGGGTAGACGTGGGACTGTTTGGTGAGGTAGAGGGTGTCGGGCCGGTTGAAGGTTGTGTAGAATGAAGGTGTTCCTAAACCAGAGGGTGTATGGTAGGGTTTAGGAAGTCATATGATGGTGGTTTGGTAGGTAAATGGATGATGTATGGAAATATGGATTCTTCGAAGTGAACGCATCGAGATATAATAAGTTGGTGAGTGGTGAGGTCGAGATATTTTATAGCCACGGTGGTTTGGTGGGTACCCGAGAAAAATGCACGGGTGTGAGCGAGGAGTAAGTTAATTAATGGTGGTCGATGGTGTGACTGGGTAACAAAGACACCTGAAGACCCGTAGATGGTCGTATTCGGGAGTGCATTTGTAAAGCATGGGGGTGGGTGATTTGAAGTGGTGCTTTATGATAGGTAAAATGTTTAGAAGGTAGGTGGCGATGTCAAGAGCATGATGCCAAAAAGTTGGTGGTAGGGATGCTTGGGCCAAAAGGGTACGGATCATGTTATTAATGGTTTGGATTTTTATTTCGGATTTGCCATTTTGGGAAGAGGTGTAGGGACACAAAAAATGGAATTGCATGCCATTGTGGTTTGAAAAATTGCAAAAGTTTTGGTTTGCATATTCTTTGCCATTATCACACTGAACTATTTGAATTTACGTTCGAATTGTGTGTGAATTAAATTGTGCAAGTTGGCAAAAGTTTGGAAGACTTGGGACTTAGTTGCAATGGAAAAAGTCCATAAAAAATTGGTAAAGTCATCCAAAAAGAGAATGTAATAACGATGACCACCCGTGTTGAGTACAGGTGAATTCCAAAGATCAGTATGCAAGATGTCAAAAGCAGAATGAGTAAAATTAATAAAATCATAAAATGGCAATTTAACACTTTTACCAAAAATGCATGATTGACAAAATGCTTTATTGAATTTTCCATAATAAATTATTGCCAAGATGACCCAAACGTTGATGCCAACGATCTTGAGAAACAACAGCAAAAGCAGAAGGTTAATTAGTTTTGAGAGGGAGTGGTTCAGTTAAAGGATAAAGATCGCCAGTACTATCGCATCATAGGATATGATATGCGTCAATTTATACATATTTAAATCCCCGATTAAGCTCCCAATTTACGCGTTTTCGACCATAATTGCACGAATTTGGTACTTAACCGCTTCATATATTTATTTCAGGTCTTAAACGGCGCCTCGAAGACAAAGTCGAAGAAACCGGGCTAAAAACGGACAAGACGGACAACTTCTACAAAATTGACCAAGTCTGGAAGTTGTGCACGGGAGTGCCAAATCTGTGCACTCCCGTGCGGGTCACATCTGCTCGGGAACAAGCCTGCACGGCCAGGCGCACCAGGCAGTGCACTCCTTTGTGCTCGGCAACACCAAGATCAGCACGACCGTACACCCTGATGGCACTCCCGTGCCAAAAATCAAGATATTTTCAGGAATCACCCCGCCACTTGCCCACTCGACCACTTGCACGTCAACTCACCAAAGCAAAAGTGCACGGCCAGGAGCACGGTCGTGCACCTGACCGTGCACACCTTCGAAATTTGCTTAAATACAGAACACAGCCCTCTGTTACAGCCATTGGGTTTTGGAGAGCGAATTTGGGCGATTTTCTGGACTTTCCAAGCTGCTGGTCAGGCGTTTGACAAGCTCGGGATCTCATCCTACTCATCTAACATCATCCAATCCTTCACATTCAAGATTTATGGTTTGATCTATAAACTTTAAGTTTGTTCAAATCTGAATATTTTGGCTTGTTTGTGTCGTTTATGTATTGCATTATAGTCTACGGATATTAATTAGTATTAGTTAGTAGTTAAAACAATCGTTTGCGTGAAATCAAGTTTTGTATAAATTTGGCGTTTTTCATGTTTGAATCTTGATGATCATAATGCAACCTTGTTTGATTGTTGATAGATTTGTAGTTGTGTTCGGATGACTTTGATGATTATCGAATGTGTTAGGCGGATTACTTGTTGAGAAAACCGTCCGTTTAATCGTCTGGTAGTAAACTAGTTAACTTGTTAATAAAGTTTACACCATGAAACTGTAACCGGGTATTGGTTTGGTTAAAGTCACTCGGATAATGATTATAAATGTTTACCGGCACGTAAAAGAGTTTAAAAAGCTTAATGGTGTTGTTACTAATCTTTGACACGGTTAATGATCTTTGCTAGTTATTTTGGTAGAAATAGCGATCTTAGTAGATTTGTGTTCAAAGTTAGTAAAATGGAATAGGTTGTGAAATGCTCTACTTTATGCTAGTTTCGGTGGTCGTATTGTGTATTCGATATTGCTTTCCTTGGCTAGTGCGGTTGAGGACTCCCGAAAGGTGATACTAACCCTTCTTTAAAGATTCTCATGAGATCATATCAGCTGCTCGCTAATGAACGACTTGAGGTGGCTAACGTGTGTATTCGTGTTAGCTTTCCATATAGTTGTCATGTTATGATGCCCGAAAGGGACACTAACTGTCGGAAAATGGGAATGTTGATCACGCCTTTATTTCTTATATAGATGACATGCTAGGATTGGCGTATTATAGCTTATATAGTTATATTTTCTATTTGGAGTCGTAGTTAAGTTATTTACATGTTTTAGAATTAATTTAGTCTTAAACAAAACTCAAACTTATCTTTTCCTACTGGTAAATCGGGGACAGAGTTTTAGTACAATTGCTCCGCGCGCGTCCATGGATCGATATCTGGTTCTTATCTGTACGTTACTACATATATGACAGGGTACACTTGCCCTATTGTGTGTGTTTTAATATTAAGGTCTAAACCATTTTTATAAATATTAAAGCAAAACGTGTGTTAAAATCCATTGTAAAATATGTATAGTTACGCACACGTCAGGATAGGAGCCCGAGTTTTGAGATCCTTCACAAGAAAACCAAATGGGTCAAATTCAACAGACACTAAGTTATCAGTGGTAAGGCGACGAACAAATATAATGTTATTAATTAAGTTGGGGGCAAAAAGAACATTATTAAGTTTTAGAGGTGGAAAAGACGGTGGTAAGTGTTGGTTGCCTTGGTCCAAAACATGGATAGTTATAACATTACCAACAATTATATTTTTATTACTGCACTTATTAAAATTAGACGGGGAATACATACCTTGCTCATTGGCCGAGTGAGATGAGGCGCATGTGTCCATCAGTCCATGATCTGGGGGGTTCAATGCCATGGTGTAAAGAGCCTGCTCGATGTCAGTATGCGTGTACCCAGTATGATGCACTTGGTCCGGTCTTGGGCCCAAAATTCCTTGTGAAGTCTGTGGAGTGGGCCGTGAGGGGTATGGGCAGGGGGTTGGGCCACATGGGTAGAGGGGTTTAAAGAATGATTATGTAAGACATTGGCCAACTGAGCATTTGTCCAATTATGAGGAAACACTATGTATGGATGAGAAGGAGTTGACTATTGAGACATAGAAAAGGACTGCCCACTTCTTCCATTATTATTCTTGCCACCTCGAGTTCTTCCATGAGATCATCTGCTTCAACCAAGACCACGGTCAGTGGCTGAATAATAATCAGGGTTTTGAGATGTAGTGTTGATGTGATTAATGGTGGTGGCTGTCGGAGCAGTGGCGGAGGTCTGGGCGGCACGAGTTTGTTGTCTC
Organism: Ambrosia trifida; assembly: GCA_028751855.1. Lineage (NCBI taxonomy): Eukaryota > Viridiplantae > Streptophyta > Magnoliopsida > Asterales > Asteraceae > Ambrosia > Ambrosia trifida. Next base: position 16,039,440 of record CM054131.1, read on the forward strand.
TTCTTCTTACTTCCTTCCAGATTCAGGTGAGATCTGACCTCAGAAAAATCAGGCAAGGGGTCATGGTTCTGAAGAACCGTTGACGGTTTCTAACTGATCGGCCAAGTGTTTGGCGTGTTGGCAATATTCTTCCATGGAAGAGAAGTTGTCGAGGCAAAGGTTTGCAAATTCTTGTCCGAGAAATACCGCCCTTGTGTTTTTATTGTCGTTAAACTCACTCTCGACGGTTGTCCATGCGGCGTATGCTGACTGGCCTGGTGACAGAATAATATGCAAGAGGTTGGAGGAGATAGTGGCATAAATCCACTGAAGAATGATTGCGTCGAGTCGAGACCAGAGTGCCTCGGCTGCTACAGCGGTTGCTTCAGTCTTGGCAGCGACGACGGCTTCAGAGGTTGTTGCAGTAGTGGGAGCAGGTGGTTTTGGGGACAGATGATTGAGAACCTCATAAAGCACTGAAGAGCAATTGTGTCGAGTTGAGAGCAAAGTGCCTCGGCTGCTGCAACGGTTGCTTCAGGCTTGGCATCGGCGGCATCATAGGTTGTTGCGGTAGTGGGAGTAGGTGGTTTTGGGGACAGATGATCGAGAACCTTATAAGCCTGACAAAGAACTTTGAAAAGAGTTTTCCATATAGTGTAGTGAGTCGAATCCTTCTCAAGAGTGATAGGGACGTGAGTTTTGATATTTGATTTGGTGAGGGTTGGGTGAAGTTTGGATTCCATGAGTGTTAGAGAAGAAGGGGAAGGGCAGAAGGAAGAGGATTCGGTGATGGGAGATTATCGGAGAGAGGGAGGCAGAGGGCCGTGGCGGCGGTAGGGTTAGCAGGTGAAAGGATCGATGGTAAGGATGATACCATGTAAGTAATTGATTCAAGATGATCTCTCTCATTCATTGATAATCCTTATCTATACTATATTATAAAGCATGAGGGAAGGATACCAACCAAATTTATGTAATTACAACATTTTTGCTTATGGTACAACAAGTTAATGAAATTGGTAAGGGGCAATATGGTCTTTCTACATAAGTATTAAATTAATAAATGAATTGTTGGATAAATTGATAAATACAATTAAATTGCTTTGAATTATATAATAGTAAAATTTTTAATCTTCATATTATTGTAACATAATAGCAATTAAAAAGAAGAAACCCAAAGGATACAACTTATATAATTAAATGATTTGTTAATTAATTGAGGAAAACTAAAGAGACAACAAACTCTTATAAATAAAATTTCTTTTTTGATTTTTTTTCATAACAATAATGGTTAGATAGAATGTAAATGTAAAAAGAGAGCAACCAAGCATGATGCTTTCCATTTGAATACATCGAAAGACGTGAACGTGTTCCGGCAAGCAAGGTTACTCAAGTGTTGTATGTTTTGTCTTTACTTTGGTTATGTTTGTATGTATTTTTGGATTTTGGTTTTAAAAAGATGACTTTTTTTATTCATACAAGACATCCCTGTTTACTCTTGTTCTGATTTGATGATCTTGTAGGCGCTTCAACTTTTAAAAACATATGTATGTATGTATGTATGTATGTATGTATGTATGTATGTATGTATGTATGTATGTATGTATGTATGTATGTATGTATGTATGTATGTATGTATGTATGTATGTATGTATGTATGTATGTATGTATGTATGTATGTATGTATGTATGTATGTATGTATGTATGTATGTATGTATGTATGTATGTATGTATGTATGTATGTATGTATGTATGTATGTATGTATGTATTGTGGTATCTATTTTTGACATCACTTTCATTTCCCTTCAGTTTGATAAACACCTATTTTGTCTTAGCCATGATAACCTCGTGAAATTAATAAAAGATTTATATTGACTATATTATCTAATCATGTATATAGATAATTATATCATAGCGGGGTGTTAAAATGAAATCGATGTTAATAATGTTTTTTTATATAATATAGGGTTAGAACTCATGAATAAAGTAAATATACAAATGATTGGTCAATAGAAAAACACAAAACTTTACCTTCTATAAGAAAAAAAAGATTTGGTAACAGACTAACAGTACAATTAGTAAATGTATCGAGTAAATTTGAAAATATTTTTGTGATGAAGAATTTATGGATTGCTATTTAAGGAGGTAACCACTGGGACACGACCTACAATTCAAGTTTCAAGTAAGATGATTTATTTAGTATTATGCACTTTTATTTTATTACAAGATAGTTGAGTATGATACTATGAGGTGAATCATATCTATCAAGCATTGTAGTTTGATGTGCTTGTTGTAGCTTTATTTTAAATAGAGCAATTCAACTAATAATAATTTTTAAGACTTTGTTATTTGGGATAAACACATTTAATTTAGATACGTAATTTTTGTTAGCTCTCTCTTTATGCATGAGCTTATTAGAGTTATATATATATATATATATATATATATATATATATATATATATATAACCAACTAAGTAGAATCCCCAGTTTCATAACTAATTAGGTTAGAGTCCAATGTATTATAATTAACGTGGTTTTCGTTATAAAATTGAATTGAACCATACCGTCTTATACACACCCCTAAAATCAGCGGCAAAAGTGTTATGTTTCCCGTCGCATCGCGCGGGCAACCCACTAGTATAATACAAAAACTGAATCTCCTATTTTCGGTGGATATACCTTGTTTTTTTTTACATTAAGTTATACGATCCTTGGAGCAAGGATCTGTTAAAGTCGGATTTGGTGGAGGAGGATGGGCTTAAGGCAGAAGTAGAAGATTTAGAATTGGCTATGGAGAATCGAGATCTAACAGAAGAAGAAAAGTGGGTGTATGAAGAGGCTAGAAAAAGATTGGAAGAATTGAACTGCTTCAAGTTGAAGGATATTAAGCAAAAAGCTCGTGTCAAGTGGGCAAAAGAAGGTGATGAAAGTTCTAGTTTTTTCCATGGTTTCATTAATAGTAGGATAGCGTCGAATTCAATTCCTAGATTAAATATCAATGGTGAGTGGGTTACTCGGCCTAATCAAATCAAGAAGGAGGTGCACCGGTTTTTTAAACATAAGTTTCTTGAAGAAATTAAAGATCGGCCTACCATTCAGTGTCATGGTTTGAAGCGGCTTGCGGATGAGGCGGCGGATAGTCTTATCGAGCCATTTTTGGAGAAAGAAATTAAGGAGGTGGTATTCGAATGTGGTGGTGATAAAGCTCCGGGGCCAGATGGTTTTAATTTTCGCTTTGTTAAGAAGTATTGGTCCTCATTTTCAGGTGATTTTATTGATATTTTTAATGAGTTTGCTGAGACGGGTGTTATAAGCCGTGGGGTTGGGTCCTCGTTTATTACGTTGGTTCCAAAAGTGAGTGACCCGGTTGATCTCGGGGAATATAGACCGATTAATTTGATTGGTGTGGTTAGCAAGGTTATCTCCAAAGTGCTTGCAAACAGGTTAAAGAAGGTGATGGACGGGATTATTACGGAGACTCAATCTGCATTAATAGCGGGAAGATATATATTGGACGGCCCGCTTGTCATTAGTGAAGTTCTTTCTTCGGCTAGAAGAAGCAATAAAGAGTTATTCATGTTCAAGATCGATTTCGAAAAAGCATAAGACAATGTTAATTGGGGTTTCTTGATTTCGGTTATGAGACAAATGAATTTTCCTTTCCGTTGGTGTAATGGGTTGAGGGTGTTTTGATGTCGGCTCGATCGTCTGTTTTGGTTAATGGATCTCCTATATATGAATTCTCTTGTTATAGAGGCGTTATCGGGTCTTATAAGAAAGGCGTGTGTGGTTGGCTCCTTTACCGGAGTTGTGTTGCCAAATGAAGGTCCTATTTTATCCTATTTGTTATACGTGGACGATGCGATGGTTATGGGGGAGTGGACGGAGCGTAATTTTATTTCTCTTAGAAGACTTCTTTGGATTTTTCATTTATGTTCGGGTCTTCGGATTAATATTCACAAATCTATGTTATTCGGTGTGGGGAAGCAATTACAAGATGTGAATGTTAAGGCCTTGGAGCTAGGGTGTCGATTTGGTGTTACTCTGTTTACATACCTAGGGATTCTAGTCGGTGCTAACATGTCGAGAATTAATAATTGGGAGCCGGTGTTTAAGGTGTTTCATAGTAGATTATCCAAGTGGAAAGCAAAAGTTTTATCTATTGGTGGTAGACTGACGCTCATCAAGTCGGTGTTGGAAAGCCTCCCGACCTATTATTTTTCTTTGTTCAAGGCTCCTGTGGCAGTGATTAATAAACTTGAGTCTTTAATTAAGAAGTTCTTGTGGGGAGGTAGTGATGATGTTAATAAGATTCATTGGGTTGGTTGGGACATGGTTACTAAAGCGAAGAAAACAGGTGGTTTGGGGTTATGTAAACTAAGTGATTCTAATAATGCTCTCTTATTAAAGTGGTTGTGGCGTTATCGACATGAAAGAGACTCAATGTGGTGTAAGGTAATTGACGCTATTCATGGATTGAGGAGGAGGTGGGAGACGTATCCGCATAAAGTGAGGTACTCGGGGTACTTGGACGAAGTTGGTTAATAGTGGGTGTAAAGTTTCGGTTGGTAGTTTTAATGGTATTAGTATCATTCGGGGACAAGTTGGAAATGGGGCGGAGATTAGATTCTGGATTGACCCTTGGGTTAATAATCTTCCTTTGAAGTCTATATATCCGGAATTATTTCGTCTTGAGAAGGATAAATAGTGTATGGTCGAGGATCGTATTGGTAGTCATGTGAGTGCTGGAGCTGTCGAGTGGGACTGGAAACGGTGTCCCAGTTCTGAGCAAGAGATTAATTAGTTGATAAACTGCCATAGGATAGTGTCGACTATTGCTTTGGAGGTTAAACCAGACGCTTGGGTTTGGAACATTGATAGGCCGATTTTCTTTTTTTGTGCAGGAAGCCAAAGTCTGGCTAAGAAGTGACGATCAAGATGGAGATCAACAAGTGTTCGAATGGATTAAGTGGCTCCCTTTGAAGTGTAATATTTTCATGTAGAGAACTTGGTTGGATAGATTGCCTACAAAAGATGCTCTTCGAAGAAGAAATATTATTAGTGAAGATGGTTCGTATGGCATTTGCGAGGAATATGAGGAGAATGTTGATCATATCTTTACGGTTTGTAGAGTTGCAGATAGTGTTTGGAATGGTATTGCTCATGGGTGCATTTACCTCCAATTTATTTGTTCTCTGTCAAAGATGTTTTGGGTATTGTTACGCATTCAGAATGGTCGAAGAGCAAAAAGGAACTTCTACAAGGTATTTGTGTGTTAACGTGTTGGAGGATTTAGAAGGCCAGGAACGAAAAGATGTTTAGTAACGTTAGTAGAAATGCGGTTGAGATTGTAGTGGATGTGAAAGCGTTGGGCTATTTGTGGTATAGATATAGAGGTAGAAATAGTGGGGTGGATTGGAAGGGTTGGCAAACCTTTAATTTTGATGTAATGTAATGTTCGGGTTTTGAGGGATCTCCGTCTTGGAGATCTTCCTCGGTTGGTGTTTAATGAAATCCGCATTTCAAAAAAAAACAAACAAAAACTTAATATACAAATATTCTTTTTTTTTTTTGAACGACCAACTAAAGGATTGTCAGGTACTCCGTACGCGGCCCCCATTGGCTAAAGGTAGCTCACAAGACGTATCTTGTAGCGACCCAATCCACACGCACGGAGCCCTCTAACCCACCCGTCTCCTGTTCCAGGGAAAACCCGGCCCGCATACCCGCCTTAAGGCACGACGGCAACGAACCAGTAAAACCTGGAGGGATCAGAAGTCGAACCCATGACCACAAAGATCAAGTGTCTCTCCCTCATTTCCCGATACCACTCCACCACAAGGGTAGGTGGTAATATACAAATATTCTAATAGTTGTAACTCAATCCCAAAAGTAACCTAGACAGCAACATAAGCGATGGATTGATAATGAGAAGCAAACAAATCTCTGAAGTAACAGCAAATTGAGTGAATCAAACAAACAAGTTTTACATTAAGTGGTTCTGCCGGCCGGTCAACTTGAGCCAATATTTCTTCCACCATCGTTGCGGCCTAATACCCTCACCTTCACCAACGGTTTCCGGCCTCGAACTCCGGGCAACAGAAGTCCCACCACCACCACCAGAGAGATCTTCGCCATCATAGACATCCAAAGATCTGATAGCGAAGTAATCATTCCTATTTGTATCCCTCCCAAACTCTAGATTGTCATCCATATCCCCCTCGCCAATACTGGCACGACAAAATCGAAAACCATCCAAGGGAGTAAATGGCATTAAGCAGCAACAGCAAAAACGGATGGAGATCTCATCAATACAGCAGTCTAGTTCATTGCTCTCTTCACCTCTTTGCTCCGATACGAAACTGCCATCACTTCTGCTGTCTAGCTCGCCAACATCCGTTTGGTCTTTCTCATTTTTCTGCTTCATCATCAACATGTCATCACAAGTGCTACTGTCTAGTTCTTCAACATCCTCTTCGGTGACGACGACAATTGTAACCACACAGTCACCGACCTTTTGCTCTTTCTCATCTCCCACTTCTCCTCCTGTTTGCTTTGCCATGAGTTAGTTTATTACTTTACGATCTTTGCGGATCTATCCCTACTACTTTTTATAAATTGAAGCTACTCCGTGTGCCTAACAACTTCTGCAATTATGACTCCGCGTACCTAACAACTTTGCTGATCATGGCCGGCTGGTCGGTACGTTAACCCACTTAGGGTATGTTTGGCAAAACTAGCTGGAGGCTGGAAGCTGGTAGCTAGAAACTTTTTAAATATATTTTGGTGTTTGGCAGAGTAGCTGGAGGTTTTTATTTTGTTTTTAAAATAGAATGGGTATTTGTGTCATTTACTAAATAAAAGCTTGTATCTAGTAGAGCTTTTTCTTAAAAGCTAGTAGTAATAGCTTTTCACTGTAGAGCTTTTTCTCCTAACCTAAAAGCTTTCAGCTCTTCAACCAAACAAGACTTTTTATTGAGTAGGAGCTTTTTCTTAAAAGCTTGTAGCTTGAAGCTCCTAAAAGCTTATTGCCAAACATACCCTTAGAGTGTGTAGTGGGAATGCAAGAATTAGGGTTGTACACGAGCCGAGTCGAGCCGAGCCAGGCTAAGCTCGAGCTCGAGCTCGAACTTAAACGAGCCAGCTCGACTCGGCTCGTTTTTTTGGTCGAGCTGAAAAGTCGAGCTCGATCTCGACTCATAAATGTTCGAGCCAGCTCGTTATTTTTTTATTATTTTTTTATAAATGTTTATGAGATAAAAAAGAAAACAAAAATAAAATAAAATTACACATATACATGTATATTTTTTATTTTTCTAAGTTATGGTTTATTGGATTATGAAGAGGTGGCGTAGATAGGTAGTATGAGCAGGGCTTTAAAATTTTGAATTTTAAAATTGCGTTTGGAGCCAAAATATATTACTATCATCTATATATTAATAACACATATACAAGCCTGAGTCGAGCCGAGTTACGAGCCGAGCCACGAGCTGAACACCCCTGGCTCGAGCTCGGCTCGATTACAAAATGAGCCGCTCGGCTCGGCTCGAAAACAAAACGAGCCTTTTCGAGTGAGCTTTTTTCGAGCGAGCTTCGAGCGAGCCTCGAGCCACGAGCTTTTTGTACACCCCTAGCAAGAATAGCGCCCCTCCTTTATTTTGATTGGGTGCAAATACATGGCACACAAACCAAACAAAAATGGCGCTATACAAATCACGCCTGACACCCATTTTGTGTTTTTTGAAGACTTTTAGCGCCCCATAGCGCCCCCGTAGTGGTGTTTGGTGCGCTATGGGTGATTTTTAACTCCAAATCGCGCCTGACTACACATGGTCTTAGGACTTGTTTTTAGGAGCTCCCAATACTTCATATATGTGAACATCTCACGGGATTGAGCACTACGTTGCTGGAATCTGAAGATGGTTGGGTCGGAGATCGAGGAGTTTACTACTAGGCACAACGAGTTGGCTGTGATGTGCCCCGGGTTGGCTACACCGGAGTACCGGAGGATTGAGCACTACGTTGCTGGGTTAGTGCCGGAGATTGCTGGACTTGTTGCTGCTGCTAATCACACTACTATGTTGGCCACTGTTCGGGCAGCCCACAAGCTGACCAACATGAAGGTTGCGGAGGGCGTTCTACCTCCGAGGGGTGCTGCTGTGAAAGCCCCTGCGGACAACTAGAGAAAGTGGGAGAGTGCTGGAAAGAGCGCTGGGTCGTCCCAGCCGCAGACGAAGAAGCAAGAAGTTGTGGGAGCATCATCCGAGCAGAGGTCTGGGGGATATACTGGGAAACTCCCGAAGTGTGGTGAGTGTGGGTTTCATCATACGGGTGATTGTGAGAGGTTTCGCTGTCGACGGTGTCAGCGTTTTGGTCATCATGCTAAGGACTGTAGGACTACTCTTCAGCTACAACCGGCACAGGCCACTACTACTGCTCCTCAAGGGAGGCAGGGATGTTATCACTGTGGGGATAATGGACACTTCAAGCGGGATTGTCCTAAGCTGAACCAAGGGACTGCAGGTGGTGCTGGGAATGAAGGCGGCGGTCGAACTACTCGTGGTCATGTCTACGTCATTGGCGCTAGGGAGAACCAGGAGGATCCTGACACTGTTACTGGTGAGTATTCTTTTCTTGATTCTCGTTATGCTCGTATTCATTCTCGTTCGCATTGTTTGGCAATTCGTATTCATTGTGTGCATTCAGTTTGGTATTTGGTCATCATTTTGCATTCATGAGTCTGATGTGGGTCCTTTGGAGATGTTACTTGGACGGTACCGGTGTATCATTTATACCGATCATAGTAGTCTCTAGTAGGCCTTCGATCAGGGGGATTCATTGTTTTCTATTCACTTTGGGGAGGGCGGTTCCCTGGCATAGAGTATTCGTTGATATCATCTTTCGTTCGTGGTTATCATTTCGTTTGTGTTCTGGGAAACGTTACTTGGGTTAGGTCGACACTCATTACTGTCGAAGAGTGAATCTCGGGGCGAGATTCCTTTCAACAGGGGGATGATGTGACGACCGGGAAAATTTTTCTTTTTATCGCTTCGTTCTCTTTGACTTCGGGAAATTTTCGGGACGAAAATTCTTTCAACAGGGGGATGATGTGACACCCGGCATGTTTGGGTCAACATTTTATAAACACATAAGTCTACCTTAGCGAAAAACGTTTATTAAACATACTTGACGGGGTCAGTAGAGTCGGAACACAGTTCGTATTGTCCAGGGTTCCATAATTCGGGAGATCATTGGGTTAGTCACACACACACACACACATGATACGAGTCCCGTTGTTGGTGAATTACATAAACTAATTAAGTGTATGTGTAGACTAATTGTCACATGGTGGATTATATGCTTAGATGTGTTTAAATGATGTATAGATAATCATCCGTGCTTAAATATGTTAAACATAGACTAAGGTTGCATGCTCGTATGTTAGGGTGCGTTAGAATGCGTTAAACACGACAAATTGGAAAACTAGAAAAACTTGAGTCCTGGTTCGACCAATCGAATGGGCGAACCTGGACAATACTCCTCGTTCGACCCTTGTAAAAGGGGCGAACCTGGGATATGGAATTTAAAGAATTTCATTCGACCAAGTCAGGGTACGTTCGACCCTGTGAAAGGGTCGAAGGAGGATACATTCGCCCAGGTAAAAGGGGCGAATGTGGACATAGTATAAATACCACACTTTGTCATTTTTCACCATTTCACAAACCCTAAACGCCTCAAAACACTCTCTAGCAACTTTAAACATTGGGGAAGGAGTTTTTGCCCTTGTTTTCTATAATCAAACCTACAAACATCTTCTACACAAAGATCTAAGGTGTGTTCTTCATTCTAAATCAATTTTAAAGCATTTCAATTCGTTTTCATTGAACCCCAAGAGTCCAGATCTGATTCAAACATGTTTTCATGAATAAAAACCTTCCTAATATCTTTCTAAACAAAACCTATTCATAAACAATGAGTTTTCATACAAAATAACATGTGTTAATGGTGTTTTATGTGATGTTATGCATTGTTTGATGATTGATTGCTGTATAGATGTTATGACAATGATCTAGGACTGTTATTGATGATGATTTATGATTGAGATAGGTTACAATTGATTATTGATGATGTTATGTTCATTTTGGGGATTTTGGGTTAGATCTAGGGCTTGTTCATGATGATAGTGATAAGGATATGATTGGGGGGTTTATTGTTCATGATAATCTGAGTATATTAAGTTGATTATTGATTGATTTCATAAAGTTTCCTAATTGGGTAAAGATTGCATGCGTTTGATGTGACATCTCCATAATTTGCTATTTCGGGTAACTTGTAAAACGGACGGATTTCGGGATAAAATTGGTAGGGTTATGTAGGAATATGTTAATGATAGTTGACTGCTGTGATTGGTAATGTTTCGTGATGTTTTCGGACCGTTTAGATGCGTTTTGGTGCGTTTTATAAAATGCTGATGAAAACGGGCGAACGTGGAATAAAATTGGTTCGAATGGGCGAACGTGGAATAAAATATGGGCAAACGTGGAAAAACGGGTGAACGTGGAAAAACGGGCGAACGTGGGAAAAACGGGCGAACGTGGGAAAAACGGGCGAACGTGGAAAAACGGGCGAACGTGGAACAAAATGTGGGAAAAGCGGGCGAACGTGGCTCAAACGGGCGAACGTGGAAATGGGAAAACCACATTCGACCATCTGATGTCCGGAATGAGATTTTTGATGCAAACTAAGTGTTTTATGCTTGAAACTTATGTGTTAAACTTATGTGCATGACTAATTGATGTAATGGGTCACCAACGGGATGTCGGGTCGGTCTGGGATGTCCGGTTAACGTTTAAACACACTTTTTTAACACACGTAGTCAAGATCTGGACAATCGGGGACTTGTTAGCCTTCGGGTTAGTAGTCATCACACTTATGTAAACTCATTGATAGGTTGTCATTAGTTGGGATTATCATACACGTGTTGGAATTCTAGTTATCGGAAGACGCACTATAAGGTGAGTTTCACGGCCCCACTCTTTTACTGGTTTTACATTTTCGGGGGAGAAAACATGCTGTGTCCTTTAAACGTGTGTCAACTATGTTTTCATAAAAAGGCGTTTCAACTATGTTTTGGTATTCATGAATTCATTGGGTTTGGAGTATTCATTATGTTTTCACGTATTCATTATGTTTTGGAGTATTCATTATATTACTATGCGATCTTTGGAAGTCCCGGGGGAAACCATGAATGTGCGGGGATGCACAACGGGGGAAATGTGGATAGCGCTATTTGGGCTTGACCCGCCCCACTCGTCGACTGGAGGTCGGACGGGTGCATATTGTCTCTTAGGTATTCAGTATTCAGTATTCAGTATACAGTATTCAGTATTCAGTATTCATTCGGGCACGTATTCAGTATTCACAGTATTCGAGTCCAGTAATGGTTTTCCAATCGCAGTAGTAACAGGTATTCATATGATTTGCATGCATGTGGTCTGGATTGATCATGGGTATTCATTTGGGAGTTAGTATTCAGTTGGAGTCGATTTTCACTTGGAATTGGTATACATTTGGAGTCGGTATTCATTAAAAACCTGTGAACTCACCGGCATTATTTGCTGACGTATTTAGCATGTTTGCCTCAGGTCGCTAAGGTAGCAGCTGTCGATAGGCGCACGGAGTCTCACGGCGTCTAGGATTCATGTGCATCTCATTTAGTATTTTCAGACTTTCGTACTTTTGATTTCACGTTGTAATAAAGTTTTACGCTTCCGCAGCGTTGGATCATTTATGAAAACTTAATGGTTTGATTATGTCATTTTTACGTATCATATAGTGTTGTTTATTGTGACCGTTGACTTGGATCCTGGTGTGTCGCGCGCCTCGCGGTAAAACGCCGCACGTGAAAATTTGAGGGTGTGACACATTTCACGACCACTACGGTCTGTCTAAAGATGACATTATGTCACAATGTCAAGACATTAGATGAAAAGTGATTAAAAAGAAACGAAAATGAATTAGAGTCATAAGTTAAAAAAAAGATTTATTATTATTATTATTATTATTATTATTATTATTATTATTATATCAAGATTTCTAAAGGGTATTTTTGTAATTTATGACAGAGGATACACCCCATTTTATAGCCAAGAGTGCAGGCATGAAGCAAGAGAGAGAAGATGGACGATGGCATCCAAGAAATCAACAACGGTGCAAACTGGAACTCTTGTGTAGGGGTGTTCAGAATTCGATTCGGATTTGAAAAATTCGAAATTCGACTTAGTTCGATTCGATTACCAAAAATTCGATTCGATTATTAAGAATTCGAATTCAAGTCCAGTAAATCGAATACGAATTTATAATTTTGAATTCGATTCGAATTTCGAATAAAAATTGTATATGTATATTTTTTAAATATATACACACATACACATTATTATATACACAAATATACATATTGAAAAAAAAAAACTTCTAAATTTTGGTCAAACTTTAAGAACCCATAGTGTCTTTAACTTTTACCATAACCCTATTTTACGTATTTACCTTATACATCACAAAACTCTAACAAACTATACTCTCTACTATTTTTACTATTATCGTATTTAAAATATTGTTGTTTATCAATTTTATAGATTTGTATTTTATATGTTAAAAATAATGAGTTCATATTAGTTTTAAAACTAAAAGTAAAACAATTTATTATTTGTGGTGAATTTGAACTAAATCGAATTTATTCGAATCCGGGTTTCTTATTCGAATCGAATACGAATCGAATAAATTGAATTTTAAGCGAATACGAATTCAGGTAAAAATATTAAAAATTCAAGAAATTCGATTCGAATAATTCAAAAATTCGTTATTCGATTCGTTTTTTTTTTTTTTTTTGAACATATAGTTATTCGATTCGTTGAACACCCCTACTCTTGTGCATCCAATTAGCAAATTTTATTAAAAGAAAATATTATGTGAAATTACATAATTACCCTCTCTGATAATAACATATGAGGGGAGGGTCTGGATGAGTAACTTTGGTCTTGTATAGAAGTTGATGGTGGGGTATCATGAGTTCATGACTCACCATGGTTTGATGGCGATGATAAAGGGAAAAGACGAAGATACCCTTTGAGAAAAATTTTGTTCTTTTTGTTTTTATTTTGTCTTATGTTTTTTGCTTTTTTCTTAACCTTCATGTCTTTGGGTTTTTATTTTGTATGAAAAATACCCAACTTCAACAAGTTTAATAAATTTTGATGTATGTAATTTGGCTTTTGTTTTGGGAATAAATATTATATACCCTTGATAAAAATATCTGAATTTGGACAAGTTATTAAAAAGCATCGTTAATCTGCTAAACAAGTTAAAAACCTTGTAATCTATGTTTTATTAATCGATATTTTTTATATATGTTTTCAATGAAATTATCTTTAAAATAACTATTGAAGTTCTTAAATTTATTCTGTTTTTTTATTTGAGTTTAGTATTGTTATGCTTTAAAATAGTTTTTTTTTACGAGAAAACCAAATGAGTACAAAAAGAGTAAAAAGATAAATTACACCATTCTTTTCAAGTTACGGATTTTATAGCGGAACTGTTACAAATCCAAAGGAACCTAATTACGTTGATGTCCTCCTGACGTATCTTGTAAATAAGGACCGGTTTATTGAAGAAGATAGAATCGTTCCTATCTCTTCACCGCCTTCTGATATGCTTCTCGAGTTGCCTTTTCAAAGAGTATCGTAGAAAATGAAAAATACATACGTCACCCCTTACACTGTTGACGATGATTCGAGATATGTGTTTGTCCACGATGATTTTTAGCATGTCTTGATTTGCTTATCATAAAGTTGCTATGACACCATGAATGTGCCACAATACAAAATAGTAAATTAAGATGACCCTATTAATAAACAAGTAAAAAGATTTAAGTGAATGCTTGTCCTAATTTTGTAGACATGATGATGGAAAAGCCGAAAGGACATTGAATTGATAATGTTGCAAAAGGCAATTACGTCACTTCCACATGGGCCTCTTTAATATTATATTAATATGAAAATAATGTCTTTAATCATACGTTATGATTAATTTAGATTCATTTTATAAATTCTTAAAATGTTTTATTTCAAGACTAAGAAAATTACATTAAGATAACAGACAGGTAACAAGCTGTGTCGTCACCCCTAATACAGATATATATTTTTTAGAAACTAAAACTTAATACTATAATTTCTTCAGTCATAATACAGTTATATATTTTTTAGTTTTAATCCAATGGATAAGTAAACATGCTTTGGTTTTTAATTTTTGTAGTGATATCCTTCGTTAACATAATAAACCTTAATCGTGTAAACAATGTAACATTCAAGAAAAAACTTTCCTATAAAAAGCCTTACTTAAAAAAAAAAAAAATCTACTCAGATTTTTAAATAGAATGAAATATAATAACGAAGGGTTCTAAAATTGCACAAATATGAAAACGGTAATATAAAAAATCCAAACATCAAGGTTAAATGTTATTATATATAATTTTTAGAACGACTAGATCAACTAATAGCGCGCACACTTGAGAACCCATAAGAATCGGGTTCTATACGGCTCACATACGCTAAAGGCGCTTCCAAGTAGTAATGGGTGAGACCTCATATGATTGCAAAGAATCTCAGTCTCCTCTCCACAGAGAGACATAGAGACTGAGAATTAAATCCCGCTGTTCCAGGAAGTTTGTTCATTGTTTTTGCCACAAGTGTGGTATGAACTCGGTACCTCTCGCTGACCTCATACTTAAGCCAAGTAGCATTTGCCAACTAAAAACGTTATTATAAGGTTTATACGTTTATAAAATATTTCTCGCATTTATAAATAAATAAGCCTTAATGCAATATATAACATGGTATTATTAGTCATTTACAGAGGATAACATACATACAAAATCACACAAGGGAATATACTTAATAGAGAGAATTACTATTTGCGTCCCTGTGTTATAGTGGTTTTAACTACTTGAATTCAAAAGTGAAAACTTTAACTACTTGCGTCCCTGGTTGGAAATTAACTAACATCTTGAGTCCAAATTTCTAACTCCGTTAAAAAGGCTGTTAACTTGAAGGGTATTTCTGTCATTTACACAAAATGTACAAGCATACAATGCACAATGTATTTACAGTTTATTTTTTAAATATTTTATAGTTATTATATAATTGATAATATTTGATACTAACACATAGACCCCCCCCCCCCCCCCACACACACACACACCATCTCTTTCTCCTTGACTTCAACCCTACCTCACCACCACCACCACCGCCGCCGCACTGCACCACCACCACCACCTGACTTTAACCCTACCACCTCGGTTGTTGAGAACTCTAGCTCAATCGACCAGATCTAACCATAACATAACCCCCACAACCTATTACTAAACGGACAACCTTTGTTGTTGAGAACTCCAGCTCAATTGACCACTGTGGTGGATTTGAATCTCACCGGAAAACTGATTCAGCCACCATAGCCGACCTGAACTTCTTAACCTGAACAGCCGTCATCCCTTCGTAACCCCCTTTACCAGAAAGCCTTCCAATCAATAGCGAATTTTGTTTTACCCCCTTTACCGTGAAAAGCCTTCCAATCGCACGCGAAAGATGTTCACCTTTCAGGGTTTTAACGTCCTTGATTTCAAACGAGTCAACATAACGTTCATCCATTCTTAGCAATGCAACCGCATCAATCACATCAAAATCAGCACATTTCTGTGGCGTGTACCTGTGTCTTGGGACAGGAATTTTACGGAACTGTACTTGGCCATCAGAAACCACATGGGCAGTTAATGGTTTAAAGTTGCTATGGTTTTCGTTTCAGTCGGAATGATTTCTTCAACCTCCATGGAAGCAGCAGCTCCTTTGTTGGATTGCATTATGAAGCAAACCCTGGAGGCAGAGTATTGATTTGAGGGTTTCGATTTTGTATGGATGGAATTTATGGTTTATCTAAACGCCCCCTTTTCTATTTTCTTTACAGCAATATATCGGGTCAGTGAGGTGGTGAGTGGTGGCTCATATGTGATTTTGGGTATGGTGGTGAGGTGGTGTTGGGTGCATTTGGTTTAACATGTAGGGTCTGGGATAAAGAGGATGGGGATACATCATATAAAACAGAGAAGGATGATTTGAGGGCATTTTTGTCTTTTTACTGAAAGTTAACAGATCTAGTTAACGGAGTTACAAATTTGGACTCAATAGGATAATTAATTTCTAGCTAGGGACTCAAGTAGTTAAAGTTTTGGACTTTGGATTCAAGTAGTTAAAACCGCTATAACATGGGGACGCAAATAGTAATTCTCTCTACTTAATATGTGAAGCATTAAGCTCTCCCTTATTTGAATCAAGATAAAACCATATAAAAAATCCTTGCTTAATCCTTATAGGCAAGGCCGGCCCTGAAAATTTAGGTGCCCGGGCCGAGCTGTAAAAATTGTGCCCTTAGGTTGTAGTCTAATAGTATAGGGAACAAAACCTTTTGGGGGAGGTTGGGAGTTCGAATCTCACAAAGGGTGAAAATATAAATGGGTGAGAGTTTGACAATTAAAAAAAAATTGTTTCATAACAAAAATAAAAGTTAAAAAGGAAGTCAAAACCAACCGGTAAAAAGCAAAAACAATTAAGTGTGAGCTCTCTTCATTTCATCTTCTTCATCCTCTCTAGTCTTACACTCATTAATAAACCTGCAATTTTCTTTTTCTCAAACAATTTCATTTTCCTCTTTAATTCTTAACCTCTCTTAACATTTCTTTACTTTCTGTTTTATATAAACTAACATTCACTTTGATTAATACTTGATTAACAATTTTGGGCTCAAACATACAAAAATCCATCGAATTAAGGACACCACTGTTAAGAAAACTTGGATTGCCGGATGGTCAATGTGCCCCCGATAAATTGGGCCCGGGCCGGGAGTCCTCCCCGCACCCCTTAAAGGCCGGCCATGCTTATAGGAATGAACAACATCAGGTTTTGAACACATTACGACATGCTTATTCTTTAGAGACAAAAGGGTAACCTAAAATACCGCAGTTGATGAGTTATCGAGACATTAATGGTCAAGATAAACTTTTTTAAAGATACCAAGGAGTGAGGGTAAAATGAGTTAGTTAACAATTAATACTCAGTTCTCATGTTTAGGTATAAACCGTTTATTACTTTAAACTTATATCATATGACTTTCAACTGCCACGTGATTTTCATAAGAAATAATTTACAAACTAGCAAAAACATAAAACTAACAGTGGTCATTATTTTTAAGAAAAGCCTTATTCACCTAAGACCAAGGTTTTCAGAACCGGACCGGACGTCGAACCGGTCGGCTTACCGGTTCACTGGTCGGACCGGTCGGACCGGTCGAACCGGATTTAAGAACCGGACAACATTATAAATATTATAAAAAAATATAAAAAATTCATAAAAATTCGAAAAAAATTATAAAAATTCATAAAAAACATAAAAATTCAAAAAACCCCATGAAAATAATAAAAAAAAAATAACCATAAAAATTTAACAAGAAAAATTATAAGGAATTCTAATAAATACAACCATTGATAATCAAAACCAACCAAAAAAGCAAATGCAACATAATCAAACTAACAATTCAAATCTTTAAAGTTTAGAACATCACCAACAATTTAACACCACAATACAAGTACCAAAATACATAACCAAGTACCACAACACAAATACAATAAAAGTACCAAATTCAACTTAAAAGTTAGAAAACATCACCAACAATTGCCATCAACAAAAACCATAAGTGCAACTTTCTATGAAGAAGAATCAAAATCATCATCATCATTTTCGCCATCAACATCATCCTTATTCACCTAAGTAAGACCTTTTCACACATTTGGTGATTTTTTACTCGTACAAAATTTTTGAGTTGGATTCTCGAACTCAAACCTATTTTTTGGGCTGTTAGTTGTGATTAGATCATTAGTGGAACTTCTAATACTAAAAAAATTGCATGAAAACATACTAATATATTAAAAATATGTTAAAGGTGGTCGCTGCCAATATAGACCATAGATCCATAATATAAGTTTAGAATAAAGTACAATAAAAAGATGATGATGCTTGAGATAAAATACAATAAAAAAAGATGATGGTTCTTATTTAGAGTGATTATTGAGTTGAAAAAAAAATTGTTAGGTACTTATCAACCTTAATGAATGAATCATCAACCTGTCACATGACATGATGATGCTTGGGATGACTCACTTCCACATAAAGAGGAATTTATTATTACCTAATTATTATTGCTTAGTACGTTTCTAAAACGACCTAACATTTTTTATTTAGTTAGTCCGTATATTATATTTGTGTATATGTTTTTTAAAGGGTGGTGATATTTAAACCCCCCAGCTTCTATTTAAACCCCCCAGAAGCGTCTCGCTTAGGCCTAAGCGAGGCGCTTCTGGGGGGTAATTTATTTTGGTAGTTTTTTGGTGTTTTGAGTTGTTTTTTTTTTTAATTTAATAATTATAAAAAGTTAAAAAAAAATTAAATGTCAATGACTTAAACTTGACATCATCTTCTTGTAATTACTTTTCAGTTGTTATCCGAGAGATAGCGGTCAACGATGAAGACAACCTGAAAGTGGATACCATGGATCAGAGAGATTCAAGCTAATTAAACTCATATCTCAAGCCGGTGCAAGTTATGTTGTAACGAAATCATTCTCACATGAATATCCTGCGTAAAGGACTAAAGCCACATATCTTGCCATTAATACCAACTGAATTTTACTTGCTTGCATGAAAAGTTCATTGTACGATGTCTTTTTCAGAGGACCTCGACTCTTGAGATGTTGCAGGTGTTTGAAAAGTTTGAACTGAAATTGAACTTTTTATGCAAGCAAGTAAAATTCAGTTGTTTTACTAATTTCATAGTCTTGATACTTTTAACAATCGGATCGGCGCTAAACAATAGAAAGTAATTACAAATATTGCAAGAGGGTCACTATTCATATATAAAGAACATTAATCGGTTTCATCTTTGTTTTATTGAGTTCAACTTTCCATGATCTACCTTTATCATCTCAGAGAGATATCTGTCAAACGATGGAAGGGAACCCGAAACAATAAAAAGTAATTACAAAGAAGATGATCAAAGATGCTACAACATAACTTGCACCGGCTTGAGACATGAGTTTAGTTAGCTTGAATCTCTCTGATCCATGGTATCCGGTTGTTTTCAGGTTGTCTTCATCGTTGACCGCTATCTCTCGGATAACAACTGAAAAGTTGTCTCATTAATTCCAATTCCAATTCCAATTCCACCGGTGCAATCAGAATCTGAAGAGAAGCTATCATCTCAGAGAGATATCTGTCAACGATGATGGCGCAGCAGAGGTTAGCGGTAACTTTAAATTTTGAATGATCGTCGGTTTGCTCTCTATATACCAATCAACAGTAGCGATCATTACAGTTTTAGTTGAAAGTGGATACAATGGATCAGAGAGATTTAAGCTAATTAAACTCATATCTCAAGCCGGTGCAAGTTATGAAATGACACATGCAGAATGTAATGTCATGCACAAATGTGATTTTGTATTAATGGCAAAGTGATTTGTAAGGGAAGAAGAAGAGAATGTTATATATGTTTACCTTCCCATGGAAACTCTGAAGTCCCTTAACGGAGGTTTGCTAGAGGGTCATTGGTCTTCAGAGTTTCCAACCCCTAATACATTCATCAAAGGATATTCATGTGAGAATGATTTTGTACAAGATTCCTATGCAAGCAAGTCAAATTCAGTTGTTAGACCAACTTGAGATATGAGTTTAATTAGCTTAAATCTCTCTGATCCATGATATGAGAGCATAAGAGAAGAGATAATAACATATGAGCTTCAACATAACTTGCACCGGATGATTGCCAATGAGATTGATAACTGGACAGGTTAGCCAGGTGTTTGTCAAAAAGGTAGAGCACACCACTAGAGCAAAAAGTTGTGTGTATGAATAGTGACCCTCTGGCAAACCTGCCATTAATCGGTTTTATTTAGCGTAAAAAGTTCATTGTACATATACCTCCTTATTTAAAAACAAATCACATCATTGTAGAGGTTACTAGGTTACTCATTACCGTTGGACGTTGAAGGTAAACATGGACAGTGAGAAGTGAGATTGATAACTTCTTTATGGAAGTTGCTAAAATAGTTAAACAAAACCTGAAATTGAACATTTATTTGGCAACATACTTGAAATCAATGGGAAGATAAACAATCCTCATCCACAATGTTCTTACCTATGAGTTTAATTAGCTTGAATCTCTCTGATCCATGGTATCCACTTTCAGAATCTGAAGAGAAGCTATCATCTCAGAGAGATATCTGTCAAGTAATTACAAGAAGATGATCAAAGATGCTACAACATAACTTGCACCGGCTTCAGGTCAGCCAGACCTTTGTCAAAAGCAAGTGTGAAGATCAAGATCAAGAAGAACAGTACGGTCAACGATGAAGGTGTGTTGTATGTATAAAATTGTGAATAATTGTAGTGTGTTCGGTGCAGTCGACGAACATCATTCAAAATTTCAACTTCCCGTTCAGGTGCTTAAGTCCACCTTGAAGACTGGATACCATGGATCAAAGAGATTCAAGCTAATCAAACTCATATCTCAAGTTGGTCTAACAACTGAATTTGACTTGCTTGCATAGGAATCTTGAACGAAATTATACAGTTATTTGGAATGTTCCTGATTATTACAGTGAGATTGATAACTTCTCTATGGAAGCAACAAATTCAAAACAGAGGTAGGTTTGCCAGAGGGTCACTATTCATACAAAAAAGATCAAGAAGAACAGTACAGTCAACGATAAAGGTGTGTTGTATGTATAAAATTGTGAATAATTGTGAGAGTCGATATGAGAGCAATAATCCATCGAGAACTAGAGAAACAGAGAATAAGAGAAGAGATAATAACATATGAGCTACAACGACGTCGTATTTTGGAAGCTGAAGTTCGGAGAGAACTAAATATTCGGTTGTTGTTTTTCTTCTCTATACAGAGTGACGATAGGCGTTTTCGATTTCCAAATGAATCAACGACTTAAACTTGACATCATCAACCACGTATAGTCAAATATTTATTCTCCATATCCATACCTTGTTTCAAGTATCTTGTAAAATTCATTTCGTCTTCAAGACTCCTATGAGTCACAAAGGGGGAAATATATATGACGTTTGAGCATACGAAATTGTGCAAGAGTTTGACATTATTGTGTTCAAACATCAAGGAGACATGGTGTTTGACTTTTTTGTGTTTGACCCATCCGGATGTGAAAGACAATATCCATATTTACCTGATTATAAGAGAGGTCGAAGATATTGCTCAATAAAGATTATTATTATTATTATTATTATTATTATTATTATTATTATTATTTTATTAAACACAAAACTTATTATTTATAAAGCAACAAAAACACAAATCGTACCGTGAAATAAAGAGAGGCCCATTAGGAGTGCCGTGGAGGAAGATCGTCGGTTTGCTGTAGTCGATGATGACACAGAGGTTAGCGGTAACTTTAAATTTTGAATGATCGTCGGTTTGTACAATGATGTGGTGTCTTCAATGATTCTAAAAAACTTGAACGTAATTACACCGGCTTGAGATATGAGTTTGATTATTATCGTATTTGCAACTTAGTTCCTTTCTCTCGAAAAACAATCTCGAAAAAGTAATTATCATTTCTTGACATGCTTGGTAACACCTTGATCTGTAATATCTGAAAATTATCATTTCTCAAAAAGTAATAAAAACACTTAAAAATGAATTAAAAACAATTGTTGGGAGTTAGGTTTAGTCGGAGGACCACATACAATGATTCATCAAAGTTGTACAAAGCTGGATGTTTTTACTAAAAAACCAAAACGAGCAATTAACGAAGCGAAACGGAGAGTTATAATTTTCTTGGCTAGGAAACAACTTAAAAGAACCAAAAATGAATTAAAATTAATTTTTGGTGATTAACAGATAATTTTAAAGAATTAAAAGAAAATCAATTTTTTTTAAAAAAAGGCCAAAGCACCTCGCTTTGGTCAAAGCGAGGCGATTTAGTACCTCGCTTTGGTCAAAGCGAGGTGCTTTAGTGCCTCGCTTTGACCAAAACGAGGTGCTTTAGTGGTTTGATTAGACCATAGGCGCCTCGCTTTGACCAAAGCGAGGTGCTTTGGCCTTTTTTTAAAAAAATTTGATTTTCTTTTAATTCTTTAAAATTATCTGTTAATCACCAAAATTAATTTTAATTCATTTTTGGTTCTTTTAAGTTGTTTCCTAGCCAAGAAAATTATAACTCTCCGTTTCGCTTTGTTAATTGCTCGTTTTGGTTTTCCAGTAAAAACATCCAGCTTTGTACAACTTTGATGAATCATTGTACGTGGTCCTCCGACTAAACCTAACTCCCAACAATTGTTTTTAATTCATTTTTAAGTGTTTTTAATTACTTTTCGAGAAATGATAATTTTCAGATATTACAGATCAAGGTGTTACCAAGCATGTCAAGAAATGATAATTTTCAAATATTGCAGATCAAGGTGTTACCAAGCATGTCAAGAAATGATAATTTTCAAATATTGCAGATCAAGGTGTTACCAAGCATGTCAAGAAATGATAATTTTCAAATATTGCAGATCAAGGTGTTACCAAGCATGTCAAGAAATGATAATTTTCAAATTTGCCTCCTTGAATGTCTATGGAAACAACAATGGATTTGTCAAAAGCAAGATGTATTCACCCGTTCAGGTGCATGGTATCCGGTTAAATCTCTCTGATCCATGGTATCCGGTTGTTTTCAGGTTGTCTTCATCGTTGACCGCTATCTCTCGGATAACAACTGAAAAGTTGTCAACGATGATGGCGCAGAGGTTAGCGGTAACTTTAAATTTTGAATGATCGTCGGTTTGCTCTCTATATACCAATCAACAGTAGCGATCATTACAGTTATTTTGGAATGTTTCTGATCATTGTCAGAGGGTCACTATTCATACATAAAGAGATAAAGGGTGTACACGAGTATAATCAAACAAGGGTTGCCCGGAGTTTGATTAGCTTGAATCTCTCTGATCCATGGTATCCACTAACCGTAGCGATCATTACAGTTATTTGGACTGTTGCTAAATTAGTTAAACAAAAGCTTAAATTATACAGTTATTTGGAATATTCTTGATCATTACAGTGAGATATGAGTTTAATTAGCTTAAATCTCTCTGATCCATGATATGAGAGCAATAATCCATCGAGAACTTGAGAAAGAGAGAATAAGAGAAGAGATAATAACATATGAGCTACAACATAACTTGCACCGGCTTGAGATATGAGTTTAATTAGCTTGAATCTCTCTGATCCATGGTATCCGGTTGTTTTCAGGTTGTCTTCATCGTTGACCGCTATCTCTCGGATAACAACTGAAAAGTTGTCTCATTAATTCCAAAACCTAAACAGAAGATATCATCTCAGTGAGATTGATAACTTCTCTATGGAAGTTGCTACAATAGTTAAACAAAAGCTGAAATTGAACAGTTATTTGGAATGTTTCTGATCATTACAGTTATGCCTTTTTTGGTGAAATGAACTTGAAGAAATGATTTGGTGGATATATCATGAGTTAAACAAAAGCTGAAATTGGACGGTTATTTGGAATGTTCCTGATCATTACTTTTCATGCAAGCAAGTAAAATTCAGATCATTACTTTTCATGCAAGCAAGTAAAATTCAGATCATTACTTTTCATTCAAGCAAGTAAAATTCAGTTGTTGGACAGTGAGATTGATAACTGGACAGGTTAGCCAGACGTTTGTCAAAAGAACATTTTTTATAATAATTATATTAAAAAAAAACAAACTCAAAAGATCAAAAAAAAAAAAAAATTTGATCCGAAGAGCCTCGCTTAGGCCTAAGCGAGGCGCTTCGAATTCAAAATCAGCTTTTTCTGCCCCTCATACTGACCTGCTCTGATTGAATTCAAAGCGCCTCGCTTAGGCCTAAGCGAGGCGCTTTGAGGGGGTGGAAATAGAAGGTGGGGGTGGGAATAGACGGAGCCTTTTTAAATATGAGAGTCTCAACTTCTTTTTCATACATTGGTTTAGATTGTGAGAGTTTTATAAATAGAAATACATAAATCTATTTTAGTGTATGACTATATGAAATATATACACACATCTATGAGTCTGATAAAATGGAATCTTTAACTAAATCAGCACACAGGGTTTTTCTAAATAGAAATACACAAACAATAACCACTTGACCTACCCACAATAAACCGAATCATCAATCCAAACCAAGTCTTTAACCAAATCAGTACACTGGATTTCACTTAAAGTCACTAGTGAACCTGCAAGTAACACTATCATAATCCTCATTTTTCCAACCAACAAGCCCCACTAAATTCAGTTTCTTCCCAAAATCAGCAACAAAAACACAGTTATTCTGCAAGAAACTTATTCTCACAATTGCATCACCTTAACTTCTTATTGTTAACATTGAAAGACACATATAATGAACCAATTCTTTTTTTTCTTTTTTTTTTCACAAGCTTTACTTATCAAAATATATCGCACAAATTTAAGTTTTTCATAAGTATAATTATTCTCATTGTTACAAATAATCTCATTATTATTACTACTAGTATTATAAGTGTGATGCTAAAGCGAGAATAAGTGAATAAGAGTAGTTTACTGTAAATAGTGCATACTTAAATAGTGTTCCGGGAGAAAAGATGACTTGGCTTAGCTCGTGAACAACCTATTTCAAACAATTTAAATCGAAACTGTGGTTGAGTAGGAACGAGAAGATATTCGTAGATGAGATTAAGGTTGAGTCTTATTTGGGGATGCATGTCGGGTGGGAGGGTGGTTAGACCATTCCCATTCCCATTCACAACCCAACTGTTAAAAATATAAGGTAATATCTTTAGTTCAATTTTAGTTCTTAGGATTGTTATTCAAGTATTTGAATATTTTGCATGAGGATGTTTTTGCAGGTATATGTTGATAATAATAAGGTTGAAGTTGTGGGTCAAAGTGGTCAAGAGATAGAGTTCTGGTAGATGGGTCAAGAGGTTCGATGAGTCAAAGTGTTCGACAGAAGCAGGCTTGTTCAACTTGTTCAACGTTGCAGTCCAAGAGTTATCTGGCCCAGTCCAGTATGATGTGTAGAAGGCCGGCCCATTACAGCTTGTCTTTAGGCCCATTGGATTGCCAGTGCCACGCTGGCAATCCGGGTAAACAAACACAAAATATCCTTGACCGTTTGATCACATATTGCCAAGGAATCACAACCGTCTATTTATCTCGAAGATAGTGATTGAGAGACCTGCTATATAAACAATGTGTTTTCTCTTTCTCTCACATAAGTCATAATACTCAGATTCTTTGTATTCTCTCTTTCGTACACCTTAGGGTTTTCATCTCTAGTCATCACTATTGATCAGATTTAGAAGCTTTGAACATCTTGTTCCAGCTTGTGTTTTGAGTCTGTAAGTCTGTTAGATTTGTTGAGTGATGAGATCATTTAGATCAGAGATTTGTTTAGATTGAGAGTTTTGTTATTTGTTATTTCAGAGTTGTAATAGATCTCAGGGTGAAACACTTTGGGTTTGGGAATAAATATCTTTTATAGATCTTTGATATCATGTATTTTTGACATGGTATCAGAGCTGTAGGTTGAGATTTGAGGGATCTCTGACTTTAATCGTGATTCTTGTTCTCATCAGTTGTTTGTTCTTGATCTGGGAGTTGTATTGTTCCGCTGCAAAAGAAGTTGAAGATCTGGTCAAAAGTTCTTGACAAGATCTGATAATTTGTGGGGTTGATTGGAGCTTAAACAGGAGTGCATATTCTTTTTGCTCTCTGGTGTCTAACCCTAAGTGAAGGTTAGACACTACGAGTTTAAGGCGAACCCTAACTTGGGCAAATCCCTCGGTGAGATCTTTCCATACTCTGTTTATTTTTTTGTTCTTGTTGTCTAGGAGCATTGACCGGGTTAGGTGGACTGGTATTGGCTCATTGAGTGTTGTTCATTTTTTTTTTTTTTGTCTGTCTAGGTCTTAGTGGCTCCCAAGTTAAGACCTGCGGTGGTTTCCCTGAGAGAGACCACTGATCTGGATCACTGACTTGGCTTCGCCTTGTGTCTGTTTGGTCTATTGTGTGGTCTGTTTGGTGTTTATTATCTTGTTTTCTGATTGTGAATTAGGTTGGTTGTGTAGTTATTTACATTGATTGCTTACTTGCTTTATTTGTGTGTTCTTTGCTACCATGGGTGATAATGTTGCTCCTGGTGGTGGTGATGGACACCTGATTAATGTTGCTAATGAAACATTAATTAGCAAATTAGATGCTAGTGATCCACTGTTCTTACACCCATCTGATTCCAGTAACTTGACTATTATAAACATAAAACTTAAAGGTTCTGAAAACTACACAGTCTGGTCAAATGCTTTGGCTCTGGCCTTACAGGTTAAAAATAAATGGGGTTTTATTGATAACACTTGTGTTAAATCTGAAACTGACAATGTTCTTGCTAGGCAATGGGATAGGTGTAATTCAATAGTATTGACTTGGATTCTCAATTCTGTTAGTGAGGATCTTTATATGGGTCATGTGTTTTCAAAATCAGCCAGTGATGTATGGGCTGAATTAAAGGAAACATATGACAAAGTTGATGGATCTATTGTATTTGATTTGTATCAAAGAATTAATTCTTTTTCTCAAAATGGTATGACTGTGGCAGAATATTATCATAAGCTAAATATAATGTGGAAACAATTAGATCAAATTCTTCAGTTACCTGCTTGTACATGCAATGCTGCTAGGGAGTTTAATAACTTTAGTAACATGATTAAGCTGATGCAATTTCTTATGGGTCTTGATAATGTCTATCAGTCTGTTAGAACTAGCCTTTTAATCAAAGAAGTATTGCCTACTGTTAAAGAAGCATTCTCTATTGTGTCAAGGGAGGAGTCTCATAGAAATTCTAGTGGTCTTTCTAAAAAAGGTCAAACCATGGGTTTTTTTGTCAAAGTTAATCAGTCTAATGAGTTTAATAAAAAAATTAATGTGAATGAAGGGCAAAAGCCTAAATGTTCACATTGCAATAAAATTGGACACTCATCTGATAAATGTTTTCAAATAATTGGGTATCCTCCCTGGGCAAAAGCTAAGGGAATGCAAAAGAGAGCTGTTTCTAATAATACTTGTGTTGATAAGAATGATATGCAACTTCCTTCTTTGTCTAGTGAACAGTTGGCTAAGTTGTTGAGTTTGATCTCTGAGAAAAGTGATGATACTCCTCAGAGTAATAATGTTTCAGGTAGCTTATTTTCTGGTAATGTTGTGTCTCCTTTCTGTGCTAGTGCTTATGTGAAACCTATGTTCTTTTGTTTTAATGTAAATGGAAGGAAATTTAAAATAGGTTGGATAGTTGATTCTGGTGCAAACCAACATATGGTAACTAGTGAACATGATTTAACAGATTATGTGGATGTTTCTGATCTAAATATACAAGTAAAACACCCAAATGGAACTAATGCACTTGTAACTAAAATTGGAACATTAAATCTTGGAAATAATGTTGTATTACATGATGTTTTTGTAGTTCCTGAATACTCTGTGAACTTAATCTCTGTTCGTAAACTAGTTAAGGATAATAATTTGTTTGTTGGCTTTGATGAGAAGAACTGTTATATACAGGATTTGTCAACAAGGAAAACCCTGGTGACTGGTAGTCAGCTTGAGGGTTTGTATTTTTGTGGAAATTCATTTGTGAATAAGGTTAGTGTTAGTACTAAGTCTTATGATTTGTGGCATGCAAGACTAGGTCATCCTGCTGATATAGTCTTGTCTAAGCTTGAATCTACAATTGGTACTAAACTTGTTAGTGATCCTGATATACCTTGTGACATTTGTCATAAGGCCAAACAACATAGGGAACCATTTCCCTTAAGTGAACATAAGTCTACTTCAATTGGGGACTTGGTTCACTTAGATGTTTGGGGTCCATACAGAGTGCCTAGTAAAGAAGGTTTCAAATACTTTCTTACTATTGTAGATGATTATTCAAGAGCTGTATGGGTTAGTCTGATGAAGAGTAAAACTGAAGTCTTTGAATTTATACAAGAATTTGTTAACATTATAGAAACTCAGTTTAAAAGAAGAGTTAAATGTTTTAGGAGTGATAATGGATCTGAGTTTGTTAATTCTCAAATGACTCATTATTGTAAGACTTTAGGCATTATTCATCAGACCTCATGTGCTTATACACCTCAACAGAATGGAATTGCTGAGAGAAAGCACAGGCATCTTTTGAATGTCACTAGGGCTTTGTTGTTTCAAAGCAATTTACCTGTTAGGTTCTGGTCAGAATGTGTTTTGACTGCTGTTTACTTGATTAATAGGACCCCTTCATCTGTTCTGAGTGGAAGAACCCCTTATGAAGTTGTTTATGGTTTTAAACCCTTCCTAGACCATTTGAGAATGTTTGGATGTTTGTGTTTCACAACTGTCTTAAATGACACTAATAAACTTAGTGAAAGGGCTGAAAAATGTGTATTTTTAGGGTATTCAAATGAAAAGAAAGGCTATAAAGTATATAGCCTAGAATCTAAAACCATCTCTTATTCAAGAGATGTGAAATTTTATGAAAGCATTTTTCCTTTTAAAGACAAAGTTGTTTTTGATAAGTTTGATGATAATGTTGTAACTGAGTTAAATTCTTCAAACTTTTTTAACTATTTTGAAACTGAAACACAACCATCTAAGCATACTGAAGAGCCCAATGATGAAGGAGGGGTTATAGGTAAGGATGAGTCACACACACATGGGTCTCAGCAGTCTAGTTTAGGTTGTCTAGATCATAGTGAATCATCTAGTTCACAATTAAATGATGAGAACCAAACTACTGACAGGGTTGAGCATGTGATTCATGACCATGAAAATATTAACAATCTTCCTGAGGGCAATGATTCTGGTTCTCAATCTGTTAGAAGAAGTACTAGAGGGTCAGTTCTTCCAAGAAGGTTAGATGATTTTATAGTTGAAGGTAGAGTTAAGTTTGGAATAGAAAGAACTGTCAACTATGCTAAACTGTCTGTTGATAATAAGGTTTTTGCTTCTGTTTTAAATAAAAGTGTTGAACCTAGGTCATATAGGGAAGCTATATTAGATTCTAATTGGATTAGTGCCATGAATGATGAAATAGAGGCACTTAATAGGAACAATACCTGGACCTTAGTAGAATTACCTAAGGGTAGGAGTATTGTTGGATGCAAGTGGATTTACAAAATAAAGTACAAGTCTAGTGGGGAAATTGAGAGGTTTAAGGCTAGACTTGTGGCTAAAGGGTATAGCCAAAAGGAGGGTATAGATTATGAGGAAACTTTTTCACCAGTTGTAAAATTTGTTACTGTTAAGAGTGTTATGTCTATTGCTGTGCAATTTAATTGGAAAATGTTTCAACTTGACATTAATAATGCATTCTTGTATGGTGATCTTCATGAGGAAGTCTATATGTCCCTACCTGAAGGGTATTTTTCTGAACATGAGTCCAAAGTTTGTAAACTCAATAAGTCCTTATATGGGCTTAAACAAGCCCCAAGGATGTGGAATGAGAAATTGGTTAGTGTATTATGTGAGTTAGGTTTTGTACAAAGCAAATGTGAATCACTCATTATTTGTTTTATTCTCTGAGTCTGTTACAGTATACTTGTTAGTTTATGTTGATGATATTGTATTAACTGGTAATAGTGTTAAGGAAATAGATAGGGTCAAAGATTGTCTTAGACAAAAGTTCATGATCAAGGATCTAGGAGAGTTAAAATATTTCCTAGGTCTTGAGGTGGTTTCTTGTGATGACAATCTCTGTTTGTCACAAAGAAAATACTGCATGGACCTCTTAGCAGAGTATGGCATGCTTGCATGCAAACCTGTTAAGAGTCCCTTAGAGCCTAATCATGTCTTAGTTAATATTTGCAAGTCTAGTAATCAGGTGTTAACCAATGTAACTGGTTACCAACAGTTGGTAGGAAAACTGATCTATTTGTCTCATACTAGACCAGACATTTCCTATGCTGTGCATTTTTTAAGTCAATATATGCACAAACCAACTAAAGGACACCTGAAGATTGCATTTAGATTACTAAGATATTTGAAAGAGGCTTCTGGAAAGGGAATTTGTTTTAAGAAAAGTGAAACATTTAATCTATTGGCCTACTCTGATTCAGATTGGGCCAAGTGTGTTGATACAAGAAAATCTGTAACAGGTTTCTGTATATTTCTAGGGGATTGTTTGATATCCTGGAAAAGTAAAAAACAATCTACTATTGCTAGATCATCTGCTGAAGCAGAATTCAGAGCAATGTGTACAACCTCTTGTGAGATTTTGTGGTTAATAAATGTTTTATCTGAGTTACATGTCAAGGTTGATTTGCCTGTGAATTTGTTATGTGATAATAGTGCTGCTTTGTCTATAGTGGCAAATCCAGTGTTTTTTGACAAAGCAAAACATTTTGAGCTTGATCTCTTTTTTCTAAGAGATTTGGTGTCAAAAGGTTTTGTCAAAACAATTAAGGTGAAATCTGAAAATCAGTTGGCTGATATTATGACTAAAGGTCTTGGAGTGGGTCAACATGTTGAGTTGTGTAAGTTTTTAAATATGTACAATCCTTTTGGGAACTAAAACTGAGGAGGGGAGTTAAAAATATAAGGTAATATCTTTAGTTCAATTTTAGTTCTTAGGATTGTTATTCAAGTATTTGAATATTTTGCATGAGGATGTTTTTGCAGGTATATGTTGATAATAATAAGGTTGAAGTTGTGGGTCAAAGTGGTCAAGAGATAGAGTTCTGGTAGATGGGTCAAGAGGTTCGATGAGTCAAAGTGTTCGACAGAAGCAGGCTTGTTCAACTTGTTCAACGTTGCAGTCCAAGAGTTATCTGGCCCAGTCTAGTATGATGTGTAGAAGGCCGGCCCATTACAGCTTGTCTTTAGGCCCATTGGATTGCCAGTGCCACGCTGGCAATCCGGGTAAACAAACACAAAATATCCTTGACCGTTTGATCACATATTGCCAAGGAATCACAACCGTCTATTTATCTCGAAGATAGTGATTGAGAGACCTGCTATATAAACAATGTGTTTTCTCTTTCTCTCACATAAGTCATAATACTCAGATTCTTTGTATTCTCTCTTTCGTACACCTTAGGGTTTTCATCTCTAGTCATCACTATTGATCAGATTTAGAAGCTTTGAACATCTTGTTCCAGCTTGTGTTTTGAGTCTGTAAGTCTGTTAGATTTGTTGAGTGATGAGATCATTTAGATCAGAGATTTGTTTAGATTGAGAGTTTTGTTATTTGTTATTTCAGAGTTGTAATAGATCTCAGGGTGAAACACTTTGGGTTTGGGAATAAATATCTTTTATAGATCTTTGATATCATGTATTTTTGACACCAACACAACCTAACGTTATTGCCACTTGCCATAAAATTACATGTTACAACTGGAATTCATTTCGACCCCTTACCCAACCTGTCTGACCCGCCCCTTTTGCCACCTCTATTTTTCAATTGGTTTCTCATTGCAAACCTGCAATGTGACCACTTGTGTTCACGAAAAGGCCATAAGAATACATTAGGTAGCAATAATGAGTGTCTCTAGGCATAAAATACAACCATTTCGAATCGTTGTTTTTTCTCTTTTAAGGTTCGAACATATTCTTATTTGTTTTAGATGAAGTAATTGCCTCCATTGATCCAAAGAAAACCGAAATTATTCAGAGGTACATCCTGAAATTCTAGTACATGTTTATGCAATTCATAGTTCTTTGATACCTGTTTCTTTGCCACCCCGCATTTTTGTAATGGGTGGTTTGTGAATAAAGTTAGCCTTTAAAAAAAACTTAAAATTTTAGAACATTTATAATAATAAAAGAAACTCATCATCATGTTTCATAGTTTAAACTTAATTGTTTTGTACCACATTCCTATTCATAGTTGTAAATTTACAACATTAGGTTGTAAGAATATATTTATAAATACTATCATGTGGCCCTTATAATCATTTATCTAATAAATGATCAATGACCTAAATACTCCTATTGGTTTAACTGGTATTTATGTGATGGACGTAATTACCTTTAATAGACCATTAAATAGGGTTTCCCCTTGGGTGTATATACAGAGATTATTAGAAGAGGTTAAAGGCTAATGAAACACCATTACTCACAACCCTAATTTGTTCCTCCTCTCCTCTCTAAAACTGAGATCTCTGATCTCCTTAAGCCATCCTAACTGTACACCCTAAACGGGAACCCGATCATCCTGTAGATCATGAAGTATTCCCTCTCAATGGTTACTGGCTAATAAGGTACATATTCGATTTACTTATTCATGTTTATGTATTATTATCAAAGAATTGATCGACATGTGGTATCAGAGCATATGTTTATTATATCAGTTCTAATTCGATTTGCAAAATTAAATCAAAATTTTGATTTAAGAAAAGCTTAAATCAAAACTTTCTGTGATAACACTTTGTATTTTGATTTAACTAATTGAAATCTTTGACTTTAGATAAGAATCAATAGAATTGCATATCATGAGATAATGATTCGAAATATTGAAACTCACGATAATTTTGATATATAATCACTAGCTTTTATCCCGGGAGTGTCCCGGGGTTGAAAAATATAACCATTCTAATAATACTAATACTAATAGTAATAATTATTACTCTTGTAATTAAATAAATAAAAAATAACCTTGCTATAAGGTGACACCATGTGTTGCAGTGTTGCGCGATTCTTTCTCCTAGCTTCTCTTGATGAAGTACACCTATCCATCTTTAGAAGAGTAAAATTCCAATTATAGCATGGCGATTGGGCTGAATTTCAACATCATATATAAGAACCTGGTTTAAAAGAAAAAACATGATTAATGAATAACCTGAACACTTTGTGTTTTTTTTCCTGTATGAACAAAACCTCACAAAAAATAGTCGTTTTTTTTCTCCGTTTTTTATATAGCACTATGGTACTCGTTGGAAAGATAATGAAACGCTCGTTAATTTGGTGTAATTTTTTATTTAAAAAATCTCGAATATAAAAAATATTAACGTTTAAAAATTATGAGAGGAAACATAAGAGAGAAAAATTTAAATTTGTTTTTAAATTCTTTTTTTTTCTAAAATAACTCAATTTAATTTTAGTAATTGAGAATTGAGAGATAGAGAGATAAATTTAGGGTTTTATGTTTATCTTTTTTTAATTAAAAAAAAGGAAATAATTCAAAAACACTAAAACCTTTCAATGATGATGCCACGTGACAGTTTCATGGAGAGGTTGAAGACACCATTGCACGCCACGTCAGCAATGTTCAATTCTTTTATATATATTAATAGATGTGCAATATTATCAAATAATTGGATCTGTGTTTTGCAATTATCTATATATATTAATTCAAAGACACTTTAACAGTGTCTTTGTTTTAATATATATATTGGCCACTAACTTTTACGTTAACTTTATTTCTGCCACTAACTTTTACGTTAACTTTATTTCTGCCACTAACTTTTAGGTTAACTTTATTTTCTTCTAATTTGACCACCAAACTTAGACAAACAAACTTTTAACTTTTAGGATTTAAAACTTTGGCCACTAACTTTTAACTTAACTTTATTTTCTTCCAATTTGACCACCAAACTTTTAGGTTTTGGGATTTCAAATTTTAACCACCAAACTTTTAGCTTTTAAGATTTCAAACTTTGACCACTCAACTATTACACTTTGGCCAAAATTTTAGTTTTTAGGATTTCAAACTTTGACCACTAAACTTTTAGCTTTTAGTCACGAGTATTTTTTTGAAGCTCATGCAAGAATAACAGTCACTTAATATTATCTTTTATGTCCACGAAACCCTCCACGCAACAGGAGCTCCCACAGCGACGCGCGATCTTTAACGTCCGCCAAACACTCAACGCAACAGGAGCTCTCGCCGCGTTTCGAACAACAGCCGCACCCGCGGCGAAGCGCGGGTAACTAATACCTAGTTTATTAATTAAATCAATGTTGAGTTTTGATTCAGAAAAGTTTCGTGAATCAAGAAAAAAAAAAGAAAGTTCTGTTTTCATTAATGACATCGAAAATTGACTTTCGGCCTCTGACCAAATAACGAACATTAATATTAGGGCTGTTCAATTCGCTCGCCGCTTGTGGATCGCTCGTCGCTCGTTCGGAAAATGCTCGAAAAATGCTCGCTCGATCTTCCGCTCGGTTGTAAATGAGCCGATCGGCTCGGTTCGGTTTGTAAATGAGCCAAGCACGAGCAAAGGTACGCTCGGCTCGGTTCGGCTCGAATAAATTTTTATTTATTTATTATATATTTAATTATAAATATACACACAATTTACAGATAAATTTATGCCTTTATATATAACATTATATTGGATTTGAATCAGTATATGCAAACAAAATATAACTAACCCACTTAACTCAATAAAAAATTTAACACTGGATTTAATAGTAAAAGCATAAGTCATGAGGTGACAGTGTTGACTTCTTTATGTTATATGTCGTTCATTGCTAATTGTCGCTCGATATCACCCTACGTCACAATGCAACAATTGTTCTCTGACATATACTCATCGCCTCACCAGCCTCAATCTAAGCCTCATCCTCGGAAACTGGGATCTCAATATTAGTGTTATCATCAGACAGTCCGATCTTAGTTGTCACCCGACAATGAAAACATCGAAGGAAACATCCTAATTTTATGATCGTCCAAATTACTATCCGCTCAATTCTTGCTCGGCGCTCGCTCGGAAAATTTGCGCTCGAAGAATGATCGTTCGGTTT
The DNA here is from genome assembly GCA_028751855.1 of Ambrosia trifida. Classification (NCBI taxonomy): domain Eukaryota; kingdom Viridiplantae; phylum Streptophyta; class Magnoliopsida; order Asterales; family Asteraceae; genus Ambrosia; species Ambrosia trifida. The sequence goes on from CM054131.1 coordinate 16,074,308, forward strand.
TCGGCTCGATTGAAAATGAGCCGCTCCGCTCGGTTCGGTTTGTAAACGAGCCAAGCATGAGCAAAGCTCCGCTCGGATCGGCTCGGCTCGTGAACAACCCTAATTAATATTATTTGATTTAATTTTGCAAATCACGAAAATCGCTATAAATTGGTTAAAACCAGGATTAAAATCTGTTTCATAAAAATTTTTGGGAGTAACTTAATCTCCAAGTTTTAAATTAAATGTTTATAATATTTTCGAAATCTTTGGAGATTTACTGAAATCCCTTAATTAACTGAAACAGATTTTCTCAAGTCCCTAAATTATAGCACTTATGGGTATCATAGTTCTCGGACACATTGTTCACGGATTAACTCTTTCGAAAGATTGTCCTCATATAGGTTTCCGGATTCAAGTTCTAGAACCAACAGTTCTCGGTATTCTGTTTTCGAAAACCTAAAATTCGAGGACCTAAACCTAAATCCGAGAACTCTTACTAAATTCGAGAACCATTACTGATTTCGAAAACCATTACTGAATACGAGAACTCTTAGGAATTCGAGAACTAACATGTTAACCGAGAACCTAACTAATTTCCGAGAACCTAAGGCAACCCGAAAACTAATTTTTTTTTCGAGAATTAGGAACAAGGTCGAGAACTAATTATTTTCTTGAGAACCTCCTTGTTGTTTCCGGAAACTAATTGTTTTTCCTAGAACCTAATTACTACCAAGAACCAAAGGCCACCCGAGAACTCAATTTTTACCGAGAACTATGACAAGTTCGAGAAATAACCATTTTCTCGAGAATTTCCTTTTTGCGAGAACTAACTATTTTTCTCGATAACCTCTTTTCCGGGGAACTAAACCTACTTTCCCGAGAACTGGTAATCTAAAATTTTCTCAGGGTTTGCTATTAATTAGTTTATTCGTTTTGAAAAACCTTAATTAATATGTTTTCAAAACCAAAATCAATAAACGTTTTGCTTCACTTTGATAACACTAAAAAGGTCCCACTTCTGCCCAAAGGTGATGTGCTACCTTAACCTAGTTATCTAAGTCTAACTAAGCATACTAAATTAGTTTTGTCTAATTAACAAGAATGTCTCACTTCTGTCCAAAGATGATGTGTTACATTCGTGTCCTGTAAAACTAAATTGTGGCTAATAAATTAAGTGTCTCACTTCTGCCCAAAGGTGATGTGCTACACTTAATTGCACATCATGCTTAAATGATTTCGCTTCTGCCCAAAGGTGATGTGCTATTGTTTAAGTAGAACTTTTAATTAATCTATTATATTTTGGTGTTTATAATAGATGTTATCACATCTTCATCAAAACAATGATCCTCACATATTAATGATCCTTCATTAATATATAATGATCCTAATTTTTGTCTGCCTTACTTGAATATCCCATAACATAAATCACTCTAAAGTTCTTCTAAAAGGTAATATCTCAAACTAACTAATCCACTCTTATTCTAAAACTTAATATGATTTGCTCTTATTGAATCTTGATTATCCCTTAAGACATGACCCTCCTACTAATTTTCTAATAAAATAAAATTTATTTTTATTAAGAAGCGGGATAAGTCAAATATAATGTCACTTATGGTAATCAAGAACTCATATTAATGATTGCTATCAGGGGAGCCATTAAAAATTCTGAAATTCCTAAGACTAATTTTGTTTTCTATGGAAGAATCAAAAGAACTCTTAAAGAAGCATGCAATAAATCTAACTCAAATTAAAAGGTTAAGTGCATTCGTGAATACATCATAATATTGAATAACATTGCCCATTAAACTAAGGGCTTATTCATGGAATCGATAAAGATTTTCAGTGCGTTATATAATAACTTTTCCATAGTACAATTAGATGTCTTATAAATCAACTACAACACTCAGAAGTACCAAAGGAAAATGAGTGTGTTGATAGCAACATACGTACAGGAAGAGAAACGCCTAAAACTGAAAAATTCAGATGTTATTCACCTTACTGTCACTAAAACTTAAAAGTGGAAGATAACTTACAATAGAGAGGATAGTTTTAAAGTCCGGAAACAAAATACAAGTACTGCTTCCAGCTCTAAGTTCTCCAAGCGGATGTCTCACTGTAAAACTATGCCATTAGACTAGGCACAAGCAATGAGACAATCCATAAGCCAAGGAAACAGCTGGCTAAGTTAAGTAGTAGAAATCAATGATATTTGACTCCACGGATATAAATATTCCAATTAACACATGATTGTTGAGTCTAGTTCTATTCGTTTCCTTAACAGATTTCAACAGATACTTAAGATGAGAGTAAGTGGCGAATTTAATGTTAAGGTTGAAAGAACCATTAATAACTGATCTTTGTATTAGGCTTTATGATACCTTACAATATTCTGGAGATTACTCAGAATTTTAGTATCAATACTAAAGTCAAATTTTGACAGTTATGAGTTTTATGACCAAAACAAAGTCACTATTAACTTAAACTCTCATATTATTTGTTGTCATTATCTGAACAAAAACCTTATAAAATAGAACAAGATGATACATACTTTTTCACAACTTTGTTATCATGAAAATGAAAATTTAACAAAGGATAATGAGACCTATGCATTTCATCCATTGAAACCAAATTTTTCATGAGCAATCATGAATAGGTTAATGAAGGATGATTTGTTATCAAATCTCATTCTTAGTGACTTTAAAGCATGTGTTAAATGCCCTAAACTTTAAAATGGCAGAAGGAATAAATGGGTTTCCATCACATGATATAATTAACTGACATTAGTGGAGCTTAGAAAAATGTCGACTTGTATCTAATATGTTTCATATGGACCTAAGTCTTCAAGAAGTCAATTCATATACTTAAAAGGTTTCCTTCTAAATATGTCCTTAAAATTTCTTACGAATTCTGGACAACAAGGAAATCAAATTTAAAATATATGAAATATTCCCATTCACATGCATCGCTAAAACTTATCATATGGAGTTCCTAGAGACCTAAAAGATCAGTGGGAGTATTAAGTGTCCTCATTATAACTTGCAAAAGTTGCAAGAGGTGGGGGAAGTGACAATTTTGATCTTATGTCAAATTACACCTCTTGTATATGACACTACTCCATCATGACTTGTCTCCTTAGAATATAATGATAATCCTAATAAAGTTTCATTGATGTCTAACTATGGGAAGAACTTAGATTTCTTATCGAAACTAAAGTAATCCTCAATAAGAGAAAATAACACAAACATCATTGAGTTATTTCTCTATTAGAATCTATTGGTCTTCCAATCTTTGACCTATGCATGCTAAGTTCCTAAAGATTTCTAAGTTTAGTGGGAGCAGTAAAAGTCCTTATCATGACTTGCCAGAAGTACAAGAGGCGGGGGAGAGACTCATTAAATTCTACTCCGATTACACCTCTTGTACACCATACTGCACCAATTCTTATACACTTAGAAACTAATATTGCTCCTTATTTACCTGAGAATGAAAGCACCTAACCAAGAGCTAATTCATAAAATTGCATATGTATCCTAATAAACCCAATAGTTAACTCAGGAGGTCATCTAGGTCTAAAAAAGGCCTACTAACTTTGATGATAAAGTACCTTACCTGACTAAAGTTGAAATGGATATTTGGAAAGTTTATCGATCCTACCTCTTCTAATTACATCATCGGCATCAATTAAATCTTCTAAATGGGACAAAGCTATTATTGGCAAGCTTGATTCCATGAATTAGAATAACGTTTGGATTTAGTTGAATTACCTAAAGGTGTTCATAACTAAACTGAATCTGAATGGAAATGTTATCACACTAAAAGTATGATTGATTGCTGAGGGTTATACTCAAGAAGGAATAAATTATCAAAAACCTTCTTACTTGTCTTAGAAAAGGTTTATTTGAGGATCTTTACCGTTCTAGTAGCTTATAATAATTTAAGAGCTACATTAGATGAACATTAGACAACTTTCCCTAACAATGACCTACATGTTCATAAAATAACCTGAAAGTTCTAAACTAAAGGTCAAGAACACTTAGTTTGTAAGTCAATGAAATCCATGTATGGGTTGATGCAAGCATTTAAACATGATGAAATTATAATGCAATTCTTTTCATTAAGAACCAAGTGGATTAATACACCTACCTCAAGATGAGTGGGAGCAACTAACGCAAACTTGTCCTTATATAGATGACCTTCTTTTGACAAGTATATGTTACATTAGTCAAATCATTGTTCGCGCATACTTTGACATAATGAATCTCGGAGATACCTCTTATGTTATAGGAATCAAAATTCACCAAGATAGACTCAACGAGACATTAGTTTCGTCTCTAAGCGGGTCCCTACACATGTAACATACAAAATTGCTCTCCTTTAGAGGCTAATAGGATAATTGAGATTACTACCTTATGCTTCATTAATTAGAAGCCTTATGTAAGTTTAAGTCTATACTCGTTTGGATATTGCTCATGTTGCTTAACACTAGACTCGTCTAGATTAAATATCTCTAAGAAACGAGAGACTATAATTTAAAGAAGAAGTGAGAACTTAAAATAGTTGAATACTCTTATTCTAACTTTGTTGTATTCAAAGAAAACAATATGTCAACTTCGGGATATATCCTTATTTCAGTAGACAAAACTTATCTCATGGAGGAGTCATAATGAACTGTTAACAACAACCTAAATAATAATGACATAATATGTTGCTTATCACAACGCAGCTGTCACTAAATGTTGTTGGAATTTTATCAGTAGACTCATAATTAATAACTCCATCTAAATTCTATATCGAAGACTTACTGTGATAAAGTCAGCTACCCTGTTTTCTCGAACAGTAACAGTTCGAGCGGAGCTGCATTAGAAATTCGATACGAAATTTATTGTTCACTTATTTTATGAACAAGTAGAGGAAACTAATTCTTTGTATCGAATTCATTCATGATATGCTTATGGATCCAATAACTAAAGGTCTATCACCCATAAGTCTCTCTAAGGGCCTATAATTGAGACGGGTTTTACTAATGACCATGTACAACTGCATATTGCACTATGAATGGCTAATTATTAATTATTCCTCATCCGTTTAATATTTGTTTGTCTCTAAATACGTTCATGCATGCCTAACTGTCACACCCTCAAAATCCCCTTGCGGAGTTTTACCGCGAGGCGCATGACAAACCAGGATCCAAACCAACGATCACAATAAACAAGTCTAAATGAATATAAATGCAATTTCAAAACATAGTTTAAAATCCCGTTTACAGCGGAAGCTTATTCAAAACAGTATCTCAACAGTGAAACAATAGTTCAACGTTTATAAGACCATGCAACCCTAGTTAGACGCCGTGCAGACGCGTGCGCCCTAGTCCAGTCGTGCTACCTTAGCGACCTGAGAAAACATGTAAAAGTTTACGTCAGCACAAAAATGCTGGTGAGTTTACAGGTTTTGTAATCCAAGTACCAAGTCCACCTGTCCATACTATAACAAATCGAAAACCAGTGTACGCTAGCTAGGCGTATGTTTTGTTACTACCACGATTGGAAAACCATTACTAACTCGAATACCAAATGTGTGCCCGATGTAGTAACCCTGTTGATCCTGTTGTTCCTGTTTGAGACAATATGCACCCGCCGACCCTCCAAGTCGACGAGCGGGGTTGGTCACTCCCAATAGCGCTATTCACATTTCCCCATTGTGCAAACCCGCACATTCATGGTTCCCCCCGGGACTTCCAAAGATCGTGTAGTACACAATAGAAACCCATAGTATGACAGTAGTTACCAAATAATCGTTTTAACACATGTTTTCTCCCCCGAAAGTATGAAACCAGTTTAAAAGAGGGGCCGTAAACTCACCTTAAGTTGCGTTACTCCTTAACCCGAGTAAACTCAGCTGCTATGCTAGTCCCGTAAAGCGGCGACCTAACATATGACAGTTACAAGTACTTAGACTAATAACCCGCAGGTTAATTAGTCCCTAGATGTCCAGACCATGACCAAGTTCGTTTGAAAACACCGTGACTGTTTAACTGACCCAAAGTACAAGACTCGACATCCCATTGGTGACCCGAGACCTCCCGTGTTATGTTTACGCTCTCAAACATGAAATCATGCAATCACACTTAACATACGTTAACGCACAACAAGTTATAGCACATAGTTCACGTATCACCGAATTACATCCAAACATATGTTACCAAGTTATTAGACATGTTACGGGGTTCCTAGCATGTTCCTACATGTCAAATCGGGTCTCGGAATGCTAATTTACACTTACAGCAGCAGTACACGCGATTAGGAAAAGTCAACTAGCATTTAGGTTGGTCAACTAGCATTTAGGAACCCCAATCGCCTCTATTATAGGCGATTAGGTGCTATACCATATGTTATTACTAGCATTTAGGCTATACCACATGCAAGTTACTAGCATTTAGGGCTAATCGCCCCTAAGGTCACACGAGTAGGCCCTAATCGCATGAGTTATTGGCGATTAGCACCCTACTCGCCTATAACATAGGCGATTAGGAATGCTACTCGCCTGTAACCTCGCTGTTCCGGTTTTTCGCGCGTTTAACGCTCCAAATCAGATCCAGAACGTGTGTAACCACCCAATATCATCCCAAACACTATCCTAAACATGTTTCAACCAAAACCCTTCGTTTTGCCTCGTATAATCAGCCCTGCATGCAATCATGTAATCCAAACACCATTCACATAGCATGCAACATCACATTAACATGCATAATAATAACCCTAATAATCAATTACTCAGATTTTATCATCATAATATCATTATTATTCTGATCTAACAATAATAACATATCATTCATTCACCTTGAATCATAAAAACCCTAGCTTTCTAATCATAAACACACATAACACATGTATACTAGTTAGAATCTGATTATCAATACTTATTAACGATTTTCAGAAAGCTTTTTCGTTTTAGAACAGGTCTGGACCATTAGGGATTGATTAAAAACGTTTATAAAGATTCATGGATGGAAACCAAACCTTAGGATTATGAAAGAATGATGGATTATGCTTGAATCCTTGTATTTTGATCAAAAATCGCGTTCCAGAGGTTGTGTGTGTGTTGGGGCAGGTTATGGGACGACTAGGGTTTGTATAATGAAGTTTATGAGGTCAAGTATGGTATTTATAGTCGTTTTTAGTCGTCCAGCATGTAACACGCGATTGTGCAGCCAGTACACGCGATTAGGGAGGCTAATCGCATGAATATTCACACGATTAGGCCTAATCGCCCCTACAATCACACAAGTAGCCATCTACTCGCCCCAAAGGTTGCCTACTCGCCTCCCCTATGGGCGATTAGGCTTCCTAATCGCCTATAGGGGTTAGTTTCGTGTGTTTTGCGCGTTAAACCCCGTTTTAACATATGTTAACACATATTAACGTACCGACAAGTCACATAATGATTGTAAACACATAACACAAGTAAATACACATATTCACACTCGTTCACCAATTCCCGGGACTCGAGACTCGTATGTTCCGTATGCCCTGACGATCCTACAAATCGTCACCGTTTGTACACTTGGTTAAGGACCGACATCTAATGAACCTCTAGACCAACATCCAGTGATCCTCTAGACTAAACCGATAGTTCCCGAACCATAACCCGACTTAACTAACCCAGTTAAGTACAATATACGCGTGACTCGCTAAGGTAGACTTTCATCTAGACAACGTTGTTAACCAGAATTTGCCGGGTGTCACATCATCCCCACGTTAAAAGAATTTTCGTCCCGAAAATTGCACAAGTACCAAAAGAACAAAAGAAATAACGAAGGAAATAAACAAAAGATAGAAACCAAAAGAGAGATTTACCCGAGTTGTCACACTAACGACGTATAGACACTAATTATACAAATTGGCGTTAAGGGCTTACTTGTCATGATCCTAATGTTAAGTTTTAAATTTGGGGTGTAGTATGATTAATGGGGGTCCTGAGTTGAATAACTAACTCAACGACTGTATTTCTCTGCTACATTTTTGGGTTTAAAACTAAAATGAGTGTTAACTCCTGATCAGGCTTATCTAATGCTCATAATAAATGATTACTCGGCCAAGTGGGAGAATATAAGAATATATTTATATATACTATCATGTGGCCCTTATAATCATTTATCTAATAAATGATCAATGACCTAAATACCCCTATTGGTTTAACTGGTATTTATGTGATGGACGTAATTACCCTTAATAGACCATTAAATAGGGTTTCCCATTGGGTGTATATATAGAGATTATTAGAAGAGGTTAAAGGCTAATGAAACACCATTACTCACAACCCTAATTTGTTCCTCCTCTCCTCTCTAAAACTGAGATCTCTGATCTCCTTAAGCCATCCTAACTGTACACCCTAAATGGGAACCCGATCATCCTGTATATCATGAAGTATTCCCTCTCAATGGTTACTGGCTAATAAGGTACATATTCGATTTACTTATTCATGTTTATGTATTAATATCAAAGAATTGATCAACATAGGTAGCATTCGTTTCACGTAATGGAATAGAATTTGAATGAGAATGGAATTTAGATATCATTTATTATGTTGTTAGTTTCAACCAAAGAAGGAGTTGGAATTTTAATTCCATTCTTTATTAGATATCGCACGGGTTTTCCTACTAGTTAATATCTCAATGGAAATCACCATAATCACTTTAAATAGGTCATAAGACCTCATATTCTCTTTTACTCCTTGATGAGACTATATAATCTATGTAACTTCGTATAAGGGTCAAAACTTTATAAACTCAGGAATCTATAAAAAAAAAATTATGTATTATGTCATAATATACAATGGACTAATATATACAAACTAGATGTAATCTAGAAAAACTTACTCGTGAGATTAAAAAGTCCTTCACACTTTTATCTTTTGAGATTGTTGCTTCAATTGCTATTGATCTCCTTACAGGCCATCGTCTTTAATTCAGTTCTTTTGAATTGAAACACTTGATGATTAACCACATGAATTCTTTAACAACTTTATTTTTTTTTTCTTTGAGATTTTAGACTTCATAAAGTCCCCTTTGTTATAATAACGTAATCAATATGATTTCAAATACATTTTTATTTGTTTTAAAAAATTCTTATCTTTCTTTTTTTTTTTTTTTTAACATCTTTGTAAAAATCAATATTTTGTATTTGAAACACTCATATGAGTTAAAAAAAAAAAAAAAAAAAAAAAAAAAAAAAAAAAAAAAAAACACCCATGACCTGACCCTTTGGTACCCCTATAATAATTATAAACTAATGAAAGCCTTTGTTAAGATCATGGCTCGTTATAGCCCTTAGAAAATGATAAGATTTGAAAACTCATTGTGAGGTCATCAAAAATCATAAGCTTCTTCATAACCTCTGTTTAGACTGAAAAGACCATTTATCAGCTTATTTTGGTATACATAATAACATAACACCTTTTAAAGGCGTAAAAGACCACTACAAGCCTTTTAAGGGGTCATAAGACCAAAACACACTTTGTTATGTCAAAAAGACCATTTCACACTTTTAATAAAGTAAAATACTATAACTAACTCCTATGTGTGGTATGAGTTCTCTTTGGACGACAGGTCGAGATGTTTAAACGATGGTAATTATGATTTCTTCATAAACTTAATAATAAAAACATAAAGGTAAAATTAGGCATATGGCAACCGATGGCGGAAACATCGGGATGTCACGTATTGATGATTGTTTCAGTAGCACATGGTATAAATTGTAATTTTAAATAATTTATTCAAAATATAAATATCCAAAATGAAATGATGTCTAGAAATCCCAAATACATGATAACAAATAAAGCAATAACTTCAAAATAAACTTCATAATAATCCTCATGCATACTCTAAGCCTCAGCTTCGTTATAGGACCTAAACATAATATAAAGTTTTTCAGTTTTGCTCTAGTCTAATCTATTCATGTGAGTTTCAGGTCGAACCCACAGGAACATTTAGCTAAATGAGTCATATTCGATCAAGCTGCCCACCCTTGGATGTACAGTGAGGCGCCACAATGCGCGGGTAATAATACTAGTTGTGTTACATACTTACATTTGCAACTTTATTCAAGAAGTGATCAATGTAATGGGTTTTGTGGGGCCCATTCTTACTTGGGTTTTATGGACTAGGTGCATATTTTGGATTTTTTTGTGGCGGCCCATTTTCTTCTTGGGTGTGTCTTTGACTCTTTGTGGTTGTCTAGTCCGAAACTCCGAATCAAGTGTGAAGGCCGAAGTTTGTTTGGGACTTTGGGTTTGTATTCTATTTGTATGTTGCTTGTTTAGTTTAGCCTTTTGGTAGAAAAGGATATTTTCCCTACCAAGTTTAGCTTTTATGATTCCTTAGTAAGTTTATATTATTATTTCTGTTTCGAGGTTACCAAAGCCTATTTCGGGTTCTCCTCTTTTAACAGTCTTGGGCGGTATTCCCCCACGTCTCTTCGGTTAAATATATTTACCGAACTAAAGCTCATTTATGATTTACCCTAAAAAGGACTCTCCACTAATATATTTATCTAACCGTCGACAATTACATCCGCCAACCACTAACCGAATCGTTGTGATGGTCCATCCCTTATATAAGGATGGTCTTCGGTCTAAGGTCAGTACACGGTTTCAGAACATAACCAAATTACATGAGCCACCATAAAATATATATTCCAATGATATTAAAGATACATCTAAGCCACCATTTCAGAACCAATACAAGTTACAACCACAGACTATATTAAAGGGGTAATATTGAACAGAAACTAAGCTATGGGTTTATATGAACTTTTAGTTCAAGTATATGGATTGTTTTGGGTAAATTCTAGTGGTTCTTGGATGTGTAGAAAAGAAAATCGAAAAAACTAAAAAAAGCAAGTCAATATGGGCCCGAAAGAGATCAGGCCAAAATGGGCTACAAGTGGATGGCAATGGAACGGGTTTAGCTGTTTAGGTAATCCCAATCCCATCCGCAATTATAAAAACTTGTATCAAACCCGGCCTTAAAGATATCGAATTTCTATCAGGTAATTACCAATCAAGGTATTGGTACACCCGTAGGTTTTTGTTAAACACGTTAGTTTAATAAAATTACCCGTCGGAGCCAAAACCATAGGGATTCGGGTAGCTATTAAAAAAAATTCAAACAATGTATATAAAAAACACCCAGATGTATATAAAATAAATACCTAAAATGCATAGATGACAACAATAAAGTATGCCAATTTTTGAAGATTTTTAGCAAATGATCACAATCTAGATGAGACACAGATTACACCAAAAGATTAAGGATTTGGGGTGACTTTTCAGTCGCATTAACAAAAAGAGAAAAAAAAAACAATATATTTGTACACACATAGGGTTGTTAAGCACATATATCATCAAATCCCAAACCCCACGAAAAAATAAAACCTGATCACACGCATGCGCACAGACACAGATAAACATGCATTAATAATACACACACATACAATAAACTATACAGGGTGTAGAATCGGGTAAAGAGACAAGTTCAAAGCAGCCAAAACTCATCTAGATCGATAGCAACTTCGGGGTAGGCTCGTTGGAGCTTCAACAACTTCGAAATAAACATCAACTCTTCATTGCTCGCTAGAGACTGGTGGGGACGGATAGCAATCTTTTTTAGGAAAGGGGAACACCCAAGTAAATATTTGATCAAACACACTTCATTCTCCGAACCTTTCAAATCTACAAACACCACACTTTGAAGCCGCGACAACCCCATTGGATTGTCATCGTAGTCTACCTTTGGAGAACAAATTGTGGATGCCGGGATAGCATTCTGCAAGAATAGCCGGCCAGTATTTAAATGCAAAACTATATATGAGATTATAAGACGATTGGAATATGATACATACCGAAACACTAGTTGCTATGATTTCAAGGGTCTGCAAATTCGGTAGGTGTCTAATCATTTCAAAAACACATGACAGCATTATAATACTGCCTAAATCTATTTGTGATAGTTTAAGAGCCCTGAGGCATGGAAAGGCGGTAGGAAACCTCTTTTTAGTACCATATGTCGTCACCTATACAAAAAGTGGTTAGAAAATTCATTCAGACTTGTTGCATTATAATGAATAACATATGATATAAAGAAGCCAACAAAGCCTTACCTTGAAGTAGAGAAAATCCAGGTGAAGCTCTTGAAGCTTTGGAAAAAAACCGAAAAGCTCAAAGATAGTGTCAAAACTTGTGATCAACAACATATTCTCAATATTAAACAAAAACAAAGACAACGTTTTGAGATTTGTAAGTTTTGCGATCTCAGCGGATTTCACTTTGCTGCTGGGATAATAGAGAAGACCCATCTTCAAAATCTCAAGTGCGGGACACAACGTAATAAACTCCCCAAATTGCATGCTTTCAAATTGTACTTGAGACAACTCTAAGCTCAACAGGTTTGGAAAACCATGAAAAGTAGTTAATGGAGGATGGATACGACATAGAACGAGCTTCAAACGTGTCACCCATAAACAAGAGAAAAGATGGGTAGACAACTTAGGTAATGGAGATGATGTAAACTTCCCAAACGTGAGATCCGTAATTCCATATCTTGACATCCAATAATTAGTATCTTGAACATCATCCAATACGTCGTCTATGGAGACGACAGCCTTTGTAATTGCTGCACCTCTAAGCTGAAAAAGAATCCTAGTGATTATTTTCACATGATTATTTTTGTCTTGGGTTTTGGATAAACACGCAAAAAACTTGGGATCAAATACGAGTTTGCTAAGAAGGGTCCACTTAAAGGTCCATGTTTTTGACAAGATACTAGTTCTCACTGCATCTTGTAATGGCAATCGATCGAGAATATTAGTTATCACATTATTTGGCATGCTGCCAATAACATCTTCTTCAGGTGCAAACTTGGATTCTTTATGTTTCATGTACACGACTTCCATTACTCTAACAACAGGACATATGTTAATCAACCATAAACCAAACGTAAATAAATGAAAAAAAAAAGGAAAAAAAGCCATGACATTCATAAATCCATGGTTTAAAAAAACGTTTGAGGCGTGTGCCTCGGCCCTCGAGGCGCCAAAAAAATGAGTCTGAGGCGCGCCTCATGGGGTTCAGTATGTACATACGCCTCTAAGGGCTGAGGCGTTGAGAAAACTCGCGCCTCAGGGGGTTTAGGGTGTTTTTAGGTGTGTGTTTTATGTTTTTAGACTTTTTGGGTCAATTATTATATTTTTGATGTATGTTTTTGATGTTTTAGACTTATCTAGGCCAGTTATTTTATGTTTTATAAGATATATAATTTTTATATTTATTTTTTGATTCCGCCTCAAGCTTACGCCTTGTGAGGCAAACGGAAAACGCCTCGAAGCTCGTTTCCGTTCTTTTAAACTTTGCATAAATCACACATATATGCTCCATATTTGCTGTTTATTTAAACCTATTCTAATGAAGTAAAACAGATATTTAAAAATCAATTTGCATACGAAATAGTCGAAGTCTGGACATAGGTTCTAGAATCACTATCACACAATGTATAAAAATGTTACGCGAAGCTATCTACAAACTTTGATTAACTAGCACACGAAGTCACCCAACCTCGTGTTGATAACATAATTTTTATAAAAAAATTGGTTTTCATTAGCCCTAGATTCACAAACCTGAGTATTAAAGTAAAGATACTGTCACTAGAAAAGAATATGATGAACAGAAAGAAGTCTAGGTCTACAATAGGGCAATTAAGGTGTTCAAGTAGATGATTAGAATTAATGAAATAAGCAATGTTATTATAAACCCTAAACCTAACGATTCAGGATCATCTTTCACTAGCAAACAAATAGAAGCAACGATATTCTAACCTTGAACCGTCGTCTCCTACGAGTGAATCCAGAATAATTGTTTGATGATTTGAATAAGTTTATATATATTCTGATTTTGGGTGTGAAAAAAATTGGCTTGTTTGAATGAGAGGTTTATTTTTCGGCTTATATTAGAAACCCGACCTCCTTTTTCCTTTTTCCTCCAGGTTTAGGTTATGACAGAGGGGTTGGTGCAGAGAGAGAGAGTGAGGGGTTCATGTTTAAGAGAGACAGAGGGGTGGGTGGGTGGGTGTCCGACCGCCGGAGGCGGTGATGGGTGGTGGGGTTGGTGCAGAAGGTTGTGTGTGTCAGTGTGTGTGTGAACTTTGGAGGAGAAGATGAGTTTGGAGTGAGAGCATTCACAATAGTTCTTTCACGTCCACGTTCACTCACAACCACATATTACACTAAACCTCATTACAGTTTCTCTCTCCTACACTCACAACCACTTTCAACAAATATTAAAAAATAAATACAGTTTTCTCGTTTTCTCCAAAAGATTCCCAAAGAACCCAAAATTTACCGATAAACAGTAGATTCCTCATTTTCTTCACTCACAACCACTTCTAACCCCATAAAAATTTTTAAGGTTTTGTCTCACACAAATATGAGGGCTCTACTGAGAGGGGGGGGTGGGTGTGTGTGACCGTATGTTTGTTTTTTTTTTAGTTTTTTTTTGTGTGTTATATATACTTAAAATAATAAAAAGATAAGTGAGGAGAAGGGGGAACCATTTCTTCTAGAAGGGGGGAGAAGGGGGAATATGACGTGGACAAGGGGGAAGGGTTCCACACCCCTTAGTCTTATAAGGTTAGAGACCTGTGTGTACACTCGGCAAATCGTGTCTTAGCAGGTTTAACAGGTCTCTAACGGTGCGAATAATAAAAGTTCTAAACATGAACACGATTCATTTAACTACTTTATAGCCTATGTTTATAACACCATTATACATTTTATGTACCAAAAAAGAGAAATAGTGGATCTTTGCCTCTTAATTCTAATTATTTAAAAAAAAAAGTAAAAAATGACATAGTGTATTTTTCAGTTAACAGGTCTAATCGTGTTTTATACAGGTTACTCATTGCCAGCCCTCGTACATCCCCAAATCAAATGATAAAATTTTTTTATAAAGATTGTAGTATACAAGTTTTAATTACGTATTGCAAATTTCTATGAATTTGGGTAACTTGAAAAATATCATAAAAAGGTTTAATGTTACCCAATAAATTATATATGAATTATGCAATGTTTGATTTTACGTCATTAAAAAACAAATAATGAATAACATATGTAGATTCTTCTTGTGCATAGTAATATGGCCGACCAAACCGGTTCCCACCCATGTTATACATATCAGGCATACCTGCATTTACCACATAGAAACATATATTATTGTTTAAATGCTACATAAAGTTCTAGACTCTATGTATTTCCAAAAAAATGGAAACTTTATGACGGATAATACTTTAGAGGCTTATTAAAACAACAAAAAATATAACTATACCCCATTCTTTGCTTTAACCGTGTGTTCTTCGTCAATATGACAAAAAAGACCCGCAATGTCGAAATCCTCCTCGCAGAATGCGCATAAGTATTCAGGCCTTCGCTCATCACCATCCGCTTCTCCAACTACATGAAATGCTTCTGTTTTTTCACACGGTTGATCCTACAGTAAAATAAAAAAAAATCTATAAACTTTGTAGTATGCAAGTTGTACAAAATTTAACTGGTGGATTGAAGAAATAAGTTGAGCACGTTGAATATCTAGTAAATAAAAATGTTACAAATACACAAAAATTCAAAATTTTTACAATGGATTTTGAGATGCGTTGTCTAAACCGTCACCTGCGAAAACGGGCCACACGTCTGGAGACCTTAACCGCAACATAGTGTTTCGATGAGACGTTGGCGTAGCATTTGAGAGGTCGCATGAACGACGACATTTGACCGAGAGACGACATCCGGATTGGCAGGCCCAGAACGGCATGACAAATGCAAACTTGCATATCTAATGTGAGGAACTCAAACCACTAATAAACAGATTAATGTAATTCGGGCTACATGTGCCACTGAATTCGAAAAAAGATTAATGTAATTCGGCCGGTCGAATCTGAAAACATTTTATTATTATTATATTAGATTATACCCCGGGAGCGTCCCAGAGTTGACAAATCTAATGACGCGTCAACTTTAACTATGAAATAGTCTGAGGCACTTCACATTTAGAGTCTGTTTGGTTTATTAAGTGTTTAATCATTAAGATGTCTGAATGGTTAAGTGCTAGATCATTAAGTTAGACCTCTTAATGGTTAATTTTCTTGTCCTATATTGGTAGGAGAGTCTCATTAAGGTTCAGCCTAGTTCAGTGCTTGATAGTTCAGTGCTTAATGGTTCAACAACATCCCAAATCTTTATGGTTCAGCCTTAACCATTCCATTCAGAAGCTGAAACAAACGCGCTGAATGTTGAATCATTCAGTGCTAAATGGTTCAGAGCTTCATTAAGAGGCTTACCAAACAACCCCTCACATGCATGAAAAATTCGGGTAGCACCTAACCTAAAACAAATAACAATTTATAACTCCATTGTTAACACCTAACCTTAAACAATGTATAATTCTAATGTTAATATCTAACCTAAAAGAATGTATAACTCTAATATTAATGCCTAACCTAAAACAATGTACAACTCCAATGCTAACAATCCACCACCACTACCACCGTATCGACAGTCAACACCACCTACATAAACCACCTACTGATCTACACCTTCTGATGTCGGAAAATTCATCATAACATCATAACCCCTTCGCAATCAAAATCAAGCACCCCATATACTCACTTCATACCCTTCACAAGATAACAATCGTTTGTATCCTAAACTTTCTCTATAATTGTTAACTTAAAAAAATGACTCAACCCATTAAATTTTACACTATGCAACTTTTAATTTTTCTTACAATACAATAAACCCATTAAGAGGGTGTTTGGGATTGTGTTTGAAAACAACTTATTGACTTATTGGCTTTTCCAAAAAGCCAATAAGTCAATAAGCTGTTTGTGTAACCCAAAAGCACTTTCTGTTTTGACTTTTGGCTTTTAGCTTTTAAGGGTGGAAAAGTTGTTTTTGAAAAGTTAGAAATCCTGGCTTTTGGCTTTTGACTTTTGAAAAAAATTTACAAATCTACAACTCATACAACCAATATTCACAATAAGTTAAGCGAAACACTTAAAAAAACAACAATTTATTAACTTTTTGACGTTTCTCATCCGAAAAGCTAATCCAAACACATTTTTTAAAACCCCTTTTCAAAAAGCCATAAGCCAATAAGCACTTTTGACTAAAAGCACTTTTACATTTCCAAACTCAATCCCAAACACCCTCTAAGCTAAACTTAAATCCAATTTGATGCAACACAATTTTAATGTCAAACCCTCCTTCCACTTGTAGTTATTGCTCCTTTGTTCTTTTTGTTTTTTTAGCAGTATAATAATTTGCACCTCATTAAAGATCTTTAACATACTATATGTAACACCGCCAAGAAGAATTGGAGTCAATGATCGATCAATAAACCCCATCTTTCTCTACATCAATGGCGGAAAGTTCGAAGCTTTAAGCCCAAAGACTCATCTATGGCCAAACCCCATCTCAAATCACGCACAATCATCGAACCCTTTTCAGAATTCAACCCATCTTCAGCCTCAATTCGATCTTTAGCTCTGTTTTCCCCATCTTTATCCCAAACCCTAGTTTACGTTGGCACTGTGTCTGGTAAACTTCTTTTACTTAATTTACAATATCCCAGTTCTGATTTTAGTAGTAGTAGTAGTGATAATGGGCATGTTGGTGATGTGGGTAGTGATCAAAATTTGAAATTTGTTAGGCATATTGTTGTTAGTGATTATGCTGTAGAAGCTATACATGTGTTTGGTGAAATAGAGAAGGTTTTGGTGGTTGCAGATGGGTTTATACATTTTGTTGATTTGGAGTTGGCTAAGCCTGTTAAAAAGATTGGTGCTTTGAAAGGTGTTAGTGTTGTTGCTAGGAGGTTAAGGAGTGATGTAAACGAGTGTTTTTCGAAGTTAACGGTAGGTGGGAGTGATGCGGTTGGTGGGTCGAGTTTCTTGCAGAGGTTAGGCGGTGGTGTTGGCGGTAGGGTGAACGGTGGCGGTGGTGGTGGAGTGAATGATTTGCCGATTGATGATAATTGTGTTTTTGCTGTTGCGGTTGGGAAGAAGTTGATATTGGTGGGGTTGGTTGGTAGGAGTAGCGAGAATTATGATAGTGTTGCGGGGTCGCTTGTGACATTGAGGGAGATCTCGTGTGTTGATGTGGTTAAAGATTTGGTTTGGGTTAATGATTCGATGATTGTGGGGTGTGCGAGTGGTTATTATTTGTGTTCGTGTGTTACGGGTCAATGTGGGTTAATATTTTCATTTCCTGATGTGTCGAGTGTACCGCGGCTTAAGGTTTTGAAAAAGGATTATAAGATTCTTATGTTGGTTGATAATGTGGGGATTATTGTTGATTCTCATGGGCAACCTGTGGGTGGAAGTTTGGTGTTTAATGGCTCCCCGGATGGTATTGGAGAGATGGGATCTTGTGTGGCTGCTATTCAAAGTGGCAAGATGGAGTTGTATGCTAAGAAATCCGGGAATTGTGTGCAGAAGGTTGTGCTTGGAGGAGAGGGACGCGGTAATCATGTTATAGCTGATGACGAGGATGGAAATGGCAAGGCGGTGGTTGTAGCAACACCAAACAAGGTATGTTCAACTATAATCAACCGAGCTTTTTTGTTGTGACGGGCGTATGTGAAGTCATGTCTATTTAAGTTAAAAGATTGTTGATATGGTGCACATTGTTCTAATAACCCGTAAATGTAATTAAGCATCATGCATTGCTACAATTGGTTAGAGCCACTAATCCAGCTGCCTAGGTGAATAGGAGTATAGGACTTTCACTATATTATTAGTTTTAGACAATTAAGCAGTAACAGTTTTTTCTGCAGGTAGTAAGATGGGCAGATTGGGTGGCGCGGTTAAGCAGTTAAAACGAGTCATTTTTTAGTATGGGTTAAAACAGGAAGGGTCAGTTTCGGTTGACTTGCAAACAATTATCGTCCACTAATTTCTTTTGAATTAATGCAATAGAAATAGACTTTAAGCTACTTTCAACCCGCTTGACGCGCTCCCCTTCTATTTTATCCTATTTTATCCATTTGAGATGAAATACGACGGCTCCTCTCATTCTTAAACAAATGGGTCAAAGCTGTCACTTTTAGTGTTCGTCAAATTTTTGTGCATAAAAATTTCAACATAAAGATAATTACCAGTCATATAAATTGTACCATTGGAACAATGAAATTAGTCATTAAAACCTTAGAAACTTGATTGTATAAATATAATAAGGTATCAAATTATCAATTTTTATCTGCATATGTTCACAATTTCACATAGCCCCTCACCCAATTCAAAACCAATTTGAAGTAGAGAACCGTGAGAATCACATCACATAAGCACTTGTATTTAGTGTTGACTAGATATAGCGGGAGAGAAAAAGAGGGTGGATTATGTGGTAACATAACCATCTTATGTATCATAGTTAAAGCAACAAGGTCATGTGTTTATGTGGTCCTTGGATTTCTTCCAAGCTTTTGGCAACGCGTTCCCCGTATTATAGTAATGATTTGCTCAATTTCTTGCCCTCTTCACCTTCCATGTATGTTGTCTAGTATAACGATCATTTTATATTCCTATAGGTTATTTGCTACTTAAAAGTACCTTCTGAAGAACAAATCAAAGATCTGTTAAAAAAGAAGGATTTCAAGGAGGCTGTTTCCTTAGCTGAGGAGCTTCACGATGATGGCGAAATCTCAAAAGAAACCCTTTCACTCGTTCATGCTCAAGTGGGATTCTTGTTAATGTTTGACTTGCATTTTGAGGAAGCAGTCAACCATTTTCTACTATCTGAAACAATGCAGCCTTCCGAAATATTCCCGTTCATCATGCCAGATCCAAATCGTTGGTCTTTGCTGGTATACTTGCATATGCTTTCATTCATTTTGACCCATTACTGATCGCGTTATCTTAAATCTAAAATCTTGATGGTTTTTTGTGTTCTGAAAAAAATTGTTAACTCTCAATGCAATTAGCTGTTGTTGTCTTTTTGATAACAAATTGTTTTTTCAGGTACCTAAGAATCGTTATTGGGGGCTACACCCTCCACCTGCTCCTCTAGAGAGTGTTATCGACAATGGATTAATATCAATTCAAAGAGCTATCTTTCTTAAAAAAGCAGGTTTGGAGACTGCTGTGGATGATGAGTTTCTTCTAAATCCTCCAAATAGAGATGACTTATTGGACACTGCAATAAAAAACTTAATTAGGTTTATATGCTTTCTTCTGAGTCAGTTCTTATTAATAGTTTATTTTTACCTCATGTTTTTGTAAAAAAATTGTAGGTATTTAAAAGTTTCACGTGAGAAAGATCTTACAACATCTGTGAGGGAGGGAGTTGACACGCTATTAATGTATCTGTATAGAGCTCTGAGTTGTGTTGATGAAATGGAGAGTCTCGCATCTTCTGAAAACTGGTGTATAGTGGTATGGGTGTTTTACTTTATTCTTTCCTCGTCATTTTTTATAATTTTTGAATTCTAAATAATTTTAAAATTCTGACTTTTGAACGTGAGGTGTCAATTTTGATCATATGGTTATGATTGGGTCAATTTGGGTTGTGTTTAACTGTTTATATCTCAAACGGGTCAAAATGGGCCGGACACGTCAAGTGGGTTGAATTTCTCCTGAAGTCTATTTTAAGGCATATTTGTTTTATTCAAAGACTTGGATTAATATAAAAAAAGTAGACTGAAATGTGTGCAAATTAGCCCAACCCGACCTGTCTAGTTTCGACATCTACTACGTAAGCCCGTTACCTAACCCACCTGTTTAGCACCTCTACATTTGACTTAAGGTCAACACTGGGACCTAACCTACCTCTACAAAATCGAGTCATGTTTTAGATTATACAAGTACATGAGATAAATATTTTCATGTCATGCAGGAGGAGTTGGAAACTTTACTGAACGATTCAGGGCATTTAAGGACACTTGCTTTTCTCTGTGAAAGCAAAGGAATGAGCTCCAAGGCTCTTGCTATTTGGCGAATATTGGCACGAAACTATTCGTCTGGCTTCTGGGCGGACCCTGCAAAAACTAATGAAAAACACGATTTAGGTGCAAATATTATTTCTGGCAAGGAAAATGCAGCAATTGAAGCTACAAGGATTCTTGAGGAATTATCTGATCAAGATCTAATACTGCAACATCTTGGATGGGTATGGTTGCTTTTTTATAAAGTATTGGCAGAGGTGGCAAAATCAGTAGGTCGGGCGGGCTGGGTAACTGGTCAAAACGGGTAACTTTAGAGTGCACCCGTGGACAAGTACTTTCCTTATAAACTTCTTTGGATTTTATAGATGCGTAATGTGTTAAATATGAGAATAATAACCAAACACTTTTATAGATAAAGTGGTTTAGGTGGCGTCATACAATGTTGGGTGGCTTTTGACGCATTCAACTTGGTTTTCTTTGTGGTTACCTATTTAAAATAACCTTGTTGGTAAACTGGTCCAAGATCATCAATTCTTGCAAAAGATTTTTTTTTTTTTTTTTTAAGAATTAACGTCTGAAAAGCCAAGTGTCACCACTTCTAATAATTGATCACTTGTTTAGTTTTTGTATAAGACAATTACTTTTTATAGCTCATGGAAAACTGGTCTTTTTCAATTAGATTGCAGATATCAACAATATGCTTGCTGTTCGAGTATTAACGTCTGAAAAAAGGAGTCATCAACTTTCTCCAGGTAAGGATAGATATTTAATATTTTTTAGATGTGGCAATTTTGACCCGTTTATTACGGGTCAGTCGAATTGGTTTTACGATTTATCTTAAGCGGATCAAATAAATTTTTTTAGCTCTAAGGGGAACACGTCAAACGGGCTGGAAAGCGACCAACTTTGTTTTTAATGCTTATAACCTTATTATTATTGTATGGAAAAAATGTTTGTGGGTCAACTCGACTCATTATTGCCACTTGCCATAAAATTACATGTTACAACCCAAACTCTATTTTTCGATTGGTTTCTCATTTCAAACCAGCAATGTAACCAGTTTTGTTCACAAAAAGGCCTTGAGATTACAATAGGTAGCAATAATGAGTGTCTCTAGACATAAAATAAAACCATTTCGAATAATTGTTTTTCAGTTTTAAAGTTCTATCATATTCTTATTTGTTGCAGATGAAGTAATTGCCGCCATTGATCCAAAGAAAACCGAAATTATTCAGAGGTACATCCTGAACTTCTAGTACATGTTTATGCAATTCAGACTTCTAACATATTCATGCATCTGTTCCTTTCATAACGTTGACACCTCTGCAGATATCTTCAATGGTTGATTGAAGATCAAGGCTCTGATGAACCTCAGTTCCATACATCATACGCTCTGCTACTTACCAAGTCAGCACTTGAAACTAATGTAACAGAAAGTCAGTCAGAGCAGATTAATGGTTCAGAGTCTGGAAATCATTCAATATTTCAAAGTCCCGTGAGAGAGAGATTACAAGTCTTCCTACAGTCTTCAGATTTGTATGATCGTGAAGAGATCCTTTATTTGATAGAAGAATCGGAATTATGGTTGGAAAAGGTCTGTTACAACTGGTCACATTGGGTTAAGTCAAAACGGTCGGTTGGGTTGAATTGAAACACGTCCAATTTGAACTCCCAACCTTTTGGTTGTAATGCACACCACTTAACCATCAGGATGTCCGTTTTTAAGCAACTTTCTTTTCGTTTTACCTATTTGTCCAGTTAGTGATAAAACATAACCCAAATTGACTCATTGATAGGTAAATGGGTTGAAATTGCCATCATAGTTTGGGTCACATGAAAAGTGTAACATTTGACCACACCCATATTTTAAGAAAAATGTTTGGCTATTACCAAATGTCTTCGATGCCCTTCAAAAGTGTCAGTATCTGTTTGACTTTTGACCAAATGTTTTCAATACTCTTGAAAAGTGACACATAGTGGAGCCATTGTACCGAAATCAATTATTCAAGTCAACATACAAATATGTAAATTAGAATAAAAGTTATCCGAAACAGAATGCGTTGTAGTTTTATTGGGATGAAGATTGAAGGGAGTATTATGGACTTTCTATTGAAAATCTGCTTTAATAGTCTTTCTTTTTTGCAGGCTATTCTTTATAGAAAACTTGGGCAAGAAACATTAGTGCTCCAAATTTTGGCAGTGTAAGTTTTTTATTTCAAAATAAGCAGTTGAAAATATATGAACTCCTTTGAGAGTTTGAGCCAAGAAATTTACTTTTTTCATAATATCTGGCGTTATGAAAAAGAACAATAATTCTTCTGGGCTGGCATAACAGGTTACACGAACCTGTTAAGACACGAACACGAAACCTGTGTATAACAGGTTAACACGATAAGACACGATAAGGAACACCTAGTAAAACATGTTAACACGACAAGACATGATAAGACACGACAAGACATGATAAGAAACACGATAAGACCTTTTAAGACACAAACACGATAAGACACAAACACGACACGAAAATAAACAGGTCTTAACGTGTCGACATGTTATAGACATGAAACCTGTTAAGGCCAAACACGAAACCTGTTAAAATCGTGTAGGTTTGTGTCATGTTATCGTGTTCGTGTCTGAATTGCCAGCCCTATGTGTATGTGTATAGGTAAACCGTACAAAACTAAAACATACATAAACACTTTGATATGATGTTTAAAAAAAATTATGTGGATAACATAAGCATGTGTATGTAAGATGTTCAAAATTTCAAAAATATGAACAATTGATCAGACAATTAAACGATTTTGATTTGTTTTAATCACACAATAGTTTAGTGTTCTATTATCACCCTCACCCTAGATATGTATGTGTGTGAAGAATGTTTAAAGGTTGCAAAGGAAAAATGGAAAATATTAGCGTAATATTCTTGATCGTCTTTAATAAATGCATTTGCAAAATACTGAACTTAATTGAATCTGAGCGTAACAAGTTGTTTTACTGCAAACTGAAATCACGATCTTACAAAACAATAAAAATAGGCATCCGGATATTCGAATGAAGCTAAACTTTATCACGCTAAATAAAATATCTTTCCAACAATTTTATCTTAAATTCACAATATATGT
Source organism: Ambrosia trifida (assembly GCA_028751855.1). Lineage (NCBI taxonomy): Eukaryota > Viridiplantae > Streptophyta > Magnoliopsida > Asterales > Asteraceae > Ambrosia > Ambrosia trifida. The sequence continues at coordinate 16,098,391 of CM054131.1, forward strand.
TGGGTAATTTGTTCAGGAAACTGGAGGACAGTGATGCTGCTGAACACTATTGTGCTGAGATTGGTAGACCGGATGCCTATATGCAGTTGGTTCTCTCTCTCTCTCTCTCTCTCTCTCTCTCTCTCTCTCTCTCTCTCTCTCTCTCTCTCCCGTTTCTCTCACCCACGTATCCCAGAAATGAGTTGGAAACATATATTTATATGGATTTATATTTTCAGGTTGCTTGATATTTATCTGAATCCAACAGATGGCAAGAAGCCCATGTTTAAAGCTGCTGTTCGGCTTCTACATAATCATGGAGAATCACTTGACCCTCTCCAAGTTCTCGAGGTTTCAAGTCTCATATTTAAATCCCAACAACACAAATTTTATTGAATTTTTTCACACACATTGTTTAAATTCAAAATGCGAACACAAAACTTAAGTTTCACCAAACGAGGCAATAACAACCTCCAATCAGTAATAGCCATAGCTATGCATACTAAAGTTTTTAGGTTTTATTTGCAGAGATTATCCCCGAACATGCCTTTACATCTTGCTTCTGACACAATATTAAGGATGCTAAGAGCTCGGCGTCATCACCATTATCAAGGACAAGTATGTTCTTCATATGATTTCCTCACATTATATAAATCTTTCAAGCTATTCATGTCTAGAATCAAAATTATTGGAGGATATATACCAAAAAACGGTCATGTATAGCCCATTTTGCTTAGACTCGCTTATTCCTGTTAAATAGTACCTTTATTAGGAATTTTGAGAACAAAAAATAAATAAATTTGAAAGTTGTAAATTTTTAGGTGGTTCATAATCTATCTCGGGCTGTTAACCTTGATGCAAAATTAGCAAGATTGGAGGAAAGGTCGCGACTTGTACAAATTAACGATGAGAGTCTATGTGATTCTTGTCATGCACGACTTGGAACAAAATTATTTGCAATGTATCCCGATGACACCATAGTTTGCTACAAGGTATGTCTTACTTTTGCCAAATATATATTTCTGATATTCTTTTGTTATTTTTTGAGGTGTTTAGCAATAAAAAACATATAGTAATAATAGTCTAACTTTGGCCTAGTTGACCGAAACTAAATCTTCATGATCGATTTGATTTTTTTAACATTGTTTCTTGGAAATAAATGTCTTTTTAAAGATCAGTGACTAGTTTGCTCCTTTAACCTTTTTATTTATTGATTTATTATGTTTCAGTGTTTCCGACGCCAGGGGGAGTCTACATCTGTAACAGGTCGCGACTTTACTAATGACCCTGTTTTCAAACCCGGCTGGCTTGTTATGGAGTAAGTGCAAATATCCACCATTTTCTGGTGGTGTTTGGTTTTTTTGATGTTAAAGTCTGGGCTGAAAACCATGTCAGAATATTCAAAAATCTGTTGGACTTTTAAGGCCGTTGTTATGGTTTTGGATGAGAGTCAGCACTCGTCAAAGCGGAATATACATAAGACGGTTAAATCCATACGAAGGTGCACAAGACGGTTAAATATGCGTGGTTAAACGCTACACAGTAGACGAGTCTAGATTTACGCTGATACCCTAACTTTTTGTATCATGTCATTCAAGAGGTGTAAAGTATTGTATTGCATTTCAGATGGTTGCATTTGTTGTATATTTTGAGTTATTTGGACGACAGGTCGAGATGTTTAAACGATGGTGTATTCACAAACAACGACGATATATGAATCTTGAGTGGGTATATATGAGTTCATAAACTTGATAATTAAAACATAAAGGTAAAATTACGCACATGGTTCTCTCGTACAACCTAAACATAATATAAAGTTTCAGTTTTGGTTTAGTCTAAATCGGTTCAGGTGAGTTTCGGCTCAAAGCAACATGAAAATTTAGCTAAACGAGTCATATTTGGAATGGTAGCAGTGCTTCAGATTGCTTGGTTTGGTTATAGCGATTCATGGTCCCGGATGGACCGGTGCAAACGGGTGTCAAGTGTAATATTTTTGCATGGAGAGCGAAAATGAAGTGTTACGTACTCTTGTGGCTTTGAGTAGGAAAAAAAATTTTACTCGGCAAAGGTGTATCTTGTTTGATTCTGCTATGGATACAACCAATCTTATTTTTACTGCTTGTGTGGTGGCTTCAGTTGTTTGGAAGTTCATTAGTTTGTGGTGTCGGTTTCCTCATATTTATGCCTTTTCAGTTAGAGACTTGCTAAAGCTTCATGAAACTACCTGGTTGGGGGAGTGAGAAAAACAAGTTTATTCACGGGATCATTATTCATGTTGGCGTATGTGGAAAACTAGAAATGAGAAACACTTCTCTAATACCGTGATCAAGACATAAATAGTTGAATATGTGAAAATCGCTCGGATTTCCTTTGGTCAAAAAACAGATCCAAATTTAAGTCCACTAAACAGTTGAAGAGGTTTAAATTTGAGTTAATGTAATTTTGTTTTAGGTTGTCTGTTCGCCACCCTGCGTTTTTGCTTGGGTGATTTGTGAACGAAATCAACCTTTCAAAAAAAAAAAAATTATTGAACATTTATATTGTAAAAATGAAACTGGTCAATCATGTTTTATAATTCAAACTTAATTAACTTGTAACACATTCTTATTTGTAGCTCTAAATTCACAATTTTAGACTATTTAAAAGATCAAAAAAATCTGGTCCGTGTTCACGTCAACAAGTAAACCTATGCCGTGGTTCATGCATCTAACACAATTTTTAAGTTTGTGGCATACCAAAATTCGCCTCAACTAGTAAACTAAACTCGTGTCATGTTGTGTCGTGTTAGTGTTCACTTGTAACCGTCTAACCGAGGTTGTAAATGCTTAAACATAAAAAATATAGGGTCTAAGTTTAAAAAACTTCACCCTTTCACCATTGTTTCGAGTTCGCTATCCTTCCGCCACTCTGCTCTGTTTCCATCTCCGGTGACGGCGCCGCCACTCGGAAACCAACTATCCGGCCAATCGCCGGATGTCTGCCGTCGTGAGCCACCGTTCAATAACCACTCTCATTAAGGTCTGTAACTCTCTAATCTCCAATACCCATTTAACTCTACACCCAAAACCCATTATTATTCACTGCTCACACTTCCATAACACCTCATCTCATTCCACTAAAAATCATGACTTTATTCTTCAAGATTTCACACCCTTCAAGAATAATATACATGCCCAACATACTGTTGTAAATCCCATTGAGAGACGGTTAATCTTGTTAGGGTTAGGTAAAATAGTTAAAAATAATAAAGGGTATTTGTTAAAAAAGTTTTCTTGTCAGTTTTGCCCTTATTTGTTGGTAGAGATTATGAAACTGTTTGGGAATAGAGAATGTGCAATTGGGTTTTTCAAGTTTGTGTTTACGGATGAGTCGGATGAGATAGTTAGGGCGTGTTGCGTTGCGTGTCATGTTTTGGGTATGCAGGGGTTTAGGGTTTTAGCGCAGGATGTGTTGGCATGGGTTATATGGAGGGTTGGTGTGTGTAGAGGTGAAGAGGTTGTGGAGATTATGTGGAGAGGGCATTTTGGGCATGAGTCGGATTTTTCGGTTCTTGATTCGGTTATGCGGGCGTTTGTGAAGGTTGGAATGGGTTCGCAGGCGTTGGAGGTTTTGGGAAGGATGAGAGGGATAGGAGTGCAGCCGCGTTTGTCTGCGCTTTCGGGTCTTTTTAAATTGTTGCTTAGAGTAGGTGATTATGGAAGTGTTTGGAAGTTGTTTAGAGATATGGTTAAGAAAGGGCCTCGGCCTTCGAGTATTACGTTTAATGTGTTGATTCATGGGTTTTGTAAGAGAGGAGAGATTCGAATTGGAGAGAGTTTGTTGCATGTGATGAGTAAGGTATGTTGTGAACCGGATGTTTATACGTATAATATTTTGATTAATGCGTACTGTATCCGTGGACAAACGTTGGATGCTTTAAGTTGGGTTAATTTGATGGTTGAAAGTGGTTGCACTCCTAGTAACGCCACGTTTAGCACGATTATCAATGGCTTATGCAAAGAGGGAAACATTGTTGAAGCAAGAAGCGTTTTCGATCAAATGCAAGATATGGGAGTGTCGCCAAATACCACCGTTTACAATGCATTAATGGATGGTTTTGTTAAGGCTAGAGAAATTGATCAGGCGACAATGCTTTTTGAGGAAATGAGAAATAATAATGTTACGGCTGATGGTGTGACGTTTAACATTTTGGTTGCAGGGTTTTATAAGTATGGCAGAGATGAAAAGGTCAACCATTTGTTAAGAGATTTATCCATGCCTGATTTGCTTCCGGATTATTCTCTACCCGATGTATCTGTAGCAAGATTGTGCTGGGCAGGCCGACCCGATGAAGCCACTGAACTTGTAGAAGACATGCTGAAAAAAGGTTTACCCCTTACAGTAATTGCGTTCAATTCTATAATTTCTGCATACAGTAAAAAAGGATTAGAAAAAAAAGCGTTTGATGCTTATCATATGATGATTAAGTACGGTGTCGCCCCTTCATTTTCCACATGTAATTCTTTGCTTATGTGTTTGTCGAGAAACGGCAAGTTGCACGAAGCAGAGGAGTTAATGTGGTATATGAGAGAGCGAGAATTTTCAGTCAATAGAGTTGCTTTTACAGTGCTTATAGACGGGTATTTCAAAATCGGGGATGTAACGGGTGCTCAAAGATTATGGTATTTTATGAAACATGTTAATACAGCCCCAGATGCCGTTGCGTTTTCTGCATTTATTGACGGATTATCTAAAGCCGGTCTTGTCGAGGAGGCTTATGACGTGTTTTTAGAAATGAAAAATAAAGGTCTTGTGCCGAATAATTTCACTTACAATTCTTTAATCGCTGGATTTTGCAATGCTGGGAAATTTAACGAGGCGTTGAAGTTGGAGAAGGAGATGCGGCAAAGGGGTCTTTTTCCTGATTTGTTCACTAATAATATTATTATTAACGGGTACTGTAAACAAGGTAGGATGAAGTCCGCTATTAGTACTTTCATGGACATGCATAATATTGGGTTGGTACCAGACATCGTTACTTACAACACTCTAATAAGTGGATACTGCAAGGGATTTGACATGGTCAATGCGGATAATCTTGTTTATAAAATGTATAATAGTGGGTGGGATCCGGATATTACCACGTATAACATTCGCATTCATGGTTTTTGTGGCAGTCGAAAGATGAATCGAGCGGTATTGGTGTTTAATGAGCTTCTTTCATCTGGAATTATTCCAAATACCGTAACTTATAACACGATGTTGAATGCCATATGCAATGATATACTAGACCGTGCTATGGTTTTGACTGCGAAGTTGCTTAAAATGGCTTTTGTTCCTAATATTGTGACGACCAATTTGTTATTGTCGCATCTGCGTAAGCAAGGACTGCCAGAACGGACTTTGATGTGGGGCCAGCATTTGAAACAGATATGTCTCGAGTTTGATGATATAACTTATAAAATTTTAGAAAGAGCCGACCGTGACATAAAAGAAGATGTTGTATATTTAAGAGAGACATCAGGAAAAAGCCTTTTTTTAGACTTCCTTATGTACCTTACGTATGACTATTTATACAGAAATAAGGTTTCTGGCGAAACTGATATTTCTGCTATAAGAATGCTCAACGATGGATCGAGTAGGTCTTTAGAGGCGACTTCTCATGTTAATCAAGAGTCAATATTAGAAGTCAACAAGTGAAGTGACAGCAAAGAGAAAGATTCAGTTGTCCATTGAAACTAGCGTTCGAGATGTGATCAGCTGCCAGTGATCTTTATGGAGTTATAGATTCTGTTCGAATGCACATAAGGTCCCGTTGATGCCGAGTTTCATGAAACTTCATATTGGTATTTGTCACCCCTCATTGTTATTAAGGATTTGTTTTTTTTTTTTTGACAATTAATTTTTTGTTTGGTGATATCATCCTGTTCATATGCCTACATTACATGGTATGATCTGTATTGAGTTAGTATTTGAGATCTGTCACCCCTCTACCATTGTAAACTTTTTATTTACCTTCCGATTGTCATTGATAAAGTACATTATGGCCTGCTAGTTCAGTATTCATACATATGCATATTATAATATAATAGACATATCTTGAGACATCTTTGTATATTTAGAAGTAAAATACTTATTTTTTGGATTCATTCTATATTCTGCTTCTATAGCATTGTCATCTAGTTTGCTTTTTGTGATATTTGCTTGAAATTTGCAGGATGGTCAAGAATATAAGCCAGATCTGCGTTAAAACTGAATATATGCATATGGATATCATATGGTTGATCTCAAGAAAAGGAAGATGGAAACCATCATGTCAGTTGATTTAGGTTATGTGATGGTGGAAAGGTGGCGATTTCTACACTTTCCAATATGATGCCCAAAGCTGTTTGAATATAGCAAGGTTGAGGTACGCTTCGCTTTTCTTACTTTCAGAACTAAATATTATGCAACTTTTTTTTTATTGGCATCATTGGTAGCTATGTTGCTTTTGTATGCAAAATTATTTGATTCATCGTATATCTCAACCGCAGAAAAGATATTTTAAACCAGATCAATGAACAACCTTGGCCACATGATATTATTCACTCTAATTACTAGCTAATAAACATTTTCCATGCTTGCCATCTAAATCTCGAAATCTACATCTCATATGTTTCTTCGGATGAATAAACATTACTAAGCTAATAAAGATATTTAAATATTTTAAACCAGATCAATGAACATGTACTTGAATCATGAAATCTACATCTCATTTTTTTTTCATTTTGGCACTATTTGGACTGTCGTCGATTTTCTCCACGTTCTTGTTTGTATTATCATCATTATTCAAATGGATCATGTGTTTTAAGACACTTTAGCTCTATGCATTATCATGAACCCTTTTTTACTAACTCCTCCAACATGTTCACTTAGCTTGGCCAACTGAGTCATCCTCCTCTTTGACGACTCTGATACCTCCTTTGACTTTGACTTTTTGGTCAACTCCTCTGACTCATCTTCATCCCTCTCAAAAGTCTTACTTGATGGGCTTCCTTCTGTAGTCTCTTCCAAAATTTGCTTCAGCGATTCCACAACTTGACTCATTTTAGGTCGGTCTTTGGCACTCTTTAGCAAACAACTGTCTGCCAGCTTGGCAATCTTCCTTGCAGCAGTGAGTGAGTATCGAGCTTCTAGTCTCGGGTCCATAATAAGCCCAAATTTTTTACTGTCAATTGGATACCTTCTGACCCAATCTAGTAATTTCTGGTCTTCTTTAGGTCGGTTTCTTTCTAATGACTTTCGACCCGTTAGTATCTCATATAAAACAATACCGAAACTCCACACGTCACTCTTCGCTGTAAGATGACCTGTCTCTATGTAGTCTGGAGCTGCATAACCATGTGTACCCATAACCTAAAAACATAATAAGCCAATTGCCAGAAAACAGATAATTGGTTGATTTTAAACGAGTTGTAGAAGATAGTGTTTGGATGTGATTTTGTTTTTTTAGAACAAGAATGCAGAAAAAAGCTGATTTTACGACCCAAATCGCAATCATCAGTATTATTGTATTAAATTGCGAATCCAGAGTATTTTAAAATTTAAACACAACACAATTTTTATACTAATGGAAGTACATACTCACCGCGGTTGAGACATGCGTGTTACCCTCTGTGGGCCCCTCTCTAGCAAGCCCAAAGTCCGAGAGCTTTGGGTTGAACTCTTCATCCAGTAGAATATTTGATGTCTTAAAATCTCGAAATATGACCTGAACCGAACCCATATACAAACACAAAAGGTTCCTTTTCAGACCTGTACATCAGCTGTTTATTGTTGTTTCTTTTTTTAATTAAGTGTTTATGAGATAATACCTGAGCTTCTAATTCTTCATGCAGATATGCAAGTCCTTGTGCAGCTCCAAGCATGATTTGCAGTCTTCTTTGCCATGGAAGAGCTTCATGAGAACTCCTGAAGAGATGATCTTCTAAGCTTTTATTTGGCATGTACTCGTAAACTAACAGCCGCTGGATCCCCCGTGCACCATCTATAGCGCAGTATCCAATTAGTTTGACCAAATTTGGATGGTCAACTACACCAAGAAATTGTACTTCAGCTACCCATTGTTTGTGACCCTGCATTCCATATCAAAGATTGAACACAAAATGAAGAAAGGATCATGCACAATGTACAACTTGCAAAGCACATTACTTTTTTGGAACATTCAAGCACACTTGTACATTATATTTGAAGAATTATGGTTATATGCTTAAACTCAGTGGATTGGTTCAGTTGATTCGGTTTTGTGGATGCTTATAAACAAACTGAACCGAAAAATCGGTTAACAAAAAGTTTAAAACCGAACCATAAGTTAATTTTGTTAACCGAGTTAGACGTAACAACACAACCAAGGGCAAATCAAGTAACAATTATAATAACTCACAAGTTATACCTGAAAACCATCTCTGTTTAGTTTCTTAACAGCAACTGCAATAGGATCACCATTGCCATCAACAGGCTTAATTGAACCTTTATAAACACATCCAAATCCACCTTCCCCAATCTTTCTCAACCTCGTGAAATCGTTAGTCGCTTGTCTAAGTTCCACATACGTAAAAACCCTCAATTTCCCAGCCTTCTCCTCATACAATTCTACTATGCCACGCGGCGAATTAGCTGATCCGGACGACTTGGTCACTCGATCTTTACTTGAAGCATCCTCTGATGCTCTCGAATTGTTTTCGTCTTTTAGTATTGGTTCTGATCTTTGACCTCTGCTTCTGGTTTTATCTTTAAAGTAATGAAAACACTTCATCTTGTTCTTAAAAGCTTTGTACATGCACTGCATACAGTTTTGATAATAAGGTTTCAGTTGGTGATCTGTGGTGTCTAAAATGTTTAAAGATTTGTTATTTAGGTTGAAATCAAGATACCCATATCAAAAAACTGCAAATTTAAGGTGGGAAATGGTTAAATTGGTGGGAATCATAAGATATGCATGAATGTTTCAAGAAAGTTGGCAACTTTTTTATCTTTTTTTCTTAAGAGTTATTTGTTTAATGCAAGTAGCTTTTTTTATAATATTTACATGTATTGAATTCAAATTTCACCAGTATAAAAAAATATTAGTTTTCTTGTGTCTTTATAAAAAAAAAAGTTAACTTTTACAAAGATATTCAAGAAAAAGAAGGTGGTGATACCAACATGAGATTGATGACTGTTTCAGTCAAAGTTGAGAAGTTTGTTCATAAAGTCAAAGTTAGGTGATAACCAACAGAGCAAACATTAATACAAACCTCCATGGTTAAGAAAGAGAAAGAAAACAAGCTAAAGCCACAAAAGAGAGGGGGGGGGGGGGGGGGGGTACTTCAAACAAAGATTTGGAAGAACAAGAAAACTCAAGATCAAAGTGGTGAAATAACACAAGATTTTAAAACAACAAGAAACCTAAGCTATTAATAATCAAGAAACAAGTCCAAAATCAACCCTTAGATGTTGACATAAGTAGTAAAGACCAAAATCCTACTAAAAGAAAAAGGGGGATACGAAATAACCATAGCGGATGCATCGGATGGACGTTAAGAAAAAAAAGAAGCAAGAACATCCCATATGACATAAGAAAGAAATAGATAGAGTACCTTGAAGTGGATAAAGATGATGATTCAATAAGGGTGTGCTATATCCTATATCCTATCACCAAAAAGAATTTATAAAAATAACTAACCACATAGAGCTTCTATCTTTGTTTATCTTTGGTTTTGGTGGTTGGTTCAACATCTTGAATATGTAATGTGTAATTAATATGTGCAAGGAACCTCATATTTCAACACTTTTGCATGCTTTAAACATTTTCAATTTTATTTTACTTTTTTTAAAACTTCTAGAAAGTTTTGTGGACACTATTCTATGGATTTCTTTCTCTCCAAGATCCCAATTTATTTGGAAGTTTGTGGTGGTGTAGCAATCACATGCAGTGGCGAAGCTTGACCCGAAACTTCGGGGGGTCGGAAATCACTAGTTTCGGGGGGTCGAAAACCAATTTCGGGGGGTTGAAACTGTATATACCAAAAAATTTCTATACGAATACTATATAATCAGAACTTCTGAGCGAAAATTCGGGGGGGGGGGGGTCGGCCGCCCCTCCCCGCCCTTTAAAAGCTACGCCACTGATCACATGATGATTATTTTTTCGAATGGTCACATGATTATTATAATTGTTGGTACTATACACACACATATGTGTGTGTGCAGACATAAAATTGATCGATACAAATTAAAAATCATAATATGAACTTGGACTATCTAGGAGCTATATGTTGACCACTTTGACTTACCATAGTCATGTTATAATTTATATATCTTTTTTGGAAGGCATGTTATATAAAAGCACCAATAAAAATGTTTAAGTCATGTTGCAAGTAGTGAGTGGATTAGAAATGTATTTGGCATATGTTTAGACACATATATAACTTATTATTTGAATCATAACATGCTAGAGCGAATGAAGATGTTGGCAGGATGAGCTTTTATAATCTTAAGAACCTAAGAAATAAGAAGATCATGTTGTGTATATATCTATACTATATTATAAAGAAGGAAAGATGTCTAGAATTATTATTTTACATGAATTTTAAAATGACATATGAATGTTTATTGCTATACAAATAAAATGTCATGAAAACATTTCCTATACTACCTTTATTTACAAATCTGACTTGTATATCCGATCCAATGCTATTGAAAGACCCTTAATTCACTGGATTTAAATGCTTCTTCAATTAGAGTTTGGCACATTTAACCCTAATCGATTCAAGTCATTGAATGTTATAAGCTACCATTTGTTTGCTTCATTTTCACCTACCATTCTAAAAGGAGATTTGTCTCTCATGCTTATCACCCACATGAACCATAGATCAAAATCCATAAGCAGGCAAAGGCGTTTTTTGATCTAGCTATTGTTGTCCATTCTGACCCTCCATCATGGGAAAGCCATCAAAAGAGTGTTATATAATAAGTTAAAAATAGTATGATAAAAATAGTGTTTAGTAAACACTTGGAGCTAAAAAAAAACAATACATGAGTTTCTTTATTAAAAAAAGTATATAAGTTTAAATTAACAAGTTAAATTAATATTTGTCTATTTATATCTTTTAATAATTTTATAGCCGAGTGTCTCTCTGGAAACAACCTCTCTATCATTAGAGATAGAGGTAAGGCTTGCCTATATCCCACCCTCCCCAAACCTTGGTAATAGTTTTGCTATTTGTGAGATTTTACTGGGTATGATTGTTGTTTTTAATATTTTCGATCGAATGATCGATGTAAAACACGTGTCTTCTCCTCTTTCGGTCAATACAACAATTAATCAAACCAATAATACTAACTATATTTCTGTTGCAACGCGCGGGTAAATTTACTAGTGTGTTAAAAATATTAAGGAGTATTTAATAGTAAGTGGTTAAAGGCAATTAGTAGTATGAAGTAGTACTTAATAGTGGATAGTTCATTCATCTATATATGTTTATATACATTCACTGGTGTAATTGACTTCAAGTCAATTGATCAATACGAATCTCGAGAGTGGATGGTTGATCGCCGCCTCCTTGTCCTGGAGGCTCTCCGGCCAGGGAGGGGCTTGCTAGGATCGAGAAAGAAAATACTTTTATTTATTTTAACAATATGTAGCAATAGAAAGGAATTTAGAAACACATAATCGTTTGAACCCTATATGATATAATACACCTTCTAAGGTTCGATTCTTCTGGCAACATTTCTGATCTCGAGTGTTATGTGTGCAACGATCCTAGTGTTTTATTTTTCTCCGTGACAGTTAATTCAGTTTATTTTGACTACAATTATTTGAGATGCCACTCATGACATAAGATATGACCTCTTATGGCTCAAGCACACCATTGTCATTTAGTTTCTTATCACCAGTTTGTATTTCAGAATGTGATCTGCAATTGCATCCATTATTTTTACATTGTTTTAGTTATTTTTTAGTTATTATTATGCGAAGTTTTATGACATTAATTAACTTTGTTTTAAACAAATTAATAAAAAATTCCAATCAATTTTTTTAACGGCTAATTGGAATCACTCACGGACCACTAGAATATCGTCGTGTCACCAGTTTTACCACGCGATCATATTCCACCATCAAGTCACCAATTCAGATTGAAACTCATAATTATGAGAAAACCTCCTTGTAAGATTCGAACCTGGACCCAATCAAAACAATAAATTTTTTATGGGTTATGGGTTTCATACACTCTGTGACATCACATTTTGGGGGTATGACATCATATTCTGGGGTATGTGGCATGCTTCTATTGGTGTGTAATATGATCTAGGATGTATGAATCCTAAATATGGGATGTATGATTCCTAAATACTATTTTTTATTTATCGGGAGCTGGTAGCAAGCTGGCAATGTTGTTGAGATTTGACACGTACGAATCTTACTTGAATTTGATGTTAGATGCTACAATTAAGAACCTTAAATGTTTTAACCAATACCTAATTTTTTTAATCAAATCAAGAATTAAACCTCTTTCCAATACAAATCAGGTGTGTTATTTTATTTTATTTTTTTTGAACGGCAAATTTTATACCACCTTATTTCCACCTAACCTTGCATTTGCAAGGATTTGAACCCACAACCTCACATTTGTAAGGAGAGACACCATACCACTAGACCAAGAGGTCATGAGTATCAAGTGTGTTATTTTAAGGTTGTGATCAAAATGTTTAGGGGGGTTTGGGGTTAGACCGTGAATATCACGGGTACTTCACTACCACTATGGCAACACTGCCGTCAGTAACACGGATAATGGGTTCCAGGTACCTTTTACGAGTAGTAGCAACAGATGGGAAATTCGAATGTAGTTTTTATATATATATATATATATATATATATATATATATATATATATATATATATATATATATATATTTAAGGTGGAGCTATGGTGTAGAGATGGGATCTATAGGGAAGAAATGGGATTTTGGGGTTGTTTTTTTTTTTTTTTTTTTTTTTTTAATTTTAGGGTTTAGAGGTTTTGTGAGTGAAAGAAGATGGAAAGATGGAAAGTTGGGTTTTTTTTTTATTTTTAATTAAATTTGGGTTTTAGTTCTTTTAAATTTTAATTTGTCTTTTAAGAACTAGAAGATGGAATAAGATTGGGTTTTTTATTTTAATTTTTATGTTTTCACGTATTAATTAAAATGCTTATTTTATTTAAAATAATAATTTAAAAAATAAAAAATAAACATTTCAATATAGTGGTTGACAGCAGTGCTGTCTTTAAAAGAAGTGAATCAGTTAAGTGAATGTGGAGATTTGTGAAAATAAGTGAAGTTTGTGAATCACCCCTCCCACCCTTACATAAAAAACTTAAAGTTAACATTTAACAAATTAAGGCCTATAGCTGCAAGCATTACTATCAAAACATTTTTAACAAGAGGAAAACAATAATATATAACGATCATAGTATACCAAAGTTGCGACCCCATCTATATTGATCAAAGATTGATAGAAATCCAAAAATAATTTTAATGACAAACACACAAACTCACTAAAACGTAAGATCCATATATTTTATCCACCTTATATGGCTTAAAACCATACCATTTTAGATAACACCTAATACCATTAGATCAAGAGACCATCGGTCGATAGAAAATAACATAAGGGTTTCTTGAAGTTAACTATCATTAAATCCGTATAATAATATGAAAGAACAAAAAACCTTTTTTTTCTAAAAATGTAAATACAAAATGAATATGGATATAATAGAGTGGGTATATTAAAAATAACACAAAAAATGAATTTAAGTGAAAGGCACAAATAATATGGTAACTAAATAACAAAGTTATATTATTTATTTTGTTACTCCTCCCCTCTACTATTTTTCAATTGACATGTATAGATGATAAGTTCAAATTTCTAAACGAGCCCTACTTATATCCGTATGAATTTTGTCTTTTATTTCTATAATAGAATTATTCGGTTATTGCTCACTAATAATAGTAAAATAAATGTTATGTTACATGGTCAAAGGGGAACACTTTCCGCTAACAACTGAATAAATTATTAAAACATCGAATATAAATTAAATTAAAACTAAAAGCTAAAAGTCACCTTGTGAAAAAAAGAAAAGAAATATTTGACTTGTGAAATTATCAAACTATATTTTATTTTTGCATATTTACAAGCTAACAATCGAATAAATTATTAAAACATCGAATAAAAATTAAACTAAAACTAAAAGCTAAAAGTCACCTTGTAAAAAAAAGAAGAAATATTTGACTTGTGAAAGTATCAAACTATATTTTATTTTTGCATATTTACAAATAACACGTTATACCTCTAAAAGTTTGGTGAGCCATCAATTCGTGTTTTCTTTAACTACGGTGTTTATTTACACAATATTTTACGCCACACATGAAGCTAGATGGCATTTTTTCGAAATGGTCGGTAGCATCGACTGTACCCACATCGAATGGAGAAGTTGTCCGACGATTTTGTAAGGCCAGTTTATGAGAAGTGACCATAAAAACTGGACGATCATGCTTAAAGTCGTTGCGTCGAACGATTTTTGGATTTGACATGCATACTTTGGGTCCTTTTTTCCTGGCTCAAATAACGACGCCAACGTTCTACATCAGTCACCATTATTCGATACAGAGAGACGAGGAACCGCCCCGACGTGTTCGTTTACGGTGAATAGGAAACAATATAGACGTGGTTTCTATCTTTTGATGGCATCTACCCTGCTTGGTCAGTTTTTGTGAAAGCTTATTCGTTTCCGACAATCGACAAGGAAATATTATTTAAGAAGCTATAAGGCAAGAAAAGACGTTGAACGAGTGTTTGGTGTATTGAAAATTAAATGGCACATAAATACATAATAGATCGTCAGGTTCTTTTGGTTGATCAAACGACAATAAGGAGTGTTGTGTACGCGTGTATCATACTGCACAATATGATCATAAAGTAAGAGGGGCGCGCAATATCTTCGGACTACGTTATGGATCCTCCGACACCAACAAACGTTAATGGTAATATTCTTTTGGAGTTGAGGAATGAACAACCCCACTTTCAACTTCGATATGATCTAACGGAACACATTGGTAGTTTAGATATCGAGTTCGAGGAACCGCGCCCACTGCTCACTTAATTTTATTATATCATTTTTATTTTAACTTGTATTTTCTAGTAATGTTTTTCATTTAATTTCTAGTAAATTTTTTTATTTAATGTAAGTTTTTTTTATTTAATGTATTTTTTTTTGTTTTATTTATTGTAAGTTTTTTATTTTATTTAATGTAATGTTTATTTTATTTAAAAAAAAAAAATTAGTGATGGATATCATTCCACCCCATGATTTTAGTGATGAATGTGATGGAGTGTGATGAAAATGAGGTAGCACATTATTATTGGGTGTCAGTGTGATGGGTGTGATGTCCACTCATCCACCCTAAGGCCTATTGGTGTGGGGCTCGACATTGGAACGGCTAGGGGAAGCCATGGGCGGCAACAATGCCCCCTGGTCCGGCATCGACAGAAACGACATTCTATTGCCGAGCAAGCCGTTCCGCCACATGGCTTGATGACCGTTCAACGGTCGAATGCTTTTAAAAAAAAATCAATTTCCAATTTTCATATTTATAAATACATCTCTCCCATTCTCACCTTTTTTAAACCAAATCCCTCAAACTCTCTTAAAATATTTAAACAAAATCAACCTTTATAAAAAATTTTAAACCCTCAAACAACAATGTCTTCTTCGGGTTCTTCATCTACACACGAAGCCGTAAATTATTTTATAAATGTCGTGGCGCAAGCGGCGCAGATCATTGCCGAGGAAGGAGAGGAAGTCGATTCGGCACCACGAACTAGGCAAGCGGCTATAAACAGAGACTGGGAATGTTAGTTTTATATATATTTTTTAGATTATTTATGTGTATTATATTTATTTTTTTGTAAGATTGTAGATGTTTATTATATTTAAATTTTATAACATTGTAGATGTTTATTGTGTTTATATTTTTTAAAATACGTGTAGGTGCCCATGATAGATTGGTAGCCGATTATTTTGCCGACGAACCCTTGTACTTGGTAGCCTTGTTTAGGCATAGGTTAAGAATGTGTAAGAGACTGTTCTTACATATAGCCGATGACGTGGTGAATTTTCACCCATTTTTTACCTTACGATACGATGCTAGAAAGAAAAGGGGATTCACCACCATACAAAAATGCACAATGGCACTTCGGCAACTAGCATACGGGACTGTGGCCGATGCGTGAGACGAGTATTTAAAGATGTCAGAAAAACTACACGAGAATGTCTGTACAACTTTAGCTAGTGTGTGGTGAAGCTTTACAGCAAGAAATATTTGCGAAAACCAAACTCCAGTGAGGTCCAACAATTGTATCAGTTCCACCACAAAAAAAACATGGTTTTCCAGGAATGCTCGGAAGCATTGATTGCATGCATTGGCCGTGGAGAAATTGCCTGAATGCATGGCGCGGAATGTTCACACGAGGGGATCAAGGACATCCATCAATAATCTTGGAGGCTGTTTGTTCACAAGATCTATGGGGTTGGCTTGCTTTCTTTGGCATTCCTAGGTCGAACAACGACATTAATGTCATTAACCAATCAGCGGTTTTTGACGATGTCATAAAAGGAACAAGTCCAAATACAAGCTTTAAAGTATCGATGGTGGAATACAGGCGCGGGTATTATCTTGCTGATGGGATCTACCCACCTTACGTTACAATCATTAAAATTATTCCTCACCCGTACGACGAAAAAAGAAAGAAATTTGCCAAGCATCAAGGGGTGGCAAGAAAGGACGTTGAACGGTTATTTGGGGTTTTACAAGCAAGATGGCACATCATTGAAAACTCAGCACGTGCCTTCACCCTAAAAAAGTTACGTTATTGTTTGTATGTTTGTATCTTGTTGCATAACATTATACTCGAAGACGAAGGTGAGTATGACGAAAATGCCCCGACAGAGAATATTGTTCTGGTTGACCTACATCAACAAGATTTAAACGAGTTCTCGTTATATAACGAGTTCACACATCAAAATCTTCAAGCGGACTTGGTTAAATATATTTGGGATAACGCACAAGAGTAACTTATTTTTAATTTTTTATGTTGAGTAGTTTAATGTAATTTTAGTTGTGTTTTTTTAGTAATGTTTTTTTATTGTAATTTTACTTTTTTAATATTAGTATTAGAATATTAATTAATTATATTAAAAAAATTGAATATTACTTTATTAAAAAAAAATAGAAAAGGGTGATGATGCTCATACTCCACACCCTTAAATCATCATGGTGATGATTTTTCTAAGGCTTGCGGGTGCGGTAGCGAGGGTGAAAAGCCATTATTCATGATGGGTCTCCTCCACACCCACCAACTAGGGGTGTAAATGACACGTAGCGGCTCGAGAGCTACCCGGGATCGGCTCGGTAAAAAGCCCAAACGAGCCGAGCCTTAACGAGCCCGAGCCTGAAATATGGCTCGTTTAGTTTTCGAGCCCGAGCTCGAGCCCTAGATACAAAGCTCGATTGGGCTCGCGAGCCTTAACGAGCCCAAACATAATTATAAGTTTTTTATATATCTCTTATAAATTATAACCCACATCTCCAAAGCCCAAGTCCTTATTTCGTAGGCCCATTTAATAACACTCGCGAGCCGAGCTTTGAGCTCGTTTGAGATTGTTCTCAAATCACCTCGAGCCGAGCCGAGCCGAACTCGAGCTTTTGATTTTGCTAGCGAGCCGAGCTCGAGCTCAAGATTGTAGGCTCGAACCGAGCCGAGCTCGAGCTTCATAAAACCATAACGAGCCGAGCCCGAGCCCAATCAGGCTCGGGCTCGGCTCGGCTCGTTTACACCCCTACCACCAACCTAACATATTACATATGACGTGTTAAAGACTAAAGTAGTCATTTGTTGGTAATTGGTTTTCTTCTTTTTATGTCCATCGAAGTAAGTGAACCTAGTACTCGCATTGGTCAAAGGACTTAGGATCAAGGGCCACGTCAAATGTTAATAAGATTAAAGTTTTCTTCTTTGTGATGTAAAATTGATAAGATTGAAGTTATCATGATAATCTTCTTTAAGGGTGCTTGCAAGAGGTATCGTTCGTAAAACATATCATGCGTGAATTAGGAGTTTTATCACGGTAAGTTTTCGGGCAGTCGATTTTTACTGACATTGTTGATGGGTTGTGTCACGAGAGCTGTTTGTGACCGCAAATGTGAATGACCTTTTGTCTATGGGTTTACTTGGGTGACGGGGCTTTGCTGGACACTAAAAAAACATGAGATTTTAAACCCACCAACTATAGGGACAATCATCATTGTTGGTTAAATTAGAAACCGTTGGTTACAAGTTAATAAAACTAACACATATAAATATCTAATGTGTAACAAAAATAGGTGAATTTATAGTCATTAAACATGTCACTTAATTTAACATAGTTTAATGCTTATACTTTATCTGATAGATAAGAAAACTAATTCACTTCACATATGACTGTTACGAATTCTAATGAGCCAAAATACAACAAAATACACCAAGTAAATTCAAAATTTTCTAATACCTGAAATTAGGGCTGTAAATGAACCGAATGAACACGAACAAGGCCTTGTTCGTGTTCGTTTGTTAAGAAAATTATGTGTTTACGAACAGTTCATGAACACTTACCGAACGAGATTTTCTGTTCGTGTTCGTTTGTTAAGAAAACATGTTCGTGTTCGTTTGTGTCCGTTTGTTAATTTTGTTCATGAACGCACACGAACACAAACGAACATTAATGAACACAAACAAGTGTTCATGAACGGAAACAAACACAAACGGACATATATTGCTTTTGAATAACATCGAATTCACATACATTAATACATTAGCTAGATCCACCCAAAATATAACATAATTGTCCAAACATACTTAGGTGGTGTTTGTTTTTCTCCCAGAAGCACTTCTGAACTCTTTTGTCTGCACCGCGCAGACGCGGGCAGACGTTTGGGGCGGGCAGACTGTTTGTTTTTCGGAAGACATTTCACTCCAAAAGCTCTTCCTGACCTCTTCTTGGTGCAGACTTGGACCAAAGTCTTCTAAGGTCTTCAAAGGTCTTCTCCTCTTCTCTTCTCCTCACCCACCACCACCACCACCACCACCCACTACCACCACCACCACCACCACCACCTAGCATCGTCCACCACCACCGTTCACCACCACCACCGTTCACCACCACCACCGTCCATCACCACCACGGTCCACCACCACCCACCACCGTCCACCACCCACCACCGTTCACCACCACCACCGTCCACCCACCACCACCACCACCACCACCACTAGCCACCACCATCCACCACCCACTACCACCACCACCACCACCGTCCACCATCGTCACCCACCCACCACCACCACCTAGCATCGTCCACCACCACCGTCCATCACCACTACGGTCCACCACCACCACCCACCACAGTCCACCACCACTACCAGCACCCACCACCACCAGCACCCACCACCACCACGGTCCACCACAACCACCACCCACCACCATCACCCACCACCACCACCACCCACCACCACCACCCACCACGGTCCACCACCACTACCACCCACCACGGTCCACCACTACCACCTACCACCGTCCACCACCACCCACCACCACAACCACCATGGTCCACCACCACCACCACCACCCACCACCACCACGGTCCACCCACCACCACCACCGTCTACCACCAGACTGCTGTAAAAACTCAGTTTATTTAAATTTAAGTTTATTTCAGCAGCTTGCAGACGTTAACAAACAAACAGTCTTCTTCTTGCAGACTGCAGACCTTTGGTCCACCTCTTCTCCTGCAGATGTCTGCAGATGTGGTCCGCAGACTGCAGACCTTTTCCTGCAGAAAAAACAAACAGCACCTTAGTACTGGAGATGGGTGTTGGAGCTGGAGGGCATCAACGCTGGAACGTGGAAACATATATTGAATACAAAAAGTAGGTTTATTGATCATGTATTACCTCATATATATATTATTTATTGGGTAAAATAAATACTAATAAAAATAAATATAAAAAATGTGTAAAAAATTAAAACCTTAATAAACTATCGAACACAAACGAACATAAACGAACATGTTACCGAACGTTCACGAACATAAACGAACGAACGCGACCTTTGTTCATGTTCGTTCGTTTAACTAAAGAATGGAATTTTGTGTTCGTGCTCGTTCATTTACTAAACAAACGAACACAAATGAACTTCCCGGCAAACGGTTCATGAAATATTCGCTGAAAGTTCAGTTCGTTTGCAGCCCTACCTGAAATATTATATGATAATTGTTAAGTTGCTTAGGCATATATGGATAATATTTTATAATTTAGCAGGCTGTTAAAATCTTTAAGGCCCAATATTATTCAAATACAAAGTAAAAGTGTAAAACAAAATGAACACCTGAAGACAAGTATCCACATATCGAAATAATCCAAAGACCCATTAGCCCTTTACCAGGCTGATAAAACCTTTAAGGCCCAACTGAATTAGTTCATGTTTATAGCAACGTTTTGACAGCATAAAACATTAGATATGTCAATGAACGGGAAAATCATCAAAATAGCCTGTTGACCGAGGGTTTTTCCTAAATGGCTCCTTCTCGTCTCTTTGGAGAGACGGGTCACGGTTCCCAAAGAGACTGAACCGTCTCCCGAGACGGTTTAGTCTACAACCAATACATACGCAACACGTGGCCGACCTGGATCCCGAAGCCTGTGTGGCGTCTCGGGAGACGTGTCAGAGCCGGGCTCAAGCCATTTAAGGGAAATGGTTCACATCAGCGTCACATCATTTCCCCCTTTCCCTCTCCCATTTAAGGGAAATGGTTCCCCCTTCCCCTTTCTTTTTTTATTATTTTTCTTTTTTTATTTATTTATAGATTTTATTTTTCATTAATATTTTTTTCATTAAAATTAAAAAAACAAAATACATAGAAAATTAAAAAAAAAAAACCCGAAAAAACATTAAAAAACGAAAAAGGGAACGCTCCCCCAAGCGTCACATCATTTCCCTCTTTCTCTCTCCCATTTAAGGAAAATGGTTCCCCCTTTCCCTTTCCCTTTCCCTTTCTTTTTTTTATTATTTTTCTTTTTTTATTTATTTGTAGATTTTATTTTTCAGTAATATTTTTTTCATTAAAATTAAAAAAAAATACATAGAAAATTTAAAAAAAACCCGAAAATACATTAAAAAACGAAAAAGGGAACGCTCCCCCAAGCCATCCTTTTGCAATTGTCTTTTATTTTCTTCGCTACCGCACGTTCCATCTCCGAAAGGCCATCGAGACTTTCTTTCATCAACGCGAATTCTGTTGTATCATGTTTCGAAAGATCCATTTCGAGTCATTTCCTTTTCAACTGTAGCCTCTCCATATCCCTCGCCGCGACTTCTTCCTTTTCTTTCTTTCTTTCCATGTACCTCTCCGCTTGCTCTTGCTTAAATTCGTTAAAGTTTTTAAGCAACTCTTCAATTTTCTCCACCGCCTTATATTTTGATGCGGAACCGGTAGCGATAGCCTTTCCTTTTGAGCTCGAGGCCGTTTTCTTGGCACGGTCCCTTCCAATCAGCCTCTCGGTCTCAGATGTTGACGCCTCGTTTTCAAACTCTGAGTCGTCATTTATAGTGATAGAACAACGCGCATCCGACCCGCCACCACTGTAACTTCCCGATGCGCTCGTTTTTGTCCTCTTCGCTTGTTCCACCTCATTAGGCACCACTTTAAACTTTTCACACTTGTTAAAAATTTCATACGCTTTCATGTATGCCCATGCCCCGTTGTTCTTGGTGTATCATTCAATAGCCAACTTCAACATGTTGTCACCACTTTGGCCTGTGGTACGATTATTCCAAGCACTTTGATAGTAACCCGCAAAAAGTTGGCATTTTCCCATCATCTCCTGACACTTGGTACTAACGGAGTGAACCTTTTGATATAGCTCACGCTGTAATAACTTGAAGAAATCAACAACAACTTGGTTCCAAAAACCATCCCTTTTCCGATTTGTAGCTACAATTATTTAAAAAAAGTTAGTAACAATTTATTAAAACTGAAATATCTAAAAAAGAATTAAAATTTTACCTAGTACTGGATCGGTAGAAACGTTAACCCAAGCTCGTGCTAGCGCCTCCAACTCAATGGGCGTCCAAGGAATGCTACCCGCCTTCGTACTAGGGCCTTCATCTTGTCCCCGTTTTTTTTTTTCCTTTTTTGTTGCGGTAGGGGGGGGGGGGGGGGGGTTTCGGGTACATGACCATCGTGCACGGCCAAAGAAATGAAATCGTGCTCGTGTTGTGTTTCGGGTAGTGTTTGTGTTTGTGGGAAGAGCGGGACTTGTGTCATTTGCATTTGCCATTGATGTTGTTGCATTTGCATTTGCCATGGATTTTGAGGGGCGTTATTAAACGCGCCAAAATGGAGTGGTTGTGACGCAGGAGTACCGGGTGTCGAGGGAAAACCGAACGGGGCTTGGTTCGAGAGGTTAGCGGGTGTATTCGGGAAGAACGGACGTCTACGATCCATGGTTTTAAAACTTGAAAGTTCATAAAATTTGAGATTTTGAATGTGTATGTGAGGTTGGAAAGTTATTTGTGGTTTAAAAATAAAAGGTTAAAGTGTTTAAATAAAAAAAAAATGTTTTTTTTAAATGAACCGTTGGCCACGGCATTATTTTGAAAATAGTGGTCATTTTTTTTTTTGGGATTTGAGATGGGGTGGGCGGTGGAATATCACCGTTGGTGCCGAACATGAAAGGGGGGGGGGGGGGGGTTATACCATCGATGATGGGTGCCACCTCACCTCCCCGAAGCGTCACTGAAGACTGCACCCCTACGTCTTAAAAAAAATGAAAATAACAAAGTGGTACCAAACGGGTACCGTATTGAAATACTGGTACAGATACACGTATCCATATCGTACCAATATATTCGGTACGGTATTCGGTATGCAATTTTGTTCAAATTCGATACCGGTACAATAATGGTACCGATCTCATCCCTATATCAACCTACCTTAAGCCATATTAACCGTACACCTTAAATGGAAATTGATGATCCAAGAGAACATGTCATCTTCCCTACTATGGTCGCTGGAGCTAACAAGTACACATGATTTATTTATTTTGTTTCTATTACTTGTTAAAGAATTGATGAAAAGTATGTTAATAATATGTTAAAATTCGATGTTGCTTTAACAGCTATTAAAACATTTCAGTATTAGAACATTTGAAATGTCATTGTCAAATTTTGAAATACACAAGGGTAAAAAGTTATTTTCTTCAAATATTCCACATATTCATGATTTGTTTACCACCTAATAGAACAGTTCAATTCAAGCCGTTCAAAAAAAAAAAAAAAGTGCAAAGAGTTTCAGACTTTAAGGGGATTGTTTAATGCCGATGAAGCCTAGCTCAATTGGTGAAAATTGGGGAAGCTAGAGTGGAGGTCATGTGGAGGTTGAGGGTTCGATTCTTGTCGGAGCCATATTTACCACATGTGGGGGTTCCACCTGGGGAGATCCCCAATTCAGGTGGAATGGGTAAATTTAAGGTCTCAAGTTAGACAAATTGTGACATATGGCATCCTAGTCACCATAGGAGCCTTAAAAAAGGTGCAATGATTTAAGGCCCCATAAACCCTTCTAATGATTACTCAATAATTTTTTTTTTAAATTAAAACAAATAGCATTTCAATACCAAATAAAAAAAATTACAATACCAAATTAAAAAAACGAAACATACTAAAAAAAGAAACATTTCTAGAGGTTGTATTTCTCAATGATTTGTTGCCTATGAAGTGCTAGTCCTAATTCGTCTCCTTGGGGTGGTCAATCGGTTTGGATAAAAACTCGATATCTTTTTCTATTTGACGAGATTCTTGGATCGCCACGAACTTTTTATTTTCGACCACTCTTTGTTGCATAGTTTCCAAGCGTCTTTGGCCAAGGTCTCGAATATCTTGAAGTCGTCGATTCATTTCTTCGAAATCTTGTTTCATGTCGCTACCCCCCCGAAGACGACTCCACCCTTCCACCTTTTCTCACACTTCTTCTACCGGGCGGTCTAGCCAATTTTTTCCCTCCTCCTCGTCGTCGACATTAACATGATCATTTAAGTTGACATATCACGCATCGGAGGTGGGTGTATCGGGATCTTGCGACGAGGAGGTTTTGCTCTGTTTTGCTCTGCGCCTAATACTAGACCCCATGGCCGGTACATTAGACCAATTAGGACTTGTTTTTAAGTGCTCCCAACACCTCATATATGTGAACATCCCACGGGTTGCGTTAAATTCCTCCAACGCTTTTGCTAACACATCTCCATCGCCAGCCGAACTACCTCTATAGTCCTTCACACGTTGGTAAACTTACGAAAACGCATGACATCTATTATTAATATCGGTTCATTTTAGAAGAAAGGTTTATAAAAAATGAGAAGATTGAGAGAAATGTGTATAAAAATGTATTGGAGTGGGTATTTATAAGTGATTGAATTTGATTTATTAAAAATAAAAAAAGTTTTTTTTTAGCGTTGCCCCGACCGTTGCCAACGGTCCTTTTCGAAATCATAAAAAAATCGAGCGTTAAATATTTAATGCTTGTGGCAAATTGGGGATGTTTAGCGCCGTTGGGGCGGTGGTGGGGCCTTAAGAGGCGCTAAAATGCCCCATACCGTCACTTTTGAGGCCCACTAGGTATGGTCTTAGAGAACATTTCATATGTATTAGAGTTTTTGGAGAACGAAGTACATGAAGAATTTTTTGGGTATTTAAAAGCTCAATATATGAACACAAATAAAACAGAAACAAAAGCTGAAAGTCATATGATAGCTAATTATCCAAATTTACATAAACCTAACAAACCATACAGACAAGAAATAAACTCTTGAATTTGACCAATGGTACCGATACTACATAACTACATGAGCTGTTGATCGACTACAGCAGACCGCGCACAGGTCAAATCCAGAGGCTCGGCAACATCTTGCTTGATTGGTTCAGTTGACACGTGTGAGTAGGTGGTTGAGTTACAACACGAACAACAGGCATCATTGTCTTAGTTGGCTTAGCCATGACAATTGTGGAACAAGCACGCGAGTTACACCTGATGATGAAATGTGGCTGGAACCGTGGTACCTTGAAGTAAGCCTGACCCATTGTGCTAGTTCTTACCGGACCAAAACAAAGTCATGGACCGAGCCATTCTAACTATCTGCATAAGTTCATGAATCACAATGAAAAAGATTAAAAAAAAAAAAAACTAATTATAAATTTAGTCTAGAGAGTAAGACTTACATTAGGTGACATGGTTCCAGACTTCCAGCCACATTTCCATCTTCAGGTGTAACTCAACCGCTTATTCCACAACCATCCAGGCTGAGCCAACTGAACCAATGATCAAGCCGGCTGTTCATGCTGTAACTCAACCACCTACTCCACATGTATCAACCGAACCAATCAAACCAGGCACTGTTGCTGAGCCTCTGGCTGTGACCCGTGCCCCATCTACTATGGTCAGCAGCTCAGCTCATGCAGTGCTACTGTAATGTAACATCAGCACCATTCATGATAAGATCTAAGGTAGATCTTCTTACAATAAATAAGGAAGGTGAAAACTGAAAAGTGACCATTGTTGTGAATATGAAATGACAAGTATTGAGAATATATATATAAATGTAGTCCTCATATTTTAAAGGATATAATATTGTTTGAAAAAGAAAGTTGGAAGCTATTGTGAATATGAAGTAACATGTATGAGTAAAAAATTAAAATTTTTACAAAGATAATTGTTTTTATATAATCAATAAAGATCAAACTCCAATGTGGGGCTAGCCCACTTGGTAGAGACATATGTCTCTTAGATGGGAGGTCCAAGGTTCAATCCTTGGCAAATGTGTTGTAATTTAGAATTATTGGTGTAATATATAGGAGATGTAACGTTTGCCGTTCAAAAATAAATAAATAAATAAAGATCAAACACAAATAGGGATAACCTACTAAGCATAAGAATTAAGAAGTGAAGGGGGGAAAATATTTCTTTTTTTTTTTGAATTTTTTTTTCTCGTCTGCTTAAATATGCTTTCTACATGAATAATATAAAAAAAAATTAGCGTAATTACATCATTACAGTAGTTTACACTAGAGTAATTGCTCTACACTATTTTTTTTAGATTTCAGTACTAAAATACATGTTTAACAATATAAAAAAAAATTCAAAACAAATAAAAAAAATACCCTCCTTCACTTCTCAAGTTAAAGGCTATTTGTAGGATAAAAACTATTTGCATTTGTACAAGAACCTTTCTCTTTATATAATTATATTTCAAGGTTGATAGCAGTTCTTGTATTTATTTAATTATCAAAAAATATAAAAAGACAGGCATCTTTGTTTTAGTTAAAACTAAGTAATAATCGTTTTTTTTATTTTAGGATTATTTGAATATATGATCACAAGAAAGTATTTTTCTCCCTGGCATAAAGGAGGAACAAACAAAGCAACAAACCAATTCAGCACGTCTATCTTCTGTGCCTTTCCTAGGTAAGTAATAAAGTTACTCAAATTATTGCTTACTAATAATAGGAGAATAAATGGAACAGGACCACACTTTAGATTATTAACCAATCAAATAAATTTATTTAAAACATTAGGGTAGGGATCCTAAGAGAACCAACCCCTATTTGAGAACTGAGAGAATCATTCTGAGCCACACATTTCATATAAAGGCAAAAAAAAAAAAAAAAAATTTTTTTTTTTTTTTTTTTTTGCTTTAATCGCACATTTTTATGCAAGAAAAATTTTTTTTTTTATTTTTTTTGAATTTTTTTTTCATTTATACATATGTGTATATGACAATTATACATATGTGTATATAGCAATTATACATATGTGTATATAGCATTTTTCAACTATACATATGTGTATATTTCAGTTATACATATGTGTATATAGCATTATACATATGTGTATAATGCAATTATACACATGTGTATACTGAAAAAAAAATACAAAAAAAATAAAAAAAAAATTCTTACATATAAAGCAGCGATTTTTGCAAAAATAAAAAAAAATAAAATAAAAAAAATTTTGCCTTAGAGAAATGTGTGGCCCAGAATGGTTCTCTAATTCTCAATTTGGGAAAAGGTTCTCATTTGAACCAAATCCTAAAACATTATATATATTAATTTGAAAACTATTTTTTTTAACTGTAAATTCACTAAGTGCAAAAATTCAACTTGGTCAAGAAAAAAAAAACAAGAAATGATTAATTAACTTTTGAAATCATTAAGTCGATTGTGTAGTTGTGTAACATTTTTTATTTTTATTTTTTTAAAAGCAAAAGATACGTTTCCTATATTATTACGCCAATAATTCTAAATTGCAACACATTTACCAAGGGTTGAGCCTTGACCTCACCTCTAAAAGACATATGCCTTTACCAAGTGGGCTAGCCCCACATTGACATAATTAGTAATCATGTAGATGCCTACCAAACAGTTTATGAAATTAAATTAAACTTGTATGAATTAATAAAAAGAGTAAATTGCCAAAATGGCCCCTCAGGTTTGGCCCAAAATGCTTGTTTGGTCAGTTATCTTTTTTTTGTGCCAAAAGCACCCCTCACAGATCGAAAATTGCCAAAATGGCCCATATTTAACTGAGTTTCTAACTGAGGATGGAAAGTCAGTTAAATATCAGGGGCATTTTCGTCATTTCATCTCTAAACGTTTTTAAAACTCCTTTTAACCTATCTGAACTTCATCTTCTCCAACAACCCTTCAAAGCATACTAACCCTAATTCCCAAAACCCCATATCTAAACTATGTCTGCAATCTGTCTCTGCAATTTACTTCAACAAAACCCATTTCAATTTAAGCCCTTTCCTTAATCCCAAATCTGAATCTTTTTTTGGGTCTGTTTTAAAGATTCAAGAAAGGTCAAAAAAAGTCAACACTTTGAATCTAATCTAATAATTCCATGGATATAACAGAGGTTTCAATCATCCATCATGTGGGTATTGTCTTGTTGCTCATATGGTTGCTCTCTGCATTCAGTTATTGCCACCCAATACTTTACTTCATCTCTTTCATCTATCTTTACTTGGTTCATGAGAATTTTGCAACAAGATTTAGAAAAAAAGTGCGGTTTGAAAATCAAGAACTTGTTCTCTCTCTCAAGAAACTTAAAGAATCCCAGATCCAAGAATCCCAGATCCATCATCATATCGTCACCACCACCTGACCACCGTAACCACCATTAACCGCCACTCTCTACTGTGAACCTTCTTCGTAACCACCTTCAACCACCATCACTATCCTACATCTTGACCACCAAACTTCCATCCAGCACCATCACCGATTACCCCTGTCACCACCGTAACCTTTGACCTGTATGGTTCCTAGCCACCGGCCCTGTTACTGTAACAACCATCCGCTCCAATCACCTCAACAAACATCATCACAAATCTTAGATTAAAAAGGAAAGGAGGTTGATTTAGGTTTACCTTCACCGTCGGAGGCTACCATGGAACCCATCGGACCCCTTCACTCGAGCCACCACCACCGCTGCGCAGAACCACCACCACCGCTGCACAGAACCACCACCACCGTCCGGTGGTGACAGTCGGTTAAGGACCCAGCCGGTCCCTCCTCCTTCTGCTTCTACCTTCCTCGATCTCTCTCTCTCTCTCTCTCTCTCTCAGTTTCTTTCTTCTCTGCGTCTCTCTCTCTCTCTTCGATCTCTCTTGATGGGGTGATGGTGGTGTGGGTTTCGTTGGAGATCCGATGGCCGGAGCTTCGCCGTCACTGGCGGCGAGGAGTCTCCGGCTCCTCCTTCCTCTCTCTTGCTTTTCATAAGTGTGTGTATTGTGATTTGTAAAGATGAAATGGATGTGCAGATGGAGAAGATGAAGTATAGATGAAGTATAGATGAAAGGACGAAATTGCCCCTCATACTTAACTGACTTTCAATACTCAGTTAGAAACTCTGTTAAATATGGGCCATTTTGGCAATTTTCGATCTGTGAGGGGTGCTTTTGGCACAAAAAAAAGATAACTAACTAAACAAGCATTTTGGGCCAAACCTGAGGGGCCATTTTGGCAATTTACTCTAATAAAAATTATCCATGTGAACAATTGTTTAACACTTTGAATATCACTAATCCACCACAGTCCGTTTGATCGATGCCCGTGAAGCAAAGCAAATGATTGGAAATGGCGCTCACCATAAGACCACCTGTAATCGAGCGTTATTTTTCAAAAAAAATCAAATATAGCGCCCCAAACACCGGTACACCCGGGCGCTATATGTGGTTTTAGGGTTGGGGCTTGATTTTTATAGCGCTCGAGTGAAATTGTTTGGCCCAATTATTGCTTGACACGTGGACCATGGCAAGCTTCTTTTTCGAACGGTCAAAAAAATGGACCGTTGTCCATTTATGTTTTGAACGGTAATTTTTTTTAAAATGTGTTTATATATACCAACCATTTTATACAAACACACATACAACATACAATACTTTCAAACTAAAAACCACACACAAACTAAAACGCCAAAGATGTATCCATATGGTTCACCGTTCGGGGTCCCGGGTCGACCGGGTGCTAGGCCAAACACTACGAGGCCAAACACTACTACTCCGCTGCCACCCAATTGGGGCGAGTTTGACGCGAGTACAATGCAATACGCGCAACTTCTTGGCATGCCCGGTCAATTTTATCCGGGCCCAAACATGCCCGCTCAATTTTTTCCTCCACCAAACTATATCCAACCTTCTCAAGAGGAGCCCGAATCGGTACCAGAAACTCAAGACGAACCCGAGGGTTCTGGGCGCGGGCGCGGGAGACGCTCGCATAAAAAGAAAGACCCGAACGCTCCTCGTCAAAAAAAGCAACAGGAGCGTTGGGAAAGAGATGAGGAGTACAAGTTAGCGCGAGCCTGGCTCGACATATCCGAGGACCCGGAAGTTGGTTAGTATTTTTTTTTTTTGTGTTTACATTTATATATATATTTTTTAAAATGTTGGTTTAGTATTTTTTTTTGTGTTTACATTTATATATATACTTTTTAAATCGTGTGTTATTTTTTTTTGCAGCAAACTATCAAAATACCCCGGTGTTTTGGCAACGGATTCGAGAACTATTTTTTGCGGCGGTGGGTAGGGGGGAGCATCGAGACAACGACTCGATATCTGGAAAGTGGTCGGACATTAATAACAAATGTCACGGGTTTGCAGAGGTCTACCAACGCTGCAAGGACAACAGGGCCAACGGGGAAGGTGATGACGGTGTGTTGGCCAGGGCGTTGGACGAGATGAGAGAGACCCGCGGGCCGTTCCCGTATTTGAGGATATGGGAGATGTTGAGACATAGTCCTAAGTGGGCTGATGTCCCGCCTATGGGGTCGGGCAGTGGGCGCAAGATTAGGAGAGGAAGAGGATCAGGAGGAGGAGGACCGTCAAAAAGAAGCAAAACCACCTCCACGTCGCGAGATCCGGATACACCGACATCCGATGCTCGCTTTGTGAGTTTAGATGATCCTGTTGACTTGGAGGATGAGGAGGAGGAGGAGTTTGATATTCCAAGACCACCCGGTAGACGATCAAAAAAGGGTGGCAAGGCGGAGTCGTCTTCGACAGGAGGTGGTTTTGATGAAATGAATCGACGACTACAGGATCTTCAAGACCTCGGCCAAAGACGTCTACAAACTATGGACCAGAGAGTGGCCCAGAATAAGAGGTTCGTCGACATTCAAGAGGCGAGGCAAAGGGAAAAGGACATCGAGTTTTTGTCCAAACCGATCGACCACCTCGAGGGAGAAGCCCTACTCCTCGCGATTCATCACAGACAAGAAATCCTTGCGAAATATAACCTGCAGTAGTTTATTTAAGTTGTTTGTTTTTTTTTAATTTGGTATTGTAGTTTATTTAACTTGTTTGTTTTTTTTAATTTAATTAATATTAGTTGTGTGTTTTTATTATTATTTGTAATTTTTTTATATTTATTTGCATTTTATTTTAATTATTTTGAATTAAAAGATTAAAAAAAATAAAAAAATCAACCAATCACAATCAGGGGCTTTATAAATAAAGCCCCACCACTACACCCCTTTTTCAGTTTCTCTCTCCACGCTGACTCAGCAGCCACGTGGACCAATCAGGAAGGGGGACTTTATAAATAAAGCCCCCCACTACACATGGTCTAAGCAGTAAAAGTTAATGGTCCCAAGGAATTTTACTTACTGGCGGCAATATGGGGAGTTGGCCCAATTCTTTTTTTTTTTTAACGGCCAACAAATTTTATTAATCACCCAGGCTAGCGGGAAACTAGCAAAATCGCCCGGCATACAAGTTATAAGCTAAATTACATCAAAGATCGCCCATATACAAAAAAAACGAACAAAGGCATTAAACAATACGCGATAAGTTGAAACCCCGCCATTTCTCCCTTCTATTGTTGTGACCCGCAAGCCAGCTGTCGCGAGCCACAACCTGGTCCACGTGGCTAGCGACCACGACAACAACCCCATGGGAAAGTTGCCGCGAGCGACTGTAGGCGAGTCATCTCGCGTCCGTTAGCGGGCATTCAAAGGTTTAAAATTAAAAATAATATATATATATATATATATATATATATATATACTAGCGGCGACCTATCAATGAGTTTACATAAGTGTGATGACTACTAACCCAAAGGCTAATCAGTCCCCAATTGTCCAGACCGTGACCGTGTATGTTGAAAACATGTTTAAACGTTAAACCGACCCAACCAGACAAGACCCGACATCCCATTGGTGACCCGACATCCCACGTGTTAGCCACATACAAGATATCATGCAACATACGCAATTAAACACTTAGCATGCGCAAACATTCACCCTATGTAGCATAACGCCCAACTAATGCATAAACGAGTCCGAACACGTGTTACCAAGTTATTAGACATGTCACGGGGTTCCTAACATGTTCCTAGGTGTCACACTATGTCTCGGGATGTCAAAATACACTTATAGCAACAGCACATGCGATTAGGAGATCAAGCATGCAATTAGGAAAAGTCAACTAGTAATTAGGAGAGTCAACAGGTGATTGGGGCCTAATTGCATGTACATACACACGAGTAGGCCCCTACTCGCATGTATGTGCATGCGATTAGCCCTAATTGTGTGCTGCTAGTGGCGAGTAGGATTCCTACTCGCCCCCTGCAGCTCTGTTCCGGTTTTTCGCGCGTTTAACCCTCCAAATCAGATCCGAAACATGTGGAAACACCCAATATCAAACCCAAAACATTAATAAACCTATTTCAAGCAAAAACCCTAAATTATCATCATTCTAACAGTCCCGAATGCAAGCGTTTTTTGAAAATAGCATATTTATCATGTAAACATCACACCAACATGCAAAACTTACCCTAAATAGCAAATATCCAGATTTCACCACATAACAACGTTGTTCAACACTATCCTATCGTTCTAGCATCATCCTAAAGCAAACCCTAGTCTCATACTATCAACAAAACACATCATATCATCCTTAATCCTTCAAAATCATTCAAACGGGTCAAAACACCTATTATCAACAATACACAACTATGAACCTCCAAACTCATAAATTAACATCACAATAACTCATTTAAGTCAGAAATATATCAAACACACAAGAACAATCATGTTTTATCAATAAAAATCCTATCTTTGCATGAATACACCACATATA
Organism: Ambrosia trifida; assembly: GCA_028751855.1. Classification (NCBI taxonomy): domain Eukaryota; kingdom Viridiplantae; phylum Streptophyta; class Magnoliopsida; order Asterales; family Asteraceae; genus Ambrosia; species Ambrosia trifida. The sequence goes on from CM054131.1 coordinate 16,131,128, forward strand.
ACAAGCATAAAGGTTTGGGTTTGTTTAGAAACTGTTTTTAATATGTTTTCAAAGACAAAAATGTTTAGAAATCAGGTCTGGACCTTTAGGGAGTAAAACAATAACATTACAAAGGTTTGGGATGAAGAATACACCTTGAAATTGCAAGATTATGAGATGTAAGGCTTGAAAAGGTGATTTCTTGGGTAGAAACGTGTTCCAGACGGTGTGTATGGGTTGGGAGAGGTTATGGGACGTCTAGGGTTGCACAAATGATGTTTTACAAGTCAAGGGTGGTATTTATAGGCGTTTCTAGTTGTCAGATGCAGTGCAGGCGATTAGGGTGCAGCAACAGGCGATTAGGAGTGTAATCGCCTATTGTAACACGTGAATAGGGCCTAATCGCCCCCATCAGCATGCAATTACGCGTAATCACCTATAATGTCATGCAATTACGCGTAATCACCTATAATGTCATGCAATTACACGTAATCACCTATAATGTCATGCAATTACGTGTAATCACCTATAATGTCATGCAATTAAGCGTAATCACCTATAATGTCATGCAATCATGCGTAATCACCTATAATGTCATGCAATCACGTGTAATCACCTATAACGTCATGCAATCACGCGTAATCACCTATAATGTCATGCAATTACGCGAAATCACTATTTTAACACATATAAACACGTATTCACATACCGACAAGTCATATAATGATTGTAAGCACATAATGCATGATAACTAACATGTTCCCATCCATTCACCAATTCCTGGGACTCGAGATTTACGTGTGTGCGTTTAACCCGACAATTCTACAAATCACCAATCCGTGTTCACATGGTTATGGACCGACTCCCAATGATTCCGTGGATCATTGTAACGACTCCCGATGATTCCCAGAACCATCATAATGACTCAACTGACCTAGTTAAGTATGTTTGAAAACGTTTTTCGCTAAGGTAGACTTATGTGTTTTATAAAATGTTAACCTAAACGTGTCGGGTGTCACATAAATTTTAAAGAAAGTACAAAATTGACTTATAGTTTTAAGTAATATTTGTGTAATTTCATAACAATCATTCTTGATGTCATCTTATATTATGAATTCTCTAAGATCTTTTATGAAATGATGATGTTAAACTTTTCAAATGATTCAATGATTTTAATACCATTATTAATTACTTTTAATAGGTTAAACAAGTTGATTTAATAGTTGTATTAAATTTGTCTTGAAAGCTAAATGAAATTACATTTTTACCCATTTAAATGAATATAAAATGACAATCTTACCCATCCAGAACCCATTATATAGTAGTATAGATATATATTTTCACCTAAATTTCATTTATTACCCAACAATATTTTTAACCTATTTATATTAACATCTTCGTATTCTTCACAAACTTCTTCATCTTCTTCATAATTCTCAAACCCTAAACCCTCAATCTTTAATACCAACTTCAATCATTGTGCAATGGACCGAGGAGAAAGAACTAGCATTGATCATCGCGTACAACCAGGTGTATGGTGACAGTGCTTCAACAAGCCGGAGGTCTCGTAGCCGCGGACCACAATGGCACAAGGTCCTAGCCGAGTTTGTTACCCTTGTCGGGGGGTACCAACCGTACTTGTGACTCCATCTCTCACAAGTACGCGGATTTGAAGTCGAAGTCTAGAAACTTCGAAGTGGCCTACAGAAAGGTGAAGAGAGATCTCGTCGGGGAAAAAGAAGACGTGCTCCTCGCCTTTACCCACGTGGAGTACCTCTCGGAGGTTGGGCACAGCTTTCACCACGTTTCGGCGTGACAAATGTTACGCTCAACCTCTACCTTACGTTAGGTTTTTTTTTAAATGGAATGTTTTTTTATTTTATTTTAGTGTAATCTTTTTTTTAGTGTAAGGTTTTTTATTTAGTGTAATGTTTTTTTTTTATTTATGGTAAAAAATTTTAGTAATGCAATGTATTTTTTTTTATTTAATCTTAATGTTTATAAAAAAATGTGTGGTAAATATTTAATATATTTGGTAAAAAAAACACCCGCTCACCTTGACCCACAACGGGAACAAGCGAGCAACCCGCGGTCGCGAGTCAGTGCCACATCGACGCTTACATGGCACAAAATTATTCGATAAAGTCACGGCTCACCTCTAGCCACGACGCATAGTCTTAAGTTTGATTCTCTCTGTCTCTCTCTCCATCATTTTTTGCGGCATCCTGGTGAAGAGCGAATACGTGTGGTTCCGGTTTAACTCGGATGAGTTGCGAGGTTTTACCGATTGAAGAGCCAAGGGGCTGGCGGCGGTCAAGTAGTCGACCTTGACCACAACACTCGGTGTCATGGTGGTTGACACGTCGTTATTTGCACGTAAAAAAATAAAAAAAATAATAAATGGTGCATAATTATTTGACCATAGTTCATTGCAAGTAAATTTATGAATAAATTTTTGTGTATTTGGGACTAGATAATTTACCACATGGTGTGGCTCCGTGCTAACTTTTTGGAAGTTCGTAAAACTAGTCATATTGCAAATTTAATCAAATATACAAGACTTATCATAAAAAAGGATAAAATGTACTATAGTATGGTACATTGGTACATGAATGAGCAACTATTCCCTGATCCCCATACTTTTCGGCTTGGCCCAAAGTGCTGGTTGGGACTTTGGGATCGGAAATTGTTCTTAATTTTTATTATAAAAAAATGTTACTTTTACTTATGGCATTTAAAATTACAATAAAAAATGTTACTTTTGTACTTGAGGTATACCATCACCAAATCCATTCTATAAAATTAGGGTGATACTATTTTGACACCTTAAAAATTATTTTGACGCTCTAGGTATGCCTCGTATAGCTCTATACAAGGCATGTACCCTTTATTGTCCTCCATTCAGATAACAATCTGACAAAAAAAAAACCCCCTATATGCCTCGTATTGGCTAATACGATGCATATAGGGTTCACGTGTGACCTTTTCAGTCAACTTGGCAGACCAATGATTGGTGTCATATCCCTCGTATAGACCAATACGAGGAACACTAGTACGATGTCCGGTACGATGTAACATAAAGCAACTGCCACTCGTACCCTATATTCCCCATATAGACCAATACGAGTCATATTCAACCAAAGTTGATTATTTTCTTCCTTTTCTTCTTCTTCCCTTCCTTTCTTCTTCATTTTTCAAACCGAATTTACGTCAATTTTTCTTCTTCTCTCAATTTTATGGTGGGCTATTTTTTCTCCAAAATGGCATGGTGGGCTAATATTTTCGATGAATCCGGTATTCCTAATTCTCACGAGACGACAGGTATTCCTATCTATGGGCACCCCCACCTTGTCTATTTGCACCCCCCCAGCCGCCTTCAAAGCGCTGAGCTTTGGGCAAAGCTCAGTGCTTTGAAGCCCAAAAGCTGACAGCATCAGGTGGTATCAGGTGGAGGCCTTGGGATTGCCTCCTAAGCGCTGAGCTTTGGGCAAAGCTAAGTGCTTTGAAGCCCAAGAGCTGCCAGCAGAGATGGGGCCTTAGGATTGGTGTTATTTGGGTTTTTTGGGGTGTTTTGGGTGTAGGGCTGTTCAAATCGCTCGCCACTCGTGGATCGCTCGTCGCTCGTTCGGAAAATGCTCGAAAAATGCTCGCTCGATCTTCCGCTCGGTTGTATATGAGCCGATCGGCTCAGTTCGGTTTGTAAATGAGCCGAGCACGAGCAAAGGTACGATCGGCTAGGTTCGGCTCGAATAAGTTTTTATTTATTTAATAATAAATATACACACAATTTATAGATAAATTTGTGGTTTTATATATAAGATTCTATTGGATTTGACTCAGTATATGCAAACAAAATATAACCAGTCCACTTAACTCAATATAAAAATTAACACTAGATTTAATAGTAAAACAGTAAGTCATGAGGTGACAATCTTGACTTCTTTATGTTATTAGTCGTCCATCGCTAATTGTCGCTTGATATCACACCTACGTCACAATGTAACAACTGTTCTCTAACGTATGCTCATCACCTCACCAGCCTTAATCTAAGCCTCATCATTAGACATTGGGATCTCAATATTAGTGTTATCATCGGACATTTCGACCTTAGTTGTCACCCGATAATGAAAACATCGAAGAAAACATCCCGATTTTATGATCGTCCATATTATTCTCCGCTTGATTCTCGCCCGGCGCTCGCTCAGAAAACTTGCGCTCGAAGAATGCTCGTTCGGTTTTCGGCTCGATTGTAAACGAGCTGCTCCGCTCGGTTCGGTTTGTAAACGAGCCAAGCACGAGCGAAGCTCTGCTCGGATCGGCTCGTGACCAGCCCTATTTGGGTGGGGTTTTGGTTGTTTTTTTGTAGGATTTTTTTGGTGGGGTTTTTTTTGTGTTTGTTTTTTTTTTTAAGATTTTTTTTAAGTTTGTAAATAATAATAATAATAATAATAATAATAATAATAATAAATAGATATAATAACTTCTAACATTTCATTCATTTAAACGTCTGATTATAAAATAAGGTTTTGAACGAACGATCTTGTTGTTTATTACTCCATTTATTACGTTAAGTGTTAACATATTAATCATTCGAAACAAACGTCATATAAACAAACAAATAGATATAAGTATTCGTTAACAAATAAAAACAAACAAAAGATCGACTGCATTAACATATAAAATCAGTTCGATGATACAAAATATAAAATAAAGTGAAATCTAATACAACTAGACCAGAGAGACGGTGGTGGTGAGGAGGAGAAGTTGGTAGAAGATTAGGAGGAAGGCTCTTACCCGATCATAGTTTCGTTTGAGACTAACCGGACATTTTCTTCACGCCAGGAGTTAGTCGACTGGGTATAAGATACGAGAATGAAAAATGGTTATGTCATTGTTCAAAAATATATTTATAATTAGCAAAGTTACTGTAACACCCCAACCGATTGCGGAAACATCGAGGTGTCACGTATTGACGATTGTTCAGTAGCTCATGGTAAATAATAAATTTCATTAAGTGATTTAAATAAATTACATACAATTGTTCTAAGAATTTGTACATCATAATAAAAAAATACTAGCTACACATCTTCAAGCATTAACTCTAATCTTCAAGCAATTGCTATAACCTGAAACATGTTAAGTTTGAAAATATTTTGGGTCAACAAAAGTTGGTGATAATTACATAAGTTTGAATATTGAAATAAAATTTGTACAATTCGAGTGTCATGGCAAGTCAAGTCCATATGTGAAAACAATACTACCCGGTAAATCGTGTGCATAATCAAACCTTGTGACTAGAATTTTGTGGTCCATCCCATACGCATATGGTTCACTCGTTTATGTTGCGATAACAATCACCCACGCTACCCATACTGGAGGTAACGTATCCGGTGGGGTTGTCAGTCCAATAGATCTATCATTGTGTATCGTTGGCTTGTACGGAGTTAATGATTATGCTAGAATAATTGTGCTTACCATAGTAATGTTTAAGACATAATGCAACATAGAATAACACATAGACACTTATGTTGAATTGTAAATTGATGTTGTAACATGTTTCACCCCAAAATAGTGAAAAGGTAAAAGGGGCTATGTAAACTCACCTTAATGTTAGAATGGAGACCCTTGATATATAAACAAATGTGGCTCGTGTATATCCAAATATCACCCTATTTCAAGGTAATAAATAAGTGTTGGGGAAAAACTTAATAGAGTATACTAGGGTTCCTAATTTGGGGATTGACAATTGATTGGTGATTAATTTAGAATAATCGTTAATTACATAATTAAATAAAGAAATAATTAATAAAAAGGATTTTTGAAAATTTTTAGTTAAAGATGGTTGTATTAAAAGTAGTAGATGTTAAAATAATTTTTATAAAATTATTTTCCTATTTAACGAATATATAATATATTAATACTTATTTGTCAAAATATAGAATTAATATTTAAAAATTATTAAATTTTATAACCAGTTTACAATCACCTCTTTTGAAACCGGTTTAAACCCAAACAACAAATCAGTCAAAACAACTCAAAGGCGGTCAACGACAAAACCCGAACCGATTTGTACTTTTAGGTGACCGAACCGGCCAACACAACACAACTCAAGGCTGGTCTACTTGTTATTTTCACCATATATGTTGGATGATAATTTTAAACACCACAAAAAGAAACATATAAATAATAAGACAAGTGCAGTTTTAAGATAAAAAAGAAGACATTACCAGCAGTAGGCAAAGGGTGAGAGGCATTCACCGGGCTCGACATGTCCGTAGACTAGTGGGATGAGACATCGGTAATGATCAAAGCTTTGGTGATTATGATTCGTACGGCCACAGCTGGTAAAGACAAGTGGAGGATATAGTTGATCTTGTATTAAAATACATTAATAAACACATTAATTTTTTTGAAGATAATAAACACATTAATTACAAATTTATTCCATTTCCATTTATAATATTTTTGTTCATTTCATGTGTCCGTTCACTTTATTTTCATATTATTAGAGTATGTGATATGGGTTTATATTTTTTTGATTTTTTCACTTCATGGTTGTCACGTGAGTTTTTACTCATTTTTTTTTTACATTTTTGTATTATAGTCTCACAAAGTTTTACTACGTATCACTTACCCATTTAAAAATAAATAAACTAGTAGTGAGTTTTGGATCATTACAAGTTTGTGTTGTGGACGTGGTGAATGTGAAATGTGAGAAAAAATGTCACATGAGCGTCACATGTACAATGGAGAGTTTCACAATTCATACTCAAGAACATTGTTATGGAAAGGTGTAATATGAAATATGGTGGTGGGTTGAAATGCCCTAACGCCGCTCCTCCCCACCCTATGGTGTTCACCACCATTGTTGCGCTCACGTGGGAGTGATTGACAATCTAGACCATTTTTTATCACCATGATTTTAATCGAAATAATCTTACTACACACGAGGTTAAAAAGGTGGTTTTCGTGGTATATGCCTCTCATTCAATGATGGTTTTTAATATATATATTTTTATCTTCAATTTCGGCTCTTTACTTTAATTATATACGTTTTTAATCTATTTAATTTGTTTTTCTCTAGTAACTTGCATTTGTTGAACTTTTTTCCAAAAACTGAGTTTTCCCAGCTAGACTTAATTCTTATTTCTTGATGTTTTGGTATAAATGTTGTAGAAAACGTAGTTGTATTCAAAGAAGACTATTTTTCCTTTGGTATTGTAAGTTATAACGATTGTCAATACCATATGCCGGTATCATAGCAAACCAAACCAATACCGCCATCGGTACCGGCATGAGGTATTATCTGAACCAATATCGATATTCGTTAGATTTTGATCTATGTAAAAAAACGTGTTGATATATGACTTTGTTCATTTTATGATATTCTATTGATGTAAAGCAAATGTCAATACTCTATGAATTATATCACGAGTTTTTTTTTTTTTTTTTTTGGTTCTCTTTCCTTAAACCATGAGGTAACTCTAACCAGAACCAAAGCATATGTACGGCTCCGTGAACTAATTTTTATTTTGGTCAATGGTCTTGGAACAAGTTCTTGTATTAGCCAAGCTTCATGTAATTAAAGTAGGACGAATCTGGATAACATAATTTAATTTCCTTATTTTACTTTTGAAAGACTATAAAAGCTGGCAATATGGCATGAGTTTGATTTAATTTTAATTTAATTTCCACAATAGAAAAGTAGGAGTCTAGACTACATAAAAATTCAATGCTTGAAGTTATGAGCTCTTTTATTTTCCCAACTGCCATTTCATGAGATACCTGTAAGACTATGTGTAATGAGCATTAGGTGGGTATGAATGAGTTTGATAACGTTCTAAACACCATCCTCTAGGCATTATTAATAAGGACATGAAAAATGAGGGGCATTTCTAGTATAATACCCATAGAGGAGAAGAATAAGAAAAGTAATTATTAAAAAGACATTAAAAAAGAGTTTAACCATTACATATTATTTGAATGAGCATTATGATGATGATGTGGCAAAAAATGCCACATAGAGGGCATTAACCATTACTCATGGTCTAAGACCATACGTAATGGGCATTATAGGGGCATGAATAAACATGATAATGCCCTTAACACCGTCCCCTTAGGCATTATATGGGCATTAAGAGAGAGTGACATTTCTAGTATAATGTCAAATAGAATAAAAAATATGAAAAGCAATAACTAAAAAGGGCATTAAGTGGTTTTAACCATTACATATTTTTTTGAGGGGCCTTATGATATGGTTCATGCTCCTTATGGGGCAATTTCCACCACATCATTATTATAATGCCCTTAAAAAAATGTGTAATGGTTAAAGCCACTTAATGCCCTTTTTAGTTATTACTTTCCATATTTTTTTTATTCTATTTGGGCATTATACTAGAAATGCTCCACCCTCATAATGCCCATATAATGCCCAAGAGGATGGTGTTGAGGGCATTATCATACTTATTCATGCCCCCATAATGCCCATTACACATGATCTAATGATGTTACGAAAAATGCCCCTAAGAAACATGAACCATTCTATTGTTAGTTTTATAGCTTTATTAAATAGGTTGCATCTCATAAACTTGTGGGAAAACTTAGATTTACTTCTTAATTTAACTGTCATTCTTTATCATATCTGAGTTTTCCTAATATCTTTTCAAGAAAATTATTTTGGAACCTTTGTTAAGGGGGATGGGGCGTCACCCGAATTTATCACGGGTACCCCACTACCAGCATGATAACATCGTCACCATCCATGTTTGTAGTGGTCCCGTGAACCGTTTTCTGGTTCTATCTAATGGGCTGGTAACCATGCATTTTTTTATTTTTGAATTAATATAACTCAATTTTCTTATTATAACCGTTAGTGTTATTAGTCAAAAAAAACATTTTTGTTATTGTTTTTTTATTTAAACCGTGTGTTTTAAACATAGCAAAAATAAATTAAAATATAATTAAATAAAAACATAAACAAAAACATAAAACGTAATTCATTAATATTAAACATAATAAAAATACATCAAAACATAAAAAAAAAAAATAAAGCTTAAAGTTGACGCAAGAGTTGCCATGCATGGACATGATCAAACGTTCCGCGATAACGAGCCGCATAGGTCACCTGGGTGAACTCCACAACCAACTCCGGCACAATGCCCGGGTGTCGGCTCATGGTGCGCTCGTAGTAGGTGGTCCATCGATCACATTTGTTATTGAGATCGGTCCATTTCCTCTGCAGGCTCTCAATTGTGCGATCGTTTTGGCCGATTTGTTGGTTGAAGTCACCTAACACACGGTCCTAGAACCGTGTGTCTCTCCCCCTGAGCCTTGGCAGCGTTGGCGTTGCAAGGATGGGTCATTGTGTGTCACACCACGCCTATGGCGGAAACACGTGGCGCGACGGTTCAAAAGTATTAAGCCAAGATTAATGCAAACCACAATAGTAATTAAACAAATGGGCATTTATTCAACGCCGATAATCATGTCAAATTATTCGTACATAATCATAAATTGTTTTTGAAATTAATAAGGAGGCTCCTCCCTTTATCCCTAAGTCCATGGGATAAAGAGATGAGACCCCTTCACGACATTCCAACGCCCGACTTGGAGATTCCCCCGACCCTGCTCGCCATGCTAACCTTCATTATTCAATTACCTGAAAGATATGTTTGAAAATCGTCAATATATAAATATTGGTGAGTTCACAGGTTTTGATTTAATAAAACTTTATTAAGTGGGAATATCCTTGTTATGACATTTATAGGAGTTGCAAAGTCCTACAATTTACTTGAGCCTATAACCAAACCAAGACAATTAATAATGCCCCCGCCCCAAGTTGTTACTCGGTATTCCTACGACTTGATTTCAGAATACGTGCACCCCAGGCATATGCCGATGCATAATCGACGCTATCGATTAGGGGTGGGCCTTGTCAGGCACCAATAGTACTATCCAAATATTCCTTTGGTTTCTCTTTCCTGAATTAATGATTATAGTGGGGAGGTCTCAACCCCGAGTGGCGATCTTTACTCAAGTATCCAACCCGTCATACAATCCCAACATATCTTTCCCCCGTAAAACGTTAAATAGTTTAGAAATGGGGCCGTGAGACTCACCTGTGACTGTGCTCGGCTCAAAGAAGAAAATAGTAAAGTTTGTGATCCCGCACCTACAAATGTTCTAGGCGTATAAGTCACTACACCTATGGTGTATGTGCCTTGGCAAGTTGTACACCCAACTTCCCGACCACGTCTTTATCCCAATTCCCGTTTAATAGTTTCGTATCCTAGGTTCAATGGCGATGGATTACCCTTTCCTTACAAGTCATATATTATTCTTATTAATATTCTTTGTGACTTGTACAATATTATACTCGACGTGACTCTACCCAACGTATAATTATTTTCCCATTTAAATAATTATACTTAGGATCGTTTTGCTCGATATAATGTGATTTCTTATTATCCGACTCGACTCACTTTGCCACATATTTATTTTCCCATTCAAATAAATATGCTAAGTTCTTGTCGTTTGGTAACATATTTCTAACGCCCGACTAGACTCACCATGCCGTACATTTATTTTCCCATTTAAATAAATGTACTAGGATCTTGTCGGTCATTCACACGTTCCTAGGTATATTTCACATACTCGTCTCGATTTTCCTTCTCGCATATCTATTTTCCCATTCAAATAGATATACTAGAATTTCGTCGAAAACGAGCATATGTACATATACCGTCGCGTGGATACTACTTGTTAAGTTCATGTGTCGTTTAGCGTTTTTAACTCGTTACGTTGTGTTTTCCTTTCCCACGAATATTCTTTCTACACTTAGGAAAGTGTTTCGCACGTTTCACCCTTATTATATATATTTTATTTCCTTGAAATATATATGTATATTTTTATCTTGTCGTAATGGCATTTTTCCCATGTGTCCGTTTACGTTAGCTCATGTAACTAAGTTCGTTAGTTAGCGTTTTTCATATTTGTTTCCATTGCGCGTTCTTATGGAAGTATTATTCCTACTTCCGATTCCGAATGTTTACTTCCTTGGAAAAATATACTTTGTAGGTTTTAGCCCAACTTGTAACCCAAAAATGTTTCCGATACTTTTATATTCCCATTTATATAAAAGTATCCATTTTTGTACAAGTTTTTCAAGTTTCAACCTTTGTTCAACATTTTTATTAAAATCTCTATTTTTATAAAAATCCTTGTGTTATTACAAGTCCATATTTTTATAACTTCCACTTTTATAAAAATACACTTTTTATACAAAATACCCAAGTATGTTACTAGTATATACCAAATCGACCTTGGAAAATTATTACTTATACTTTTGACACCAAACTTTCCATTATTGCATTTTTGGACTAATAGTTTCTAAAATATTCATTTTAGTCCTCTAACTTTCAAAGTTACAACATTAGTCCCTTAACTTTCAATTGTTGCATTCTTCTACTCTAACTTCCAAAGTTAGCATTTTTCACCTAAATTAGTGGACTTTGAAGATCCATTTTCTTGATGCTTAGTTGTTTTTACCTCATTTCACTTTTAATGATCTTATAATCCATCCTAGATGTCATTAACATGATTGTTCCATACTTTTATCCAAAATATCCATTTTTCACTCATTCAAGTGAGTGGACTTTGAAGATGAAACTTTTTCATCTATGATTATTTAACCCATTTTAATCCATTTTTGTTTTTAACATACCATCTTATGATGATTAAAACCATTTTTCATCATATTCAAGTCTTTTTCCCAAATCATGCTCTACTCATCTTCTAACTCAAAAGTATGTTCATATTTCTACATTCTCTTCAAATATCATATTAATAATATTAAATCCAAGATTCATCCATATTATTGTTCATCCATTTTTATTCTAACAAAACTTAATAAAATCCATTTTATTACCCATTAATGTACAACTTGCTTTCCATAGCACAAAACATGAACATTTAAGGAATAAAACAATGTAATACTTACTACTAGCTCAAGGCTAGGGAAGACAAAGATCTTGGATTTGGGTGAGGTTTAATGTGTTCTTCCAAGTGGGTTAAGCTCCAAGTTCTTGAACACACAAAAGGGGTTTTGAAGAATGATGATTTAGAGATGATTTGGAGGTATAAAAATTGAAAGAGAAATGTTTAATGTGGGGGTGAAACTTACGGCCAACAACGTGAACATAATATCTAAGGGAGGAATGGGCACCTTAGGCTTCAAGCCTAAGGTGCACCAATCCCACACTGCCATGTTAATTTTACTCTCAAGTAGCCTACACACTGAAAATGCCTAGAGTGTTAGATTGCTTGATCTAGAAGCTTTGTGAGAAGATCTTCCTAGTTTCCTTAACATTCCTTGTAGATCAAGTCTTATTAGAAATATTGTAGTTTCCCCTTGCACTTTCGGGTGTATTGTGACTTTCGCGTTGTGAGGTAGATTTTCTAGCCGATACTTTAAGATTCGAGTAGGTAATCCTGTGAGGGTAGCCTCTCAACCGGTGGTTTAACGGCTTATAAGTAACCTTTGGGTTTAACATTTAAAGATCCTGATTCCACACCAGTTTCATAGCCGTTAGAATATTATCATTCGTGTGTAGGAGTCTAGCATAGGTGGTGCCTTCCCATCATCTGATCCCAGTTACAGTTTCCAATTCGTGTCTTTAGTTATTTTAGTTTATTTGATTTATTTGCATTAGTCTATATTAGAACACCCCTCCCCCCTCAACAAAACAATTTAAGTCATATTTAGGATAAGTAATTGAGTCTAGGTACGTTTTCCATCTGAGTCTCATGGGTTCGATCATCGAACTTACTTTAGTTGTGCTGCACTGACCGATACACTTGCCGATTGTTTGGTTTAGGTTTAGAGAATCTTAGGTTATGTATTTAAAACATAGAGTGTCTAGTTTAGGTTAATTTAATTAGTTTTTATTAAACCACTTTAAGCAGATCAACTATGTCCGCCAAATCATTTCTCAATTCAGAATCTGAAATTAATTAACATACATAAGATATTGACTATCACGGAGGGGGCAAGGCGGTGTTCACGGGCATCAAGAGCATCATGGGTGTCCATCACAGACCACCCCGTGTACCTTAAGTTTGATAAAATAGTCTTAACTTTTTTATAAGAAATATGATTTGACTTCTCTTTTTTAGGTAACCCTGAGCATATTTCAATTTCAATCTGACGCAGTAGAATGGATATGACATGCCAAATGGAAATCGGATGCGCCAACTTTGAAATTTGTTATGCCAAACGACAATTATCAAACACTGATTGATTGAATTTTTTTTTAAGTCGAAACTATTTTGTCATAACTCATATATGTCACAATGACCATTTTGTTGATTTTCCCTAGAATTAATTAAACAAGTCAACTAATATAAAGTTCTCAAGTTTTGCAAAATCTATACATCTAATAAACTAAAGTCCATGAGGACACTTGGCACTCCCACATTCATCCTCAATTGTGTAGCCTATCATATTGTGCCAAGTGTCCCCATTGTGAGAATTTATAAAATTTTTCTTTTTTCTAAAAATCAAAAATCATTAATTATATTAAATTAGGTAATTATATTAAATTAGGTAATTCATTATGATTTGGTCAAAGCTTCTCATTCACACCTAAATCACAATTTCATTTGTAACCTTCTTTAACCCAAGAATCTTCTTCATTCGTAAACCCCCTTTTATCACATAACCCTAATCATCATCGATCTGCTCGAATCAGACCATCCAAAACCGTGTTCTTCATCTCCTCTCCGAGGTGTTTTCTCTTCCATTCTTATGCCAAGTCAATCGTTCTTCATCTCTCTCTTTTTCTCTGTTTTATTTCATGTTTTTTGATGATTGCAACTTTCATTAAATATGGAAAGGTATGTTTAGGTTTATTTTCGATTTCTTGAATTAGGGTTTCAAAGTCAGATTAGTGTTTCTCTGTTGTGAAGAAGACTGCTCTTGCAAGGCTGAGTGCTGTGAACGAGAGCCTTAAGGTTTCAAAGTCAGCTATGAAGAAGAATAGACAGGCTTCGAAGATCCGATTCTGATCTTTTCAAACCATTTGTTTTGTTTATCCTTTCAGTATTTAAGAACTTATTTAATTTCCCAACATTCTTTCAATTTCAGGACTTCAAAAAAACACTGGATACACAGTCATAGGCATTTTAAAATTTATTTAGACAAGCTGACAGGGTTTAGAAACTTGCTGGAATTATCGAGGGCTTGGTAAATATCTTTCTCTACATTTAGACCAGCTATCATGGTTTAGAAACTTTTAAATTTTCTTCATTATTGTTGCTTAACTGATTTCAGGAACAAGGTGATTTGAAGTTACTGTTTGTTGATGGTGGTTTTTGTGTTGTTTACTAATCTAAACCAAGTCATCATCTTTGCCAAGGTAGTTAATTATTTAATGTTCGTATGGCTGGTATTTTAAATTGATATCTATAATCTGTGTGATTTAATGTAACGCTTTTTGTATTTGTTAAATGTACTCAGGTAACCTCATCGCCCCCATTTTCCGGTGCAATACTGAGTGGCGTTTACACATGCTCCTCAAACGTAAGTTCTTCTTAATATTCCTCACTTGATTATGTTGATTTTTGTTACAATATGGTAGCTTTTGAGCGTTTTGACCCTATATGTGTGTGTGTTTTTTGACCCTGTTTTCATTTTCTCTGTTAGTTTTTTTACAGCATCAAAAGTAGAAAAAATGAAAAGGAAAAGAGGTTAAATCTAAAATTCATGAAGGTGTATAAATAGATTTTCGATATAAAGTCTAATTCAGGAAAATGACACAGTTTAATAATGGGTCAAAATATGTAATTCTTGACAACTGGGATTTATCATCTGTTGACCTTGTAGTTGGAAGATGGTTACCTGCACCTCTGATGGATCTGTTTCTGCTCTGTGAGTTTCTAAATTCACATAATTTTTTTAATTGTCGCGCGTTCAATTTTTAATGTTGTTTTTTTCAATCCTCAGAGGGATGCCTGGTCAGAATATTTCAGGGACGTTATCGTCTGCTATTGGAAATCTTAGCAACTTGCAATCTATGTAAGCAACTTTATAATATTTACCGAACTTTTTGACTTTTTTTTTTCTTCTAATTGCAAGTGATATTTGTTTGCTTACGGTTGATCTTTTGATATATTCTTATTTTAACATCAATCACATTAAATGTTTTTTATTTTAAAAAAATTAAAAATCTGGATTATAGTGTTTAGAAAGTTATTAAACACTTTGACCGAAACATTAATGAATGATTTTCGATTTTAAAAAATAAAATTTTTTATAAAAACATTAATGACTCTTTTTTGAATTTTAAAAATAGAATAGTCATTAAATGTTTTTTATTTTAAAAAAAGTAAAAATTTGGATTATAGTGTTTAGGAAAGTTATTAAACACGTTGACCGAAACATTAATGAATGATTTTCGATTTTTAAAAAATAAATTCTTTTATAAAAACATGACTCTTTTTTGAATTGTAAAAATAGAGTCATGTTAAATGTTTTTTATTTAAAAAAAATTAAAAATCTGGATTATAGTGTTTAGGAAAGTTATTAAACACTTTGACCGAAACATTAATGAATAATTTTCGATTATTAAAAAATAAAAAATTTTATAAAAACATTAATGACTCTTTTTTGAATTTTAAAAATAGAATAGTCATTAAATGTTTTTTATTTTAAGAAAATTAAAAAGCTGGATTACAGTGTTTAGGAAAGTTTTTAAACACGTTGACCCAAACATTAATGAATGATTTCGATTTTTAAAAAATAATTTTTTTTATAAAAACATTAATGAGTCTGTTTGTTTTGTGTGTGTTCGTCGGCTCCGATCATTCATCTTCTTCGTGTCACTCATTCAAGGTAACCATTGTTTCAATTTTTTTAATACGATTCCTGTTATATATTGTTTGTTTGTTATAATGATTTTCATATTTAGGCGATTGTTTGTTTCTTATAATGATTTCCATATTTAATGATTTTCAGGGATAATCGATTGTTGATATTAACCTATTTTTTTGTATTGTTGATTGCTTTTAAATAATTTTGCAGATTTGGGGGTTTAGGTTTCATGTTCTTCGTCTCTCTCCTTCAAGGTAACGATTGTTTCTTGCTTTTTCATACGATTCCTGTTATATATTGTTGTTTCGTTATAATTATTTTCAGATTTTTCCGATTGTTTATAAGATTTTTCTCTTTCATGATTTCATAATAATCCGTTTAATACTGTGGATTTAATGTTAACAAGGATTCACAAGCTGGTGAGGTGTTCAAAGGCATCCGTCTTGCATACGAGGTTAGATTTTTTTTCTTCTTTTTTGAATTTTAAAAATAGAATAGTCATTAAATGTTTTTTATTTTAAAAAAAATTAAAAATCGGGATTACAATGTTAGGCAAGTTATTAAACACTTTGACCGAAACATTAATATATGATTTTCGATTTTTAAAAAATTATTTTTTTTATAAAAACATTAATGACTATTTTTTGAATTTTAAAAATAGAATAGTCATTAAATGTTTTTTATTTTTAAAAAATTAAAAATCTGGATTATAGTGTTTAGGAAAGTTATTAAACACTTTGACCGAAAACATTAATGAATGATTTTCGATTTTAAAAAATATTTATTTTTATAAAAACATTAATGACTCTTTTTTGACTTTTAAAAATAGAATAGTCATTAAATGTTTTTTATTTTAAAAAAAGTAAAAATTTGGATTATAGTGTTTAGGAAAGTTATTAAACACGTTGACCGAAACATTAATGAATGATTTTCGATTTTTAAAAAATAAATTCTTTTATAAAAACATGACTCTTTTTTGAATTTTAAAAATAGAATAGTCATTAAATGTTTTTTATTTTAAAAAAAATTAAAAATCTGGATTATAGTGTTTAGGAAAGTTATTAAACACTTTGACCGAAACATTAATGAATAATTTTCGATTATTAAAAAATAAAAAATTTTATAAAAACTTTAATGACTCTTTTTTGAATTTAAAAAATAGAATAGTCATTAAATGTTTTTTATTTTAAGAAAATTAAAAATATGGATTACAGTGTTTAGGAAAGTTATTAAACACGTTGACCCAAACATTAATGAATGATTTCGATTTTTAAAAAATAAAAAACATTTATAAAAACATTAATGACTTTTTTTTGAATTTTAAAAATAGAATAGTTATTAAATGTTTTTATTTTAAAAAAATTAAAAATTATGGATTATAGTGTTTAGGAAAGTTATTAAACACCCGGCTGTGGAGTAGTCCGGGAAGCAAAATGTGGAAGAAGATTTACACAATGTGGGGTTAGCAACGATTTCGCAAATATGGAGCGTATAATTAGCATTTATCGTGAGTTACACAATATTGGAAACATCTAATGTTAATAATTATGATTACCATTTAATTAATAACCTTTAAACATAAAATTATTAATCATATGTAAATACATTTATAAATTTATTTTTAAACATTCAAAATCAAAATTTAAAAAAAAAATCCAGTTTTTAAAATTAATGACATTTAAACACAAAATAAATGCTGAATTATTTGATTTGTCACATTACTATTTTTAGCGTATAAATAGCATCTATAAGGTAATAGTCGGTTAAAATTATTGAGTAATGCTCCTTTTACTTATACATGGGTCACTTTAGATAATGTTCCTTCCTATAAACGGGTCAAATAAGGTAATAGTCGGTTAAAATGTTGTTTTAGTGGTGTAGGTTCATGTTTGTTTACTTATAAATCGGTCGATTTGGGTAATGTTCAACTTTTCCAATGGGTCAAATAGGGTAAAAGTTGCCAACAGTGTGTTTATGGTGTTTTGATTAGATTAATGTTCCTTTTAGTTATACATAGGCCATAGGTGAATTGGGGCAATCTTCCCTTTTCTTAACGGGTCGATTTGAGTAATGTTTGCCTTTTCAAATGTGTCAAATAGAATAAAATATGCTCGAAGCTTTTTTAGCGGGTCGATATGGGTAATGCTCATCTTCTCAGACTTGTCAAATTAAATTGTGAAATTTAGGTGGTAGTTAGTTTCTTATTTTCATTTTTATTACTTTCTTATTGTTGAATATGCCATAAGTCTATTTTTAACACATACCATTTAAGTCGCCTTATTCAGGTTGGATTGTATTTAAGAAACCCTGTATTCTCACATGGCCAGCTTTATGTCGCATTGTCAAGAGTTAAAAGCAGGGCAGGCGTGAAGTTACTTATACTTGATGCTGGTGGGAAAGTGATGACTAAAACAAAAAATGTGGTTTATAAGGAATTTTTCAGCGATATTTGAATAAATGTGTATTCGTTGTTTTTAAATTTTAATAAAATGTTTCTACTTTATTTTTCTTATACGTTATACTACTCCAAATAATCGTACGTTGTTGAACTGCGTGTCAACGCGGACAAATATCTAGTCTATTATATAAGCATTCAAAGAGGACATCCTCCTTCTTGAGTGTGCCATGTGGCATTAATTGATTTTAGGAAAAAAAAAATTAAACATAAAATTGGATATTTCTTTATCATCTTTCATCCCATAAATTTTAAACGTTAATATCTTTTATATACGAGATTTTTTAAAGAAAAAAATTACAGCAAATTAACGAGCCTTTTATTATCTTTCCAATGAGTACCATAGTGCTATATAAAAAACGGAGAAAAAAAAAACGACTATTTTTTTTGTGGGGTTTTGTTCATACAGAGAAAAAACACAAAGTGTTCAGGTAATTTATTAATTATGTATACTAATTATGTTCAAATTAGTAAATATGAATTCTATTTTTAACATGTTTAAGCATTGGAGTTGTACATTGTTTTAGGTTACGTATTAATATTAGAGTTATACATTGTTTAAGATTAGGCGTTAACATTGGAGATACATTGTTAATTGTTTTAGGTTAGGTGCTACCCGAAGCTTTCCTGCATGTAACTGTAAAGCGCATCATTATATTTCATATGTAAAATTGATATGTCATATTAGATTTCTCAACCCAAAGACATTCCCTAGGTATAATCTAGTACCTAAATAATTAAGAATTTATGAGCGAGCCACCAATTGTTTAGCTTCTTTCTTGGTTTTGGCTTTACCTCCCGAATAAGCAACACCATTAAAAGTCAAAGTAGAACGAAAAATAGGAACCGAGCCCTCCAGTTGGTTTGTAGTCACATATACAGGTAGTGCTATATGCATCTTAGCTGCAAAGTCGACCACAATGGACTTGCACGAGGGGGGGGGGGACATTATCAACAAGTGATTAATTAATTAATATATAAAAACCATTATGATGAAAATTAAGGCAATGCTAAATGGTATATGGGTCCTATGATTAATACACCCACCTAACTAATGCTTACATCAGCACCAGATTCACACACACATTGAGCCCCCCTCCCCATATGAAACGTCAATTGAGTGATTGACTACTTATACAAAAATTATATTTAAATCAATAACCATCAAATATTAAATAAAACAATCCTTGGGATGGTAAAAAGTTGTAAGACAAAAAAAGGGTTTCACATCTTTTTGTAATGACCATATTTTTCAGTTATATACAACTCATAAGGCATAGAGTACAAGTTATAAATGAGGTGGTTTTTTTTTTACTTTCTTTAGTTTTTAGTAAAGCTAACGCAAATATTTTATTTAAAAATAAATTATTAATATTATAAACTTACAGCTTCAATGTCAATTTTGTACACAAGAAGTTTCCTTCGTTCTCTACAACTAGTTCGGTACGCCACCACAATATGCACCACGGCCAACGATAGCGAACATACGAACAACGCCACCTCATGTGACAACCTACACCTTTCACTTTTCATAAATGTGCATAATTGGTTCCTCGAATATTTCAAAATTTTCATTTTTAACCCTTGTATTTTAATATGACCAAAAGCCACAATTTAATAAAACTTATAATTTTTTATAAGTAAAAGTATGCACGTTTTATACTCACATCTACACCCGAGCACGTATGTTTCAGACCTTGATACTCAAAACCTTTAATTTTCGGTCCCAAAACAACTTAGAAACGGAAGGAAACAAGTCCAGAACTTAAAATTGATTAAATTAGAAAAATTGATTTTTTTTAGCTCTCGCGGTCCGCTGAGACAGTCAAACAGTCAAAGTCCCAGTCAAAGTGCTAGTCAAAGTCTCACTCAAAATCCTAGTCAAAGTCCTAGTCAAATAGTCAATTCATCTTAAAACTTTACCTTATTGTGTTGACCAATTTTAAAGCCTAATTGAATCCAAAACTAGTATAAAAACCCACCTATGACCCATTACACTTTGCACCTCTAAATCGATTGTTTCAATTCGATTAAACTCTCCCTCATACCTTTCTTCTTTAGTATATTACTTCAACATTTGGAGCTTTGATTATAAGCTCTTGTAATTGACAAATTGGAAGCTTGATATTTTTTCTTATTCGGTTTCTTTTCTTCTAAATTGGACTAGTTTCGTTGTTGAGTCTTTGGATTACTCGCATTTTCACGCTCGCTTAGTCATCTAGTTATTTGGCGAAAATGAGTATATCTTTCCCCTTTTTCATGTTTCACACTTTTGGGGTGACTCATGTACGCTTATTACTTCACTCACTTAATCATGCTTTAGTTTATATTCACAATCGCAATTCTTGTATGTGTTTTACTTGTTGATCGCTGATAGTGTGTACTTATGACCTTAATCATTAACCCGGTGTGGGCCTAGCATAGCAATAAATAGTATTTGACTATTATTATGTGTAAACTACTTGCTTTGTCGCGTACTATATATAATCATACTATTGGGGGACTACTATACATATATACTAGATATCCCATTATTCTTGGATAGCATTTCTACTCTAAAGGTTTGATTTTGGGTGACATTTGTACATAACTTGAACACTAAATTGTAGACAGTATAACATGTGAATTGCGAAACTCTTTTTCTACTATATGTATTCAAAACATGGTATGCTCGCCAATACATTTTTGTATTGACCTATACTATTTTCATACATGTTTCAGGTTGTTTTGAGACGCTTCTTTTAAGCTTTGGATTTATATTTAAGCTTTGACTTTATTGTATTTTAGTTAGACTTGACGCTTTAGAATTATTGTATTCTGTAATTTTCAATTCAATATAATAAACTATTTAAATCAATGTACTCAAATTTACACTTTAGTACCATGAGCTATTGAACAATCGTTACTACATGACACCTCGATGTTTCCACCATCGGTTGGGGTGTTACACCTCAGCCGCCGTGAAACCTCTACTACCACCACCGAACACATACGCCTCCTTAATCGACAAAAACAATAAAGAAACCACGGAACAAACCGTCGTGATCCCCAAGTACGGCCCCCTCGATAACCCCGGACCGTCACAAAGTCCGTACACACCTGCCAAAATAAAAGAAATATTAAATAGTTAGTAACTTTTTTTTTAACAGCTAAATAGTTAGTAACTAAATTTTACAATTATAAATTATATAAATTAAACTATATTTTAAGATAAAACATAATTAAAATTAAATTTTAAAAAGCACAATAACCAAGAACCAATGAATTTACTTTTTTTTTAAGTTTACATAATTGTGACATGTGACGCAACCAGTAACTAAAGTAATATATCTACTTACGTAGGATGATGGCCAATCTGATTATCGATATTAACGGGATATCAATCAACGAGTAACGAAAATCATAGTTACTCAAATGAGAATTTAAGGTTTGGAAGAGCGAAAGCACGGGCGAGGGACTGGGAAAAAGGCGAATCGGATGGCGAAGAGAGGGAATCCATTAGTCCGTCACCTGTCCACCGTCCACGTCCACGTCCACTGTCACCCATCAGTCCATCACCCTTCCTATTTCTCAACCCCTGCATCACTTAGTCTCTCATTCACAGGTTTGTGAATACGATTTCAGGGTTAAGAATTATAAACATATTTTTGTCTTATCGCGTCAACATGTTATAAACAGGTTTGTGTTCGTGTTTGAATAAAATGACACAATATATCATCGTGTCTTAACAGGTTGTGTCTGACATGATATGACCTGATATGCCAGCCCTAGTTCACAGAGTAACATTATATTATATATACTATTAATTTACAAACTAAATGAATAGTAAACTTAATATTATTTTATTCATATTATTTTATTTAAAAACTTTATTATATTATATATTATATTATATACTATTAATACAAAAACTTTATTATATTGTATATTGTATTATATACTATTAATACAAATAATATAATATTATGTAATTTCATTATTATTTTATTCATATTATTTTATTTAAAAACTTTATTATATTATATACTATTAATATAAATAACATAATATTATGTAATTTCGTTACAAATTTCATATGTTACCTTATGTGTAGATTTTTTTATTTTTTTTAACGTTTACAACCAAAATGGAATCTCGATTGTATAATTCATTGACTGGTCAACACCTCATCTAAATCTCGATTGTAAAACGTGTAACGCGCGTGATTTTATACACCTAGTTATATTAAAAGTTGATGTTTTATTATTGAAATGGTTTTTTTGTGTTTTCAATTTAATAAATACTATTTTTTAGTCTCAAAAAATGTCTGTCTATTTTTTTTTATTTGTAAAAAATTATTAACCGGCAAAGTAATTTAATTATGAAATTTCTCATCCTTTTTATTAAATATTTTTTCCGTTAAAAATAAACCATGTTATTAAATATTTTTTTACTAAACGTATACTAATCATCAAACCATGTTATTAAATATTTTTTCCGTTAAAAATAAACATATTTCTAAAACTAAATATAACTTATAGTTAAAATAAGAGTATGTTTATTTTAAATATATTATTTTGTTGGCTACTTTTTCTTTAGGAAATTGGCCCTGTCTTTTCGCACTTTTTGAAGCTTTTTGTAGGGGTTGTATATTTCCTCAAGTAGGGTAGGGGGTGTATATTTTCACATTCCCATGTATACATCTTTTATGGATTGCAGTGCTTGTGTGATTGATTTTTTTGGTCTCAGCAATGTACGCCGTCTTTGCAACATCCGCCTCAGAAGTTTGAATTTGCTGAAATGTTTTCGATGACGTATATTGTAACCTCACGAATTTTCCCATTTATTTTGCATTAAAGTATTTCCCGATCCATGATATAAAGTCTAATTTATTTCTAAGTATTCTTATCTTTATCCGTGCACTCTATTTTTCTAAGTTCCTTTTATCATTGTACTTAAAAAAAAAATCTTCAATCATGACATATGTCCTATCCTAATTCTATTTATAAAATCGTCATTTTATAAGACGGTGTGTTTATTTTCTAATTCAAACTAATGATTTTTTTTATTTCTTATTTAAAACTAATCATTTTTCCAATTACATTTATAATCTCAAACAAGGAAGATATAAATTCGTTTCAAAATAAATATATATATATATATATATATATATATATATATATATATATATATATATATATATATATATATATATAGGGGATGGTTCAATAGAAAACCCATTTTATTGAGAGAACTTGAGAACTAAATAATAACCATTGATCTTAGTAGATCAATGGTTGTGATTAAATGAAATAAAAACCTTAACAAATAGATGAGATTTTAACAAGGAAGGGTATTTTGGGGAATAAAAAAATATATCCCTAATCCTTTCAAAACTTCACAAAAAATAACTGTCCACTTTCTCTCTCTCTACCAAACTCTCCAAACATCAAGTTCTAGGGTTTATACAATACGATTATCAAGCATTCAAACATCATGACAACCAGCAAACAATCGTTCGTATCCATCAAAATATACTAATTCATCAATCAATCGATCGTCAACATCAGGTATCATCTCTTATTCATATTATCAGTTTCGCACATGCACCGAAACGATCTGTACTCGTATTACATCGATTATTAGGTGTTTTGTGTGAAATAACGGTTCAATGTAGTTTTGAACGATATTGTTCAATGTATTGTGTGTGAAATAAGTTAAATGGCAGTTTCAAATGACATGTGTAATAAGAATGTGATGTATGTATGTTATGTATTACATATGTGTCATGGTATTGTTATGTCTCTATTGTATAACACACTTGTATAAAATGTGTGTATGTATGTATAGTATACAACACACGTGTAATAAAAATACGATGTATGTATGTTATGTATTACATGTATGTCATAGCACTGATATATGTAATTGTATTTAACACGTGTAGTACGATTGTTTTAGTTGATGTTAAATGTGAATAGGCTTTGTATGCAATGAACTATACATGTGTTATAATGTGTAATGTATTACACATGTGTGATAATTTAATTTGTGATAGGTTAATGTTAAAATGATATGCTATTTTGTTTTGTCATGTACTACCATATGTTATAATGTATTCATATGTGTAATGCGATTGTTATAGCCAGTGTTAATTGTGAACACTATTTGTATGTCATGTCCACACATGTGTTATATATAGTAATACTTTACACATGTGATAATTTGTGATAATGTTTTATTGAGATTATGTGTTTTAGTAATGTGTTGCACATATATTATAGATGTAATTGTAATCCACATGTGTAATATGCTTGGTGTAGCTTATGTTAACTGTGGATAGGCATTGTATGACATGTATTACACATGTGTGATAATTGTTCCGTGTATTACACATGTGTGATAATATTATTTGTGATAGTTAGTGTTAAGTTAGACTGATGCGCTTGTCATATGTTGCACATAAGAGATATCTCTGTAATTGTATTTCACATGTTTGGTAGTCTTGTTTTAGTGTGAATAGACTTTGTATGCAATGTACTACACTTGTGTTATAAATTTATAATGTATTACACACGTGTGATAATTTAATTTTTGATAGTTAATGTTAAATTGATATAATGTTTTGTTTGTCATGTGCTGCCATATGTTATTGATGTAACTGTATTTCACACGTGTAATGCAACTTTTATATCGACTATTAAATGTGAACATTATATCACATAGTGTAATGCTACAGGGAATGAGTTATGGGTTTGGCTAAGATTCCATTGTGTGCAGGAGCTGATGAAGTGATACTAGGTCTATTAAGATCGATTAACAGCAATGAAGAGCATGCTAGGATAAAGGAAGCTCAGATTAGGCGACATGAAGAACGAGCTGGAATTATGGCATTGAAGAATAAAAGATAAAAGTTTGTTTTTTGTTATGTTCTTTTCATCATGTATTTTTTTTTTACAATGAATTAACCTATGTACTAATTTTGGATGTATGAATTAATGGATATGTGTTTTGAATTTATGTATGTACCAAGTTTAACGGAGGAATGAATGGTAGTTTAATATAAGTTTGGTTGTTTAAATTTGAATGGCATTTTTGGCTGCATATTGACCCGTTTTCACTGCAATTTTTGCTACGATTTTGATAAAAAAAATCTGCAGTTTTGACCCATTTTGGTTGCGTTATTGACATATTTTTGTTGCAGTTTTTGGTTGTAACTTTTGACTCATTTCGGCACAATTTTTCTGCAATATTTGGCTGCAGTTTATGACCCGTTTCAACTGCAGTTTTGGCACATTTCGATGCAGTTTTAAACACCTTTTGGCACATTTTGGCTGCAATTTTGACCCATTATGACCCATTTCAATTGCAGTTTTAACACATTTCGGCACTTTCTTGGTAGCAGTTTGTAACACATTTCGACACAATTTTTCTGCAATTTTTGGCTGCAGAGTTTGACCCATTTTGACACATTTTTTTCTGCAGTTTATGACACATTTCGGCTGTTGTTTTTAACACATTTAGGCTGTTGTTTTTAACACATTTCGACACTAACTTGGCTGCAGGTTTAACACGTTTCGGCACATTTTTGCTACATTTTTTTTTACTAAAGTACATTTTAATCAATAATAAGATGTATACAAATTGTAGTATAAAGTCAAACTAAAGTACATATAACGCCTGAACATGTAAAAGAACGTTTAAAACAAATGGTATAATTAATAATATATGAATTTGAATATACAATGCATGAATCAGACAACAACATGGCAAGACGAACGTATAACAGAACGATATGCAGCAACACGAGATGATGTTTCGGCATAAAACAACACGTTTAACATCATCATATGATGACTTGACAACAATAGCAGCTACAACCTCTATAGCATCTTGTATCTTTTTTATAGTTGCGTAGATCATTGTCATGCACATATTTGTCACACGTGCAATGTAACATTGTATTTTTTTTTCTTAGAAAATTTTCATAGCCTTTTAACCTGGATCGATTATACCTATAATAAAAACATAAAACACAAAGTTAGTATAATAGTAAACGTCTGATAACAGTATTACATAAGACAATGTGCACATATAATGTTCAATAGCCCAAACATGATGCACATGCGTAATACAACTTATTTGAATAACACATATGCTATATAAAACACAACACCTATTCACATAACATTAGATAACATAACCATAATGAACATGTGCAACACAACTTCGTGTGTCACATATACACAACAAAATAGAAACATCTAGTTACATCTAATATTAAATAGTCCACGCCTTATGCACATGTGTGATACAACTTACTTGAATAACACATATGGAGTACAAAACATAAACACCTATTCACGTATAGCATTAGATAGCTCAAAGCATAATACACCTATGCAATTCAAGTCATGGACAAATAGTCACATCTAATATTAAATAGCCTGTGCATAATACACATGTGTAATACAACTCCATGTATCATATATATGAAATACAAAACAGAAACATTCAGTCAAATCTAACACTAAATAGCCCAAACATGATACAAATGTGTAATATAGATTCCCGTACACCATATATACAGTACAAAACATAAACAACTAATCACATATATCATTAGATTGCCCACTCATATTCATATTTACACACAAGCAATACACATCCTTGTATCACATATATGCAGTACATATCATTAAAAACCAGTCGCATATAATGCACATATGCAATATATAGATTACAATATGTACCTCTGTGTTCAAAACCTTCAAAATCCAAATTAACATATGCAGTATTGGTAGAAAACGAAGAAGTAGCAACATACGATCTCAAATTTGAATTCTCATATACAAATATATGTTTTTTCCTCTATTACCGTCAATTTCTGATACAGAATCCTTATTAATCACAAAAAATACTTGAATTTGTCTCATTCTGTATCTAATCGATTTAAAAACAACAATACATGCAAAATCCTAACCATTCGGTATCAAATAACAAGATATATGAAATCGATTGAGACGAATGCTCTAATTTTGAGAATTTTAAGCATGTACCTTCAACTGACATGAATAGCAATCATAATAAGAATTCGTATATGTATGAACGTGTATGAACATGTTATAATCTGGTAAGAGATTGTTGATAAATGTGATTAGAGTAAGATTTATGATAGATCTAGGTCTGAATTTGGGGAAGATATTTGGGGATATGTGGAAAATATCTTAGATAATGAAGTTAATACAACTTGACAAAAATACCCTTGTACTTAGGGAGTTCTCGAGTTCTCTCCCTATCTATGAGTTTTTTATTGAACCTTCCCCTATATATATATATATATATATAGGGTTAGGATACTTTGAAAACTCCTTTGAGTTGTGAGAACCATGGGAACCCTTTTGGACCTTTGATCTTGAGCATTCAATGGTTGAGATTTAATCTAGGAATTTTTTTTGTCATTTTGTGAATTGTAGAATCTAATTATAATTTGTAATTAAAATAATATGCCTAAAGGGTAATTTGGGTATTGAATAACATTTGTTTCTCTCCCTTCTGCCAACACCATCAGTCTCCATCATCACTTTTTTCAAAATTTTCACTCTCTTTCCAAAAAATTGCAAATAATACTTGCCACTAACTCAAACCAAATTACACCAGTGTAATAAAACGAAAAACATAACCAAATTACAAAATCTTGCAATAAAACTTGCCACTAACTCAACCAATTACACCAGTGTAAGAAAACGTAAAACATAACCAAATTACAAATCCACCAAAAAAATATAAAGAAATCTACATCTAAGCTAATGCTACAAAAATCTTGTCCACTAACTCAAGCAATTACACCGGTGTAAAACTGTTCAACAATTTAGATCCTGGTCTGCACAAACATAACAAATTAAATGAATTAAAAAATGAAGTTATTTAGTGGAAATTATTTCCACAATGTATCAACTTACACCAGTGTAGAAAAAAGGAAACAAAATAGTTACAAAATACCATAAATCTATCCTAACACAATTAATAAAATCACGAAATCAAAAACGTGTTTTACGTTGGTGTAACCCCAAAATGTTTATTAGAATGCTAAGCAAAAAGCACCAAAAAAACCATGTTTACGTTGGTGTAACCCATTAGTGATTGGCCAACCAAAATAACCTGTTTACGTTGGTGTAACACAAGTGAGTTGAAACAAACCAAAAAGGATGCACACCTTTTTTTCTAAATCTAAAACCATGTTTAAGTTGGTGAACCCAATAATAATAATAATAATAATAATAATAATAATAATAATAATAATAATAATAATAATAATAACAGAAAATAAAAATAATAATAACAGAAAAATAAAAAAAATAATAATAATAACAGGAAAATAAAAAATAAATAATAATAATAAATAATAATTAAAAAAAAACCTTACCGTCGCCAGCCACCACCACCGTCTGAGCCACCACCCCTGCCACTCCCACCGTCTCCCAACGTCGTCACCCACCACCTATCGTTCATCAATCCACCACCAAAAAACCACCACAGCCCCCCACCACCAACCTTCATCTTCATTTTCAAGCCTGAAACCCACAACCCCCATCCAAACCTTCATCGATCCACCCACAACCCCATCCAAACCTGAAACCCACCCTTGAAAACCCCACCATTCACCATCGCCTCCACCTGTACAGATCCACCACCAAAAACCACCACCACCCCTCCCCCAAAAACCACCACCATCGACCAGATCTGGCACCATCGAACACCCACCATTCGAAATCCACCAACGAAACCACCATCACCTCCGTGAAAAAACCACCATTCAGATCTGTTTCTTGGGTCTTGTTGGTGTTCTTCATGCTTTTAGAGAGAGAAATGGACGAGAGAGAGAGAGAGAGAGAGGTGTGTGTGTGAGAAATAGAGAGAGAGAGAGGTGAGTGTTAAATAAAAAAGAATCTGCTTTTTAAAAAAGGTGGTTGTGGGGTGGGGTGGGGTGGGGTAGGGTAGGGGATGACTAAATTACTTTCTTGTCCTTCATTATTATAATGGTGTGCTGCTTATGTGTCGTTTTTTCATTGGTCTAGAGGAGTTCTTTGGTTCTCGCAACTCAGATGAGTTTTCAAAATATCCGGATCCTACATACATATATATATATATATATATATATATATATATATATATATATATATATATATATATATATATATATATATATATATATATATATATCAAAGCCTTGAGTCAAGAGTCAAAGTCTTGACAACATAATTCTTGGAGTCAAAGAATTATGTGTAATTATTGAGTCAAAGTCTTAGTCAAATAGTCAATTCATCATAAAACCTTACTTTATGGTGTTGACCAATTTTAATGGCTAATTGAATCCAAAACTAGTATAAAAACCCACCTATGACCCATTATACTTTGCACCTCTAAATCGATTGTTTCAATCCAATTAAACTTTCCCTCATACCTTTCTTCTATAGTTTATTACTTCTACAATTGAAACTTTGATTATAAGCTCTTGTAATTGGCGAATTGGAAGCTTGATATTCTTTCTTTTTCTTTTTTTTTATTTCTTCAATTTGGACTAGCTACGTTGTTGAGTCTTTGGGATTCGCCTCGCATACATTCACAACACTTAGAGGATAATTCACCTTAGCCAATGTGAGTTTACGTAAACATGTTTATGCGATTCTTTATACTTGCAACATTATACTTAAGTAATTCTACATACATGTCTAGTTGTAAACTTTAATGCCTCATGATTTAGACAACAACAACAGTTTCAACAAGTTTCAACATTACATAATCATTAGCTATTGCCAAGCCGGCGATACTCAATAATAGATCTATTGGATTGACAATCCCACCTAGATTCGTTGACCATCTTTTATGGGGAGCGCGGGTGATTGTTATCGTTCCAACATATTATTAAGGTGAACTGTGGATGACGGGATGGACCTAAACTAGTCGGAGGTTTGATTATGTCGATTCAACATATCATGTTTATTCATGTAGACTTAAACTTACGATAGACATATGAATTGCTAAACTTTTATACTTAAACTATTTGCTTGACATGGCTTATGTATTCTCACCAACTTCTAGTTGACCCCCCCCCCCCCATTTTTACAACTCAACAGGAAATAATGATGCATGAAGACTAGAGTATTAGCATGAGAATACAAACTGAAGTCTATGCTTGTTTGGTTTTTGTGATGTATTAGATTTCCACTTAAAACTCATTATGTATTTTCATTTTTGGATATTTGCACTATAAATTAATTTCAATTAAAATCTGATTACCATGTGCTACTGTATACTCATTCTTACGTGACACCTCGATGTACCTGTAGAAATGAGGAATTGAAACGTATCAATTGGAAACAACGAAGAACAAGCTTGATTAAATCACGATCCAAAAGCCTCACAATCCGAGCGTTGTAACGTTTGAAAGCGAGTTATTATAGAGGGTATATGATTTTCGCCTCTGTCTAATGGATCCTTAAGTCTCAATTTATAAGCTAATCATCGATTTGGAAGGTTCGTGTTGTTTGACCAAACCACAGTCAACACGTAATTAAAACATCAATTCAGGAATGATTTGTGCTTGTTAATATGACAATTAATTGTGGGTTTAAAGTGATGAATCTGTGCGCCTCAATTAGTCAAAAATTTCCAAATTATACTTCAATCAAAATTCAATGGATGGTGAATGGATGTGCAGCGAAGAAAAGGAAAGAGGAGAAAAGAAGAAACAGCGCGAAAAGAGGGTTTAAATATAATGAGGGTTGGGATTATAACAGGTTTAACATGTAGCTCAGGTGGTTAAGTGTGGTGTGTTGGGTCTGGCACGTCAGGGGTTCGAAACCCGGGTAGAGCCAAACTTTTCTCCTTTTTTTTTTTAACAGCTAAGGGAGAGGAAGGAAATGATGGGCTTTTGGGCCTGTGTTGTGTGGGCTCACGTGTGGATTGGGCCACACAGTGGGCTGCTGTAATAATAGAAAGAAAAAGGGTGGGTTTGGTTTATGGTTTGGGTTGGTTTGTAGAGATGGTAAAAAAAATGTATTTATATAAGATCTGATTTTTTTTTATTATTATTATTATTATTATAATAAAAGAAAAGTGACGGATGTCACAGCATCCTCTACTTTTAGAAACTTCGTCCCGAAGTTAATAGTAACATAGGGTTATGGATGCTTGGGTAAAATTTAAGATAACTGTGGTTTGAAAAATTTGAATGATTTGGACAAGAGGTTTGATGGGTGTGAGTTAAGGATTGGATTTAGTTCGTCTCGAATAGTAAAGAGAATAAAAATCTAGTAAATCACTTAGACTGCAAGTTCAGGAATCCTAAAATAAATGTACAAGTTGATTGACTATAAATGAACTACCAAGTAAACAGAGTTTGTTCCTGGTCCGACTTCCAGTCTCACTTTCAATGCATCATTAGTGTTTGTATACAGGGTGTACCGCAGCTAACCCACCACACCTTTGATACCTTGAAAACGTACTGGACGCCTACCAAAAACTCTAATAGAATTTCACACTACCCTAATGTACCTGTAAATTCATGATTACGTTCCGGACCGGAATCATCAATTTACCTTACATTAGGGTTTTATGTCCTTCTATGATCTCACCGATTGTTGAGCAGGTTCGATAGCCTCCACCAGCCGTGGAGTAGGTTGTAGGGCCTCTCCCGACTGTTTGAAAGGCATAGTGACCTCTACCAATCGTTGAGTATGTTCGATAGCCTCCACCAGTCGTGGAGCAGGTTGTAGGGCCTCTCCCGACTGTTGAAAAAGGCATGATGACCTCTATTAAGTGCAGCAAATATCATTCACATAGATTGAAAATTGATAGCATGTTTATGCAAGCAAGTTTGTAAGTACTGCAACCATTAAGTGTAAGTGTTATCTTAGTGGCCTATAGGAATAGATTATAAGTATCATGAATAACTAAATGTTCAATAGATTGTTAAATCAAAGGAAAAATTCAAGTTTCATATAACAAACAATGATGTTTTTAGAAAAGCCCCGTAGAATCAATTATTAATTTTTAGTAGTTTGATTTTCATGGAAATCAAGTCCAAATGTTTCAATAAAATGTAAGGTAGAGTCTGAAACTTATATGATATAAAAATAAACGTAATCGAATATGATAAATTTTCAATCTGTATACGTACACAATAGTATGCAAGGAAATTTCTAGATGTTATATGCCTATGATTATGACATAATTGGGTACAAAATGATAATAAGATCAAGAAAATGAAAACACGAGTATCATGAATAATTAAATGTCCAGTGAATAGTCAAATTAAGGAGAAATCAAGTTTCACAAACAATGATGTTTTGGAAAAAAAAAATCATGTAGAATCAAGTATCAGGTTTTTAGTAGTTTGATTATCATGGGTAACTAGCTCACGTGTGAGAAGGTGAAGGATATGAATTTAGTTCTTGAGAGGATGATGAAAGATCTTGTAGCAGAATCAAGGTTGTGAGAGATGATGAATGTGAAGATAGTTGATAAAGAGTTTATTTTATAGTAAGGAGATTATATAGCAGTGTAAATTTTGGGGTTTGGATCAAAGGTTATAATCAAGTGTATAAGAAAACATGATTGTGGTATATGCCAAATATTGTAAAAATTTGAACAAGTTGAAAATGAGTGAGTGTCGATGGAGAATCTAGAGACTAGATATTATTCCTAAAAAAAATTTATTTTCAAAATTGGTTTTGTACATAAGGCAAAAGTTGTTAAATAGTACAAGCTAAGTAGGCTTTGAAATAATTTAAAACATTATATAGGAAATCGTTTGTTACGTCAATAAATAATCAATTGAATTTAAGTTCGAGGAAAATATGTACTTTGTAAAGTTACTAGGTAATACAACAAGTTTTAGAAATCTTTAGTTTGTGCTAAAGTGTGAGGTTATAGTTTTTAAAATAAATAACATGTGGAGAAATGAAATAATATGATTTGGGTAGGGTGTTGAATAAAAAAAAAGGCTAAGATGGTAAGGTGAAGTGCGATTGTGAAATCTATAGATGGTTATGAAAGTATGAACTTGTAAGCAATATATGAAAATCATGATATACAGGATATTGTATATGAAACGAGAGAGTATTATTGAAAAAGCTTGCATAAAATGCTTGGAGTGCCCTTGTCTAGCTGTAAAGCCCAACAAGAACGTTGAGTTTTCAAAGGAGTTGAACCCAATGGTGATCAAAGAAGACATGCTTTAGCCTATAAGTGGACACTCACTCCAGGAATCCCCAGGTAAGCATAACAGGTCCGTAAATGGATTTATGCGCTATGCTTGCCTATGCCAGAAAACCCAGTGTACATGCATCCACCCTTCCAGATTGCACGTGTCCTTATCACACTCATTAAAGTTCAACGACTTTGAAGGAGCAAAAATAAGAGTAGGCATTATGCCTAAGAGTGTCTTCATGAAAGGTACTACTCCTATTCCATGATGATGTAGGCTTTCCACTCCTTGTAGGACACCATCTCTATGCACCAGGATGAAAGATGAGGAGAGATGGAGAAGGAGAGAAGATAGAGGAAGGAAAGTAGAGGGAAATGAGGGGTAATTTAGAAAATATTATGCATGAAAGTTCGGTTATAGTCTAGGCCATTTTATCTAACAACCTAGTTCCCTATAACCATGGCTCTGATACCAATCTGTAACACCCCAACCGATGGCGGAATCATCGAGGTGCCACGTAGTGACGATTGTTCAAAAGCTCATGGTACTAAAATGTAAATATTATTGAATAATCCAAAATTGTCTTACATGGAAATGGAAAATACAAAGTCTTAATTGAATGTAAATAATGAAATAACTGATTAAAGTAATGCACTAAGTATCTCTTGTTAAAGCACTAGATCAAACTGCACCTGAAACATGTACAAAATAGATTTGGTCAACATATGAAATGTTGGTGAGCATTCCTAGTTTTGATATATATAGTAGGTTAAAAAGTTATACAATTCAAGTGCAAGCTACAGTGCAATTATGTAAACTATGTATCATACAAATGAGCGAAATCAACCCTGTGACTGTATAATGTACTGTATGAACTGTAGTGTACTCAACCAATAAATGGATGATAACTTAACACTGGCCACGGATTCTCCGATGAAAAAGGGGGAGAATCAATCTAGGCGGGTTGTCAATCCAAATAGCGCTATCCAATGTTAAGGTCGGCTTGTACCATGTTAATGATTTCACTAAGTACAAATGTAATCCACATGTATTGTCTAAGCATAAATCACGTTGTAAGCAATGCACATAGTACTAGAATTGTATTGTAAAAATGTAAACTTGTATTTGAAATTGTAATAGTGTACATGTAACACCCCAAAAATGAATAAAAGCAAAAAGGGGATAGGAATACTCACTGTTTACGTAATAGCTTGGAATTGAACTTGGACAATGAAATATGTGTTGGAACTATCTCAAAGTATCAACCTAAAGAATTTGATAATGTGTAAGGGAAATAACTCTAGGATACATGTATTTCTAGGGCTTCGAATTGGGGATAATTACTCGTTTGATTAATATTAAAAATATTCGCCAATTGAGAGAAATTTAGTAAATAAATAACCAAAAATCTTTTTATGAAATTTAAATCTAAGATGGTCACAATAATATGTTTAAAGTATAAAAATAATTTTTATAAAATTATTTTCTTTAAAATAGATTATTAAATCTATTTATTACAAATTGTCAAAATCTTAACTTTAATATTTAAAAATATTAAAATCAAAGAATTAGAAGTTTAAAATTTATATTTCTGTTCCAAATAATCAGAAATAATTTCTATAAAATTTTGGTGCAAAAATAATGAAAATTGAATTTATTATGATTTAATTATGATTAAATCTAACAAAAATTGATTAAAAATATAAAATAAATGATTTTACTGAATTAAAAATTATTTCAGTAAAGTTTAATGTTATAAAAACTTAGGATAATTTTTGTGGAAATTAATAAGATCGTTTTGATATTTTTATAGAATTTTATAAATAAAATTGAATAAACTTGAATTATTTATTATATATATAA
Organism: Ambrosia trifida; assembly: GCA_028751855.1. Lineage (NCBI taxonomy): Eukaryota > Viridiplantae > Streptophyta > Magnoliopsida > Asterales > Asteraceae > Ambrosia > Ambrosia trifida. The sequence continues at coordinate 16,166,483 of CM054131.1, forward strand.
AATAAATATATTTTCAGAAATAAAAATCTGAATAATTATATTTAGGGTATGAACATCATTATGTAAAATTTTGGGAATTTTTGAAGGCTTATAAGTATTTTAAATAATTAAAGTGAGTAATTATATAGTTTAAACCTATAAATTGAAAACTAAAAAAAAAGAATGCAAGGAGTGGGGTTCGAACCCTGGCCCAGGGCCGGTTCAACCCCTGACCAACTTCCATAGTACCAACTGGGCTGTAGGTCCTTGTTGTGTTTGTTTTGTTTAACTAAATCTTTTAAACAGAAACCAAAGAGTGTCATCTTCCCCAAATATACGAATGAACCCTAGGATTTATAATTAATCAAAATCGACAATAATAACGGACTAGACCATGGGGCTTTTGATGAATAGGGGTCGATATACCTGTAGAAATGAGGAATTGAAACGTATCAATTGGAAACAACGAAGAACAAGCTTGATTAAATCACGATCCAAAAGCCTCACAATCCGAGCGTTGTAACGTTTGAAAGCGAGTTATTATAGAGGGTATATGATTTTCGCCTCTGTCTAATGGATCCTTAAGTCTCAATTTATAAGCTAATCATCGATTTGGAAGGTTCGTGTTGTTTGACCAAACCACGGTCAACACGTAATTAAAACATCAATTCAGGAATGATTTGTGCTTGTTAATATGACAATTAATTGTGGGTTTAAAGTGATGAATCTGTGCGCCTCAATTAGTCAAAAATTTCCAAATTATACTTCAATCAAAATTCAATGGATGGTGAATGGATGTGCAGCGAAGAAAAGGAAAGAGGAGAAAAGAAGAAACAGCGCGAAAAGAGGGTTTAAATATAATGAGGGTTGGGATTATAACAGGTTTAACATGTAGCTCAGGTGGTTAAGTGTGGTGTGTTGGGTCTGGCACGTCAGGGGTTCGAAACCCGGGTAGAGCCAAACTTTTCTCCTTTTTTTTTTAACAGCTAAGGGAGAAGAAGGAAATGATGGGCTTTTGGGCCTGTGTTGTGTGGGCTCACGTGTGGATTGGGCCACACAGTGGGCTGCTGTAATAATAGAAAGAAAAAGGGTGGGTTTGGTTTATGGTTTGGGTTGGTTTGTAGAGATGGTAAAAAAAATGTATTTATATAAGATCTGATTTTTTTTTTATTATTATTATTATTATTATTATAATAAAAGAAAAGTGACGGATGTCACAGCATCCTCTACTTTTAGAAACTTCGTCCCGAAGTTAATAGTAACATAGGGTTATGGATGCTTGGGTAAAATTTAAGATAACTGTGGTTTGAAAAATTTGAATGATTTGGACAAGAGGTTTGATGGGTGTGAGTTAAGGATTGGATTTAGTTCGTCTCGAATAGTAAAGAGAATAAAAATCTAGTAAATCACTTAGACTGCAAGTTCAGGAATCCTAAAATAAATGTACAAGTTGATTGACTATAAATGAACTACCAAGTAAACAGAGTTTGTTCCTGGTCCGACTTCCAGTCTCACTTTCAATGCATCATTAGTGTTTGTATACAGGGTGTACCGCAGCTAACCCACCACACCTTTGATACCTTGAAAACGTACTGGACGCCTACCAAAAACTCTAATAGAATTTCACACTACCCTAATGTACCTGTAAATTCATGATTACGTTCCGGACCGGAATCATCAATTTACCTTACATTAGGGTTTTATGTCCTTCTATGATCTCACCGATTGTTGAGCAGGTTCGATAGCCTCCACCAGCCGTGGAGTAGGTTGTAGGGCCTCTCCCGACTGTTTGAAAGGCATAGTGACCTCTACCAATCGTTGAGTATGTTCGATAGCCTCCACCAGTCGTGGAGCAGGTTGTAGGGCCTCTCCCGACTGTTGAAAAAGGCATGATGACCTCTATTAAGTGCAGCAAATATCATTCACATAGATTGAAAATTGATAGCATGTTTATGCAAGCAAGTTTGTAAGTACTGCAACCATTAAGTGTAAGTGTTATCTTAGTGGCCTATAGGAATAGATTATAAGTATCATGAATAACTAAATGTTCAATAGATTGTTAAATCAAAGGAAAAATTCAAGTTTCATATAACAAACAATGATGTTTTTAGAAAAGCCCCGTAGAATCAATTATTAATTTTTAGTAGTTTGATTTTCATGGAAATCAAGTCCAAATGTTTCAATAAAATGTAAGGTAGAGTCTGAAACTTATATGATATAAAAATAAACGTAATCGAATATGATAAATTTTCAATCTGTATACGTACACAATAGTATGCAAGGAAATTTCTAGATGTTATATGCCTATGATTATGACATAATTGGGTACAAAATGATAATAAGATCAAGAAAATGAAAACACGAGTATCATGAATAATTAAATGTCCAGTGAATAGTCAAATTAAGGAGAAATCAAGTTTCACAAACAATGATGTTTTGGAAAAAAAAAATCATGTAGAATCAAGTATCAGGTTTTTAGTAGTTTGATTATCATGGGTAACTAGCTCACGTGTGAGAAGGTGAAGGATATGAATTTAGTTCTTGAGAGGATGATGAAAGATCTTGTAGCAGAATCAAGGTTGTGAGAGATGATGAATGTGAAGATAGTTGATAAAGAGTTTATTTTATAGTAAGGAGATTATATAGCAGTGTAAATTTTGGGGTTTGGATCAAAGGTTATAATCAAGTGTATAAGAAAACATGATTGTGGTATATGCCAAATATTGTAAAAATTTGAACAAGTTGAAAATGAGTGAGTGTCGATGGAGAATCTAGAGACTAGATATTATTCCTAAAAAAAATTTATTTTCAAAATTGGTTTTGTACATAAGGCAAAAGTTGTTAAATAGTACAAGCTAAGTAGGCTTTGAAATAATTTAAAACATTATATAGGAAATCGTTTGTTACGTCAATAAATAATCAATTGAATTTAAGTTCGAGGAAAATATGTACTTTGTAAAGTTACTAGGTAATACAACAAGTTTTAGAAATCTTTAGTTTGTGCTAAAGTGTGAGGTTATAGTTTTTAAAATAAATAACATGTGGAGAAATGAAATAATATGATTTGGGTAGGGTGTTGAATAAAAAAAAAGGCTAAGATGGTAAGGTGAAGTGCGATTGTGAAATCTATAGATGGTTATGAAAGTATGAACTTGTAAGCAATATATGAAAATCATGATATACAGGATATTGTATATGAAACGAGAGAGTATTATTGAAAAAGCTTGCATAAAATGCTTGGAGTGCCCTTGTCTAGCTGTAAAGCCCAACAAGAACGTTGAGTTTTCAAAGGAGTTGAACCCAATGGTGATCAAAGAAGACATGCTTTAGCCTATAAGTGGACACTCACTCCAGGAATCCCCAGGTAAGCATAACAGGTCCGTAAATGGATTTATGCGCTATGCTTGCCTATGCCAGAAAACCCAGTGTACATGCATCCACCCTTCCAGATTGCACGTGTCCTTATCACACTCATTAAAGTTCAACGACTTTGAAGGAGCAAAAATAAGAGTAGGCATTATGCCTAAGAGTGTCTTCATGAAAGGTACTACTCCTATTCCATGATGATGTAGGCTTTCCACTCCTTGTAGGACACCATCTCTATGCACCAGGATGAAAGATGAGGAGAGATGGAGAAGGAGAGAAGATAGAGGAAGGAAAGTAGAGGGAAATGAGGGGTAATTTAGAAAATATTATGCATGAAAGTTCGGTTATAGTCTAGGCCATTTTATCTAACAACCTAGTTCCCTATAACCATGGCTCTGATACCAATCTGTAACACCCCAACCGATGGCGGAATCATCGAGGTGCCACGTAGTGACGATTGTTCAAAAGCTCATGGTACTAAAATGTAAATATTATTGAATAATCCAAAATTGTCTTACATGGAAATGGAAAATACAAAGTCTTAATTGAATGTAAATAATGAAATAACTGATTAAAGTAATGCACTAAGTATCTCTTGTTAAAGCACTAGATCAAACTGCACCTGAAACATGTACAAAATAGATTTGGTCAACATATGAAATGTTGGTGAGCATTCCTAGTTTTGATATATATAGTAGGTTAAAAAGTTATACAATTCAAGTGCAAGCTACAGTGCAATTATGTAAACTATGTATCATACAAATGAGCGAAATCAACCCTGTGACTGTATAATGTACTGTATGAACTGTAGTGTACTCAACCAATAAATGGATGATAACTTAACACTGGCCACGGATTCTCCGATGAAAAAGGGGGAGAATCAATCTAGGCGGGTTGTCAATCCAAATAGCGCTATCCAATGTTAAGGTCGGCTTGTACCATGTTAATGATTTCACTAAGTACAAATGTAATCCACATGTATTGTCTAAGCATAAATCACGTTGTAAGCAATGCACATAGTACTAGAATTGTATTGTAAAAATGTAAACTTGTATTTGAAATTGTAATAGTGTACATGTAACACCCCAAAAATGAATAAAAGCAAAAAGGGGATAGGAATACTCACTGTTTACGTAATAGCTTGGAATTGAACTTGGACAATGAAATATGTGTTGGAACTATCTCAAAGTATCAACCTAAAGAATTTGATAATGTGTAAGGGAAATAACTCTAGGATACATGTATTTCTAGGGCTTCGAATTGGGGATAATTACTCGTTTGATTAATATTAAAAATATTCGCCAATTGAGAGAAATTTAGTAAATAAATAACCAAAAATCTTTTTATGAAATTTAAATCTAAGATGGTCACAATAATATGTTTAAAGTATAAAAATAATTTTTATAAAATTATTTTCTTTAAAATAGATTATTAAATCTATTTATTACAAATTGTCAAAATCTTAACTTTAATATTTAAAAATATTAAAATCAAAGAATTAGAAGTTTAAAATTTATATTTCTGTTCCAAATAATCAGAAATAATTTCTATAAAATTTTGGTGCAAAAATAATGAAAATTGAATTTATTATGATTTAATTATGATTAAATCTAACAAAAATTGATTAAAAATATAAAATAAATGATTTTACTGAATTAAAAATTATTTCAGTAAAGTTTAATGTTATAAAAACTTAGGATAATTTTTGTGGAAATTAATAAGATCGTTTTGATATTTTTATAGAATTTTATAAATAAAATTGAATAAACTTGAATTATTTATTATATATATAAAATAAATATATTTTCAGAAATAAAAATCTGAATAATTATATTTAGGGTATGAACATCATTATGTAAAATTTTGGGAATTTTTGAAGGCTTATAAGTATTTTAAATAATTAAAGTGAGTAATTATATAGTTTAAACCTATAAATTGAAAACTAAAAAAAAAGAATGCAAGGAGTGGGGTTCGAACCCTGGCCCAGGGCCGGTTCAACCCCTGACCAACTTCCATAGTACCAACTGGGCTGTAGGTCCTTGTTGTGTTTGTTTTGTTTAACTAAATCTTTTAAACAGAAACCAAAGAGTGTCATCTTCCCCAAATATACGAATGAACCCTAGGATTTATAATTAATCAAAATCGACAATAATAACGGACTAGACCATGGGGCTTTTGATGAATAGGGGTCGATATACCTGTAGAAATGAGGAATTGAAACGTATCAATTGGAAACAACGAAGAACAAGCTTGATTAAATCACGATCCAAAAGCCTCACAATCCGAGCGTTGTAACGTTTGAAAGCGAGTTATTATAGAGGGTATATGATTTTCGCCTCTGTCTAATGGATCCTTAAGTCTCAATTTATAAGCTAATCATCGATTTGGAAGGTTCGTGTTGTTTGACCAAACCACGGTCAACACGTAATTAAAACATCAATTCAGGAATGATTTGTGCTTGTTAATATGACAATTAATTGTGGGTTTAAAGTGATGAATCTGTGCGCCTCAATTAGTCAAAAATTTCCAAATTATACTTCAATCAAAATTCAATGGATGGTGAATGGATGTGCAGCGAAGAAAAGGAAAGAGGAGAAAAGAAGAAACAGCGCGAAAAGAGGGTTTAAATATAATGAGGGTTGGGATTATAACAGGTTTAACATGTAGCTCAGGTGGTTAAGTGTGGTGTGTTGGGTCTGGCACGTCAGGGGTTCGAAACCCGGGTAGAGCCAAACTTTTCTCCTTTTTTTTTTTTAACAGCTAAGGGAGAGGAAGGAAATGATGGGCTTTTGGGCCTGTGTTGTGTGGGCTCACGTGTGGATTGGGCCACACAGTGGGCTGCTGTAATAATAGAAAGAAAAAGGGTGGGTTTGGTTTATGGTTTGGGTTGGTTTGTAGAGATGGTAAAAAAAATGTATTTATATAAGATCTGATTTTTTTTTTATTATTATTATTATTATTATTATTATTATTATAATAAAAGAAAAGTGACGGATGTCACACGAATACCGATCCCGTCCCGTCCCGTCCCGTCCCGATCCCGATACCGTACCGAACCGATACCGAACCGAGGGGTTTCGGGATCGGTATCGGTACGGGATCGGTACGGTATCGGTATTTTAAGGCAAAATACCGATACCATACCGGTACCGTACCGATACCGAACCGATATCGTACCGTACCGTATGTGTTCGGTATCGGGATCGGTATTGGGTTTTTGGAATTTTCGGTATCGGTATTGTCGGGATCGGTATCGGTTCGGTACCGATCCCGTCCCGAGCTCATCCCTAGGTGAGATGTAGGCACACCTTACCTCTACCCATAAGGATAGAGAGGCTGCTTCCAGAGAGACCCCCGACTCAAAAAAGAGAACAGAAGACAGGCAAGCATACAAGTAAAGAGACAAGCACCACAGGGATATTTCATTATCGGCTAACAGACCAAGTGCAGGAATAAGCTAGTAAGATAGTGTATAAAAATATATTACATTGAACATCATACAAACATGTAAACGAGACGACAACCACATGTAAGTTTCACATTACTCAAGAAAACAAGATAAATAGATACATAAATCAAAATAGGTTTAGAACTCCTATAGTTAAGGTCTCATAATACACGGTTATGCTACCTAAGTGTCAAATCCTAAAAGTCACTTACTTTAATCCTAATTCTCCACGAACTCCTATCTTGAACCATGTCCCCAGAGGGGTGAAACTCTATGAGATCTTGTCTAATTCGCTCATCCCAGGCCAATTTAGGTCTGCCCCTATTCCTTCTCCCCTCTACAACGCATGCTTCCACTGCTCTAACTGGCGCTGTTTTTCGTCTCCTCTTCACATGTCCAAACCATCTCAATCTCTCTTCCTTTATCTTGTCTGATATCCTAGCCACTCCAAACCTCTCTCTAAAGACCTCGTTTCTAATCCGATCTAACGTTGTGTGCCCGCCCATCCACCTAAGCATCCTCATCTCTACAACCTCCATCTTGCGTGCGTGCGTCTTCTTGATTGCCCAGCACTCTGTCCCATACAACATAGCAGGTCTAATTGCGGTCCTGTAAAATTTCCCCTTCAATTTATTTGGGAACCGCTTATCACATAATACCCCTGTGGCTGCTCTCCACCTACACCACCGGCTTGTATGCGATGTGTTACGTCACTATCTATATCCCCATCCTTTTGAACAAATGATCCTAAGTACTTAAACTTAGTTACCTGCCGGACAACCTGACCCTGAATAGTGATATGAGTGTCCTCGTCGTGGTTAACACCACTGAAATCACAATAGAGATACTCCGTCTTTGAGCGACTAATCCTTAAACCCATTCCCTCTAAAGCTTCTCGCCACTCCTCTAACCTTGCATTCAAATTTTGTTTAGTTTCTGCAACTAACACAATATCATCTGCAAAAAGCATGCACCATGGAACTGGCTTCTGAATCGACTTAGACAACTCATCCAAGACTACCGCAAAGAGAAACAGACTTAATGCAGACCCTTGGTGGAGTCCCACCTCCACAGGGAAGGAATCAGTATCTCCTACCAACGCCCGGACACTAGTTTCAGTTCTATCATACATATCCTTAATTACGTCTATGTACTTCCCAGGGACCTCTCTACCCTCTAAACTATCCCAAATCAATCTAGTGTGTACTATATATATTTATGAATAAGAATTGTGACCCGAACCTAAACCAAAACTGAAATCGGTGTATATAGAAACTGGTACAACTTGTAGGTTTCTAACTGGTCTACAATCATCTCTTTTGAAACGGGTTTAAACTCAAACCAAATCAGTGAAAACAACTCAAAGGCGGTCAACGACAAACCTGTCAAAGCAACTCAAAGCTAGTCAACAACAAAACCAAACCGATTTGTACTTTTAGTTGACTGAACCGGCCAAAACAACACAAGGCCGGTCTACATGTTATTTTCACCATATACAGCATGTTAGGAGGATAATTTGGAATTCCACAAAAATAAGCATAAATTATAAGACTAAAACACGAAAACAAACATAATTACACAAATAATAAGAAGTGCAAAAAGAAGAAGGTTTTGGTGATTATTATTCGTACGGCCACAACTAGTAAAGTAAAGTAGAGGAGATGATTGATATTGTATTAAAACACTTGAAAGTACACCTGCAAGTAACAAAAGTATACAAGAGAATCATCCACGTAAATGGCAACTTTTTTTAAAATTGAATACTGGACCACCCTACGATATTTTGGATTTATTATGTTATCCGTTCATATGATTTTCACTTCACGTGTATGTCTCTTTATTGCCATATTATTATGTGGTATGGGTTTACATTTTTTAGCTTCATGTTTGTCTCCACTTATTTATTTTTTATATTGAGTTAATTGTTAATTATTTAGTCTAGGAGGGTTTACTAAAAATGTCTCTTTAGTCATTATGTGCTTATAGAATAATGAGTAGGGGCGCAAACAGGCCGAGCCACTTGCAATCTATTCGAGATAGAATCGATAAAAAGCTTGAAACGATGCGAGCCTTATCGAGCCTGAGCCGATCTTGTGCCTAAAACAAAGCTCGTTTATTTATTGAGTTTGAGGTTGAGTCTGGCATGTGAAGCTCGTCAGGCTCGCTGAGCCTTGGTGTAATGTAATATTAGGTTTATTAATATTTAATAACGTCTATCCATCATACTTATTTAGTAAACCAGCCGAGCTGAGCTAATTTATACTTCTTTACGAGTCAAGCCCGAACCTAAAATTAGCTTGTTTAGTAAACGAGCTCGAGCCCTAGCTTCATTTATCGAGCTCGTGAGCCTAAACAAGCCTATTATTTTGACTATTTTTATTTAATATATTAACTAGTAAATTATAAACGAGCCGAGCTCGAGCTTGAGAAAGTACCAACGAGCCGAACTCGAGCTCTCATAAGTTAATCGAGTTCGAGCTTGAGCCTGGTCCATCTCAGGCTCGGCTCGTTTGCACCCATTATTATTGAGTTTGTAGTTGAGTTAAAAATCGTAGAAAGAACCAAATGGAACTTTTATCTTACTTATTCTTCTAGTGTTAAGATTGTACATGTATTATTACTATTGTTTTGAACTTTTGAATTCCGTATATGCTAAGTCGGTATGCTTTTATTTTACTTTAGAATGATAATGTTACATCCGACTGATTTATGTTTCCTTTTCATTTTTTATTGCGAATTCTTTAAAGGGTGGAATGCATATTTATGCAAGAGCGTCAACAAAAGGAATGCATACTATGCAAGAGAATCACCAAAAGGAAAACGTGTAGAATCACTCTTGTGTTGATCAAGTGTTTTTTTTTTCTAACTGATGAGTTTATAGCCAAGTGATTATTTTTTGCCGACAAATATAGGAGCTAAAGTCATAGTATTGTAATGCCTGTTGCAAGCCTTAATACTACTTAAAATGCTTTATTCTTACTTGGTTTGGAGCTGCAGAGCAAAGGCGCGGCTTGAAGCACCGTTGTTTTTGCTAGAAGATCCAAAAGAATGGTATTATGTCATTAAAAGTAATTGCGTGGACAAGATTTGATGCTGACTTACGTCCAGTGATTAGCAAACAGGAAAGTATTTTACTATCAATATGCTTTGTCGGTTTGTAACTGAACTTTAATACAGCTGCAAACCCTCTTTGAACACTCCTTATGCTAACGTTTTTCTTTGTTAGAACATAATAAACTTATGACATTAATTCGCATATATTATTTGATTGCTTGAACTATTACGCGTATCTTGTGGTAATTGAACTATGATTATGCGTAAGCTTTAGATAGAAAACTTCATCCATGTATACTTTATTAATTTAAGTATGTGTTGTATCTATTTTGTTACCACTAGGTCTCATGATTTGACTTCAACTAATATATGATTAATTTTCTAGGGATAAAAGTAGGGATGAGCTCGGGACGGGATCGGTACCGAACCGATACCGATCCCGACAATACCGATACCGAAAAGTCCAAAAACCCAATACCGATCCCGATACCGAACACATACGGTACGGTACGGTATCGGTTCGGTATCGGTACGGTACCGGTATGGTATCGGTATTTTGCCTTAAAATACCGATACCGTACCGATCCCGTACCGATACCGATAATACCGAAACCGAAAATCCATAAATATGGATACCGATACCGATCCCGAAACCCCTCGGTTCGGTATCGGTTCGGTACGGTATCGGGATCGGGACGGGACGGGATCGGTATTCGGGCTTGAATGCTCATCCCTAGATAAAAGGCGACACAAGCAGCAAGAAAAAAAAGCAAAGAATACACATGTTTAGCATTCTCATTTTTATTCCATTCCCATGAATACCTACATATTTAAAAGTGGGGATCGAATTTGTGCCCTCTAGATATGGATAACAGTAAACATGTGCTAAAATTTATGAATGGAAATCTATATGTATTAGCCAGGTACACACATTCTAACAATAAATGCATGCAAGTGTTTTGTTCTTTGGCTTTTCTTACACAATCATCCATGTAAAGTTCAATATGTTTCACGTTAAATCTTCTATTTCTCATGTTTTCATGGTATCACCTGACCCAAGTTAGTAGCATCAACGACAACGACATGCACACATGAAAAATCTTACACCACAAACCCCAAAAACAACTACGATGCAATAAAACAAACGCACCCACAACAACGTGCGGACATTCCCACTAGTTTATAAAGGTGGACAATGCATTTTGTCATAGAGAGACACGCGTAAAGCACTACCAACACAACCACTCAAAGTTAAAATAAAAAAAACACAGCAAGACTCGAACCCGGGATATGTCATTTTAATACAATCCCACATACCACTAAACGAACACACGACAATGAATTCATAACAAAAACAATCATATATAACAACAGTTAAATGCGATATAGGGAAAAATCATTGTTCAAATATCGGAGCTATTAATATATATATATATATATATATATATATATATATAATTCAATACAATACTAATACATGGGTAAAAAATATATAAAAATGTTACATTTAAAGGAACTTTATCCTTTCCTTGAATTAAATAACACTAGGGCTTGATGTCCGCGTTTTGCGGCGGGTGCGGGGTAAATCTGGTTGGTATCGTTTGAGTTGTACGGTATTAAACTCGATATAGCAACTAGAAGAGAAACAGAAATACGGTACCGCGCCAACGCTCAGACATAACCTACTCATTTTAACTCCATTAAATTTTATGTAAACTTCACTTATAATTTTTATAAGAGTGTGTATATATACTAGCAGGAACCCCGTGCGTTACGGCGAGGTTGCACCCGTAAACTTTTATTACATATATAACAATTTTAAACTAAAGTCATCATGTACTCTTGTGTGACAATTATTTTGATGGAAGTCCTTTGATATTGAAAGTACGAAAAAAATAAAATTGATGCGGGAGAATACTGAAAACTTGAATCAAAAGACAAGATTTCAATATCTGAAAAAAAAAAAGTAGCTAAATACTCTAAATAAAGCCATAAAAAATAAAGAATGACGTGTGGGATGGGATTGCCAACCTGTATTACTAACTCGTCGATTTTGTGGTATATTCTCGAATATGCTCTGAATGTGTATATGCCATTTCTCATGTTGGCGATTGTTTCGTCTAATGGGACACCCATAGGTGTGAAGGAGAAGTTTGTGTTTTATGCGCGGATCAAAGAAACCATGACATTTGATCAAAGAAACCATGACATTGCTCTTGATTAACACAATAGCCCTGATGTTGCCCTTGATTAACACAACATTTGTCTTATTGTAATTTTTAACCGTAAACTTTTATTACATATACATTAACTTTTAAGCTAAAAGGCATCATATATTCTTGTTTAACAATTATTTTGGTTTTGCTAATGACCGAGTCAGTCACGAATTAGACGATGCCTATCTCTTTTATTTGAGTTTGAATATGTTAGTCAAAATTTTATGTATTATTTTTAGTATAAGTTAATAAGTTATTTAATTGTTGTACTTTTAAACTAAAAGTCATCATGTATTCTTGTTTGACAATTATTTTGATTTTCTTAATGACCTAGTCAGTCACGAATGGGACGATGCCTATTTCTTTTATTTGAGTTTGAATATGGTAGTCAAATTTTGATGTATCATTTTTAGTATAAGTTAATAAGTTTTTTATAAGCTTTTATAAAATACTATTTTATTATAAATAAAATGCTAGATGTAATAACACTACATTATTGTTTGTCATTTATTACACTACATTATTAAATGCTAAAATGTAGATGGACAATATTGTAAATGAGAAATTATTTATGCATTAACACTTGTACCAAATGCAAAAACAATATTTTTATGTGTCTTAAAATTAAATGAAAATTACCATCTTGCCCATCCAAAACCTATTAATAGTAGTGTATATATATATATATATAGTATAGATATATAGAAGTATAGATTATCATTATTAGATATTAGATATTCCGGTTAATCTCTTGTAAAACCCTTTAAACCTACGATATAAATATATATATATATATATACATATATGTTTTGTAGCTTATACCTTCTTCTTTTTTTCATTAGTTACAAGCAGTGTAAAGGACTTTTAAAGTGAATTATGACCATAATAAAATATCATTGTTTAATGAATATTATTATTTAATCTAAATCACTTATAATTAAATATATATATAAAAAGACAAGTTTGCCCTCAAAAGTTAGTTAATTTATGCATTGTGTAAGGTTTTGAAACCCAGACCGGACCGGGAAACGAACCCCCGGCCGATCCGAGTCAGTACGTTGGACCGCCCTAGCATCGAACTGGAAGTTGAAATGGTTTATAATATAGTGTAGATATAAATAGTATAGATATAGATTATTATTATTAGACTTTGGGGTGTGGCTCGGGAGAGGGGTCGGGAGAGGTGATGTGGACCCTATCCCGATCGGGAACACCGCCCCCCCCGTTTATAAATCGGTGAGCTCGGGGAATCCAACCCGTCCTTCCCGACGCGGATTTCAAAAAAAAAAGGGACGTTATATACGTTGGGCCCAACGGTTATATTTAAAAAAAAAAAAACAAATTCTATTTACCTATATATATATAATATTTTACCTTTTTTTTTTCACTCCAAACAATCAAAACAACACACACATTTTAAATCTTTCATACATTTTTTATAAAAATTCATGGATCCAAGACGCCCATTTGTCCCGAACACACCCGGTCTCCCCAATACTCAAGCACCATTCGGTTTTCCCTCGACACCCGGTTTTCCCTCGACACCCGGTGCCCCCTCGTCACAACCTTTTGCCGCGTTTAACACCCCTCTTAATCCTTGGCAAATGCAACAACATCAATGGCATATGCAAATGCAACAACCACAATGGCAACAACAACTCGAAACCCCATCCCAACCCGAGCACGATTTTGTTTCTTTGGGCGCCCACGATGATCACGTGCCCGAAACCCAAGTCCCTCCTCCCATAACCGAACCGGCCCCTAAAAAAAAACTACAAAAAAAGGGAAAAAACGGGCTCAAGAAGAAGGTCCAAGTGCGAGGGCGGATCCCGTTATGTGGACGCCAATTGAGTTGGAGGCGTTAGCGAAAGCTTGGGTTATCGCCTCTACCGACCCGATTCTAGGTAAAGTTTAATTTTTTTAGATAATTTATTTATGTTTTATTATTTAGATAATTTTGTTTTTTTTTTTTAATTCGGCCACTGTTTTAGTTATTTAATTTTTTTTATATATGTTTTGTTTTTTTTTTAAACTTTCTGTGAAGGTTTTAGTTATTTATTTTTTTTGTTTACTAACTTTTTAAATATGTTTGTAGCTACAAATCGACGAAGGGATGGTTTTTGGAACCAAGTTGTCGTCGAATTCTTCAAGTTGTTACAACGTGAACCAAATCGAACCATGCACTCGGTTAGTAGCAAGTGTCGGGAAATAATGGCAAAATGTCAAGCATTTGCGGGTTACTATCAACATGCTTGGAATAATCGTACCACGGGTCAAAGTGATGAGAACGTCTTGAAGTTGGCTCTTGAAAGATACACCGACAAAAACGGGGCGTTTGGGTTGATGAAATCGTATGAGATTTTGTCGAAGTGTGAAAAATTCAAAGTGGTGCCCAATGAGGTGGAAAAAGCAAAGAGGTCGAAAACGAGCACGTCGGGGAGTTATAGTGGTTGTGGGTCGGATGCTCGTTGTACCATCAACATAAATAACGACCCGGAGTTTGAAGACGAGGCACCTACACCACCGACAGTGAGGCCACCTGGAAGGGACCGCGCCAAGAAAGCGGCCTCGAGCTCGAAGGGGAAGCGTATCGAGACGGATTCAGGTTCCGGTTCGAAGGAGTCGAAAGATAAGGCGGTAGAGAAAATTGAGGAGTTGCTTAAAAACTTTAACGAGTTTAAAAAGGAGCAAACGGAGAGGTATTTGGAAAGAAAGAAAGAGAAGGAAGAGGCGGCGGCGAGGGATATTGAGAGGCTAAACATGGAAAGAAAAGAGAAGGAAGAAACGGCGGCGAGGGAAGCGATGAGGCTAGAGTTGGAAAAAAAAACGCCTCGAAATGGAGCTTTCGAAACAAGAAGCAACCGAATTGGCGTTGATGCAAGCTCCTCTCGAAAACCTTACGGAGGAGGAACGTGCGGTGGCGGCAAAAGTAAAAGACAACATCATCAAAAGGTGGCTCGGAGGATCGTTTAATATTTAGATTATTTTCGGTTTTTTTTTAATTTCTATGTATTTTTCGGTTTTTTTTTTTTAATTTCTATGTAATTTGTTTTTTTATTTTAATGAAAAAAATATTAATGAAAAATAAAAATCTATAAAATAAATGAAAAAGAAAAATTAAAAAAAGGAAGGGGGAAGGGGAACCATTTCCCCTAAAAAGGGGAGGAGAAGGGGAAGATGACGTGGCGATGAGGTGGAGAAGGGGAAAGCAAAAGTGAAGGGGACCATACCCCATAGTCTTATTAATTGTTTTTTTAAATGTCATTATTATTTATTGTATTGATAAAGATTTAATTGTTTTCTTAAAAGTGTCTTACTAATATACTGAAATTACTACTTTACACATGTAAATAAATGTGAAATGATCATTTTAACTGTTCAGAATACACTATATAGTAGTATAGATATAGATAACTAAATTAATTGTTATACCTAAACACATATCATTTGTTTGATTAAAAAATTACGTGTTTAAGTAAAATAATTCATATTGTCCTATTAAAACAAAAGATTATTGTAATGAAAAAATTATATTGAACAAAGCTAATAAAACGATACATATTAATTATTGAAAAAACTAACTTATAAAAGGAACAAATAAATAGGTAAAAAAAAACTAATCATGTTCAAACATTTAATTTAACCTTTTTCAAACCGTTTTATATCTTGGGAATACATCTAGCTCTTTCAGGGGCGGACCTACTTGTACCTGAAAAGAGACGGCCGCCCACTTTAAAAAAAATATGTGCAGTGTTATACATACACGTGAAGATCCCGAACGCCCACCATAAATTTTTTCCATCGCTCCCCTTGAATTGAACTTTCTAAACTGGCCTATAAAAAGATACATGATATTTTGAAAATCCTATCTCTTTTTTTTCCGGCTGGTGCAGCAAACCTTTTGGTGAAGGACATGACTTCTTTTGTAATAGACTATTAATTGAAGGGTATTTTGGTAACTTATGAATCCATACAAAAAGTTTTTCTATGAAAAACCACTAATTTACCTTTACGTGTCCATTTTCACTTTTTTTTTTTTGTTTAGTCAAATATATTACGAGTAAAGATCAAATACATATAGTTTTTTTATAAGAACTGTGAGAATCAAAGTGGGTAAAAAAAAATTATTTTTTTTTAGAATTTTTTTTTCCCATGTGCTTAAACATTCTTTCTAGATGAATAATACAAAAAAAAAAATTTAAAAAATTTTTTTTTTAGTGTAATTACGTCATTAAGGTAAATACATTAGTTTACACTAGAGTAATTATGTAATTACTCTACACGTAATTACTCTACACCATTTTTTTTTTTTTTTTTTTAGTTTTCAATACTATAATACTTGTTTAACAATATGGGAAAAAAAAATTTTGAAAAAAAAAATAAAAAAAAAATACCCTCCTGTGATTCTCACAGTTTTTTTTTTGTTTAGTCAAATATATTACAATAAAAATCCATTACATCACCATTGCATACTAACCTCTATAATATAGACCTCATCTTCTTCTACTAGACTAACCCCTTCATCTTCTGTGTTACAAAATCTATATTCAACTAAAACCCTTGTTTTGTTTGATTGTTCCTTACAATACAATGAACATTTATAACCTTTCTGTTCCTGTGGCCAAAAGAACTAGGCTTCAAACACTACTTTTTGCTCAAAGTAATATACCGCTAGCTGCTTGCTCATTCTTCTTGTTTCCTCATTATTTTATTACTTTATTGTTGAATGCTTGTTCATCATGCATAAACTTGTTATATATTTTGTTTTTATATTGCTGGATGACTGATATTATGTTTGATGATCTTGTGTTTATGTTATAATAATGAAACCAATCAAGGGTTGTTCGGTTCTCGAAAGCGGAACAGAGAACCAGGGATTATTCAGTCTGATGTTGATGATGATCATGAAGTTATTGATGTTGATGATCATCATGATGATTGCAGTGATTCTGAACCAACTAGTCAACATGGTAATAATAAAGTGTTTCACTAGTTCTAATCCAATCCTGACCCGTTACTCAACTCGTCTAACCGTTAATGTTAAATTATTAACAGAGACTGATGAGGATCTTGAAGCATACCATGGAAGTAAAAAACACACGAATACAGCAGGGTCGGTTCAGTCTACCGAAGATGAGTCATCTAGTTCTAGTGAAAGTGAGAACAATGACTTTGGTTCTCTGTTTTCACAGACAAACAAGGGACCAAACAATACCACAACCAACCCAATTTATGTTTTAGGTAACTTAAACTTGTTTTGTAGTCTGTTTTCTACTTGAAAACAGAGTTTTTCTTTACTTAAAATAGTTCGCTAATTTATTTTTTTTAGAACTATTTTGCTAAATTCGAATTACTTTATTTATTGATTCAATCATACATTGAGTTGAACTAAGTACGTGAGACATGCGGCTTAGTATGGTTTGCGCATGACATAACACTTGGACTAATCCATTCGATGTTTGCAACGTACCCATGGGCATTGCGCGTGGTTGTATTATGAAAATTGCAATTTATGAGTTGATATAAATTCGAGTTTGTTTGCATATGTTTAACGCATCACTTAACGCTTTGACTAATCCATTCGATGATTGTAATGTAACTGCGCCATCGGGTCTAAGTACTAGTTTCTCTTACCTCTTTGGTGAATTTGTTTACTCATTAGGTAACTCAGATTCTGATGAACATGAAGGTGATGAACACATGATTCTTGAAGAACATGAAGGTGATGCTTCTTACTTTTTTCATGATAATGATTCTTAATCTGTTTTATTTTTTTATTTTTTTGTGTGTGTGTCTAACTGCTAAATTCATAACAGATGCTAATGTGGAACTTCCAGGGTCCTGCAAATATGACCATAGAAGTAAAAAGGATAGGAAAGCAGGATCGTCGCAGTTTACTGAAGATAAGGGATTTGATTTTAATGAAAGTCAGAGTGATAACTTGGATGATACTAACCTTTTACGAGTAAACAAGAGGCGGCATCCGCCTGCACAAAACGATAAGGAAAAAGTTTGGTCTGGATCAGCTGTCCGAAAAGAGAAGAGTCATTCTATGCACAAAACAACATATAAAAAACCAATGGATGAATCGAGTGATACAGAAGTTAATGAAAAACAAAATGCATTAGACAAAGTAATCGGTGCATACATGAAAGTTGATAAAGCAAATCCAGTCAAAAATCGAAAATCTAAGAAGGGCGGTCAAAGAGATGTTGGCGCCTGTGTAAATGCTATTTTGGACTCCATTATTAATAATGAAGAAGTTCATATAACAAAGGAAGATGAGTGTCTTCCTTCATATTTCAAATTTGATGACACTGATGATGAGTCAAGTAACAAAAGTCATGAATCAAATGGGGAAGAATTATTTCAAGAGATGGAGTTTGCGCTCGAATGTGAAGTTGGTTCCTCAAGTGTTAACAAGGTTACCTAGTTTATCAGTCTTTTTATTTGTTCAGTTGTCTGCTATAA
Organism: Ambrosia trifida; assembly: GCA_028751855.1. Classification (NCBI taxonomy): domain Eukaryota; kingdom Viridiplantae; phylum Streptophyta; class Magnoliopsida; order Asterales; family Asteraceae; genus Ambrosia; species Ambrosia trifida. The sequence goes on from CM054131.1 coordinate 16,185,017, forward strand.
ATTTTAATTGTATATCATCTGTTTATGCAGGTTGAGAATCAAGAGGACGATGATTATTACGATGATGATGACCTTTGCGAAAGAGGGGAGCACCGTGAAACTTACTTTGAAGAAGAAATAGGCTTGAGATGTCTTTTATGTGGAGCTGTTCTTGTTGAGAGTAGATATGTATTACCAAAGCTAGTGAGTAACTTTAAACCTCGACGCTTTTTCATGTTTTGCGCATAGATGATCTGATTACGACAACTAGTAGTTGATATGGTTAGCTTACGGTAGTAGCTTTAATCAAATTTTAGTGTTGGATGATAATTCTTGTTATATAGTCATTTAGAAGTAATAAAAGTAGTTAAAACAATTACTACGGCATATTGCAGGCAAATTATGCACCTGATAAGTTGAGAAGAAGGCGTCACGTTGATGAACAACAGATTTTAAGTCATGAAAACCCATATTTCATGGATTCAGATTCGAATCGTTATGACACTTGCAAGCAGGCTAAAGGAACAGTCTGGGAACTCATCCCAAACCATATTCGGGAACGCATGTATCCCCATCAACAAGAAGGGTTTGAGTTTATGTGGGATAATTTGGCGGGGACTATTGAGCTCTCAAGATTACAAAAACTTTGTCCACGTGGAAGTGGTTGTGCTGGCGGCGGGGGCTGCATCATCTCACACGCTCCTGGCACGGGAAAAACATTCTTGACAATTGTGTTTATGGAATCGTTTCTCAAGAAATTTCCCAAGTGTTGTCCGGTCATAGTTGCTCCGGCTAGCATGCTTCTAACATGGGAAGCCGAATTCAAAAAATGGCGAGTCGGGATTTCTTTCATTAACCTGCACAACAATGAGCTTTTGAGAAAAGAAATGAACTTTGGTAGTTCCAAATATAATAAAGAGTTGATACGCGCTATGAAGATAAGTTCTTGGACTAACGGTGGAAGCGTTCTTGGAATAAGCTACAATATGTATGAAAAACTAGCTGGGGATTCTTATAAAAAGAGCATAAATCATGAAAAAATAAGCACATGTTTACTGGATATGCCAGGACTGGTAGTTCTTGATGAAGGACACACGCCCCGTAACGAACACAGTAAAATCTGGAACACGCTTTTGAAGGTAAAGACAAGAAACCGAGTGATCTTATCTGGAACCCCATTTCAAAACAATTTCAGGGAATTGTTTAACACCCTGCGGATAGTAAGGCCAGCGACAGCAAAAAGTATCGTGAAGGAAAAGTTTTTCGCAGATATGATGCAGCGTACGGACAAGAGAAAATCTAGAGCTAGGTCGACCGCTGAAGATATTGAGAAGCTCAAAGAGAATATTCTACCTTTTGTGCATGTCCACAAAGGACATATTTTGGAAAGCAAGCTTCCGGGTTTGAAACAACGGGTCATTCTTCTTAATCCTCCACCGTTTCAAAAGGGTTTTATTGAAAATTTGGGAACCTTTTCAAGCACTTTTGAGTATGAGCATAAAGTTGCTTTGGTAGCGGTTCATCCGTCATTAATCCTTCACTGCGCGTTATCTGAAAAGGAAGAAAAGTTGATAAACAAACAAGAACTTGAAGATGTGAGACTGCAGCCTGAAGTTGGTGCGAAAACGAGGTTTGTTATGGAGCTGATTCGCCTCAGTCTTTCGTTAAACGAAAAGGTTTTGATCTTTAGTCAGTATATCCATCCATCATTGTTGTTACAAGATCAAATCGCCAATGCTTTTGGTTGGACCGTCGAGAAGGAGATCACGCTCATAAAAGGAAGGATACATCAAACGCGCAGGCAAAATATCATAAACTCTTTCAATGATCCCAAGAGTGAACTGAAAGTGTTGTTGGCATCTATAAAATGTTGTTCTGAAGGGATTCATCTTTATGGTGCTTCGCGGGTGGTTCTTTTAGACGTTGTTTGGAACCCGTCTGTGGAAAAACAAGCTATTAGCAGGGCTTATAGGCTGGGTCAGAAGAAAGTAGTGTACACTTACCACTTGATGGCGGCTGGCACCACGGAAGAGGAGAAGTATGATAGACAGGTAGAGAAAGGGCGGTTAGCAGAGATGGTGTTTTCGTCGGCTTCCATGGCTGGCGGGGAACCAAATAACAAGGTGAAAGTGGATGATAAGATACTGCAAGCAATGGTGGATAATCAACAACTGAAAGATATCTTTAAGAAGATCAGGTACCCTGAAAATCAAACTAGAATTTGATTAAAAGTATTAGTTTTTATGGTACCCTTTTGAAGTTCTAGTTTAAATCTAGGAACATAAACTTTAACTTTAACTTTTGTGTTTGTTAGAACAACTGAATGATATGTGTATAGGGAGGGATCAGGTAGTGTGGAAGTAGTAATATTTTGAAGAACATCATGTGATGGCTTACATTTTGATTGAATTAACAAAAGTTTATATTATTTATATGTATCTTTAAGGTCTTCAAAAGCTTATGGTGACATTATTGGTATATAGGCCTTCAAAGTAATCACTTGATAGCTTAATGAGCTTTTATGATCATATATGCTTTTGCTCCAACCTAAGAAACATTTAAGAACTCCACATTGTTTACTATAAATCAAGGTTGCTTAAGCAACCCGTTAATGGATGATGGAAAAAAAACCACAGATTCTCACAAATAGGGGTGTAAACGAGCTGAGCCGAGCCTGAGCATGTCTGGGCTCGAGCTCGGCTCGTTATGGTTTAATGAAGCTCGAGCTAGAGCTCGGCTCGGTTCGAGCCTACAATCTTGAGCTCGAGCTCGGCTCACTAGCAAAATCAAAAGCTCGAGCTCGGATCGGCTCGGCTCGAGGTGGTTTGAGAACAATCTCAAATGAGTTCAAAGCTCGGCTCGAGATCGCAAAAGCTCGGCTTGCGAGTGTTATTAAATGGGCCTACGAAATAAGGACTTGGGCTTTGGAGATGTAGGCTATAAATTATAAGAGATATATAAATAACTTATAATTATGTTTGGGCTCATTTAGGCTCACGAGCCCAACCGAGCTTTGTATCTAGGGCTCGAGCTCGGGCTCGATAACTAAACGAGCCATATTTCTGGCTTGAGCTCGGGCTCGGGCTCGTTAAGGCTCGGCTCGTTCGGGCTTTTTACCTAGCCGATCTCGGGTAGCTCTCGAGCCGCTACGTGTCATTTACACCCCTACTCACAAACGACTCCTTTAAAAAAATAATTTACCCTTATATATAAACTCATCCTATCATTTTTACCCACCATGTAGGCCTGTAAACGAACCGAACGAACACGAACACAGGCGTGTTCGTGTTTGTTCATTTAACTTTTACCGAACACGAACACGAACACATAATCGAACACATTTTTGTGTTCGTGTTCGTTCATTAAGAATTTTTTCATGTTCGTGTTCGTTTATGTTCGTTCATTTAAAACCTAACGAACACAAATGAACATAAACGAACATTAATGAACACAAACAAAAACAAGTTTAATAATGATTCATCACAATTCAACCAAATTTAATACATCACAATGCAACCAAAACAAAATCTAAATTAGTAGGGTTGCAGAGTGTGGAGAAGAAGGGATGTGGGGCTGTGAAGTGTGGAAAGCGGCTGATATATTTAGAATGTTAGGGTTAGGATTAAATTTTAGAACATATTAAATATATTGTATATAATATAATATGAATTAAGGTTACTTAACCAAAGGGAAATAAATAATAAAAATAAAGTAAAGTTTAATTAAACGAACAGAAATAAACGAACATAAATGAACGAACATAAACGAATGTTCATGAACATAAATGAACGAACAAAACGTGTGTTCATGTTCGTTCGTTTAATTAACCGAACAAAAAATTGTGTTCGTGTTCGTTCATTTATCTAAATAAACGAACATAAACGAACTTCCCGCCGAACAGTTCACGAACAGTTCATGAACGTTCGGTTCGTTTACAGGCCTACCACCATGGACTCACCGTCAACGCCACCAGTACCACCCTGCTAATTTTGTCCCTTCTTGTTCCATGCCCCCAATGCTGAGGTGGATACAACAGTCGTTCAATGCCCTCTTAAGGTTACGACCACACCGTGTAGTACTAAAATAATGTAACTTTCTACTCCCCCATGATCACCCTAATTTCTTGCTAACCGTATCTCACAAATTATTATTGTTATTATTATTATTCCGGTGTTTGCATATGTAACTTCCCACTTCCTCATGATCGTCCTATTTTTTTCCTTAGCGCATCTCACAAATTATTTCTATCTATATAAAAATGTGCTTGCAATTCTTCTAGCACATAGTATTCGACTTTTTCGATTGTGGTTAAAAAATGTATGTTTTTTTTATTGAATTCAAAATTTTGTTTTAGAATTGTTCACAACTTACTCAACGGGTATTATTTATTGATGTCAGAATTTTGTCTCATTTGTGTTTGCAGACAATTTTCGTGAAATATGTTGTTGAATGAGAAGATATACGTCGTAACATAATTCTCAACTTATTGTTTTAGTGAAAAACACTATAATATAGTTCACAACTCTATGTTATACAGACACACACACACACACAGACACGGAAGGAAAATTTCTTTGAAATGTATGATGTGATAGTTAAAATCTACATACATTATGTATAATTGGATCGGTTAATGCGGATATGCCCACCGCCAGAACTTCTTTGGGGCCACGAGTGGCCCTGCCCCCCAGGTTATTTTTTTTTTGCAGTGTATATTTTACTGAAAAATTCTAAATATTTTATATGTATTGAGTCCACCCTCGATTTTACCGAAAATGTAGTTCAAGCTCTGCTAATGATTATGCCACACATGAAAAGAATTTTTTTTTGTTTAATTGATTATGGCTTAACCGAACCATTCCAAATATTATTTCCCACCGCAACGCACGGGTATCCATCTAATAAAGAATTATAAGCGAAACTTAAAACAAATGTACTTTTGAGTGAGTCAAAACGTCAACGTTTAACTGAAATCAAGCAAAGATAAAACAGAAGCATGAGATCACCAAATAAATAAAAATGTAGACGCACATTAGAACCTTTAAAGGATTGCCAATGATCTCCAGCCCAGCTAGTTTGAGGTGAGAAGGTTTACTTCCTGGGAGGGTTCCTGCCCGGGTTTGGTCTCAGGTTCGAATCTCACGCTCCACCGAAAAAATAACCGCCTGGGTTTGAAAGAAGAAACATGTGTGGTGCTATGGGATTCGATCCTAGGCAGTAGTCCCTTTGCAACACAGGATTTACCGCTGAAACACTACTTTAAAAAAAGAACCTTTAAAGGATTACACATGCAATTTAATATTTTCCTACTGATACATTTTGAAACAACGAATAATGATGATATATACCAACTGTTGCTTTCCAACCCCAATTTATCCTTCTAAACATAAAAACCCCCAACCCACCTATACTCTATGATCTAGTCTAAATAAACTTATCTAATCTTGATGCTTTGGATGAACGGAAAACCTCTAAGCGAAGATTAGAAGCTACACGCATTTCGTTTAAAAAGGGTTCGCCTTTTTCTGATTTAATGATCTCAAGAATGACTCCAACAACCTCAGTTGCAAGACCTATCTCCACCAGCCGCCCTTGCTTGTCGCCGCCTTCACATATCAAACGCTAAAATTATCTTCTACATTCTCCTTTCTATCAACCAACGCTTCAATTATAACCGGATCATCACAAATCTTTGCTACAATGTACACATGGTAGTCATGTGTAAGATTGTAATAAAAAAACATTAATCTTGAAAGCCAGTTTCTTTTCAACCATGCGAGACAACTCATGCGGCAAAGTTTCTGTATCATTTGCCTTCAACTGTCTTTCTCTAATATAACTTGCAGCGGATCCAATAATCTTCATCACATCTCTATTAAACATCACAAACATACACTATCAGTTTCATCTTGAACCATGATCTGCACTTTGAAACTGAAACAAATAGAAACAAAGTTTATCTCAAGAACTTGAATGAAATGGACAAAGTGGAAACAAACAAAGTATTCACACTGGTATTTTTGACAAACCAAAGCAGTAACGAGCAATTTGAGAATTGCTTCCGACACATCTTCAGCATGTTGTAAATATTCTAATTTACTTAACACTTTCTTGAAACACTTACGGCACGCAACATAAAACCAACCATAGCTTTCTTCCACAATTTTTATGCTTCCAACCACAACAAAAACATTGGCTGCAAACATAATATATATATATATATATATATATATATATATATATATATATATACACACACACAACATCTACTTTTATAGAAAAGAAACCTGTAATAAACTCAACAAATATCCAAGCTATGTATAAAATATTGAAACATTCTCAATCTCGCTAAGTTCATCTACATGCTTCTTCTGAGCTCCAACTATGAATTCCTGATGCAATAGATAAACAGTATGGGAAGAAAGGACTGTTTGAGAAATACAACCATACTATTGTTCTTGTTTCAATATAAAACTATAAAATGATGCAAACAATTACATCTATTAGCTAAAAGAAAATGTAAACTTTGAAATATAAATATAAATACATAGTACATCATTCTTAGCTCGTCAACTTCATTTATTTCTAGATTCAGAAAGAGCCGAGTTCCAAACTTATCACTTTGAACTGTCAATTGTTCTAAATCTCACAATATACATATGTTTATTGACTTCATTTGTATTAATATTGTTTAAAATAACAGCAAACAAACAGAAGTTACCCTTCCAGACCTTAATCCTTTCATGCTGGATAACATCCATTACATGCTCATTATTGGAGTTTTTTTTTTTTTGGAAATGAAGTTGTTAAACTGTTCTACATAATAATTTCACACTGTACATAGCAATATCTTACATCTACATGAAAACACCATAACCATAGATGTAAAACATATACAAAAGATTTATACTATACATTAATTTGAGATAATTTATTACACCAATAAATGAGGTGCACATACAAAATAGTACAATCTTGATCTCATTTATTACATCACTTATTTAATTCTTTACCTTATTATACCACTTCAACACTAAATTGATTATTTATATCGAGTAATCATTAAGTTTGCAATTCTAATAATAATTGTTTCAACTTTGGAATAAAACTTACCTTAAAAACATAATATTGTTATTATCAACTACCAAGTGTGTGAAAAGTTTAAACAATACTTTTCCAAAAAAAAATCTATAACAATATAAACAAATTCTTACTCCAAGTCTTGAATATCAAAATTCATCCGTTTGGTTCCTTTTGAAGGTCGTCCAAACACATCCAAATCCATACTGGTAATCACACTTCCAGCAACATCTATAAAAATTAAAAACACAATTCTATCAAACATTCGTTAACTTTAAAGCACCAATATTCAAGTAAATTGTATATTAAAGTTTATTGTAAGATAAAGAATAATATACAAACCAACAGTCAACAGTTTCTTAACTTCACCGTTAAGAATATCTTTAAAAGGAATGAAAGTGAAACCAGACTCAACACCTTCCTAACCATTAACATGCTTGACAGTAGTACAACGATAAAAAATGATTTTTTATTCATGTGCTACAACTTTGTAGACGTCCTTGTTTTCACCGACCCCAAATTTAGATAGCACCACGACATCATCTTCTTGAAGTTCATTGTAAAAAAGTTGTATCAAATGGCCCTTAATAGAACCCTGAATCTTATCACCCTGAAAATAACCATAAAGAAAACATAATTCAGTTTTATAAACTAACAAAATACAAACCACAAACTACAAAGCATCAAGAAAAGAGCACGTGTTACAAACTAAGAAAAAACAAAGATATATACGTTACCTGCTCATCGATCAATATCACCTCCATCTTAAAAATTTGATTCCACTTTCATATGATTCGAGCCTTCATGTACCACATATCTTTAGCTGGATTCATATCACGAATAAAACTAAGATTGTTGTTAACATTGTCCATTGACATTGACATGGTTTTAAAGAACTGATTTTAAGAGGTAAATTTGAAAAACTTTGTAGAAATTTCAAAGCTGATATTACGGATGGCTGAATTTGTTATGTGCTTATACTTATAAAGGAAGCTTAGTTATGATTATATCTGCAGCATAATTAATGAACCACGCTTCCCTATGTTAATTTAAAACTTCCCCTTCAAACTTAGACGGCTTAACAACTGTCAACAGATGTTCATAACATCTGCTTGTTAAAAGGTGAGCTCAATTATTACTCTAAAGTATGAACAACTGTTCGTTAATCAAGATTAACAAACAGAGGTTGTTGAGCTCAACAGTGGTAAATACAAGTGGCCCACGTATTTTCTTGAATATTTTAAGCAGATTAATGACATCATTATTCGCATCATACAGGATTGTTGGCCTATCTCTATGGTTGACACCTCATCTTTCTTATGTCACTCACGACTCTTCTATTATGGCCAGAAGTGTTTATTAACTTATGACTTTCTGAAAAAGCGTTTCTAAAAAATTGTTTGGATTAGCTTTTTTGTGGGAAAAGTCAATAAGTCAATAAGTTGTTTTTTAAAAAGTGCTTGGTTTAGCTTATTAGTGTAAAATAACCAAAAGCCAAAAGTCAAAAGCCAAAAGCCATGATTTCTAATTACTTGAAAACATTTTCCACCCTTATTAAAAAGCCAAAACCAAAAGTACTTTTGATTTACACAAATAGCTTATTGACTTATTGGCTTTTGGAAGAAGCCAATAAGTTAATAAGACCATACGTACTCGTCAGTGAAATGGGCGTTAATGCCCCCTTTTTGGCGCCCCATTCACATGAAAACACCGCCCCCACCCTTGTGAATTGGGCGTGAATGAGGGCCACGCGAAATATTTCGCGCTGGACTCTTCTCTCTTCCTCCAATCAGCTCATGCCACGTCATTTTTATTTATTTTTCTTTTTTAAATCAAATTTAATATCATTATATACACACACTCAACACCACACCACTACACCCCTTATAAATTTTAAGCCCCTTTCAAGCCTCTGATAGAACTCACACGCCACGTGTCAACATTTGCCCAAGTAAGGGTTTCAAATTTCATCCCACTACAAGTATGGATAGATAGTGACACAATCCTTGAGAGATTGACAATGCAAATAACCCTTCATCTTCTCTGTATAAAGTCCTAACAAAATCTAGACTAAAACCCTTAAAGTCTTAACAAAATCTAAACTAAAACCCTTGTTTAATGCTACTTACAATGGACATTTACAACTTTTCTGTACCTGTTGCCAAAAGAACTAGGCTTCTAACACAACTTCTTGCTCAAGGTAATATACTCTATTCAGCTGCTCATTGTTCTTGCTTCTTCATTATTGGATGACTGATTATATGTTTGATGATCATGTGTTTATGTTCTAATGAAACCTATCAAGGGTTGTCCGGTTCTCAAAAGCAGAACAAAGAACCAGGGATTATTAAGTGTGATGTTGATGATGATCATGAAGTTATTGTTGATGATGATCATGATGATTGCAGTAGTGCTTCTGAACCAACTAGTCAACATGGTAATAATGTCTACTATGTCTATCATCTTTATATTATGTTTGTATGATTTAAAGGAACTTGTAGATCAACAAAATAAACTTGGTGAAGCCAATAATTAGTCTATCAGGAATATTTTGATTTTCAATGATTTTTTTTTTTTTTTGGGTAAAAATTAAATGCAGAAGCAGAGGATATGATCAAATGCTACGGTTCAGCAACTCCTTTTAAGACCAGGACACATACTTACTTTCATTACTTAGATGACTCAGATGAAGAAGAAGAAGGTGTAGCTTTTGACCCGTTACTCAACTCGTCCGACCAACCCATTTATGTTTCTAAATGTTAAATTTTAAAGAGACTTGTAGATCAACAAAATAAAGTTGGTGAAGCTAATAATTAGTCTATTAGGAATATTTTGATTTTTAATGAGTTTTTTGTAAAAATTAAATGCAGAAGCAGATGATATGATCAAATGTTATGCTTCAGCAACTCCTTTTAAAACCGGGACACATACTTACTTTCATTACTCAGATGACTCAGATGAAGAAGAAGGTGATGCTTTTGACCCGTTACTCAACTCGTCCTACTTTATGTTTCTAAATGTTAAATTTTAAAGGGACTTGTAGATCAACAAAATAAACTTGGTGAAGCTAATAATTAGTCTATTAGGAATATTTTTATTTTTAATGATTTTTTTTTTTTGTAAAAATTAAATGCAGAAGCAGATGATACGATCAAATGTTACGGTTCAGCAACTCCTTTTAAAACCGGGACACATACTTACTTTCGTTACTCAGATGAAGAAGAAGGTAATGCTTTTGACCCGTTACTCAACTCGTCCAACCAACCCATTTATGTTTCTAAATGCTAAATTCATAACAGATGCTAATGTGGAACTTCTAGGATCATGCAAATATGACCACCTAAGTAAAAAGGATAGGAAAGCAGGATCGTCTCACTTTACAGGCGATAAGCCATTTGATTCTAACGAAAGTAACCTTTTACGGGTATACAAGAGGCGGCATCAGCCTGCACAAAACGATAAGGAAAAAGTTTGGTCTGGATCAGCTGCCCGAAAAGAGAAGAGTCCTTCTATGCACACAACAACATATAAAAAACCAATGGATGAATCGAGTGATACAGAAGTTAATGAAAAACAAAATGCATTAGACAAAGTAATCGGTGCTTACATGAAAGTTGATAAAGCAAATCCAGTCAAAAATGGAAAATCTAAGAAGGGTGGTCGCAAAGATGTTGGCCCTTGTTTAAGTGCTATTTTGGACTCTATTATTAATAATGAAGTTCATGTAACAAAGGAAGATGATTGTCTTCCTTCACATTTCAAATTTGATGACACTGATGATGAGTCAAGTAACAAAAGTCATGAATCAAATGGGGAAGAATTATTTCAAGAGATGGAGTTTGCACTCAAATGTGAAGTCGCTTCCTCAAGTATTTCCAAGGTTACTTAGTTTATCAGTCTTTTTATTTGTTCTTTTGTCTGCTATAAATTTTACTTATATATCGTCTGTTTATGCAGGTCGAGAATCAAGAGGACGATGATGACCTTTGCGAAAGAGGGGAGCACGGTGAAACTTACTTTCAAGAACAAATAGGCTTGAGATGTGTTTTATGTGGAGCTGTTCTTATTGAGAGCAGATATGTTATACCAAAGCTAGTGAGTAACTTTAAACCTCCACGCTTTTTCATGTTTTGTGCATAGATGATCTGATTACGACAACTAGTAGTTGATATGGTTGGCTTTTGGTAGTAACTTTGATTTTTGTTATATAGTCATTTAGAAGTACTAACTTTAACAGAAGGCGTGAACAGTTTTTTACAACAATTACTACCGCATATTGCAGGCAAACTATGCACCTGATAAGTTGAGAAGAAGGCGTCATGTTGATGAACAACGGATTTTAAGTCATGAAAACCCAAATTTCATGGATTCAGATTCGAATCGTTATGACACTTGCAAGCAGATTAAAGGAACAGTCTGGGAGCTCATCCCAGCCCATATTCGAGAACACATGTATCCCCATCAACAAGAAGGGTTTGAGTTTATGTGGAATAATTTGGCAGGGACTATTGAGCTCTCAAGATTGCAAAAACTTTGTCCACGTGGAAGTGGTTGTGCTGGCGGCCGGGGCTGCATCATCTCACATGCTCCCGGCACGGGAAAAACATTCTTGACAATTGTGTTTATGGAATCATTTCTCAAGAAATTTCCCAAGTGTTGTCCGGTCATAGTTGCTCCGGCTAGCATGCTTCTAACATGGGAAGCCGAATTCAAAAAATGGCGAGTCGGGATTTCTTTTATTAACCTGCACAACAACGAACTTTTGAGAAAAGAAATGAACTTTGGTAGTTCCAAATATAATAAAGAGTTAATACGCGCTATGAAGATAAGTTCTTGGACTAACGGTGGAAGCGTTCTTGGAATAAGCTACAATATGTATGAAAAACTAGCTGGGGATTCTTATAAAAAGAGCATAAATCATGAAAAAATAAGCACATGCTTGCTGGATATGACAGGACTGGTAGTTCTTGATGAAGGACACACGCCCCGTAACGAGCACAGTAAAATCTGGAACACGCTTTTGAAGGTAAAGACAAGAAACCGAGTGATCTTATCTGGAACCCCATTTCAAAACAATTTCAGGGAATTGTTTAACACCCTGCGGATAGTAAGGCCAGCAACAGCAAAAAGTATCGTGAAGGAAAAGTTTTTCGCAGACATGATACAGCGTACAGACAAGAGAAAATCTAGAGCTAGGTCGACCGCTGAAGATATTGAGAAGCTCAAAGAGAACATTCTCTCTTTTGTACATGTCCACAAAGGACATATTTTGGAAAGCAAGCTTCCGGGTTTGAAACAACGGGTCATTCTTCTTAATCCTCCGCCGTTTCAAAAGGGTTTTATTGAAAATTTGGGAACCTTTTCAAGCACTTTTGAGTATGAGCATAAAGTTGCTTTGGTAGCGGTTCATCCGTCATTAATCCTTCACTGCGCGTTATCTGAAAAGGAAGAAAACTCGATAAACAAACAAGAACTTGAAGATGTGAGACTGCAGCCTGAAGTTGGTGTGAAAACGAGGTTTGTTATGGAGCTGATTCGCCTCAGTCTTTCGTTAAACGAAAAGGTTTTGATCTTCAGTCAGTATATCCATCCATCATTGTTGTTACAAGATCAAATCGCCAATGCTTTTGGTTGGACTGTCGAGAAGGAGATCACACTCATAAAAGGAAGGATACATCAGACGCGCAGGCAAAATATCATAAATTCTTTCAACGATCCCAAGAGTGAACTGAAAGTTTTGTTGGCATCTATAAAATGTTGTTCTGAAGGGATTCATCTTTATGGTGCTTCTCGGGTGGTTCTTTTAGACGTTGTTTGGAACCCGTCTGTGGAAAAACAAGCTATTAGCAGGGCTTATAGGCTGGGTCAGAAGAAAGTAGTGTACACTTACCACTTGATGGCGGCTGGCACCACGGAAGAGGAGAAATATGATAGACAGGTAGAGAAAGGGCGGTTAGCAGAGATGGTGTTTTCGTCGGCTTCCATGGCTGGCGAGGAACCAAATAACAAGGTGAAAGTGGATGATAAGATACTGCAAGCAATGGTGGATAATCAACAACTGAAAGATATCTTTAAGAAGATCAGGTACCCTGAAAATCAAACTAGAATTTGAATAAAAGTATTAGTTTTTAAGGTACCCTTTTGAAGTTCTAGTTTAAATCTAGGAACATAAACTTTAACTTTTGTGTTTGTTAGAAAGATCTTGACTCAAGGTTCAGTTAACAACTGAAAGATATGTGTATAGGGAAGGATCAGGTACTGTGGAAGTAGTAATATTTTGAAGAACATCATGTCATGGCTTACATTTTGATTGAATTAACAAGCTATTATTAAATGTGGTACAATGACAACAAAAGTTTATATTATTTATATGTATCTTTAAGGTGTTCAAAAGCTTATGGTGACATTATTGGTATATAGGCCTTCAAAGTAATCACTTGATAGCTTAATGAGCTTAATGAGCTTTGTGACCAATGTGGAACAATTCTTGAAGTATTTGTATATTGCTGAGCTCAATGATAAGATCTTGGAACAAATGGTGGATCATAGAAAAATTGTGATATATGTTCAAAGTTGGGTTGTTCATAAAGCTCGCGGTTTGCAGCTCAGTTCGTAGCTCGCTTGAAAAAAGCTCGAAAGAAAGTAGCTAAAAAAACTTGTTTTCAAACGATCAAAGGTGAGCCGACTCATTTTCTAATAGAGACGAGCTCGAGTTTAGTTCGACTCGGCTATTGGCTCGACTCATTGACTCGTTCGGCTAGTTTAACACCAAACTTGTGTTCGAACCAAGTCGAGTTGCCTCATTTAATTTCTTGCTTGAGCTCGAACCCACCTTGGCTCGACTCGTTTAAAGCCCTAGCTCAAAGAGATTAGGTACCTTGAAAATCAACCAAGAGTTTGATTTGAGGTACCCTTTTGAGTTCTTAAAGCAAGAATATAACCAAGTAAATTGATTATTTTTACATACTGACTCCATTCTGATCTAGAGTTCTAGGTTAGAGCAACAAAAGGTGATGTTCATGTATTCTGATAATTAAACACGAATTTGACCGATTTTTATTTTTATTTTTGAGGTACCCTTTTTCGGTTTTTGAATCTAGAAGACAACACGGTAACTAAATTTTGTTTTGTTGGGACTATAGGACTGTAAACGAACTGAAATTTCAGCAAACCGTTCGGCGGGAAGTTCGTTTGTGTTCGTTCGTTTAATAAATGAACGAACACGAACAGAGGTCGCGTTCATTCGTTTATGTTTGTGAACGTTCAGTAATGTGTTCGTTTGTGTTCAATAGCTTAATAGGGTTTATAATTTTTATATTTTCTTTTACTTTTATTTATTTTGCCCAAATAAGTAAATAAATAAATAATGTGAGGTAAATTTATAACTATATAAGATCAATAAACCTACGTTTAGTATCCACGCTTATTATATGTTTACATCTTCCAGCGTCGACGCCTTCCACCTTTGACGCCTTTCGCCATTGATATGCACCTCCGACGCCCTCCTCCATTCTCCTCCGATGCGAACTTAGTTTTTTGAGACACTACTTTATTATGTTTACCTATATTATGTTAAGTACTAAATATATTTGGATAATTAAGTTATATTCTAGATGGATATAGCTAATATCTTAGTGTATGTGAATTCGATCTTACTCGAAACTTAATATATGTTTGTTACCATTCATGAACACTTGTTTTTGTTTGTTTGTCTGTTTGTGTTCATTAATGTCCGTTTGTGTTCGTGAACAAAATTAACAAACGAACACGAACACAAGTCTTTTCTTAACAAACAAACACGAACAGAAAATCTCGTTCGGCAAGTGTTCATGAACTGTTCATTTTCCTTAACAAACGAACACGAACAAGGCCTTGTACGTGTTCGTTCGGTTCGTTTTCAGCCCTAATCTTATGTTATTATTTTTTAGGGATAGCCTATTTTACATTAAAAATGTAATTCGCCAAGCCAAGAAAGTTGTGCTACACTGCTACCCCAGTATCCCTGGTCCGCCCTACTTAAATTATGTTTAAAAAGATTAAATACCAAGAAACCCAAAGAGAATTGAATGAAAGTTAAGTGACTCTTGTTTTTGTTTATAAAGAAGTATAAGCGAAACTTAAAACAAATGTACTTTTGACTGAGTCAAAACGTCAACGTTTAACTAAGATCAAGCAAAGATATATATATACAAGCATGAGATCACCAAATAAATAAAAATTGTAGACGCACATTAGAACCTTTAAAGGATTACACAGTTCAGTATTTTCCTGCTGATAATGAATAATGATGATATATACCAACTGCTGCTATCCAACCCCAATTTATCCTTCTAAACATAAAAACCACCAACCCACCTATACTATATGATCTAGTCTAAATAAACTTATCTAATCTTGATGCTTTGGATGAACGGAAAACCTCTAAGCGAATATTAGAAGCTGCACGCATTTCGTTTAAGAAGGGGTCGCCTTTTTCTGATTTAATGATCTCAAGAATGACTCCAACAACCTCAGCTGCAAGACCTATCTCCACCAGCCGCCCTTGCTTGTTGCCACCTTCATGTATCAAACGCCAAACTTCTTTATACGGGATCACGTTTTCCAAAAGTATTCTTGCAAGCATGGATGGGTATCATTGATGGGTAAAACCCGGGTGCATTCAGATCTTTGATGCACAAAGCAACTTTCTTTTCGTCTCTCGCACTGATAACAAAATAAATATTTATTTCATCAACATCCAGGCAATTAAGATAGTGTTGTGATTAACAAAATGATGTATTGTTTATTTATAGATAAATAGAGATAAAAATATCACAGACGGAGTAAAGAAAGTAGTAGTAGCTGGTACCTATAAAATTCTTTGATGGTCTCAATGGACATATCATGTAGGTGATCTTCAGACAAAATCTTATCAGAATGATCACTTTGTGGGGGAGTAGACACACGAGCCCCTTCAGCTGGTGGAACTCGGTCAAACCCACCACGCCCTATATTCCTGCTGTCTCGATTCACATAGTTCATGCTGATGTGTTCTTGTATATTGGGTGGGTCATAACCGGGCCAAGGTGAAAACCTTTCAGGCAGGTAGGTATCTTGAAGATAAATCAGCATGTGATGTACCATAGCCCCCTCTCTCTTGTATCATGGAACTACCATAATCATTATTAGGACCTGCAATGACTTGCATAGAAAAAGGCTGACCCATTACAGACATGCCCCTGGCTAGACCACCTTGTGGTCCGAGGGTTATAGCCTCATCAACCATAGGTCTTGATGGGACCGGCAAAGTCCTATTCTCAAAATAGTCAAATCTTGAATCTTGACTGCCATAACCACGAAGCTGTTGTTGGGGTAATCCACGAAAACCACTGCCCATTTGAGAGTTTGTAGATAAAACACCTGCTGATCCTTTTGGTCCAAAGTCATCCTGGGACGCCCTCCTAAGTGAGGGATTAGAATTAGGTCCACGAGCCAGTATGCTAGATTGGGCCTGCCGTTCTTGAGCAGCATCTCGATGCACCTCTTCAATCTTTTTTGGACCTTCAACCTTCCTTCTTTGCTGCCATTTGTTCTTTCTAAGGTCAATTGTGTCTTTTAACATGAACCTAACTTGAGAAGAAAGTGCCATATTAATTGATAACTGAAACATCGTATCAAAATAAACATCCATGTGTTCTTTAGCCTTTTGGTGATCAATCATCTCCCCGGTTGTACTCATTAATTTGCACAACGCCTCAATATCTTCCTCATCAGGGTTGGGATTCTTCTGATTAAAACCCAACAATTTATTTATGCATTCATGCATGATTCTTTCTGTTAGCATTCTTTTCTTGTATAATTCACCAATAAATCTAATATTACCCAACATACGTCTACGTGCCTTGACTCGTTTTTCTTCTCGTTGTTCTTCTGTCTGCTTAATCTCACCCTCTTCATCAGTTCTATTCGCTTCTTCTTCGCTCTCTCCTCTTTCAAATTCCTCTTGACATTTATTCAATAATAATCTCTTGAAAGAAATCTTCTCATTATTGTCAACAAAACCAAGCAATTCTGCGGCTAAATGGGAACAAAAATTGGCATACATTTCAACAAATGTCGGTTCCATTAAAGCCTTATCAAATATTTGATCAATCACACCAGACAATGTATTGGCATTGTCAATATTGACTTGTTTGACTTGATCAAATAGTCTCTCAAAGTTTTGTGGGGTCAACTTGTTTAAGATACTTTTCAATCGTCTTTGCTTTGCTTGTTCCTCATCTGTTACTTTACCAACTTCATACTTCCTTTTAGCTTTATTCATCATTGGGGTGTGAGGATATGGCATTAAGCCCTTTTGATAACCAGTAGCACGTTGCCACCTCTCTGACTCAGAGTTATTACGTTGCAACTGTAGGCCAGGGGACATTAAGCCCTTTTGATAACCAGTAGCGTGTTGTCAACTCTCTGACTCAGAGTAATTACATTGCAACTGTGGGCCAGGGGGCATTGGTCCGGACAGAATGCTGCCAGCATACTGGCCAGGTAGCTGACCGCGTGGGGTCCTCAACACATCATGGTTCCCTTTTAATGGGTAGCCTATTTCAAGTCTCGGGTCCCATCCTGGACCCAAGGGTCCTCCTGACCCTTTATTCCATTTGTCATCAAGACCAACGTTACTTGGCTGACGGTCTAGCCGTGACCCCACCACTGACATATCGCCACTACCTCTACCCAGGATAGCGTAAGATTCATGAGCTATATTTACACCCGTCACTACTAACACTTCAGTTACTTCATGTGTAATCTTAAAACCTTCTGGAAGATTAGTACAGTGATAAGAGAATTTCAGTAGGAAGTCTCTAGAATACTTTTTAGTCGTTCCATCATTGTCATCCTCACTGTGATGTTTCAATTTTAATTCTGTGTCCATTTTGGGAGCAGAATTGTCTACAACATCCTCCCAATCATCTGGCTCAAATTTGGTGGGTCCAGCACATTTCTTGTCAGAAGACAAAACAATGCTTTTTCCGGAAGTAGAATTAACGGATGGGTTTGGGTTCTCAACGGTTTCATCAGCAGAATTTTCCTTGTTTTCTTCAGGACGTTTATAAGCGTTATAGAGATCGGAAGTAGTTCCACGAGCATCAACATTTTTCAAGATTTCTTTTATTTTCTTCTTCCCTTTAGCTGTTGCATGTCCTTTGGCCTTACTACTAGAATGGGAAATTAGGTCTGTGGCTTCTACTTCTAAAGTCAAAGCTGAAGCCTCTGGAACAGAAACTGAAAAAGATTTTCTACCATTGACCTGGTCGATATCAAACTTTCTGAGTATATCTTCTTTATTATCACCATGAGAAGATCCCAAATTCATTGAAGAAGTTTCAGCACTAAGAATGTAACAACCCTGGCTGATGTGGCCGGGTTGTCGGGTCGGGTTATCGGAGTTACACAGCGGAATCCAGGGTAATAACAGTCTTGTAGTCTTCCAGGATCCACGTCATCATATCTGTTGGGTTACCTGAACACATGTCAAAAATAGTTTCTGTCAACATAAAGTTGGTGAGGTCGTGTATTTTATAAAGTGAATGGCCAGTTCGTTTATTTATAATTCTTTTATAAATATGCTTTACAATTCTATATTCTGGAGGGGAACTATATATTCTATTAATTCGATTATATGTCTATTATTCCGATTATATTCTATAAGTTGCCATTCCTTTCTATGGTATCACTCTGCTTGTGATAATATATGATTATTTCTACCCTCTACTCGGGTAAAACTGGTTCTTGTCCTCTAGTTGGACAAGAAAGGAAATGGCGATACCGTCCAGTACTGTCCTCGTTGTTTCTATTGCCCCTTTATATAATTTCTATAAATAGTTATTCTTTTATGTAAAGCATTATGTTTTTCTTATAAATGACATGTATTTCCCCTAAAACACTTAATAAAACTGTAAAAGAGGGGAGTTCACGATACTCACTTGTTTGCGTTATATCTTCTGCTAATCTTCCTATTACAATTATATTTCATATATATATTGATACGTTTTACGCGTGGGACTTGTTAGATTGTAATACTTGGGATATATATCATATATACAATTTATATATATGGAATCCGGTATATATTAGATAGTCCTAAACTCGGGGTTTGGTCAATCTAGGCAAAAAGAAATAAAGCTGGCCTTTACAGCTTGGCACGCGAACCTAAGAGAACTCTAGACATAACTTACCCGAGTCTAGTATATCGTTTTATATATCGAATCTTATATATAAACGTATATATTTTATATATAATTATTAGTCTCTTATTATTATTATCAAGTCCGTACGATATTCGTATTATATATATATTCGTATAATTCTAATAATACTCCTCGTCTAGTTATCGGACCGGGTTCTATTCCGGGTGTTGACCGAGTCACTGAGTCGACTCGGCGACGACTCGTATTCTTCCAAATCAATGATCGGTACCTCGTAATCAATATAATCACCGTGTTAATAATAGATTATAAGATCGTGACCAATCAACTGATAAGAATAATGACCGAATCTTACCGAATTGTTATCGAAACATAATCGGGAGTTGACCGGGATTTAACCGGGTGTCGGACCCGTTCTCCGTTTTTAATACCTATAACAATAATCATAAGCTTTATATTAATAACTGATTGTAATCTTGAATAAGCAACTTAATCAATATAAATACAATCGGGTATTAACCGAACAAGGAGGAACAAAGGATTAACCAGGCCCCGATGAATAGGTGAACATCCGGTTGACCCGAGACATACCCGGTCATCGTTCAACCTGGGAATAAACGTACCGAAGAAGCACGACAACTGAATCAACGGTTTTATAATCAAAGCAAGGCTCGGGATTCAGATCAAGATTAAGATTATAAAGATGGTTCACGGGGTCCGGTTCAGTCAATTCACAGCAGAATAGAAGGACAAGGGATTAATGGTTCAGAATCGTTGACAGTCACCATAGCTTTGGTGACTGTCCGGTTAACAGTTGGGTTACAGAACCCGATGACAGTCTCAAACCGGCGGCAAAGGATGGTATAATTCTGTTTGGTTTGAAGGTTATATGACAGTCGCCGGTTCTAGTAACTGTTCCGGTGACTTTCTTCGTAGATCTATTAAACCAGAAACAGAGACGGACAAGGTACCGGGTTCCATTTGTAAGGAAGGGATGGATGTGTGGCTTACCGGAGAAGAAAAGGATCAACTGTCGTAGAGGTGCAGCAGTAACCGGAGCAGCAGCGGAGGCGGCAACAGCCGCCATGGCTGTCCAGCGATGGTGGTGACCGGAGACAGAGGCGGCAGTGGCCTGTCATGGGTCTCCGGTAGAGGCTTCTTGGTTCAGAGCATCACACTTTATGTGTGTGTATATGTCGAGCAGAGAGAGAGTAGCCAGAGGTGAGAGACAAGAGAGGGGTTTATATAGAAGAGTAATAATAGAGGGTGTTTGGCTACGGGGATAAATACTGAGACTCGGGTGTTTGGTAATAATTATAACGATCAAACAAAAGACGTTTGACAGCGGGTTATTAGCAGATAAGGAGCGTTTAACCGTGATAATAATAATTCAATAATTATTATTTATATATTCGGTTGAAACGGTTGAGCGCGAGATTCGAACTTGAATATTTGATTTAGTAATCGGGTGGTCAGGTCCGACCCGACTCGTTTAAGAGACACGTAAGGTGACGTAATCACTTCGAGACTTTGAGGTGTTACAAAGAACCTCAACATTTGCAGAAGTGGAAATTGATCCCAATGAGTTATCGTCAATATCATCTACATGTTCTTTCAGTGGTGCAACAGTTATATCCAAAATAGTGTTATCTTGATTTGGTTTGACAGATTCTTTAACTTGTTCTTTTGATCCCTCAAATTCAGCTATTGGTACTTCCACGTCAACTTTAGGGGTGTTACCATTAACTTGGGTAGAGTTAAGGCTTTTTTTTTTCATCATTATCACATTTGGAAGCAGACAGATCAGCAGAACTTTTTGAAGGTCCTTCAATTCGGTTGCTAGTTTCTGACACATCCTTGCCAATTCCCACAGGAAGCATTGACGGCTTTGATGTTTCTTGAACTCCCTGCCCACCAATCTGTGAATAACAAAAGTGCATAATCTATAAATAAATATTGTCAAATAGCGGTACCGAAACAAAAACCTTCTCTATTGGGATAGACTGACAATTTGGCAGGCTGCTTCTGTCCCTTTTTTAAAGTGCCCAGACTTACCAACCAATGATTTTTTTTTGCAAAATTAGCCACAACAGCAGATGTATTAGTTAGGTTCTCAAACTGTCTAGAAATTGTCTCTGAATCTTTATGAGGTTGACCTTGTCTTTGACTTTTATTTGAAATCTCGCTTTTGTGCATCGAGTCACCAACCTTTTCTGCATGTGAACTAATCGTTGGTTGCTTTACTGTCACCTGTTTAGAAGCCTACAGATAACAACATCACATCAAACACACCCTTAGCATGAGTAAAACAAATATTTGGAAAAAGAAAAAGGAAAAGAAAGCTTAACCTGATTATGAAACCTTGGGGGCTGAGAACCACGAGTCATCTGTGCATTAGTCAGTGGCTTAGAACCAGATGGCAGGGGTAAAAGGGCACCAGCATTGTAAGAACTAGGAATAAAGTTCATGGGAGAAGCAGCAGGGGAGATTGCCTGAGACTGAGGTGGGTATGACTTTTGACCCGGAGAGTAACCATCGGTCCTTTTATCGAGCTGAAGCTCCACATGAGTGTCTGGGTGAATCGTCTTGACTGTTCTTTTTGGACCGTCAAAATTTAAATTACTCATGGGTTGTTGTTGGTATTGTGGTCCTAACCCCATCCCTATGCCCCCCCCCCCCATTTTCCAAGCCGAGGACCCATCTGAGATGAGAAGGTCAAACCTGGATTTTGATGAATGATTCCCTGATGATGTTGGATACTCGCGACAAATGCATGTTGCGGCACTTGTGGTGGTGGATTACCAACTGGTAAATGCATGGGGAGGGGCATTGGCAATGATGTATTAGCTAAGCTTTGGGATTGTAGTTGTGGATTTGGCCACCAAATTGAGGATGCACTTGAGGTGGGTGAAATGGCATTTGCATGGAAACTCC
Organism: Ambrosia trifida; assembly: GCA_028751855.1. Lineage (NCBI taxonomy): Eukaryota > Viridiplantae > Streptophyta > Magnoliopsida > Asterales > Asteraceae > Ambrosia > Ambrosia trifida. Next base: position 16,207,195 of record CM054131.1, read on the forward strand.
CGGGGGGATAGAAGTTATAAAAGAACCGGTGGATTTCGGAGCATGAGCTGCAACAAGGACCAAGAAGTGATGAAAGCACCTTTTTTTCTCTTTTGAGATTGAACGGGCCTTGCGGGGCTGATCAACAGTCCCATAATCTTTCCTTGGTGAGTGTTTTTTTGGAACAGCTGCATTCTGAGGTGGCGTAGCCTTGAAAGAATCATGACGAGCCTGCAACATCATAATAATCACAAGATATCAAAATGAGTAACAAGTTGCCTAAAACTGATTTCACTGTTACATTACTTTCGAGTAATTCAAATTATTTACTTGTAACCCATTTTAAGTTATGTTTTATCTCAAACAGGTCCAATGAAAAAAAATGGTCAAAACCGACCCAAAGTCTCTTTGTATACAAATATACCCATTATTGTTGTAGAAATAATGCTTTAAAATCGTAAGTTACAAATAACAACTTATAGATAAGTATTTGTGTCACCCAACCAACTGTAAAGAAACATACTTTATAGTATTTGAGGTAAGGAATACCAATACCCTAAACCAAAGTTTAAAAGAACGAAAACAAGCCTCGAGGCGTTTTCCCTTCGCCTCATGAGGCGTAAGCCTTGAGGCGAACCGATGCGTAGTAAAAAAACAAATATAAAAATTATGTGTCTATAAAAAAAAATACTTGACCTAGAAAAGTCTTAAAAGATCAAAAACACACATCAAAAATGAAATAATTGATCCAAAAAGTCTAAAACACCAAAAAAAAACATCAAAAACACCCTAAACCACCTGAGGCGCACCTGATGCGCACATTTTCTCAGGGACTCAGCCCTTAGACTCGTTTTCTTAGAGTTTCGCCTTAAGGCGCACACCTCGCCCGTTTTTTTAAACCATGCCCTAAACTACACAAAAGGGTCTCTTTTATCCACATAAAAAGTACGATACCTCTTTAAAGAACATGTACGATACAAAGAACAAAACATACCTGGGTCTGTTTCTGCTTATCCAAATTTGGAGGGGCAGAGATGGTTTGAGTAGGTACTTACAAATATACAATGCTTATAAACATGTCATGAAACTATGTATAAGTGTCTACTTATCTAGATTAACAAAATCCAAAAGAAGTGCTCTTTGCACATAGCTATGATAAGTACCTGCATTCCTTTTATAAAACCGGGACTAATAGACCCAAATTGAAGAGAAAATGACTTAGATGCATCAGCTGGAGCTAATCACAACACCAAAAAGAAGCATCAACATGACTTGTAAGTACTACTAAAGAAACTCAAGCTTAATCCCACATCAAGTTATATATTCAAATCTGAAAATAACAAACTGCTTACCCTTAGCAGGAGTAGAAGGATCTGTGGTTCCAGAATTGAGAGGAACCACGTTACTCTGTGGAGCCTTTGGCAGTCCCAGTGTGCTTTTCTGGACTGACGCATCAATCGGCTTTACAACATCACCAGTAGATGAAGTAACAGATGTCCCTGAAATAGCTAAATAAACAATATAAAATTAACAAACAATGTTGCATATACATACAATCACCTCCTTTTCTGGATGTAAAAGCATAAGCCATAAACAATGTTCTAAACAATAAGCAGAGTTAAAACTTATGCAATCGAATCACCTTTCAGAACAATCCTTTTCTGAATAACGTAAACATATAATGCCTACATTCGCTTTTACTGATTTTATCTTTCCATTGATGGTAAAGCAAAAATTATTAGTAGTAAACTTATCTAACTATAGTCCAATAGAAATTTATTTCAAACTTGGCGTAACGTCTATATAGCTAAGCTCAATTAACTACATTCACTTTACCATAACCGAAATAAAACGATACAAACTGAATGCGATTGCAAATTGCAAATATACCTGTTAACGGCTGCTGAATACGCACACCATTCTGCGAAGCATTTGAAGATCCCAAACTCGCATTCTGATTAGGCTTTGTACCAACACTTACCCAAGCCTGTTGTCCTTGTGCATTACTAACCGTTTTCTTAAAGCTATAAAACATAAACAAATATAAACATTAATGATTAAACCTAATAAAAACAAACTCTAAGATTATGTACCTTTGACCAACTGTAAAATTCCTGGGGGAATTAGGGTTAGCATATCGAGCGGGTCTTCTGTAGTGTGGGGGTGGGTTGTTCTCGCGTCTTGATTGATTGACAGAGGACATATATTCGATTACTTACGAGAAAGAAGATCGTTTGTAGGTAATGTATCACCTGAAAGGTAATTGACAGTAAGTTGATTAGAATTAGGGAAAGAGAACGTGAAAGCGTGTGATTATTATTATTATTATTATTATTATTATTATTATTATTATTATGATACCCCGTAATTTCAGGTTCTCACTTTAACTAAACTCTAGTTACGTTCATTGCATTCTATTTAACTAGGGTTAGCTAGATAGGACACACGTTGCACAGTTATAGGTTAATAACTGCATGAAGTGGTAATTCGGGGAATTACCATACTGTATACATGATTAGTGAACCTCGGACGTTGGTGAACAATGAAGTTAAATAATTGTGAATTAATTTGGCTTTTCCAAGTGGACTCATCCCGTTTGGATGAATACACAATTTTTGGGAATTTTTCTACTAACCTGACCTGTTGTAGAAACTTTCTGGACATACCTGTGATGTACGATTTTTCATAATTTTTGTGTTTAGTTTTTAGACAAAACAAAAATATGGGTTAACAAACGAACCCCAAAGAATACTCAGTAAAAATTTGGGAGTCTAATTCGTTGATTAAGTATTTTAAATAAATTAGTTTTCATGGTGCATAATCTGTCCTAAAAACACAGATTGTGTATTTTGCGTTTATGTGGTATGAAGTGTAGAACTAATGATAACCAACATATTCACCAACGGGTCCGTAGGGTTTACTTATGCATGTAGAATCACTAGGTGTCACTTACACGATTTTGACATTTAAACGTCTTGGACAAACGGGTTATATGGTGTAATGGTATTACACATATACTTACTTAGTGACACATATACTAGGGAGTCGGTAGCACACCCTACTTTGGAGTTTGGATTTATTTGCTTGCATACTAAGGTGAGTTTCACTACTCTTTTCTCACAAGCATGCATCTCGGGTTTGAGACAACGTACTTAACTTTTTCTAGTCCGGTTTGGGACTACTTACACATCCCGGGTTGGGATGCTATGACTCCTTGTGTGGGTCGGGTTTTGACTCCTTGTGTGGGTCGGGTTTTGCTAGTTCGCAAACTTTGTCCTTGATGAACTAAACCAACACTATCACTGTAAGTCCTTCACATACCGAATGAGTTGTCGGGTTATGGCAAGCGGGTTATTAGTTGATAGCGCTATTAGGTCTGACAAACCTCACACCGGCTCGGGGGAGCGCGGGAGTGAACTATAACTTAACAGATTATCATTGTTGATAGGCAATGATACAAGGCAAACTGCTCACATTTGTGACAACACGTACATTAGCAGTTCGGTATATCGGTGTTAGTTATCATGAATGGGTTAGCTACCCTTGGCATGCGATGAACTAGTGGTTACACGGTTTTTGGAACCAACTTAATTACTACGCTTTTACTTGGTTACGTGGTTTTGGAAACCAGCACATTTATTTACTCGTCTTCTTTACTTAGTGAACTCACCAACATTGTTTGTTGACCCACGATATACATGCTTTTGCAGGTAGTTAGCTTCCGGTGCCACGATTAGAAAGCACTGCACACTTCACTGCTTTTGGGGTCTTGGGCATACACCTAAATTACATATTATGCTTTTACATTTTCTTTCATATGGTTTTAATTTGGGCGCGTTGTTTTGCGCATGGTTTTAAAAGGTTTAAATTTGGTTTACGCTTCCGCAGCTTAACTAAACTTGGTTTTTGAAAACGAACTAAATGGTTTGGGCATTTAGAGTTCGTTCATATGACTTATGGCTATGGGATCCTGGTATGTCATGCGCCTCGCGGTATAAACCCCGCAGTGGAAATTTGAGGGTGTGACAATTATTATTGTTAAAACACTTATTACCTGAAGTAACACAGAGAGAGCGAGAGAGAGAGAGAGAGAGAGAGAGAGAGAAGATTTGGAGGGGAAAGTTATGATTAGGGTTTAGAGGTTGTTGTGCCAACAACCGGGAACCATTACAACGGCTATCAGGCAGGCAGGGTAAATAAATAATGATGCCTGCTTTAGGCCCAATGGGTCGGTCGCTTGCTTGCAAAGTGTAATATAGAGTTTTAATAGATAGGATAATTTTTGTGGATAATTTTAATAGATAGAGGTTTAAATCGATAAGAATTATCTTTTACGAGGTTTGATCCAGTTTACCACTTTACTATAAAAAAGTTTTTTTTTTTTTTTTTTTTTTGCAATTCAAGGAGGTTTGGATTTTTTTGCTATTTTCGTTCTTTTCACTAACTCAGTTAAAAACTGACGTTAAGGTCATGGGTAAAACATAAGGGCACCGATTATTTTGACCACAATGCCTCTTATGCATGGCCTTGGGTTTAATAAAAAAAATTCATAGAAATATAGTATAGGATGTAGGTGATTAGATAGATGAACGACTAAACAGTAAATGTGTAAGATTATGTTTTTAACGTCTTATAAAATGAAGGTGGTGGTGAAAAAAATTTAACAACCATACCTGTGAACTTAACAACCTTCTTGTTCTTAACAGTCACTTTCTCAATCACAAGCTTGAATTCTCACAATCCTACCACCATGAATCACAATCTTAACTTAAACCATGGTCCCCTAACTAATGATGTGTTGTTCTTACGTGATAGACATCGGGCATTTCACATATTTAGCAATCCAGAAAATTTTAATGAGTATATGAATGTGAAACGAAGTGATAGAAGTATATGGGTGACACTCCATAATAACACCGATCCAAAGACACTAAAAAACCATACCCTCCAAAACGACTTTCATTTTCAAACTTATGAAACACCACCTGTTTTTTTTCGTATACACCTGCATAATAACACCGCGTATTTATAACCATTCTAACTTGTAAACACTTGACTTGTCTACCATAATATTTTACTTTGAATGGAAAATAAAGTGTATATGTTAAATGAAAAACTCTTCTACATGTGGAAGATAGAATGCATGAAGCATCAGTAGAATCATTCGGACTATCCTTTATTTGCCTAGACATATTGAATGAAGCCTCACTCTTATTTGGCGACTTCAGTGTGAAACCTCCATATCGTTCAGCGACTTCAATGGAGAAGCCTCACTCTCATTTGGCGACTTCATTGACTCCTCACTTTGATTTGGCGACTTCAAGAACATTCCCTTCCACAATCATCAGACATGGCATGAGGCTTGTTTTCGAGAGGGAGAAGTCGTTGAACGGGTAGGCGACTTCACCTCTTTTCCTGATATGACTACTAATCGCGCTCTCAAAAAAAATAATTCGCTTAGAAGTGTAAATGATTCCCCTTTTACTACCTTACTCCTTGGGACTTCCCTTTTAATCCTCTAATTAAATAAAACTTTGTTGACTTATTATTTAATTAATTACAATTGTTACTTATGAAGAATGGTCAAAACAAAGTTAGCGGGTCAATTATCAACATGATCTTTCTGGCATTTCTTTGGTATAGATTGTATGATAAAATAAACGTTAATGATAATATCAATTTGGAACAAACTATTTGTGATTATATATTAGTACTCTAACAAACATAGATAGTTGTGATTGATGATTTTATGTAAGCATATGTATGCTAATGCTATTGCAAAAGTTTTAGATAAACACAAAGATAATCTAATTCTTGAACGTGTGTATTGTAATCAACACACATTTAAACACGGGAATGCATGTATGACTGATTACAACTATAAGTACCATACACTGTGATTATAATTATGTTATTTTCTTTTGGTTTTGCAAGTCCCAACACAGTATCTGGGTTCTTTGTTGCAGCCTATAGTTTACTTTTCGATTACGTGAAAACCCAAACTCAAAGAATGTAACTGGATGTAAAGGGGAAATACCATTATATCTTTAGATTGTGCCACGCCCAAGATTTCCTGACTGTTATCCCGATTGAAGGTCTTGGCCAAAGCATGTCCGCTATTGAATACAGGGCCATTCTTAAATATCGTCTGATGATCCCCATGTACCAGGAGGATGAAATCTGTCCGATTTGCCGTAAGGCCTGCCTGGATGAATACGGGGAACATGCGGTGCATTGTAAGGAGTTACCCGGTTTCAAATATCGGCATGATTGGGTTCGAGACATTCTGTGAGACATTTTAAGACGGGCTGGGATCTCAGCAAAAAAGGAGGCCCCTGTGAACTTCCTCTCGGATCCAGCAGAAGGGAGATCCACCCTACGACCAGCAGATCTCCTTGTTTTTGGGTGGGCCGGGGGGAAGCATGCTTGTGTTGACCTGACGGGTGTATCTCCGCTAGTTGGGTTGAGGGATAGTGGCTTCGTAGCAGGGCAAGCGGTGCGGAAAGCAGAGGCAAAGAAGGTAGAAAAATATGCTAAAGCCTGCGAGGAGAACCAACACGTTTTTGTACCCTTAGCTTTTGATACCTTTGGCTCATTGGCACCAGAGGCTACCCGTTTCCTGACTAGGGTCCAGCGGGTTATTCATAGTAGTGTCTCGGCTTCAGGTAGGCAGGGTTACGTTTTTAGTAGATTAGGATTTGCTATTCAAAAAGGGGTGGCGACGCAGCTTGTTGCCCGCCTGCCCGTTATCTTAATGTAATTTTCTTTGTCTAGTAGTAATGAAAATTTATACTTATTAAGAAAAAATTATCATTACCTTGTGTAATTTGTAATTTCTTTTGTGTAACTTTTATTTATACAATTATACAAGTCAAACATCCAGGAAGGTCCATGTCCTTAATCCTTAACATAATAAATTAAAAAATCTAATATTTTATATGTATCTATATTTGTAATTGTATTTTCACTTTCTTATTAAATCGTGTAAAATGTCACTTTCTTTGTATTTATTTTATTTGCACACTAGATTATACCCCGGGAACGTCCCGGGTTGAGAAATTTAATATGATACATTAATTTTATATATGAAATAGACTGATGTAGAACTCTAATATTAATATCTAACCTAAAACAAATTAACAATGTACAACTCCAATGCTAACACCTAACCTAAAAGAATGTAAAACCTTAATGTAACTCTAATATTAACACCTATCCTAAAGACTAAACAAATGTACAACTCTAACATACTAATATTGATACCTAACTTAAAACAACGTATAACTCTATTAACCTATTCGACCCTGGTTGAAAAAAAAAATATTCATATTTATTGATTTAAACATAATTAGTGACTTGTCTATACATGATTAAAAATTTACCTGAACACTTTGTGTTTTTTTTCCTGTATGAACAAAACTCCACAAAAAAATTTCTCCATTTTTATATAGCACTGTGGTACTCGTTGGAAAGATAATAAAACGCTCGTTAATTTGGTGTAATTTTTTTCTTTAAAAAATCTCGTATATTAAATATATATTAACGTTTAAAAATTATGGGAGGAAACATGAGTGTGAAAAATCTAATTTTGTTTTGAATTATTTTTTTCCTAAAATATCTCAATGTCACATGGGATGACACATGGCACACTCAAAAAAGATAATGCCTCTTTGAATGTCATGTCATTAAAATGGCTTTGGTTTATTATATGTATAGATTTATGATTTATGCAGACGAAGATTTGTCCAATCTCCTTAAATCCATCTTCACACAATATCCACAGAAACATTAACGAAGTAAGAGAAAAGCGCAGAATTATTAGAGTAATAATCTTGGCAACTTGTTGGGCGATTTGGAGGGCACGTAACGATCTGATTTTTAATGGGAAAAGAGTAATAGTGAGCGGAGTGTTCGCTGAAATACAAGGTATGGCGTTTTCATGGGTCTAACACAAAATGAAACGGTCATCATGGACGTGGGAGAATTGGGTGGGGTTCAACGTGCCAATCACATAGACGGATTAGTATGATGTAATGAGTCGTACGTGGGTGAGTTTTGATTGTAAGTAGCGCCTTGCTTGTTGCAATCTTGTAAATATTTTGGGTGAAATGAAAGTTTGTTGTTTGCTGATGTGTTGGCGAACACACCTTGTTAATATATTCATTTTATGTATATTTTAGTGTTTGATTGGTAAATTTTAGGTACAACTTATTGAATATTAATCATATTATAAATTCATTGATTTTAGTATAAATATATTAGTTTATTTTAACTTATTATAATACTTTTTATGATCTTTTGTGTCGTAGGTTTTAAATATCACATTTATCTAAAATGGGGACTTAAATCAAAAGTGAAGTATACAAACGAAGGTTTCGCATTATGTTAAATGAATATTGACAGCAAGGACTTTGGTGGAATCACTATATTGAAATATAATTCAAGTTAAGCCATTGGATTAATAGTGTGGAATTTCATCAAATATTAAGTGGGCTCATTTTGACGGGCCGTAGTTAAAAGGAAATTTGGTGATGGCCCACGAAAAACGTAAGTCGGTGAAGGTTTAAGCAATTAATATAACTAATCATTCGACGGCAGAAAAGGAGGGGGTTCGGAAGCTTTGACAGGAGGTCGAAGGCACAGCCTCTTGGCTATTGGAGGATCGCACAAGAAAAGAAGAGGTGATTGAGATGCACGGTTAAATATTTTATAGCTTTCCCCGGGTGAATCTTTGAATTGATTTTGTATTCTGAACTCGTTTTGATTTTTTATGAACTAGTATTTTTACTACTTGTGTTGGATTGAATAAACCTTGCTTATATTTGAACTAATTTATCTATTAACTGTGATTTCTGGCATCATAGGGAGGTTGGTTGATATTTGTATAGGGATAGCTAGGCGTACGGTTTATATTGAAAACATGTCCCTAGTTATTATTTCAATCTGAATAGTTATTGTGACAGGATAGCTAGTTATTGTGACAGGATAACCAAGGTCATGTCTATGTGGTGTTCTTGTAGTTAAATCGAATAGGTTGCAAGATTATACAAATAGGATCCCGGGTGGAAGTTACATTTATCTTAATTATTTATTTAAATTATTTTGTTACCATTTCAACATTTTTATAAAACAAACAAAAAGATAAAGTTAGCTAGCTTAGACAAATAAACAACCATTGTGACGCTAACCACATGCTCCTCGTGGATTCGATATTCCCTACTTACCCTGGCTACCTAGGTTATTTAGGTTTTGTATGACCCTTGACGACAAACGGTCATCAAATGGCGCCGTTGCCGGGGAGCTAGTGCGCTTAGTATTACATTGCTTGTTTGTTTGTATTTTTTTTTTTTGTTTTGAAAAAAAAAATAGAAAATCTAAAAAAACAAAAAAAAAATTTTATATAAAAGTGTTATTTAATTTTATTAGATTTCACTTTAGGTGTTCTAGTTGTGCAGGTTTTTCTTTTACAAGTGTAGAACACCATGAATTGGGTTGATGAAGACAATGAACCATGTTATAGTTGTGGAAGTTTCGCTCACTGGACTGAAGATTGTAAAGATTGTCCAAAGCCCTTATCACGAGTAGATCCTTATTGTTTTTGTTGCGGACAAATACATAGGGATAAAGACTGCACAATATTTTGGAGTGATCCAGAATATTGGGATGAAATGTGGAAATCTGTTTCTTAGGTAACCAGGAGAATTATTACTATTATGAAAACTCACAATCATGTTTTTCTCCAGGTTACTACCAAGATCAATATCAAATTCCTCCCGATGAAGAAAAATGTGTAGAGATAACATATCAAAGTGAGGAGGAAAATAACCTTGCTGAAGCAGAAATGATGTTATCCAAGCTCGAGGATTTTTTATCAACACCTAACCTCTCAATTCAACAAAGAAATGAGTACTTAAGTTTGAAATGCGAGGTGTTATCGGCAAGGATAGATATAGCAGAGTCTGTGTCTCCCTTACCTGATGATATCAGAAACTATTCTCAAGTTAGGGATGAGGTTGTGGAGACTAATACCACACCAAATCCTTCACTTGTTGAAGAGTTACAAGGAGAAAAGGTTGTGGTTGTTGACGTTATTTGTAACACCCCAACCGATGGCGGAAACATCGAGGTGTCACGTAGTGACGATTGTTCAATAGCTCATGGACTAGAAATGTAAATTTGAATACATTGATTAAATAATTTATTACATTGAAATGAAATACAACGATTCTAACTGCCAACTAAATTGTAATACAATGAATCAAAATCTAAATATAAATCCGAAAGCATAAAGGATGCATCTCAAAACAACCTGAAACATGTACGAAAACGTTTTGGTCAATACAAAATGTATTGGTGAGCATACCCTGTTTGAATAAATGTAGTAAGAAAAGTGTTTAGCAATTCATGTGCGGTACCATTTGCAATTATGTAATAAGCAATATCCGTTCAAAATCAACCCTATGTAAAGAAAAGCAGATATATATAGTATGCGCTAGTAGTAATGTAATACATAGCAATGACGAGGACTCTCAACAGAGTCACAAGGGTATATACCATAGTACTATTCATTGAAATGCCAGGCCCTCAAAGGTTAATGATTTTGACAAGTCATAGACACACAAATTAACATAAAGCAAACACACATGAGAATTGCATTTAGTAAAAGAAATAGAAACTTGATAGTAAGTACATGAGTCACCCCAGAATAGTAAAACAGTAAAAAGGGGAAAGATATACTCACAGTTTGCGAAAGCGATCAAAATCCACTTAAGCGGTCGTGAGCTAAGTAATGGGAATTCCGAAGAATCCAACCTATAATGTGTAATAATACTAATAAGGAAAAAGTCTAAAAAGTCTAAGGTAACTACGGTCTAAGGCATTAGGGTTTGCTAAGTCGATTTGGGGAATTAGAGGTTTTTTTATGATTAGTCGAATTAATGTAAAAGTTGTATGTCCAAAACTAATATATCAAAGTTCGTAAATATGGTTTAGATAATATAATTATTACCACTCGAATATTTAGATGTAAATATATTTGAATAATTAAGGCAAAATCATTTAGTTAATTACTTTAACTAATTATTGTAAATAATAACGATAATCATAAAATATGAGTTACACGATGATCCGACCAATAATAATTAAGACTTTCCAACATAAGGAAATATTTCTATTTTATAAGAAAAGTATTTATAAAATAGATGTTGTAATAGTATAAATAAATAAACGTGTAATTATGCCGGAATTGATATATAATACTAATAATACAAGACATGATCCAAAAAGGCTATTTTTGTAGGAATTAGACACTTTCTGATGTAAAATAAAAATAATAATTTTCCCATAAATTTTATAAACTTATTTATATTTAAAACTGATTTAATGCGATTAAATCATGTTTAAATGATTAAAAATAGGAAAATCAATAAAAATAAAGGTTTTCTGAACCAATAATTTTTAATTAAGTTCATGATGACTAGAAATAATTTATCAAAAATTTTGAGATAAAAATCATTAAAAATGGATTTTTAATCAATTAATTATGATTAAAACAATTTAATTTAATAAAATCATGAAAATAGATATTTTTCAGAAAACTAAAAATATGACAATTTTCTATGAGGTATCAAGAAGCTACACCTAAATTTTCATGATTTTTGGACAAAAAGTGAATTTATTATGAATATTCAAAGCTTCCAATGTATTTTATAATAAAAATAAAGAATAAATAGGAAAATATAGGGCTTTAAGCAAAAAGAAGAAGGAACCCGTGTATAGAGGGACTCGAACCCGAGTACCCACAGTGTCAACACACACACATAGCCACTGCTCCAACCTAACACTTTGTTATATATTTTGAAAAGAAAGATTTTAACCGATATCATTAATTCATCATCTTCTTCCCCAATATACCAAGCAAGAACCCTAACCCTAGGTTTAAATCCAATAATGCGATTTAGACACTATGAACAATCTGTAATAAAGGGGTTTTGTTCCTGAAACGATTCTAAGCAAAACGGCATAAAGAAGTTGTACTCACAATGCGTATCAAGGCCGAACTACAAGCATCCAAACTCGCACACTAGCGTGATCAATTTGGGGCTTTCTGGACATGTTTATCTACGATTCTTAGTGGGTTTAAGATGCTTTGATGTGCAGAAGACGTATGAAAGGATCAATTTATAGTGTCAAGAATGAAAACGGATCCATTGAATAGATGCGACGGTTACATCCATAAACCCAATTAATTGCCCACTAAAAACAGTGTTTATGGGCCGATTAATCATATGGGAACGTTGGTATGTGATGGAGAAACGTTTTGGCATTAATAATATCGATTTTAAGGCATTAAATCGCGAGTTTAAGCTTTGCCGGAAAAGAACTCCGGCCGCCGGAGCTTTTGCCGGAAAAACGGGACAAGAGGGAAAGAGGGCTAGATTTTTTTTTAAACTTTCATGTATTAACAGGAATGGTCCCTCTAGTTTAACATGGTTAGTTTTATGTGTAAATTGGTTAGAAATTCCTTTGATAAACTTAACAAAGTTAAACTAATTTAACCCAAAAGCTTCATAAAACTTTATAAAACTTGGAATTTTTATAATATCCATTTCGAGTGACGATTTAACATACGCATTTGATTAAAAACTTATATCCGATCCATAATATATATATATGTATATAAACGATTAAATTTTAATTCGCTTTAAGATTAAATTTGAAACGACGAACCTACAGAGATAAAAATATAAACGTTTAAATACTCGAGGGACTATAATTGACATCTTGCTAGAACATAAGGGTGACGGTTGTCACATTATTGATGCAGGTGTTACAGGTCTTTGTCAAGAATCTCACAAATCTCATCACGCACTGATTAACTTCATAAACAAGGTTCGGGATGAAGATTCAAAAGTGAACATTAGGAATGTGAGATTACATGACATCGAGCAAATGCTAGTGAGATGGTTCTTCCCCAACAATCCAAAGCGCCTAATTCGCATGCCAATCTTTAAACAACTGTTTATTTGGCATGTAAACTACCGAGCATACATTGGAAACTCGGTAGGCAAGTGCGCGCTTAGACCACCTTGATAGTCAGGTATGATTCTTGTACATTTTGTATATTTATTTTGTTTTATTTTTCTTTTATTTTATTTTTTTTGTTTGAATTTTGAGTCTCTTTTGATTTCTGGGAATGCTTGGAGTTTAACTTGCAAGCAGATAACTTCGCCTGTACTCAATCTCCATTCAGGCGGGTAGGCCTGTAAACGAACACGAACACATAATCGAACACATTTTTGTGTTCGTGTTCGTTCATTAAGAAATTTGTCGTGTTCGTGTTCGTTTATGTTCGTTCATTTAAAACCTAAACGAACAGTTCATGAACATAAACGAACACAAATGAACATAAACGAATAAATTCATATAAACATTGCTTTAGCCAGAACAATCAATGGTGGATGGCATATGCCTAGCTTCTAATCGTGGTAAATGATAAAACCCATAGAGCTATAGAGAAAAAATGATAAGAGGAGGTGGGTCATACTTACAGCGCTGTGGAGGCTGGAGAGTGGAAACCGGGCTGTGGAGGCTGGAGACAGGGTTGTGGAGACTGGAGGCAGGACTGTAGAGGTGGTCGGCTGGAAGTGGAAGAAGGTAGGGCTGTAGAGTGTAGAGAAGAAGAGATATTGGGATGTGAAGTGTGGAGATGGCTGATAAGTGATATGTTTAGAATGTTAGGATTAAGGTTAAGTTTTTAGAAATTAAAATTAAGTTTAATTAAACGAACATAAACGAACGAACATAAACCAACATAAATGAATGAACATAAACGAACGTTCATGAACATAAATGAACGAACACTACGTGTGTTCATGTTCGTTCGTTTAATTAAACGAACAAAAAAGTGTGTTCGTGCTTGTTCATATATTTAAATAAACGAACATAAACGAACTTCCCGCCGAACAGTTCACGAACAGTTCATGAACGTTCGGTTCATTTACAGGCCTACAGGTGGGGTAAAGCTGTACATCTTCGGTGTATACGGCATCCCAGAATTTTATGTTTTTATTTTTCTTTTGAGTCTTAGTTTCAGGTATGTCATCGGCCGCGAATGAAATGCTATACGGCTCGATTGGGAGGAACTGCACAGACTCATACGCGCACTGCTTGTATCCAGGGGAGTGTGTTCCTTTTATTGTTGTACATTAGTTTTATTTATGTTTTATTTTATTCCCTAGTTCACATTGAGGACAATGTGTCGTTCAAGCGTGGGGGTGAGGAAACTTCGTTTTATTTATTTTTGAATCTTTAAAAATTCAAAAAAAAAAAAATTGAAAATGTCTTGAAAATTGTTCCTAAAAAAGCATTCTAATCAGACATAAAGCAGGTCTTTCAGTACATACCAGTTGTTTTTTGATTGTTTTGGCAGTAGGTCCTTAGTCATGGTCTAATTTGTGGAAAAGTAATATGAACCGTTTTCAGCAGGTATTTTTAAGAAAAAAAAGTTTAGAATTTCCTGACTAGATTTAACAAGCTATTGGTAATAAATGCATGCACACATCGGTAACCCATTTCCCCACTTCTGTGAGATCTTGAGCCTACTAGATGATAGGTTGATTTATATACATTTTCGTTTGTTGAGAGTAGGTCAGATGTTTCTCTGTTGCAGAACTTGTGTGATTTGATACATGCTGAGTTTGTAGACTAGATATGCACGTACATGACAAAGGCGATTTAGGATTCCCTTTTTTGTTTGACACCTTTTATTTGTTTTGTGTTAACCGGTTTACCCAAAAATATTACCATTAGTAGCCAACTTTGAGCCTTATACCATTTCGTTTGTTAAACCACATAATCACCCAAATTGTTAGGACAAAGAGGATTGGTGAAACCACTTTTGGAAACCTTAGTCTAATTCACTTCTGTCATTTTGGCTAAGTATAGAAGTACTGAAAAGAAAACAAAGAACTGCTGAAGAGAAGATTAGAGAAGTGCTGAAGAAGAAACTTCATCAGAAGTTCTGAAGTTCAAACCAGACAAGTTCACTTCAGAAGTACTGAAGACAAACTACTCATCAGTAGTTTGTCATTCATCAGCACTTAGCATCAAATATTTTCCACCGCCTTTTGCATCAGTAGTTTTATTGTTTATTATTACTTTTAGCTGTATTTGTTTGTTTCAATGTTGCAACTTGTGCAACTTGTTTCTATTGTTTCTGTACTTGCTTTTTGGGCAAGATACATGTATGTAAACGTCTATAAATAGGAGGCTTCAACCTTCTATTTTAGACATTGATTTTTAATAGAAAAATCCTTCAAACACTATCACTGTTCTATTCCATTTCTGTATTTATTGTGAATCTATCTAAGTATCTAATTCTCATTTACTGCTTAGATTCATAATAAATACTTATCATTTATTAGTTTCAATCATCAAGGGGGAGTAATAACTCTTCCTTAGTATAAAAAGTGTTGCTTTAACTTATACATTCCGCTGTGCTTATTATCTGATATACAAGGGCTTGCTAAACACTTAAGTGTCAAGATAGCAAGTTCTTACTTAGCAAAAAGAGCAAACTGATCCAACAATTGGTATCAGAGCATTGGTTTATCTGATCACATATCAATCTAACAAATTGAGAATCAGACACAAAGCTCTTATTGATATTCAAATAAAAAGATCAAAAGTTCACTTTTTATCAACATCCATCACTTAAAAGAGTAATCTGACAAATCTATACTCTTTAAAATGGATCCACATAATACTGGTTCTGCCATTAAACCTGCCATGCTTGTCAGAAATGAATACAACATATGGCAAAAGAGAATGGCACATACCTTGTCACAAACCAACACAGGTTGTTGGAGATCTGTGATATATGGTCCTCACAAACCAGTAAATGTCAATCTTGAAACTAATGTCAAGGTCCCTAAGGACCCAAACAAATATACAGATGATGATTTCCTAAACCTTGAGCTAGATGCAAAAGCATTCTCTATGTTGGCAATGGCTCTCCCAAATGAGATATACTCTGGCCATTTACATTGTGAAAGTGCCAAAGAACTCTGGGATTGTCTTAAAGAACAGTTTGGAGGAACTGAAGAGGTGATTGCCAACACCAGAGAAATCTTAGCTCAACAATATGAGACATTTGCTCATATTAATGGGGAAACTTTGACTCAACAATTTGAAAGATTCTCCTCATTAATATCTGAGCTAAAGTTAAATGGTCAGACCTATACAACAGTGTCTATGCTACATAGATTTTTAAGGTCTCTACCAGACAAATGGGAAACATACTCCATTGTTTTAAGATCCTCACCAGATTTTAGCTCCCTCACTCTTACAAAACTCCATGGGAGATTACTTACTTTTGAGAGAGAAATTGATCAAAAGAAGAAATTACAATCATCTGGTAAAACTGCTGATGACTACCTACCAGGTAGTACAGCACTTTTGGGACAAGATTCACCAACTTGTTCCTATGGATCTTATGACAACATTGACATAACAACTGGGATCTCATCAGAAAGATCTTTCCCAGGTTATGACAATAATGACCAAAGTCAAACTGCTGATAATCTATGTTTTATCATGGATGATTTGAAAAACTTTAGCAGTGATGACTTAGAAGAAATTGACATTTTACACCAACTGGCCATGCTAAGCATTAAAACTAACAAGTTTTATAAAAGGTCAGGAAGGAAATTTCCAGGATTGACCAGTAATACAAAAATTGGTTTTGACAAATCTAAATTGAGATGTCACAAGTGTCAGAAGTTGGGACACTTTGCTAGAGAGTGTAGAAGCTCTAGCTTTAACCAATCTCAATCTGGAAATAACTATAACCCCAATTATAATAGGAATAATGGAACTCAAGGGAGTGCTCATTTTGTACAGGCACAAGCTCCTCAACAGCAATATATGCCACAAGTACAATATGTTCAAGTGCCTGCTCAACAGATGCAGAGCCAACAATCAATCCCTCCCTTTCCAGCTGCTCAACATCCTCCACAGCCTCAACAACCCTCTCAACAAAGTCTTTTCACCTCAGGGTATGTTGACTGGAGCAGTCTCCCTTTTGACACCACAGAGTGCAATCCTGATGCAGACAACAAAGTGTTTGACATCAACTGGGGAGAACCAGACAATGGCAGAAAGAACTTTGCCTTAATGGCATTTGAAGGTTGTACTTCAAAATCTGCATTGTCACAGGTATCAAAAGAATCTTTGACAAAACTTTGCTCAAATTCTTGCAAAGAAACTTTTGCTCTCATAAGAGAGACAAATGTGCACTTACAAGGTAAAGCCAATGATTTAGAAAGAAAATACACACAGATAAAATGTGATTTAGAAAGAAAACTGTGTGCTAAAACAAAAGAAGTTTCTAAATTAACTGACTCAGCTATTGAAACCCAAGCACAGATTAAAATCATGCTAAATGACCTGGGAGATGTCAGACAAGAGCTTGCTGACACCAGGATCACATGTGAAAAATGGGTGGAATCTTGTAAGGGGTATCAATTATTGCTAAACAAACAAAGTGTTTCAAATGTTAAGTTTGGCATAGGATACCATCATGTTGAAACACCAACAAACTTTTCTCCCAAAACTACTGAAGATGGGAGAAGAATTGTTTCAAATGAAACTTCTGAAGGGAAAGAGTGCACATCTTTCCATGAAAACTTTCTAAACAGAAATCCTGGTATTTTCAAAGAAAGTACTTCAGAAGTATTAACTAAATCTGATAAAAAGCCATCAGTAGTTTCATCTACATCAGGAGTTGAGACCCTGAAAACTACTGATGAGCAAAATCTCTTCACAAATGTCAGAAATTTGCCTTTAGATCAAAAACAAAAGGCAAAAGAGTGTGAAATTTGTGGTCTGTTCAACCACAAAACTGAATTTTGTAGATACAGAAAAGGAATTCAGTTCAATCAAAAAATTAAACAACAGGTTGTGGGAAATCAAATCAGAAATGATTATGAAAGAATCTTTAAACCCAAGAAACAACAACCTGAAAACACCTTTTCTCAGAAAAAGATAAAATCTCAACCAAAATCTTTTTCTCAAAATTCTTTGTCAGTAGTTAGACCTGGATCATCAGCAGTTTCACAAACTGCTGAGATACAAAATCTAATGAACATGGTACAACTACTGATGACCAAGGTTGATGGTGGTCCTGAAAAGGATACCACCATGGTTCTTAATGAAAAATCCATTGCCAAAAAGACATGGATTTCTCAACCTGGTCAAGAACAAACTGTAACTGTTCTCAAGAGCAAACCCAAAGCCAAACAGGCTTGGGTTCCTAAACCTAACTAATTTGCTTTTATGTGCAGAGAGTTTCCAGGGGCTTAAACAGCATATGGTATGTTGATAGTGGAGGCTCTATGCACATGACTGGATGCAGATACCTGATAAACAACTTTATCAGCCAAAGAGAAGGATCTGTATCCTTTGGGAACAATGCTAAGGGATATGTGCTAGGACATGGCAATGTCTCCTCTGGCAAAATACAGTTTGACAAGGTCAATCTGGTGGAAAACCTTGAATACAACTTGCTGAGTGTGTCACAAATGTGTGATAAAGGATATTCTTCCTTTTTTACAAAGACAGCATGCAAGATCATCTCACCAGAAGGCCAGAAGTTGATAGAGAAGATCATTGAAGATCATACTTTGCTGATTTCCAAAAGATGTGGCAATGTCTATGCAGTGGACATTGAGAAAGACAAAGTATTGAACAACACTGCCTGTTTCTTCTCAAGGGCATCAACTTCAGAAACAGATCTCTGGCACAGGAGACTTGGCCATGTGAACTTTAAAACCATAAATAAAGTCACAAAAATGGGCTTGGTCAGAGGTCTACCTTTGAAAGTATACCAGTGTCAAGAACACTGTGTATCCTGTTTAAAGGGAAAACAGCATAAGTCCTCCTATAAGTCTATTGAAGAATCAAAAACAACTGCATGTCTTCAACTACTCCATATGGACTTATTTGGACCTGTCAAGATTATGAGCCTTGGTAAGAAGAAATACTGCTTAGTCATCATTGATGACTACTCAAGATTCACATGGGTATTCTTCTTATTCTCCAAGGATGAGTGTAACATCCGGCAAAAATCGATATGTTTCCGTACGTAATTAGTATATGTAATTAACGGTTTAAGTGCATCTTTAATTTAATTGGATTAATTTAACTGGTGCCGTAGAGAATAGCAAATTCCCCATAAGATGCATAGGAATGCACACGTTTAATGATGAAGCATGATAGGATCATGTGCGAATAAACTTATCCAGTATGGACGTTGGTGATTACCCGGTAAAAATTAAATAAACGAAAAGGATCCCGGACACCCAGGATATAAAATAAAGGGTATTTTCACAAAATATAATGTGTTTTGGAACTCCAAAACCATAAGTGAAAGTTTCACATACAAATCTCCCGGTAGCGAATAAAGTGCGCGTACCGCACCCGGTACGCATATAACTTATAATCTCACCCAACGAAAGCCTAATTAACCAACCAACACTTAAACTAGGATATGTTTAAGGGTTATTAGAGGCTATTATAATGTCCAAATAACGCGTGATTAAAATCCGATTAAAACCCGACAAACCCCGAAAACTAAATATTTAAACATAACAAATAATACAAGATATTTTGTGGCAATGTGGGCCCCACTTGGCTTCAAAAAAATCAGCCAAGATCTTCCCCACATGACCAAATCTCTTTTGCTAGATATGGGATCCAAGTGTGAGGATATTAGGAAGATTATGTAAGATATGATGAAGATATGGAAGATTTGATAAGATTATATATAAGATATTGTGAGTACTTGCAAGATATACACAATCTCCATTTCCTTGATAATATCTCGGCCAAACACCCTCTTTAAAATCTATGCAAGATCACCCAAGATTACATATATCACATTCATATCCACACTAGATTTGCAAGAGATTTTCATGTCCTTTGAAGATTTATATAAATCCTTTTTTTTTGCTTCAAAACTTACGGCCAACCTCTCTTTGAAACACAATCTTTACAAAAATTTCATTAGTACATATGCATCCACATTTCAAGGGATTTAAATCCATGTTAGATTGCATATGATCTTTGAAAGATCATGAAGGATTATAAAGGGTCCATGTGAGAGCATACTTGATCAAACAAAGCAAATCTTCTTCTTCTTTTCTTCTTTGATGTCGTGAGGTTGCAAGAACACACACACAATTTTCTTTCAAGTTTTAACATCTCCAAATCACTCATAAACATCCATCTTCCAAACCCCCATTGTGTGTTTCAAGCTTGGAGCTTAACCACTAAGGAAGAACACACTAAACCCCATCATAATCAAGCATTGAAAGCTTCCCTAGCCTTGTGCTAGTTGTAAGTATTCTTGATCATGTTTTGCCTTTAAAAAGTTTATGTTTATTAGCTTAGAGCAAGTTGTACAAGGGGTGAACTTGAATAAGCTTTTCATAAGAAAATATATGATTTTAAAGACTAAAATGGTGTTTAGTTAGTGCGAATAAATTGAAAGGCTAGTGATGGATGTTAAGTACTCTTGTAGTTTTTATTAAAATAATGAATACTTGAAGAAAAATAGTGATTTGGGTAACACTTGTTAATGAAACTTGGATGAACTTGAAAAGTGATTTTAATCGTCTTAACTTAAGGATATAAGACTTGTTAAAGTGGTAAATACTAGTGAACATACACATGTATTTTGTATAAATGTGTATTTTTATAAAATGGAGTTTTATAAAAATATGGACTTTTTCTAACATATGGATATATATAAAATACAAAGGTTTTTATAAAAATGTTAGACAAACTAAAACTTGGAAGAACTTATATAAAAATGAACACTTTTATATAAATGGGAATATAAAAGTGTTGGAACATTTTTGTATATAAGTTGTCAAGTTTTGTGTTAAAAATACAAAAGTGTTTATAAAAACTTCCAAGTAATATGTGTTGGGAATTAGAAAGTTGAATAATACTTCTAGAAAACACATATTGGAGGACTTGGAAAAAGATTAACTATATAATTACATATAAGTTAAGAAATCGGACTTGGACGTGTTAACGAACTAAGACGTAAAAGCGGACAAACGAGAAAAATATCATTACGTCAAGATGAGTAAAATATATTTTAAGGAGTTAAAATATATATAACTTGGGTGAAAAATTTACATAACACTTTCCTAAGTGTTGGAAAAATATTCGTGGGAGAAAATATAACGCAAATAATCTAACGATTAAAAACGTTAAACGAACGTATGGACTTAACGAGGAAAATACATATATATATATATATATATGTTCAGCTCGACGAAATTCTAGTATATTTACTTAATGGGAAAGTAAATATACGGGAAGGAAAAACCGAGACGAGTAAATAATATATATATATATATATATATATGTACACCGAACCGACGAGATCCTAGTATATTTACTTAATGGGAAAGTAAATATACGGTGTGGTGAGTCGAGTCGGGCGTTAAAAATATATTATCGAACGACAAGACCTTAGTATATTTATTTGAATGGGAAAATAAATATACGGTAACGTGAGTCGTGTCGAGCGGTAAGGATATTATATCGAACGACGAGATCTTAAGTATAATTATTTAATGGGAAAATAATTATACGTTAAGTGAAGTTGAGTCGAGAATAATATTATACAAGTTAATTAATATTCATGAAAGTATAAATGTAACTTGTAACAATGGTAATCCATCACCAACGGACCTAGGACATATGTTTAATTAGACGGGGAATTATATGTAAATGGTAGTGTTGGGAGTTGGGTGTACAACTTGCCGGAGAAGCAGACGCTATAGACTTAGTGACTTACACGCACTAGGACGTTCGTAGGTGCTTGATCACGGACTTGCTATTCTCTGCTATTTGATTGTACGATGTACATCAGGTGAGTTTCACGGCCCCATTCTACTGTTTTAACTGGGGGAAAGATATGTTTGTTAAACGTTGTCACATGTTGAAATGTTTTCAAAGGTTAAAATGAGATAAGTGGTATGATGAGTACTTGAGCATTGATCGCCACTCGGGGTTGAGTCCTCTCTTCCGTAATCATTAATTCAGGAAAATGAAACCGAAGGAATATTTGGATAGTACTATTGGTGCCTGACAAGGCCCACCCCTAATCGATAGCGTCGATTAAGCATCGGCGTATGCCAGGGGTGCACGTATTCTGAAATTAAGTCGTTGGGTTCCGAGAAACGACTTGGAGCGGGGCATTGTTATTAGTCTTGGTTTGGTTATGGGGCTCAAGGGATTGCTCATCATCATAGTTTGTAGGAGCTAGCTACTCCTTACAAAGGCCACAAGTTGTGCAGGTTTCGCACATGTTGTAAAAACGGAATATCGATCGACAAGATCCTAGTATAATTATTTAATGGGAAAATAATTATACGGTAAAGTGAGTCGAGTCGATGGTTGTGAAAATGTTGTTGTTATGAAACTAAAACCTGTGAGCTCACCAATATTTTATATATTGACGTCTTTTTAAACATATCTTTCAGGTAACTAAGTGCCGAATAGATATGGGGCTAGTGCAGTGGAATTCGGGATATTGGATACTGGTCGGGGTTTCATTCAATGTTACCATCGGGTTGGAACATAAACGGAAATACCCCCACATTGAAACTTAATGTCCATCGTTTTATGTAATGCTTTGTGCAATATTGTAACGAGATACTCATTTTTGACATCCTAATAAATTAATCTTTCCTAATTAAATATAGTTTGTGTTAATCTTGACTTTGATATGCTTTCGAGCGTTGCGCCACGTGTTTCCGCCATTGGCGTGGTGTGACAATGAGGCTGCTGAAATCATCAAGTTCTTCATTCTACAAGTAGAGAAACAATATTCTCTATCTGTCAAAACCATTAGAAGTGATAATGGGACAGAGTTCAGGAACAAAACTCTGGATGAATTCTGTTTGTCTAAAGGGATTATTAGACAATACAGTGTTCCCAGAACTCCTGAACAAAATGGTGTAGTAGAAAGGAAGAACAGAACATTGATAGAAGGAGCAAGAACAATGTTAGCTGATTCTGGACTGCCCTTGTACTTTTGGGCAGAAGCAGTTAACACATCATGTTATGTTCAGAATAGAGTTCTTGAGGTCAAGAGACATTCCAAGACTGCCTATGAAGTTCTTCATGGCATGAAGCCCCTTATCTCCTTTTTCAGGGCTTTTGGGTGTCAATGTTTCATCTTGAACATAAAGGAATCTATTTCAAAGTTTGCTGCCAAAGTTGACTCAGGTTACTTTCTTGGTTACTCCTCAACTAGAAAAGCCTACAAGGTTTTTAATTCTCACACCAGGATAGTAGAAGAAACATTGAATGTCAAGTTCAATGAGTCAAAACACACTCTTATTCCAGCACATCCTGCTGAACTCTTTGACCTTGACAACTTCCACTTTGGACCTGAAAAGACTGTTACTCCTTCCAAACCTACTTATTATGGTGATCAAAGGTTTGAAGATGAGGATCCTACACCATGGACTCCTCAAACAGTCATAAAGTCAACTTCAACACCATCAGAGGTTTCACAAACTTCTGATCCAACAAATACTGAAGGCCAAACTCAAACATCTGCTTCAACACCTGCAACTACTGAAGAAGCTAAAACTGCTGAACCAGATATTATAGGCCTCAGTAGTTTGTTTGAAGAACAAGAGCCACCTACACCTGTCAGTGGTTTACAACAACTGATTGAACACAGAGATCATCCACTTGATCAAATCATGGGTGATATAGCTTCAAGTGTTCTTACCAGAAACCAGCTCTCCAACTTTTGCCTATTTTCAGCCTTTATCTCTCAGTTGGAACCAAAGAAGTACCAGGAAGCCCTCAAAGACAATAATTGGGAGCAAGCTATGCAAGATGAACTGCTTCAGTTCAAAAAGCAACAGGTCTGGGAAATCTGTCCCTTACCTCCAAACAAGCAACCAATTGGCACAAGATGGGTTTTCAGGAACAAACAAGATGAAGCTGGTATGATAATCAAGAACAAGGCAAGACTGGTAGTTCAAGGGTACTCTCAAGAAGAGGGAATTGACTATGATGAAACCTTTGCTCCAGTTGCAAGGCTTGAGGCCATCAGGTTATTTCTGGCCTATACCATTTCCAACAAAATTAAAGTTTATCAAATGGATGTGAAAAGTGCATTTTTGTATGGAAAAATAAAAGAGGAGGTGTATGTCTGTCAGCCACCTGGGTTTGAGGATCCTTCTCATCCTGAGTGGGTGTACAGACTGGACAAAGCTCTTTATGGGCTCAAACAGGCTCCAAGAACCTGGTATGATACACTCTCCACCTTTTTACTCAAAAATAACTTTACAAGAGGTGCCATTGATAAAACTCTTTTCATTAAACATGTTGGAAATCATGTCTTACTTGTTCAAATTTATGTTGATGATATCATTTTTGGTTCAACAAACACAAAACTGTGTGATGATTTTAAGAAACTCATGCAATCAAAATTTGAGATGAGTACCATGGGAGAACTGCAGTACTTTCTAGGACTGCAGATCAAGCAACAAACAAATGGAACTTTTATACATCAATCAAAATATGTTAAAGAATTATTGAACAAATTTTCTTTAAATGACTGTAAATCATGTTCCACTCCCATGACACCACTCACACAAGTTGAACCTGATGATCAAGGAAAACAGGTTGATCAAACCATGTACAGATGCATGATAGGTTCCCTTTTATACTTAACTGCCTCTAGACCAGATATTATGTTTTCAACATGTGTCTGTGCTAGATATCAATCAGCACCAAGGGAATCACACCTTATAGCAGTCAAAAGAATTTTCAGATATCTGAAAGGAACTCCAACACTGGGAATTTGGTATCCTGCTTCAAGCAATACCAAGTTATCAGCTTTTTCAGATAGTGACTATGCAGGGTGTAAGATGACAAGAAAGTCAACATCTGGTGGTTCTCAATTCTTGGGTAACTGTCTAGTGTCATGGCAATCAAAGAAGCAAACATCTGTTGCAACTTCAACTGCTGAAGCTGAATACATTGCAGCTGCAAGTTGTACATCACAGATACAATGGCTCCAATATCAACTTCTTGATTATGGACTCAAAGAAACCAAGACACCTTTGTTTGTAGACAGCAAATCTGCCATTAGCATCATTCAAAATCCGGTACAATTCTCAAAAACCAAACACATTGAGATAAGGTACCATTTCATAAGAGATTGCTATGAAAAAGGCAAGATTGAGGTGAAGCATGTTGCAACAGCTAATCAAATAGCTGACATCTTCACAAAACCCCTTGACACATCAACATTTCAGAAGTTAGTATCCATGCTTGGGATGTTAAATTTGTAAGTGTTTATTTTATTATTCTGCAATTTTTCATTTTTCACTTACAAAAACACAGACAAAAAGTCTGAAACAAAACTTCTGAAAAAGAGAGAAACTACTGATGAACAAACATCAGTATGGGGATAATTTTCTGAAAAGTGTGTAACTTCTGATAAAATAACCTTCAGAAGTTATGAATAAAAGTATTTATAAAAACATTTCTCATCAGCTGTTAAAACTACTGAAGAGAAAATGGGAACTACTGATGAAGTAATCCTTCATCAGCAGTTTGGTCAAAAAGGGTAAATCTGACTTTTCCCATCATCAGAGGTTTGACCTAATCAGTTTAAAACCTCTGATAAAAAGATTTTTAACCAAAGGCGGTTTAAAAACTTCTAATAAAGAAGATTCAAGCGGTTAAAACTTCTGATAAATACCTTTTCTTAACACTTATCCTTTCAAACTCAAAAATATCCCTCTTTCTCTCTCCATAACCTAAACCTGCAAATCAACTGTTCGATCAAAACCCAAACCACATGGCTCTCGTTCTAAAACAGGGACACAATCAAAGGGCCTTCTTGAAAAACAAGAAGGCTGGTCCCAATACGATGAGATCATTGATCTTGTCGTAAAATCCCAATATTTTACTGCTCTCACAATAAACCCACCAATTCACACTGAAACTCTGAATGAGTTCTGGGCAAATGCTGAGACGGTAACAACGGATGATGAAGTCATTTCCCTCAATTCAAGAATAAAAGGGAAACCACTGACCATCACACCGGCCACACTGGCAACAAGACTGGGTCTGGATGATGTAACTGCCCCTGACCATGTTGCTAATTCTGATATTCACCTAACCATGACTGAGTGTGGTTATCAAGGTACTCTCTCCCATGCTACTATCTTCAAAAAATATTTTGAACCAAAATACAAGCTTTTGTTTCATTATATTATTATGTGTTTGAGTCCTAAAACAGGGTCTTATGACCAGATGCCCTCCACTTTTCAACCAATATTTCATTCTATTGTGAATGAAACTAAATTCAGGGCATCAAAACTATTTTTCAATGAGTTGGTGTTACATCACAATAATAGCAAGAAAAAGTTTTTGTTGTACCCAAGGTTCATTATGCAATGCATAATAGGGGAACTGGGTAATGAGGTGCTTGTGGGAAAAATTTCAACTTTAAATCCTTTAACATCACAAGCATACTCAAGGCATAACAAACCGGCTGCCTGGCCAGAAAATGATCAGGGAGAACAACAACAAGTCCCCCTGAAGCCCACATCTTCCAAACTCACACCACCAAAAGCCAAAAAGCCCAAGCCAACAAAGACAACAACCCACCAACCCAAAAGAAAAGCTGTTCAGGAGGTTGAGATGCCTGAACATGCTCATGAGCATTCTGCTCTTCAAATTGGTGAGACTGAAACACCCTCTCAGTCTCATCCATCTCAAACCCCACCAAGAGCACCCATAACCATTTTATTCAAAAGAAAAAGACTTAGAAAAACTATTGAAACACACTCTTCTTTTGAAACTGCTGAACAACAAATTTCACCTATTGCCCAAACTACTGAACCAACCCCACAAATTTCTGAACAAGAGGCAATAGAAATTGCCAAGCTTCTCTCTGGGCTAAAAGAGAAGGTCCCATCTGATTATTTCAGTCCCCTACAACCACAACAAACAGGGGACATAACCACAACATCAGACATGGATGTGGACATCTCTAGCCCTATCCCAAGAGATGAGGGTGGACCAGAGTCTTTAAGCCCAATTTTAGAGACTCTTAGGGCATCTGAGGCTGCTACTACTCAGTTACCACCCAGTGGTGGATCTGAGGATAGAAGTAACATAGCTAAGACCTCAGATGTGGCAACTACTGATGAAGGCTTAATGCCTGAAGTAGGAAATCCTCAGAACCAAGAACAAGAGGTTTATGAGAGAACTGAGTTGGGCTCAGCTCATGATTTAACTGAGACAGTCCTCATTGAGGGCAACATCAGGGATTCAGATGATTTCATTAATTTGGATGATGTTTCACAAACACAAACTACTGAATTGACGGCACATTATGAAGGTCCTGTTTCAGGGGTATCCAGGCTCAAGAAGCCAGTCACCCCTGCACAGGTTAAAGCCCACTCAATCCCTAAAACCCCTAGAGTGGCATCCTCTGTACAACATGAGGATCACCCAAAAACACCCCCTTCACAACAAATGCCTACCCAATTCCCTGGGCAAACAAGCATAGACCTGAACCAGCTATGCAGCCCAGAGGGTCCCCTGTACCACATGATGAATACTCTCATCAGAAATCACTTCCAAACATACACAGCTAACTTGGAGCTGTCTATCAAGAATCAATTTGGAGTGATCAAGACTAAGATGAATGATCTGTCCAATAAGATAGATTTCAACAGCCAACAGATTGCTCATCTTCAAGGACAATTCTCCCAACCCTCAACTTCAAAACTTAAAATTGATGAATCCAAAAAGGGGGAGAAGATCAGGGAACCTAAGGAGTCATTCCAAGCCAGGATAAGGGCAAGAGTGGCCATCCTTGAAAGAGATCAAAAAGATCAGGCCAGGAAAGAAAAACTGGCCAAACAGTTTGGTGTCTCTGTAGAAGAGATTGAAGAAGCAGAAAAAGAAGATGAGACCCAAACATCTGAAGAATCCCTAAGGCACAATGAAGAAACTTCTGATGGCAAAAGTTCTGATGAAGAATCAGAAAGTACTGAAGACAATCCTTCAGTAGTTGACAAACCATCAGCAGTTGTCAACCCATCAGAGGTTAACACTTCCAAACCTCAAACTGCTGACCCTTCCAGAACCACTGCTCCCATTCAACCAACATCTGATCCTATCAGGCCTACAACTGTTACAACAATGACTGTACTAAACCCTTCTCCTATCTCTCAATCAGCTGAATTATTAGAGAAGAGCTTAGTTGCAGCCAACAAGAAGGCCAGAGAAGATCTGATCTGGAAAACTCTGGAAGAAAGGGATGATCTAGATTTAAGCCATGAAGAAAAACTTCAGGCTTATGAAGCTGAACTACAAAGGCAGGCTAGCCTTGATGAGATTGCTGAACAAGACAAAAGACAACAACTGGTGTCTTACATTACCAAGAACAGCAAGACTAAAGCCTTTACACTTAAAGGACTCTCAATGCAAGAGCTGACAAGAAGAGCACAACTGCTTGCAGATAAAATGGCCACCAGCAAAGAAGGAAAGGCCAAGAGAGCCCAGATTATAGAAGAGCTAGTAGCAGAGGGCTATGGTTCAAAAGCCTCAGTATCCAGATGGAAAGAAGAAAGACTGATGGATACTTACAGAAAATACTTGGCTGTCAAGGCTGCAAATCCAGAGAAGTTTCAAACTGCTGATCCTTCAAGATCAGTAGTTAGAACTTCTGGTGTATCAAGAAGACCTGCTACTCAGAGAAAGAAGGCAGAGGACAATGTCAAAACTGACTTCAAAATGGTACTACTTGAAGGAAGTTCAATAGTCCATTCAGATTTTGACATTGAGGAGAAACCTCTGTTAACACAATTCAGGGATCCTTCCACTTTTGCCTACCAAATACAAAAGACCATCAAAGAAAAGATGCATACCAAGGTAGTGACTGAACACCATCTCCCAACTGTTCAGATGCCTGATATGCAATAACAACAAGGAAGAGACTCCCACCTGAGGTTAACTGAAACAGAAGACATCCAACACTCAGGACCATCAACCCAAGGGACAAGTCTGGTTCCCTATTCTTCTGACTT
Source organism: Ambrosia trifida (assembly GCA_028751855.1). Lineage (NCBI taxonomy): Eukaryota > Viridiplantae > Streptophyta > Magnoliopsida > Asterales > Asteraceae > Ambrosia > Ambrosia trifida. The sequence goes on from CM054131.1 coordinate 16,236,333, forward strand.
TAACAAGTCAAAGATACCTATCATCATATGGTCACTTACTGATAACAACTCAGTATTGTTGACAAGAAGAGACCTCTCAAGCAGGGCTTACAAGAAGATCAGTGATCTGAAGAAACTGTCAACACAAGACCTGCTCACAATTCAACATCTGGAACCACAGAGAGGATCTCTATCTGATGGTCAGTTAAACCAGCTCAAGAACACCATGTACAAAGAGATATGGAAGATTGTTCAAGACAGAAGAAAAACATAAGGAATTAGTAAGGTTTTGGCTTCATCAATCCAGGGGGAGATTGTTAGGACAAAGAGGATTGGTGAAACCACTTTTGGAAACCTTAGTTTAATTCACTTCTGTCATTTTGGCTAAGTATAGAAGTACTGAAAAGAAAACAAAGAACTGCTGAAGAGAAGATTAGAGAAGTGCTGAAGAAGAAACTTCATCAGAAGTTCTGAAGTTCAAACCAGACAAGTTCACTTCAGAAGTACTGAAGACAAACTACTCATTAGTAGTTTGTCATTCATCAGCACTTAGCATCAGATATTTTCCACCGCCTTTTGCATTAGTAGTTTTATTGTTTATTATTACTTTTAGCTGTATTTGTTTGTTTCAATGTTGCAACTTGTGCAACTTGTTTCTGTTGTTTCTGTACTTGCTTTTTGGGCAAGATACATGTATGTAAACGTCTATAAATAGGAGGCTTCAACCTTCTATTTTAGACATTGATTTTTAATAGAAAAATCCTTCAAACACTATCACTGTTCTATTCCATTTCTGTATTTATTGTGAATCTATCTAAGTATCTAATTCTCATTTACTGCTTAGATTCATAATAAATACTTATCATTTATTAGTTTCAATCATCAAGGGGGAGTAATAACTCTTCCTTAGTATAAAAAGTGTTGCTTTAACTTATACATTCCACTGTGCTTATTATCTGATATACAAGGGCTTGCTAAACACTTAAGTGTCAAGATAGCAAGTTCTTACTTAGCAAAAAGAGCAAACTGATCCAACACAAATAAACCAGTACCTTTACCAAGTATTGATGACATCCAAAATGTTAAGTGATTGTGTTTATATGTTGAAAAAATATATATGTGTGAAAAAAAAAGAGAAAAAATATATATACAAAAATAAAAGTATTGTTATGGTCAGAATATGACCAAAGTTGTGTATTATTGTGTATTGTGAGAATAAGGATTGTCATTTAAGTTGTTTTACCATTTTATTTTAGCCACTTCTAGCCCAAACGTTCACTACCTTTACCCTAAGCCCAAAACCCGTAAGTCCTTTAGATATGTGCATTGTCTACGGTTAAGGTGTGATTGTTATACAAGCTTATGATAATAGGGTTGCATACTTGGTTATTGAGTGAACAATACTAGCTCATTACACGCTAGTCCAAATATTAAACCGAGTGAAGTGAAAAATTGTGAGGGGTGTGTTGCATGAAAATGAAAACCAGAAGCATGTTAGATTTAGTCGGGTTAATTCTGTTTTTAAATGGAAATCAATTTGACTTGCTGAATTAACACATCTAATGCTTATCTGTAAATGGGGTATGACTTTGGACCTTAGCTAAGGTATGATTGAGCGACTGGGGTGCTAGTCTGTGATAATGTCTTGAGTAGAGTATAAATGTAAGTTTTTTCGAGACGAAAAAAGATAAGTGTGAGGGTGTGATGTGTTGGCAAACACACCTTGTTAATATATTCATTTTATGTATATTTTAGTGTTTGATTGGTAAATTTTAGGTACAACTTATTGAATATTGATCATATTATAAATCCACTGATTTTAGTATAAATATATTAGTTTATTTTAACTTTATAATACTTTTTGTGATCTTTTGTGTCGTAGGTTTTAAATATCACATTTATCTAAAATGGGGACTTAAATCAAAAGTGAAGTATACAAATGAAGGTTTTGCATTATGTTAAATGAATGTTGACAGCAAGGACTTTGGTGGAATCACTATATTGAAATATAATTCAAGTTAAGCCATTGGATTAATAGTGTGGAATTTCATCAAATATTAAGTGGGCTCACTTTGACGGGCCGTAGTTAAAAGGAAATTTGGTGATGGCCCACGAAAAACGTAAGTCGGTGAAGGTTTAAGCAATTAATATAACTAATCATTCGACGGCAGAAAAGGAGGGGGTTCGGAAGCTTTGACAGGAGGTCGAAGGCACAGCCTCTTGGCTGTTGGAGGATCGCACAAGAAAAGAAGAGGTGATTGAGATGCACGGTTAAATATTTTATAGCTTTCCCCGGGTGAATCTTTGAATTGATTTTGTATTCTGAACTCGTTTTGATTATGTATGAACTAGTATTTTTACTACTTGTGTTGGATTGAATAAACCTTGCTTATATTTGAACTAATTTATCTATTAACTGTGATTTCTGGCATCATAGAGAGGTTGGTTGATATTTGTATAGGGATAGCTAGGCGTACGGTTTATGTTGAAAACATGTCCCTAGTTATTATTTCAATCTGAATAGTTATTGTGACAGGATAGCTAGTTATTGTGACAGGATAACCAAGGCCATGTCTATGTGGTGTTCTTGTAGTTAAATCGAATAGGTTGCAAGATTATACAAATAGGATCCCGGGTGGAAGTTACATTTATCTTAATTATTTATTTAAATTATTTTGTTATCATTTCAACATTTTTATAAAACAAACAAAAAGATAAAGTTAGCTAGCTTAGACAAATAAACAACCATTGTGACGCTAACTACATGCTCCTCGTGGATTCGATATTCCTTACTTACCCTAGCTACCTAGGTTATTTAGGTTTTGTATGACCCTTGACGACAGACGGATATCATTTGCCGATCAAAAAAAAAGATGGATTACCAGAAGGTTCATTTTTTTGGGGTATCTTTTATGGGTGTGTGTGAAGTATTTTTATTAAATTTTCAGGGTGGCGGTTCAGTGTTATGCTGCCTATAAATTGGTGTTTCTGGTTAGTGGAGTTAGGTGACAGTGCAGAATTAGAGGATATCAATGTAGTTCATAGGGCAGTTCATTTTTTCTCCAAAACCCGACATCCGAATTTGAAGCCACCCGAACCCGAATAATTTAAACCCGGCTAACCCGAACCTTAAATTGATCTGTTATTGGGTCACTTATTTCCCAACCAAAAACCCGAACAACCCGACTTGAAAAACCAGAAATACAAAACCCGAATAAAAACGTGGACATTTAGTATCTTTTTCATAGATGCGTTTACGTTTAGAGTCTTTGGCATCTTAATCATCAAGTTTTAGGACTTTTAAACACTATTGTATCATGTTGTCAAATTATATTATTTTGATAATTTTTTAACAAATTATATTATTTTGATAATTTTTTAAGTAATATGATGAATTTTGATAATATTTACGAAATAATTTTTTTTCATATTACATCTAAATCCACAATTCGCAAATTGACCAGAACTAACTTGAACTCGAATAAACCTAACCCGAACTTTAAATGATTCAGTTATTCGTATTCGAATGTGAATTCGGGACCTTTGAGTTCTTTTTATAGTTTGTGTTTTGTTATATAGCTTTAAGAAAGTGGTTGGATAAATGTTTCGTATTCGAATGCGAATTCGGGACCTTTGAGTTCTTCTAAATTCTAGTGAATTAAGAGGCGTGCTTAGGGTGTGTTTGGTTAACATGAATTGAATGGAATTCAATGGAATTGGAATTTGAATTCCAACTCTTTAGGTGTTTGGTTCATTGAATTTGTTGGAATTGGAATTTCAATTCCAATCTTGTGTGTTTGGTTGACAAAGGAATTGGAATCGGAATTTGGTATGAATTCCTTCAAATTCCTTTACCTAAGGGAATTCAAAATCCTTCCAATATTAGAAGGAATTCAAGTCAATTTATTGGAATCTTCGAACGGTTGGCATCATTTTGACTCGAACCGATTCGAACAGTACCATTTCAACGCGAACCGCTTAAATCCGAACCAATTCGGACCGTACCAGTTTCGACAGGTACCATTTCGACCTGAACTGTTTCGTACTATATCAGTTTCGACCCGAACCGTTCCGTACTGTACCAGATTCGACCTGTACCGTTTCGTACCGTACCAGTTTCGACCGGTACCATTTTGGACCGAACCGTTTCGGACCAGTTTCGACCGATAGCGTTTCGACCTGTACCGTTTCGCCCGTAACGTATCGGACCGAACTGTTTCGGACCGTACCAGTTTCGGCCTGTATAGTTTCGGACCGAACCGTTTCGACCGGTACCGTTTCGCCCGTAACGTTTCGGACCGTACCAGTTTTGACCGGTACCGTTTCGGACCAGTTTCGACCGATACCGTTTCGACCGGTATCGTTTCGACCTGTATCGTTTCGCCCGTAACGTTTCGGACCTTACCAGTTTTGACCGGTACCGTTTCGGACCAGTTTCGACCGATACCATTTCGACTGGTATCGTTTCTACCTGTACCGTTTCGCCCGTAACGTTTCGGACCGTACCAGTTTCGACCGGTACCGTTTCGGACCAGTTTCGGCCGGTATCGTTTCGACATGTACCGTTTCGGACCGTACCAGTTTTGACCGGTACCGTTTCGCCCCGTACCAGTTTCGACCGGTACCGTTTTCGACCCGAACCGGTACGGGTCGGAACGGTGCATGTCGAAACGTTACAGGTCGAAACGATAGAGGTATCAACAGTTCGGGTCAAAACGGTACTGGTCGAAACGGTATGGGTCGGTACGGGGCGAAACGGTTCGGGCCGGTACGGGTCACAACGATGCGGGTCGTGGGGTAAGGGTGATAGATTCATATTTATAACCAACCAAACACAATAATATAGGATTTGAGAATCCAATTCCAACAATTTCCAATTCCTTTTGAAATGTTTGAATTCCAAATCCAATTCATTCCAATTCCAATTCCTTCACAAATTCCAATTCCAATTCCAAACAATTCCGCGAACCAAACGCACCCTTAGGGTGCGTTTGGTTCGCATGAATTGAATGGAATTCAATGTAATTGAAATTTGAATTCCAACTCTTTAGGTGTTTGGTTCATTGAATTTGTTGGAATTGGAATTTCAATTCCAATCTTGTGTGTTTGGTTAACAAAGGAATTGGAATTGTAATTTGGTATGAATTCCTTCAAATTCCTTTACCTAAGGGAATTCAAAATCCTTCCAATATTAGAAAGAATTCAATTCAATTTATTGTAATCTTCGAACGGTTGGCATCATTTTGACCCGAACCGATTCAAACCATGCCATTTCAACGCGAACCGCTTAGATCTGAACCAATTCGGACCGTACCAGTTTCGACTGGTACCGTTTCGACCCCAACCGTTTCGTACTATACCAGTTTTGACCGGTACCGTTTAGACCCGAACCGTTTCGTACTGTACCAGTTTTGACCGGTACCATTTCGGACCATACCAGTTTCGACTGATACCATTTCAGACCGAACCAATTTCGACCAGTACCATTTTGGACCAAACCGTTTCGGACCAGTTTCGACCGATACCGTTTCGACCTGTACCGTTTCGCTCGTAACGTTTCGGACCGAACTGTTTCGGACCGTACCGGTTTTGACCGGTACTGTTTCGGACCAGTTTCGACCGACACCGTTTTGACCGGTATCGTTTCGACCTGTACGGTTTCGCCCGTAACGTTTCGAACTGTACTAGTTTTGACCGGTACCATTTCGGACCAGTTTCGACCGATACCGTTTCGACCGGTATCGTTTCGACCTGTACCGTTTCGCCTGTAACGTTTCGGACCGAACTGTTTCGGCCTGTACCGTTTTGGACCAGTTTCGACCGATACCGTTTCGACCGGTATCGTTTCGACCTGTACCGTTTCGCCCGTAACTTTTCGGACCGTACCAGTTTTGACCGGTACCGTTTCGACCGGTATCGTTTCGACCTGTACCATTTCGCCTGTAACGTTTCGGACCGAACTAGTTTCGGACCGTACCAGTTTCGACCGGTACCGTTTCGGACCGGTATCGTTTCGCCCGTAACGTTTCGGACCGTACCAATTTCGACCGGTACCGTTTCGGACAAATTTCGACCGATACCGTTTCCACCGGTATCGTTACGACCTGAACCGTTTCGCACCGCACTGTTTCGGACCGTACCGTTTTCGACCTGTACCATATCGCCCGTAACGTTTCGGACCGAACCAGTTTCGGACCGTACCAGTTTCGACCGGTACCGTTTCGGGCCGGTATCGTTTCGGACCGTACCAATTTCGACCGGTACCGTTTCGGACAAATTTCGACCGATACCGTTTCGACCGGTATCGTTACGACCTGTACCGTTTCGCACCGCACTGTTTCGGACCGTACCAGTTTCGACCGGTACCGTTTCGCCCCGTACCGTTTTCGACCCGAACCGGTACGGGTCGAAACGATAGAGGTATCGACAGTTCGAGTCAAAACGGTACTGGTCGAAATGGTACGGGCCGGTACCGGTCGAAACGGTACGGGCCGGTACGAGGCGAAACGGTTCGGGCCGGTACGGGTCACAATGATGCGGGTCGTGGGGGCAAAGGTGATAGATTCCAATTTATTAACTAACCAAACACAATAATATAGGATTTGAGAATCCAATTCCAACAATTTCCAATTACTTTTGGAATGTTTGAATTACAAATCCAATTCATTCCAATTCCAATTCCTTCACAAATTCCAATTCCAAACAATTCCGTTAACCAAACACACCCTTAGAATTTGCAGCAGCAATAATATTGTTTCTCAGTGATTATCATCATCTACCGTTGCTGCTGTAAAAACACACCGGTCCTACCAAAGTAGCTTTGGTGAACTGTGTTTCTTTTGTAGGGTATGTTGGATGTACGATCCACTACCTCCTTTGTTAGTTGGTGCTCTCATCAATCATCAATCAACCTACAATAATAATAATAATCAATAATCAATCAAGATCTACCTAACCTCTCTCACCAATGTCTGTTATGTTAGTAGACTGCTCCAACTGCCGCACACAGTTAAACCTACCACCAGGAGCCAAATCAATCCGATGTCCTCTATGTCAAGCCCTTACTCCAGTCACTGACTCCACCCAACCCTCTCCGTTTTCTTTTTCCGCCTGGTATCCGATGCTGCTGCATAAAGCCGAAAGGAAGTATGAAGTTGGCAAAGTATCAGATGCAGAACAAGCCAAACAAAGACAGATCAGAAGTATTTTAAACAAGCTGACACCTCACAACTTTGTAAAACTGCTTTATCAGGTCAAACAAGTCAAATTTGACAACGAAGATACTCTGTCCGGGCTGGTTGGTCAAATATTTGATCGGGCTGTAATGGAGCCTGCATTTGTTGAAGTCTATGCGAATTTTTGTTCCCGTTTAGCTTTGGAATTGCCTGGTATTGTTGATGATAGAGAAAAGATTACTTTTAAGAGATTATTGTTGAGTAAATGTCAAGAGGAATTTGAAAGAGGAGAGAGAGAAGCGAATAGAAGTGATGAAGAAGGTGAGATTGAGCAGACGGAAGAAAAACGAGGCAAGGCGCGTAGACGTATGTTGGGTAACATTATATTTATTGGTGAATTGTACAAGAGAGGAATGTTAACAGAAAGAATCATGCATGAATGCATAAAGAAATTGTTGGATTCTAATCAGAATAGCGTTAACGCTAACGAGGAAGATATCGAGGCATTGTGCAAATTAATAAGTCGGATTGGGGTGATGATTGATCACCCAAAAGCTAAAGAGCACATGGATGCCTATTTTGATAAGATGTTTACATTATCAAATAATATGTTGCTTTCCTCTCGAGTTAGGTTCATGTTGAAAGACGCAATTGACCTTAGAAAGAACAAGTGGCAGCAAAGAAGGAAGGAACTTGGCCTGTGGACCTAATTCTTGAAAGAGTTCATGGCTGCACACGTCTAGCAAGTTAGTCCGGGCCGTTTGCTTACATTTGAATAAGTCAAGTTTGTTCTTTTGTTTCGATATATGAACGTGTGTAAGGCTTGGTAGTTCACCAAGGACGAGTCTTTAGTTTGTTAGGATCAAGTTAATCAAGAAATTATGTTAAGTTAGAATGTAAAACTGTTGACTTCAGAAAGTCAAACAGTACAGAACTATTAGATATGGTTGTGTCGGTTATATTTAGTCATGTCGGTTAGAATGTTAGCTAAATAACCGTCAATGTTGATGGGTATATAAACCCCTCCTATGTATCAGTTTCATTGTGTGGGAAATAACATTAGTGTGCATATTATTTGAAATTTTCTCCACCCTCTGTTCATAAACCGTGAGTCCCTGCATCATTCCGATGCATACTCCTATCATATTTGATGTTCATCCATGATTGATCCAAGACCCGAAGGGGTGTATGGTTATTTTAGAATAAATAGGGGTGTAGAATAAAGTTTTTAATCGTCTCTTTTCTTGTAAGTTTGTTAGTTCGTTTGGTTGAATACGAAAGAGTCGGGGATTCGTCTCCAAAATATCTCGTGTTTGTGTTTGATCTAATTGTCTGGGCCAACAAGGTATGTGGTCTCTCGCTGAGATTGGAATTGAGCAGCCTGCTGTGGGGACCGCTCTAAATGAAGCCCTGAGGAAGAAGCTTGAAGATTTGTGGATGAAGGATCAAAAGGTGAAGCACTATCTCTACCAGGCGATAGACGGGGTAACCTTTGAGCAGATTCCTTATAATGATAAGGAGCAATGTGGTGTACTTGGAACACTTGGGCATAGGGTGATCTATTCTGAAGCACCTTGCTTTCTAATTTTATTGCAAGCATTACGTCATTCTATGAGCAAATAACAATTACAACAGTTGAAAAAATAAATCAGTAACTTGTTTCTATTTCATGTCAGCTGTTGAGTCAAACACATCAAGATTCAAGACACTAGAAGCTGTCCGAAAAGGTTAACTTTCAACATGTAGAATAACGAGCCTCCACACTACAGAAGATCGGGTCTACCCACTCCATCCTCTACTCTACGTATTATTCCGGTAATAACTGAAATAAAGTTAATGTTTTTTTTATATTGCTTTATAGCTTTAACAAAGTGGTTAGTAATGCACAGTTCTACTGGTGGTAGTGCTCCACTAAATTAAGAGGTATGCTTAGAATTTGCAGCAGCAATAATATTGTTTCTCAGTGATTATCATTATAGAGAGTTATTATTAGTATTAGTATTAGTATTTAATTAATTATTGTAGGGACACCTGATTCTTCGTCATCTACGGCTGCTGCTGTAAAAGCACACCGGCCCTACCAAAAGCAGTTCCACTCGGTTCTGGCTCTGTACATTTGGTACCTTTTTGTTGATTTAATAGAGGATTTCTTGGCCTTTAAGAAAAAGTCAGTCGTATATATAGTCGTATTAGCATAATCAATCATCAATCAACGCGCTTACTCTGAAAGCGACCTACAATAATAATATATAATGTATAATCAATAATCAATCAATCAAAACCTAATTAACCTTTCAACAATGTCTATGCTAATAGACTGCTCAAATTGCCACACACAGTTAAACCTACCAGAAATAGACAAATCAATCAGATGTGTTCTATGTCAAGCCGTTACTCCAGTCGCTGACTCCGGTCAATCCTCTCTCCAGCCTTCTTATTCCGCTGGTTCACCGTCTACTGGTCTGGAACAGTCGCCTGATCAGTCGTCGTATCCGATGACGCTGATGCATAAATCCGGAAGGAAGTATGAAGTTGGCAAAGTAACAGATGAGGAACAAGCGAAACAAAGACGTCTGAGAAGTATTCTAAACAAGTTGACCTCTCGCAACTTTGTAAAAATGTTGTATCAGGTCAAGCAAGTCAATATTGACAACGCGGATACTCTGTCTGGGCTGGTTGCTCAAATAGTTGACAAGGCTTTAATGGAACCTGCATTTGTTGAAGTCTATGCCAATTTTTGTTCCCGTTTAGCCGTGGAATTGCCTGGTTTTGGTGATGATAATGAAAGGATTACTTTTAAGAGATTCTTATTGAATAAATGTCAACAGGAATTTGAAAGAGAAGAAGAAGAAGAAGCAGCAGCAGCGAAAAGAACTGAAGAAGATCGAGAAGAGGCAAGAAGACGTAAGCTAGGTAATATTAGCCTTATTTGTGAATTATGCAAGAAAAGAGTGTTTCCACAAGCAGTCATGCATGTATGCATAAGAAAATTGCTAGGTTTTAATCAGAATAACCTTAACCCTGACGAGGAAGATATCGAGGCGTTATGCATATTAATGGGTACACTCGGGGAGATGGTTTATTACCCAAAGACTAAAGAGCGCATGCATGACTATATTGATAAGATGTTTCAGTTATCAAATAATATGTCACTGTCCTCTCGAGTTAGGTTCATGTTGAAAGACGCAATTGACAAATGGAATAAAGGGTCAGGTGGACCCGTGGTGCAAGGATGGGACCTGCGACATAAAATGAGCCATCCAGCAAGAGTGAACCATGGTGTGTTCAGGACCCCCCGCGGTCAGTATGCTGGCCGCATTGTGTCTGGGCGAATGCGGTCTCCCGGCCCACAGATGCAACGTAATAACTCTGCTTCAGAGAGGTGGCAACGCGCTATTGGTTATCGGAAGAGCTTAATGCCATCTCCTCACACCCCGGTGATGCTTAAAGCCGAAAGGAAGTATGAAGTTGACAGAGTATCATATGCGGAACATGCCAAACAAAGACGTATCGGAAGTATTCTAGACAAGCTGACCCCTCACAACTTTGTAAAACTGTTTTATCAGGTCCAACAAGTCAATATTGACAACGCAGATACTTTGTCCGGGCTGGTTGCTCAAATATTTGATCGGGCTGTAACGGAACCCACATTTGTTGAAGTGTATGCGGATTTTTGTTCCCGTTTAGCTGTGGAATTGCCTGGTTTTGGTGATGATAATGAAAGGATTACTTTTAAGAGATTATTATTGAATAAATGTCAAGAGGAATTTGAAAGAGGCGAGAGAGAAGCGAATAGAACCGATGAAGAAGGTGAGATTGAGCAGACGGAAGAAAAACGAGGCAAGGCGCACAGACGTATGTTGGGTAACATTATATTTATTGGTGAATTATACAAGAAAAGAATGTTAACAGAAAGAATCATGCATGAATGCATAAAGAAATTATTGGGTTTTAATCAGAATAATGTCCCTGAAGAGGAAGATATCGAGGCATTGTGCAAATTAATAAGTAGAATTGGGGTGATGATTGATAACCCAAAAGCTAAAGAGCACATGGATGTCTATTTTGATATGATGTTTCAGTTATCAAATAATATGTTGCTTTCTTCTCGAGTTAGGTTCATGTTGAAAGACGCAATTGACCTTAGAAGGAACAAGTGGCAGCAAAGAAGGAAGGAACTTGACCTGTGGACCTAATTCTTGAAAGAGTTCATGGCTGCACATGTCTGCAAGCAAGTTAGTCCGGGCCGTTTGCTTACATTTGAATAAGTGAAGTTTGTTCTTTTGTTTCGATCTATGAACGTGTGTAAGGCTTGGTAGTCCACCAAGGACGAGTCTTTAGTTTGTTAGAATGTAAAGCTGTTGACTTCAGAAAGTCAAACGGTACAGAATTATTAGATATGGTTGTGTCGGTTATAAACCCCTCCTATGTTAGTTAAATAACCGTCAATGTTGTATGGGTATATAAACCCCTCCTATGTATCAGTTTCATTGTGTGGGAAATAATATTAGTGTGCATATTACTTGAAATTCTCTCCACCCTCGGTTCATAAACTGTGAGTCCCTGCATCATTCTGATGCATACTCCTATCATATTTGATGTTCATGCATGATTGATCCAAGATCCGAAGGAAATCATAACCCAAGACTCCCTTCTTGGATGGTAATTTTTCAATGATAAAATCCATATTTTAAATTGTTGGATGATTTGTAACTAACTGAACTGGTTGCAGTTTTTGTTTGTCCAACAGATTGGAATTAGTTTTGTCAACATCAGAGGATGCAGTGAACTATGCACCAGAAGCAGCATTGGGTGTATGCTTGCAATATTACTTATAGAAAACGCGATCCCATATAAAGAAGCGTGGCGTATGATATATGAGGATGGTGAGGCACAAGGACGGCTGGTGGAAATATGTCTAGCAGCCGAGGTTGTAGGTGTCATTCTTTAGATAATGAAGTCAGAGAAAGGCGACCCATTTCTAAACGAAACGCGTACAGCTTCTAATCTTCATGTAGAGGTTTTGTGTTCACCAAAAACATCAAGATTAGATAAGTTCTACAGGTCATAAAGTAAAGATGCTCGTTATAATCTTTAGAAGGATATATTGGGTTTGAACAGCAGCATCAGTTGGTAATATATTAATATCATCATTGTTCTAAATTTATCAACTGGAAAGAAGATTTAACTGTGAAATCCTTGGAAGGTTTCAGTTAGCATCTTCATTTACTTGCTGATCATTCATTTTCTTTTTGGAAATTACCAATATAATCATTTGACAGTAAAAAATTATGAAAAGACGACAGCTAAGCTGGCGTTTTACATGTAGGGGGAAGGGGGCGCTTGTAGGAGTTTATTTTCACTTTACTGATTTTAACCAAATATACACTGCCACATCACTTCACTGATTTCCTTCACTGAAACACTTTTTTTGGTGACAGGCTGACAGCACTCCACTGATTTTTATTTTTGTTTCTTTTAAATTAAAATGTAATCTTTGTTTTTTTTTAAATTCACACTGTTTTACCACCAAACGGTCAGACTTATCATAAACTGTCCTACCAACACGGTCAAAAATCATTATGTGCATTAAAATCGGTTTCATCTAATTGTCAGAAAATATTGAATTTCACATGCAAAACCGTTGAGATTTTTTTGTATATAAACCACCATACCATGGTGGTAAAAACACACTTGAACATCAACAACAACCACACCTTCAAAATGACTCACTGGACCGAAAACGAAGAAATGGCTTTGGTTGTGTGCGTTAAGGACGCACAAAACGACCCGTCGTTGCAACGCCAACCCCGCAGGGGCTCAGGGTACTCAGGAGGTAGCCAAACGGGCTTCTGGGACCGTGTCTTGGCTGACTTCAAACAACAAGTCGGCGAAAGCGACCGCACAATTGAGAGCCTACAGAGAAAGTGGACCGATCTAAACAACAAATGTGATCGGTGGACCACGTGCTACGAGCGTACCATGAGCCGGCACCCAGGTATTGTGCCAGAGTTGGATGTGGAGTTGACCCAGTCGAGCTATGCGGGGCGTTACCGCGGCAACTTTGAGCATCTCCAGGCCTGGCAACTCATGCGGCAACTCTAAGCTTTATCTTCTATGTTTTTATGTATTTTTATTTATGTTTAATATTAATAAATATTGTTTTATGTTTTTTATTTACTTTTGGTTTCATTTATGTTTAAAACTAACGATTTAAGTAAAAAAAAAAAAAAAAAAAAACCAAAATGTTGCTTGACAACGCTTATAAATAATAAAAATGGAATTATACTAAATTAAAAATTAAATAATACACGGTTACCAGCCCGTTAGATAGAATCAGCAAAACGGTCCACGAAACCACTACCAACGTGGGTGACGGCGGTGTTACTATGCTGGTAGTGGGTACCCGTAGACAATTTGGGTGGCGCCCCGTTCCCCTAACAATTTTGCCGGCTTAGCCGACGTTAGTCAACCATTTCCGTCCGATTAAATCCGAGGTTTTCTGCTTTATTAGTTTTATTAGTTAATTAATATTAATATTGAAATTCAAATTTCATCTGTGCCAACACGTTCTTGGCATCACCAATTCCTTTATCGGTAAGTTAGAAATCTAACAAGTATATGAATATAAGTAGTATTACGTGTTTTTTTTTATCAACTTTTATTAATTACACAAGAATAGTTGACAAAAGTTTAGACGTGATATATTTCACTTGTAAAATTAAGACATCCATATAATTGTATAAAGTACTACTTTCGTCAATCGTGTAATAAGTAAATACTAAATAGCCATATTTTAGTTATGAGCATTTTGACGAATAGAAAACAAAATGGTATTACAATATCATGTGATGAAATTTTTTATTTTGCCAAACATTTATAGATTTGGTAGTTTCAGATTTAAATTATTTCTTAAATTGTAAAATTATAATTATGAAAAAAGAGGAAGTTGCTCTGTTTGAAACTTGAATATGCTACAACCACCCTTTTGTTGTTTGATTTTAGTATTTTACATGTAAATTCTCATTCATATAATATTAATCAAAGTCAGTCCATACTTATTCTATTTTTTAGAATTTTTAATTGACTTACAACATTTAATTAATAACTTAATAAAGTAGGTACCACCCCTACCAAATCCTCCTCCAAACAAAATTTGTAATTTGGTGTGTAAAAAGCACAAGGTTAGTTTGATCATTTCACTTGAACACAAGCATTACCTTAAAAGCAAATAGTTATAAAACGATAAAGCTAGGGATGAGTTGGTATCGGTATATCGAAAATCGTCAAAGTCGGGTACCGTTACCGAAAACGCTTGGTAAAATACCGGTACTAAATTAGTACCGAAAATATTTCGTTGCCAGAAATTCGGTACCAGTACCTTACCCATCTCTAGAAAAAAAACAGTTTCATAAATAATTTGCGTAGGAAACAAATCGAACAATATGATATATAAACGTCACATATCATATTGTTTGATTTATTTCCTAAACGAATTATTTATGAAACTATTTCATCTATTATAAACAACGCGTTTAACCTTTTCTAACACTTGACTAAAGTTAATTAAATCTTTTGATAAAGTTGTTACTTTCATCATATATTTGTTCAGATGCAAACCAATAATTTACACTAATTCAATGAAGGATCCAGAAATTATTTTCTTGAAAGGCGATCGAGAGATTTAACTGAACTTCTAAAGTACGGTTAAATTTAACCTTGAGATACACGTAGGTCCGTGAATCCACTAATAAACCACAATACCTTTAGAGGTGGTGTTATAACATAAAAACTACTATACAAAGTAGTTGACTTAAGTCTTAAACCTTATATAGTTGTATACTCGTCACCATCATCATCGTGAATCATATTAGCTCAACGCGCTTACTCTAAAAGCAACCTATATATAAATCAAATAATATTATTCTCCTAAAACCAAAACCCTAACCTCTAACCAATGTCTGTTATGCTAGTAGACTGTTCCAATTGCCATACACCATTAAACCTACCACCAGGAGCCAAATCAATCAGATGCGCTCTATGTAACGCCGTTACTCAAATCGCTGACTCCAACCAACCCTCTGTTATTCCACCGTCCCGTAACCAGTCATATCCCACCGGTTACACAGTTATTCATAGTGTAACGTCGCCTTTGGGTTCACCACCGGCGTATAATTATCCTCCGGCGGGTACTCCGCCGTCCGGACATGGTAGGAAGAAGGCGCTGCTCGTTGGTGTGTCGTATAGGAATACTAATCATGAACTTAAAGGCTGTGTTAATGACGCTAAGTATATGAAGCATCTTTTGGTTACCAAGTTTCAGTTCCCGGAATCTTCCATCGTTATGCTCACCGGTAACAACATTATTATTATTATTATTATTATTATTATTATTATTATTATTATTATTATTATTATTATTATTATTATTATTATTATTATTATTAGGGTTTGTTTTTTTTTTTTTAATTTGTTAGAAATGTTGACTTTCATATATGGACGAAAAGAAAGTCAACTTAATTTTAAGGTTAGAAGACACATGTATGGGATGAGCTATATATTTTTATTTATAAATATTATTATTATTATTATTATTATTATTTTGGTCACAGACTGACCGTTGAGAGATTAAATAATTTTATTATAAAGTATATATATACAAGGTGCAAGTATAACACAATGTATTACATTGCAAGCGAGTCGAGCCAACTCGGAGTTACAAGATGAGTCAGGTCTAACTTGAGGGGGTTGTGGGTTGAGTATTTAGAATCTGATCGCCATTAAACATAAAGAAAATAGAAATTAGTCAATTACAGTAGAATGACAGGTAAACGGGCCCACAACCCCTTTAGAATTGAACTTGATGTAAGCCTCCAATTTCGAACTTGAAACCTTTGTTACAAACTAAAATTTTAATTACTAACTAGTCTAACATTGTAATTGCGGTTTTTTTTGTGTAAATATGGGTAAATAAAATAACACAAAACGTATATATTTTTATGCTTTCAACTTTCATCTTTATGCTTTTATTTTTTTCATATTATTTTTATTTTTATATAGAGGAAGAAAGGGATCCAAGTCTGATCCCAACAGGACGTAACATGAGAAATGCACTAGCGTGGCTAATCAGCGGATGCCAAGCAGGCGACTCACTTGTTTTTCACTTTTCTGGCCATGGTTCACGCCAGAGGAATCTCAACGGGGACGAGATAGATGGCTATGATGAAACCTTATGCCCCTTGGATTTCGAAACCAATGGCATGATCATTGATGATGAAATCAACGCTACCATTGTTAGACCACTTCCTTATGGGGTCAGACTACATGCCATTATTGATTCTTGCCATAGTGGCACTGTGCTAGATCTCCCATTCCTTTGCAGAATGAATAGGTGAGTGTTACAAGTAGACACATAAGACGGTTATGTAACTAACGGATTTTTATTTTATTTTTGTCAACATTTATTTTTAGTTACTGATAACGGTCTATATGGTTTGGTAGTACTGGGCATTATGAATGGGAGGATCATCGTCCAAAATCAGGCATATGGAAGGGTAGCAGCGGAGGAGAAGTCATCTCGATTAGCGGATGTGATGATGATCAAACATCTGCGGATACATCGGTCAGTCATGAAGAAATCATTTCTCAACTACGTGTTAAATATTTTTACACTCTTTTGTTACATATTTTTTAGACTTTTTAAGACAAAAACGTAATTAGTTTGATCTATAAAACATAATGCAAATCATAATCAACATGGTAAATGAGTTGAAAATTGAAATTGCCACCTCTAAAGAGAAGTTTTAATATGCAGGCTTTATCAAAAATTACATCAACAGGAGCAATGACATATTGTTTTATAGAAGCAATAGAACATGGAACTGCATCTACATATGGAAGCTTGTTAAGTTCAATGCGTAACGCCATTCGCACGCCAAGAGGGTTTAACAGCAGCGGTAGTGGTTCTGTCTTTGATATGTTGGTGGGTGGTGGACGGAATGGAAGTCGTGGATTCAGTCAGGTATCATTGTATTAACAAGTTTACAATATATATGAGAAATATCCTAGGAACATAGGTAAATTGTTTAACTATGTAAAATATTGTTTCGATTTTTTGTTGACAGGAACCACAACTGACTTCATGTGAGCCATTCGATATGTATACAAAGCCATTTTCCTTGTGATCTGACACACATTCTAGTCGTGTACATACCAGTTCATAGGACTTCCCGCTCTTCTCAAAGTTTGCGATGGTTGCTTGCTTGCTTGTAGAATCCATCTTTGAACATATTACTATTATGTGTATTTGACTGAATAGAGGTAAGGTTTGCCGTCGTCTACCCTCCCAGACCTACCTTGCGAGTGAGACATTGTTGGGTATGTATGTATGTATGTTTATTTTTTTGTTTGTATTTGACTGTATATATATGGTGATATCTTGGAGATGATAACAAGATCCAAGTCAATAATCGAATCGTATGTTATTAAGATTATGAAATAAAATGTTTTCTGGAACATATGTCATATGTTGTTAGTAAGCTCAAGCTCAACACATGTTAACAAATCATTTGTCTGTATATTTCTGTTTCTATGTGCAGGGACTTCAATAGTCATCTTTTGAGTGAGGCTCCCCATAACGAGGACCACTATATGTAGTCAAAGGACCACCTCGTTATTGGCACATCACATAGAAGCTTCATCTGAAGCTACAATCTCGGACCATGCTTCTAGGCTGTGGCCGATGAGTCCATGATCAAAGATACGTTTTGTTACCTTTATGCATAAAACAATCTCATATGGATGTTTTGATTGTGATCATAACAAATGCTAACTTTATGAGTTGGTAATCCTTACAATGATCTTCTGCACACATCACAAACTGCTCTATCTAAATGACATAAAACATCAAACTAAAAAACATTCCCACTAATAAAAATGTTGGCCCGGTCCATGGCGGAACGGTCAACAGACCTTACAGGTCTTAGTTCCGCCTATGTTAATGGAGTCTAGATATTTAGCAAAACGTTGTCGAAGTTTAACTAATCCTACATTACAATAGGTTGTTGTTACACAATAACTTATTACATATCTATATAGACTATTAGAACAAACCATCATATCCATCTTTCAAGTATTCAAAACCAATCGAAAACATTCACTAATACTACAAAAAAAAAAGGGGCCCTTAGCTTGTTTGAGCCCAACCATTGTTTATGAATCCGGCCCAACTATAAGCCCAAAACTATAATATAAGTAGCTAAACTTGTTTATAAGAATAAGTCTTCAAAGTGAGTTATGTTAGAAGAAGCTTAAGGCTATTTCCCAAGTACAACATATATTGCCTTCATATTGAAATGTTTTGCAATGACCAATGGTAATGAAATATAATCCCTAAGGACATGAATCAGTAAAATATTATGCACAGAAACTGAATTTTTCAACTAGAAGATGAATCACAATAATTGGGCTATAGATTAATTCTGAAGATTTGGAGAAACATTCTCATTGTTTATCCGCCTTGCTAATAATGGAGCTAGAGGATGAGCATTTGAGTTTTGATCGTTAGTTTTCCAAAGTCTTCTTGAAAACTTCTTGGTCTCAGAATATTGTGAGATTGTTGTGGTAGGTTTTTGTGCCGGTGTTAGTGACCTTAGGTTTTCGGGTCGGATCATTGTTTCTTTTGCAGACTCCACAAGCAAACCTAAGGTCACTAACACCGACACGAAAACCTCCCACAACAATCTCACAATATTCTGAGGCCAACAAGTCTTCAAGAGGACTTTGGAAAACTAATGATCAAAACTCAAATGCTCACCCTCTAGCTTCATTATTAAAAAGGCGGATAAACAATGAGAATGTTTCTCCAAATCTTCAGATTTAATCAATAGACCAATTATTGTGATTCATCTTTTGTGCATAATATTTTAGTGATTCATGTCCTTAGGGATTATATTTCATTACTATTTGTCATTGCAAACATTTCAGTATCAAGGCAATATATGTTGTACTTGGGAAATAGCCTTAAGCTTCTTCAAAATCGAATAGTCTGTTTTTGTATTTGGGCCGGATTCATAAACAAGTAGCTATCACTAATCTAAGTAACTACTTGTTTAATATAAGACAAATAGTAATGAAATATAACATTGGTTTGAACTTCAAATGCCATGTCTCTCTGCTTGCATCTTTTAGACCCAAACCGCTAATCAAGTAGCTATCACTAATCTAAGTAGCTAAACTTCTATATACCCATGTGTAATGTCATCACATAACTAGCCTTCAAAATGCACAAACAGCTAGCAAAATCTATCAAAACAAACAGTTAGTTCGAGACTGATTGATCTTATGAAGTTTGCGACAGTTGCTCATGTTAGGTAGTTGTTTTTGTACTGCTTTCACTGCAGCTACTCTAGCCGCATTAGCTGACCTGTTGGCGGCTGCCACTGCCCTCTTAACTCGTTCGTCCACTTTCGTTACGTCATATGCCCTTTCTGCTGCTCTCCTTGCTTCCTACAACATTATGACAACAGTTAACTTTTTATTAGTTTTGACCCAAACAGCCAAACTTGTATTAACCGATCCGGCTGCCCAATTACCTGAATTGCATTCAAAACTCGTGAATGATAGACCCCAACAGGCGACACTGGATGCGTCGCACTATGTGAACTCGTGACATCAAGGACGCCATTATTCCAATGGCCTGAGTGCGTTTCACCGCTCTTAAAACTGTACATTCCAAGCCCTTGCCGTCTTCCTTCATGCCAAGATCCTTCATATCTATGCCCATTCGCAAAACTATACACGCCAAAACCGTGCATCTTGTCCGCAAAATATTCTCCAGCATATGTATCCCCATTCCTAAAATAATAATGTCCAATACCATGTTTAACACCATGTTTAAACTCTCCAACATACCTACTTCCATCCTCACAAGTATGCACTCCACACCCATTACTCTGCCCATTAAACCATTCACCCGCGTAAACATCTCCGGTATAGAACCTATACACCCCGAACCCATGTCTCAACCCGACCCTATACTGTCCGCGATACCTACTCCCCTTCGCCCACGTCTCCACCCCATAACCATCATATTTCCCATCAACCCAATCCCCCTCATACCTCCCACTCAAACAATAATAATAAACACCACAACCTGAACACTTCCCTTTATAAAACTCTCCCTCATACACATCCCCATTGTTATATGGCTGCACCCAACATCCTGAGTTGCATCCATGATCGGTTTTCTCCATCGACCCTATCGTCCAGAATACAGGCAATGCTGATCTGGAGAACAAAGCATTCTCTGAGAATGTCAGCTTGATGGGGAAAGATCTAGCGAAAAACAAGCGAATGGAAGGCAGGCGAGGGAGGGCGAGATTAACATTAAGCGAAACTAACAAAGCGGCAGAGAAGGCGAATGCTGCTAAAGAATCAAGAACTAACAACTGACTTGGGTTCAATACCATGAAGTACAAAAAGGGTAGTGACAGTAACAGAATTAACCGCAACCGGTTAACTTTCGGGTAAGAAAACCGAACCCGGTTAGAATAAACTGTTTTGGACGTAAAAGATTTGTTACAAACAGAATGTGATATAGAATTGGTTGCAGTTTGTGAAAAAGGAGACCTTTTGTGAGGTGTTGATCTAGTAACTGAATCAAGATCATGTTCAACAAGATCATTGATCAGGATTTGGGTGTCTGATTTCTTGTGATGCATTTACATAGACATGAATATATGAACAGAGGAGATGAAGGTGTTGGTTAAGGTTTTGTATGCGTAAAAACATAAGTTTTTGTTATTGTCTTAGTTGTGTATGCTATTTATAGAGGAAGCAATTTTTTTTAAGAAAATATTTTTTAGAATAAAATTGAAGTGCTAAAAAATTATTATGATTCCCATTTGAAGACTTATGTTTTTAACTAAGATATGAAAGAGAATATCATTCTTTATTTTTTGATATTTTCTTAATTAATTTTTAAAGAGGGGATACAAAATAAATAGAGACAACGTTAGAAAAATGGAAATAAAATATTCTCCTTATATACGGGTTCCTTAAACTTCGTCCTTAGTGCCATTGAAGTTCCATGGTACCCTACTATATGGGCACACATAGCCCAGTAGCACCAAACTCAGTTAGAGGGCATCCACATTCTAATATTAGCAAATAATATAACAAGTAATAAAATAACGAACACGGTATGTCGGTCAAACACCATACCTCTACAGTACCCTACAATCTTAATCGGGTGTGTACTTCACACCTCTTAACCCGTATTAATGCTTGTTTCAATTTCCTGTTTGGGTTTTAAGTACATCTCGATTACCCCAAATGTCTTGATAACACTGAATTCACCAACATAACATAAAACTCATTTAGTCATTTAGGCTTGCGTGTCTACTCAAATAAAAAAATAAAAAAACATGTCTTAAATAGTTGTAGCCACATAATATCTTTCAAGCGAACTACATTTTCTTATTTTTTTCATCATCATCATACTCAGTTAATCTTACCTTTTTTTTTTTGCAAGTTTATTTGTGAACGTTTTATTCGTGTATGTTAAACCAACCATGTATCAATGCCAATGTGAGGTTTAAACATCAGCCTACTCGGTTTGGTTGTATATAAACACCTCCTAAAAAAACTGACACAAAAGGTATTGTGGTTATATCTAATTATAGACTAAACATTATTTTTAATAAATTATTATCATACTCACTAAATCCCATCAATAATCAAACAATATTTTTAGCTAATGACATCTAACTATTGTCATTTTGTTCATGTAACACGTTTCTCATGATGAAATTACATTAACTAAAAAATTGGCATAACTTAAAATTTTACTCATTCAAAAGAAGGGGGAAAGTTAATATGCCACAGTTTAATGTCCAACACTTGTAGCCCAGTTGGTTGAGGGCTTAAAATTTTTTTATGGGAGGCTTGGGTTCAATTCTCACTAGCTACATTTGGAGGACATTGGTGGATGGGAAATGAGGGATGACCCGGCCATTGGCTTGGGTTCGAGTCCTGATCCCGACTGGTTTTACCGACTATTTCACCGTCGTGCCTTCGGACGGGTGAGTGGTCGGGTTTTCCCGGGAATTGGTGGCAATTGGTGGCCCGGGTACTCTCGAATACCTGATTCGTCAAAAGGGTGTCCGAGAGTGCTCGGAATTGATTCGTTGGTCGTTCAAAAAAAAATATGCCACATTTTAATGAATTTTATATCACTTCAAATCACCTTTTTCAAAAGTTCCATTATAAAACAATAAAATTACATCAATAGATCTCATCACGTGGAATCTTTAGACCAAATTAAGCTTTTGCATATGATGAATGCGTGGATAGGGGCTAACTGCGAAGGCCAATGTTGAAGGTAGGGCTGTTCAAAATCGGATAATCCAAAATTCGAATCCGAAAAATCCGAAAATCCGAATCCGAATTATCCGAAATTTTGGATAATCCGATTTTCGGATATCCGAAAATCGGATTATCCGAAATTTCGGATTCGGATTCGGATCCTGATTTTGAAAATTTTCGGATAATCGGATTATCCGAATCCGAATATTAAATATATATATATATATATATATATATATATATATATATATATATATAGATATATATATAATATTATATACACTACATAATACAATACACAATCCTAAATCCTTAATCCTTCTAACTCTAAGTCCATACTCCTCTAATCCATAGTTGTTGCTCTCTCTTCTCTCCTCTATAACAGCCCCCGTCCACCTCGTATCCGACCTCCACAGCCCCCTTCCATCAAAATAATAAGTTTTTTTTTATATATTTGTTGTTCAAATTTCGTTTATCTAACTTCGATTTTTGTTGTTTTAATAGGTTCACGTTTTAAGCATAAAGGAGAACGTTTTTTATAGTTTATTTTTTATTATTTTTTTAAATTTTTTTTAAGTTTCGGATTATCCGTTGGATGATCCGAATCCGAATCCGAAATTTCGGATTCGGATTCGGATCTCAATATTGACTATCCGAAATTTCGGATTATCCGAAATTCGGATATCCGAAATTCGGATTATCCGATTTTGAACACCCCTAATACCACCCATACCAACAATAGAGACAACATCCAACTTTTTTTTATCTTCCACAAGCTTGTCTATTATGCGCACAGCATCTAGATCAATCCCAACAAACAGATTGATTCCATCCAATAATTTATTTGATCCTGGTGAATTTCTGGAGGTGGAACATTGAGCAGCAGCAGCAACTGCAGATTGATTTAGCGTTGTTTGAGGCCTTGGAGATGAATCCAGCATCTTCATGCTATCGATGTTCAGATTCATGAATTCTACCTGGACAGACTCTAATGGTCTCCTAACATCATCAAACTTTATTCCTAATGTAGGGGAATCAGGTACATTATCCCTAATGTGAACACAGGATACAACAGACTTAATTGATTGTTTAAAGTCCTCATGCATATCGAAATAACCATTATTCCTACTATGAACATCAGATAGAAAGAGGTCGACGAAATACTCTGCGGCTTCTGCAGCGTGTATGAATCTTTGCTTCAGATCATTAAGTTGTTGGAGGTGTTGATGTTGGTGGATGAAAAGAGTTTGGATCATGGAGGCCAGCTCATCATAGAGCCATTGGAACTGAGGCCTTTCACATATAATTTCTGGGTTGTTGAACAATGGAATGCCGTTGGAGTTAATAATAAGGTGGTTCAACTTCTGCATGAACATCTGGACACCTGAGTATGACATCTTCCTGGAGGTGGTTTTGTTGAGGGTGGTGAGGGTTTAGGGTTTATTTAATAAAAGCAAAAATGTTCTTTTTTATTAAAATAAAGTGTATATATTTAGGGAACCGGCAACCATCGTTGCTGCTTTAAGTTTCGGATTATCCGTTGGATGATTCGAATCCGAATCCGAAATTTCGGATATCCGAATTTCGGATATCCGAAATTTCGGTTTCGGATTCGAATCTCAATATTGACTATCCGAAATTTCGGATTATCCGAAATTCGGATTATCCGATTTTGAACACCCCTAATACCACCCATACCAACAATAGAGACAACATCCAACTTTTTTTTATCTTCCACAAGCTTGTCTATTATGCGCACAGCATCTAGATCAATCCCAACAAACAGATTGATTCCATCCAATAATTTATTTGATCCTGGTGAATTTCTGGAGGTGGAACATTGAGCAGCAGCAGCAACTGCAGATTGATTTAGCGTTGTTTGAGGCCTTGGAGATGAATCCAGCATCTTCATGCTATCGATGTTCAGATTCATGAATTCTACCGGGACAGACTCTAATGATCTCCTAACATCATCAAACTTTATTCCTAATGTAGGGGAATCAAGTACATTATCCCTAATGTGAACACAGGATACAACAGACTTAATTGATTGTTTAAAGTCCTCATGCATATCGAAATAACCATTATTCCTACTATGAACATCAGATAGAAAGAGGTCGACAAAATACTCTGCGGCTTCTGCAGCGTGTATGAATCTTTGCTTCAGATCATTAAGTTGTTGGAGGTGTTGATGTTGGTGGATGAAAAGAGTTTGGATCATGGAGGCCAGCTCATCATAGAGCCATTGGAACTGAGGCCTTTCACATATAATTTCTGGGTTGTTGAACAATGGAATGCCGTTGGAGTTAATAATAAGGTGGTTCAACTTCTGCATGAACATCTGGACACCTGAGTATGACATCTTCCTGGAGGTGGTTTTGTTGAGGGTGGTGAGGGTTTAGGGTTTATTTAATAAAAGCAAAAATGTTCTTTTTTATTAAAATAAAGTGTATATATTTAGGGAACCGGCAACCATCGTTGCTGCTTTAAGTTTCGGATTATCCGTTGGATGATCCGAATCCGAATCCGAAATTTCGGATATCCGAATTTCGGATATCCGAAATTTCGGATTCGGATTCGGATCTCAATATTGACTATCCGAAATTTCGGATTATCCGAAATTCGGATATCCGAAATTCGGATTATCCGATTTTGAACACCCCTAGTTGAAGGGTCATTTAGTAAAAAGATTTTTATTCCTTGATATTATTATCATACATTATAGGAAAAAAATATGTCATTCCAAACTTTCAATTTTTAGCCATAAATTATAAAGCAGACAAGTAGTATCTTACACTATAGTTATTAGAATGGCATATACATTTTTTTATACCTAGAGTTTATGGTTGTGATTACACCTCCAAGTTAAATACCTTTTTAAAGACGCACATTACCAATATCTTATGCTAAATTAAAACACGTTACTAACTTATTCTGATTTTAACAAAATAATGTTACATTAGTATCACATTGGAGCTTGAATGTATATTGCATGCTCTATCGAAACAAAAATGTGTTAGAAAAGGAGGATATATACTCTAAGTAAGCACTACATTAGGTGTTTTACCAGATTATTATATATGACAAGGTATCAACTCATACTAGAGTGGTTATTTCAAATAACCTCCTTAAAATATATCTTTTTTTTTATTTGAACGGCGATTGACTCCAACAGGCGAGAGGATCGCACCCAGGAAGTCCGGAGTAGAACTGGCAGGATCAACAGCCCCCCTTGGGTGAGGCATCCAAAAGGGGTTAGGCGCTCCCCGAGAAAATGTCCAGCCGACTGCCCACTCGTTAGATGAGAGCATGTCGTTGCAGCCTCCGCACCGAAGCCAGAGTAACTATCACTGTAATAGAAAACTCGGGAGTGCTCCAAGATTCGAACCAGGGACCTATAGCCTCATTGGTCTTATCCCTTCATCGCATGACCAATAAGCCAAAGCCGAGGGTCCCTTAAAATATATCTGTCTAGAAAACCCATGTTACAAACAGGTATTGCTCGATGGCCGTTGATAGTTGTGAGTTGCAACTAATTTTTAAAACTAATGTTATTAATGAAAATTTAAAAGTAAAAAAAACGTTATATGTATGAAAACATACGAACTCATAGTCTAATTCTATTATTATTAGTAAGATAAACACTTTTAACATTATGACAAATTTGCCCTTCAAAATAGGAAGAGTATAGGACACCGAAAGGAGGTAATGAATACTAATGATGTAAACATTTTGATGCTACATGAACTATTCAAGTAAAAAGGCACACCTTCACATGAAAGCTCATCAAAAGTCACTTTTAGTGTTTCAATATAATCTCAAGTAAATCCAAAAGTAAGGAATCATTATTTAATAAACTTTGCTTTCAATAAAACAAGTGAATCAAGTAAATATTGATAAAAGCCTTTTTACAAGTATAGATATATTTTGGTGTGCATGTTCTCTTCAATGAGATTTAAATGAAGAAGATGAATAGGATTAGAGGTCCAAAAGGATGATTAGTTTTTAAATTTACACATCTCTCATATTTTAAACAATTTAATTTACACAAATAACCCTGTAACGCCACAAATAGCCCCTTTAGTGTAAAACATGTTTCTTTTATGGGAAATTGGATTTTAACACCATGAACTATTGACAATTGGCCGCTGACGCACTGAACTATAAAATTGAACAACATGGCATTGTACTTTCAACTTATTGGTCTGTATCAACCTCAGACTAACCAAGGTTAATTTTTGCTGACGTGGCAGGTGATGTTTCCATGCCATGTCAACTTATTCCCCATGCCACGTCAGCAAAAATGGACACGTCACCATGCCACGTCAGCAAAAGTTAACCATGGTTAGTCTAAGGGTGATACGGGCCAATAAGTTGAAAGTACAGTGTGATGTTGTTCAATTTTATAGTTCAGTGCGTCAGTGGCCAATTGTCAATAGTTCAGGGTGTTAAAATCCAATTTCCCTTTTTTTACCTTTTTACTTTTTTTTTTTTCAAAACAAATTGTAATATTATATGTTTAGGGAGAGACTAACGTAAAAAGTGAGTTATTGTACAAAGTGTAAGAAACAACATGGAGCGTAGGATTAAATTTGATAATCAGGGGCACGATGGTAATTTCTTAGCGTCATTAAAGTTTCACCCCCATTTTTAAAACGGCCATAACTTTTTCATACGACATTATTTTTTTTAAAAAAAATTACACGATAAAAACAAGTTTTTCATCCTTTTTCATTTCCATACCATATTGCTATACTTTTAAAAAAAAAATGCTGGATTGATAGTACTTGCGTCTAAATGTAAACACTTGATATTATTACTTGCGTTTAAACATGTCTGAACCAGAACAAGTCTAGTAGTAATATCTGTACATTTAAAAAACAATTGCTGGGTTGATAGTACTTGCGTCTAAATGTTTAAACACTTGCGTTTAAACATGTCTGAACCAAAACAAGCCTAATTGGCATGAATCTTATAAAGCATGCTCTTTTACTTTATAATCTGATAACAATAAAAGCAGTTCTGCAGCATCAAAATATTAGTAGTAGTAATGTATGCTAATGTTTGGTTTAATAGTATCACCTGCAGTGTAATACGTAAGGAACAACAAGCACCTTGGAAATGGTTCATGCATGAACCCCAAAAGTTAATGAACGCAAAAGAAACATTCAGATAAGTATTTAGAAACCATACACCCCTTAATTAGGAATCATACACCCTGGCCCACATTATACACCAATAGGAGGCTGCCACATACCCAGAATATGATGTCACATACCCCAAAATATGACGTCACAGGGTGTATGAAACCCATAACCCTTCAGATATGTGAGCATTGTAATAACAAGATGGTC
Organism: Ambrosia trifida; assembly: GCA_028751855.1. NCBI lineage: Eukaryota > Viridiplantae > Streptophyta > Magnoliopsida > Asterales > Asteraceae > Ambrosia > Ambrosia trifida. Next base: position 16,264,207 of record CM054131.1, read on the forward strand.
AGGCTGGGCGGGCAACAGGGGGTTGAAAACCATAATTCCAAGTACCTGATGTATTAAACCCAACATAAAATGCTTCTTTACCTGATGTATTGAACTAAGAAAATGAACATGCAACCTTTTTAGCCAGACATGTTTAAATGCAAGTGTTTAAACATTTTAGACGCAAGTACTATGAACCCATCAAAAAAAATTAAAAGTACAGATATTACTACTAGACTTGTTCTGGTTCAGACATGTTTAAACGCAAGTAATAATATCAAGTGTTTACAATTAGGCGCAAGTACTATCAACCCAGCAAAAAAAATATTAAAAAGTATAGCAATATGGTATGAAAATGAAAGAGGATGAAAAACTTGTTTTTATGGTGTAATTTTTTTTAAAAATAATGTCATATGAAAAAGTTATAACCGTTTTAAAAATGGGGGTGGAACTCAACCATTGTGGGTTATACCTATTTTGCCCTTCTCCTTCTCTTTTAGAAACTTAACGTATATTTTTCCTATTTTAATATCATCCATTAATTTATTTTGATCAAAGGCCCAAAATACTTCTTACACTAGGGGTGTTCAAAATCGGATAATCCGAATTTCGGATATCCGAATTTCGGATAATCCGAAATTTCGGATAGTCAATATTGAGATCCGAATCCGAATCCGAAATTTCGGATATCCGAAATTCGGATATCCGAAATTTCGGATTCGGATTCGGATCATCCAACGGATAATCCGAAACTTAAAGCAGCAACGATGGTTGCCGGTTCCCTAAATATATACACTTTATTTTAATAAAAAAGAACATTTTTGCTTTTATTAAATAAACCCTAAACCCTCACCACCCTCAACAAAACCACCTCCAGGAAGATGTCATACTCAGGTGTCCAGATGTTCATGCAGAAGTTGAACCACCTTATTATTAACTCCAACGGCATTCCATTGTTCAACAACCCAGAAATTATATGTGAAAGGCCTCAGTTCCAATGGCTCTATGATGAGCTGGCCTCCATGATCCAAACTCTTTTCATCCACCAACATCAACACCTCCAACAACTTAATGATCTGAAGCAAAGATTCATACACGCTGCAGAAGCCGCAGAGTATTTTGTCGACCTCTTTCTATCTGATGTTCATAGTAGGAATAATGGTTATTTCGATATGCATGAGGACTTTAAACAATCAATTAAGTCTGTTGTATCCTGTGTTCACATTAGGGATAATGTACTTGATTCCCCTACATTAGGAATAAAGTTTGATGATGTTAGGAGATCATTAGAGTCTGTCCCGGTAGAATTCATGAATCTGAACATCGATAGCATGAAGATGCTGGATTCATCTCCAAGGCCTCAAACAACGCTAAATCAATCTGCAGTTGCTGCTGCTGCTCAATGTTCCACCTCCAGAAATTCACCAGGATCAAATAAATTATTGGATGGAATCAATCTGTTTGTTGGGATTGATCTAGATGCTGTGCGCATAATAGACAAGCTTGTGGAAGATAAAAAAAAGTTGGATGTTGTCTCTATTGTTGGTATGGGTGGTATTAGGGGTGTTCAAAATCGGATAATCCGAATTTCGGATAATCCGAAATTTCGGATAGTCAATATTGAGATTCGAATCCGAAACCGAAATTTCGGATATCCGAAATTCGGATATCCGAAATTTCGGATTCGGATTCGAATCATCCAACGGATAATCCGAAACTTAAAGCAGCAACGATGGTTGCCGGTTCCCTAAATATATACACTTTATTTTAATAAAAAAGAACATTTTTGCTTTTATTAAATAAACCCTAAACCCTCACCACCCTCAACAAAACCACCTCCAGGAAGATGTCATACTCAGGTGTCCAGATGTTCATGCAGAAGTTGAACCACCTTATTATTAACTCCAACGGCATTCCATTGTTCAACAACCCAGAAATTATATGTGAAAGGCCTCAGTTCCAATGGCTCTATGATGAGCTGGCCTCCATGATCCAAACTCTTTTCATCCACCAACATCAACACCTCCAACAACTTAATGATCTGAAGCAAAGATTCATACACGCTGCAGAAGCCGCAGAGTATTTCGTCGACCTCTTTCTATCTGATGTTCATAGTAGGAATAATGGTTATTTCGATATGCATGAGGACTTTAAACAATCAATTAAGTCTGTTGTATCCTGTGTTCACATTAGGGATAATGTACCTGATTCCCCTACATTAGGAATAAAGTTTGATGATGTTAGGAGACCATTAGAGTCTGTCCAGTTAGAATTCATGAATCTGAACATCGATAGCATGAAGATGCTGGATTCATCTCCAAGGCCTCAAACAACGCTAAATCAATCTGCAGTTGCTGCTGCTGCTCAATGTTCCACCTCCAGAAATTCACCAGGATCAAATAAATTATTGGATGGAATCAATCTGTTTGTTGGGATTGATCTAGATGCTGTGCGCATAATAGACAAGCTTGTGGAAGATAAAAAAAAGTTGGATGTTGTCTCTATTGTTGGTATGGGTGGTATTAGGGGTGTTCAAAATCGGATAATCCGAATTTCGGATATCCGAATTTCGGATAATCCGAAATTTCGGATAGTCAATATTGAGATCCGAATCCGAATCCGAAATTTCGGATTCGGATTCGGATCATCCAACGGATAATCCGAAACTTAAAAAAAATTTAAAAAAATAATAAAAAATAAACTATAAAAAACGTTCTCCTTTATGCTTAAAACGTGAACCTATTAAAAAAACAAAAATCGAAGTTAGATAAACGAAATTTGAACAACAAATATATAAAAAAAACTTATTATTTTGATGGAAGGGGGCTGTGGAGGTCGGATACGAGGTGGACGGGGGCTGTTATAGAGGAGAGAAGAGAGAGCAACAACTATGGATTAGAGGAGTATGGACTTAGAGTTAGAAGGATTAAGGATTTAGGATTGTGTATTGTATTATGTAGTGTATATAATATTATATATATATCTATATATATATATATATATTTAATATTCGGATTCGGATAATCCGATTATCCGAAAATTTTCAAAATCAGGATCCGAATCCGAATCCGAATCCGAAATTTCGGATAATCCGATTTTCGGATATCCGAAAATCGGATTATCCAAAATTTCGGATAATTCGGATTCGGATTTTCGGATTTTTCGGATTCGAATTTTGGATTATCCGATTTTGAACAGCCCTATCTTACACTTTGTACGATATACAACTTTGTACCGTAAACTTTCTCATATGTTTATAACATTTTTTCTTACTCTTTTAGTTTTTTTACTCAGTTTATATTTAAATTTATCTAACAAAGCACAATATAGTCATTCCCGATCCCAACGACAACGGAGAGTAGATGTAATTTTATTTTTTATGTTAGGGTTATTTTTTTATTTTGGTTTGTAACTTTATTTTATTTTAATTTCACTTTCATTTTTAATTTATGTAATGAAATGTTGTTTTTTTATTTTATATATTATATATTTAATAAAAAAATAAAATTCAAAGTTTAATTTTGAAAAGGGTTTAGCGATGGGTGTTGCCTGTCACACCCTCAAATTTCCACTGCGGGGTTTATACCGCGAGGCGCGTGACATACCAGGATCCCATAGCCATAAGTCACAGGAACGAACTCTAAATGCCCAAACCATTTAGTTCGTTTTCAAAAACCAAGTTTAGTTAAGCGGCGGAAGCGTAAACCAAATTTAAACCTTTTAAAACCATGCGCAAAACGACGCACCCAAATTAGAACCATACGAAAGCATGATATATATAATTTATGTGTATGCCCGAGAGCCCAAATGCAGTGAAGTGTACAGTGCTTTCTAATCCTGGCACCGGAAGCTAACTACCTGCAAAAGCATGTAAATCGTGGGTCAACAAACAATGTTGGTGAGTTCACTGAGTAAAGTAGGTGAGTAAGTAAAAGCGTAGGTTTCCCAAACCATGTAACCAAATGAAAACGTCGGTCTCCCAGACCACATAACAGTACGTAAGGACGTCGGCCTCCTTGGCCACAAGTAAATAGCTAATTCAAATGTCAGGGGTAGCTAGCCCACTCATGATAACTAAAACCGGCGAATACCGAACTACTAATGAACAAGTTCCCATAACCGGGATAAGGATGCCTTGCATCATTGTCCATCGACAATGATTATGTTTGAAGCTAATAGTTCACATCCGTGCTCCCAGCACGATGTGAGGTTTGTTAGACCTAATAGCGCTATCAACTAATTTACCCGCTTGCCCAACCGGCAATTGATTCGGTATTTTGAAGGACTTAAAAGATGTGTTTGGTTTAGTTCATCAAGGACATATATATGAATTAGTAAAAATAGATTCACCACGTGAACCATGCACCCCAAACCCGGGATGTGTAAAAGTAGTCCCAAACCGGACTAGAAACGTTAAGTAAGTTGTCTCAACCCGAGACGCATGCTTTTGAGAAAAGAGTAGTGAAACTCACCTTATCGCGTAAGCAAAGAATCCGAACAGCAAGTATTATATGCTACCGACACCCTAATAACAGTGTCACTACGTGAGTATAGGCGTAACATCATTACACCATATAACTCGTTTGTCCAAGGCGTTTTAATATTCAAAAGTGTGTATGCGACGCCTAGTGATTCTACATGCAATAGTAAACCCTACGGACTCGTTGGTGAATGAGTTGGTTATAATTAGTTTCTACAGCCCGTATGTGTCATAAACATGTGTACTTCCGTTATATGTCAATTTTAGATCACCTAAGACCTCAAGTAATCACATAAGCACATAATACACAATCTGTGTTTTCAGGACAGATTGTGCGCCATCAAAACGAATTTATTTAAAATAGTAAACCAGTGAGTTATCCTCCCAAATTTTTACTGAATTTTCTTTGGGATTCACTTGGCAATACCTATTTTTTTTTAGTCTTAACTCCTAACACAAAAATAATTAAAATTCGTCCAACTCAGCTATGTTCAGAAACACTCTTAACAGGTCAGTTTGGTAAATAATTTCCCAAAAATTGTGTATTCATCCAAACGGGATAAATCCACTTGGAAAACTTGCAAAACTCCAATATTAACCTTCTGTAAAAATTTCAAGACTCAACTCTTTATAAAACATGAGTTATGATATTTCAAAGTTGACTCAATTTGACACCCGAAATTCTGATCTGACCTATTTTCAATGAAAATTCCAAAAACGACTCATCCGGCGTCCAAAACACATGATTTTACCCATTATGAAAAGCTAAGACCAGGTGTGACCTAACCATGCCAAGAAAACACTAAAATCATTATGTTAGAGCCGTGTTACAGCTCCTACAAATTTGACTAACCATTCTGTCCAGATTTTAGTTTCGCCTAAATCATACTTTAATCGCCTACCGTGTGCATAAAAACTATTAACAATCATCAATTATCAACACAAAACATTCCTAATACCTATTCCATCAGATTCTATGATTAAACATGTCAAGATCAAAGCTTTAAGAATCAAAACACTAATTACTTGCGCAACAAGTATCCTATGATGTTACTAAGCGTTTATGAGTATGTTTAATCCATTTAATCTTCAAAAAGATTCATGCTTTAATGTTTTATAAACTCATTCAGACCTGGACAAACTTGTTATATGACTTTTATTAATGAAAACACAAGGTAGAAGCATAAGAAATCGTAAAATATACCCTTAGCTCTCCCAATCGATCAATCGCGCGCCTTGGAGCCTCCCAATTGATGATCTTGAGCCTTAGCAGGGGTTGTTTGAGTGAAATATTCGTGTGGGGCAGTAAGGGGGCGATTAGGGTTGAGTATGAGGGTTGCATGGGGGTTAAGGATGCTTAAATATGAGTTTGAGGCGGTTTAGACCCGTCAGGTTAAATGGAGCGGCCGCTCGGAGCCTGTGAGCGGCCGCTCACAGGTCCGGGTGGCGCGCTTTTGCCTCGTTTCGCCTCCCAACGCGTTATCCTTCGACGTTTTCGTTATTTCGGACCGTAACAAGTGTAACCCCATGCATTAAGACCCTAATCAACCTCATGCTCCACTTTTAATGATTTCTATTAACGTGTTCGGTTTAGGTTCACATAATCACGTATGGTTTTCACATAAGTTTGTCAGGTATTACCGAGACCCATAAGTTTATTATTCACCAACGTCCGAGGTTCACTAATCATGCAATCACACATTGACTCATAACCATGCACGTATGTCTTATCTAACTAACCCTAGTTAAGTATAATGCAAGGAATGTAACTAGAGTTTAGTTAAAGTGAGAACCTGAATTTTCGGGGTATCACATTGCCAATGATTTAGTGATAGTGTGATGAAATGTAATAAATAATTTGTATGTTTGTGATTGGTTGAAGGTTAGCGATGATGCACGCACAACGCTTGTAATTGTCTTAATTTTTCACGAGGCTTGTTCCTTTTTACCTCTATTTTTTTTAATTTATATTTGTCTTAGTTTTTCACGCAACTTGTTGCCCGTCTGCCTGTTATATTGATATAATTTCCTCGGTCATGAAATGAAAATATATATTATTCCATTAAATCTTTTAACCATTAGTTACCGACCGTTTTAAGATGTTAAAAGTATTTAAGTATGACATGTCGTTTTAACTTGACATGTTTTACTTTAAGTTAATACCCCCTCCGTCTCATTTTAGATGTCATGGCCCACAAACATACAGATTAAGAAATCTTTGATTTATAAGGAGTGAAAATTTTGATTTTTTTAAGAGAGAATTGCACAAATTGTTTTTAAGAGAGAATTGCACAAATTGTTTTTTAAATATTACTGAAATTACATCCTTTGTCCTTTATGGAAAATTTTCCCTCCTTATATCCTTTATTTTATCAATTTGTTACACCCTTTATCCTTTAGCCTAACTTAGTTGGTTAACTTTATTTTCTAAGTTTACACTTTTAGCCCATATAGTTTTGATCGAACCATAACCCTTGATTGACCTCGAATTCGACCACGGCAATTAACGAAATCATAGGGCTATTATAGAACATCAAATTCTGATCAAAACCATGTATAATAATTGTGCTGACCTGATCGTTTTCGAGGCTAAATCGAACGATTAAAATTGCGACTGGTTAACCTTGTTCTTCAAATTGCGAACGATTTGGTGGGTGTTAGGCTAAAGGACAAAGGGCGTAACAAATTGATAAAATAAATGATATAAGGAGTGAAAATTTTCCATAAAGAACATATGATACAATTTCAGTAATAACTAAAGGACAATTTGTGTAATTCTCTCCTTTTTTAAAGACCAACTAAACCTAGAAGGTACTATGCGACACCCATTAGCTAAAGGTAGTCCAAGGCCAGCCCAACCCGGACATAAGGGGCCCCTAAGCCCACACAAGCACGTCCTAGGGAAAACCCAACCCGCCACCGCTCGAGGGCATGAAGGTGACAAATCGGTAAAACTCGATGGGATCAGAAATCGAACTCATGACCCAAAGGTCAAGAGTCTTTCATCACCTCCTCGATGACCATTGAGCTATAAGCCCAAGGTGATAATAATAAATTGATATTGGCTTATTAAGTTTCTCTATTTTATTTTATTTCAATTAAAGAGAATATAAAGTATGGGTTAGGATCAAATACACAATGAAAGAAAAATAGGAAGTCGTAGGAAGGGTATCAAACGGACTCCGATTGAACTCATTCAAGCGGCATTGGAATCGTCTTATCGAACCCTACGGCGTTAGTTTTTAGGTCTTCATTTTTTTGGGGTTTTAGCTTGTAGTTTTTAGAATATACGTTATATCATTGTGTCTTTTATGTACCATTGTGTCTTTTTCTTATTTTCATCATTGTGTCATTTTTTCAATTCATTGTGTCTTTTTTTTTTCCAACATTGTGTTATATTTTTTGGCGCTGTGTTATATTTTGTGATTAATTGTGTCATATTCATAATCTATTGTGTTTTTTTATTTTTATCACTCTTTTTATTTTTATAGCTTTTGTAGAATGACTCAACCCTATAAAGTATATTAATTCCAAAACTTTCATATTATAGCGTGCATAGCATTTAAATATTTATATATCTGGAGAATAAAAGTAAATAAAAAAGATGTTCCTTAGTAGGCACCAAATTATTGAAGGATTATTATGGAAGACAAAAACATTCCGTAGGTTCGATTAGGCTGAGGGGTATGGGTTCGGGGAAGGGGATCGGTGGATGAGGTGGACGTGGGTGCCGAAGGGGAACACCGCCCCCCCCCCCCCCCCGATTGAACTTCGGCAAAAACGGGGCTTTTTCCCCGACCTCACCGTCCCATTTCCCAATGTTCTTTTGAATGTTGGGGCTACTTTTTGGAAGAAAAAAACAATAAAAAAAGGGAAGGGGAAGGGGGAACTATTTCCCCTAGAAGGGGGAGGAGAAGGGGGAAATGACGTGGCGCTGACGTGGACAAGGGGGAAGGAAGGGGGAAGGGTGACCACACCCCATAGCCTTATTGAACATCAAATTAAATAAAGTGTGTGGGGGATTAGTTGTTCACTGGACCAATATTTTAGGGTTTTCTCTCCGATACTTTAGGAGGCGAAAAGGCGGCGACTAGGTTTTCACGTCTGCATGGCGGCACGGGAGCGGTATAAGGTTGATACGTGGTATGATATTCCGATTAACAAAGGCAGGAATGGCTCTAAGAATAAGCAATCGAAGTCCCAGGGAGAAGGAGTGAAGTTCTTTGTGTCGAATCTTCCCGAGAAGTGTTCGACGGCAGATCTGAGGGGGGTGCTACTAAGGTATGGAGATGTTCAGGGTATTTACATTGCTAGAAAATACGATCGTCTTGGGAAGAGGTTTGGTTTCGCTACATTCAATATTACTCGTAATCGATCAGATCTGGAGGAGTATCTTAAAGATGTGTGGATCGGTAGTTACAAACTATATATCGTTCCGGCTAGGTTTGTGAATGGACAAACGATCAGTTATCAAAATAAGCCCGGGGATAAAGGAAAGGAGATCGACCCAACGGTGCATGGTGAGAAGGTTTGGCAACCGGTGAACACGAGTGTAGAAGAGGTCCAGGAGGTGAACGAGCCGGCGCAGGTAGACGCTACGGTTGGCATGGAAGCTGAACAAAGATCCTTCAAGGACACCTTGATCAATAAACCGGCCGAGGTAAATCTACCGGAACTTAGGGTTGAATCGGAGGGGAAAGGTTTTGAGGAATATTATGATACTGGTATATTGGTGAAGGCTAGAAGCTTTGATATTCTATCTCAGCTTGGTAAGTTGTTCAAAAAAGAGGTAAATGGTTTACGTGGTATCAAGTATGTGGGGGGTCTTGTGGTATTGTTAGTGTTTGAGAATATAGTTCATAGAGACGAAGTGCTTGGACGGATTGAGTATTGGAATGAATGGCTTTCCTGTGCTGTGAAATGGGCGGGGCAGACTATTGAGAAGGATAGAATCGCTTGGGTCAGGATTTCGGGATTACCGTTGCATTTAGCTGAAGTGAGAGTTTGTGATGACATAGCTAGGATGCATGGTGATGTGATTCAGTCGGCATCATTTTCTGAAGACGGTGATATTTCAAACGTTAGTGTCGGGATTATCACTAAATCCACTGACCGGATTAACGGGAAGTGTAGGATATTGTGGAAGGAGCAATCTTACGTGGTTCTTGTGGAGGAGGAGTTGGATGCTTGGTTGCCGGATTGTGTGTTTGATGTTATAGACGAAGAGAGTGAGGAAGCAACGACTGAAGTTACCGGGAATAATGTTATAGTAAACCAGGAGATCAGTGGTTCTAATGTTGGTTTGGAGGAGAATGTGAACGTGGACCAGGAGGAGAGTATACCACCTCCTCATCTTAATGGTGTGTTTGTGAATGATGTGGTAGAGGACAGGGTGGGTAAATCCGGTAAAAGAAAAGGGGGGAGATATTCTAAAAAGAAAGGAGCATTTAGAAGATCTACGTCTCCGTTAGATAACGACCGGCCGAAGAAGAGAACTCGTGAAGATAATGATATATTTGACATTGATAGATTTATTTTTTCTAACCATGATCACTTGAATGTTGATAACTCTTGTCCACAACAGGAAGAAAGGCTAGAGGATTTTGTGACGCCAGATTTGAATGACGCAGTTCAAGGGGATGGCGGTGTTAGCAGGTCAGTTGATAAGGTGTTAGAACGTGGGAATACAGACTATGTTACTATTCGAAGAGAGGTAGCTGACACAATGGAGTTTGCTAGAGATCTTGGTGTGGTTAATATTGATAAGTTTGAGAAGTCGATCGAGAAAAGTGTTACCGATGAAGGCGTCCAGTTAGTGAATCAATGAATGTGTTGTCTTTGAATATTAGAGGATTGGGTAATGTGGAGAAAGGTGAGTGGGTTGCTAAACTACGTAGGAGTAATGAGGTTGGATTTGTTTTGTTACAGGAAACTCAGTTTGCGTCATTGCAAGGTGTTGATTTGGGTAGGTTTTGGGGAAGAGGAGCTTTCGAGTTTGATTGGGTTGATGCTGAAGGTAGGTCAGGAGGGTTGGTGTCTATGTGGGATGAAAAACTGTTCCAGAAAGTGGCGGTTGTTAAACATCGGTATTTTCTGGTGGTTAAAGGTTTTATTAAGAATAGTGGAAAGCAAGTGGGAGTGGTTAATGTATATGGGCCGCAAAAAAATGTTGATAAGAGAGTGCTCTGGACGGAGTTGGCTCGGGTTTTACTTCAGGATCCGCTGTTATGGATTGTGGGGGGAGATTTCAACTGTGTTCGTGATAGAGGTGAACGTAGGAATTCCAAATTTAATGTGGCTTCTTCTATTGAATTTAATGATTTTTTAGATGGGGTTGGCTTACATGAGTACGGGCTGAAAGGGCGGAAGTTTACGTTTGTATCGGGTAATAAGTGTAGCAGGATTGACAGGATCTTTGTATCCATAGATTTTATGTTTGATTGGCCTAATGCAGAATATAGAGCGTTGGCTAGAGATAAGTCGGATCATAGCCCGCTGGTGCTTAAGATGGAATATAAAAATTTTGGTCCTAAACCGTTTAGGTTTTTTAATTCTTGGTTAGATCGTCCGGGATTTGATGAGATGGTTATAAATGCGGCGTCTTCGTTTCACAGCTCTAGTCCATCAGACGTTGCTCTTATGCAAAAGTTGAAACACGTTCGGAACAAGATTACGGAGTGGAAAAAACTTAACGGTGTAAAGGAGGAGGAGGAGTATCAGGCGATTATGGTTGATCTAGAAGAGCTTGATGAGGTGGTTGAAGTTAGGGATTTGACAGAGGAGGAGCACTGGGTGTTTAACGAGAGTAAAATGAGGATTAAAGAATTGGAGGAGTTCAAAAACAAGGATCTGAGGCAAAAAGCGAGAGTTCGATGGGCGAAGGATGGGGACGAAAATACTAGTTTTTTCCACGGGGTGGTGAATAAGAGGAGGGTTTCGAACGCCATTCCGGGCGTGTATGTTAATGGGGCTTGGGTCACCAAGCCTTCTATTGTTAAACGTGAAGTGTTTTCTTTTTTCAGGGACAAATTCGTTGAAGACATGGTGGAGCGCCCGGGTCTTGTATGTAGCGATTTGAAGGTTCTTTCGGAGGCAGAAGCTGATTCCTTGGTGTCTCCTTTCTCGGAAAAGGAAATTAAGGAAGCGGTGTTTGAATGCGGTAGTGACAAAGCTCCCGGTTCTGATGGTTTTAACTTCCGGTTTATAAAAAAATATTGGAGTTTGTTTGAAGATGATTTTGGAAAGATTTTTCAACAATTTCATGAATCTGGAAGAATTAATAGGGGGGTTGGGTCTTCTTTTATCACATTGGTGCCTAAAGTTAGTGACCCAGTCGGGTTAGGCGAATATCGGCCTATCAATTTAATTGGGGTGGTGAGTAAGGTGGTGTCTAAGGTTTTAGCAAACAGGTTAAAAATGGTTATGGAGTCGATTACTCATGAGACTCAATCGGCTTTCTTGTCCGGAAGGTGCATCTTGGATGGCCCTATGATTGTCAGCGAGGTGATGGCATGGGCGAAGAGGCGTAAGAATGATTTATTTTTCTTTAAAATAGACTTTGAAAAAGCCTATGACAACGTAAATTGGGCTTTTTTGATTTCTATTATGCGTCAGATGAGGTTCCCGACGGTATGGTGTGACTGGATATTTGGGGTGTTATCCTCGGCTGCTTCCTCTGTTATTGTTAATGGCTCTCCTACCTTTGAGTTCGTGTGCAGCAAAGGTATTCGACAAGGTGACCCGATATCTCCTTTTTTATTTATTATCGTTATGGAAGCTTTTTCTAGTCTTATCAGGAAAGCTTGTAGCATTGGTTCTTTTGATGGAGTGAGACTTCCGAATGGAGGCCCGGTCCTTTCTCATTTGTTGTATGCAGATGATGCTATCGTTATGGGTGATTGGTCGATGTTTAATTTTAGAGCCCTTAAACGGATGCTTCGGGTTTTTCACTTGGTTTCTGGTTTAAGGATTAATATCCATAAATCGGTATTGTATGGGGTTGGGGTGGATGCTGAGGTGTCGCGTGTTCAAGCTGAGGCTTTGGGATGTAGGTCGGGTGAGACTCCTTTTAAATACTTGGGTATTCAAGTGGGTGGGAACATGAACCGTATTGCTAGTTGGGAGCCAGTGATACAAGTATTCAAAAAACGGTTGTCGACGTGGAAGGCTCGCATGTTATCTATGGGGGGGTAGATTGGTTCTTGCCAAATCGGTTCTTGAAAGTATTCCTACGTATTATTTCTCCTTGTACAAAGCTCCGGTGGCGGTTATTAATAAGCTCGAGATTTTGATTAAGAGATTCCTATGGGGAGGTAATGAGGAGGTTGATAAAGTTCACTGGGTTTCGTGGGATATGGTAGCTAGACCGAAAAAGAATGGAGGTTTGGGTTTATTCAAGTTGGGTAATTGCAATAAAGCGTTGATCTTTAAGTGGCTTTGGAGATACAAGATTGAGGAAGGAGCTTTATGGAAGAGAGTCATAGAGGCGTTACATGTTTCATCTCGCATATGGGACGTCTTTCCTTGGAATAAACAAGCGTCAGGGCCATGGAGCAGAATAGTGAAGTGTGGTTATGATACGAAAGTTCACGGCTTGGGGTTTGTTAACATGATTAGAGGTTCGGTGGGTAATGGGCTTGATGTCCGTTTTTGGGTGGATTCTTGGATTAATAATGTTCCGATTAAAGATCTGTTTCCTAGCTTATTTCGTTTAGAAAAGGACAAGTGGTGTAAAGTTGCTGATAGAGTGGGAAGCGATGATTCGAATACTATGATACAGTGGGATTGGAAGAGGTATCCGGCCACTAATGAAGAAATTATGGAGCTCATAGAGTGTTACAGAATGATCGCTTCGGTGCGGCTGTGGGATAGAAAAGACTCATGGAAATGGAATTCAGCAGAAAACTTATTATACTCGGTTAGAGTGGGGCGTTCGTGGCTTGGACAGCAGGAAGGGAGCGACGAGACGGACCAGTTTAGATGGTGTAAATGGACTCCGTCTAAGTGTAATATTTTCTTGTGGAGAGCAAGGCTCGATAGGATTCCTACGGCGGTTGCTTTGAATCGTAGGAATATCTATATTGGTGACGGTTTATGTAGATTTTGTGGGGATTATGAGGAAACCACGGATCATATTTTTACGGCTTGCATTATAGCAACGGCAGTCTGGAATGCTATTGCCTCTTGGGTTAAGATCCCTCCGATTTTCGTGTTCTCGACCAACGATGTCTTGAAATTGGTGGATTTCGTGAGCTGTTCCGCTGCTAAGAAGGAGATTGTGTATGGGGTTTGTATTATCTCGTGTTGGAAAATTTGGTTGACTCGGAACGATGTGGTGTTCTCTCAAGGTGAAGCAAATGCGACGAAGATAGTGGCCGATATAAAATCCATTAGTTTTCTTTGGTATAATAGTAGATCGAAAAAGGATAGGATAAGCTGGAAAGACTGGTGTAATTTCAGTATAACTTGATGTATTGGTTTGTGCGGCTTTCTCCTTCTTGGAGTTAGTTCGCTTGTTTGTTAATGAAGTTCACTTTTCAAAAAAAAAAAAAAAAATAAAGATGTGGACCATTTTATTTTGCCCACCAACTCAATTCCCAAAGAGCAACTCATTTATTTCAACATTGATATTGTTTGACTATCCTATTGGTCAAATTTAATAGCAACTTTATAAAACATAAAAGTGTAGCATGTATTAAATGGTGAAAATGATCAAACAAAATGTTCCATCATTATAACACCTTTTTCCCTAGTTGCCGTGTAATGTTCCAAAACCATTGATAACATGACAATGACTTGCCTCGTATGATGACGTGGAAAACTGTGTGTGAATAGACCATATAGAAAACCGACCACTTTGAGCAAAAGGATAATTGTTTTGATGTATCTAGTAACATATACATGTATACATTAACCAATATTTTGATATGGATCACTCAACCGATGGAAGGAAAAAAGATGACATGTGCCAATATAAATAAAGATTTCAACTTTCTTAAAAACAAGGAGACGGCATGTGACGTAACCAACAATGATTTCTAATGTTAAAAGTCGTGCCATTTAATTGTCACATGTCATTTCGTTATTGTGTCTACATGTCTAGTATAGAATTGAATCGATATTAAACTCAAACCTAAATGATTCTGAGGCTATAGGGTGAGGTACCGACCACCCCCGAGAGCCACGTCGTCACCGCCTCCACATCACCACCCTGCAGCAGAGGGGGGGGGGGGGGTTGTTCCCCATCAGGGAGGGTGCCACATAGTCATCACCGATGCCTTCACCGCCTCCACACCCCTCAGCAGGGGAGCATGAGTCCGGTCCCCGCCGATTTGCCACTACCGATCGAAAAAAAATTAAGTTTGGCCCCTCCCGATTTGAGAACCAAGCTTCGCCACTGCTCCTCAGCCTGATTGATTTGGTCTTCAATTTACGAAACTTTAGTAAATATACACATACATGAAATTAACTAAATTTATAAGTTTGCATAGCTACCGAATAAGATGTGAAAATTCACCACTTTAATCAAGTTCTTAAATATGATGCCACTTCATTATTAACAGCCAAATATGTTGCATTGGAAAGACTCATGAAACATCATGACAACATAGCAACAAGTATATGACCATTAAATCATCCAACCATTCATCCAATGTAGCAATTGTACAAACTGTAGCACCAAGAGTAGACACTCAACTAAACAGAAAGCTATTGAAGCATGGGTTCATAAACACATTATAAACATAACACACAACAAAAAGATGACAAAATGTATCTGATGAGTAACCATAAATCACCATACAGAAAGACATATAGAACACCTATGCACAAAGCGATTAAAACGGAAAAAAAATGAAAAGACAGACTTAACTTGTACAGAACATGATATTAACTCTACCAGTAACATAAAGAACAAATTTACAAACTACAAGGATAAAACATTTTTTCAACTCATCCACTAAATCGACTAAATATTTTTTTCCTCTTTTTTTTTTCTTTTCGACAAAATACAAGCTAGAAATGATCTCAGATCATGATACAAATCAAATTTTCACATGTTTCAGGCATAACCGTCATGGTTTGTGAAGCTTGAAGCCAAATACTCTTGGGATGTAGCTCTGAGCAGCCTTTTGTGGCTTCAGATGACCATAAGTCATCAAGAACAAATGAGGAAACGTCGTTCCAAAATAAGCACCATCGATATCTATGGAAAGGTTAAAGAAAAATAAAATTATACTACGCAAAATTAACAGTTAACTAATGAAACAAATAATAATTATATGAAAGGATACTGCCTTGATATTTGGATCGCGGGTAGTAAATATCTTCACATTTTGGACAGTATATTTTCACGGTACTTGATCTTGGTATGTCTGATTGGCCAACGGGAAGACAGGGTTGTCCACAGCAATAAACTCTCGGGCACCGTCCAAAATCATAATTTTTGTACTTCTCCAACTATAAAATTTACAATATAATTTTTTAGCAAAACATTGTCTAGATATTTAGTTGTATCTATAGACTATTCACTATTAGAAGACACCATCATATCCATCTTTCAACCCTTGATAAAAATTGGATCAACGTTAAAGCTGGGCTTAGCTTGTTTGAGCCCAACCATTGTTTATGAATTCAGCTCACCTATAAGCCCAAAACTATCATCTTTTGGCCTTTTGGGTCTATGTTATGCAGTCCAATAGTCCGTACATATAATAAGACTGTCCGTTGTGGGCTGCGAGCGAGGTTTCAGACCAGTGCTCACCCTCAGCCACAACAGCCCCACGCAAACACCCCCGGCGCGAGTACAGACGATGGTGACCGCGTGCGTTAACGGGAGAAAGTGACCTTTGGTCGTGCCGTTTGCTCACATCCAGCCACAACGGGGTCAAGTTACCGGGTTACTTGAGAGTCAAGTGTGGTGGCTCGCGCTGCTCGCTAGCTGCCCACAATGAATAATCTAAGCTCTTCCAACAAATGGCCTTTTATGTTTCTTATGGTTTCTTTGCTTATAGTATTTTGTTTTGCTCATGCATTAATAAGATTGTTTACCTTTACACAGACTAAGAGAACCAAGAAGGCTGACATTGCAAACATTATCTAACTGCTATCACTGATCTAAGTAGCTAAACTTCTATATACCCATGTGTAATGTCATCACATAACTAGCCTTCAAAATGCACAAACAGCTAGCAAAATCTATCAAAATAAACAGTTAGTTCGAGACTGATTGATCTTATGAAGTTTGTGACAGTTGCTCATGTTAGGTAGTTGTTTTTGTACTGCTTTCACTGCAGCTACTCTAGCCGCATTAGCTGACCTGTTGGCGGCTGCCACTGCCCTCTTAACTCGTTCGTCCACTTTCGTTACGTCATATGCCCTTTCTGCTGCTCTCCTTGCTTCCTACAACATTATGACAACAGTTAACTTTTTATTAGTTTTGACCCAAACAGCCAAACTTGTATTAACCGATCCGGCTGCCCAATTACCTGAATTGCATTCAAAACTCGTGAATGATAGACCCCAACAGGCGACACTGGATGCGTCGCACTATGTGAACTCGTGACATCAAGGACGCCATTATTCCAATGGCCGGAACGTGTTTCGCCGCTCTTAAAAGTATACATTCCAAGCCCTTGCCGTCTTCCTTCATGCCAAGATCCTTCATATCTATGCCCATTCGCAAAACTATACACGCCAAAACCATGCATCTTGTCCGCAAAATATTCTCCAGCATATGTATCCCCATTCCGAAAATAATAATGTCCAATACCATGTTTAACACCATGTTTAAACTCTCCAACATACCTACTACCATCCTCACAAGTATGCACTCCACACCCATTACTCTGCCCATTAAACCATTCACCCGCGTAAACATCTCCGGTATAGAACCTATACACCCCGAACCCATGTCTCAACCCGACCCTATACTGTCCGCGATACCTACTCCCCTTCGCCCACGTCTCCACCCCATAACCATCATATTTCCCATCAATCCAATCCCCCTCATACCTCCCACTCATACAATAATAATAAACACCACAACCAGAACACTTCCCTTTATAAAACTCTCCCTCATACACATCCCCATTGTTATATGGCTGCACCCAACATCCTGAGTTGCATCCATGATCGGTTTTCTCCATCGACCCTATCGTCCAGAATACAGGCAATGCTGATCTGGAGAACAAAGCATTGTCTGACAATGTCAGCTTGATGGGGAAAGATCTAGCGAAAAACAAGCGAATGGAAGGCAGGCGAGGGAGGGCGAGATTAACATTAAGCGAAACTAACAAAGCGGCCGAGAAGGCGAATGCTGCTAAAGAATCAAGAACTAACAACTGACTTGGGTTCAATACCATGAAGTACAAAAAGGGTAGTGACAATAACAGAATTAACCGTAAACGGTTAACTTTCGGGTAAGGAAACCGAACCCGGTTAGAATAAACTGTTTTGGACGTAAAAGATTTGTCACAAACAGAATGTGATATAGAATTGGTTGCAGTTTGTGAAAAAGGAGACCTTTTGTGTGGTGTTGATCTAGTAACTGAATCAAGATCATGTTCAACAAGATCATTGATCAGGATTTGGGTGTCTGATTTCTTGTGATGCATTTACATAGACATGAATATGTTAACAAGAGTGTTATGTGTTATGTGAATCTTGAACAGAGGAGATGAAGGTGTTGGTTAAGGTTTTGTATGTGTAAAAACATAAGTTTTTGTTATGTCTTGGTTGAGTTTATTCTTGGTATTTATAGAGGAAGCAATTTTTTTTAGAAAAAATTTTTTAGAATAAAATTGAAGTGCTAAAAAATTATTATGATTCCCGTATGAAGACTTATGTTTTTAACTAAGATATGAAAGAGAATATCATTCTTTATTTTTTGATATTTTCTTAATTAATTTTTAGACTATAAGGAGTGGTGGGGGGAAGCGTCATGTGACACTTGTGGGGCCCTTGTGGGGGGGAAAATAATTGTGGGGAGTGGAAGGGGGGGAAGAGGTGGGGGGAAGTGACACTTGGCATTTCTTTTTTCTTTTTTTTTTCTTTTTTTTATAAATTAAATAATAATAATAACAATAACAATAATAATAATAATAATAATAATATAAACCGGAAAATATAATAAATTAATAAAAAAATAATTAATATTAAGTTAATAAAAAAATAATTAATATTAAAGTAATAAAATTTTAATTAATATTTAATTTTACACTTTGAATTTCAAATTTTCCCACCACTGCTCCACACAGTACAAACATTAATTTTTCCCACCCAGAAGTTTGAATTTGAAATTTTGAATTTGAAACTCTGAATTTCAAAGTTTCCCCCCCCCCCCCCCCCACTGCTTCATCCTTCTAACCCTATAAATACAACACCTTACCAAATTCTCAGTCACACCTATTCCTCTTCCCTAAAGCAATGAATAACATGGGTGACGGTTTTCAAGCAGGAGCTGCTGCCCCGTCTAATATCCGGCAGTACTCTCGCCGGTATCCCAGGGGACGGGGCCGCCCCCGGAGACTCTACTATAACCAACCTACCCCTCCTCGTGAGTACTACTACTTCCCCTCAGATGCGAGATCTGATGGACGGGATAGCTCGCGTTCCGTCTCACCCGATTGCATCACCTTCCCCGGAGAATGGGACAACTACTCTCCATAGTGGAGAAAATTAGGATTAATAAGTAATTTAGGATTTATTTATGTTTAAATAAGTAATTTAGGAGTTATTTATGTTTAAATAAGTAATTTAGGAATTATTAGGATTATGTAATGGTTGTTTTAGTGTGTAATGGTTATTAAGTAATTTAATTATGTAATGTTATTTATTTATTTTTTTATTTAATTTAATTTTTTTTTTAAAAAAAGGCCTTCAAAATGAATTAAATGTTGTTTTTTTTTAATTTCTTAAATTTCTTTTTTTTTTAATAAAACAGATTGTTGGTTTTTTTTTAATAAATTAAATCTATTCAAATAATGATCATCCAACCAGCAGCTGACACGTGTCCCTCCTCTCCCCCCCGCGCCGGTGAACCCCTCCCCGCCCCCAGCCCCACGCCACTTCTCCCGCCCCTATGGCGGCGGTGTTCCCCCCTTCCCGCCCCTCTCCCGCCCCCACTCCCACTAGTCTTAAAGAGAGGATACAAAATAAATAAAGACAACATCAGAAAAATGGAAATAAAATATTCTCTTCATATATGGGTTCCTTAAACTTCGTGCTTTTGGTGCTATTTAAGTTCCATGGTAACCTAGTATATGGGCACATAGCCCACTAACACCAAGCTCAGTTACAGAGTTACCTCCACACCCTAATACTAAAAAATAATATAACAAGTAATAAAATAATAAACATGGTATGTCGGTCAAACATCATACCTCTACAGTTGCCTACAATTTTAATCAAGTGTGTACTTCACACCTCTTAACCCGTATTAATGCTTGTTTCAATTTCTCGTTTGGGTTTTAAGTACATCTCAATTACCCCAAATGACTTAATAACACTAAATTCACCAACATAACATAAACTCGTTTAGTCATTTAGGCTTGGGTGTCTACTCAAATTATCATCATCATCATCATCATACTCAGTTAATCCCATTTTTTTTTGTGCAAGTTTATTAGTGAGCGTTTTATTCGTGTGTGTTAAACCAACCATGTATCAACGCCAATGCGAGATTTAAACCTCGGCCTCTCCGTGTGTTTAACCGGTCGCATTCCATGAGCCCTTATACCAAACCATGGACCGTGATTTCAAATTATCATAAAAGATATTAATAGGCTATGTATAATTAAAAATTAAACAAACAATCAATACATGAAGTAAAAGAATTGCAAAACTAAAATAAAATTTTAATTAAGATTATTTTTAATAAATCATTATCATACTTAGTAAATCCCATCAATAATCAAACATTATTTTTAGTTAATGACATCTAACTATTGTCATTTTTGTTCATGTAACACGTTTCTCATGATGAAATTACATTAACTAAAAATTGGTATAACTTAAAAGTTTACTCATTCAAAAGAAGGGGAAAGTTAATATGCCACAGTTTAATGAATTTTATATTTCTTCAAAACCTTTTTCAAAAGTTCCATTAAAAAAACAATAAAATTACATCAATAGATCTCGTCACGTGGAATCTTTAGACCAAATTAAGCTTTTGCATATGATGAATGCGTGGATAGGGGCTAACTGCGAAGGCCAATGTTGAAGGGTAATTTAGTAAAAAACATTTTATTCCTTGATATTATTATCATATATTATAGGAAAAATATGTCATTCCAAACTTTCAATTTTTAGCCATAAATTATAAAGCAGACAAATAGTATCTTACACAGTTACACTATAGTTATTAGACTGAAAGGAGTGGGGGGCGGGAGAGGGGCGGGAAGGGCTTTCCAGGGCGGAACACCGCCGCCGGTAGGGGCGGGAGGCTGGCGTGGGGGGTGGGGCGGGGGTGGCTTCACCGGCGTGGGGGGATTGTGTGGGACACGTGGCAGCTTTTTATTGGTCAGTTTTTTTTTTTTTTTAACTTTAACACAATATAATATTATTTCCTTCCCCCCCCCCCCTCTTCCCCCCTTCCACTCCCCACAATTATTTTCCCCCCTAAAAGGTCCCACAAGTGCCACATGACGCTTCATCCCCCCTCTTTATAGTCTTAGAATGGCATATACACTTTTTTTTTTTTTTTATACCTAGAGTTTATGGTTGTGATTACACCTCCAAGTTAAATACCTTTTTAAAGACGCACATTACCAATATCTTATGCTAAATTAAAACACGTTACTAACTTATTCTGATTTTAACAAAATAATGCTACATTAGTATCACATTGGAGCTTGAATGTATATTGCATGCTCTATCGAAACAAAAATGTGTTAGAAAAGGAGGATATATACTCTAAGTAAGCACTACATTAGGTGTTTTACCAGATTATTATATATGACAAGGTATCAACTCATACTAGAGTGGTTATTTCAAATAACCTCCTTAAAACATATCTTTTTTTTTTTTTTTTGAACGGCGATTGACTCCAACAGGCGAGAGGATCGCACCCACGAAGTCCGGAGTAGGACCAACAGCCCCCCTTGGGCGAGGCATCTGAAAGGGGCTAGGCGCTCCCCAAGAAAACTTCCAGCCGACTGCCCACTCGTTAGACGTGAGCGTGTCGTTGCAGCCTCCGTACCAAAGCCAGAGTAACTAACATTGTAATAGAAAACTTGGGTGTGCTCCAAGATTCGAACCGGGGACCTATAGCCTCATTGGTCTTATCCCTTCATCGCATGACCAATAAGCCAAAGCCCAGGCCCCAGGGTCCCTTAAAATATAGCTGTCTAAAAAACCCATGTTACAGTATTGCTCGATGGCCATTGATGGTAGTGAGTTGCAACTAATTTTTAAAACTAATATTATTAATGAAAATTTAAAAGTAAAAAACAAACGTTATATGTATGA
Source organism: Ambrosia trifida (assembly GCA_028751855.1). NCBI lineage: Eukaryota > Viridiplantae > Streptophyta > Magnoliopsida > Asterales > Asteraceae > Ambrosia > Ambrosia trifida. Next base: position 16,286,132 of record CM054131.1, read on the forward strand.
AAACATATGAACTCGTATAGTCTAATTCTATTATTATTAGACCACCCGTAGTAGGACGCTACTTGTGCAAATTTTTAGGATATAGCGCCCGGAACACCAGTACATACCGTCGCTATATCCTAATTTTAGGTCGGGGCTTTATTTTTATAACGCCGAAGTTAAAAAGTGAGGGCCAATAAACTCACGACACGTGGCAATGGATCAGGCTTTTCAAACGGTCAAAAAATTGAACCGTTGGACGATTTAATATTTTGAACGGTTATTTTTTTTTTCAACATATATATATATACACAAACACACAATATATTTTATAAAACACAACCAAAACAAAAACCACACCACAACACAATCTAAATACAAAGCATGTATCCATATGGTTCACTGTTCGGGGTCCCGGGTCGACCGGGTGCGAGGCCAAACACTACGAGGCCAAACACTACTGCCCCGCTGCCACCCAATTGGGGCGAGTTTGACGCGAACACAATGCAATACGCGCAACTTCTTGGCATGCCCGGTCAATTTTATCCGGGCCCAAACATGCCCGCTCAATTTTTTCCTCCACCAAACTATGTCCAACCTTCTCAAGAGGAGCCCGATTCCGTACCAGAAACTCAAGACGAACCCGAGAGTTCTGGGCGCGGGCGCGGGAGACGCTCGCATAAAAAGAAAGACCCGAACGCTCCTCGTCAAAAAAAGCAACAGGAACGTTGGGAAAGAGATGAGGTATACAAGTTAGCGCGAGCCTGGCTCGACATATCCGAGGACCCGGAAGTTGGTTTGTATTTTTTTTTTTTTTTTTGTGTTTACATTTATATATTTACTTTTTAAAATGTTGGTTTACTATTTTTTTTTTTTGTGTTTACATTTATATATATACTTTTTAAATCGTATGTTATTTTTTTTGCAGCAAACTATCAACATACCCTGGTGTTTTGGCAACGGATTCGAGACCTATTTTTTGCGGCGGTGGGTAGGGGGAGCATCGAGACAACGACTCGATATCTGGAAAGTGGTCGGACATTAATAACAAATGTCACTCGTTTGCGGAGGTCTACCAACGTTGCAAGGACAACAGGGCCAGCGGGGAAGGTGATGACGGTGTGTTGGCCAGGGCGTTGGACGAGATGAGAGAGACCCGCGGGCCGTTCCCGTATTTGAGGATATGGGAGATGTTGAGACATAGTCCTAAGTGGGCTGATGTCCCGCCTATGGGGTCGGGTAGTGGGCGCAAGATTAGGAGAGGAAGAGGATCAGGAGGAGGAGGACCGTCAAAAAGAAGCAAAACCACCTCCACGTCGCGAGATCCGGATACACCGACATCCGATGCTCGCTTTGTGAGTTTAGATGATCCTGTTGATTTGGAGGATGAGGAGGAGGAGGAGGAGTTTGATATTCCAAGACCACCCGGTAGACGATCAAAAAAGGGTGGCAAGGCGGAGTCGTCTTCGACAGGAGCTGGTGCATCAAGGGAGGAGTTTGATGAAATGAATCGACGACTACATGATCTTCGCGACCTCGGCCAAAGACGTCTACAAACTATGGACCAGAGAGTGGCCCAGAATAAAAGGTTCGTCGACATTCAAGAGGCGAGGCAAAGGGAAAAGGACATCGAGTTTTTGTCCAAACCGATCGACCACCTCGAGGGAGAAGCCCTACTCCTCGCGATGCATCATAGACAAGAAATCCTTGCAAAATATAACCTGCAGTAGTTTATTTTAGTTGTTTTTTTTTTAATTTGGTATTGTAGTTTATTTAAGTTGTTTTTTTTTTAATTTAATTAATATTAGTTGTGTGTTTTTATTATTATTTGTAATTTTTTTATATTTATTTGCATTTTATTTTAATTATTTGGAATTAAAAGATTAAAAAAAAATAAAAAAATCAACCAATCACAATCAGGGGCTTTATAAATAAAGCCCCATCACTACACCCTTTTTTCAGTTTCTCTCTCCACGCTGACTCAGCAGCCACGTGGACCAATCAGAAAGGGGGCTTTATAAATAAAGTCCCCCACTACACATGGTCTTAGACTCTTAGTAAGATAAACAATGTGAACATTATGACAAATTTGCCCTTCAAAATAGGAAGAGTATAGGACACCAAAAGAAGGTAATGATGTGAACATTTTGATGCTACATGAACTATTCAAGTAAAAAGGCACACCTTCACATGAAAGCTCATCAAAAGTCACTTTTATAGTGTTTCAATATAATCTCAAGTAAATCCAAAAGTAAGGAATCATTATTTAATAAACTTTGCTTTCAATAAAAACAAGTGAATCAAGTAAATATTTGATAAAAGCCTTTTTACAAGTATAGATATATTTTGGTGTGCATGTTCTCTTCAATGAGATTGTAATGAAGAGGATCAGAGGTCCAAGAGGATGATGAGTTTTTAAATTTACACATCTCTCATATTTTAAACAATTTAATTTACACAAATAACCCTGTAACGACACAAATAGCCCCTATAGAGTAAAACATGTTTTTTTTTTTTACCCTTTTACTTTTTTTTCAAAACAAATTGTAATATTATATGTTTATAACATTTTTTCTTAAACTTTTAGTTTTTTACTTCTTTTACTCAGTGTTTAAATTTATCTAACAAAGCACAACACGATCCCAACGACAATTGAGAGTAGATGTAATTTTATTTTATTTTAATTTCACTTTCATTTTTAATTTTATGTAATGAAATGTTGTTTTTTTTATTATATATATATATATATATTATATATATTTAATAAAAAAATAAAATTCAAAGTTTAATTTTGAAAAGGGTTTAGCGATGGGTGTTGCCAATGATTTAGTGATGGTGTGATGAAATGTAATAAATAATTTGTATGTTTGTGATTGGTTGAAGGTAGGGCTGTTCAAAAGGTTCGGCGCTCGCTGATCGCTCGGCGCTCGTTCGGAATTTGCTCGGAAAACGCTCGCTCGATCTTCCGCTCGGTTGTATATGAGTCGATCGGCTCGGTTCGGTTTGTAAATGAGCCAAGCACGAGCAAAGGTACGCTCGGCTCGGTTCGGCTCGAATAATTTTTTATTTATTTTATAATAGATATACACACAATTTACAGATAAATTTATGGCTTTATATATAACATTCTATTGGATTTGGCTTAGTATATGCAAACAAAATATAATAGCCCACTTAACTCAATAAAACAATTTAACACTAGATTTAATTATAAAACAATAAGTCATGAGGTGACAGTCTTGACTTCTTTATGTTGTTAGTCGTCTATTGCTAATTATCGATTGATATTACACCTACGTCATAATGCAACAAATGTTCTCTGACGTATGTTCATCACCTCACCAGCCTAAATTTAAACCTCATCCTTGGACACTAGGATCTCAATATTAGTGTTATCATTGGACATTTCGACCTTAGTTGTCACCCGACAATGAAAACATCGAAGGAAACATCGCAATTTTATGACCGTCCATATTACTCTCCGCTCGATTCTCGCTCGGCGCTCGCTCGAAAATTTTGCGCTCGAAGAATGCTCGTTCGGTTTTCGGCTCGATTGTAAACGAGCCGCTCCGCTCGGTTCGGTTTGTAAACAAGCCAAGCATGAGCAAAGCTCCGTTCGGATCGGCTCGGCTCGTAAACAGCCCTAGTTGAAGGTTAGTGATGATGCACGCACAACGCTTGTATTTGTCTTAATTTTTCACGAGGCTTGTTCCTTTTTACCTCTATTTTTTTTTTTATATTTGTCTTAGTTTTTCACGTAGATTGTTGTCCGTCTGCCTGTTATATTGATGTAATTTCCTTGGTCATAAAATGAAAATATATATTATTCCATTATATCTTTTAACCATTAGTTACCGACCGTTTAAGATGTTAAAAGTATTTAAGTACGACATGTCGTTTTAACTTGACATGTTTTACTTTAAGTTAGGCTCCGTCTATTCCCACCCCCCACCTTCTATTTCCACCCCCTTCAAAGCGCCTCGCTTAGGCCTAAGCGAGGCGCTTTGAACTCATTCAGAGGAGGTCAGTACGAGGGGCAGAAAAAGCTGATTTTGAAATCGAAGCGCCTCGCTTAGGCCTAAGCGAGGCGCTTCGGATCAAAAAAATTTTTTTTTTTTGGTCTTTTGAGTTAGTTTTTTGTTTTTTAATAATATAATTATTATAAAAAATGTTCTTTTGACAAACGTCTGGCTAACCTGAATTTCCTTTGGATCAAAATGTCAACTTTTTCCTGCCACCCTCGTATGGTTTGGCTAACCTGTCCAGTTATCAATCTCACTGTCCAACAACTGAATTTTACTTGCTTGCATGAAAAGTAATGATCAGGAACATTTCAAATAACCGTCCAATTTCAGCTTTTGTTTAACTCATGATAGATCCACCAAATCATTTCTTCAAGTTCATTTCACCAAAAAAGGCATAACTGTAATGATCAGAAACATTCCAAATAACTGTTCAATTTCAGCTTTTGTTTAACTATTGTAGCAACTTCCATAGAGAAGTTATCAATCTCACTGAGATGATATCTTCTCTTTAGGTTTTGGAATTAATGAGACAACTTTTCAGTTGTTATCCGAGAGATAGCAGTCAACGATGAAGACAACCTGAAAACAACCGGATACCATGGATCAGAGAGATTCAAGCTAATTAAACTCATATCTCAAGCCGGTGCAAGTTATGTTGTAGCTCATATGTTATTATCTCTTCTCTTATTCTCTCTTTCTCAAGTTCTCGATGGATTATTGCTCTCATATCATGGATCAGAGAGATTTAAGCTAATTAAACTCATATCTCACTGTAATGATCAAGAATATTCCAAATAACTGTATAATTTAAGCTTTTGTTTAACTAATTTAGCAACAGTCCAAATAACTGTAATGATCGCTACGGTTAGTGGATACCATGGATCAGAGAGATTCAAGCTAATCAAACTCCGGGCAACCCTTGTTTGATTATACTCGTGTACAACCTTTATCTCTTTATGTATGAATAGTGACCCTCTGACAATGATCAGAAACATTCCAAATAACTGTAATGATCGCTACTGTTGATTGGTATATAGAGAGCAAACCGACGATCATTCAAAATTTAAAGTTACCGCTAACCTCTGCGCCATCATCGTTGACAGATATCTCTCTGAGATGATAGCTTCTCTTCAGATTCTGATTGCACCGGTGGAATTGGAATTGGAATTAATGAGACAACTTTTCAGTTGTTATCCGAGAGATAGCGGTCAACGATGAAGACAACCTGAAAACAACCGGATACCATGGATCAGAGAGATTCAAGCTAATTAAACTCATATCTCAAGGTGGACTTAAGCACCTGAATGGGAAGTTGAAATTTTGAATGATGTTCGTCGACTGCACCGAACACACTACAATTATTCACTATTTTATACATACAACACAACTTCATCGTTGAACGTACTGTTCTTCTTGATATTGATCTTCACACTTGCTTTTGACAAATCCATTGTTGTTTCCATAGACATTCAAGCAAACAAACAAACAAAAAGATGTTCGATCGGTCTTTGACAATCCCTTAACTAGTACTACCTGAATTCAAAAGGAGGCAAATCGTTTGAAATGGTGAATACATCTTCTTTGACAGAATTGGGATCATAGATTGACCAACTTGTCATAGAGTTTTGACTTCCCATATATGCTTGTTTTGTATCTGGTTCCATGTTGTTTGGATGATTTGCATGGAGGGTTGGAGAAGTATTTAATATATAATGTGAAAATATTTAATGATTATTTTAAAGGGTGGGAAATGTGCCTAGGGAGTTACGTGCATTATCTAGTATTGAAACTTGCGATTAAATAATATATTAATACATCAATGGACTACACTCACGGTATGTGCATCACGTATTTTCATTCTTTCCTTGATCTGCAATATTTGAAAATTATCATTTCTTGATATGCTTGGTAACACCTTGATCTGCAATATTTGAAAATTATCATTTCTTGACATGCTTGGTAACACCTTAATCTGTAATATCTTAAAATTATCATTTCTCAAAAAGTAATTAAAAACACTTAAAAATGAATTAAAAACAATTGTTGCGAGTTAGGTTTAGTCGGAGGACCACGTACAATGATTCATCAAAGTTGTACAAAGCTGGATGTTTTTTTACTGGAAAACCAAAACGAGCAATTAACGAAGCGAAACGGAGAGATATAATTTTCTTGGCTTGGAAACAACTTAAAAGAACCAAAAATGAATTAAAATTATTTTTTGGTGATTAACAGATAATTTTAAAGAATTAAAAGAAATTCAATTTTTTTTTAAAAAAAGGCCAAAGCACCTCGCTTTGACCAAAGCGAGGTGCTTTAGTGGTTTGATTAGACCACAGGCGCCTCGCTTTGACCAGTGGAACAATAAGAGACTCGTCAGCCAGACACTTCTTTAAGTTGGACACATGGAAGACGTTATGTACGTTGCCGAGCTCCGTCGGTAAATCAAGACGATATGCCACCGGCCCAATCCGTTCCAGAATTGTAAATGGGCCGACATACCGAGGGTTGAGTTTGCCACGCTTCCCAAAGCGTATGACGCCCTTCCACGGTGAAACTTTCAGAAGTACCTTGTCATCAACTTGGAATTCCAATGGCTTGCGACGCTGATCGGCATAACTCTTTTGCCGGTCCCGTGCCGCCGCCAACCGGTTACGAATCTGTACGATCTTTTCCAAAGTTTCGTACACTAGCTCAGGCCCAGTGAGTTGACTCTCACCCATCTCAGCCCAACAAAGAGGAGACCGGCATTTCCGCCCGTACAGTGCCTCGAACGGAGCTGCCTTGATGCTCGTGTGATAACTGTTGTTGTAAGAGAATTCTACTAACGGTAGGTGAGCTTCCCAACCTTTGCCAAAATCGATCACACATGCTCGCAGCATGTCTTCCAAGGTTTGAATCGTGCGTTCACTCTGACCGTCAGTCTGTAGGTGATAAGCTGTACTCATGTCAAGCTGGGTACCCAAAGCCTTGTGCAAAGACTTCCAGAAGTGAGAAGTAAAATGGGAGTCGCGATCCGAAATAATGGAAACCGGCACCCCGTGCTTAGAAACAAATTCCTTCAGATAAAGACGAGCCAAACGATCCATGGTGTCGGTCTCCTTAATAGCAAGAAAATGGGCTGATTTCGTCAACCGATCAACAATCACCCATATCTTATCATTCCCACTGGGTGACTTAGGTAGTTGCGTGACAAAATCCATTGTAATCCATTCCCACTTCCACTCTGGAATTTCAGGTTGTTGCAAGAGACCCGACGGTTTCTGGTATTCTACCTTGACTTTAGCACAGGTCAAGCATTTGCTCACGTATGAGGCTATATCCGACCTCATGTTTGGCCACCAGTAAAGCACCTTTAGATCTTGGTACATCTTATCCGAACCAGGATGAATAGAATACCGGGACTTGTGAGCCTCATCTAAAACAAGCTCCCGAAGTCCCCCGAATAAAGGAACCCATATGCGTTCTGCGAAGTAGTGCAGGCCATCAGGCCTTCGCTTGAGGTGCTTGTCGGCACCGTGCATAGTCTCAGCTTTAAGGTTTTCCTCCTTCAAAGCTTCTAACTGAGCAGAACGGAGTTGGTCAGGTAAAGAGGAATGAATGGTGAGTTGCAACGCCCGAATGCGACGAGGATTAATTGATTCCTTCCTGCTCAAGGCGTCTGCTACTACATTCGCCTTGCCAGGATGGTACTTAATGGCGCAATCATAGTCGTTCAGTAGTTCAATCCAACGACGCTACCGTATGTTCAAATGTTGTTGGTCAAAAATATGTTGAAGACTCTTGTGATCGGTGTAGATGGTGCATTTGGTACCGTACAAGTAATGTCTCCAAATTTTCAACGCGAAAACCACTGCACCCAATTCCAAGTCATGGGTGGTGTAGTTCTTCTCGTGCACCTTGAGTTGACGAGAAGCATACGCAATCACTTTCTCGCGTTGCATCAACACGCAACCGAGACCATGAATAGAAGCATCACAGTAAACAACGAAATCATCAGGGCCTTCAGGCAAGGACAAAATAGGAGCAGAACAAAGTTTAGATTTCAGTTCTTGAAATGCCGCCTCTTGTGGTTCACCCCAGTCGAATTTTCTATCCTTCTGAGTAAGAGTGGTGAGAGGTTGAGCGATCTTCGAGAACCCCTTAATGAAACGACGATAGTAGCCCGCAAGGCCTAGAAATTGCCGCACCTCAGTTGGCGTCTTTGGTGCTCCCCAGTCCTTGACCGCTTCAATCTTAGCTGGATCGACATGAATTCCTAGTTCATTAACCACATGTCCTAGGAACTGAACTTCGCGTAACTAAAAATCACACTTTGAGAACTTAGCGTAAAGTTGTTCCCGTCGCAAAAGTTCCAAAACCAAATGCAGGTGTTCCTCGTGTTCGGTCTTGTTCTTGGAGTAAATCAGGATGTCATCAATAAACACAATGACAAACTTGTCAAGATATGGTTTGCAAACGCGGTTCATCAAGTCCATGAAAACCGCCGGTGCGTTTGTGAGACCGAAAGGCATGACCAAGAATTTGAAATGGCCATAACGTGTACGAAAGGCAGTCTTTGCAACGTCAGCTTCCCTTACGCGCAACTGGTGATAACCGGACCTCAAATCAATCTTAGAGTAGTAGCTAGAACCCTGGAGTTGGTCGAATAGATCATCAATACGTGGAAGAGGATATCGGTTCTTGATGGTCACTTTGTTCAATTCTCTGTAATCCACACACAATCGAAAACTTCCATCCTTCTTCTTAACGAACAGAATCGGGGCTCCCCAAGGGGAAGAACTTGGTCTGATGAAACCCTTGTCCAAGAGTTCCTGTAACTGACTGGACAATTCCTGCATCTCGGGAGGTGCAAGACGGTAGGGGGCCCGAGCAATAGGAGCAGCCCCCGGTACAAGATCAATACCGAACTCAACCTGACGATGGGGAGGAAGACCAGATAAATCATCAGGAAATACATCAGGAAACTCGCGTACAACAGGAATATCGTCGATCTTCTTCTCATCGGTAGAGGAAACAGATAAAAGTGCCAAAACGGCCGAGTAACCCTTTCGAAGATACTTAAGGACTTTCATGCTGGAGATGAGATTTAGCGGAGCACCGCCCTTGATACCGTACACCGAAAGAAATTCTCCATCAGGGAGAGGAATCCGAATAATCTTGTCGTAACAAACAATCTCAGCGCGATACAAAGACAACCAATCCATGCCTACAACAACGTCAAAACTACCCAAAGGTACCGGCATAAGGTCGATGGGGAACGACAAACCCGACAATTCTAGTTGACACTCCCGAAGGATACAAGTAGCTTCAATCTTTTTACCGTCAGCCAACTCAATTATATACTTAGCCTCTAATGGTACGGGTACTACATCTAGCAGTAGACTAACTTCCATGGATATAAAACTTTTATCGGCACCAGAATCAAATAAAACACTAACAGAGCGATTATTGAGAAGGAACGTACCGGTAACTGTGTCAGGATCATGTCTAGCCTCAGCGGCTCCAATGACGAAGGCACGTGCATTCCTGCCACCGCCCTCGTTGTTTCCGTTACCGTTGTTCCCGCCCTGCTTCAGTTTCGGGCACTCCTTCTTGTAATGACCAGTCTCTCCACAGTTGTAACAACCCTGCCTTCCCGTAGTTCCTTGAGTAGTAGGAGCCGAGTTAGTAGTTGGGGCCTGGGTCGATGGAAGTGTCGCCCGACAGTCTTTAGCAAAATGCCCAAGTCGCTGACAGCGATGGCAACGATTTCGGTCGCAGTCCCCCTGATGATGACGCCCACATTTGTTGCACTTAGGTAATTTCCCCGCATAACCACTCTGTTTGTTACCAGAAGAAGAAGAACCCCCGCTATCGAATCTCTTACCCTGTTGTGCTGGCACAGATCCTTTCCCCTCATTATCCCATTTACGCTTGTTACTCTCCGGGGCCTTGACAGTCGAACCTTTAGCAGGGAAGATACCATCATTCACCTTCAAGTTTGTCATCCTGTGAGCCGATCGGACCACCTCTGAGTATGTAGGAAGATTCCCCGCAGCCACCAACCCTGCGATCTCTGGTACTAGCCCCGAGATATAGTGTTCAATCCTCCTGTATTCTGGCACATGCAGATCAGGACACAGCACTGCCAACTCATTACGCCTTACCGTATACTTTTCAATCTCAGACCCGGTCATCTTGAGGTTCCACACCTCGTGCTCTAACTTCTGGACTTCTTCCCTTGGACAGTACTCTCGCTTCAGTAGTTGAACAAAATTTTCCCAAGGCATAGCATACGCCTCCCCTATACCCATGTTCTGGGTGATATTGTTCCACCAGGTCAAAGCAACATCCTGGAATAACGCAGCAACATACTTGACTCGATCCTCTGGGAGACAGTTGCACATCAGAAACACTGATTCCACCTTTTCCAGCCACCTGAGCAAGCTCACCGCACCCTCAGTGCCAGAGAATTCCTGGGGCTTACAGTCCCGAAACATCTTGTAGGTACACATGGGTGGGGGTGGGTTAACAGGACCACCTGAAATGAAATGCATGAGAAACTACGAAGAATGTAAACAAGGTTCACTAATGAGGCAAAAAAAATGGATGAATCAACTTACCACCACCATTGTGCCCTAACTGAAAGGCAGCTTGCAGTAAGTTGTTCAGATCTTCCTGTGATAGGTTTACACCTCCATGACCACCACCACCACCGCGACCACCACCACGCCCACCATTGCGGCCACCTCCACGTCCTCCTCGTACTCCAGACATGATTCTGACAGAAAGAACGAGAAAATTTAGTTTCGCAGCTAATGGTAACCACTAGCATTTACAAGATCAAGCTAGATCCAACTCAGGACTATCCATTCAAACCCAGAGCTCACTAGGGCTTTCATGCATTTCGGTTTATGATTTTGTGTGCACCCAAAATGATAAACCGCTCTACATGGTCCTCCAAGTGTTCTCCTAGTTCAAAGTTCAAATCACCGAACATAGACTCTTAGCTATACACCGTAATATTACGGTAGTTTATGGTAAGTGTTTCTATTGGAGTATGAAAGGGAGATGTCCGAGCCTTGTACAAATCTCAAGAGTACATGATTTACCCCAATATACCACACTGCCTAGAAAGCAAGTAACCCGACATAAGATAGAACGGATGATGTAACATAGGAAGGTCAGATGATTTAGAGACACCCCGACAAGCCCATACGTAATCCACCATAATGTTTAGTACTATGTGATCGTCTAGTGTGTGCGACTCGGCTATAGACTAGACTCTACATGCAGTCCTAGTTCACTATAACCATTGGCTCTGATACCAATCTGTCACACCCTCAAAATCCACTTGCGGAGTTTTACCGCGAGGCGCATGACAAACCAGGATCCAAGTCAACGATCACAATAAACAAGTCTAAATGAACATTTGAAATTTCAAAAACATAGTTTAAATCCCCAATTACAGCGGAAGCTTATTCTCAAAACATAATCCAAAAGTAAACCAAATTATTCAATGTTTGAAAACCATGCAATCCTAACTAGACGCCGTGCAGACGCGTGCGCCCTAGTTCCGTAGAGCTACCTTAGCGACCTGAGAAAACATGTAAGAGTTTACGTCAGCACAAAAATGCTGGTGAGTTCACAGGTTTTGTAATCAAAGCATCAAGTTCAACCTGTCCATACTATAACAATTTGTAAACCAAGTACGCTAGCTAGGCGTATGTTTTGTTACATCTACGATTGGAAAACCATTACTAACTCGCAAACCAGATGTTGTGCCCGAATAGTAAACCTATTCCTGTTTGAGACAATATGCACTCGCCGACCCTCCAAGCCGACGAGCGGGGTTGGTCACTCCCAATAGATCTATTCACATTTCCCCGTTGTGCTAACCCGCACATTCATGGTTTCCCCCGGGACTTCCAAAGATCGTATAGTAAACCATAGAAACCCATAGTATGACAGTTGTTACCAAAACATAAGTTTAACACATGTTTTCTCCCCCAAAAAGTGAAACCAGTTAAAAGAGGGGCCGTAAACTCACCTTAGGTTGCGTTACTTCGAAATACGAATAATATCAGCAAGCTATGCTAGCCCCGTAAAGCGGCGACTTAACATATGACAGTTACAAGTACTTAGACTAATAACCCGTAGGTTAGTTAGTCCCTAGATGTCCAGACCATAACCAAGTTCGTTTGAAAACACCGTGACTGTTAAATTAACCCAATGTACAAGACTCGACATCCCATTGGTGACCCGAGACTCCCCGTGTTATACTTGCACTCACAAACATACAATCATGCAATCACACTTAACATACGTTAAAGTCCAACAAGTTATAGCACGTAGTTCAAGTATCACATAAATAAGTCCGAACACATGTTACCAAGTTACTAGGTATGTTACGGGGTTCCTAGCATGCTCCTAGGTGTCAAATCGGGTCCCGAAATGCTAAATTACACTTACAGCAGCAGTACAGGCGATTAGGAAAAGTCAATTAGTGATTACGTGGGTCAACAGGCATTTAGGAATGCTAATCGCCTATACTATAGGCGATTAGGGCTATATGGTATGCAATTTATGAGTTTATAGGCGATTACGTCGTAAAGCATGCAATTCAGGACTTAACTAGCATTTAGGATCGTAAATGCATGAAGTAAAGGCAATTAGGCCCTATTCCCCTATACTATAGGCGAATAGGAACACTTATCAAGCGAATAGCCTCCTATTCGCCTATAGCATAGGCGAATAGGATCCCTATTCGCCTTTAGCCCAGCTGTTCCAGTTTTTCGCGCGTTTAACACTCCAAATCAGATCCAGAACGTGTGTAAACATCAAATATCAATCAAACACCATATCAAACATATTTTGATCAAAATCCTTCGTTTAACCTCGTTCCATCAGTCCTGCATGCAACCATGTATCCCAAAAACAATACATATAGCATGAAATATCACATTAACATGCATAACCCTAACCCTAATGAACAATTACTCAGATTTCATCAACATGCTATCATTATTAATCTGTAACTACGTTAACATCATGTTACCAATCCTTCTTGAACCATAAAAACCCTATCTTTTAATCATAAACCCACATACAACAAGCATAATAGTTAGAATCCAATTAACAACGATTATTAACGAATTTCAGAAGACATATACGTTTATAAACAGGTCTGGACCATTAGGGATTTTATAAAACATTATTAAAGATTGCATGAATGAAAACCACACCTTAGATTTATGATAGATTGATGTAATAGGCTTGAAATCTTGTGTTTTGATCCAAAATCGTGTTCCAGAGGTTGTGTGTGTGTTGGGGCGAGTTGTGGGACGACTAGGGTTGTTATAATGAAGTTTAGGAGGTCAAGTATGGTATTTATAGTCGTTTTTAGTCATCCAGCACGTTATAGGCGAGTACGCAGCAGCATCAGGCGAATAGGATTGCTAATCGCCTACCCTATAGGCGATTAGCCTTCTATTCGCCCATACCCATATCCTATTCGCCCCCTATAGGCGATTAGGCCTCCCTACTCGCCTATAGGGGTTGGTTCTGCATATTTTGCGCGTTAAACCCCGTTTTAACATATGTTAACACCTTTTCACATACCGACAAGTCACATAATGATTGTAAACACATAATACTTGCAAACAAACACATTCACACTCGATCACCAATTCCCGGGACTCGAGACTTGTATGTTCCCTATGCTCTGACGATTCTACGAATCGTCACCCTTTGTACACTTGGTTAAGGACTGACATCTAATGAGCCTTTAGACTAACATCTAATGATCCTCTATACTAAACTAACAGTTCCCGAACCGTAACACGACTCAACTAACTCAGTTAAGTATAATATACGCGTGACTCGCTAAGGTAGACTTTAATCTAGACAGCGTTGTTAACCAGAATTTGCCGGGTGTCACATCATCCCCACGTTAAAAGAATTTTCGTCCCGAAAATTACACAAGTACCAAAAGGAATAACAAAAGAAACAGACAAAAGATAGAAACCAAGAATGAGATTTACCCGAGTTGTCACATCATCCCCACGTTAAAAAGGAATCTCGCCCCGAGATTCATTCAGCTGCAGTGGTAACATATCTCGATTTGAACGCTTCCTTAGGAAAGAGATGAGGATACCTGTAAACTCATATCTCAAGTCGGTGCAAGTTATGTTGTAGCTCATATGTTATTATCTCTTCTCTTATTCTCTCATATCATGGATCAGAGAGATTTAAGCTAATTAAACTCATATCTCAAGTTGGTCTAACAACTGAATTTGACTTGCTTGCATAGGAATCTTGTACGAAATCATTCTCACATGAATATCCTTTGATGAATGTATTAGGGGTTGAGATATGAGTTTAATTAGCTTAAATCTCTCTGATCCATTGTATCCACTTTCAACTAAATCTTTCTCTGATATACTCTATATCAACCGAAATTGAGTATCATCAATCTGGTATTAGTGGTTGGAAACTGTGATGAAAAAGCTGGTGTGTGTTGAACAAGAAGATGATCAAGGATGCTACAACATAACTTGCACCGGCTTGAGATATGAGTTTAATTAGCTTGAATCTCTCTGATCCATGATATGAGAGCAATAATCCATCGAGAACTAGAGAAACAGAGAATAAGAGAAGAGATAATAACATATGAGCAACAACGACGTCGTGTTTTGGAAGCTACAACATAACTTGCACCGGCTACTTTTCAGTTGTTATCAAACGAGGACTTGCCTGTGTTGCCGCATTTAATGAAATTTAACGCGCATACCGCATTCATTGACTTTACGTGGTTGATGATGTCAAGTTTAAGTCATTGACAATGTTGAGGGTTATTACTTTGTTTTTTATTTTTTTTTAACTTTTTATAATTATTAAATTAAAAAAAAACAACTCAAAACATCAAAAAACTACCAAAATAAATTACCCCCTCCAAGCGCCTCGCTTAGGCCTAAGCGAGGCGCTTGGAGGGGGTTAAAATAGAAGGTGGGGGGTTTAAATATCACCACCCTTAAGTTAATACTCCCTCCGTCCCATTTTAGATGTCATGGGCCCACAAACACACAGATTAAGAAATCTTTGATTTGTGTATTCTCTGAGTTGGAAAATAACAATAATATCCTCAAGTTATTATTTTAAATCTTTGACTGTCTTTTGTCTTTTATAAGCAAAACTGAAAATTGTTTAGAAATGAACATTTAATTTGAAACAACAAAAATAGCAAAATGGGCATTTAAAATGGGATAGAGGGAGTACTATACAACCAACATATTTTTTTATGAGAAAAAGCCTTTCAACCTAGTTTTCGTATATTAAAATTCTTAAACATTTATAGAAACACAAACTTCTCTCACCCTCTTTTTTTTTTTTTTTTTTCTATATTAAAGTCTCTAAACTTCTCTATAATACACTTGTGTAAAAAACACATGAAATAGTTACTTGTTACCTTTAAGTTTGTCAAAATAAGATTATTTGGAGCCTTTTTCGTAAAATAAGTAAATAAATAAAAAAAAATAAAATAAAATAAGTGACTAGGTTAATTTTTTATGACATTAACCATTTATTTTAAACTAAATGTTATCGGTAAAATATAACTCAAATCTTGTAACTAAATAAATGAAAAAGAAAACATGCATAACTGTAATAATAATAAATTGATTTTTTTAATGACCAACTAAACCTAGAAGGTACTATGCGGCACCCATTAGCTAAAGGTAGTCCAAGACCAGCCCAACCCAGACATAAAGGCCCCTAAGCCCACACAAGCACGTCCCAAGGAAAACCCAACCCCCCACCGCTCGAGGGCACGACGGTAACGAACCGGTAAAACTCAATGGAATCAGGAATTGAACTCATGACCCAAAGGTCAAGAGTCTTCCATCAGTATCACCTCCTCGATGACCATTGAGCTATAAGCCCAAGGTGATAATAATAAATTGATTTTGGTGTATTAAGTTTCTCTATTTTATTTTATTTTATTTCAATTAAAGAGAATATAAAGTATATTAATTCCAAACCTTTCATATTATAGCGTGCATAACATTTAAATAGTTATATATCTGGAGAATAAAAGCAAATAAAAAAGATGTTTCTTAGTAGGCACCAAATTATTGAAGACAAAAACATTCCGTAGGTTCGATTATTGAACATCAAATTAAATAAAGATGTGGACCATTTTATTTTGCCCACCAACTCAATTCCCAAAGAGCAACTCATTTATTTCAACATTAATATTGTTTGACTATCCTATTGGTCAAATTTAATAGCAACTTTATAAAACATAAAAGTGTAGCATGTATTAAATGGTGAAAATGATCAAACAAAATGTTCCATCATTATAACACCTTTTTCCCTAGTTGCCGTGTAATGTGCCAAAACCATTGATAACACGACAATGACTTGCCTCGTATGATGACGTGGAAAACTGTGTGTGAATAGACCATATAGAAAACCGACCACTTTGAGTCTTTGAGCAAAAGGATAATTGTTTTGATGTATACATTAACCAATATTTTGAAATGGATCATCAAATGTTGTGTCGACCTCAACCGATGGAAGGAAAAAAGATGACATGTGCCAATATAAATAAAGATTTCAACTTTCTTAAAAATAAGGAGAGTGCCACATAGGCATCACCGATGCCTTCACCGCTTCCACACCCCTCAGCCTGATTGATTGGGCCTTCAGTTTACGAAACTTTCGTAAATATACACATACATGAAATTAACTAAATTTATAAGTATATTGCATAGCTACCGAATAAGATGTGAAAATTCACCTCTTTAATCAAGTTCTTAAACATGATGCCACTTCATTATTAACAACCAAATATGTTGCATTGGAAAGACTCGTGACAAAATAGCAACAAGTATATGACCATTAAATCATCCAATGTAGCAATTGTACAAACTGTAACACCAAGAGTAGACACTCAACTAAACAAAACAGAAAGCTATTGAAGCATGAGTTCATAAACACATTATAAACATAACACACAACAAAAAGATGACAAAATGTATCTGATGAGTAACCATAAATCACCATACCGAAAGACATATAGAACACCTATGCACAAAGCGATTAAAACGAAAAAAACGAAGACTTAACTTGTACAGAACATGATATTAACTCTACCAGTAACATAACAACAAAATTTACAAACTACAAGGATAAAACATTTTTTCAACTCATCCACTAAATCTACTAAATATTTTTTTCCTCTTTTTTTTCTTTTCGACAAAATACAAGCTAGAAATGATCTCAGATCATGATACAAATCAAATTTTCACATGTTTCAGGCATAACCGTCACGGTTTGTGAAGCTTGAAGCCAAATACTCTTGGGATGTAGCTCTGAGCAGCCTTTTGTGGCTTCAGATGACCATAAGTCATCAAGAACAAATGAGGAAACGTCGTTCCAAAATAAGCACCATCGATATCTATGGAAAGGTTAAAGAAAAATAAAATTATACTACGCAAAATTAACAGTTAACTAATGAAACAAATAATAATTATATGAAAGGATACTGCCTTGATATTTGGATCGCGGGTAGTAAATATCTTCACATTTTGGACAGTATATTTTCACGGTACTTGATCTTGGTATGTCTGATTGGCCGACGGGAAGACAGGGTTGTCCACAGCAGTAAACTCTCGGACACCGTCCAAAATCATAATTTTTGTACTTCTCCAACTATAAAATTTACAATAAAATTCTTAACTTATTTTCATCATAAAATGAAAAAAAGTAACGGGAGTGAGAGATTGAGAAGTGTACCATTGCAGACATTCCTCGGGTGGTTAATATGTAACGGACATGAATCAGACCATACAACATCTCAGCTGCTGATTCAACCAGTTCATTCTGTTCTTCAGTGAACATATCTCCTGCTTATGCCACATAACTGACATAAGTTAGTTTCTAATATGTGTTTGGAATTCATTTTTAGCTGTAACTATACGATAGTTTCTTAAAAATACATACAACGATAACATATCAGGCGTTTAGGGTTTATTTGCTCATCTAATTGTCAATAAATCAAGGTCATAATCTCATAATATACAACGACCACGAGCAAGTACTTGGTATATTACACCATGTTTAATAGAGCTAACTGCAATCTTTTGATCTTAATTTCCCCATCCATATATCTATTATGTTTTAAACGCCATAACTAACATAATTAAGCTTCTTTTTCATATGTTGAAAAAACGGGGCATGCTGTGTCTTACACATTAATGCTAAAGAGTTACTGAACGTCTTTAATCTTGAAGATTTAGACCAATATTGCATCAGCAACTTGCATAACATCATTAACTAACACAATGCCACTAGGAAAGATAATAATTCATGGTACACAATCTAGCTTATCATGCATAGCATCATCTAAAATTAAAGCGCAGCTATTATCGATATAATTAACAAGCAACATAAGCATAGATGCAATCTAGCATTCGTTCATAATTAACAAGCAACCACTTGTCATGTGCTTGTTTATGCAGCATAAGATACCCATATATTCTGACGAAATAAATCCAATTTCTTAGGTCAAAACAAACCAACAAACTCAACAAGCCTTCTTAGCAATATGCTAGTACAGACTTGTGTACTATCACAAATATAGCATAGCATAACATTAACAATGCACATCCATAATTCGGTATCTGCTATTTATGATATGCTAACAACTGTAGCTACAAAAGTCTCAATATATGCTAAATCATAATCTAGGTCAGAAAATTCGAACTAATTATTAACTAATCTTCAACTTTCTTGAAGTTTAAATAATAAAAGTGCCCTCTTTGCACAAATTCACAAAATAATAAGATTGGAACAATTTTCCACTTATATGGATAAGCTAACAATAATGATGCATATCCATATCCATCACTGATATGTTAACATGTGCGGCTGCTAAAATCTCAATATGTCCAAACTTGGTTTTAAAAAGTGCAAGGCGCACCGAGGCAATAGAGTCTAAATCGAGGTGCGAAGTGCAAAAGCACACCGCTTTTCATACGATTAATCGACCACCTAGGCCGAGACTCTACAACACTGCACTTATGTGAGAGCTTTCCGCA
Source organism: Ambrosia trifida (assembly GCA_028751855.1). Taxonomy (NCBI): domain Eukaryota; kingdom Viridiplantae; phylum Streptophyta; class Magnoliopsida; order Asterales; family Asteraceae; genus Ambrosia; species Ambrosia trifida. The sequence goes on from CM054131.1 coordinate 16,305,216, forward strand.
GAATATCACTTAGAACACACACTCACGTAGTCAACTTAAAAGGTATCTCACAACTAGCTAGCTTTTAAGGAACTCTTAATATCCCACCTACTCACCTAAAGTATAATTCATGGTGAAATAAGATACCTAAAATATATTTCACCCAAACATGTTGGTTCTTTAAAACATAACTCCCTAGAATCCTAGATAAATACAAAATGCCCCCAAAAAATCTAGTCTAATATCCAAAAGTTTGGAGAAGGTATCAGAAAGATATGTTACCGTGAGAAGACTCTGCATCTAGGATTAGATCAAGAGCATAATCGAAATAAGGAACTTGACTGCTTAATCCACAGAGATTAAAATCATCTTGAATGTAGTCATCGTCAACTTCACAGAAAAATTCATTTCCTCGCAAATTGCAAAACCATGAAATCCAAGATGTATCATCCTCATCAGAACCACTAACATCGGACTCCTCACTGTCTGTTTCCGATTCCTCTGCAATAAAAAGGAAAACGTGAATCTACCATAACTGTAGAAAAAAAAAGATAGGCATTAGGCAGTGTCAGAAAGTATGTTAGGTACACCACAAAAAAAAAGTATAACTTAAAGAGAGGCGTATGTTCTTTTAGAAAAAAAGAAGTATATAGCAAAGTTATGATGAGTTGATGTCATGACAAACGTAACGGGTTGAACATTTAAGATTCAAAAGAAAAATATGCAAGTCTTTAGGCTAGATTGTTTAATATGTTCAGTTGTATTCAATCTATTACTCTATTTATTATTTAAACGACATGTTATCATTCATCGTATGCATGCAATTCAATAAAATTCGAGAAAAGCTTCTGATCAAAATCTTGTTCTTTCCTCTAACTCTAAGTTGAGCATGCAACTAACTTCTTTTACCAACGGTACATAAAGCGACATTCATACCAAATCCATCTTAAAATTTCCATATCACAATCACACCTCAGTTTTGCTAATTGCCAATGCATGCAGCACAAATTATCCATCTTATCATACACTCAAATACATTACTAGACAAGTCATCAACCGAACCCAATCAAAGCAGAAAACAGATAATTAAACCTTTTTACTTTCAAGAGCAATGAAAATACAATTATAATGGGTATTTGCTAACCAATTAAAATCCAGAAAAAGATGCATTCCCACAAATAAAAATCAAAACTTTAGGCATAAAACAAGAAAAGGAAGCAAACCCAATAATAAAACAATAAACCCACAAAAAAAAAAAAAGATTAAAAAGAAAAGGGAAAAGAAAGAAAGAAAGAAACCATGGGAGGTGTGTTTAGGATGATGATGATGAAGATGAGAGGAAGTAGAAGGCATAGAAGAGAATCGTTGTTTGTCCTTGTCCTTATTATTATTATTATTATTGAAAAGCGTAGAAGCAGAGGAGGATGTCTTTCTCTCTAAATGTTTATCCAAAGCATCATTGATTCTTTTCCGATCCAACGGTTTTTCCGATGACCCAACTCCTCCTCCTCCTCCTCCTCGATCACGATACATCTGTACGGACGATGTTTGTTTTGCTATGGATTATGGATCTTGGATGAAGGGTTATGTTTGTTTATATGATGATGGGATTATTATTAATGTAATGAAGAATCAGAAGAAGAATCTAGAAAAGGAGGTGAGGGAGGAACAGGGGAAGGGATGTATACATGAAGATTGAAATAATAAAAATTAGGGCTGGTGGTGAGGTGACCAAACTTATTGTTTTTCTCCCTTTTCTTCTTCTTTCCTATTCTTTATTTTCTTTTAGAGGGAAATGTATTTTTCTCTTATTTTTTGTTTGTAAATACTTGCAAAGACTTTTTTTTTTTTTTTTTCGAATTTCGTCTTTTACGAGTAGGGCTGTAAACGAACCAAACGAACACGAACAAGGCTTTGTTCGTGTTTGTTTGCTAAGGTTTCTTGGACAAACGAACTGTTCACGAACACACTAACGAACATAATTCTATGTTTGTGTTTGTTTGTTAAGAAATTAAGTTGTTTGCGAACTGTTCGTGAACACGGGTATTAAACACAAACAAACAAAAACAAACATTTAATATGCAACTAACTAAAAAAAAACATTGTTAATATTAACCGTTAGACAAAGTACATCTACTAAACGATGTCGATAAGTCAAATTGTACTAACTTAGACATAATTATCTAAAATTACTTAGGCATAGACATGAATATATGATATTCCTAATTCAAAAGATCATAATTATCCTAAGTTTTAACTAGTGATCGAACATAAACAAACATACATGAACGGATATAAATAAACGAACATAAACAAACACATTGTCGAACGTCATCGTCGCCTCTCTTTTAATCCATCCCCTGTCGAAACCCACCTACGCCGCCGCTATCAGCAACTCCACCACCACTAATACTACCGTTACCATCTTCAGCAACAGGTATGGTCGTTTTACTTTTAGCTTCCTGTATACGGGTTTAAATATGCTGATGGCACCTGATTGTGTTGATTTTATACGATTGGGTTTGTTTGATTTTACTAATCTTGATGTGGTTTTTGGCTTTTCTTTTGCGTAGTTTTTGCTTGGCATGTTTATGTTGTTGGATGGAATGTCAACACTACTGATTGTTTTTTGAATTCTTTTTTGGTTGTTTTTAGTCGGTTCTATTAGTATGCTATGTATTTGGCAATCTCAATTTAAACTTTACATCTAGAGATAAAGCTTAAAATTCATGGATTATAAGCCGGCTTGATGGTGTCAATGTTGTTTATGTTGACAAGCGATAGTTCAAAAGATAAAAGCTCGAGTACATTTGTCTAAGCCCGGTGAATCTCATACAAAATGTGAATGATTTTCTTTGATTTTTTCCGATTTCATGTTTCGAATGTATTGGGGAATCTTTCAGAAACTTTTATTGCTTCTTTAATGTTTTCAGATTCTGAAAAGCTTTATGTTTGATGCAAGGTTTAAAAAGGCTGAAACGGGCCTCGAGGTGTTGTCCGTTAGCCTCACGAGGCGGACCGAGGCGTAAGCCTCAAAACATTATTAAAAATAACAATATATATATAGATATATATATATATATCATAAAAATACAATATAATATAAAACAAAACATCGTGGATATTATAAAATCTAATTTAGTAATGAAACAAACATCATAAAATAGTTTTAATAGCATTTTAATCTTTAACTTAAGTTTGGAGATCAAATGTAAACTAGTGAACAATGAGGGGGTTAAATGTAAAAATAACAAAAGTTGATAAGGTAAAGAGGCAGGTGTGTTTTGGTTGGATTTTGAGGTGGGAACTCGTTCCAACTACAATTTTTGACCCGACTTGAACCAATTTTCACTACCTAGACCCAATTTTGACTTAGGTGGTGAGGCTTAAGCCTCACCGCCTCGCCTCACAGCCTCGCCGCCTTAGGAAGCCTCGGATAGGCCGAGGCTTAGGTTTCAATTGACCCCCATGAGGCTAAGCCTCTAAGGCGTTTTTTCATAGCCTCAGCCGAGGCGTAAGCCTCGAGGCGAGCCTCAGACAGCCTTTTTAAACCATGGTTTGATGATGATTGATGCTTTGAGAATCTGAAAACGTTTTATGGCTTTTTTTATGTTTCATGTTGGAATTCTTTAAAAAGGTTTATGCTTTGAAATACTAAGGTCTGGTCTATTTTTGGTTTTAGATTCTAAAAAAAAAAAAGTTGCCCTTTTCTTTTACTCTTTGTTTTTATGACTTTTATGTGGTGAGGCTTTCTGTTTATGCTCCATGACAATGATGATGCCATTCAATATGTGGGCTGCTAATTTGAAACTTGAATCATTGAATCTGTGATGCATTTGTGAGCTTAGTTAGGCAATGATGATGCCACATCTTAGTTAGGCAATGATGATTATTAGCTCTTGGCATGCCAACTGTGACGCTTAAAACAAGCAACCACTAATTTGCAGCCATGAGTTTGATCCTATGCTTAATGTTGGATAATCCTGATGGGTCAAGTTGGTTATGGGGCTGAAACAGGCCGCGGGTTGTATCGATGCCCATAACTTTTACACGTTAAAGGTTTGATCATGAGATAGACTGAGTGTTGTGGCAGTGTGCATGTAATTCAAGCTGTATGTAGAGTTATGGACAATAAATAGAACTAGGTTGTTTATTAAGTTTTAATATTTAAATGCACCATCTGTTTCAAATGTTCCTTTCTGAAAGCTCACATACAAAACTCTTGAGTGTTTAGTGTGTGTTTAGGCCTTAGGTATTTGGTTTTAATGGTTTTAATGTTGCTACTTTGCTTTTGTGTACTTTGATGGTTGTTTCTGTATTGTAAATTATAAGTCATGTTAATCTATATATATATATATATATATATATATATATATTGCAAAGGGATTAATCCTACATGTCATACTCCTATGCAATCTCTCTTTTGAGAGATGCCACATAAGATGTGATGTGGCAACTCTAAACCAATTAAAAAAAAGAAATAAATATGATTTAACCTAATCTATTATAATCTTTAACCTAATCTATTAAATACCTAATCTACTAAATCTAAATATTAAAACTTTATTATTTTATCTTTCGTGTTTCCTCCCATAACTTTTAAACGTTAATATCTTTTATATACGAGATTTTTTAAAGAAAAAAATTACACCAAATTAACGAGCGTTTTATTATCTTTCCAACAAGTACCATAGTGCTATATAAAAATCGGAGAAAAAAATGACTATTTTTTGTAACCCGACAGGTATTGTGTCGGGTTTGGGATTAGTTTAAAAAAAATTGTGGGTTTGGGCCGGGTCTTGGATTAGGTGATACCCAACCCGATTACCCGAAACAACATACCCAAATACTCGAACTACGTTGTTTCGATATTTCAATAATTAACTTTTTTTCTTATTTCATGTTAGTTCTTTTTAGAATGATCGATTACGAACTTCCGAATTCATTTGTAATGACACTAGATTTATACCCCGGCGTAGAGATTCGTTTTTTTTTTTATATTTGAATATGATAACTTATGGTAGAGATTTGTTTAAAATAATAATAATAATAATAATAATAATAATAATAATATATTTTATTATGTTATATTAGATATTTCAACCCGGGACGCTCCCGGGATAAAAACTAGTACTTATATATAATTATTTACAAATTATCAAGTCGTATTGTCGCGGTCAAATGTAATACGCTATTATTAGACAGCATAAATTCGAATTGTTGTGGGGCGGGTAAAAACTAGTTATATATACTTACAAATCCAAATGTGAACAGTATTAATTCGTAACTGGTACATGTTGCATTTTATGGTGGTGAAAAGTTTGACTCTCACGATATGTTGATAACCATTAAAATGATTCCCCTTTTTAGGATTTACCTCAAGCTTCACTCTGCCAGCCACTCTAATATGTGTGGTTATTATATATATTTTTATAAAGGCATTAATTGATTTAAAAATTGCATTTTGTAACTTTAATTCATACGTTTTTTTAATAAACTTAAATTTTAAAATTATGATCCAAAGTTAATAATTTAATCAACTAATTAACTTGATTAACGCACTCAGTGTATCTGTATTGAGATTATCGGAATCAGTAACATTCTTTGATTTTATAATTTTAAGTCGATATAAAACATGTATTGATATTTTTAAGCATACTATAGTTTTATTATTTTGGTTCGATTTCGGTTGCTATAGAGAGTGACAATACAATAATGAATCAAAACGATACCAGCCGAATACTCGCAGCGCAGCGCGGGGAGTCCTGCTAGTTATATACAACTGAGAGTTGATCACCCAATAACACAAATTACAGTTCTCTTAATATTCATAACAGTAAAATATCCTTAAACTAGCATGAAAGTTTGAGTTTTGTGAAAATGATGAAACAGAGCTAATTTGATATTTTGAGTCTCAATAACAATGGACCTGGTCTCATCATTAATTGGCGTAGCCCATGGCTAAAGGAGTAAAAAGCCCAACCAAGAACTAGTCTATAAAATACTTTCACGTCTTACACACATGATTACTGACTATATAAGTATGAATACCATTTTAATTTTAGGCTTTTAGCATGATAGATATATTAATTTCACGTCTTAGTTGTGATATTAGTTATCCAATAAGTAGAATTTGCAAACTTGTAATGTATGTTATACTTGCATACAAACTCAACTCAAGCCTCGTCCTTGGTGGACTACCAAGCCTTACACGCGTTCGCATCTAATTATTCGAAACAAAAGAACAAACTTTACTTATTCAAATGCAGCCACGAACTCTTTTAAAAATCAGGTCCACGGGCCAGTCGCCTAAAGTGGGCCCGATGTTCTTGAGCAGCAACTCGGTGCACCCGTTCGATCTTTTTGGAACCTTCAACGTTCCTTCGTTGCTGCCACTTGTTCTTTCTAAGGTCAATTGTGTCTTTCAACATGAACCTAACTCGAGAACAAAGTGACACATTATTTGATAATTGAAACATCATATCAAAATAGGCATACATGTGCTTTTTAGTTTTTGGGCGATCAATCATCTCCCCGATTGTACTCATTAATATGCACAACGCCTCGATATCTTCCTCGTCAGTGTTAAGGTTATTCGGATCAAAACCTAGCAATTTCGTTACTCTTTGCCTCCCCTTCCATGAACACCCCTCATTCAATAGGGTGGTCGTTTCAGTGGTATGTATTGACGCCAGCAATCAATACTCATTCTTAAATTGGAGTATAAACACTCTGTACTTGAATTGGCCTGATCGCCGATCCTAACATTAATAAACCAATTATTCTGCTGCATAACAAGTAATAATCAATTTAGTGTATCAGCTAACTGAATTGGCCTGATCACCGATCCCAACAATAATCAAAATTTTCTATAAAACTAGATTCAAAACCACATCATTAAAAGTTTATATGCTGAAACTCATGACAAGCTTCAATCAAAGCCATGACCAATGAACTCTAATGACAATCTTTCATTTAGGATACAATAGAATAACTAACTTTATTTTGGCCGATAAACACCATTAGAAAATCTAGGTACAAAAGAAGACCACACCAAGTCATTCAGCAAGTAACTAGCTTTTGCCAAGTCTGATTTAAGTAAGGTTTAAACAAACACGCCTACAACTCATAGGACTTCATATTTTGTATATATGCTACAAGAAAACTAGTCATCACCTGTATACATTATCGAATACAAAAAACCAATACAGACAAAATATAATGATATCGTGCGGCTAATGTCTGCTCAAAAAGTATCCAATTGCTACTTGCTAATATGAATCTCTACTGCACAAGTCCGTTTAGTTGCATGCTGAAAAGGTCAGCAACAGCACCACGAATGTCCATCTGAGATCAAATAGATATGTTACTATAATTCTGACTCACCCAAACAGAATTAAAAAGGTATATTTGATAATTATGATTGAAATTTTCAAATGAAGTGCTTTAACATTGTTCATTGTAAGAGTGAAAGATTTACCTGCTCACAGCATACAAGTTTGGTGATCAAAGGGTAGAAACTCCTGAGGTGTTTTTTGAATATCTGGCTGTCCATTATACACATGCCCTTAAGAACCTGAAACGTACATGTGCACACACATAAATTGAAACATTTGACTGCGCATTTGGACTACAATATCATAACAAAATACTCTTCAAAACGAAAGGTTCATGTGTCCCGTCATCCATCAACATTGGGATGTCTGTAACACAGCACAGAACACCATTCTTTGTTCCATGTAAACTAGGACGATTTTCGGTTGACAGCCACTTGACACTATAGTTTTAGGAAAAGATTCAACTAGATATAAAACGATTTCATATATCCGAAACTAAACCCTTCAAAATATTATCTTCTTTGATCCTTAAATCGGTACATTTGACTGGTTACATAATCTGAGAAAAGAGTTTGACCATTTATAAAATGTCTAATATACCCTTCAAAACAATTGCTGCCTTCATACTGTGAAATTAGGGATGTGTATAAGATTGTTTTCAGCTATTTATCAGAGATCTAAAATACCCTTCAAACAGAATATAATATAATGATCTTCTGAGATTAGGGAAAAAACAATGTACCGTAACGATGATCGGGGAACGTAATCCAAGAACTTGATGAATCTCCATGTTATTTGTCTCTCCAATACTTGACTGGAAATCAGATGCTTCTTTAAGTACTTGTCCACAAAAGGAAACGAGTTTCTCTTCGGCGTCAGTCTTGACCGTAGCGTCATCCTTTTCATCAAGAGAATCATTTTGATTCGACTCGACCCGAGTTGTTTTTTGCAATGCATCTAAATAAATGCAAGTCCCGGCCAACTCCTGGCGTAGAAGGTTCAAAGGTGGCCTGACCAATTACAAAACACATGTAAATACGATAGAATATTAAAATATATCAACAGTTAAATACAAGTCCAAAATGGGTCACGTCTGGTTGGGCTGAAGCTGAACCACGTATGCTTTTCTTAATTGCACATAAGTAACTAATGTGTTGAATAAAAATACAGAAACTACACTATTGGAGTTTTACTTGACTGAAAATAAAGCAATTTAGGAAGTTGTAAGCATTGAAAATACACCTCAGGTGAATTTTGACACGTTCAACACATTTCAATTTGTGAAAAACTGAGCGACAACATATCATCTTCTATATAGGAAATCGATCTCAATTGCTGTGATCCCTATTCTATCCTAACATAAATTAGATCTCAAACTAATAGTTCAATAATAAGATCTAAACTAGTTATAATCTTGAAACAAAAGAAGAGAAACTCTTAGCAATTTGTTAGTAAAGTCTCGAACGTGTTATCTAAGTAATGTTACTGTTTCGGTTTGACAAGTCGAAGATAAAGTAGAACCAAAATCGACCCATTTTGAAGTAAAAGGCAAAATTGCCACCACTGGTCAAAATGCTCAGGACTAACCTTTCAGAAGGGATGTGTTGCATCCGTAGTCTGAGATTTGTGTAAGAATTATATGATGCAGAAAACTCCAACATAGAGAACAAAATTTCCAATATTGTAATCTTTTGATATGCCTTCAACTTGCTCCAATACTTTTTCTGCATGTTTTGACAGAAGTTAGTAAAATCAATCTTTTCTTCAACCATTTGCCATATTTTTGGATAAAGTGAAGAGGTACTAATGTGTGATAAAATAAATTTTAATGAAATAATATAATAGAGTAGAGTGTAGACATGTAAAAAGTAAAATGTCTACCTGGATGCTATCAAGGGCGCCTAGTAGTAGCAACTGTGTTACACATTTGCCCCTTACGATTCCCATGAATGGACTTTCGGTCACATCTTCAATATCATGTTCCACAACATCCATAGACTGTGCATACCAAAATGAAAAGTTAATAAAATTAACTAGGAATCTAGGATGTATTTTAGTTATGTGAAATGAAAACTGCTATCATGGATTAGTAATGGGCATAATGGTGAGATTATTAAATGATACTTTGACAAATTGGAAAGTGCATTAACTTTCCTACATCCCAACAAGAAAATAATGAAGTGCTGATTTTTGGGATGGTACATAATTCACTAATATATAATTGTGAAATGTATTAAGTTTAAGTATAAAAGTTTAGTTATCAAGTAAAGACGAGATGTCAATGTTTTACGAATAAAAATATTATCGAAGATAGATGAACCAGAGAAAAGCTTTAAAGAGTTAAAGATGAGATTAGTAGATGCTCTAAATCAGTAAATCTTAGCCTTCCTTCAAGTATGGATATAGTGATGCCTCGAAAAAGGGGTTATATTGCTTATGCTTCGCATAACCTAAAGCCTTACAAGATGAATATCTAACGCACGATCTCAGTTAGTTGTGGTTCTAGCATTGAAAATTTGAAGGAACTATTTGAATGGAGACTTGCAATATAGTTTTAAATATATTTATTCACACACAAAAGAAACTTAACAAGAGGAAACGAAGGTAGCTAGAACTATAAAAGGATTAAGACACTAATATTCAATATATGCTAGTGTAGCTGATGCTTTGAGCCACAAGAACTCCAGGAAGATATCATGTCTCACATTCAGCCTCTGACTATTCAGAATGCGCACTCGGTATGTTTGACAAGTATCTTGCAGGCTTGAAATAAAGCAGATTTGAGAAAGAAAAAAAAGGAGCTAGGACATGATGACCATGTATAGTTTTAGAAATATAACACTTGCGTCCATGAATCTGTAATTGCTTAAAAAACTAAGTTTTTTTATATAGAATTTAAAAGTCAAATGACAACTCTTGTTCATAATTCAAGATTGAAGTGTATAAATATAATGTATTTTATTATCTACTTGACCCGATATATTTTTCTAGAGTTTGATTGGTTCTAAATGATTTGGGTCTTGATCGGATCATCTTACATTTCATTTTGTGGTTCCAATCAATATGACTTTAAAATAAATGAATATTAGATTATGGGTCTCACTAACTTCGTACGAGAATTTATAAAGATGGGGCACATGAACTAATATCAAATTACCTTGGATGGTGAAGCTGGTATCACAGCATCTGAAGTCGGATTCTTGGGCTTAGATGTGAAACTTCTAACAAAGAGGTTGTCCATCATATTTCCCATTAATCGTTGGCCAATTGTTTGACTTCTTTGCAATTCTGCAGATTCAGATGCATTCTGGACCTTTCTGGGTGAAGGAGTTTGACCTGCAAAATGTGACTGTCAGTTACGTTTGATCACACTCTATCAACTTAAACAACTAAATGAGACATAACATAGTCATGTGGTATTTGGATGTGCAGTTTGAAATTAATTGTGAGATATTTAATAATCAAAATCAGATAATTAGTTGTTTCAAAAGTGACAGTAGAAAAGGTGGGATCTGCTTCTACTGTTTAGAACTATAATAATTAAACGATAAGATATTTGAATGTTCGACAAATTCTGGTAACTTTAGAAATTAATAAATGAAATGACATTTTTGTGAGGGAGAAAAATACTTGTGAATGGAAATAGGTCTCCAAATTAGGTTAAAAAGAGTAAATATGTATTTTTATATTGGTTTTTATCACAACGTTGTCACAACTTGTATGGAGAGAGTTCACAAGCAAATTCTTGAAAGTCCATTCCCATTAAATGATATATGAAATATGATATTATTATTGAGGTGATATATGTAAAGAATTAAAAAGGACATGTAAGTCATGACCTTCAGATCCATGCAGATCCATTGATGGCCTTCCTTCTTGAATATCTAGCACTTGACCTGTTGCAGAAAAATCATTATTTGCAAAGATTAAGTACAAATCTGGTTCCAAAAGATCATTTTTCTTAACTCCTAATTTAGTAGTAATAACTTTCAAAACCTTGCAACCCATCTTATTCCTAATTATAGCATTGAGGTCAAATTGTATCTTTCTTGTAGCAAATGGGCATGCTAGAGGTGGCAATTTCAACCCATTATTATGTATGGTCACCTTATATCTCTAAGTGGTCAAAAAGTTTTAATAAAAATGGAAAAAAGAGGAGTCAAATGGGTCAAACATTGCCCGTAGTGTATCTATTAAAACATAAACCCTCCCAAATCAATCGCTAAAAAACATATATCTATTAAAATAATATTAGAAACTTTAGTAACCATTTGACAGTTAATATTATATAAAAAGGTCAAAAAATCTGGACAGTGTTCAGGTCACCCTAACCAACCCAGCCCGTAAAAATTTACCCGTCTCGACCCATGACCCAACTTATTCATTTTGCCACCTATGGAACACATATATGACAGTGAAATCCCTTACCATTAGCAGACAAAACTGATGAATTATCATTTGCAGGACCCTCCAAATCTCTAGGAATGGCCGCTCTACTCTTGCCATTTTCTATACCCAAAGCATTGAGTAGCTCAAGGGGTTGAGTTGTGTATGAAGCATCTCTGCAAAAACAATGTATGAGAATGAATAAAAGCAAAGAAACACAACCACAGAGATATATCTTAAAATTATAAAAAACAAACATACAACAAATTAGAAGACAAGAAAATCAAAGGGATTAGATCCTATGCACCTTATGCTTTTCAACAAGGTATCCCAATCACTATCACTGAATTGGTGTCCCCCAACTTCTATGAGGTGGACCAATGCAGCAAGGGAAATTGAGGCAACTGATTGATCTGTCTTTTTGGCACAATCTAAGAGCAGATTTAGCAGTGGGGGCAGCATGAAAGATACCTCCTGCAGGACAATTGTAATAATTTAATTTAATTTGATTTAATGAGTAATATAGGAATTTGAAACCAATTAAAACAGTTAAAACACACACTTCAGCTTTCTACATACCTTGTAAAAAGTATTGAAGAGGTTGCATAACAACTGTAGTGAATGAATACTAGTTTCACGAATCCATTCATCTCCATAAGAGGCAGTCTCTTTTCCAGAATGTCTTATGTGATCAAAAATAGGAAACAGAACACGGTGGAAAATACTTTCCCAGAAATTTGATGAGAATTTACTTCCTCTTTCATTCAACAAGTCAAACAATACTTCTAGGGCACAGTTGCTGACTTCGGGTCGTGGGTCAGATGTCAGATCAGATAAACCAGCCAGCATTGGGAACCAATAATGCTCAGTAATATCGACACTTGCATCTACATTGTCATCAATGGGCTTCAGGCTGCCACCTGGCACAAGGCCCTGAAAGATAAAAATAAATAAATAAAACATGATTCACAATGGACTATTCTCCATTGGAAATAGAGTAGGGGTGTAAATGACACGTAGGGGCTCGGGATCGGCTCGGTAAAAAGCTCGAACGAGCCGAGCCTTAACGAGCCCGAGCCCGAGCCCGAGCCTGAAATATGACTCGTTTAGTTATCGAGCCCGAGCTCGAGCCCTAGATACAAAGTTCGATTGGGCTCGCGAGCCTTAACGAGCTAGAGCCCGAACCCGAGCCCGAGCCTAAGTTACAGCCGAGCCTAAGTTATAGCCTTAACGATTGGGCTCGCGAGCCTAAGTTATAGCCGAGCTTTTGCGAGCTCGAGCCGAGCTTTTGAGCTCGTTTGAGATTCTCAAATCACCTCGAGTCGAGCCGAGCCGAGCTCGAGCTTTGGATTTTACTAGCGAGCCGAGCTCGAGCTCAAGATTGTAGGCTCGAACCGAGCCGAGCTCGAGCTCGAGCTTCACAAAACCTTAACGAGCCCGAGCCGAGCCCAGTCAGGCTCGGGCTCGGCTCGGCTCGTTTACACCCCTAAAATAGAGTAACTGGCAATTTTGACCAATTTGCTTATAAATGGGTCAACTCGAGTAATGTTAACGGGTAAAATGTTGATAAAAGTAAAAAGGGAAAGGGATCAAATGGGTAAAAATCTCCCAAACTGAATTTTAAATGCATCAGATCTCCTAAATCTTATATTAAAAAATTAGGTTTTATATCAACATGACGTAATAATTGTATTTGGCGAACTGAATAAGAACTTTGGAAAAACTCAAAAAAGTAGAGAAAAAACACTTTTGGAGAAAGCGCATTTTGTGGGGTCAACCCAACCCGACTCATCTCGGCATGCAACAAAAATACCCATTAGGAAAAAAACTTAGGAAAAAACAAACCTCCGCAAGTCGGTCCTCGCATATGCGAAGAAGGGCGATCGCCTTTAAGCTGATGCGGTGAGAAGTTTTATTGTTAGCAAAACCAATTAGACAATTGACACAGTCCATAAAACAGTCACCAACAACTTGATCAAAATGTTCCAGTATAACTGCAAGTTTGATTAACGTTGATAAGTCAAAACCACTTTTCAGTAAAAGAATATTATACATGCATATACATAGTCATGTAGAGGAAAGCAGAACATAAAGATACTAATAAATAAATATGTAAAATACCCTGTTCTACATTCTCAAAAGCACTTTCAACAATTGGTTCTAAGTCATCATCTGCAGCAGCTGTGAAAATCATGAAAACACTTCGCCAACCAGATTTAATGCTTCCAACTTTGGATTTAATCATCTGTTTTAGAAAACATCATATATCACTTTTAAAAATCCAATTCTATGGCCAAAAGAATTTTTATTGCTCTTCTGGGAACAGAGGGCATGCTAAAATAAGGTAGGCATACCTGAACAATGCAATCAACAATTAATCTTCTGATTGATTCACTCCGACTATTCCGCATAAGCACAACAAACGGTTTTAAGATGTCATTTTGAAATGTGAAATTGGCAAGTTCTGCACGCTCGAGGTATTTCATGCCAAGTTGTCTTAGAGAATCTATAGCATACATTGCTATTTTCTCTTCATGATGGCTCCCAGCTGATATAAAATGATTAGCAAGGACAGACCATATTCTTGCCCATACCTGCAAGGTTTTATGTATGTTGGAATCATTCAAGAGTGACTTAGGCTCATTTCACATGCTAAAAAAATAGAACCCCAAAAGTAATATGACAACAAATTTGACTGAACAAGACAAATTTTGTTTTGATCTTGAAACTTAACACACTTCAATATACACACATGCAGTGCATAAAAACTAATATACGCACACATGTGTGCATTTACTTATGAACAGGTTGAAGTGTGTTAGGTTTATCCGCAACAAATTGAAGTAAAATAACAAACTAAAGAAGAAACTGGTCAAATCGCTTGAATGTGTCGAAACTTGAAGATCACCCCAGCTTCCTCTTGAATTGTTTTAGTTTATAAAATCAGATAATTTTTGTTATAACGGAGCTATTATAATTTATAATCATGTTTTAACACATTACCTACTTATAAATATGACAAAAATTTGTTTACGGATCCATCTCAATCCATTCCGACCAATTAACCCAATCCGCGTGACCTTTTTGTCACCTATAATATCAAGCATAACTGACTGGATGAAGTGATTACCATACGAATACGAGCCATATTGTAGTAACTGATCTCCACAAGTTTTTGCAAGCTATAAACACGAGCTGGGTTCTGCTTCAATTCTTCAGCGGAAACATTACACAAAGCAGTAAAAAATTCAACCACCGACTCACTCGGGAGTTTAACACTATTCACAAAAACTTGCTCAGATGGTTTTCCCGCCAACTCCCTTAAAGATTGGAGTACCGCATCCTTAGAGATCTGATTAGAACCAAACATAACAGTTGCAGCCATTGCAGGAGTAGATACAATATACTCTAGCCGAGAGGTGCATTCCAAAACCGCATTCCAAGTGTCTTGGAGTGCATCAGGCTCTGAGTCACTTATATCAAGCAATGTCCGTAATGCTTCCACGTTTTTACTACGCATATCTTTGGGTGCATGTAAGAAAGTGTATCTGCAACACATAATAGACACCTTCATGAGAATAAATCAGGAATAGAAGTGGCAAAATGGTTAACAGATCAAAACGGATTGATCCAAAACACGTTTCACTCTTGAGGAATAAAGAATGTGGAGACCACACAAGTATATATCAGCTCTCTTTATACCAAATTCAGCCAAAAACATGTCGGAACATTGAAAATGACCCCAAAAAAAAAAAAAAAACACCCCGGTTTTTTCTACCTTTGCCTTTACAAAATACTAAGGGGGTTTTCATCATTAGGCATGTTTTGGCCAGATTTTGTACAAATGGAACCACATACATACTTCGGTAGCCTATATAGTATTTCAATATATTGGTGGCCTTGATGAAAGTTACTTGAGTGGTCTCGTAATATTAGTATTTCCCTTTTTTTAACAAATAACTAGTGTATTAAATACAATTGTAAAAAGCATATATTTCAACAATGATATGATTTTTGAAAAAATGATTTAGAACGTTTTATGCATTAGAAATAGTGAAATACACTACTGGTGACTATCAAATCTATTGCCTTGTTAGCTATTATTTTTTTTCCATTTTACTGTTAGTGATTAAACGTAACGTGTCCAAGGTAAAATGGGTCGAAATTTCCACCTCTAACCAAAAAAGGAAGTAAACATTGATTCGTCAACAACAGATACATGAACTAATCTGATCTCTCTCCAGCCCATGAAAATTGAAATGTTCTACTTGAAATGTAGTTTCAATAAAGAAATAAAGAGATTTTATAGTCCCAAGTTATTAGGCAAGTTAACTAAAAAAATTTCCAAGAGTTAAAACTACCTGATGAGCGATGTCAAAAAAGCATAACGCATGGTATCCATTCCAAGCACGTGTGTAATGTGAATTCCGGCTTTAAACCCTTCCATACATGAAAACACTCTATTTTTATTTTCTCTTTCCTCCATACTTACTGCAAATGTAGCCAGCAGTGGCCACCCAACAGTTTCAACCATGGGTCTTACAAGCTCAATCTTATGTGATGTATAAAATGTTCCCCTTTTTGCCCCTTGGTTCCTAAAAATTGCCTGCGTTTGTTTGATAATAGCTTCACTCTCTGACTGTCTATCCGTTTGACTTTTCTCTTTCGGGAGAGCCAAATTAAGAATACCTATAATGCCCCCGCCTCTTTCCTCAGAATCTGGCTTTTTGCTGTTTTTCTCCATACCTGTAGAGTCATCTTTCATTTTTATCTCTTCTTTAACAATAGAATCATAAATTTCCTCCAAAAGTTCTGTTGGTGCACTTTCTTCTGGATCATTTGTTGCATTCATTCGCACAAACTCGGGTTTAGTCATTTTTGGATACACCATTGGATTATGAGCATCAGTATTTAACATTATAACCGCATATGCAAGAACATAAGCGGTGTCTGCGTTCTTAAAAAGACCTGGATTGTCTGCACAGTAACTACAAAGACAAGGAACCATATAAGCCACAGTCTAAACTCTAAAGGGCATGCATGATGATAATTCTCAAAAAGGTCAAAGAAAAGCAAAATTATGCAACAATTAAGAAACTGGTTTAACACTTTAACTAGAGGCAATTTCAAATCCATTAACTTATTAATGGATTGATTTGGGTTGTACTTTTTATCTAAAACAGGTCAAGTAAAAAAGTTCGAAAAGAGTATTTGTTGAAGGGTGGATAGTCTCCTAAACATGTTATTCAAATATTTAAATTGTAACTGTAAGTTTTTAACTACACTGTTTCTGTAATCATAAGTATCACATTATCATTTGTAACTAACACAGTGAGCCTAAATTTGTACCAAAAAAGACATGTTTCAACCTGGCACTCAATCCGCCCATCTTGCCACTTCTAAGTTTGACCATAAAACAGACTATTGGTATAATAATTTAAACAAGAGAAAACATACAAAAAATGCTTACCGTTCTGCAAACTTTTCCATGATACGGTCTATCTTCTGTGCTTCACCAGGAAGCCGAAAACCTCTCAAAAACTCACGTATCGCAGCATGAAATTTCATCCCAGAAAAGTTCATAGAATCAACATAAGCATGCATTACGGCAAGAGGAAATTCCTCATGTTGACCCAAGTAATCACCAATCATCGCCTAAAGGTTTAGAAAATAAATGAGTAATAAAAAACTAATTCTGCATGGATCTTAAATTGTTCTAGATAAATAATCATACCTTGTCCAAGCTGGGCGTATTTCTGAGAAACTGAGCAACTGAAATTGGTGTATTCTCCACCAAACTATTTGATTTCAGAAATTCAATACCCTTCACAGGATGACGGTTGAACTGTATTTTATTAAGACTTAAGAATTACTATGAAATTCTAATGTATTATTCATATAGCTTTTGAGACAGAAAAGAAGTCACCATGACGTCAAAACTCAAACCATTTCAAGTACCTCAGAAATTGCAGCTTCCATGGTAGATTTATGAGCTTTGGTTTTCTCAAAGTTATTAGCCACGTCACCAGTGCCTTGGGACTCTCTAGCTGAAGAATCTTCCTCAGCTGATTTTTGGTTTTCATTCTGCTTTGACTCTCTTCGCAGCTTCTCCCAGTCAACTAGCGATTTTAACACACTCACAAGGCACTAAAACATGAAGAACAACAGTAAACATGTAAAAATAATAGCCAATACTAGTGCGCTCGTGAAACAAATGAAAAAAAAAACGACTTTTATACAAGGATATATAAATATAAAAACCTGAAGTGATGAGCCTTTGATCAATCCAATTTGAGTAGCATTAACTGAGTTTGGATCCACACTTTGAGTCCCTTGGGCAATTCTTGATAGGGTCGTAACCTAAATTTCAAGACAAAATGACAAGAATAATATACACATCCAAGCACTACGAAATACGAATATAAGCAAACACTGATGGACTAGAGGTGGCAAGGCGGAGGGCAGGTTGTGTAACAGGACATGCAGGGTTGGTTGAGCCGCAAACACTTTTTTATTCATGTCTTGAACTTTATAAATATAGCGTTTTTTATACAAAACAATATTATTGCAATAATAACCTATATTTTTTTTACTAAATAAGGTTTAATATGTTGTTTGCATTAGAAATAGACTTTGGGTGACTTCTAATCCATTTGACCAGCTCCCTTTTTCGCTAATTTTTTTTAATATCACCAGTTTGGGATAAAACATAAGCTATATCGACCCATTTATAAGTAAATGGATGGTGAGTGCCACCTCTACAAGGAGCCAAGTGACAAATTACCATTTTTTCAAATGAATTTGGAGCATCAAGATCACAATCATAATTCACATAGAGATCAACAAGCATCTGTGGATCCTTGCAAACTTTCTCCAGCATTCTGCAAGGGTTTTAGTGGGTAAAAAAGATAATGAACACATTTGTTCAGGGATTTGATTAAATGTTTTAGAAAAGGTTCATAACCTTAAGAAAATGTGGTAGAAAACCGGTCTGAATAGTATGAAAAAACAAGAATTTAAACAAATATGAAACAAAAGTTACCAAAAAACCATACCGGAGAACACTTAATTTGAGGTTGAGTGGGTATTCAGAGCTATCCAAAGATCTTAAAACAATCAATGGAAAGAAGATACCAATTTCAACCTGAAAATTAATATTTACGCAAGATGTAAAAAACATATATATAGTTGTGCAGTCTAAACTTTGTGGGTACCTTAAGGCTTTCCCTAAAACGCAACAATAGCACAGAGAAAATTCCTGTTGCGTACTGCCAAGATACAAAAAAAAAATGTATGTTATAAGCAAGAAAAAAAAATCAATCCATAATTTAAGCAAGAAAATGTGTTAATGAACTAAACCAAAAATAATTAATATAAGCAAACTTACCTGAAAGATGGCTGGGGATTGTGAAACTGACGCACGTAGTAACACGTACGATAGGTAAGCTTTAACAGAGTCGATGATGGTGAAGTTCTTAGTGAAGGAGTAACTAACCCCCTCCAACAACCCCTGCAAAATCCATCTGTCAGATTTTATTTAGTAAAAAACGGCCTACATACAGATATTAAGTAAAAAATGGGCCAATAACATCAATATTTAGTTGATTCAATATCATATTAAACAAAAAATAATGGATCTAATTATCAGAAGCTAGGGGTAAAAACAGTTAACCTGTAGAAGTTCAAGAGAGAGAATGCGTGTCTTCACAGTAACTTCATCATTATCTTCCTTCATACCCATCTGTAATAACCAAAATACAATCAAAATTTTCACTCATTTTGTAGCCAAAAGTCTACAAG
The DNA here is from genome assembly GCA_028751855.1 of Ambrosia trifida. Taxonomy (NCBI): domain Eukaryota; kingdom Viridiplantae; phylum Streptophyta; class Magnoliopsida; order Asterales; family Asteraceae; genus Ambrosia; species Ambrosia trifida. The sequence goes on from CM054131.1 coordinate 16,324,718, forward strand.
AAGCATGTATAGGAAATTTTAAAAAACCTTGCAAAGGGTGCGAAAAAGGAGCAAAGCATCACGTTGTCCAATGCCCATGCTCTCCTGGTCAATCCCACTTAATAATAATAAACAAGACAGTGTAAGTATATCCATAAATCATATGATAAACTGAAATAAAAGTTTCTAGGAAAAAATGCATACCGAGTAGTCTTTCCACCATCTTCAAGTTTCACAGCCTTGTCAAGAACCGCCTCTAGACCCTGCATAACAAATTAAACATCTTACACAACAAACACGGAAATATTGGAATCATTCCTAAACCTCGTGAATTGGCCCGTTTGAGAAAAATCACAGCCTGAAACCCATTCATGTGAAGGGATCGGAACTTTGCACCCCATAAATGGAACTATTTATTGGAACATAAGCTTTTAAAAGAATGAGCATCTAATCACCTTTATGTCAGTCCCACCAGCAAGATTTTGAAGCTCCTCCAGAGGTGCAATAGGGGTGTCGTTTGAAGCGCTTTCTTCAACCTTTGTGGATGAACCACTTTGTTTATTAGAAGACATCTGAATTGCAAAAAACAAATGATAAAGTCTACTACTTGTTGTGAGTTAAAACAAGAACAATAATCAATGCAGAATTATAGATTACAAACCAGATCCATTTCCATTCGCCTGAACACTATGCTGATCATTTGGGTTAGCATAGCCTTGGATGTAGCTTGGTTTATAGGACTTTTACTGAGCATTCAGAAGAGATACTATTAATAAATATACTTAGCCAAAAGTGAAATTAACTCTTGAATGTAATTTAATTGTTAGTTACCTATTAAGAGCAATGTTGTAACACACTCTAATTACCCCCAGCAAAGCTTCCCCATGAACTGCATATAAACGAGGAATTACATAAGCAAGATTAATTGCACATTCCTCTTTTTGCGTAATTTCATTAATTCACAGCACATAACAACAAATTTCCCTTCAAACATTCAGATTACCTCTAAATTTGGCAGATGCAACAGCAGTAAGTAGCACTTTCAAAACCTGAAGAGTTGTACTGCATGAATTTCCACAGACGTTATTGTAAAAAGATGACATTCTTCAATAAAAATCATGAGTCGAATAGAAAATAATATGAAAAACAATCTACCTGTCTGGTGAGGAATTGTCTACGCAGCTGCAGACCATATTCAGAATGTCTGTAAACAGAGGACCATTTTTACCATTTTCTAGACCAGGATCACCCTCTAGATGGTCATATGCAATGAGTTTCTGCACTTGCAGCGATTTATGTGAATTAACTTTAAGCACACATCTCTTGTACATAATACACTAATCATAACCTTTATAAGCTTTTGTTGCAACATATACATTTTAACATCGACGGGGGTACAACATGTAACACTCGACTTTGTAGAGTAAAACAAATGTTTTGAGCCTATCTAAGGTTTATTGTACTAAATAGCAACTTTTTTGCTAAGTTGGGCAGCCAACTTTTTTTTTCTTTTGCTATGTCCCTAAGCTATCATATTTTGCAATGTAGATCACTGAAATATCTTTTCTGAGACTTGGATGACAACAAAATGATAATTCAGTGACCTACATAGCTAAATAATGGTAGTCAAGAGACCTAAATAGCCGTAAAAAATAGTTTGTTACTATACCATGCAACTAACCTGGATGCCTATGTACTTTATTCTATATTTTAAGCCAAAATAGAACAAAATTGACATACGTGAAGACAATCCAATGCAAGCTCAATGACTTTCGGGTTTTTGGTCTCAAATGCAAGCCTTAGTGGATTAAGAACAAGCTCAGACTCGGATCCTTCCAAAGTATGGCCAGCACTAGCCAATGTTGTCTTGACATTGCCACCTGATGCAGCCAGACCACCACCGGTTTCCACTGCCTCGGTGTCGTGTGAAGCTGAAGGAGTTGCATCCACCTCCACTTCCTTTGTTGCAGTTTCATCATCAGTTTCTGGCACACTAAAACGACATGTAGGTTTAATGGCAACATACTCTTATGTCATAGTCGATGGTATATAGAGAACATATATAATTGAAGTCAACTATAACTTATAGGTGAAACAAAAGTATATATATTATATTATACTGCTACACCTACTTCATGGAATGTGGAGAATTTTGTTCTAAACAACTGGTCTGTGTTGAATTTTCCTCCCAGTAAACTCATGTTGCATCACCTCAAATTCTCAATTCTCAAAATAGTAACATTCCATATAACACATCAAGCATTATGTACCCAAATTAAATGCCTTCTAAATATTTCGAAACACACTAGTGTTCAAATATATATTATCATGAATGTGTCTGTTATCAATTTCAATTGTGTTATACTTATTTATGATTGTTCGACTTACTTGGATTGTGTATGTTATGATTGTAATTTCTACATTATAATGTCATTTAATTGAGGTTGGATTATATAAATTCTATCTGAAACAGCTCAAAAGTCTATAAGTTCTATTGAAGCCCAGTGTTTGACCTTGGTGTTTAGATATGAGATACGTCGAAACATTGGAAACACAACAGCTAGACACTATGGCAATACTATGGCCTATGGGCATTCGAGTCTTGTGCTAAATTAAGAGATCAGTTTGTTTTGTAAAGGAAGAAGTGCATAATCAACTGAACTCGTAATAAATATAGCTATTTCAGACTTTAGTACACTCAAATACTCGATCTCTGTTATTTTCTTATTTGAAACCTATGTTGGTTTTATCCACATTTCTTTCTCTTATTAATAAACTGCTGATTTGGTTCTCTGTTTCTCTTTATTAAAACATAACCAAATAAATTTTAAATTTGAGTCTTAAATATCATAATTCCCATAACAAGCATAGATTGATACTTATACGGACACACGAACGGAGTCAGAGATGCACATACAATGACATAAAACTGGGTTAGCAAGCAAAAAAGAGAGGTAAAGACATAGAAGCATAGGAAAAAATTGGCACTAAAAAATTGGTAACCAAAAGGTTGCAAATAATAACAGGCACATGCATCCACTTATAACAACATAAACACTAATCACCTCTTTTCTCCTCCATTTGAAGATGTCACTTTGTTTGCATCACTTGATACCGACTCTTTATTGATCTCCTTTGAATTTTCTAAAAATGCAAGAAGAAAATGGAAATTAATATAGCGATGGACCTCACCAATAATATTTTAAAAGAAGAAGAACCGCTAAGGCGCTAAGCATGAAGCCTATTCTATATTTCTATTTCATTTCAGAAAGGAGCACAAAAACTGATGGTTTATCATATGCCTCTGCATTTTCAGCCACTGTACATGGTTATACTGATTTTTGTCATTTTGTGTGTACGTGACTACCTGGTTCACGTATGCTAGGGGTTGCTTTGTGAACTAGTGTACGAACTAAACTCTGTCTTACATGGCTGTTTACCTCTGACAACTCGTTCCCATTTTTACATCAGGTAAACTGGTTTACAAAATAAACTAACGATGAAGATTAGCGTGTCAAGAAGTTTAATCAGATCAAGCTTTTAACTACTGTGCGAAAGGAAAAGTAAGAACAAAAGATGATTCCATTTCCATAACACTTCCTCATATGTTTCTGAATTCAGTAATAATCATTCTAATCAATGGTGCCCACCTGATACTACTTTCTAGGTCAATGACTCAATGCTCACATGTATCGTTATAATCCAGGGAATAGGACCCAAAAACTTCAGTATAACTTCCAATATAAGTCCTTCCTAATACACAAATACCAAGTTTTGCCACCTTAATGAAAAAAAATGTTGGAAGAAACGACATCGCAATAGTTTCCATTCTATACATATGAAAGATTGTAGTCATTGCTAATTTAACTTTGACTATAAATCTATAATAATAATGACAGCCACAGCCCAGTAGCCCACCATGTACACTTACCAAACATCTACAAATCTATACGACTAGCATTGCCAATTCCTACCTAACCATTTGTACCTCATATCTAACCATCCCCCCCCCCCCCCACCCACACACACACACAAAGTGCAAGTCATTAAACAACACTGCTGCAATAGTTACAAACGGACGAACGGTACGTCCAAAATAACTAATATCTTAAAGCAACAAGTCACCTATGGATTTCAAGCCTTATCTATAACAGTATGCAAATTGAAAACCAAATAGAACAATGTGATGTCAAATGAATTGTGAATTGCTTGTACGTTACGCATTAAAACTTATACCTAGCTGCCTAGCCAGTACCAGTAACCACAGTCCCCAAACCACTAAGGTCCATGAAAAACTATAGCACAGATCCTTCAATCACTGAACGGATGCAGCAATTAGGGATATAAAGAACAACGAATTACAGCTACATTAACAATTGAATTAAAGATCTGAGCAATAGAAAGTAAGAATAAACCTAAATAGGATTGGATTGCGGTCTGGAGTGAGGTGTACTTCTTGCCGGAAGACTCTTTGAGCATGGATTCAAATGCTCGAGTAATAAACCCTCCTGCTGCACCTCCAGCCATGTTTGATTGACGATCTGTTGGTTGTGAGTTGATCAGATCGTGATGAATCTAGAGATCGTAGTGTGAGTTCAGTTGATGAGAGAGAGATGAAGGTGTGGAGGTATTAGATCTCTCTATGGTGATGGATCAAGTTTTATTAAAAATGAAGGTATCCGATTAACGAAGTGAATATAGGAATACGAACCCTGGGTTTTAAGACTTTTATTGAGTAACTTTAAAACAAATTTTACAAGTTAAAATGAATTTTAATATTCTCAACTATCGTCTATTGGTGGATAATACTTCTAACTATCAATTTGGTCATTAGCACTCCAAACTTTCAACTTGTTGGATTTTATCACTCCCAAACTAGCTGAGGTCTAACCCAGTTAGTGTTTGTGGCCAAAATGTAAAAACCTAAACTTATATGTGGCTAAAATATAAAAAACAAAACTTAAGGGGCATTTTTGAAATTAAACCTTTAACTTATAAAATCCCCTCTCTCTCTCTCTCTCTCTCTCTCTCTCTCTCTCTCTCTCTCTCTCTCTCTCTCTCTCTCTCTCTCTCTCTCTCTCTCTCTCTCTCTCTCTCTCTCTCTCTCTCTAAACCACCACCACCACCTTCCCCGGAAACCACCACCACCCTTCACCTCCATCCACCTACCACCACCCTTCACCTTCATCCACCTACCATCACCTTCACCGGAAACCACCACCACCTACCACCACCTTCAGCGGACAGAAAGGAGGAAGAAGACGACGGTGACTGTCGTGAACCCTTCGTAACCCACCCATCTCTAATTAATAGGACAGTCACCGAGTTGTGGTGACTGTCGTGAACTCTTCGTAACCACCCGACTGAGCCACCCTTTCAATTGAAGATGAAAACAATACAAATGATAAACATAATCATGGGGCTTTTAATCCTCATCAAAAACCGACCCTAAAAGCTATAATAATCGACTGGACTAAGGTGATGTTTGGGTGGTTGATGGCCAGAGGTCAACCGGAAAAGATGACCGGAGGTCAACCGGAGCTCTCCCTCTCTTCCAACTTTCTCTCTGTTCACGTACTCTCTCTCTCTCTTCTATCTCTCTCTGTTCACGTACTCTCTCTCCTATCTCTCTCTGTTCACGTACTCTCTCTCTCTCTCCTATCTCTCTCTGTTCACGTCTCTCTCTTCACGTCGGAGAAGATGAGGGTGTTTGGTTGAGGGGTTCGGCCACCGGAGTTCGGCTGGTGGTGGAGAAGACCACCGGTCTTCCTCTCTCTGCATCTCTCTCTCTCTCTCTCTCTTTCTCTTTTTCTCTCTCTGAACTCTCTCTCTCTGAACTCCCTCTCTCTCTCTCTGAACTCCCTCTCTCTCTCTGAACTCTCTATCTCTCTCTCTCTGAACTCCCTCTCTCTCTCTCTGTTGATGATGATGATTTTGTGTTTTAATAATATATATATAGATATAGATAATAATAATAATAATAATAATAATAATAAGTTTCAAAAATGTCCCAAAGTTTAGGTTTTTACATTTTGGCCACAAACACTAACTGGGTTAGACCTCAGTTAGTTTGGGAGTGATAAAATCCAAGTTGAAAGTTTGGAGTGCTAATGGCCAAAGTGATAGTTGGGAGTATTATCCGCCAACAGGTGATAGTTGGGAGTATTAAAATCCATTTTCCCTAAAAGTGCTTAAATCCATGTACATGTTGCCAATGTTGGACTCATGACCACTTGGTCTAGTGGTATGGTGTCCCCCCTTACAAATGTAAGATTGTGGGTTCAAATCCTTGCAAATGCAAGGTAAAGTGTAATAAAAATTTGCCGTTCAAAAAAAAATGTTGCCATGTTGGTATAAAGAATTCAAACTGGTGTACGTTTTTGCGTAAAGTTTCTTTGAAATGAGTCCGGTAAAGTATAAGTTTTCGTGCTTATGTTTATGTATGCTTTCAGTTGATCTGCTTTTAATATAACTTTTGTTCATAAACGAGTATGGTCAAATAAAATACGTTTTTATTAGACGGTATTAATTTGAGTTACTTTTCATTTTGCCGTCGTTGCAACACACGGTATTGATAGAAATAAGACTTCTTGCAAATCAATGAAACAATAATATCAATGTGCAGACTTGCAAAGAATGTGAGAGAAAAGATATGGCAGAAACCGATGATTGTTACTGATGGTTGAGGGGCTTTATATATACAATGAACCGGTGCCTTTATGTGGTTAATCTGGTGGTTAAAAGACATAACTATACTTGAAACGGTCCCTTCATGTACCTGCTAGTTAAATGTCATTTTGTCTTACAATATTTACTATAATATCTTAAACTAACAGGTGTGACTTTATTTAATTGCACACACGTCACGCACTGCACGATAAAGCTTATATTATATTATATAGGATGCACATAATTTTTTATTATAGAAGATTATAATGCTAACAATTTCCCCTTTAATCTTCATATAATCAAACCACTGTTGTCTTCACATTCCACTGCTGCTGCCGGAAGTTTTTGTCCTCTTTTTGGGCGGCAAAATGGTGGTTGATGGCTTCAGTTTCCTCATGATCATCTCTATGTTGTCTTCGTTTGATTCCACTTGTATTTCTCTTCCCTTATGCTTCAAGTGGTACTAGTTTAACATCTCCAAATACTTGTTGTAAATGGTTCAGAGTGTCCACACAATTTCATCTTCTAAGTTAAGCTTAGGCAATTCATAACCGTAACCCATTTTGAGTGCAACTTGAACCCATTGACAATATTTGTTCACTGCTTCTATTCCACCGAACTTTTCCACAATCATGTAGAGATCAAATAAGTCGACTTTCTTTCTCAAATGGTCTAGTGGTGGTATGGGCATGTGAACGCTAAAACTGAGGAAATCTTTCAGGAACAAGGACATTGTCCTTTCGAACTCAGCTTTAAACTTAATCTTGTGAACCTCTACTTGTGTGGCAATATGGATTAGATCCATGAACATCACACAATTATCTAAGGCAGATTCATTAACCGGATAGATAACTGGTTCATTTTTGCTACTGCTCGCATGATTGGGATCCATGCTCACCCTTCCAAAGTGCTTCCATATGCAAGTCTTCTCTCCCTCTTGTTTCCGAATTGCTTCTTTGATGAGATCAGACTGTCCCTCATCAATGTGTGCCTTGATCTTTCGTTTTCTAATTGTGACTTTGTTGGTGTGTGTAACTTCTAATCGTCGATTTTATCGTCATTCATTGGACACTTGTGAACGGTATGATGATCGTTGCATACCTAATAATGGATAATTGGTTCAGAAATGGGATCATAGGCTCCTTGTTTTTCTTTTCCCTTCCATAACAATTCTTTTTTTTATGTAACACACATCATCCTTTAAAATGAGCTTGAATCCTTGGGATCTTAGTTTCTCGACACTAAGAACATTCCTCCTTAAAGTAGGAATATAATACACTTCTTCAATTGTATGATTTTCCACAGAACTATAAACTTTTATTATTCCCTTGCCTTTGTACAAATCCCTCTTGAACCCATCATAATTACCCTCTATATCGAAAGTATGTTCCAAATCTTTGAACAAGTGCTTATACCTGGTGGCATGTTGTTGCCTATTGAGGCTTGTAAACCAAATATTGTTCCACCCTTTCCCGTCTATACCCTTGACCATAAACTTTACTTTCCCAATCCTTTTTGTGTAGCTTTTACAGTACTGAAATGGAAGTTTGCAATAAGAACAACACATACCTTTCGGATATTCCCAATCGGCCTCTTCTACACTTTGAATGTTATTATTGTTTGACAGTTTTCTGGCATACAAACTTATGTACCCTCCACTTGAATGAACAAAACGATTACAATCTTTGCCTTGATTCCCTTTGAGATCCTCCTGATCAACCAACTGCTTTTTCTCCTTGCTAAATTTCTGAGAAAAACTTTGGAATCTTGATGTTTCTCCTAAATATCGTCTGGCTTTGTAATCTTCATGTTTGTTCTCTTCATCTTCTTGTTCGATTGGGTTTGATCGTTTGTTTGTCAACCAAATGATTTGACCTTTAGCACATGCTTTAGGATCTTGCGGCTTTGATGCCTTGATAGAAATAAGACTTCTTGCAAATCAATGAAACAATAATATCAATGTGCATAATTGCAAAAAACATGAGAGAAAAGATATGGTAGAAACCGATGATTATTATTGATGGTCGAAGGGCTTTAAATATACAATGAACCAATGCCTTTATGCAGTTAATCCGGTGGTTAAAAGACATAACTATACATGAAACAATCCTTTTTTGTAACTGCTAGTTAACTGCCATTTTGTCTTGAAATATGTACTATAATATCTTAAACTAACAGGTGTGACTTTATTTATTCATACACTTGTCACACACTGCACAATAAAGCTTATATTATATTTTATAGGCTACACATAATGTTTGATCTAACAGGTATAAATTTAGGTTCCTTTAAAACATCCAATGTAATTTTGATCATGATAATATGATAAATATTAGTGTGTGCCAATTCCATATAAAGTTAAATTACATAACATCTGTACCGGGATATAAGTAAATAAAAAATTGGTTTTTGTTTAAGTAGGTTAAGAAGACATTTTAACCAAATATTTTTTTAAATTAATGGCTAGGATGAAATTGTAGAAAAAAAAATGAATATGATGGTATTCTTGGAATAACTTATTTGTTGGCTTTCTCTTTTCACGCACAATGAACATGCATATTCCTCCTATTTTTAAACGCTTATGACTTTTTTCACACGACCTTATTTAAAAAAAATTGCACCATAAAATCGAGTGTCTTTTTATCTTTAATATTGTGGTATATTTCTTTGTTGTATAACATTTTTGTGTTGGATTTTTTTGTACTGGATTTTTGTGCAAAATCTTTTGTATTGGATTTTTCTATTAGCGGATATATCATAGTTATCCGATTGTGTTTAAATATAGAGATAGATTTATTTGTAATTCTAGAATTATCTCTTTCCTTATTTTGTGCTAGGGTTTTTTGTATTATGGATCTATAAATAGGGATCCTCTCTTATGTAATATTCATTCACAATAATAATATTCCTAGCACTTTCATGGTATCAGAGCCTAGGATCTGAAACCCTAACCTGTTCCTTCTCCCTTTTTTCTCTGCTGGTTTCGATCAGCAACTGGTCTCGACCAGCACTGTTCCTTTTTTTTTTACTGCAGCCTTCGATCTGTTCTGTCTCTGATCCTGCAGCCAACAACATCTCTCTGCTTCGATCTGTTCTGTCTCTGTTTCAGCCCCAACCATGGCCAAATCTGATGATAATGCAGAAGCCTCACAAACCAATAACAACACAGTAGCAAAAACCTTACACCCCGCGTATTCTGTCACTAATATTCAAAGCAAAATACGAATATTAGATGGCAAGAAAGTCACCTATAGTGCCTGGGTAAAGCTGTTTCGACTGCATGCCACGGCCTATCAGGTTCTGAATCACATTGATAATACCCCACCACCCGCAGCCGATTCACCCGAATATTCTTCCTGGAAAGAAATCGATGCCCTTGTTCTTCAGTGGATCTATGCCACTTTATCTGACGACCTATTTCCCACAGTCATGGACAACGAGTCCACGGCTCGTAATGCGTGGGTCAAATTGGAAAAGAAATTTTTAAGCAATAAGAAGGCTCGTGCAGGTGCATTGGAGACAAAATTCTGCAATCTCACGCTTTCTGCCTACAAATCTTTAGATGATTACTGCCAACAATTGAAAGACCTCGCTAATCAGCTCGAAGATGTGGATCACCCAGTCACCGAGGTCCGGCTTGTCCTCCAGCTTGTTCGTGGACTCCCTACCGAATTCGATACAACCGTTTCACTCATTAATGCCAACAATGCGGACTGGGACTCAGCCAGAAACATGCTAAATGATGAGGTAATACGTCTTGAGGCTCGCCAAAAATCTTCCAATTCTGTTTTACTTGCTCAAAACCAAACCCATCACCAACAACCACAACCGAACCATTACTCCCCATACCCTCCAACACACAACCAACAACCCAATACCCATTCAACTTATTATAGCGGCGGCCGAGGACGTGGTCGTGGCCGCTCCTACCGGGTCGGACGCGGCCGCGGATCTGGCAGAAACCAGGGACAGCAGTATTACCAGTCTTCTTGGGCTTCACAACAGCCCACATATCCTCAGTGGGCCTGGTGGTCACCACCACCGTGCCCTTACCCCAGCCAACCCCCGAACCAGCCTACTAACAACCATTCGCAGCCTTCCAACCAGCTCTCAGCCCACTACTCTGCTGCCCCGCCTCCCACTTACCCTTCCGCACCACCTCAACAGGCTGCCCCACCCCAACCCGCCTATTTCCAGCCCCCAACAGCCAATCACAGCTACGGACAGCAGCCTCCAGGCCCACCAGGCTTCGGCCCATCACAACAGCCTTCACAGCAGGCGTATAATGCGCTCTGCCCCTCTGACATCGGGGCTGCCATGGCTTCCATGAACCTCACTTATGATCCAAACACCATCATGGATTCTGGCGCTGGAGGTCACGCAACAGATGACCCAGGTATGATTAAACGCCCTGACTCTTTTCCTGTTTGTAGTAAACTTTTAGTTGGCAATGGCGAGTCTTTACCAATTCAAGGGTCTGGAACAGGGTACCTGTACCTTCCCAACCGTACCTATATCCTACCCAACATTTTACATTGTCCACAAATAATTAAAAAGCTGATTTCCGTTCGTCGTTTTACTCGTGATAATTTGGTTTCAATCGAATTTGACCCTTTTGGTTTCTCTTTGAAGGACCTTCGAACTGGGCGCCTCCTTTCCCACCACAATAGTACCGGGGATCTCTATCCAGTCACCAAACCTGAGCTACCAGCCCAAGCAAGCTTCCTCACTACCACATCCCGGCCATGGCACGACCGTCTTGGCCACCCCGGCACTCAAGTTTTTGATATTTTATTTCGTACTTTTAATTTTCCATGTAATAAGACCTAACAGTCTACTTTTTGTCATTCGTGTCAACTGTCAAACAGTAAACGTTTACCATTTTATGCATCTTCTTCTTTCACTTTTGCCCCGTTTGACATTATTCATTGTGATTTGTGGACATCACCTGTACTCAGCAAGTCTGGGTACAAATATTATATGGTCTTAATAGATAACTACTCTCACTTTATTTGGGTATACCCTTTAAAATATAAATCTAAAACCTTTCCAACCTTCGTCAAATTTCACCGCCTAATCGCTACACAATTTAACCGAAATATCAAAACATTTCAATGTGACCTAGGCGGCGAATTTGACAACAATGCCTTCAAAACCTTTGCTACCCAGCACGGCCTTCTATTTCGTTTTTCCTGTCCACAAACATCTTCACAGAATGGCCATGCGGAACGAATGATCCGTCGCCTTAATGACATCATTCGCTCCTTGCTAATCCATGCCCATCTTCCCCCATCCTTTTGGGTCGAAGCCCTACACACCGCTGCCTACCTACACAACATCCTTCCAACAAAACGACTTAACTTTTACACACCAACTTTTGCCCTTTATCTCCGTCATCCCACCTATGACCATTTAAGAGTGTTTGGTTGCGCGTGCTATCCAAACACCTCCGCTACCCAACCACACAAACTCCATCCTCGCTCTATCCGGTGTATATTTCTCGGGTATCCACCGGATTTCCGCGGGTATCGTTGCTTCGACCCTACCACGGGCAAAGTCTCCATCTCTTGTCATGTCACCTTTGACGAGACCACTTTTCCTTTCTCCTTACCAACCCTCCTCAACTCATATACTTTTCTAGACGATAACCCGCCTCCGGGTTTTACCTTTAACCGTTCCCCAAACATATCCCATCACCCGCATACCTCACCTCCTCCACCTTCATCTCGTCCTCCGCCCTCTACCTCCCCGTATCCAATTACCTATTCCCGCCGGCCTAAACCACCATCCACTCAACATCCACAGCCACCTATGCCCTCAAACCGGCCTTCCCAGCCCTTTACTTCTGTCCAGCAGCCTGCTCCGGCTCCAGCCGGACTGCCCAAACAAGGACAGCCAATGCAAGCTACTTCATCCGCACCACCACCGCCTACCCGACCACCACCATCACATCCAATGACCACCCGTTCCAAATCCGGTTCCCTTAAAACCATTCACTACACCACCCACACCCCCACTATCTCACCCATTCCCACTTCCTATACCCAGGCCCTAACCGACCCGAATTGGTCGCGCGCCATGCAAGCTGAATTTACTGCATTACAGGAAAATGAGACTTGGGAATTAGTCCCACATCCCACTAATCAGCCAGTTATTAGATGCATGTGGCTGTTCAGGCATAAATTTAAATCTGATAGGACGTTAAAGAGATATAAGGCTCGGTTGGTCGTGAATGGAAAATCCCAAACCGTGGGAATTGATTGTGCGGATACCTTTAGTCCGGTTGTTAAACCGGCTACCATCAGGACAGTGTTGTCATTGGCAGTCTCCAGATCATGGCCTATTCACCAGTTAGACGTGAAAAATGCCGTTTTACATGGCCACTTAAATGAAACTGTATATATGCATCAACCTTCGGGTTTTATTGACAGGCGGTATCCAGGTTTTGTTTGCAGGTTGAAAAAATCTCTCTACGGCCTCAAGCAGGCACCACGGGCTTGGTATACCCGGTTTGCTACATATATTCTCTCACAGGGTTTTCGCAGCAGTGTCTGTGACACCTCATTATTTGTTTATACGCATGGTGCTAATGTTGCATATCTACTTTTATAGGTGGATGATATTGTCTTGACTGCTTCTTCAGACACTTTTCTGAATGATATCATTCAGAAACTCTCACGAGAGTTTGCCATGACCGACCTGGGTCCTTTGCACCATTTTTTAGGTATTAAAGTTACACGTCGACCCACAGGCTTATTTTTGGATCAGTCCCAATATGCCAAAGACATTATTGCTCGTGCTTCTATGCAAGACTGCAAGCCATGTGCTACGCCGGTCGATCTTTCTTCTAAGCTAAGTGCCACCGACGGTCCTTTATTTCATGACCCAACACTTTACAGAAGTCTAGCAGGGGCACTACAATACTTAACTTTTACTCGGCCAGATATATCTTATGCAGTGCAACAGGTTTGTTTATTTATGCATGAGCCTCATGACTCCCATTATGCGTTCATGAAACGGATCTTACGTTATCTCCAAGGCACGTTGGATTACGGGATTCGAATGGTGCCATCTCGTACACACTCCCTCACTGCCTATTCTGATGCCGATTGGGGTGGTTGTCCTGACTCTAGGCGGTCCACCAGTGGCTATTGCGTTTTCTTGGGGGACAATCTTATTTCATGGTCGTCTAAGCGACAACCCACTGTTTCACGTTCTAGTGCAGAGGCCGAATATAAAGGGGTTGCCAATGCTGTTGCAGAAACTACATGGATTCGCAACTTGTTACTTGAGTTACACGTCCCTTTGAAACAAGCCTCGATTGTCTATTGCGACAATGTTTCGGCCGTTTATATGTCAGATAATCCAGTTCAGCATCAACGTACAAAGCATATTGAGATTGATATCCAAATTCTCTAAATTTGCCTATCAACTATATAATTTAAGAAAAAAATCACAGTTTTCTAAATTTGCCTATCACCTTTTCAAATTCTCTCACATCCTATTCTCATTCATATCCCCTATATAAGTTTTTTTTATTATTATTTTATTTCTTTACAACCAACATCAATCCACTCCACATTCCATTTGTATTATTTTATTATTATTAAATGATATGGGGAAGGATGATATATAGGAGCTCAACATAGTTTTTTTTGTAAATTTTAGAAATGTGGTATGGGGAAAGAGGTTAGGATGAAGTGAGTTTTTGTAGGATTTTCTTAAATTTTAAGAATGGAGAAGGAAATTGGGGATGGGTTGTGAATGCTCTATAGAAAGAAAATAATAATAAAAAAAAACTTATAGAGGATATGAATGGGGAATAGGATGTAAGAGACTTTGAAAAAGTGAGAGACAAATTTAGAAAACTATGATTTTTCTTTAAATTATATGGTTGGGGATGGAGGACGGGCTATGAATGCTCTAATAACACCATAAATACATTCATTAAATCAAGCAATTAGCCCTTCTGCGTTATGGCGTTGATGTAAATCGTGAAAAATGAGTAATGTTGAAACATTTTATCGAACCCGTGTGTTGAAGAAACATTGGACCCACGCTTTTTGCAGCGGGACTATTAAACCGAATGAAAAGTAGACGTAAAAACGTTTAACCATGCAAGCCCATTGTGTGTTGACGTGCAAAAGTTAGACCAAAATGTATAACATATAAAAGAATAACCAAGTCGACTTAGGGCCCGCGTGTTGGACGGGACCGTTAAAAAGGAAAAAATAGACATAAAAATGTAGAATCACACACGCGCATTGCAACGTGTAAATTTGTAAAATTTTAACCCAAACGTTAAACGGAAAATTTGTAAAAGATGAACAGTATAGGGCACCAAAGTTAAAAGTGGAAAAGTATTGGGTTAACAATGAAAAAAGTTTTGTGATAAATTAGTAAAATTTGAAAAGCATATGGGTTAAAAGGAAAAAAAAGATAAAGTACAACAATTTATGCACACTTTATAACTAACAATGCACCAACAACTTGTAAATTAATATATAGTAAATTAAAAAGAACAAATTTAGACATTTTTAATAGTGCTAAAATACCTTTAATCGTTGAACAACAACTCTAATTATTAACCAATAATTAATTATTTGTTTTTTTAATAATGCAACAATAATTAATAATAAAACCATAAATACATTCATTAAAATTAAGAACAACAAATTTACACACTTTCAACAATGCTAAAATACCTTAAAAAATTGAACAATGCATAATTCAAAAAAAAAAAAAAAAAAAAAAAAAAAACTCATCGTCTTCATCATCCTCACCATGTTCATTGTTTGTATTAGCATATTGTATTTTAAGTATGATTGTAAAATATTAAATGTATAGTCATCTCCTAAAAATAGGAGATTCTGTTTACTCATTATATATTGTATTGTTATTCAATGGAAAAGATCATCTTGAATAAAACTCTTTCATGGTATCAAGCCTTTGATCCCTCCCTCCCAACCCTAATTCTCCTTCTGCCGCCACTGCTTCACCTGCAGCCGGCTTCTTTTCTTCTCCTACAGCCTTCCGCATCTTCTTCCTCTACCTTACACGACCTTCATCACCCTCATGGAACCCAAACTTCATCCCGCCCTCACCGTTACCAACATTAAAACTCACATTCCTCTCACCCTTGAAAAAGACTCGACTCATTATGCGACATGGAAAACACTTTTTCACGTCCATTGTGAGGCCTACGAAGTCATCTCCCATCTCTCCCCACGCATACAGTTAGTACACACTGCTGCTGCGTCTGATGATTCTGCCGCTGCATCCGCTGCTGCAGCCGCTGACGCTCTCTGGACGCGTCTGGACGCCCTCGTGCGTCAGTGGATTTACGCCACTATCTCCCCTACTCTCCTCAACATCATCATTGAACCCGGTCAGACGGCTCATGCCGCTTGGACTGCCCTTGCTGCCGAATTCACAGACAACAACAACACCAGGGCCGTGTTCTTGGGACAGGACTTCGCAAACCTTTCCCTTGAAAATTTTGCGTCTATGGAAGAATACTGTCAACATGCCAAGTATCTCGCGGATCAACTCCAAAGTCTCGGTAGTCCCGTTGATGACAGAATGCTTGTCATCAAAGTCCTCACAGGTCTCACCGACCAATATGACGGGATTTCTACTGTTCTACAGAACCGTGAAGTGCTACCTTCCTTTGCCGAAGTCCGGTCTCGTCTCAATCAAGAAGAATCAAAGAAAAAGCGACAAACATCTCGGGCTGCCACCAACGCCGCCACTGCTCTTGCGGCTACTACCACAAACAACCACACCCAACATACCGCCTCGGCTGCATCTGACCAGAACCGGGGACGCTCTCGTGGCGTTCGTGACCGAAACCGGGGCCGCACCTCTTCCAGCCGTCCCACGCAGCAATCTCATCAGAAAAGCCCACCTAATCAGTCCCATCCCTACATAGTTTTTCCCAGTAATTGGACTGCAGCCCAATGGGCCGGCCTCCTCAACCGCAGCCCATCTCAATCGGCCCAAACCCCACCTTGTCCATACCCCTCTCAGCCAAACACCTCTGCTGCCGCTGCTGGATTATTGGGCCCGAGACCGGACCAGGCCCATTACACTGGGTATACACCAACGGACATAGAGCAGGCCCTCTACTCTTTGGCACTAAACCCCCCGGACCATGGCGTTATGGATTCTGGTGCTTCCTCTCACTCGGCCAATGCGCAAGGTATATACTCCCTGTCTAATTTTAATAAATGCACTAACAAAAATATTATTGTTGGTAATGGTATGACTATCCCTGTTTTGGCACAAGGCAACCAGACCCTACCACCCCCGTTCCCCCCCCCCCCCCCCCCCCCCCGCTTAAACTTAATAATGTCCTGTTTGCCCCAAACATTATCAAAAACCTTATATATATGTCCGTCGCCTTACCACTGATAACTTAGTGTCTATTGAATTTGACCCATTTGGTTTTCTTGTGAAGGATCTCAAAACCCGGGCTCCTATCCTGCGATGCAATAGCACTGGGGATCTGTACCCGCTCACCGAACCACTGCCTCTCACAACAGACCAACCTTCCGCCCTCACTGCTGTTTCACAAGACTGCTGGCACCAGCGCCTGGTGTAACACCCCAACCGATGGCGGAAACATCGAGGTGTCACGTAGTGACGATTGCTCAATAGCTCATGGTACTAAAGTGTAAATTTGAATACATTGAATTAAATAGTTTATTACATTGAAAGGAAAAAAAATACAAAGTACAATGATTCTAAAGCGTCAAGTCTAACTAGATTACAATGAAATCAAAGCTTAAATATAAATCCAAAAGCTTAAAAGAAACGTCTCAATAATAACCTGAAACATGTACGAAAATAGTATATGTCAATACAAAAATGTATTGGTGAGCATCCCCTGTTTTGAATACATATAGTAGAAAAATGTTTCGCAATTCACGTGTTATACTGTCTACAATTTAGTGTTCAAGCTATGTACAAATGCTACCCAAAATCAAACCTTTCGTTCAATGAATCAAGAGTCACATATATATAGTATTCGCTCATAGTAGGCGATGAATAATCGTTCACACATAACAATAATTAAGTACTATTTATTGCTATGCTAGGCCGCCCAGCGGTTAATGATTCAGGTCATAAGTACACACTATCAGCGAATCAACAAGTAAAACACATACAAGAATTGCGATTGTTAATATAGAATAAACCATGATTAAGTGAATGAAGTAATAAGCGTACATAAGTCACCCCAAAAGTGTAAAACATGAAAAAGGGGAAAGATATACTCACCTTAAGGCTTGCATAGATTCTAGAGTTCTTGATTTAAGTATGGGTGCTTAATGTGACCCTTAAGACGGTCGGTCCGGAATTGGCAAAGTGTTATAATGTCTTTCTCAAAATTAGGACAACCTATATATAGATATTATTCGAGATTAGGATTGCGAAAATGAGTTGAGATGATTTGTGTTTATGGTATATTTTGTTTTAAGCACAAATACTAACTTCATATGATATAGTATAAACGTAAATTCTAAAAAGAATTATTTATAATAGTAATTCAAATTGATTAGTTATGTAAACAAAAAAACAATATTAGCTAAAATTAAGTGACTTGCTCGTAAAGTTCCGAATAGGTGATTACAACAAACAAATATTTATTTATACATTAGTATGTAAAATAACATTAGTATAGTTTTGTGTCAATATAAAACTTAATATTTTATTTATACCAAAATAATAATAATAATAATAATAACTATAATATTTTTAACTTCTCAAACTTTGTATAAATAGATCTAGGATTACAATACTTGAGATATGATACAATTCATTTGCACAAACTATCATTTTAAACAATTTGTTAATATATGAATATGTGGTTCGTTTAACAAAATTGCAAATACTTTTACTAAAAAAAAACTAGCAAAACTGTAAATATTTTAGGTGGCTCTTCCGAAGTCACCGTCTTTGTGTATTGGTTTAGTAAAAAAAACGACTTAAAACGGAACCACAATTATTTTGAAATAATAAGAGAACATATTATCTTACTAACGACGAGTAACAATTATGCAATAAAGAAAATCTTAAGCTTGTACAAAGTTTCATGAATACCTTCAATCCAAGCAAGAAAAAGTGACCAAGATTCAAAGCGATTGTTGGACTTTCTAATATGATGATTCAAAGTCAAATAAATTGAAGCTTGGTAATGTACAAAGGATTTATATTTTTTTTTTGTATGACTACACAAAACATAGGAGTCATTTATAGGGTATATATTTACATAAAAGATGTTTCAAGTATCCTCAATTTATTTCATTTCTTTAACTCTTTTTTATTAATATCATTCATGTTTTCATTAAATATATTAGCATTCAAAGTTACTAATGTAACTTATAAGTAATTTAAATATTTTGTATTAATCCATTTTTTTTTAAAAAAAATATGAACATCATTCATAGCCCTTTTGTAATATATATACATACTAACAAAAAGATTAGTATAGTTTTATTGTTATATTTTTTTTGTCATATTAGGTCTTAAAGTTGTAATTAAAATAAAAATTACGAATGTTACAGAATACAAGACTGTAAATGTAGATGTAAGAAATAAGGGGACTAAAGTTGTAAAATGATAAAAGTGAAAGGGGCGGATGTCACACCTGGGTCATCCTGGCACTACTTTATTGAAATCTTTAAAACTTTCTCCATTTGTTGATTATAGTACTCATAATAAATCACTTTGTGAACCATGCATTTTTGGCAAAAGTATTAAATTTCCATTTCATGCTTCTGTTAATTGTACTAGTTCTCCTTTTGATACTGTACACAGTGACCTTTGGACGTCACCCGTCCTTAGTACGGGTGGCCACCGGTACTACATCCTCTTTTTGGATGATTTTACCAACTTCTTGTGGACTTTCCCACTTGCCCACAAGTCCCAAGTGTTTGAAACCTTTACCACCTTGCATAATCTAATTTTCATACAATTTGAACGCCGCATAAAACAGTTTCAGTGTGATAACGGTAAAGAATATGCCAACCAAAAATTCTATGACTTTTGTAAACACAACGACATGCAGTTTCGTTTCTCTTGTCCTTACACATCGTCCCAAAACGGTAAGGCTGAGAGAAAAATTCGCACCATCAACAACATGGTCCGCACCCTCATGGCACAAGCCTCGTTGCCACCCAACCTATGACATCCGTCACTTTTATCACTATTATAATTATTATTATTATTATTATTATATATATACATTTTTTTCGCACCTCCTATCTTGTACGCCACATTTTATCCTCATAATAATAATAATAAAGTTAGTCATTATATTTTACCACCTCTAAACCATAACCAAACTTATACCCAAAACACTAAAGCCTAACCATAACCCAAAAACCTTGTCTTTTTTTTTTTTCGGAACCCAGACCCGACCCGAAGACTGTGGTCAACACCCAGTCACTTTCCACAATTACGAGCCTTGTTTTTGGTAGAATTTTAACTCCCTTTGACCGACTAACATACCCTCATAAATATAATCCATGATTTCAGCTTGAATTAATCATCCTTGACTCGGTTTTGACCGACTTTGGTCAAGACTTCAAAACCTTCCATTTCACCAACCCGAGCCACATAGTATAAATTGAGGTATCCACAACCAACTAAATGTGCCAAAAAAATCATTTCCCTTCTCTCAAATCTTTCTGTCCAAGCTTTAATTCACGATTTCAAGACCCGTTGACTTTTTGTTTGACCGAGCATCATACACGAATTAGTGTTTGTAAGTTGTTTATTTTTTTATGGGTTTTATTATTCATGATCAATCGATCAATAGCCCTAACATTACTGAGGCTATTGACCGTTAATTGATTCGATTCAAGAAACTAGGGTTCTTAATTATCATTCAAATTGGGGAAGATGACCAATTCACGCATGTGATAAATATTTTCAAAACTGAAACATTTACAAATATGAGGTACAGACCAGTTGGTTGGGGTGTTTGGCTAAAGACATTGAACCGGGTCTGACCCAGGTTCGACCCCCACCATAAACAACCTTTTATTTTATTTTTATTTTTTTGTGTTATCCTTTACACTTATATTGCCTTTATTCTTTTGAAAATCGTTTTAAAATACTAAAACTATTTTATAAATTCTACAAAATTTATTTTATGTTATTTCAATGATAAACTTTGCTGTCCAATTTTTAGTTTTTCAAAAATAATTTATTTAATATATATTATAAATATTACAAGTGTATTCATTTAAAATTATAAAATTCAATAAAAATATCTAAACGATTTTATAAAATTCCACAAAAATTATACTAAACTTGTATAACAATATACATTTCAGAATTTATTTTTAATTCAGAAAAACCGTGCATTTCATATTTTTAATTAATTTTTGTTATTTTTAATAATAAATAATTCATAATAAATTCATTTTTCAATATTTTTGTACCAAAATTTTACATAAATTATTTATTTTCATTTGGAACAGAAATACAATTTTTAATTCAATAATTCTTTAATTTTAATATTTTTAGATATTAAAGTCATAATTTGACAATTTGAAATAAATAGATTAAATATTCTATTTTCAATAAAATAATTTTATGAAAATTATTTTCATACTAAAAACTTTATTTTGTGACCATCTTTAACTTAAAATTTACAAAAAGACTTTTATTCATTTATTTATTAAAATTCTTATATTTAATAAACAATTTGACTATTTATCAAATAAATACTTATCCCCAATTCGAAGCCCTAGAAAATACTTATAGACTAGATAGACTTAGACTTATTTGTTACCTTATACATAGGGTGATACTCGACAAACGTTGGATTACACTTAATCAATTACACAAGACTTACCACCTTGCTAAAGGTGAGTATTACTTATCCCCTTTTTCCGCTTTTACAACTTTTGGGGTGATTCATGCACAAGTATACAAAACTTTCATATTCATTTACACATACATTTTATTCATTTACAATTCATATACGTGTCTTGTTTATCTTTGTGCTTATGCTTGAACATGAACGTAGCTTACATACAAAATCATACATTTAGACATAACTTATGTTATGGTGCTCTTTACACTCAGACGTAACTTATGTTACGGTGCTCATTTAGACGTAACTTATGTTACGGTGCTCATTTAGACATAACTTATGTTATGGTGCTCTTTTAGACTCACACGTGTTGAGGTGCTCATTATCAATTTCATTGTACAACTTTACATATGATCTTTGTCTTGTTTGGTTACTTGCGTGTTTACATAATGCCTTAGTGATGCTAGACACATGAATTGTACTACCTTTTCAAACTTATATTATATGTACAAAGCTAAGTAGTACTCACCAACATCATATGTTGACAAAATTATTTTCGTGCATGTTTCAGGATAAGCTGCTTGACGCTTCACATAGGACTTTGGACTTAGATTAAATCAATCAACTATCTTTATCTTGTTGTCTTGTATTTAATTTCACATGTTGTAAAACAATATTCAATAATCATATATTAAATACAGTTATGCTTACAAGTCATTGCAAACCAATGCATTTGACCTCATTATTACATGGCCTCATTTCATTGATAACATCTCATTGTAACTCAACGTGTTTGTTGTGTCATCTTCTTGTGAAACTTATTTGCTGTAATGTGTGTTAGATTAGGATCATAGAAGGACATAAAACCCTAATGTAAGGTAAATTGATGATTCCGGTCCGGAACGTAATCATGAATTTACAGGTGCGTTAGGGTAGTGTGAAATTCTATTAGAGTTTTTGGTAGGCGTCCAGTACGTTTTCAAGGAATCAAAGGTGTGGTGGGTTAGCTGCGGTACACCCTGTATACAAACACTAATGATGCATTGAAAGTGAGACTGGAAGTCGGACCAGGAACAAACTCTAGTTACTTGGTAGTTCATTTAGTCTTTCTGTAGTCAATCAACTCATGCAATTATTTTAGGATTCCTAAAACTTGAAGTTTAGTGTTACTAGATTCTTATTCTCCTTATTATTCGAGACAAACCTAATCCAATCCTTAACTCACACCTATCAAACCTCTAATCCAAATCATTTTTCCCAGAACATCCATAACCCTATGTTTCTAATAACTTCGGGACGAAGTTTCTAAAAGTAGGGGATGTTGTGACATCCGTCACTTTTATCACTATTACTATTATTATTATTATTATTATTATTATTATTATTATATATATATACATTTTTTTTCGCACCTCCTATCTTGTACGCCACATTTTATCTTCATAATAATAATAATAATAAAGTTAGTCATTATATTTTACCACCTCTAAACCATAACCAAACTTATACCCAAAACACTAAAGCCTAACCATAACCCAAAAACCTTGTCTTTTTTTTTTTCGGAACCCAGACCCGACCCGAAGACTATGGTCAACACCCAGTCACTTTCCACAATTACGAGCCTTGTTTTTGGTAGAATTTTAACTCCCTTTGACCGACTAACATACCCTCATAAATATAATCCATGATTTCAGCTTGAATTAATCATCCTTGACTCGGTTTTGACCGACTTTGGTCAAGACTTCAAAACCTTCCATTTCACCAACCCGAGCCACATAGTATAAATTGAGGTATCCACAACCAACTAAATGTGCCAAAAAAATCATTTCCCTTCTCTCAAATCTTTCTGTCCAAGCTTTAATTCACGATTTCAAGACCCGTTGACTTTTTGTTTGACCGAGCATCATACACGAATTAGTGTTTGTAAGTTGTTTATTTTTTTATGGGTTTTATTATTCATGATCAATCGATCAATAGCCCTAACATTACTGAGGCTATTGACCGTTAATTGATTCGATTCAAGAAACTAGGGTTCTTAATTATCATTCAAATTGGGGAAGATGACCAATTCACGCATGTGATAAATATTTTCAAAACTGAAACATTTACAAATCTGAGGTACAGACCAGTTGGTTGGGGTGTTTGGCTAAAGACATTGAACCGGGTCTGACCCAGGTTCGACCCCCACCATAAACAACCTTTTATTTTATTTTTATTTTTTTGTGTTATCCTTTACACTTATATTACCTTTATTCTTTTGAAAATCGTTTTAAAATACTAAAACTATTTTATAAATTCTACAAAATTTATTTTATGTTATTTCAATGATAAACTTTGCTGTCCAATTTTTAGTTTTTCAAAAATAATTTATTTAATATATATTATAAATATTACAAGTTTATTCATTTAAAATTATAAAATTCAATAAAAATATCTAAACGATTTTATAAATGACAATCTCCCGCCACGTACACTTTGAAGAAACCGTATTTCCCTACACAATTCAATCCCCTACCAAACCACCCTCATATGAATTTCTTAATCCCACCATACATCCCCTGGTCTGGGAACATCTCCAAAATACCCGACCTACTGTCCCTTCCCCCATTCCCTCACAACCCACTCCGAGCCCAACCCAACAACCTACGCCACCAAATCCATCATCCAATCCATCCGGACCCTCTACACCATCTCTAAACCCTCCCGGCCCAACTCCTACACCACCCGTCAATACCCACGGCCCACAACAAAATCTCCCCTCTCCTGGCCCAACCTCACATCAGCCCACTACCTCCTTACCTTCACATCAGCCCATCACCTCTCCACATCAGCCCAATACTCCTTTATCTCAGCCCACTAACCAACCCAATCCACAAAACACTACTGCACCCGCCTCTAACCACCCTTCCACCAGCATCCCACCTCCTCCGCCCCCTCCCACTAGCCGTACCATTCACACCCGCTCAATGAGCGGTATTGTGAAACCCAAACAACACTTTAACCTTAACACTACTACCGTCGTACCCGTCCCTAAAAACCCACAGGTTGCCTTGTCCACTCCAGAGTGGTCTAATGCCATGTCTAACGAGTTTAGTGCTCTTATTAAAAATAAGACCTGGGAGCTTGTACCTAGGACTTCTAACATGAACATTATTCGCAACATGTGGCTTTTTAAGCACAAATACAGGTCCGATGGTAGCTTGGAGCACTACAAGGCTCATCTAGTTTGTGATGGTCGTAATCAACAAACGGGCATTGACTGCGGTGAAACCTTCAGTCCGGTTGTTAAACCCACCACTATTCGGCTAATTCTATCACTTGCACTTTCTAAATCTTGGCAGATTCACCAGCTGGATGTCACTAATGCTTTCTTGCATGGCAACTTGGATGAAACAGTCTACATGCACCAACCTATGGGTTTCCGTGACAAAGACTTTCCTGATCACGTATGCCTTCTCAAGAAATCGCTGTATGGCCTCAAACAGGCTCCTCGTGCCTGGTACCAGCGTTTCACTGATTTTGTCACTGTGCAGGGTTTTCGACAAAGCAAGTCAGACAATTCATTGTTTATCTACAGTCACGGTACCGACATTGCCTACCTCCTTATTTATGTGGATGACATTATTTTAACGACTTCCTCTGAAGCACTTCGGCAGCGACTGTTACATACTCTGTCCGGCGAGTTTGCTATGAAAGACCTAGGTCCACTCTCATATTTCTTGGGCATCCAGGTTACCCGCACAGGCAACAACATGTTTTTGTCACAGCAAGCCTACGTTCATGACATCATCCATCGGGCATCTATGGATTCGTGCAAACCCGTTGCTACTCCGGTTGATACACAATCCAAACTTTCTGCTGAATCTGGTCCTTTACACGATGATCCCTCTTTATACAGGAGTCTTGCGGGTGCCCTGCAGTATCTCACATTTACCCGCCCGGACATCTCCTATGCTGTTCAACAAATCTGCATGCACATGCACGCCCCTCGGGTCACTCATTGGAATGCTCTGAAACAGATTATTCGCTACATACAGGGTACTTCAGACTACGGTATTCATCTCGGCCCCACCACTTCTCTTTCTCTAGTTGCCTATACAGATGCTGACTGGGCCGGGTGTCCCGACACACGTCGCTCCACCTCTGGTTATTGTGTCTACCTGGGTGACAATCTTCTTGACAGGTCTTCCAAACGCCAATCGACCATTTCTCGGTCTAGTGCTGAAGCCGAATACCGTGGAGTCGCCAATGTTGTCGCTGACATTTGCTGGATTCGCAACCTTCTCTTAGAGCTTCGCCACCCTCTGTCACGTGCGACCATTGTCTACTGTGACAATGTCAGTGCTGTCTATCTTTCTGGCAACCCAGTGCAGCACCAACGCACAAAGCACATCGAGCTCGACATTCATTTTGTGCGTGAACAGGTACAACGTGGTCACATACGGGTCTTACATGTTCCTTCGCGACATCAGATAGCTGACATCTTCACCAAGGGACTTCCAAGAGTGCTCTTTGAAGACTTTCGATCCAGTCTCAGCATTCGGCCTCCCAACGCTTCGACTGAGGGGGTGTATTAGCATATTGTATTTTAAGTATGATTGTAAAATATTAAATGTATAGTCATCTCCCAAAAATAGGAGATTCTGTTTACTCATTATATATTGTATTGTTATTCAATGGAAAAGATCATCTTGAATAAAACTCTTTCAGTTTGTGTCTCGTTCAAACATGTTGGACCAAATCCTCCACTAGTTGATTGTGTAAAGCGGAGTTACGCATAAACCCGTCATATTGTATTATTTGTTCCATAGTTGTTTGCGGTTGTTGTTCTTCTACTATCGATAGATGGCTTTGACCTCTTCTTCTATAATCATATTATGTAAGATGAGACAGGCATACATAATATTTCTTTTCTTTTTCTTTGCCCAAAGTCGACATAGGCACCGTACAAAATGCCAACGTTGTTGGAGAACACCGAAAAGTCTTTCGATGTCTTTTCTTGACAATTCTTGAACCTTAGTAGAATGATCTTGTTTATCGTCAATCAAGTGTCTAAAAGTTTTTACCACAATCATATGTTGTAGATAAATACCATCCACCAAAAAAAATCATGCAGGTACTCATTTCCATTAGCAAAAAAAAGAAGCATTTGTTACATTATTGGCTACGCAATCCTCAATGATAGGCAACTGTTCGAAAACATTGAGGTCATTGTTTGATCCGAAAACAAAAAAAAATCATGCCAAGTCCACATATCGTACGACGCAACAACTTGGAGGATGAGTGATGGACCTTTCTAGTCCTTGCGAGTGTGTGCACCTCTCCAAGCGGTCAGACAATTTGACCACCCCCAGTTCCTGCAGTTTATGCTTCCAATCATGCCGAGTAAACTGTGTGCTTCTTCATGTACATCGTGTATTCATTATAGATCCTTCCACGACTTTCTTAAATAACATTGACCTATAACTCAATTGGACGGTTATACCCGTAGAAAAAAACACCTGTTTCAAAAGATATATATCTGAATTACACTTATAAAAAATACATTTAAAAAAAAATACATATCAATTAAAATACAATTCCTTTGGCAAAATGGCCTACGTCGTCTCTCGTAGTTTTTTATGCCATTTTAAGGTACTCGTCCCACACGTTAGTTGTAGTACCGTACTACCGTATGCTAGAATACGTATCGCATATGTAAATTTTTGTATTGTCAGGAATCCTATCTTTCCTCTTGCGTCGGGTCTTTGTTTGAAGTAATTGGACTCTCATTCCAAATCGCTAGTTATGCGTAAAAATAAATGTTTACTCATCCTAAATGGACGTCTGAATTCATGAGGACTGTAGAGTGGTTCATCACAAAAATCACGCATTAACAATTCATTGGCAGCCTGGCAATCATGTTCGACTTGTATTCTTGTTAAGATAGGATATGAAGGTTGACTTACGTGCTGCATAAACTAGACCATGGTGTCAGCAATCTCATACGAACTTAAAGACGTGCTATCATCATTACTAGAAGATGAACAATAATACTCCGCGATCTATATAATTATTGATAGTTGTGGATGATGTGAGTATGAGAGTTATGGGTTATTTGGTTTGATTAAAGTAGGTTTATAGATAGTTGCCTAGAATTCCACCAATTTTGGCACGTGAATCAACCCACAATACCTTTAACACGACAAGGGATGGTGTGCTCGTGACTTGTTTACGTGAAATGAGCAAGTCACGTACCATTACGCTTGGTCTTAGGGGATCTCTCCCCATGCATATCTATTTATTTAGAGAGAATTACAAAGATTGTCCTTTAATTATTAGAAAAATTGCATGTTCTGTCCTTTATGGATTTTTTTCACTCATTCTGTCCTTTATTTTCTCAATTTGCTACACCATCTGTCCTTTAGCCTAACTTAGTTAAAAAACTTGGTTAACTTTATTTTCTAAGTTTACACTTTTAGCCCCTATAGTTTTGATCGAACTATAACCCTTGATTGACCTCAAATTCGACCACTACAATTAATGAAATCACAGGGCTATTATAGAATATCAAATTCCGATCAAAACCATGTATAATAATCTTACTGACCTGATCGTTTTCAAGGCTAAATCGAACGATTAAATTGCGACTGTTTGATCTTGTTCTTCAAATTGCGAACGATTTGGTGGGTGTTTATAGTATATTTTTGCGCAGAAACGATCGACTATGGCATAAGATGTTATAATAGGTTTCAATTTATGGTATAGAGGCTCGGTTTGCAAGTGTTTTTTTAAACGTTTAAAGACCTTTATATTCTCAAAATACATTTTTAAACGTTTATGGAACGTGCTAAACATCTTATGCCATAGTTGACCGTTTCTGTGCAAAAATATACCATAAACACCCACCAAATCATTCGCAATTTGAAGAACAAGATCAACCAATTGCAATTTTAATCGTTCTATTTAGCCTCGAAAACGATCAGGTCAGTACGATTAATATACATGGTTTTGATCGGAATTTGATGTTCTATAATAGCCATATGATTTCGTTAATTGTCGTGGTCGAATTCAAGGTCAAACAAGGGTTAGGGTTCGATCAAAACTATAAGGGCTAAAAGTGTAAACTTAGAAAATAAAGTTAACCAACTTTTTTTTAACTAAGTTAGGCTAAAGGACAGAGGGTGTGGCAAATTGAGAAAATAAAGGACAGAATGAGTGAAAATTTTCCATAAAGGACATAACATGCAAATTGGCTGTTAAGTAAATGACGTTTTGTGTAATTCTCTCATTTATTTATTTCATTTATTGATCCCTAATAAATGTTAAGTGGCACTCCAGCCTATAATAGACTTCAGTCTTTTTTTTTTTTTTTGATCGGCTAAGGACATCACCTCGGTACCCTGTTTTGAATCCCCTTTCCGTATCGTTCCTAAGGGCATAAGCCCTTTCAACGTCAAGGGGTATATTTTTGCTGGTACTAGGATTCGAACCGTGTACCTATCCCGAGCGGGAACCTCCCTAAGGAGTAAACCCTCCCACCTTTCCCCAACTGAGCTGGGGGTCATTGGCAGACGTCAGTTTCTAATAACACATTTTCGACTTTGATATATGACACCATCCTCCTAATTCTAATTCTTGTTGAAAGATATAATTTACCTCATTTTCGTGTATTCGCTGCATGAGGATTAGGGATGGCAATCAAACCCGAACCCGACGGGAAAACCCGATACCCGACACATTTGGGACGGGTTTGGGGTCGGGTAAACGGGTATGGGTCCGGGTATGGGATTTGTTCTGAAAATTTGGGACGGGTATGGGATTTAATGTTAGACCCATTTACCCGCCCCGATTACCCGATTATATATGCCCGTTTACCCGATTATATATGCCCGTCTCCCCGTCCCGATTATCCGATTTTATATGCCCGTTTATCCGTTAATATACACTACATGAATATGTTTTTTTAACTTATATGGAACATATTTAATTGTAATTATTTAGTTGGTTGTCATTGATTATAAATAGCCAAATTATAGGAGAAATATTGGCTCTACTATTATTTATTGTAATATGTCTCACAAATGGAATCAAGGAAAACATTATCGATATTCTTACATGGTATCACAGTATTATTTCTAAACCATCGATTATCCCTGTTCTTCTTTCCAGCGCCAGCCCTTGTCCCATTTTCCCCCCTCTGATCCCCTCTTTACACCTGTTTACTTTTCCCTCTTATCATGAATCCGAAGACACACCCCGCTATCACAGTTTCTGACATCAAGAGTTTTACTTTTCCATCTTGTGAGTTTCGAACATCAAGAGTTCTATTTCTACTACTTTTGTATTGGTTTCAAACTTAACACATCGATGCCCGAAACCTGAAGCCTACTAGTATACTCGAAACCCGTGGGTATGCCCGATACCCGACGGGTAATTACCCGTCCCATACCCGATGGGTTTTGGGCCGGGTATGGGACAAGTTTTTATAACCGGGTACGGGGTTGGGATTAGCCATGCCCGTCCCAAACCCGGCCCGTTGCCATCCCTAATGAGGATCTTTCATTATTTGGTTGCAAACTGAATTAACTAAGACTGAACTGAAGCATAACTGCAAAAAAGTATCGCATTCTTATTTGGTTCGATTTACAACTGTAACTGAACAACTAATTTGATTATCGGTTATACAAATTTTGATTTCGATCCTAACTTATAACCGTATAACCCGTATTAACGACTAACATAATATCCATACCTTTTTAAGAAATGTCATATATGACATATCTAATCCTTCTTCTCAACGATATGTTTCAATTTCAAAATCTCAACTCCAAATCTTGTATATCAAAACAGTTAGTATTTTATACAATACTTTAAAGGAGTATTGGATTTAAGTAATCTCAAATATGAGCTATTAGCCGTCACCGGTCCCAACTACCAAAATATATGTTGACGGTCCCACCTTTTAATATATTGCCCACCAACGGACTATGACTAGAAAAATAGTTCCATTTAGATAATCCGATAGTATTCTTTTAGGGTCTGTTTGGTATGGGGTAATGGAATGGAAGAGGGAATGGAATGGACGAGGTAATGGAAGAGACAAGGTAATGGAATGGATCATTACCATTCCATGTCTTGTTTGGTTGCCATGTGGGAATGAAGCAAAACATTATTTTGTGTTGTTGGATCTGCAAGAAAAGACGAAGGAATAAAATCGGTGGTTAGTTACGGTGGTGGCTTGTAACATTTGCGTGTTTTCATAACTTTATCGTATTTGCATTTTAAACCCCGTGTTCGTCTTTTGATGTTGAAATAAAATTTTGCCTTGCATTAAGCATTACATTTTCATTATCTATACATTATGGTTAACTTGCTAGTGAACGTGTCGAGTGACGTTGGAAAACGTCTAGGTTTTACAAGAAAAAAAGGGATTAAAACTTAATAATATTGTGTGAAATTTATAAAAGATGAAAAAAAATGTTTAGTTTTAGAGTTTAAAAAAAAGGTTTTGGTTAGAAAAACTTAACTTTGGTTAAGTTGTATAAGGAAATAAGTGTGGAAACTAACCAAACTAACTGAGGGACTAATTTTGCCATTGTATCAAAGTTAAAAAAAATAATAATAATAATAAGCCGATGGACAGATTTTCCGGCCGCGATTCCGGCGACCGGAACTTTCTCCGGCGAGTTTATTTTGGGCAATTTAGAGCCTTTCAAGCCGTGATTTTTGTTAGGATTACGTTTCTCCATCTTAAACTTTCAAATCCCGCTATTAATTGAGTCAATAAACGCGTCTTTTCCTCCTTTGATTCCGGGTTCAACGCGAGTCAACCGGAGTGTGACAACCGTCACCCCCATATTTTAGCAAGATGACAATTTTAGTCCCTCGCGTATTCAAACATTTATATTTTAATCTCTGAAAGTTTCATCGTTTTCAAATGTAATAATAAATCAAACTCAACGTTTTCACTTACACTTGTTATGAACCGTGTCTACGTTTTTAATCAAATGCGTATCTTGAAACATTATTCGGAACGGATTTCTTTTAAGTTTATGAAGTTTAAAAGTGTTTAAGTTTAGTTTTTGTTAACTTAGTTAAGTTTTTATAAGGAAAATTTAACCAAGATATTATAATACTAACGAAGTTAAGGTTGAGGGGCTGTTTCTGCCAAAATCCAAAAGTTCAAATAAACTTCCCTCTCCTTCCTGTTTCCTTGGTTTCCGGCGGCAATATTTCCGGCCACCGGAATTCCTCCGGCCAAAACAAAAACCGCTTTTTATAGCATTGTTACTCGTCTAAAGGTACCTAAAACGTTTCTCCATAAATTCATAGTTAAATGGCACCATTATAACGCATTTAAACTGGTTAAATCGTTAGTTTTAATCGCGTTTTGTGTAACCGTCGCATAATCTCCGGCCAAACATTCTAGTGCTTCTGTTTCAACTATAACCTATATGTAAATAACCTCAATTCGTTCAACACCATGTACCCGACTCAAACCCATTTTAAAAGCATCAAAATCGCGTCCAGATTTGTCTGTATTCGGACTTGAAGTCCGATTATTTCTTAGTCATTCTCGCTTCTAAATCGTTGATGTAAGTGAATATTTTCCATGCCGTTTTGTTTATTTATTGATTCCGAACAAAAACCCTCTAATATCGACTGCTAATTTAGTTGAATAGAGGATGAATGGAATCTAGGGTTAGGGTTTAGATTTTGGGGAAGAAGATGATGGTATATGTTGTTTTGTTAAATATTTTTGAAACCTAACTTAATCAACATATTGGCTTGTAGTGGAGTGGTTGGTTGTGTGTTTGTGCAACAAGAATGGACAGGTTCCATTCCCACCAACCGCGTCCCTTTCCCATTTTTTTAGATTCTATTATTATTATTTAAATATTAATATACAAATACACTATTTTTATAATATTTATAATAAATTCATTTTTGCTCCAAAAATTATAAAAAAATAGGGGTAGAATCTTGACACTATAAAGAAAATTACCACACTTTTATTTTCTGTAAAATGTCTCATTTTTATATTTTTATTGATTTAATTTGTTTTAACCATATTTAATTGGTTAAAAATTCATTTTTAATGATTTTAATCTCAAACTTTTTGAGTAATTATTTCTCATCATCATGAACTGAAATAAAAATTATTGGTTCAGAAAACACTTATTTTTATTAATTTTCCTATTTTTAATCATTTAAACATGATTTAATTCTATTAAATCATTTTTAAATATAATTACGTTTATAAAAATTATGAGAAAATTATTTTCATTGATTTACATCAGAAAGCGTCCATTTTCAATAAAAATAGCATTTTTGGGTCATGTCCTGTATTATTAGTATTATTTATCAATTACGACATAATTAAACGTTTATTTATTTATACTATTACAAAATCTATTTTATAAATACTTTTCTTATAAAATAGAAATATTTCTTATGTTGGAAAGTCTTGATTATTATTTGTCGGATCATTGTATAACTCATAATTATTTATTTCAATATTTATGATTAACGTATTTATTTACAATAATTAGTTAAAGTAAGTAACTAAATGATTTTGCCTTAATTATTCAAATATATTTACATCTAAATATTCAAATGGTAATAATTATGTTACCTAAACCACATTTACAAACCTTGATATTATTTTTGACATACCACGTTTACATTAATGCGATTTATCAAACTCTAATTCCCCAAATTGTCTTAGCAACCCTAATGCCTTAGACCCTAGTTACCTTAGACTCTTAGACTTTCCCCTTATTAGTATTCTATTACGTTATAGGTTGAATTCCTCAGAAGTCCCATTGCTTAGCTCACGACCGTTTAAGTTGGATTTTGATCGCTTTCGCAAACTGTGAGTATATCTTTCCCCTTTTTCATGTTTTACGCTTATTACTTCACTCACTTAATCATGTTTTATCATATATTCACAATCGCAATTCTTGTATGTGTTTTACTTGTTGATTCGCTGATAGTGTGTACTTATGACCTTAATCATTAACCGCTGGGCGGCCTAGCATAGCAATAAATAGTACTTGATTATTGTTATGTGTGAACGATTATTCATCGCCTACTATGAGCGAATACTATATATATGTGACTCTTGATTCATTAAACAAAGGTTTGATTTTGGGTAGCATTTGTACATAGCTTGAACACTAAATTGTAGACAGTATAACACGTGAATTGCGAAACTCTTTTTTTCCTACTATATGTATTCAAACAGGGTATGCTCACCAATACATTTTTGTATTGACATATACTATTTTCGTACATGTTTCAGGTTATTGTTGAGACATTTCTTTTAAGCTTTTGGATTTATATTTAAGCTTTGATTTCATTGTAATCTAGTTAGACTTGACGCTTTAGAATCATTGTACTTTGTATCTTTCCTTTCAATGTAATAAACTATTTAAATCAATGTATTCAAATTTACACTTTAGTACCATGAGCTATTGAGCAATCGTCACTACGTGACACCTCGATGTTTCCGCATCGGTTGGGGTGTTACACGGAGCTTTCTTAAAGCTTGTAAAGCTCCTTATTCACAAGACCATTATAAAAGCCGGTTGTTGCAAATGAATTCTGCACTCATTACCTTCAAAACCTACCAAAAAGTCCCAAGTAAAATCACCCAGAAAGCTTCCAATTCGCGAAAACGTGTTCGGGTCTTGAAGCTCAGTTTGCGACCAAGATACATTTCGTGAGTCTATTTTTTTTTTTTTTGCCTTTTTGTTCTTCATTCATCCCTAAACGAAAGCCCTATGGTTCAGATGCTTAATCGTGTTGAATTGTGGTTGATTGTTTTAGGGATTAGGGTTAGGGTTCTTGCTTATTTGGGGAAGAAGATGATATAACATGTAGAGATTATAAATATTTACGTTTTTGATTTTGAAAACAAAAAGAAACTTGGAGTAGTGGTTTAGTTTGTTGTTGTGTTAGGATAGGGCAAGGGTTCGAGTCCCCTTAAATGCAAAACTGCATTTTTTTGGTGTTCTTGTTATGTCTTTTCAATTTCCATTTTCTTATTTTTTTAATATATATAATATATAGAATTTGAAATATTTATAGAAAATTCATTTTTACTCCAAAAATTAAGAAAATTTTTGAGGAAGCATCTTGACACCCTAGAGAAAATTATCATATTTTTATTTTCTAGAAAGAACATTATTTTCCTATTTTTCTCGAATTAAATTGTTTTTATCATAATTAAATGATTAAAAATTCATTTTAAGTGATTTTAACCTCAGATTTTTTGGAGATTTACTTTTATGTATAATAAACTGAAAAAAATATAATTTCTCAAAAAAAGGTTATTTTTGCAATTTTCAATCATTAAAACATTATTTAAACTCATTAAATATGTTTTAAATACAAATAAATTGACAGAAATTATGAAAATAATATTTCTACTATCTTACATCAGAAAAATAATTAGATTTATAAAAACATAATTTTTTTATCATCTCTTATATTATTTACTTTAATTTATATTTAATTAGATATAGTATATTGTTTAGTTAAATATTAATCATAAAATCTATTTTGTGGATATTTTCTATAAAATAGAACATGTTTCTAAACGTGAGATACATAAGTGTTTTAGTCGCTTATTTACTTAATAGTGATATATTTATTTCAAAACTGTCGTTCAAGTTATTATTAACAATTTCATCTTCCCTATACGAGTCTAGCAAGCCCTAATGCCTTAGATGTTGGTTGCCTTAGACTTTTAAGTCATTTTCCTCATTAGTATTTTATATATATAGGTTGAGTTCTTCGGAATTCTTAAGCCTTTACGACAAACTTTCTCGGAATTTACACTTAGCGAAACAGTGAGTATATCTTTCCCTTTTTTACTGTTTTACTATTTTGGGGTGACTCATGTACTTACTATTAAGTTTCTATTTCATTTTACTAAAATAGCAATTCTTATATGTGTTTGCTTGTGTCATTTCGTGTATCTATGACTTATCAAATCATTAACCGTTGCGGCCTGGCATTTCAATGAATAGATATATGGTATATACCCTTGTGACTCTGTTGAGAGTCCTCGTCATTGCTATGTATTACATTACTACTAGCGCATACTATATATATATATATATATATATATATATATATATATATATATATATATAGGGGAGGGTTATCTTGAGAACGCTAAATATTGTGAGAACAGTGAGAACAAGTAAAAAAATCAATCAAAATCAATTTTTTTTAATACAAACTTCATTATAATCAAAATACAACATTAATAAATGAATTTTCATTCCAAATAATTCATCCTTTCTTGCAAAAACACTTTCAAATTAACTTTTTACACATGTGTAAATGAAACAGTTTACACATGTATAAACAGTAAATTTACACATGTGTAAAAACAATTTATTTTCGTATACGTTTGAATTTTTACGCGTAAATTGTGTTTTTGAGATTGTATTTTAGTAATAAAGATAAGTGTAAAAAGAAATTTTGAATTTGAATGGTTTTAGATGCCGTTCTCACGGTTCGCACGAAATATAGGTGTTCTCAAATTAACTTTTCCCTATATATATATATATATATATATATATATATCTGTTTTTCCTTTCATAGGGTTGATTTGACCCGGATACCACTTATTACATTTTGCAAAATAACACATGAATTGCTAAATTTTACCTTACTATACATATCAAACGGATGTACTCACCAATACATTATATGTGTTGACAAATTATTTTGTACATGTTTCAGGTGACGTTTGATCTTACATGCTTTCACGCTTAGGCTGGACCTAGTGATTAAATAAAAGATTGAATATTTATTTATATATGTTTGAGATTTCTATTAAGACTTTTGTATTCCCTTTTGGATAATGAAAGTTTGTTTGCTAATAATATTTACAATTTAGTCCATGTGCTATTGAACAATCGTCACTACGTGACACCTCGATGTTTCCGCCATCGGTTGGGGTGTTACATGGGTGATGGGTGGTGGTTAGTGGCGGTGATGGTGGTGGTGATATGTGGCGGTAGCGGCGGTGGTGGGTGGCGGCAGCGACGGTGGAAGGTGGAGGTGGATGGGCGTGATGGTGGGTGAGCGACGATGGTGAGTAGTGGCGGTGGTGGGTAGTGGTTGGTGGTTGGTGGTGGTGATGGCAGGCGGTGGTATGTGGCGGTAGCGTGGTGGTGGGTGGCGGCAATGGTGGCGATGGGTGGAGGTGGATGGCGGTGATGGTGGGTGGGTGACAATGGGGAGTAGTGGCGGTGGTGGGTGGCGGCGGTAGTGGTGGGTAAAGGAAATTATGGTGAGTGACAGTGGCGGGTGGTAGAGGCGGTGGGGGGGGGGTGATGGTGGTGGGCGGCGGTGGGTGGTGTTGGATGGCGGCGGTGGGTAGGTGACGGTGGTGGGTAGGTGGGTGAAGGTAGCGGGTGGCGGTGGTTTGTGGCGGCGACAACGATGGTGGGTGGTGGCGGCAACAGTGGTGGGCGACGGTGGTGGGTGGTGGTGATAGCGGTGGTGGGTGGTGACGATGGTGGTGAGTGGTGGGTGGTGGTGGTGGTGAGTTATGGTGTTGTTAGTAAAGGGTGAATGGGGGATGGAATGAAAAAAAAAAACATGGGGGGTGGATGGAATGGTTTTGAGGGAATGGAATGCCTTGTGGAATGGGTGATTCCATTCCTTTAACCAACCAAACACACTATTTTTAATTACCTCATAATGGTCCATTCCATTCCCTTTTCCATTCCATCATACCAAACGTTACCCTAGTCATAGTCCGTTGGTAACCAATATATTAAAAGTTGGGACCGACAACACACATTTCCTTAATTGTTACTACCTATTGCTAATAGTTGGCATTGTTTAAATCTAATACTCATGCTTTAAATTGGTTACGTAGGAAAAAAAAAATTATACCTAACCACCTTATTTTTATATAATAATTTAATAATTAAACTAGTTACTTAAAAAAAAAAAAACAAATATACCAAAATAACCAAATATACCAAATTAACGTATCTTTATATAGTACCAGTGGACTATAATAAAAAAAATTTAAAAGTAATCTATTAAAAACAAATCTATTAGCTAAAAAAAACAATTTGGTTGAAATAGATTAATTATGTTAAAATCAGTTTATTCGGCTTTTAACCGATTAAGTTACCATTTCTCTTATTTGGTTTCGGTTACCATCAAATAAAAATCAAAATCGAATTAACTGATAATCGAATCCATAAACACTCTACTATACGTTTCTTTCCATTATGATAATGAAAACCGGGTCCATCGGTGTTAACCGGTAATCAATCTCTTCACAGTTCACCCAATTTAGTGTGCATCAATTAAATTACTTGGGATTGAACCGAGTTGAACCAGATCATGAATGGTCCCCTAAGAATGTCATTACTACAACTACCCTAACGAAACATCTCAACAAGTTTAGGTATGGGTCGGGTAGCCATTGTCAAGCCTACGTTGGTTTGGTTGGCTGACTGATGACCCACGTTTGGGTCTACTACTCCTTTAAGCCCATTTGAAAAAAGAATCGACCCAAACATGTTTATATGTATTTTTTATTGTTAAAATTAATTAATTTTTGTTAGAGAACACTAATACTAAAATCTATATTCACAGTTTATTATTAAATGAAAAAGACAATAAAAGTCTCATTATGAAATACAATATATTCACAGTTTAGAAAAAAATTATATACTACAAACAAACAATTAATCACACGTAGTAAATCCCACATATAACTAAGTTAATGATAGAAAAAAAGTTACAAATATTACCTCTATTATTGGTGATAGAGGTGATGCTTTTAGAGGGTGATTGGGATTGCTTATTTAACTCTAAAAATGCTTTTAGTCAGACTTGTGACATTTTGAAAAGGAGTTTCTAAAAAAAGTATTTGGATTGACTTTTGTTGTGGGAAAAATCAATAAATTGTTTTTTAAAAAGTGTTTGGTTTAACTTATTAGAACCCCCGTAGTGGGGCGCTATTTGTCAAAATTTTTTAAATATAGCGCCCGGAACACCAAAACACCCCGGCGCTATGGGGCTTTTTTGGGTCTGGGTTTTATATTTATAACGTCGAGATTCAAAAGCTTCTACCAATCAAATAACGACACGTGGCACGAGCTCAGAAATCAAACGGTCAAAAATTTTGACCGCCATTTAATTTTTGAACGGTTATTTTTTGTTTCCCCACTATATATATATATATATATATATACACAAACACACAATACTTTTTATAAAAACACAACCAAAACTAAAAACCACACACCACACACAAACTA
This sequence comes from Ambrosia trifida, assembly GCA_028751855.1. Taxonomy (NCBI): domain Eukaryota; kingdom Viridiplantae; phylum Streptophyta; class Magnoliopsida; order Asterales; family Asteraceae; genus Ambrosia; species Ambrosia trifida. The sequence goes on from CM054131.1 coordinate 16,363,484, forward strand.
AAACACAAAACGTGATCCTGTTGATTTGGAGGATGAGGAGGAGGAGGATATTCCAAGACCACCCGGTAGACGATCAAAAAAGGGTGGCAAGGCGGAGTCGTCTTCGATAGGAGGTGGTGCATCGAGGGAGGAGTTTGATGAAATGAATCGACGACTACATGATCTTCGCGACCTCGGCCAAAGACGTTTGGAAACTATGGACCAGAGAGTGGTCGAGAATAAAAGGTTCATCGACATTCAAGAGGCGAGGCAAAGGGAAAAGGACATTGAGTTTTTGTCCAAATCGATCGACCACCTCGAGGGAGAAGCCCTACGCCTCGCGATACATCATAGGCAACAAATCCTTGCAAAATATAACCCCCAGTAATTTATTTAAGTTGTTTTTTTTTAATTTGGTATTGTAATTTTTTTAAGTTGTTTGTTTTTTTTAATTTAATTAATATTAGTTGTGTGTTTTTATTATTATTTGTAATTTTTTTATATTTATTTGTCTTTTATTTTAACTATTTTGAGTTAAAAGATTAAAAAAAATAATAAAAAAATCAACCAATCAGAAACAGGGGCTTTATAAATAAAGCCCCACCACTACACCCCTTTTTCAGTTTCTCTCTCCACGCTGACTCAGCAGCCACGTGGACCAATCAGGAAGGGGGCTTTATATATAAAGCCCCACTACGCATGGTCTTAGTGTAAAATAACAAAAAACAAAAACCCTAAAAAGCTAGGTTTTCTGACTTCTTGAAAACAACATTTCTACCTTTATTGAAAAGCCCAAAACCAAAAGTGCTTTTGGTTTACACAAACAACTTATTAACTTATTGAATTTTTGAAAGAAGTCAATAAGTTGTTTTGTAACTCAATCCCAAACACCCTTTTAGGCTCTTAGCAAGATATCCGACTCTAAAACAAATAGCTAACATTGATAACTTTAACCAAAAGGCATATTAAAATATATATTTTTATCTATCTCAATCTATATAGTTTTGCCATGATTCATATAAATTTTGAAATATTTTAAATCGATTATATTGTTTGATGTATCCCTTTTTGTTGGGTATATGATACTTGGTAAAATCTAATTCGTGGTATAAGGGTTTATGTTTTATAGCTAGTCTTAGTGGTCCCTTTTCCACTATGGTATTGTCCATCACTTCGAACACAGAACATGACTATTGAGATTTAAGCATCATTGGTTTTATCTAAAGAAATCTTTTTATTTTATTTTTTTTATTTTTACAATTTTGTTCTAATTCTTGTAAGTTGTAACACACGTATGGACTTTGATTTTGAATGCAATTCAGTACGCTTTTTTCGTGGATCAATATTTTGTATCATTACTTGAAATTCATTTAAAAAAAGAAGAACATTTTATATATACTAAGCTTTGTGTTTTTTTTTTTACCGTGTTTTCGCATAAGGCGAACAAGAAATTGAAGAGGATGCCTACACCAGGATCTTGAACTGGAGCCTTGGATAAATGTCTAGAAGTACAATAGGAAAACAATGTTTTTTTTTTTATTTGTTGAAATTGTTGGTTATGTACTTATGCCTGGCACAAACTTTGTTTGTATGTTGATGAGAGTGGCTGAAGCAAATCAAACTCGGTTAGGGAGTACGTTTGTCTATTATGAGACTTGAATCCTTAATCTTATGAAGACAGTTTTTCTTCGTATATTGATAGCCAGAGGCATAGCTTTTTGAGGGCCTGAGGGGGCCCCAGCCTCCACTGTTTTTTGGCACAGTGGTGGAATTTTACAATTTTTGTAGGTAAATTGAGTCAAGGTTGAGTCCGACCCCCACCAATTTGATCTCCCGGCTACTACCAATAAAAAAAATTAAATCTGGCCCCCACCGATTCGAGAACCAAGCTTCGCCATTGTTGATAGCGCTAGACAATTAGCTATTTGATACAAAAATGTTAAGTTCATTTCAAAATGCCATCCACAACTTTGAGGAAGATTGTATGCAATCTATAGCCAAAAACACATGCCCATTGGTACAATCCCACTTACTCCTTGCCCTTATCCCAACTCCTCGGCACAACAGCATTCTGTCTGCCCACCTTCTAATTCAGGTCAAGGCATTTTGGGATCCAAACCGGCCCAATCCAACTCAGCCCAATCATATGTTGCAGGATATAGTCCAACGTATATAGCCCAGGCTCTCAACAACTTGGCTTTGCATCACAACGACCCGTCATGGACAATGGATACAGGCGCGTCAGGTACAATGTCTCCTCAATATGACAAATTTCCGTCTCTTTTTAATTCTAGCATTATTCGAAATATTATTGTTGGCAATGGCAAAACCATTCCAGTTTTAGGACAGGGTGACATTACCTTATCCCCACCTTTCCCACTCTTTAAACTAAAAAATGTCATATGTGCACACCTTGTTAAAAATTTAATATCCGTACGCCGCTCTACAACTGATAACCAATCATCCATAGAATTTGACCCTTATGATTTTACTGTAAAGGTTCTCCAAACCAAGAAACCTATCCTACGGTGCAATAGCTCGGGGGACCTCTACACTCTCAACCCGTCCAACATCACCAACTTTAACACTGCGTCAACTTTTGCAACTATTTCACAAGATACTTGGCATCAACGGCTTGGCCACCCAGACCCAACTATTTTACAAACTTTGAAATCTAATAAATTTATTAAATGTGGTACTTTAGACAATAAAGTTTGTTCTGCTTGTACTTTTGGGAAACACACTCGTCTTCCTTTTTCTAATTCTAGTACAAGTACTTTTATGCCTTTTGATCTTGTGCACAGTGATGTTTGGACTTCTCCCATTATTAGTAATGGGGGTCATCGGTATTATGTGTTTGTTCTTAGATGATTACACTAATTTTTTATGGACTTACCCAATTGCCCACAAATCCGATGTTTTCACCATGTTTACCAAATTCTCGACCTTTGTTCACACATAATTTGGGGCTAAAATAAAACAACTTCAATGTGACAACGGTCGTGAATACGCCAATAACCAATTTCACACCTTTTGTAACCAACATGGGATGCAATTTCGCTTTTCTTGCCCACACACCTCATCACAAAATGGAAAAGCGGAGCAGAAGATTCGAACCATAAACAACCACATCCGAACACTCTTAGCCCACTCCTTAATGCTAAACACTTACTGGTCACACACCCTTGAAACTGCAACCTACCTCCACAATATCATTCCCACAAAAATACATCACTTCCAAACACCCACCCAACGACTTTATAAATGCCTTCCAACATATGACCATCTTCGAGTGTTCGGTTGCCTATGCTACCCACTTATCCCACACACCACAATTCATAAATTAGAATTCCGCTCCACCCCATGCGTCTTCCTTGGTTACCAACCAAACCACCGCGGCTACAAATGTTTAGACCTCAAAACAAACAATATTACCATTAACCGTCACGTCATCTTTGATAAAACCATTTATAATTTAATTTAGGTAGATTATCTTGTAGTTATTTTTGGTAATTCCTTTCTCCCAAGTTTAGGGAGTTAATTATTATGATAAGATCAATAAGAAGAGGGCAATTGAGTCGTATTCTCCTTCAATTGTAGTAAGATTGTTTTATGTATTCATATTTAACACACTAATATATCTAGTTTTTGTTTAAGGATGGCCACAAATATATTCGCAGTCAACCAGTCACCATATCTGAACCCAACCTACTCGGACCTAAATCTGTTTTGACCCGTTAACCAACCCACGTAGCATGCCCATGATGGTGAATCTCACCGGCCTATATTTCTAACGATCAAAGTTTTAGATAAGGCTGCAAAATTTTATTTTTATCGTAAGTTTCTTGCCAAAGTTTGGATTATATGATCTTTCTTATCATAGCTAGCTTAGCTTATATTAAGTTCTATTTTATAGTAGTGATGGGTGGAAAAGCTTGTAGTAAAAACGTGTTTAGTGGTAAATTGAGAAATATAACAATAGTTGAAATATTATATGGTATTTTGTTAAAAAGACATGATAAACTGGTAGTGTATGAATATAGTGGGAGTAAGAGTTGTCAATGAATATGATGGGACAAAGAAGTCCATTATAAATATGGTGAAACGGTAAATGTTGGAACAAATGAAGTTGTCAATAAATATATATGGCAGGACTTGAGACAAAGTGGCCAAGAGTCTGAGAATATGGTATGGTTCGGGACCATCCTTTAATATGTACTTGAACCTACATATTAATGCATTAGCTTGAATCCTAGCTTAATCAATGTATGGTTGGTCTATATGCAACTTATGTGGTAGTGTTTGCATGCAAATTTGGTCAATAAAGATGTGGATATAGAGTGTTGCTAAACTGAAAGTGCATGACTTATAGTGAAATTGTATATATTATCACTGTCCCGTATTAGACATACATACATATGATGAATTTTTTTTTTTAAGTAGACAGCGTTGCCAGGTCGATCTATGTTGTCTTGAAAATATATATATTTTCAGAAATTTTTATATCAAGTTTATATAAGTATGTGTGTGTTTTTCTAATACAATAGCCTATATGCTCTTACATTGTTTTTATGTGCTTTATGTAGATTGGTCTAGTTTTTTTTTTTTTTTCTTTTCTTTACAGAACTCAATTACACAATGGAGACAGATATGTTTGATTGACCCACACCATAAAAAAATCTTGGCTTTGCATCGAATATCATTTATGATAAAAGGTGAAAATCATTTATGATAAAAGGTGAAACTAATCTCTGTTTTTTATTTATTCTATTCCCATACCCATGTCTAAGGTTTATATTTGTAGTAGTGTCCTTGAATCTGTCTATCCACAATGCACATGGCCAACTATAAATGTACATGAAACCACATGTTGAATGTTCCCTAAAAGAATCAATAACAACTACTACTTCTCATACCCATTTTCCTTTTCCTTTAAACATGTAACCAACCATATTTTACTCTTCTTTCTCTTCTCCAAGCTAGTGATTTGTTGTCCCACTTGTCTTGTAAGGTTATACGATACAATATAATATAACACAACATTACACGTCACGTTGTATAGCACAATTCTACAAACATATTGAGTCGAATTCTTTTTGTATCGGTTTTGACTATCTCACTTTGTTTCCGTCATTTCTTTAACTATTTACTTTACATATACTCTGACCCGACACGACATGACACGTTTTAGTTTTTTTGAACTTTAACATTTTTTTCTCTCTAAGTTTCTAAATATAAAATAGGTGTGTTCCATATTATATTCATCTCTCCTATTTGTCAAAAATCCACCAATTATGATCCCTAGTCACTGACCCACACCCACTTATGTTCCTCCACCTCTCCAGATTGGATCTTACACATTGTTACCTTTTCAGCTTTATACTACTAAATTATTCATATATTTTATATGTATATATCAATCATCCAATCTGTATATACTGTAAACCACCAATCAAGTCAGTCAAATGCACCCCAAAAAACACACTGCCATAAAAAGCTTTAAATTGCTAAAACAATATCCAATAATCTACAATTCTACCTACAAACACAACATGCAAGCCCAAGACAAAAGATCCATTTTTTTTTTGTTAAACATTGATTATAGTGCAGCCACTTCTTGGTGTTGTTGATGATCATCCTCATAATGAAGTAGCTTTGTTGATATTGATTTATATGATGATGAAGGCGAAGACGACGACAACGATGAAGACGGTGACAAGTCAAGATTATGGTGATCTAGTGGTGGTTGAAGAAGCAACATTTCTCTTTGGAGATGTGAGAAATAGGTGTTGAAAGTAGTGGGGTTGACATTTAGTTGAAATCCTAATCCAAACAAGAAATCAACTTCAAGAAAATTCATTTCAGTTGTGCTAATTCCTCCTACTTTTGCATAATATGCATTATTATAGTACCTGCAGAAATGTAACATAATATACATCAGTTGGGTTCAAAATTTAAAAACTTTTGTACCAAAATATAAGGGGGTATTGGATTTTAATAATCCAAACTTTCATCTATTGCCCGACAATAATTTGTACTTAAAAACTTCCCAATAACGATCCCAACTTTCAACGTATTGGCCGACAATGAACTTTTGTTAACTGAAAACTAACTCAGTTAGTGGATGCTGATGTGGATGATAACGTGGCATGCCAACACTGACATGGATGATGACGTGGACGTTGACATGGCATGCCATATCATCCACGTCAGCATAGGCATGCCACGTCAGCGTCCACATCATCATCATCCACTAACTGAGTTAGTTCTTAGTTAACAAATGTTTATTACCGGCCAAGACGTTGAAAGTTGGGATCGTTGTTGAAAATTTTTTAATTACAAATTAGTACCGGCCAATAGGTGTAAGTTTATATTATTAAAATCGAATACCAAAAATATAAGTTTACAACTTTAATGCACAAAACTACAAAAGACAACTCACTTAACATAATTATGCAAAAATAGACCATTCACCACTAATTGGTATACTACAGTTTGGATTAAAGTGGAAGCCAAATTATGTACTGTACAAATGAGTGATGCAATTAGGTTTAATTCTACCAAATGTGTTGTACCTAATCAACCACCATTTTACCCCAACTTCCCTTTAAATATTAAAACACAAACTGTAACCATAAGATATAAAGTAACAACTTTTGATGCACAATGTACAAGTCAACAAGGTATGAAATTATGAATGTATGACCACACTAGAATTGATCACCACTAATATTATACATTTATACTCTAAGTTTGTGAACCAATTAACATTATTGATATGTTTAATCAACCACTAATCTACCCTGATTAACTTTAAAGATTTGTTGACCTTTAACTCCAAGATATGAAATGAAGGTACACCATTATGTGGTGGGTGCTAATAGTCTTTTTCTTAAGGGTCATTCATTATGTGGGGGACAAAAGTATAGCAAGGTACAACTCTTAACAAGCTAAGTACAACCACTTCATGCATAATGCTTGATTTTTTTCTTAACAATCATAATCATTGATTAGATGCTACAAATATCTTAACCCTTAACCAAAATTCAAATTACTAAAAGGTTGAACAAACAATTCCTATTCAATCATGAAAAGTTAGAATATTATTTATACCAATCAAAAGCAGAGAAAACAGCAGTTTGAAGCAAAGAATATATAATTTACCCCCCCCCCCCCCCCCCCCCCCCCCCCCCCCCCCCCCCCCTCGTTATTTTTTTTTATTTTAACGATAAATATTAATTCAACAAAACCGTTCAGACATAACCTTAATTTCTCCAAACAAACACAATTCAACAAAACAAAAACCGAATTATAACCAAAACCAACTTACAAATCATCCATGAACTTAGCAGCAACCATAACACCGGTAATCAACAACCGATGAACATTAAACGAGTTAATCGAAAGAGCAGGTTGTTGCTGAGTAAACCGATCAAGATAAACATACGCAACAACGTAACACGAAGGACTACAATTGGCATACTTAAAAATCCTCTCTAAATAGCTTTGAATTGAGATGGTTGGTCTGGTGAGGCCATGGAAGGCGGAGATTTTTTGTGGGTGGAATCGTGGGTTAAGATCGTTTGATTCGGCTACCCTTTGAAGTAAAGATGATAGGAATGTGATAATATTATTCATCACTGTTGGGTTTTCGAGGTCTGCCATTGATGAACAGAGAGAGTTGCAGGGGAAGGTGACGAAGAAGAAAGAGAAGGTGGTTTAGAGTTTATATATATAAAGTATAGAGTGGTCGTTAGCTGGTAGGTGTTTGTGAAGTTACTGTTTTGCCCTTCCAGGAATTTGGATTATGACCAGGCTGTCCCCCATGTGATATTTAATGGAAAGAAAGGAGTGAATAAATTTAAGGTTTTAAAGTTTTTTTTTTTGGAACAAAATATATTACTTTCTAAAATTTGAACAAAATTATTAATATTTGGCTAAATAAAGAAATTGGAATCAATTTTTCGAAAAAAGTTATGTAACAGAAAGGCCGGATTTTGGTTATGTGGAATTGTTGCCGGTTCAGGAGAGGGCGGTACGGTGGAGTGGATTGGTATGGTGTTCTATCTTCATCAGTCGCAGTAAAGGCGTAGACGTCTGGAATCATGGGGAAATGGGAGTGAGGGTGAAGAAGCGGGTTGGATAATTAAGTTGTATAGATAAAGGTATTTTAGTCATTTCATATAAAATTAATTACGTCAGTTGGTGAAAATGATCAAAATTAGGTTACGAAGCATTGTGAAGTTATAGATTGTTACAATATAATTTTTTAAAGTGAATAATCTTAAATTTTAATTATGGAAGTGTGAAATCTAATAGATGAATATAAAATGGAGACAAGGAGTGAAAGTATGGACATTGCTAGTAGATAATTTAAAAAGAAACAGAAATAATGATTCTATAATTTTAGTAATAGTGTTTATCAAACTCATGAACAAAAACTTTTTAGCAAAACTAACTTTTATTAACGAAGAAACAGCAATTTATATGCTTTCTTGTGAAACAAAATCTAAAAAGTAGTAAAAAAGATTAATACAATGTTGGTTTTTATTTGGAAAAAAATAAAACTAGAATTGAAAATGGATATAGAAAACATTTAAAAGCGTTATCAAAAGCAATTTATAGCTGAAAATGAACAAACAATAATATTGAAAAGGAAAGGGAGACTTTTGGTGGGAAATAGAAAATAAAAATAATAAGTAAATTAAAAAGGAGACGGTTGCCAAAATGTTATCATGTGATTACATGTGATTGGTGGTGATTATTGGTTATGGGTCCCACTTGAGGAGGTTTCTGCATGTTATGTGATTCTTGTGTAAATAGTCATGAAGCATCTTTTGTTAAAGGTCCGAACCGAATAAATGACCCGACTAGAATTACTTTTTAAACCATCGTCAACGTGATTATGTCCGTGAGATGTTGTGGAACCTGTTGGACATGATGGACTAATATCCGACCCGAGCTCATGGGATTGGCTCGAACGGAATTAGGGATAAAACTTGAATTCTGTAATTTTGTCTATTTATAATTTAAAAGGGCGATCAAAAGCAATTTGCTATCCGTGCAAATGAAACATAAAGGTTGGAACATGCCATTTCGATGAAACATAAGTGTTGATTTCTGTAATTTTGTCTAATTATAATTGTTATTATATCATATTTATCTAGATTTAGGGATGATCATGGAGAGATTAATTGTGTAATCATCTTATGGCTCTTAGAGTCCTAGCATGATAGTAAAAGTTGAGTTATGGTTGGTTATATAAACCCATCGAGCATGTGGTGAGATTTATGATAGGTAATTGAGGTTTTGAGTAATTTTCATTGATTAATTAAATTGAAGAGCTAATTCCAGTTTACATTCTCTGTTGTGTGTGTTTGTATTATCCGATTGGGCCTTGAGAACCTTCTGTCAGAGTTGCATGGCTGGAAGGGAGAGACCCTGTTGAAGGGTGTTGCCGGACAAGGGTGGTGAGAGGGAAGGAGAGAGAAGGTCGATCAACGCTAGTGGTGTCGATGTGGAGTCTCCTTCCCCTCTCGACGACCCTCACAAAGATGTAAACGATTAGCTATTAACTTTTTTGTTTGAACGACCTTACCCCACTATAATTTACATCAAATACACCATTGCATAAATTTGAACTTAGGACCTCCACTCTTAGAGATATAAGCCTCTTCCAAGTGGGCTACTCTCAAGTGGGCTACTCGGCCTAGGCAAGGAGTCCTTTGAGATTACTCGTTGAGTAATCAACGCCTAAGCGAGATTTTCATAACCATGGCTATATATAAGAGCAACTTGTTATAAGAAAAACCTAACTTACGCATTTTATATTGACCAACTATTTTAAACACCAACCATATATTTCACTCTCAGATATTCATGGGAGGGGAGGAGAGGAGACCGGGCGACTAGTTTGAAGCAAAATAACAAATATGTTGACATAAGGAGGAAGGGGCACTCAAGGGTAAGTACCCTAGTCCAGACTGTAGGAACACCGTTCACAAAATAAAAGAAATACTAATATTATTAGGAATTTCGGATTACAATACACAAATAAAAAGTAAATACAATACAAAGACAGAAATTAAAATTACAAGAAATAGAAATACAGAAAGCGAAAGGAATCTCGTGGTGATTGAGGCACGTGTAGAACACGCTTCCCTTAAAACAGATTTCGGGCCACCCAGGTGAACCCGCCTGTTTCCCAGGGTACAACAGCCTAAGCAGATTGCACTGCCGGAGAAAACCTAGCACCTGAAATAGTACCTGAAACAAGAGTGCGGAGGGCAGCGAAGTTAGGAAAATTATCAGACAGTAGGTGATGGTTCGTGAACATGTATTCAAAGGATTTTTCTGTGTCTTTTACCAGAGTACCAAACTCTGTATATGTAGGCACAACCTAAACATGCCAAAAGTCTTCCTTGAATGCAAACTTCAATGACACTTAAGTCATTATTGATTGCAACACTTAAGCCTGTAATAAAATACGAGACTTAAAGACTTGACAGGTTAGGAATTCCAAAGGACTTGACCACACTAGTTGTTTAATCTTAGCCATGGGCTCGAGCCATACCAGTCCAAGCTTAGTTAAAAACATAAAGGCGGCTCTCAAGCGGCTCGCGGCGATGCGAGCGTGCGAAGTGCAAAGTGCGCCATCAAAACGCCACATTACGCCAATCGCCCTCGTCCCGGTCCCGGTCCCGTGCCCGGGCGCGGGCGCGGGCGCGTCGGGTGCTTCGCACCCTCCTGGCTACCACTAGGTGTGTCCTGTTGTATAGGAATACATTCCTCTACAGAATTCTACATATAAACCAACACATGATTTATATCTCCACCAATGTGGGACAAGCACAAATTCTGTAACACCCCAACCGATGGCGGAAACATCGGGATGTCACGTATTGATGATTGTTTCAGTAGCACATGGTATAAATTGAATTTTAAATAATTTATTCAAAACATAATATCCAATATAAAATGATGTCTAGGAATTCAATACATAATATCAAATAACAAAACTTCAAATAGCTCCAAATAATAACTTCATGTATAATCCTTATGCAAACTCAAGCCTCAGCTTCATTGTTACCTGAAATATGTTAATTTTGAAAATATTTTTGGGTCAACAAAAGTTGGTGAGAATTACATAGGTTTTGATAATCGAATAAAAATGTTGTGCAATTCATGTGTCATGGCAAGTCTAGTCCATATGTGAAAACATACTAGAAGTAGATCGAGTGCATAATCAACCCTTGTGACTGTTATAATGTGGTACATCCCATACGCTTATGGTTCACTCGAATATGTTATGCGATAACAAACACCCACGCTACCTTTGTAGGAGGCACGTATCCGGGTGGGATTGTCAGTCCAATAGATCTATCAATGTATACCGTCAGCTGATCAATGTTAATGATTATGCTAGAATTGTGCTTACCCTAGTCATGTTCAAGACATAATGCAACATAGAAAAACACATAGACACATTGATGATTGAATTGCATATATGATGTTGTAACATGTTTCACCCCAAAAACGGTGATAAATAGAAAAGGGGCTATGTAAAACTCACCTTAGCAAAATGTTATACTTCTTGAAAATTGAATAGTGGTGTTGCCCAAAAGTGTCAAATATCACCCTATAATAAGGTAATAAACATGTCTAAGTCTATCTACTCTACAAATGTATAAGTTCTAGGGCTTCGAATTTGGGGATAAATGCTCGTTTGATTAATAATAAAAATGTTTGATAATTGAGAGAAATTTAGTAAATAAATAGACAAAAATCTTTTTATAAAATTTGAATTTAAGATGATCATAATAATGAGTTTAAAGTATAAAAATAATTTTTACAAAATTATTTTCTTTAAAATAGAATATTAAATCTATTTATTACAAATTGTCAAAATTTAACTTTAATATTTAAAAATACTAAAATTAAAGAATTATTAGTTTAAAAATTATATTTCTGTTCCAAATAATCAAAAATAATTTGTATAAAATTTTGGTGCAAAAATATTAAAAATTGGATTTATTATGATTTAATTATGATTAAAACTAACAAAAATTGATTAAAAATAATAAATAAATGATTTTTCAGAAATAAAAATCATTTCAGAAAAGTTTATTGTTATATAAACTCAGAATAATTTTTGTGGAAATTTATAAAATTGTTTTGATATTTTAATAGAATTTTATAAATATAATAGAATAAACTTGAGTTATTTATTAAATATATTAAATAAATAAATTTTTGAAAACTAAAAATTGTAAGTTAAACTTTTTCATTAGATTAACTTAAAATAATTTTTGTAGAATTATTAAAAGAGTTTTTATATTTTAAAACGAATTTATAAAATATAAGTAACATATAATTAAACTTGTTTGTTTTGATTAAAAACAAAACAAAAAAAAAGGTTTGCCATGGCTGGGAATCGAACCCGCGTGGCTCAGTTAGAGGGCACCAGACACAACCACTTGGTCCAGACCAGTGGTTGTGTTTGGTTTCTGTTTAGATAAAATAAATAACGTATTCGAAATCATGTTTATCCCCAAAATAAGCATACGAGCCCTTGGTTTGCAATTGGGCAATTTACACAACATTAACCCAATTAACCATAGGGTAAATGTTGTGTATAGGCCGATTAATGAAACCCACAACAGAAAACAAACTTACAATACTGAATCGAATACGAATGACAAGTCAAACTTCGAAGTCAAACTCGAACAGAAAACCCAAGAACAGAGAATTTTTAAGAGAAATTGGGGATTGAGAAAAGAAGATTGGCGAGTTGTGAAGGTCCAGAAGGGTTCAATTTATAGGGTAGAGGCTTGGGTGCTCGAATTGGTAACGTTGACATAGTCTTGAATGTGTGACGCATTATTAATCAAAATGGTAAGAATTGATTGGTGATTGCCGTGTGTATGACTCAGAACAGGCCGGAAATCACGATGCAAATGCCAATCACTGATAAATTTCGAGTCAATTGCATGATTATGGTAAGTCATTGATCTCAGTTGACTTTCCAAGTCAACTGAGATGTTTTTGAATCGCGCTATAATTATAAAGTGTCCGGATTAAAACAAGAATCTTGGCTAGAGCAGTTGGTTTGTTGATGTGTGTATATGAGACGGCTTGGGGCGCGGGTTCGAGTCCCCGCCCAAGCTTTTATTATTTTGATATTTTTTAACATATAATTAATATATATACATATATATATAATGAATAATTATCATAGTATTAGGGTTCAAAATGCCACAAAAATAATTAAATGCAAACAATAATACTGGAACTTGACGTTTTTATTAATAATGATGTGTAACGTACAAGTATAAATGCGTAATGTTACAGTCTCCCCTTCTTTTAGGAACTTCGTCCCGAAGTTGGAGTTGGAGAGTCTGGTGGAAAAAGATGTGGGTACTTAGACTTCATCTGGTCTTTACGTTCCCAAGTGAACTCTGGGCCTCGTTTAGATTCCCAACGAACCTTAACGATCGGAATGCGACTGCGCTTGAGTTTCTTGACTCCAGTATCAACAATCTCGACGGGTTTCTCGATAATGTGCATGGTTTCATCGATTTGCACATCTTCAAGAGGAACATAGAGGTTCTCATCTGCTAAGCATTTCTTGAGATTCAAAACATGAAAGGTCGGGTGAACATTGCTTAGCTCAGGTGGAAGATTAAGTTTGTAAGCCACTTTTCCAACCCTGTCAAGGATTTTGAATGGGCCTATGTATCGAGGAGCTAATTTTCCCTTTCTACCGAAACGAATTACTCCTTTCCAAGGGGATACCTTAAGTAGTACAAGGTCATTGATAAATTTCGATAAATTTCGAGTCAATTGCATGATTATGGTAAGTCATTGATCTCAGTTGACTTTCCAAGTCAACTGAGATGTTTTTGAATCGCGTTATAATTATAAAGTGTCCGGATTAAAACAAGAATCTTGGCTAGAGCAGTTGGTTTGTTGATGTGTGTATATGAGACGGCTTGGGGCGCGGGTTCGAGTCCCAGCCCAAGCTTTTATTATTTTGATATTTTTTAACATATAATTAATATATATACATATATATAATGTATAATTATCATAGTATTAGGGTTCAAAATGCCACAAAAATAATTAAATGCAAACAATAATACTGGAACTTGACGTTTTTATTAATAATGATGTGTAATGTACAAGTATAAATGCGTAATGTTACAAATTCCCACAACATTAAAGTTTCACCACACACACTTAAAGCTTAGATCTCTCATTCATCTAGCTTTTATAATTAAATATCATTATATTAAACATTAATATAATATTTAAATTAATAAATTTCCAACAATCCCCCACATGAATGGAGATCGCCCCACACACTCAAGTGTCACAATAAAATTTCAGCGGTTAAGCAATGCAGGATTGGTAGGCATTCCCTTTGAACCCTCCTTTGTGATGTGCACTTTGTCTCCTAGCGGTTAGTAGACGTGATGTCCTTGAACCAACCCCTTTTTACGTAGACGTTGTTAGGACAAAAAGGATTGGTGAAACCACTTTTGCAAACCTTAGTCTAATTCACTTCTGTCAAAATACTCTAAGTATAGAACTGCTGAAGACAAAGGATCAAACTGCTGAAGAAGAGATTCAGAAGTGCTGAAGAAGAAAAGTCATCAGAAGTTCTGAAGTTCAAACCAGACACTTCTACTGAAGAACTACTGAAGACAAACTACTCATCAGTAGTTTGTCATTCATCAGTACTTACAGAAGATCTTTTCCACCGCCTTTGTATATCAGTAGTTTAATACTTTAGTATTTCTTTTTGCTTTATGTACAAGTTCCAAGACTGCAACTTGTTGCAACTTGTTTCTGAACTTGCTTTTGGCAAGGTTCATGTATTTGTAAAGTCTATAAATAGAAGGGTTCATCCCTCTGTTTTAGACATTGATTTTAATACAAGAAATCCTTCAACACTTATTATTGTTATTTCCATTTCGTGTTTACTGAGAATCTGTCAAAGTGTTTCATTCTCATTCAATACTTAGATTCTCAATAAACACTTATCATTTATTAGTTCTTGAATCCAGGGGGAGTAATAACTCCTGTTGATAAGTGTAGCTTTAAACTTATAAACATTCCGCTGTGCTATCACTCATCAAGAACTTGCTAAACACTTAAGTGTCAAATAGCAAGTTCAACTAAAAGAGCAGCTTACTGATCCAACAGACGTTATTACACATCACACATTACTCTCCCTGGTCTGGTTAACTCCTCATTTTCATGTCCGTTTATGGTCATGGAGCACTATCCTGGTTCTGCGAGAGCTCTAGGAATTGCGCCCCCCACAATTCCATTTGAAGCGACCCCACTTCTCTCTAACATAGGTGATTTTACCAAAATCATTAAAAGCCATATGCTTATCCTCCTTTGACATCACTGATTTATTTTAAGGACGGACTAGGAAGTATGCAACTCCCTTTGTGTTTTGGGGTACTCCCCCACAGTGATCTTAGTCCGTACAGTTAGGTGGTCCTATTGAGCCTAGATCATGGGATCTCCAATCTTCTAGGATAGGTTTTCCGTTGTACAAACTTATTCCATGGGCTTTAGTCCCATTCCTATTGACGACTTATGTACTACCTCTCTGCTTAAGCCTTTTGTAAGCGGATCCGCAATGTTATCCTTTGACTTCACATAGTCAATAGTGATAACCCCTGTTGAGAGCAGTTGTCGTATCGTATTTTGCCTACGTCGTATGTGCCTCGATTTGCCATTATACATTGCACTTTGAGCTCTATCAATCGCCGACTGGCAATCACAATGTATGCAAATAGCCGTAACAGGCTTAGGCCATCTTGGAATATATTCCAAAAACTGACGTATCCATTTTGCCTCTTCTCCAACTTTATCTAAAGCAATAAATTCAGATTCCATCGTGGACCTAGCTATAAGAGTTTGCTTGGAAGATTTCCAAGCTATAGCTGCTCCTCCAAGGGTAAACACATAACCACTTGTGGATTTAGAATCTTTCATATCGGATATCCAGTTGGCATCACTGTATCCTTCCACAACAGCTGGATCTTGGCCATAATGCAGTCCATAATTCCTTGTGTATCTCAAATACCTTAACAGTCTTGTCATGCTTTTCCAATGTTCAGCACTAGGATTACTAGTATATCTGCTTAGCCTGCTCACAGCATATGCTAAGTCTGGCCTGGTACATGACATGAGATACATCAAACTGCCAATGATCCTTGAATATTCCAATTGAGCAACACCCTCACCTCTATTCTTTTCCAAATGTTGAGAGGTATCAATCGGGGTTTGAGCCACACTTGTGTCCTCCGAATTGAACTTCTCAAGGATCTTATCCACATAATGAGATTGACTTAACACAAGACCAGTTTGGGTTCTAATAATCTTCACTCCAAGAATTACATCAGCAGACCCATGTCTTTCATGTCAAATCTCGCTTTCAACATGTCTTTAGTAGATCTGATCATCTTGTCATCACTCCCAATGATAAGCATATCATCCACATAAAGACATAAGATTACATAACCTTTAGAAGTGTCCTTCACATAGACACACTTGTCACATTCATTTATTTTGAAACCACTGTTAAGCATAACATGGTCAAACTTTTGATGCCATTGTTTTGGAGTTTGCTTTAAGCCATACAGTGACTTGATGAGTTTACATACTTTGCCTTCTTGGCCAGGAGCAGAGAAACCCTCAGGTTGCTCCATGTAAATCTCTTCCTCTAACTCCCCGTTTAGAAATGCGGTTTTTACATCCATTTGATGTATTTCCAAATTTCTCAAAGCTGCAATTGCAAGCATCAATCTTATAGAGGTTATTCTAGTCACAGGCGAGTACGTGTCAAAGTAGTCAAGACCTTCCTTTTGTCTATACCCTTTGATTACGAGCCTTGCCTTATATTTGTCAACAGAGCCATCAGCTTTCATCTTTTTCTTGAATATCCATCGATATCCAAGTGGCTTGCACCCTGGTGGAAGATCAACTAACTCTCAAGTATGATTCTGCAAAATAGAATCAATCTCACTTTTGATGGCTTCTTTCCATTGAGGTCCATTAGACACAGGCTCTTATTGATATTCAATAAAGGATTATAAGCTCACTTTTATCAACATCCATCACTTTAAGAGATATTTGTCAAATCAATACTCTTTAAAATGGATCCTCATAATACTGGTTCTGCCACTAAACCTGCCATGCTTGTAAGAAATGAATATAACATATGGCAAAAGAGAATGACACATACCTTGTCACAGACCAACACAGGTTGTTGGAGATCTGTGATATATGGTCCTCACAAACCAGTAAATATAAATCTTGAAACTAAGGAAGAGATTCCAAAAGAACCAAAAGACTATACTGATGATGATTTCCTAAAACTTGAGCTTGATGCAAAAGGTTTTTCTATGTTGGCAATGGCACTCCCAAATGAAATCTATTCTGGCCTATTACATTGTGATAGTGCCAAAGAGCTTTGGGACTGCCTAAAAGAACAGTTTGGAGGAACTGAAGAGGTGATTGCCAACACCAGAGAAATCTTGGCTCAACAGTATGAAACTTTTGCTCACATTTATGGGGAAACTTTAACACAACAATTTGAAAGATTTTCCTCATTAATATCTGAGCTAAAACTAAATGGTCAGACCTATACAACTGTATCTATGCTTCATAGATTTTTAAGGTCTTTACCTGATAAATGGGAAACATACTCAATAGTCTTAAGATCTTCACCAGATTTTAGCTCCTTCACTCTTACAAAACTTCATGGGAGATTACTTACTTTTGAGAGAGAAATTGATCAAAAGAAAAAGTTACAAAATTCTGGTAAAACTGCTGATGACTATCTACCTGGTAGTACAGCACTATTGGGACAAGACTCACCAACTTGTTCAAATAGTTTTGGATCTTTTGATCACATTGACATAACTGCTGGGATCTTATCTGAAAGATCATTCCCAGGTTATGACAATAATGACTTTGGTCAAACTGCTGATAACATGTGTTTTATCATGGATGACTTAAATAGTTTTAGCAGTGATGACCTTGAAGAAATGGATATTTTGCACCAACTGGCCATGTTAAGTTTAAAAACAAATAAATTTTACAAAAGGTCAGGAAGGAAGTTTCCAGGACTTAACAGTTCTACAAAAATTGGTTTTGACAAATCTAAACTTAGATGTCACAAGTGTCACAAGTTGGGACACTTTGCTAGAGAATGTAGAAGCTCTGGCTTTAACCAATCTCAGTCTGGAAACAATTTTAACCCCAATTATAACAGGAATAATGGAACACAAGGGAGTGCACATTTTGTACAGGCACAAGCTCCACAACACCAATATGTGCCACAAGTACAATATGTACAGATGCCTGCTCAACAGATGCAGAGCCAACAATCAATCCCTCCCTTTCCAGCTGCTCAACAACCTCCACAGCAACAGCAACCCTCTCAACAAAGTTTATTCACTTCAGGGTATGTTGACTGGAGCAGTCTTCCTTTTGACACCACAGAGTGCAATCCTGATGCAGACAATAAATTGTTTGACATCAACTGGGGAGAGCCTGACAATGGCAGAAAGAACTTTGCCTTAATGGCATTTGAGGGATGCTCCTCAAAATCTGCCTTGTCACAGGTATCAAAAGAATCTTTGACAAAACTATGTTCAAATTCATGCAAAGAATCTTTTGCTCTCATAAGAGAGACAAATGTGCACTTACAAGGAAAGGCTAATGATTCTGAGAGAAAACTCACTCAGATAAAATGTGATTTAGAAAGAAAACTTTCTGCAAAAACAAAAGAAGTTTCTAAATTGACTAACTCTGCTATTGAAACCCAAGAACAAATCAAAATAATGATTAATGACCTAGGAAATGTCAGACAAGAGCTTGCTGACACCAAGGTCACATGTGAAAAATGGGTGGAATCTTGTAAGGGGTACCAACTATTGCTAAACAAACAAAGTGCTTCAAATGTTAGGTTTGGCATAGGGTACAATCACACTGAAACACCAACAGATTTCTCTCCCAAAACTACTGAAGATGGGAGAAAAATTGTTTCAGGTGAAACTTCTGAAGAGGAAGAATGCACATCTTTCCATGAAAACTTTCTAAAATCACACAAAGAAAGTTCTTCAGAAGTATTGATTAAATCTGACTTTAAGTCATCAGTAGTTTCAACTACATCAGGAGTTGAGAACCTGAAAACTACTGATGACCTGAAACCAATCAAAACTGTTAGAGATTTGTCTTTGAAAGAAAAGACAAAAGAATGTGAAATTTGTGGTCTGTTCAACCACAAAACAGAATTTTGCAGATATAGAAAGGGTATTCAGTTCAATAAGAAAAATCAACAACTGGTTGTGGGGAAACAAATCAAAACTGATTATGTAAAAACTTTTTCTCCCAAGAAACAACAACCAGCAAAAACCCTTTCTCAGAAAAAGACAAAATCTCAACAAAAGTCTTTTTCTCAAAATTCTCTTTCAGTAGTTAGACCTAAATCATCAGCAGTTTCACAAACTGCTGAGATTAAAGATATTATGAACATGGTACAACTACTGATGACCAAAGTTGATGGTGGTCCTCAAAAGGAAACCACCATTGTACTTAATGCAAAATCCATTGCCAAAAAGACATGGATTTCTAAACTTGGTCAAGAACAAACTGTAAATGTTCTCAAGAGCAAACCCAAAGCCAAACTGGCTTGGGTTCCTAAATCTAACTAATTTGCTATCTTGTGCAGAGAGTTTCCAGAGGCTTAAATAGCATTTGGTATGTAGACAGTGGAGGCTCAATGCACATGACAGGATGCAGATACCTGATAAACAATTTTATCAGTCAAAGAGATGGATCTGTGTCCTTTGGGAACAATGCTAAGGGATATGTGCTAGGACATGGCAATGTCTCCTCTGGCAAAATACAGTTTGACAAGGTCAATCTGGTTGAAAACCTTGAGTACAACTTGCTAAGTGTGTCACAAATGTGTGATAAAGGATATTCTTCCTTTTTCACAAAGACAGCATGCAAAATCATATCACCAGAAGGCCAGAAGTTGATAGAGAAGATCATTGAAGATCATACTTTGTTAATTGCCAAAAGATGTGGCAATGTCTATGCAGTGGACATTGAAAAAGATAAAGTACTGAACAACAGTGCCTGTTTCTTCTCAAGGGCATCAACTTCAGAAACTGATCTCTGGCACAGGAGACTTGGCCATGTGAACTTTAAAACCATAAATAAAGTCACAAAAATGGGCTTGGTCAGAGGTCTACCCTTGAAAGTATACCAGTGTCAAGAACACTGTGTATCCTGTTTAAAGGGTAAACAGCATAAGTCCTCCTATAAGTCTATTGAAGAATCAAAAACAACTGCATGTCTTCAACTACTCCATATGGACTTATTTGGGCCTGTAAAGATCATGAGACTTGGTAAAAAGAAGTACTGCTTAGTCATCATTGATGACTACTCAAGATTTACATGGGTATTTGTAACGACCCGAAAATTAACGAGTCATTACGGATTGGTAATCGTGACACGTATTATTAATTACCAATTTATTTATTCTAACAATTCTTTATACTTAATAAAACACTTTCTTATTTATTTCACATTGTGCCGAGCCCAAAATAACGATAACTGGGCCGAGCCCATTACATGGTTTCTTAACCGGGCCAAGCCTGTTACACTTCCTTTCATTGTTCCGAGTTTTTAACCACTTGGGCCGAAGCCCATTAAGACTAAAACACAAACTTTAAACACCATCATTTGTTACACACTTGGGCCGAAGCCCATTTATTTAATAAGCCGGCCCAAAGGCCGTTTCCTTAACTATTCTTATTAACTTGGACTTGCACATTATCGAGCTCGGGTTCCCCATTATCTAATCAACCTGAAATGCATGTTAAAAATACGTTAGCCACAAAGCTAGTGAGTGATGCCAGATTTAGACTCGTTTATAAATAATAACAACAATTCTCATATGGTTCGGTCATTCTAAGGTGGAACATATTTAACGATGGAGCACCATACAAATGCTTAATGTGGTTCCAAACCTCTACTTGGTTTAGAAAAATACATCCCGTTGAATGGATCCATTCTACGTGATTTCTATTCGACCGATTCTATTAACTCTTTCATGATCATGAACCAATATTTTATCAAATCACACGTAAAAACTAACATGCATTCACCCCGAAATCGTTTTAAATATATGGGGTACATGCACTCACGTTGGTTATTTCCGAATCTATGTTTTCACTAGAAGCGAGATTTCTATGTTCCACGAGTTCCTGTTACAACACAAATCAAGTTATTGCACACATAAATAATTATACGTATAGCTGGCCATTACAGCTTAGGCGTAAAGATCTAACTAAAAGCTGGCCATTACAGCTTGGCACACGACCTTAAGGGACTCTAGACTCAACTTACTCAAAGAACAACTTGATCCTCAAATGCTTGGTTAGATAATATGTGAGCCGATTATTTTGGGTTTGGTTCGGTTGGATTTTCTTTGGGGATAAAGGTTATATTAGGCTTGGATGAGTAAGTCTAGATGATAGATAAGATGGGTTGAAGGAGGGGTCATGGTTGCCGAGTGGTTTTGGGTTATGGTTAAGCTATTTCTTCATGTTGGTCTAGTGATGTTGGATGGTTAAAAATGGTTGGGTTATGGTGGCCGAGTGTTATTCAAGAGCAACTAAAATGGTTTTGCATGTTTAAGGTATAAGACTTGGAATGGTGGTTTTAGTTTTTATAGGAAAAGGGCCGATGGTTTGTAAGATTGTGGAATCTTAATCAAAGGTGTTTTATAGACAAAAGATTTGTGCATGCATCCTCATGATGAGCTCTAGTCCTAGGTTCACATGTGGAGGCTTCTCACTTAGTTAGAGTGTTAGGCAATTGCTTAGGTGGATTGGTTATATGTTTTTGGCGGCCAAAAAGATTCCAAGGCATATGGACCGATTATTTACAAGAGATTATTGGACTTTTCTTGCAAATAATGGAACTTTTATAATAGTAAGTAATTATAGGTTTTAATATAAGGTTATTGGGCCAAAGATGTAACATACGGAGGCCCATTGGTAGGCCCAAAAGATTATTCAAGTCCTTAAGTTATCCGGCCCACACAAGAGTAGTTATCGGGCCGAGTCCGTTATCTTATTGGGCCTTGGTTCGTAATCCGGGTAAGATTATTATTGGGCTACACCGTAGGTGGCCCAATCATAATTCTAATTAACTATTAGTTAATTATTTTATTAAACTAATCTCGTTTATAATTACGTCATAATTTTTGGGGCGTTACACTCTCCCCCCCTTAGGAAATTTCGTCCCCGAAATTTTTATCTACTGTACCTGATTCTCAAATAGGTGGGGGTATTTGGCTTTCATCACGTCTTCTCTTTCGAAAGTAATTTCAGGCCCCAATCTAGCATTCCATTTCACTTGTACAATTGGAATTTTTCCTCTTCTCATTTTTCTTTCTTGTCGTGCCATAATCTCTATGGGTTCCTCAGTAAAATGGAGTTGAGGACTAACTTTCACATTATCTAATGGAATGATAGTTTGGGTTTCTATTATACATTTTCTTAGATTTGAGACGTGGAACATATCATGAATTTCACTTAACTCGGGAGGTAGTTCTAAACGATAGGCTACCGTCCCTACCTTATCTTTAATTCGATAAGGTCCTATGAAACGTGGATTCAATTTACCTCTTCTTTGGAATCTTATCACTCCTTTCCAGGGTGACACTTTCAATAGGACATAATCTCCTATTTGAAATTCCAAAGGTCGCCTTCGTTTATCCGCATAGCTTTTCTGCCTGCTTCTCGCTTCTTCCAATCTTTTCTTGATTTGCACGATCTTGTCCGTTGTTTCTTGGATGATTTCCGGGCCCGTGAGTTGGTTTTCTCCGATTTCGTTCCAGCAGATCGGAGATCTACACCTTCTACCGTATAACGCCTCAAAGGGTGCAGCTTGAATGGAAGCGTGGTAACTATTGTTATATGAAAATTCTATTAACGGCAGGTGTGTATCCCAACTCCCACTAAATTCCAGGACACATGCTCTCAGCATGTCTTCTAGTGTCTGAATCGTTCTTTCACTTTGCCCGTCAGTCTGAGGGTGATAGGCGGTGCTGAGCTTAATCTGGGAACCTAACGCTTCTTGGAACGTTTTCCAAAATCGGGAAGTAAAATGACTGTCCCTATCTGATATAATTGAAAGAGGTATCCCGTGCCGGGACACAATTTCTTTTATATAGATTCTTGCTAATTTTTCTGTTCCAAAGGTCTCTTGTATGGGTAGGAAATGGGCAGACTTGGTTAATCTATCAACGATAACCCAGATGGTATCGTTACCACTTTGGGTTCTTGGTAATTTGGTTACAAAGTCCATAGTGATTTGATCCCATTTCCAGACTGGAATCTCTGGTTGGATCAATAACCCACTGGGCTTTTGGTGTTCGGCTTTCACTTTCGAGCAAGTCACACACTGAGCTATAAATTCTCCCACACTCTTTTTCATACCAGGCCACCAAAAGTTTTTCCTCAAATCTTTATACATCTTATGGTTTCCTGGGTGAATGGAATACTTAGAGTTATGGGTTTCACTCAAAACTATCCCTCTTTGTTCACCATGTCTGGGTATCCAGATTCTTCGGTTGTACCTAAAGATTCCATCCGTTCCTTCCTCCAATCTTGCTTCTTCTCCATTCAAAAGTTCTCCACTTAACTGGGTAGGTTCTAATGCTCTCCTTTGACACTGAATGTCAAGTTCAATGAGTCAAAACACACTCTCATTCCAGCACATCCTGCTGAACTCTTTGACCTTGACAACTTTCATTTTGAACCTGAAAAGACTGTCACTTCATCCAAACCTACTTATTATGGTGATCAAAGGTTTGATGATGAGGATCCAGCACCATGGTCTCCTCAAACAGTCATTAAGTCAACTTCAAAACCATCAGAAGTTTCACAAACTTCTGATTCAACAAATACTGAAGGACAAACTCAAACATCTGCTTCAGCACCTGGAACTACTGAAGACACTGAAACTGCTGAACCAGATATAATAGACCTCAGTAGTTTGTTTGAAGAACATGAGCCACCAACACCTGTCAGTGGTTTACAACAACTGATCGAACACAAAGACCATCCACTTGATCAAATCATGGGTGATATTGCATTAGGTGTTCTTACAAGAAACCAGCTTTCCAACTTTTGTCTATTCTCAGCATTTATTTCACAGTTGGAACCAAAGAAGTACCAGGAAGCCCTCAAAGACAACAATTGGGTGCAGGCAATGCAAGATGAATTGCTTCAATTCAACAAACAACAGGTTTGGGAAATCTGTCCCTTACCACCAAACAAGCAACCAATTGGCACAAGATGGGTTTTCAGGAACAAACAAGATAAAGCTGGTATTATAATAAAGAACAAGGCAAGACTGGTAGTACAAGGTTACTCTCAAGAAGAAGGAATTGATTATGATGAAACCTTTGCTCCAGTTGCAAGGCTTGAAGCCATCAGGTTATTTCTGGCCTATGTCATTTCCAACAAAATAAAAGTTTATCAAATGGATGTCAAGAGTGCATTTTTGTATGGAAAAATAAAAGAGGAAGTGTATGTTTGTCAGCCACCTGGGTTTGAGGATCCTTCTCATCCTGAGTGGGTGTACAAACTAGACAAAGCTCTTTATGGGCTCAAACAGGCTCCAAGAGCCTGGTATGATACACTTTCAACCTTTTTACTCAAAAATAACTTCACAAGAGGTGCCATTGATAAAACTCTTTTCATAAAACATGTTGGAAATCATGTCTTACTTGTTCAAATATATGTTGATGATATCATTTTTGGTTCAACAAACACAAAATTGTGTGATGAATTTAAGAAACTCATGCAATCAAAATTTGAGATGAGTACAATGGGAGAACTGCAGTACTTTTTGGGACTGCAGATTAAACAACAAACAAATGGAACTTTTATACATCAATCAAAATATGTTAAAGAATTATTAAACAAATTTTCTTTACAAGAATGTAAATCATGTTCCACTCCCATGGCACCAACCACACAAGTTGAACCAGATGATCAAGGAAAACAGGTTGATCAAACCATGTATAGATGTATGATAGGTTCCCTTTTATATCTAACTGCTTCTAGACCAGATATTATGTTTTCAACATGTGTCTGTGCTAGATATCAATCAGCTCCTAGGGAATCACACCTTATTGCAGTCAAAAGAATTTTCAGATAAATGAAAGGAACTCCCACACTTGGAATTTGGTATCCTGCTTCAAGCAATACCAAGTTATCAGCTTTTTCAGATAGTGACTATGTAGGGTGTAAAATGTCAAGAAAATCAACATCTGGTGGTTGTCAATTCTTGGGAAACTGTCTAGTGTCCTGGCAATCAAAGAAACAAACATCTGTTGCAACTTCAACTGCTGAAGCTGAATACATTGCAGCTGCAAGTTGTACATCACAGATACAATGGCTCCAATATCAACTTCTTGATTATGGAATCAAAGAGACCAAGACACCATTGCTTGTAGACAACAAATCTGCCATTAGCATCATTCAAAATCCTGTTCAGTTTTCAAAGACTAAACACATTGAAATCAGGTATCATTTCATAAGAGATTGCTATGAAAAAAGCAAGATTGAAGTGAAACATGTAGCAACAGCTAATCAAATAGCTGACATTTTCACTAAACCTCTTGACACATCAACATTTCAGAAGTTAGTATCCATGCTAGGGATGCTAAATTTGTAAGTGTTTCTCTTTATTTTTCTGCACAACTTTTTTATTTTTCACTTACATCTGTTTTCAAAAACTTGAAAAACTTCTGAAAAGAGAGAAACTACTGATGAACAAAACATCAGTATAGGGATAATTTCTAAAAAGTGATTAACTTCTGATAAAATAACCTTCAGAAGTTATGAATAAAAGTATTTATAAAGTATTTCTCATCAGCTGTTCAAAACTACTGAAGAGAAAATGGGAACTACTGATGAAGATAATCCTTCATCAGCAGTTTAGTCAAAAAGGGCAAATCTGACTTTTCCCATCATCAGAAGTTTGACCTAGTCGGTTTAAAACTTCTGATAAAGAGATTTTTAACCTAGGCGGTTTAAAACTTCTAATAAAGAAGATCCAAGCGGTTAAAAACTTCTGATAAATATCTTTTTTCAACACTTATCATTTCAAACACAAAAATTCCCTCCTTCTCTCTCAAGAAAGCTCTCAAACCCCTGAACCTGCAACACAAAAACACTGTTCGATTCATCAACACACACAAACCACATGGCTTTAGTTCTCAAACAGGGACACAATCTCAGAGCCTACTTAGAAAAACAAGAAGGCTGGTCCCAATACGATGAGATCATTGATCTTGTCGTCAAATCCCAATATTTCACCGCCCTCACCATAGACCCACCAATACATCCTGAAACTCTCAATGAGTTCTGGGCTAATGCTGAGACAGTGATGGTGGATGATGAAGAAGTTATCTCCCTCAACTCAACAATTAAAGGGAGACAAATGGCCATAACACCGGCCATACTCTCAAACAGACTGGGGTTGAATGATGTGAATGCCCCTGAGAAGTTTGACAACTCTGCAATCCACCTAACCATGACTGAGTGTGGTTATTAAGGTACTCTCTCACAAGCTACTATCTTTAAAAAGTATTTTGAACCAAAATATAAACTTTTGTTTCATTATATTATTATGTGCTTGAGTCCTAAAACTGGGTCTTATGACCAGATGCCCTCAACCTTTCAACCAATCTTTCATTCTATTGTGAATGAAACCAATTTCAGGGCATCAAAACTTTTCTTTAATGAGTTGGTGTTACATCATAATAACACTAAGAAAAAGTTTTTGTTATATCCAAGGTTCATTATACAATGCATAATATCTGAACTGGGTAATAAGGTGCTTATGGGTAAAACTGAAATTTTAAAACCCTTAACCTCACAAGCGTACTCAAGGCACAACAAACAGGCTGCCTGGCCAGAAGATGACCAAGGGGAACCAGAACCAGTCCCCATGGAACCCTCATCTTCCAAACCTACTCCACCAAAGGCCAAGAAACCCAAGATAACAAAACAAAAACCCACCAAACCCAAAAGAAAAGCTGTTCAGGAGGTTGAGATGCCTGAACAACCTGTTGTGCAATCTGCACTTATTAAAGATGTGACTGAAACATCCTCTCAGTCTCATCCATCTCAAACCCCACCAAGAGCACCAATAACAATCCTTTTCAAAAGAAAAAGACTTAAGAAAAATATTCCAATAGATTCCTCTTTTGAAACTGCTGAACCCACTGCCCAAACTACTGAACCAGCACCCCAAATTTCTGAACCAGACATTGAAATAGCCAAACTTCTCTCTGGGCTAAAAGAGAAAGTCCCATCTAC
Organism: Ambrosia trifida; assembly: GCA_028751855.1. NCBI lineage: Eukaryota > Viridiplantae > Streptophyta > Magnoliopsida > Asterales > Asteraceae > Ambrosia > Ambrosia trifida. The sequence goes on from CM054131.1 coordinate 16,390,906, forward strand.
ACATGTCAGTCCCCATCAACCACATCAAACAGGGGACATAGCCTCAGACAGTGACATGGATGTGCACTCATAGCCCTAACCAAAGAGATGAGGATGAACCAGAGTCTCTAAGCCCAAACTTAGAAACTTTTGGTACTTTTGAGGCTGCTACTACTCATTTACCACCCAGTGGTGGACCTGAGGACAGAAGTAACATAGCTAAGACCTCAACTGTGGCAACTACTGATGAAGGCTTAATGCCTGAGGTAGGAATTCCTCTGAACCAAGAACAAGAGGTACATGAGACAACTGAGTTGGGCTCAGCTCATGATGTAACTGATACAGTCCTCATTGAGGATGTAATCAGGGATTCAGATGATTCCATTGATTTGGATGATGTTTCAAAACACCAAACTACTGAATTGACGGCTACAAGTGAAGGTCCTGCACCTGGTGTCTCTAAGCTCAAGAAGCTAGTCACACCATCTCAGGTTAAAGCCCACTCAATCCATGATTCCCCTAGAGTGGCATCTTCTGTACAACAAGAAGATCAACCAAAAACACACCCCTCACTACAAATGCCTACCCAATTCCCTAGGCAAACAAGCATAGACATGAACCAGCTATGCAGCCCAGAGGGTCCCTTTTACCACATGATGAGCACCCTCATCAAGAATCACTTCCAAACATACACAGCTAACTTGGAGCTGTCCATGAAGAACCAATTTGGAGTGATACAGACGAAGATGAATGATCTGTCCAACAAGATTGATCACAACAGCAAACAGATTGCTCATCTTACAGGTCAGTTCTCCCAAGCTTCAACTTCAAAGGCTGATGAAGCCAAAAAGGGGGAGAAAATCAAGGTACCTATGGATACACTTGAAGCCAGAAGAAAGGCAAGAGTGGCTATCCTAGCAAGAGATCAAAAAGATCAAGCCAGAAAAGAGAAACTGAAAAGTCTGATGAATCCCAAGGGCACAATGAAGAAACCTCTGATGGCCAAAGTTCTGATGAAGAATCAGAAAGTACTAAAGACAATCCTTCAGTAGTTGACAAACCTTCAGAAGTTGTCAACCCATCAGAAGTTAACACTTCCAAGACTCAAACTGCTGACCCTTCCAGATCAAATGCTCCTATTCAACCAACCTCTGTTCCTATCAGGCCTACTACAACAGTTACCACATTGACTGTGCTAAACCCTTCTCCAATCTCTCAATCAGCAGAATTACTTGAGAAGAGTTTAGTTGCAGCCCAAAAGAAGGCCAGAGAAGATCAAATCTGGAAAACTCTGGAAGAAAGGGATGACTTAGATCTAAGCCATGAAGAAAAACTTCAGGCTTATGAAGCTGAACTCCAAAGGCAGGCTAGCCTAGATGAAATTGCTGAACAAGACAAAAGACATCAACTGATGTCTTACATTATGAAGAACAGCAAAATCAAAGCCCACACATTGAAGAGACTCTCTGTGGATGAGCTGACAAGAAGAGCTCAACTTATTGCAGATAAACTTGCAACAAGTAAAGACACAAAGGCCAAGAGAGCTCAGATGATAGAAGAACTGGTAGCTAATGGTTATGGTTCAAAAGCCTCAGTGTCCAAATGGAAAGAAGAAAGATTGGTGGACACATATAGAAAATACAAGGCTGCAAGGGCTGCTAATCCAGAGAAGTTTCAAACTGCTGAAGCTTCAACTTCAGTAGTTAGAACTTCTGGTGTTCAAAGAAGACCTGCTACACAAAGAAAGAAGTCAGAGGAGAAAGTGAAGACTGATTTTAGAATGGTACTACTAGAAGGTAGTACAGTAGTACATTCTGATTTTGACATAGAAGAGAAGCCTCTGCTCACACAATTCAGGGATCCTTCCACCTTTGCATATCAAATCCAGAAAACCATCACAGACAAACTGCACACTAAGGTAGTAACTGAACATCATTTACCAACATTTCAGATACCTAATGTGATGCAACAAGAACAAGGAAGTGAGTCCCACCTGAGAGTCACTGAAGTAGAAAACATTCAACACTCAGGAGAAACCCAGGGTACCACCATGGTTCCCTACACTGCAGACTTTGACAAGTCTAAAGTACCAATCATCAGATGGTCCTTTACTGATAACAACTCAGTACTTGTGACAAGAAGAGATCAAACAAGCAGGGAATATAGGTCGATGAATGAACTGAAGAAACTATCAACCAAAGACCTGCTTACAATCCAACACTTAGAACCAAAGAAAGGGTCTCTTACTGATGATCAACTGAACCAGCTCAAGAATTCCATGTTCAAAGGAATATGGAAAATTGTGAAGGACAGAAAAGAACAATAAGGAATTAGTAACGTTTTGGCTTCATCAATCCAGGGGGAGATTGTTAGGACAAAAAGGATTGGTGAAACCACTTTTGCAAACCTTAGTCTAATTCACTTCTGTCAAAATACTCTAAGTATAGAACTGCTGAAGACAAAGGATCAAACTGCTGAAGAAGAGATTCAGAAGTGCTGAAGAAGAAAAGTCATCAAAAGTTCTGAAGTTCAAACCAGACACTTCTACTGAAGAACTACTGAAGACAAACTACTCATCAGTAGTTTGTCATTCATCAGTACTTACAGAAGATCTTTTCCACCGCCTTTGTATATCAGTAGTTTAATACTTTAGTATTTCTTTTTGCTTTATGTACAAGTTCCAAGACTGCAACTTGTTGCAACTTGTTTCTGAACTTGCTTTTGGCAAGGTTCATGTATTTGTAAAGTCTATAAATAGAAGGGTTCATCCCTCTGTTTTAGACATTGATTTTAATACAAGAAATCCTTCAACACTTATTATTGTTATTTCCATTTCGTGTTTACTGAGAATCTGTCAAAGTGTTTCATTCTCATTCAATACTTAGATTCTCAATAAACACTTATCATTTATTAGTTCTTGAATCCAGGGGGAGTAATAACTCCTGTTGATAAGTGTAGCTTTAAACTTATAAACATTCCGCTGTGCTATCACTCATCAAGAACTTGCTAAACACTTAAGTGTCAAATAGCAAGTTCAACTAAAAGAGCAGCTTACTGATCCAACAGACGTTATTACACATCACACATTACTCTCCCTGGTCTGGTTAACTCCTCATTGTCATGTCCGTTTATGGTCATGGAGCACTATCCTGGTTCTGCGAGAGCTCTAGGAATTGCGCCCCCCACAATTCCATTTGAAGCGACCCCACTTCTCTCCAACATAGGTGATTTTACCAAAATCATTAAAAGCCATATGCTTATCCTCCTTTGACATCACTGATTTATTTTAAGGACGGACTAGGAAGTATGCAACTCCCTTTGTGTTTTGGGGTACTCCCCCACAGTGATCTTAGTCCGTACAGTTAGGTGGTCCTATTGAGCCTAGATCATGGGATCTCCAATCTTCTAGGATAGGTTTTCCGTTGTACAAACTTATTCCATGGGCTTTAGTCCCATTCCTATTGACGACTTATGTACTACCTCTCTGCTTAAGCCTTTTGTAAGCGGATCCGCAATGTTATCCTTTGACTTCACATAGTCAATAGTGATAACCCCTGTTGAGAGCAGTTGTCATATCGTATTTTGCCTACGTCGTATGTGCCTCGATTTGCCATTATACATTGCACTTTGAGCTCTATCAATCGCCGACTGGCAATCACAATGTATGCAAATAGCCGTAACAGGCTTAGGCCATCTTGGAATATATTCCAAAAACTGACGTATCCATTCTGCCTCTTCTCCAACTTTATCTAAAGCAATAAATTCAGATTCCATCGTGGACCTAGCTATAAGAGTTTGCTTGGAAGATTTCCAAGCTATAGCTGCTCCTCCAAGGGTAAACACATAACCACTTGTGGATTTAGAATCTTTCATATCGGATATCCAGTTGGCATCACTGTATCCTTCCACAACAGCTGGATCTTGGCCATAATGCAGTCCATAATTCCTTGTGTATCTCAAATACCTTAACAGTCTTGTCATGCTTTTCCAATGTTCAGCACTAGGATTACTAGTATATCTGCTTAGCCTGCTCACAGCATATGCTAAGTCTGGCCTGGTACATGACATGAGATACATCAAACTGCCAATGATCCTTGAATATTCCAATTGAGCAACACCCTCACCTCTATTCTTTTCCAAATGTTGAGAGGTATCAATCGGGGTTTGAGCCACACTTGTGTCCTCCGAATTGAACTTCTCAAGGATCTTATCCACATAATGAGATTGACTTAACACAAGACCAGTTTGGGTTCTAATAATCTTCACTCCAAGAATTACATCAGCAGACCCATGTCTTTCATGTCAAATCTCGCTTTCAACATGTCTTTAGTAGATCTGATCATCTTGTCATCACTCCCAATGATAAGCATATCATCCACATAAAGACATAAGATTACATAACCTTTAGAAGTGTCCTTCACATAGACACACTTGTCACATTCATTTATTTTGAAACCACTGTTAAGCATAACATGGTCAAACTTTTGATGCCATTGTTTTGGAGTTTGCTTTAAGCCATACAGTGACTTGATGAGTTTACATACTTTTCCTTCTTGGCCAGGAGCAGAGAAACCCTCAGGTTGCTCCATGTAAATCTCTTCCTCTAACTCCCCGTTTAGAAATGCGGTTTTTACATCCATTTGATGTATTTCCAAATTTCTCAAAGCTGCAATTGCAAGCATCAATCTTATAGAGATTATTCTAGTCACAGGCGAGTACGTGTCAAAGTAGTCAAGACCTTCCTTTTGTCTATACCCTTTGATTACGAGCCTTGCCTTATATTTGTCAACAGAGCCATCAGCTTTCATCTTTTTCTTGAATATCCATCGATATCCAAGTGGCTTGCACCCTGGTGGAAGATCAACTAACTCTCAAGTATGATTCTGCAAAATAGAATCAATCTCACTTTTGATGGCTTCTTTCCATTGAGGTCCATTAGACACAGGCTCTTATTGATATTCAATAAAGGATTATAAGCTCACTTTTATCAACATCCATCACTTTAAGAGATATTTATCAAATCAATACTCTTTAAAATGGATCCTCATAATACTGGTTCTGCCACTAAACCTGCCATGCTTGTAAGAAATGAATATAACATATGGCAAAAGAGAATGACACATACCTTGTCACAGACCAACACAGGTTGTTGGAGATCTGTGATATATAACATATAGCGAGTAGCCCCAGTGTCCACCCACCACCCTTTTGGACTATTAGACACCAAATTAACCTCCTCTATCATGGCAGTGAGGTCTGAAATCATGGCCACTAAAGGCACATCATCATCAACAACCATAAGCGCCTTCTCACGTTTAGGTGCTTTGCATTGATCAGCTTTGTGACCAGCTTCATTACAATTGTAACATTTCCCTTTGAAGGAACTAACCTTCTTTCTCACACCACCTTTCTTAGGCCCAAGATCACGACCCTTACCTTTTGATTTTTCACCAAATTTGTGGCCTTTGTTGCTCTTATTCCCCCTTGAAGACTGACCATGCTCAACAATGTTGGCTCTTGCAGTACCTTCAACTTGAGTTCCTTTTAGAGACACTCTGTTATCTTCCTCAATACGCAAGCGAACCACAAGATCTTCAATGGTCATTTCCTTTCGCTTATGGTTAAGGTAATTCTTAAAATCTGTCCAACTTGGAGGAAGTTTTTCAACCATTGCAGCCACTTGGAATGTTTCACTAAGATTCATTCCTTCAGATAGAATATCACTGAGGATCACTTGCAATTCTTGGACTTGGCTAATAACGGTTTTGGAATCCACCATTTTATAGTCCAAAAATCGAGCCACAACATATTTCTTAGTACCAGCATCTTAAGTTTTGTACTTGCGCTCCAAAGATTCCCAAAGTTCTTTGGCAGTCGGTATCTTGCAGTACACATTATACAATGGATCAGCCAGTCCATTCAACACATAGTTTCTGCATAGGCACTCAGAGTGTTCCAAGCATCAAGTGTGCTCACAGATTGCGCATCAGAGTTCCCTTCAGCAAGTTGAGGGGGAACCTCAATCAAGAATCTCGCAAGATTCAGAGTTGTTAAGTAAAACAACATCTTTTGCTGCCATCTTTTGAAGTTCAAACCAGAAAACTTTTTTGGTTTCTCAGCATGGTTCGCAACTGCCTAGGCTGCCTGGGTACCAACTAATGGTCCCACAGTGGTGGATGTCGATCCAACAGTTGTTGATGAAGCATTAGCACTCGTAGCCATTTCTGAAACAAGAGTACAAAAATTAGTTTTCAGAAATAATCAAAGAAAGGAATAATCCTTTTTGAACAATAGAATTTGGTTTACAAAAAACCAAACTGTTTGGTTTACAAAAAAACCAAATCGAACTCACAAAGAGTTTATCAAAACAGTTTGTTTTGCAATCCGATTTTTTTTTAAAACAAAGTATGAACGGAGTTTTAAAAATCTGTTTTAAGCTTGTAGGAACACCGTTCATAAAATAAAAGAAATACTAATATTATTAGGAATTTCGGATTACAATACACAAATAAAAAGTAAATACAATACAAAGACAGAAATTAAAATTACAAGAAATAGAAATACAGAAAGCGAAAGGAATCTCGTGGTGACTGAGGCACGTGTAGAACACGCTTCCCTTAAAACAGATTTCGGGCCACCCAGGTGAACCCGTCTGTTTCCCAGGGTACAACAGCCTAAGCAGATTGCACTGCCGGAGAAAACCTAGCACCTGAAATAGTACCTGAAACAAGAGTGCGGAGGGCAGCGAAGTTAGGAAAATTATCAGACAGTAGGTGGTGGTTCGTGAACATGTATTCAGAGGATTTTTCTGTGTCTTTTACCAGAGTACCAAACTCTGTATATGTAGGCACAACCTAAACATGCCAAAAGTCTTCCTTGAATGCAAACTTCAATGACACTTAAGTCATTATTGATGTGCGAAGTGCAAAGTGCGCCATCAAAACGCCACATTACGCCCATCGCCCTCGTCCCGGTCTCGGTCCCGTGCCCGGGCGCGAGCGTGTCGGGTGCTTCGCACCCTCCTGGCTACCACTGGGTGTGTCCTGTTGTATAGGAATACATTCCTCTACAGAATTTTACATATAAACCAACACATGATTTATATCTCCACCAATGTGGGACAAGCACAAATTCCCACAACATTAAAGTTTCACCACACACACTTAAAGCTTAGATCTCTCATTCATCTAGCTTTTATACTTAAATATCATTATATTAAACATTAATATAATATTTAAATTAATAAATTTCCAACACAGACCACTCCCGCTCCACCACGTCAAAATAAACCTAAAGTACCTTAGAACAACAAAACCAGTGACGCTATTCTAGGCAAAGTACCCTAGCGGAGTAGCGGTTTCAAATGGATCAAAGGTTTTAATTGAGAGAGAAGTGGTGAAAGCATTAATTGGGATAACACAAACCATGATAATCAAATATGCAACCTTACCTATGGGGTGGCGGCAGTGTTGCCTAGCCACAGTAACCGGAAAGAGGGTACTCGTATTTAAGTAGTAACAATATGAAATCACAATCAGTTGATGTTATGAAAAGAAAAAAAAGGAAGCTACTAAAAGTTTGGTCAGCCAAAAATATGGTGTTTGGTGAGTATTTGCGGCTGACAAAGAATACAACTTTTATTTCTAAAATCTCGTCGACAAAGAAAATAAATAATAAAGCATAAAATAAACAAAAAACATAAAGGCGAGAAGGACTGCTTCGTGACAGACAACGGCGGAACATATATAGGGCCGAGGCCCCCCTAATATTTTGTTTGAAAGTTTAAAATTAAGCCCAAGATTAAATGTAACTTATAACAATTTATGTTGAAAATGAGAAATTTCAGCATTGTAAAATGTCTATTTTTTTTAAAGAGAACACTATGTTAGGAAGCCATATAAAAACTCTAACTAACATATTTTATAATTAAAAAATCATGGAATTATGTTAATAATAATATTATTGATTACAAATAACTTAAAATAACAAATTTAAATTTATAATACATAATACATAATAATTAGGGTGTGACAACCACTGATAATTAGGGTGTGGTTACCACTTGCCAGTGGTTGTCACACAAATAGAAGAACCGGGAAGTAGAAATCCCAAATTGTGGATCAGAAATCATTAATTTATTATTTAAAATAATATAATATCTTAAGCAACATTACTTGACACATGAATAAATAAATTAATGGTTGTTACCTTATAATTATTGACAACAGCATGTGTTAGAATCCATTTTTTAAATATTTATGATTATTACTTATATTTTATTTAAATAAATAATGAATGTAACATGACATACTATCAAATATAAAAATTGATATATGTGTGTTTGTTGGTGTTTAGATGCCATCAATCCATCAACAAGATTTTGTATTTGTCCTCCCTAAAGTCTATTATTTATTTTTCTCTAAAGAGAACACCCAAATATTTATATCAGTCACCAGATAATGTTATGTGTATACGATGTTCATAGCCAACAAAACTTTTATCCACTCAAAATTTTGTTTTTCCGAAAAGATATTTCTAAATAAAGAAAATACTAAGAAAATAACGTGTAACTTTGTGTATATTTATAGGAAGGAGGATAAGACATATCTATCATAGTAATAACCATAACCATAAATAAATAAATAAATAAATAAATAAATATATAAATAAAAACCATATTGATCCTTTTCGGCATAGGATTGGTCACAATTTTATAAAATTGTTCACTGGATCGAATTGATTTTTCATTAAATAAACACGTATGAAAAAGTTTTTTTTCCCGGTATCTTAAGAACACGAAAACAACTCTGATTCTCTTAACACAATTTTAATAAGTTTGATGACTAACAATAAATAAATTAACATTACACACATCCGAAGCTACAAGCTCCGGGCTACATAAACTTACTTAACCTCGAAAAGCAATAGGGAGCTCTCCTTAACTCGAGCTAAACTTGAATTTTAAACTAGACAGCTTGAATTGGTTTCGTTTTATTTAAGCCGAATTTAAGTGAGTTTCAAGCCACTGACTATGTTAATAAACCTGCCATTTGGTGTTGTGGTCTAAGTTAATCCATTATAAGTAAGCATCTAGACATTCTTGTTGAAATAATAAGTGTATGGTTCAGTTACTATGTTTAAACATGTTATAATTGTTTGGGCATGATGTTATGTGTGGGCTTACAATTGGGTTCACATGTGGGCTTGTTATACTTGTCTCGGCTGTTGGCCACATGGCCCAACTGAGTTTGTTACGTACACTTTCAGATGGATGGTTGAGATCTTTGCAGGTGATATAAGATCAACGGTTGATATGCATTTGTGGACTTATGTCTGGTGGAATGTTCGAGACTGCAGTATATAAGGATTGTTATTCTTTATTTTATTCATTCAGTCTCTGTCTTTGTATTAGGGTTTCATATTGTCTCTCTCAGGCGAGTAGGGTTTGATTTGATCGTCTTGTATTCGTTCTTTGTCTGTAAGTGTTTACATTTCATTTGTTCATCTGCTGATATTATTGATCAGCAGACGAGCTAAACTTTGTATTGATTTTTGAGATTCATCAGTTGTTGAATCTCTTGGGTATTGGGGGGTAAATCTTTGGATTGGGTTAATAAGAGTTTTGTAACCGTTTTGGCGCCCACATCTTTTGTTATTGTTAGAGTTTATGTTGGCTCTCTTGATTGTTTGTGTTTAAGATTCAAACCCTAGTTCTTTACATGGTATCAGAGCCCTAGGCTCTTTTATCATCATTTGATCTTTAGTTCTGGTGTCTTTCACTGTTTGTCTTGTTCTGTGTGTCTTGAGTCTTTGCTATTCTGGTCAAGGATCTGATATAGATCTGGTCCTCTTTTTATCTTCATTGTAGTAGATCTGATCTTATGCATAGATCTGGTCTATTACATTGGTTTGTTTGTTTGTTTTTTGGTTGATTATTATTGCATGATATCTGTGGTCAACCATTGTTGGTAAGGATTCTGGTGTATTTGTGACTGGATTGGAGAATTTTTTTGCTTCAATTGCACTCACAACTCTATACCCTAAGTGAAGGTATAGGTTGTGAGTTTGGCAAACCCTAACTTGGGTACCCCCTTGGTGAGATTGTTCATGTTTGTTTCTTTCTGTTTGGTTTTGTCTAGGCGTCTTTGGCCGAGTTAGGGTGGACCAGCATTATTGTCTGTTTGGTATTTGTTGTTCTTGGCTGTCTATTGTGTTCTCTGGTTGATATCTGTTTGTGTGTATTGTGTTGTTACTATACATATATATATATATATATATAGTTAATAAGGGACTCCTGTGTTAAGATCTGGGTGGCACCTTGAGTGATGAACCCACTATTTGAACACTGACACAGCTTTGTCCTCTTAGGATTTCTGTGTGTTTGTTTTTTTTTTGTCTGTTGTGATAGTTATTGCTATCTGTCTTTGTCTTTCTTGCCCTCTGTTTGTTATTTGTTGACTGTGCATCTATTGCTGCCATGGGTGAACTGGTGGTGGTGGACGTGTTCTGAATCTTGATGGTGATCCTGCACCATCAGGAGGCACCAATACTCTGATAAGTAAATTGGATATTGGTGACCCCCGTTACATACATCCTAGTGATACTAGTAGTCTCTCAATTATTAGTATCAAGTTGAAAGGGACCGAGAACTATTCTGGTTGGGCAAGCTCCATGAAGCTTGCCCTTGAGGCGAAAAATAAGTATGGCTTTATAGATGGGACCACTGTTAAGTCTATTGATGATGATGTCTTAGGTAAACAATGGGATAGATGCAATTTTGTTGTTCTTACTTGGTTACTTAATTCTGTTAGTGAAGAATTGTTCCTTGGCCATGTGTTCTCTAAATTGGCCAGGGTTGTCTGGTTAGATCTTAAGGAAACCTATGGTAAAGTTGATGGTTGTGTTGTCTTTAACTTATATCAAAAGATTAACTCATTAACTCAAAATGGTAGCACTGTTTCAAAATACTATCATAAACTTAATACAATGTGGAAGCAGTTGGATGCTATTGTCCAATTGCCTTCATGTTCTTGTGCTGCTTCTGGAAAATTTAATGATTTTAATACTCTTATAAAATTGATGCAATTCTTAATGGGACTTGATGATGTGTATCAAACTATGAGATCTAATCTTTTGATGCAAAACCCTTTGCCCTCTGTTAAGACAGCTTTCTCCATTATCTCTAGAGATGAATCTCATAGAGGTTCTAGTGGAAGCTCAAAAGGGCAAAATATGTCTTTCTTGTCTAGGTCTAATCAATATGTTGATAGTAAGAAAAAGGTAAACAATAGGGGACCTAACCCTAATCTAAAGTGTACTCACTGTAACATGTTGGGACACACTGTGGATAGGTGTTATGAACTTGTTGGTTATCCCCCTGGTTATCCCCCTAATCTGTCAAATAACCCTAGTAGTAATTCTAAGTCTCCTATGTCTTCTGCTTCTGGTTTGCCTTTTTCACCTGAACAAATATCCAAGTTGATGAATCTAATCAGTGAGAAAGGAACAAGTGATCCACAATGTTCTAATTCAGGAGATAAAAACATATGTATTAATGGTTTCTCTGCCTTGTCTAAAATATCCAACCTAAAACAAATATTTGAATTTTTTTCAAATTGTTCTAGTTTTATAAAAAAGGGCTATTAGTTGTGGGTGGATCACTGATTCAGGGGCAAATGTCACACCCTCAAATTCCACGTGCGGGGTTTTACCGCGAGGCACGTGACAAACCAGGATCTAAGTCAACGGTCACAATAAACGACACTATATGATACGTAAAATGACATAAACAAACCATCAAGTTTTCATAATCCATCGCTGCGGAAGCGTAACTTTATTACAACCCAAAATGCAAAGTACGTAAGTCTGAAAAAGATAAGAAAATGCATATGAATCCTAGACGCCGTGTGACTCCGTGCGCCTATGATAAGCTGCTACCTCAACGACCTGAGACAAACATGCTAAAAACGTTAGCAAATAATGCCGGTGAGTTCACAGGTTTTATGTTAAATGTTTAAGTAATGAAAGTCATCATGTTATCACTATGTCAGAAATGATAGCGTTAGCTAGACGCATGAGTAATACTACTACGACTGGAAACCATTACAGACAACGATATATGATTTTTGCCCGAAACGATTATGCACTACCTCCAGTAGCGTTATGACCGAGACAATATGCACCCGCCCGGCAACCAGCCGACGGGTGGGGTCTGTCAGTCCCAATAGATCTATCCACATTTCCCCCGTTATGCTATCCAGCATATTCATGGTTTCCCCGGGACTTTACGTATCGTATAGTATGTAAATGAATCAACACTAGTATAACATGATAATTTATGAAATAAGTATGAGCATGTGTCTCCCCCGAAATGTAAAACGTAAAGTGGGGCCGTGAAACTCACCTGATGCTGCTTTTCGCACTAAGACAAGTAAACCTGCTCAATAGACGGCACCAAATACCGGTGACCTATCATGACGAGCATATAAGGTGTTAGACTAACAACCCGTAGGTTGATTAGTCCCTAGCAGTCCAGACCATAACCGTGTATATATGAAATGATGTTTAAACGTTTAACCGACCACACCAGACAAGGCCCGACATCCCATTGGTGACCCGACATCTCACATGTTAGCCGAAAGCAAGATATCATGCAACATATGCAATTAAACACTTAATGCGCGCAAGAGTTCACCTAATCTAACATAACAGTTAATTAACGCATAACAAAGTCCGAACACGTGTTACCAAGTCATTAGACATGTCCTGGGGTTCCTAACATGTTCCTAGGTGTCAATCCGTGTTTCGGGATGTTAAAATATACATACAGCAGCATTACACGCGATTAGGAATCAAACTAGCATTTAGGATTGTAATCACTAGTAAAAGTGGCATTTAGGATTGTAATCACTAGTAAAAGTGGCATTTAGGATTGTAATCACTAGTAAAAGTGGCATTTAGGATTGTAATCACTAGTAAAAGTGACATTTAGGATTGTACTCGCTAGTTGTTTAGGCGAATAGGACTGTAATTGCATGATGTCACACCACGCCAATGGCGGAAACACGTGGCGTGACGGTTCAAGCGTATAAAGTCAAGGTTAATGCAAATCACAAGTAATTTAAGAAAATGGGTCATTTATTTAGGCGTCAAATCTTGTTCAAACATTACACATAGCGTAAATTGTTTATAACATAAATGGAGAGGTTTCTCAAATATATCCCATAGCCTTGGGAAATAAAAGTGAAACCCCGCAAAATATCCAACGCCGCATAGGAGAATTCCGTGACCCAGCTTGCCATAATAGTCTTCGTCTAATTACCTGAAAGATATGTTTAAAATTACGTCAATATAAATATATTGGTGAGTTCACAGGTTTTTAGTTTCCAAAACTTGAATACTTGGGAAACACCATGTTATGACAATATATAGGAGTTGCAAATTCCTATAAATCTACTTGAGACTATAATCAAACCAAGACGTATAATAATAATGCCCCGCTCCAAGTCGTTACTCGGTATCCTACGACTTAAGTTCAGAATATATGCACCCCAGGCATACACTAATGCATAATCGACGCTATCGATTAGGGGTGGGCCTTGTCAGGCACCAATAGTACTATTCAAATATTCCACCGGTTTCATTTCCTTGAATAAATGATTATAGAGGCGAGGACTCAACCCCGAGTGGCGGTCACACCTCAAGTAATAAATCCGTCAAACATTTTCCCTAACATATCTTTCCCCCGAAAACGTAAAAATAGTTTAAAATGGGGCCGTGAAACTCACCTGAATCGACGTCCGGCTCAACTAGGTAGATAGCAAACGGGGTCTCGCACCTACAAACGTCCTAGACGTATAAGTCACTATCCCTATAGTGCATGTGCTTTGGCAAGTTGTACACCCAACTCCCGACCATAAGTTATTCCAAATCCCGTTTAATTTTAGCGCGTATCCTAGGTTTCGTTGGCGTTAGATTACCCTTTGTATTACAAGTTATATATTACTCTTGTTAATATTTCCTTAACTTGTATATTATTATCATCGACTTGACTTCACTTAACGTATAATTATTTTCCCATTTAAATAATTATACTTAAGATCGCATCGCTCGATATAATATATATTTCAACACTCGACCCGACTCACTTTGCCGCACATTTATTTTCCCATTTAAATAAATATGCTAAGATCTTGTCGTTCGATCGTATATTCTCAACACCCGATTTGACTCACCATGCCGTATATTTATTTTCCCATTCAAATAAATATACTAGGATCTTGTCGGCACGGCATACACATATATATATATATATCTTTGTCCACTCGTCTCGGTTTTCCTTCCCACATATCTACTTTCCCATTAAGTAGATATACTGGAATTTTGCCGAGACGAGCGTATATATATATAAACGTGTAATTTTCCTTGTTAAGTCTATACGTTTGTTTAACGTCTTACTTGTTTACGTTATGTTTTTCTCCCACGAATAATTCCTTCAACACTTAGGAAAGTGTTTATTAGTTTTCACCCATGATGTATATATATATTTTACTTCCTAAAAATATATATTTTCTCATTTTGCCGCAATGGCATTTTTCTCATGTTTTGTCCGTGTATGGTTCGTTAACGCGTCTTAGTTCGATATCTTAGCTTGGATAGTTAATTTTCCAAGTTTTTCCCAACATGTGTTTTATGGAAATATTATCCATATTCCTTCCACCTAACACATGTTACTTGGAAGGTTTAAAATACTTTTGTATTTTAACCCAACTTGTTAACTTAGATACAAAAATGCTTCCAATACTTTTATATTCCCATTTATATAAAAGTATTCATTTTTGTATAAGTTTCTCAAGTTTTAATTTTTGTTTAACTTTTTTTTATAAAATCTCTATTTTATAAAAATCCTTATGTTAATACAAACCCATATTTTTATAACTTTCACTTTTATAAAAATATACTTTTTATACAAAATACCCAAGTATGTTTACTAGTATTTACCAAATCATCCTTGGAAAATTATTACTTATACTTTTGACACCAAACTTTCCATCATTGCATTTTTGGACTAATAGTTTCTAAAATGTTCATTTTAGTCCTCTAACTTTCAAAGTTACATCATTAGTCTCTCAACTTTCAAATGTTGCATTTTTCCCACTCTAACTTCCAAAGTTAGCATTTTCACTCAAATTTAGTGGACTTTGAAGATTCATCTTTTTATTGTTAAGTTGTTTTTGCCTCAAATCACTTTTAATAGTCTTATATTTCATATATAAGGCTACTTGTATATTTGTCCATTATATCAAAATCCCATTCTTCTAAGTAAGTAAACTTTAATTTTGCAATTTCTTTATTCATGACATCCTAATATATTCCATCATATATTATATCATGGATGATCATTTTAAGATGATTAAAGTTACATTTTAACACATTCAAGTTTATTCCACAAATCTTAACCAAATCATCATCCTACTTAGTGGATGTGTAAATTTTATATATTTTTAAGAACACTACTTTATCATCATCAAATCCATGATCCATTTACATATCTTTAATCATTTATTTTACTCATGTAAAACCTATTAAAGTTATGTTTCAAAACCACATTTTAAACCCTTCATGTACAACTTGCTTCTAAGAACACATACATGAATATTAATAATCAAAACAAGGTTAAGAAGCTTACTACTAGCACAAGGCTAGGGAAGACAAAACCTTGGATTTTGAGAGGGGTTTAGTGTGTTCTTCCTTAGTGGTTAAGCTCCAAGCTTGAAACACACAATGGGGGTTTGGATGATGGATTGTTTTAAGTGATTAGAAGATGTAAAAACTTGAAAGAAATGTGTGTGTGGGTGGGGTAAAACTCACGGCCCAAAGGGAAAGAAAAGAGAAGAGTTTTTGCTTTGTTTCTTCAAGTGTCTAACACATGTTATATAATATCTCCATATCCTTCATAGATTGCACATAATCTTTTCAAATATTTAAGAGATTTAAGAAGTACAAAAATGATCTTGGATGGATGTGTATAATGTGTGTGTGTGTCGTGGGATTAGAGAGAGAGTGGGAGAGATTTTGCTTGCAAATCTTAGCCTAATATTTGGGATTTATAATGATCTTTCACTAGATATCAAGCATGTGTGTGTACTAGTGCATCATTAGCTTGATTTTGTCTTGGATTTTATGGCCATAGGGCCGAAAATCTCTTACAAAAGAGACAAGTTGGTGCATGCTTTTGTACTAGATATTCTTACACAATCTTTTGTCCATGCATGCTTAACATTCTTAGACTTGTAGGTTATAATTAAAACCAACATGCAAGGTGGTTACAAGGCCATTAGGCCGGCCCTTGGTGGGTCTAGGTGGGGTCCACAACTTCAAACATTTACCCAATATTTGTTAAGTTAAATCCCTCGTCGTTCGGGTGCCGTTCGGGTATTTTTCGGGTTTTAATCGCGCGTTATTCGGACATTAAAAATACCTTTAATAACCCTTAAATATAGTCTAATTTAAGCGTTGATTGGTTATTTAGGCTTTTGTCGGGTGAAATTATAAGTTATACGCGTATCGGGTGCGGTACGCGCACTTTATTCGTTACCGGGAGATTTGTATGAAAAGTTTCCACTTATGGTTTTGGAGTTCCAAAACTCATTATATTTTGTGAAAATACCCTTTATTTTATATCCTGGGTGTCCGGGATCCTTTTCGTTTATTTAATTATTACCGGGTAATCGCCAACGTCCATACCGGATAGTTTATTCGCACATGATCCTATCATGTTTTACCATTAAACGTATGCATTCCTATGCATTATTTGGAAATTGCTATCTCCTAAAGCCTTGATAATTAAATCACATATAATTGCATTTAATTACGTTAATCATATATTAATTAATTAGTACGGAATTACCTCATTTTTGCCGGTTGTTACATTTTCCCCCCGTTAAGAGAATTCCGTCCCGGAATTCACTTCGAGTTCTCCGGTATAGGTGTCTTCTCGAATAGGGCGGGATATTTTTGCTTCATCTGGTCCAGCCTTTCCCACGTGAACTCCGGTCCACGTTTGGCATTCCAGCGCACTTTGACCAATCTGATCTTGCTGCGTCTTAGTTTTTGGACCTTCCAATCGGTTACCTCGATTGGTTCTTCAACAAAATGTAACTTGTCGTCAATGTGGATTTCGTCAGCAGGGATGATGAGGGTTTCGTCGGATAGGCACTTTTTCAAGTTTGACACGTGAAACGTGTCGTGTATTCCACTAAGCTCTTGAGGCAATTTGAGCTTGTATGCCACTGGGCCTACCCTGGACAAGATTTCAAACGGTCCAACATATCGTGGGTTCAGCTTTCCGCGCTTTCCAAAGCGCGCGACACCTTTCCAAGGTGACACTTTTAGTAGGACCCTGTCTCCGACTTGAAATTCTAAAGGTTTTCGCCTCATATCAGCGTAGCTTTTCTGGCGGTCACGGGCCGCTTTGAGGCGTTCCTTTATCAAAAAGACCTTGTCCGTCGTCTCTTGAACAATTTCGGGCCCGGTGAGTTGTTTTTCTCCAACTTCAGCCCAACATAGCGGAGATCTGCACTTGCGTCCATATAGAGCTTCAAAAGGTGCCGCTTGAATGCTCGTATGGTAACTGTTGTTGTAAGAAAATTCTACCAAAGGCAAGTGCGTATCCCAATTACCACCGAAATCAATCGCGCATGCCCGCAACATATCTTCCAAGGTCTGGATGGTTCGTTCGCTTTGACCATCCGTTTGGGGGTGATACGCGGTACTCATGTCAAGATGAGTACCGAGGGCTTCATTTAAACTTTCCCAAAATCTTGAGGTGAAACGACTATCTCGATCGGAGATGATAGAAATAGGTACACCATGCTTAGATACTACTTCCTTAATGTATAAACGAGTCAGTTTCTCCAACTTGTCCGTTTCGCGAATCGGGAGGAAGTGTGCAGATTTTGTCAACCGATCAACGATTACCCAGATCATGTCATGGCCGCTTGTTGTCTTGGGTAACTTGGTAATGAAATCCATGGTAATTCGTTCCCATTTCCATTCCGGTATTTCCGGTTGCTGGAGCAAACCGGAAGGTCTCTGATGCTCAGCCTTGACCTTTGCGCAAGTTAAACATCGCGCAACATATGCCGCTATATCTCTTTTGAAATTCGGCCACCAGTAAAGTTCCTTCAAATCGTGGAACATCTTGTCTGCACCAGGGTGAACCGAATATCTAGAACTGTGAGCTTCGGCCAATACTAGCTCACGCAATCCCCCGTACACTGGAACCCAAATTCTATTCATGAAATACAGGGTCTGGTCCGCCTTTGGTTCCAGTGAATCAATCATCTTTCGCAATCTTTCACCTTTGACATTCTCGGGTTTAAGAGCGTTAACTTGAGCTTCACGAATTCGATCAGTCAGATTCGTGTGGATAGTCAGACCCAAAGCTCGGACACGCAACGGTTTAACCCGTTCCTTGCGACTCAAGGCGTCGGCTACAACGTTCGCCTTACCGGGATGGTACTTTATTTCACAATCGTAATCGTTTAGTAATTCGACCCATCGCCGTTGTCGCATGTTCAAATCCTTCTGATCAAAGATGTGTTGCAAACTCTTATGATCAGTGAAAATTGTGCACTTGGTTCCGTATAAATAGTGCCTCCATATCTTGAGAGCGAAGACCACTGCACCCAATTCCAAATCGTGTGTAGTGTAGTTCTTCTCATGGATTTTCAGTTGCCTGGAAGCATATGCTATTACTTTTTCTCGTTGCATTAATACACAACCCAAGCCTTGATGTGAGGCATCACAGTAAACCACAAAATCCTCCGTACCATCGGGGAGTGATAGTATCGGAGCGCCACATAACTTGTCTTTTAGTAATTGGAATGCTGCCTCTTGCTTTTCTGTCCACTCGAATTTCTTATCCTTTTGGGTTAACATGGTTAAAGCTTGTGCTATCTTGGAAAAGTTCTCGATGAACCTTCTGTAATAACCCGCAAGGCCAAGAAATTGTCGTACTTCGGTAGGAGTTCGAGGGGCTTCCCAATTTTTAATCGCCTCGATCTTGGCGGGATCGACGTGTATGCCTTTTTCGTTCACTACGTGGCCTAGGAAGTGAACTTCCCGAATCCAAAAGTCGCACTTTGAGAACTTAGCGTAGAGCTTTTCCTTGCGTAGTACTTCAAGGATTAACCGAAGGTGATTCTCGTGGTCTTCTTTGGTGCGTGAATAGATCAAAATATCGTCAATGAAAACAATGACGAATTTATCCAGGTATGGCTTACACACGCGGTTCATTAGGTCCATGAAAACAGCTGGAGCGTTGGTTAAGCCGAACGGCATTACCAAAAATTCATAGTGCCCATATCGGGTTCTGAAGGCCGTCTTTGGTACATCCTCTTCTTGTATACGCAACTGGTGATAGCCAGACCTCAGATCGATTTTGGAGTAATAGCTAGATCCTTGGAGCTGATCAAATAAATCGTCGATCCTGGGGAGAGGATAGCGATTCTTGATGGTTAGCTTGTTCAGCTCTCGATAGTCAATGCACATGTGAAATGTGCCATCCTTCTTCTTTACGAATAAGACGGGAGCTCCCCAAGGTGAGAAACTCGGTCTTATAAAACCCTTGTCCAACAATTGTTGTAGCTGGCTGGATAGTTCCTGCATCTCCGATGGAGCTAAACGGTATGGCGATCGTGCCACAGGAGCAGCTCCAGGAACGAGGTCGATGCGGAACTCGACTTGTCGAGGTGGTGGCAGCCCCGGCAAATCTTCTGGGAATACATCCGGAAAATCTCTAGCTACTGGAATGTCTTCCAACTTCCGCTCGTCGGCTTTCTTGTCCACCACGTGTGCCAAGAATGCGACAAGCCCTTTTCTTAGGCACTTTCGCGCCTTCATGCTTGAAATAATCCTTAGCGGCGTCCCGTGCCTTTCCCCTTGAATTGAGAGAGTTTCACCGCTTGCGAGGGGAACTTGAATGATTTTATCGTTGCAAACCACGATGGCATGATGTGCGGACAACCAGTCCATGCCAACAACTATGTCAAAGCTTCCCAACACAACCGGCAAGAGATCAATCCCAAACTCGTGCCCACAGAGTTCTAATTTACAATCTTTCGCTACTTCTCTCGTTTCAATAGTTTTACCATTAGCCAGTTCTATGGAGTAGGGTGTATCTAGTTTACTAGTTCTTAGCCCAAGTAATCTTTTAAACTCAATGGATACGAAGCTAAAGTCAGCACCGGTATCAAATAATACAGAGGCATAATGACCATTAAGAGGAAACGTACCAGTGACCACGTTGGGGTCTTGTCGTGCATCACCGGCTCCAATCACAAACGCCCGCCCGCGGGCTTGGTTGTTTACCTTGGGGAAATCCTTCTTCCAATGGTCAAGTGACCCGCATGCGAAGTAGGGTCTAGCCCCTCCGTTCTTCGGTGCTCCTGACCGGCAGTCTTCCGTTTTGTGCCCCGTACGGTGGCACTTCCCACAAGTCAACCCATTGTTTCTCCCCTGGTTACCCTGTTTTCCATTATTCCCACGCCCTGTGGCAACATACCCCTTTCCTTTCTTGTTCGAACTTCCTGATGATCTATCCTTCTTTCCTTCATCCCGCTTACGTTTCCCAAATCTCGGTTTATTCCCCTGCTCATTCGTCACAACCGCTGAACTTGTCCCCTGATTCTTGCCTTCCACACTGCTAGCCTCAGAAAGTTTCAGTCCCGAAACCTGTCGGATCAAAGTACCCATGCGGATAGCATCTTCAGTGAGGCTTAGTGCAAGATCAATAGCCGCGCGCATGGTCGTGGGTTTGGAAGCAGTGACCATGCTGCGTATTTGTGGTGCTAATCCGAACAAGTACCGCTCTATCTTGTTATTTTCCGGTGTGACCAAACGAGGCACTAGTCGGGCAAGATCATGAAATCGGGACGTGTACCCAGTCACGTCTGCTCCTACCATGGTAAGGTTCCAGAATTCTGTTTCCAGCTTCTGTACCTCACTTGCCGGGCGGTATTCGGCGATCATAAGTTCTTTTAGTTCCGCCCATGATAGGGAGTAAGCAGCATCGTCCCCTAGTGACTGTACTTGGCCGTTCCACCAAGTTAGTGCTTGATCCAGAAACAAGTTAGTGGAGTACATGACTGACTGTCGAGGGGTACACCCACTGATGCGGATTATTGCCTCGGTCTTTTCGAACCATTTGACCAGGCCGACAGATCCTTCTGTGCCACTGAAGTTAATCGGCTTACAGTCTAAGAAGGCTTTGAAAGTGCAGCCGCGGTCTCGCGAGGCCGTTTCTGCAATAATAAAGTAGTATGTTATTATGGGATAGGAGTTTTATGATATTCTCCCATCGCTTTTTCATTTATTCTTAAACCTCTTACCATTGGGGGAGGTCTCTCGTCGGTCGCTCCCTGTTATGTCACGCGATCGTTCGGAGCGGGCGGCTTCATGTTCCGCGATAGCTCGGGCTATGCGCTCCGAGATCATTGTTTCGAGTTCAGCAGGTGTAGTGGGCAGTCCGTCTGCGCCACTGTTGCTTCGGGTGGCTGGTGCCATTTTTCTTCAATAACAATTATCAAAGGTTAATTTGGCAGACATTAATACAATATCATACATACAGCATAAATAACAACCCAAAATATGAACACGATAGTCAACACAATGTCATCACACAACATACAAACACACCATACAGAATAAATAATAATAACTGTAGAAAATTATAACACATATTTTACCATAACAAGATTTTCATTAATTTCAATATCATGAGTACAATGATTTGTTTGATACAACAAAATTGAGGATTCATTCCTCATACATCATTCTTTTGAAATACATTAAAAATATAATGTTATATGCCGGCACAGCCCGCTCGGCTAGGTAAAATACAAAAGGGGTGTCATAATCCACATAGTGCTATCGTACTACTACTACAACTACTACTGCTATCTGTAGGTGCTCCTCCATGTGTCCCAAATGCGTCCCTACTGTGGCGGGGGCGGCGGGAACTGATACTGCGGTGCGTGCATGCTGATAGTCATACTGATCGCCATGATGCGATCATATAAAAACTGTCGATGCGCAAAGTGCGCATCACCGGTAATCCCACACTGCGCATCCATGCCCAACAACTCTTCAGCGTAGTGTGCTAAGGCATCTCGAGTATCGATCATCCGTGCCCACATCAAGCGAGTCTGCTGCTCTACCTGGTTCACGGTGCGCTGCACCGTGTCGGCGAGGGTCTGAAAGTCTCGCTCAAGTGAGATAGCAGAGGACCAAGCTGGTCCGGATAATGGTGTCATCCTGTGAGGCTGGGATGGTCCAGGTATGTCAGGGTAAACTGGCTGGGATGGGCCAACTGGGGCTGGCATCGGTATGTGGGGGAATAACGGGGCAAAACCCTGTGGTCCGGGGGCAAAGTAGGGTGGTATCAGGTAGGGGTCCCCTGCACCCAGAGGATACGGTGCAGGTGGCATCATGGGTAAGGTGGGGATAGGTAGTGTCATAGCTGTGGTGGGTGGTGCTACGGGCTCGGCCAAGGGGGCCATAAGGGGCTCTGCAATCGTGGCCCACTCTGGGGTGGACACCACTACGGTGGGGGTAGGAGGGCTCGCAGTGGCGAAAGCTACCATGCCTGCCCTGCGTAGCTCGGAGCTACGGGCGGGGCTGCCCTCTAAGACGGGTGCTGCTGCGACTGGCCCCTCCTGAGGTGCGGGCTCGAGTGGTGCAAGTGGGGCTATGGGGGCAGCAGGGGCGTCCTCTACCATTGGAGCCACTGGCTCCTCCTGGATGTCTGGAATCTCAGGTACTAGCATGTGGTCTACAGAGGCCACTGACTCGTCGTCTGAGTCATCTGAAATCCATCCATTCCGCCCACGGGCAATCGGTATAAGCCTCATGCCTGGGGTAATGGGGATGTGTGGTGCGGGTACTGGCTCGTGATCAATGTGAGCCTGCCTATCAAACGGAGACTCCGCTGTCTCCGACTGGGCTGGGGCGGGTCGCGATGGACCGGCACAGCCTACAGGGAAATCCCTGGCGGCTCGGATAGGGTGTGGGGCTAAGGGTGCGGCAGGCAAGGGTACAATGGGTAGGTCGGCCTGCGGCGCGTCGGGTACGCCGGCCACGGCGGCCGCGTCATCCCCTGCGGGGGCCCAGTGAGGATCCTCGCTAGGATCCGTCTCGTCGGAACCATCGTCGTCCGATCCTCCGGCGACGTCCATCTCTACATCGTCCTCTCCCGAGTCGAGCACAACCAGCTCAACTGGCTCAGGCGGAGGTGCTGGAATAATCTGCAGGCTACTATCGTAGCTCGGCGCTATACTTCCGGCGTCAGACATCCCTGGCAAAAGAACCGTACTAAAATATATGAATTATTTTAAATTAGATAGTTAAGGCGTACATTAACAGTAACCTTCCTAACCTCTAATACTACGTTAATGCATAACGATACCCATGGCTAGCTCGGTCGGAATCTCCTCAAAAATTTTGAGATTTTTGAGCTTAGTTTAAGGAAGGTGAGTGTAATCATTTATTCATTAATTAAAACGAATAAACGAAAACGTTGACTTATCAAAACTTCTAGATTCTAATAACATAGTGGAGACATGCTTTAGCCTATAAGTGAACACTCATCCCGAGAATTCCCAGGTAGGCATCCGGGTCCCTCGTCTGATTGGGATATATGCGCAATGCCAGTCCTAGACAGAAAACTCAGAATACAGGCGTTCACCCTTCCAGATTGCACGTGTTCGTTATTAAAATCTAGAACTTCGACGAGATCTCAAGGTGGTTCAGGCTAAACCTGAGGATTGTCCTATTAGTCTAAGAGTAGATCTTGTGATGGAGAGCAATCTTCTTGTAGGGGTTGAAGTAGGGATAAGAAGTAGGAGTGAGATAGAGAATAGCAAGTAAAAGGAGCAAATACTGGTTATATTCCTATGGTTATAGACTAGATTATTTTTTTTTTCTAATAACCTAATTCCCTATAACCAAGGCTCTGATACCAATCTGTAACACCCCAACCGATGGCGGAAACATCGGGATGTCACGTATTGATGATTGTTCAGTAGCTCATGGTAATACATATGTTTAAATAATCCTTTATTACATTACAATATTGAATTACATTAAGGTCTAATACATCAAACAAACAAATGAAACTTAAAACTTCAAATAACTCCTCATGCTAGCTTTAGACTTTAAGCATCAATATTTCCTGTTGAGTTTGGAAAAATGGGGGGGGGGGGTCAACTAGAAGTTGGTGAGAATACATAAGCCATGTCAAGCAATTAAGTTTAAGAATAAAAGTTTAGCAATTCATATGTCTATCGTAAGTTTAAGTCTACATGAATAAACATGATATGTTGAATCGACATAATCAAACCTCCGACTAGTTTAGGTCCATCCCGTCATCCACGGTTCACCTTAATAATATGTTGGAACGATAACAATCACCCACGCTACCTATGTAGGAGGTACACGTATCCGGGTGGGATTGTCAATCCAATAGATCTATTATTGAGTATCGCCGGCTTGGCCATAGCTAATGATTATGTAATGTTGAAACTCGTTGAAACTCGTTGAAACTGTTGTTGTTGTCTAATTCATGAGGCATTAAAGTTTACAACTAGACATGCATGTAGAATTGCTTAAGTATAATGTTGCAAGTATGAAGAATTGCATAAACATGGTTACGTAAACTCACCTTAGCAAAGTATTAAGTCTCGAGAAATAGAATATGTGTAGTCCCAAAGTTGCCAATTACAAGAGCTTATAATCAAAGCTTCAATTGTAGAAGTAATAGACTATAGAAGAAAGGTATGAGGGAAAGTTTAATCGGATTGAAACAATCGATTTAGAGGTGCAAAGTATAATGGGTCATAGGTGGGGTTTTATACTAGTTTTGGATTCAATTAGCCATTAAAATTGGTCAACACCATAAAGTAAGGTTTTATGAAGAATTGACTATTTGACTAAGACTTTGACTGTTTGACTAAGACTTTGACTAGGACTTTGACTATTTGACTCAAGGCTTTATTTAAAAAAAAAAATCTTGTATGTGAAAAAAAAAAGAATTTAGAATCATATTATTATTATTATTATTATTTATATACATTTATGTATGTATATAAGTTGTGAGTTAGGATAAATAAAGACTTAGGCACATTTGTATAATATTAATGATAAAGGTGTAATATATATATAAGGGCTTTTTATGTATTAAAATTTTGGGGAAAATTTTGCGATGTTACAGCATGTAAGCATCCCATCAACATGTAAAACTTACCCTAAATAGCAAATACTCAGATTTCATCACATAACGGCGCTATCCGACATTACCCTACTGTTCTAGCATCATCCTAGAGCAAACTCTATCCTCAAACAATCAACCAAACACAACATATCATCATCAATCCACCATAATCGCCCAAGCGGGTAAAAACGCCTAATATCAATATTACACATCTATGAACCTTCAAATCCCTAGATTATCATCATGTTAACTTATCTAGATTAGAAACATATCAATAACACAAGAACAATCATGTTTAGCCGATAAAGATCCTATCTTGCATGAATACATCTCATAAAACAAGTATAGATGTGTGGGTTTGTTTTGAAACCGATTTTAATAAGTTTTCAAAGACACAAACATTTATAAATCAGGTCTGGACCTTTAGGGATCAAAACAATACTATTATAAAGGTTTGGGATGAAGAACACACCTTGAAATGGTGAGATTATGGGTTGTAAGACTTGAAAATATGATTTCTTGCTCAAAAACGAGTTACAGAGGTTGGATAAGGTGTGGGGTGGCTTTGGGGTGTATTAGGGTTTCAGAAATGATGTTTTGAAACATAAGGGTGGTATTTATAGGCATTTTTAGTCGTGACCTGCAGTATAGGCGAGTACGCAGATGTTATTGGCGAGTAGGATCCTATTCGCTAGTAACAACTAGCATTTAGGCCCTACTCGCTAGTAATAACTAGCATTTAGGCCCTATTCACTAGTAACAACTAGCATTTAGCCCCTAATCACTAGTAACAACTAGCATTTAGCCCCTAATCACTAGTAACAACTAGCATTTAGCCCCTAATCACTAGTAACAATTAGCATTTAGCCCCTAATCACCCCAAGGGGCTTCCTACTCGCCTATAGCCTAAGTATCCGAGTTTTTGGCGCGTTAAACCCTATTTTAACATATATAAACACGTTTTCACATACCGACAAGTCACATGATGATTACCAACATATAATGAACGATAAATAACACGTTCCCGCCCGATCACCAATTCCCGGGACCCGAGACTTGCGTATGTGCGTTAAATCCGACGATTCCACGAATCACCGATCCTTGTACACATGGTTATGGACCGACACCCAATGGTCCCTCGGACCATTGTAACGACTCCCGAAGATTCCCGAATCATCGGTACGACTCAACCGACCCGGTCAAGTATGATATTAAGCAGTTGTTTTCAATGTTTTCGTTGAGGTAGACTCGTATGTATGCAAAGTATGAAACGTATGTATGTAGAGTATGAAACGTATGTATGTAAAGTATGAAACGTATTATGTATAATATGAAACGTATTAACCTGAATATGCCGGGTGTCACATCATCCCCCAGCTGAAAGAATTTTCGTCCCGAAAATTTCCTGAAGTCGAAGAGAGAGAAAACAATAAGAAGAAAAATTTTCCGGGTCGTCACATCATCCCCCTGTTGAAAGGAATCTCATCCCGAGATTCTTTCGGTTTCAACAGTGATGCGTGTCGACCTCTGCGTGTGCCCAAGTAACGTCTCCCCAAAAGACAACGAGTGAAGGTCATGAATCAAAACACGATAGTAACAACCGGGAAACCACTTTCCCCCAAATGTGAATATGAAACAAGAGACCCCCGATCGAAGGCCTACTGGAGACTACTATGATCGGTATAACTAACCCACCGGTACCGTCCAAGTAGCATCCCCAAAGGACCCTCATCGGCCCAAAGAATGAGAAACAGAGACCAAACCATAAAGAAAACGCCCGATGACACGAACACACGACGATGCGGATAAAAGTAAAACCAAAGCGTAACAAGAGATAAGAAGGAATACGTACGGGTAACAGTGTCCGGGTCCACCTGGTTCTCCCTAGCACCAATGACATCGTCACGAGCAGCTCGACCGCCACCTTCATTGTTTCCACCACCGCCTACGGCCCTAGCTTCAGCTTGATTCAACTCTGGGCAGTCCTTCTTATGATGCCCCGATTGACCACAACAAAAACACCAATTACTCTGCTCTGGTTTAGGGCAGGTACGCTTGACATGTCCTAACTCGCCACAATTAAAGCAACCCTGATTTCCCCGTCGAACGGGAGCAGCAATGATAGCCCGAACCGGCCGAAGAGTCGCCCTACAATCCTTAGCTAGATGACCATTCCGATGGCAACGATTACAACAAACGTATCACAATTCCCAACATGATGGTACCCACACTGGTTGCACTTGGGGTTCTTCCCCACATACCCACTCTGCTTCTGCCCTGAATCTGACCCTGAAGCTTCAAGCCTCCTCACCTGCTGAGGCTGAACTGATGTTGACCTCTTTCCAACATTATCCCATTTCCTTTTGTTGTTCTCACTCGCACCAAAGATGTGGGGCTCGCGTTCCATGAACACCTTGAAAGTACACACCTGCTGACCGAGAGGAGGCGGCGGTGGAGGAGGTTGTTGATTGTCGACGTTCCCACCTAGGCCATGCTGAGCGGACTGGAAGGTAGCAAGAGCAACGGACACCTGTTGTTGGATCAAATTGCTCAGCTCTTCTCGGGTTATGTTGATGTTTTCACGACCCTCGCCACCATTACGAACACCACGATCACCAGACATCTTCTGCCGAAACAAGAATAAGAACAAAACACTCGGATCTATCACCAACGCATAACCAAGAGAATGTGAAAAGTCTAGGATCGGGTTCGAACGTGACCATTAATCCCAACACGAGATCCACCAAGTCTTCCATGCATTTCAACTTATGATTTCGTGTGCACCCGAAATGATAAATTGCTCTACATGGTCCTCAAGGCGTGCCCCAAGCTCGAAACTACAGTCAACACAGATCAACGAATGAAACTAGGGATAACCAAGAATGAGATAGAAAATACGACACTGTGTGATAAGGATACCGACACCCCGACAAAGTTAGTATGTTTACCAAAAGACACGACTCAAAAGTATGTGACCGTCTAGTGTGTGAGACTCGGCTATAGTCTAGACTCTACATGCAGTCCTAGTTCACTATAACCATTGGCTCTGATACCAATCTGTCACACCCTCAAATTCCACGTGCGGGGTTTTACCGCGAGGCACGTGACAAACCAGGATCTAAGACAACGGTCACAATAAACGACACTATATGATACGTAAAATGACATAAACAAACCATCAAGTTTTCATAATCCATCGCTGCGGAATCGTAACTTTATTACAACCCAAAATGCAAAGTACGTAAGTCTGAAAAAGATAAGAAAATGCATATGAATCCTAGACGCCGTGTGACTCCGTGCGCCTATGATAAGCTGCTACCTCAACGACCTGAGACAAACATGCTAAAAACGTCAGCAAATAATGCCGGTGAGTTCACAGGTTTTATGTTAAACGTTTAAGTAATGAAAGCCATCATGTTATCACTATGTCAGAAATGATAGCGTTAGCTAGACGCATGAGTAATACTACTACGACCGGAAACCATTACAGACAACGATATATGATTTTTGCCCGAAACGATTATGCACTACCTCCAGTAGCGTTATGACCGAGACAATATGCACCCGCCCGGCAACCAGCCGACGGGTGGGGTCTGTCAGTCCCAATAGATCTATCCACATTTCCCCCGTTATGTTATCCAGCATATTCATGGTTTCCCCGGGACTTTACGTATCGTATAGTATAGTATGTAAATGAATCAACACTAGTATAACATGATAATTTATGAAATAAGTATGAGCATGTGTCTCCCCCGAAATGTAAAACGTAAAGTGGGGCCGTGAAACTCACCTGATGCTGCTTTTCGCACTAAGACAAGTAAACCTGCTCAATAGACGGCACCAAATACCGGTGACCTATCATGACGAGCATATAAGGTGTTAGACTAACAACCCGTAGGTTGATTAGTCCCTAGCAGTCCAGACCATAACCGTGTATATATGAAATGATGTTTAAACGTTTAACCGACCACACCAGACAAGGCCCGACATCCCATTGGTGACCCGACATCTCACATGTTAGCCGAAAGCAAGATATCATGCAACATATGCAATTAAACACTTAATGCGCGCAAGAGTTCACCTAATCTAACATAACAGTTAATTAACGCATAACAAAGTCCGAACACGTGTTACCAAGTCATTAGACATGTCCTGGGGTTCCTAACATGTTCCTAGGTGTCAATCCGTGTTTCGGGATGTTAAAATATACATACAGCAGCATTACACGCGATTAGGAATCAAACTAGCATTTAGGATTGTAATCACTAGTAAAAGTGGCATTTAGGATTGTAATCACTAGTAAAAGTGGCATTTAGGATTGTAATCACTAGTAAAAGTGGCATTTAGGATTGTAATCACTAGTAAAAGTGGCATTTAGGATTGTACTCGCTAGTTGTTTAGGCGAATAGGACTGTAATTGCATGAACTTCAGGCGATTAGGTTCCTATTCGCATGAAGCATCATGCGAGTAGGAGCCTACTCGCCTCTGCACATCTGTAGTGCAATTTCGTGCGTCGAACACTCCAAATCAGATCCGAAACATGTAAAAACACCCAATACCCAACCCAAAACATTAACCCAACTATTTCAAGCAAAAACCCCTAATTTATCATCACCCTAGCCGTCCCGAATGCATGCGGTTTCCCAAAATATCATATCTTGCATGTAAGCATCCCATCAACATGTAAAACTTACCCTAAATAGCAAATACTCAGATTTCATCACATAACGGCATTATCCGACATTACCCTACTGTTCTAGCATCATCCTAGAGCAAACTCTATCCTCAAACAATCAACCAAACACAACATATCATCATCAATCCACCATAATCGCCCAAGCGGGTAAAAACGCCTAATATCAATATTACACATCTATGAACCTTCAAATCCCTAGATTATCATCATGCTAACTTATCTAGATTAGAAACATATCAATAACACAAGAACAATCATGTTTAGCTGATAAAGATCCTATCTTGCATGAATACATCTCATAAAACAAGTATAGATGTGTGGGTTTGTTTTGAAACCGATTTTAATAAGTTTTCAAAGACACAAACGTTTATAAATCAGGTCTGGACCTTTAGGGATCAAAAAAATACTATTATAAAGGTTTGGGATGAAGAACACACCTTGAAATGGTGAGATTATGGGTTGTAAGACTTGAAAATATGATTTCTTGCTCAAAAACGAGTTACAGAGATTGGATAAGGTGTGGGGTGGCTTTGGGGTGTATTAGGGTTTCACAAATGATGTTTTGAAACATAAGGGTGGTATTTATAGGCATTTTTAGTCGTGACCTGCAGTATAGGCGAGTACGCAGATGTTATTGGTGAGTAGGATCCTATTCGCTAGTAACAACTAGCATTTAGGCCCTACTCGCTAGTAATAACTAGCATTTAGGCCCTATTCACTAGTAACAACTAGCATTTAGCCCCTAATCACTAGTAACAACTAGCATTTAGCCCCTAATCACTAGTAACAACTAGCATTTAGCCCCTAATCACTAGTAACAATTAGCATTTAGCCCCTAATCACCCCAAGGGGCTTCCTACTCGCCTATAGCCTAAGTATCCGAGTTTTTGGCGTGTTAAACCCTATTTTAACATATATAAACACGTTTTCACATACCGACAAGTCACATGATGATTACCAACATATAATGCACGATAAATAACACGTTTCCGCCCGATCACCAATTCCCGGGACCCGAGACTTGCGTATGTGCGTTAAATCCGACGATTCCACGAATCACCGATCCTTGTACACATGGTTATGGACCGACACCCAATGGTCCCTCGGACCATTGTAACGACTCCCGATGATTCCCGAATCATCGGTGCGACTCAACCGACCCGGTCAAGTATGATATTAAGCAGTTGTTTTCAATGTTTTCGTTAAGGTAGACTCGTATGTATGCAAAGTATGAAACGTATTTATGTAGAGTATGAAACGTATGTATGTAAAGTATGAAACGTATTATGTATAATATGAAACGTATTAACCTGAATATGCCGGGTGTCACAGCAAATCAACACATGACCAAAAGTGATAAGTTTATGGTCAATTGTGTTGATGTATCTAGTTAGAATATCCAGGTTAAACATCCCAATGGCACATGTGCTAAGGTCACCAAGATTGGTGACATTAAAATAGCAGAAGGTGTTACTTAGTATGATGTTTTCCTTATACCTGAATATTGTGTCAATATTATGTCTGTCCATAAGTTGTCTAAGGACAATAAGTTGAGTGTCTTATTTGGTGAGGATCACTGTTATATTCAGGATTCCAAGTCAAGGAGAATCCTCATGAATGGTGATCAGCAGGATGGTTTGTATTTTGTTGGTGAGAATGTGAGTTCTAACCTTTGTTTTAGTAGTGTTGGAAGTTCCAATCTATGGCATAGTAGGTTAGGACATCCCTCTGATCAGGTTCTAGCCATTCTTAGTAAGGATCTTAAGATAGGAAAGCATGACTCTCATCCTTGTGATATATGTCACAAGGCTAAACAGGTCAGGCTGCCTTTCCCAATTAGTGGCCATAAGACCAAACAGGTAGGTGATGTTATTCACCTTGATGTTTGGGGTCCATACAAGGTCATAAGTTGGGAAGGATATAGGTATTTCTTAACTCTTGTGGATGATTATACCAGGACTGTTTGGTGTTATCTGTTAAAAACTAAGGGAGAAGTTTTTGAAAATCTTGTTATCTTTTATGAACTTCTTAACACTCAGTTTAAGACAAGAGTCAAAGTTTTTAGAAGTGATAATGGTGGTGAGTTTGTAAACAAACAAATGGAAACATTTTGTAATAACAATGGTATAATACACCAAACCTCTTGTGCATATACACCACAACAAAATGGTGTTGCAGAAAGAAAGCATAGACATTTACTTAACATGGCTAGAGCATTACTTATTTAGAGTGGGATTCCACTAAGATTTTGGTATGATTTTGTATTAACTGCCACCTATTTGATTATCAGGGTTCCTTCTTCTATCCTTCTTGGTAAGAGTCCTTATGAATTCTTGTTTGGGTTCCCCCCCACTCTTAGTTATTTAAAAAACTTTGGTTGTCTATGTTTCAATACTGTTTTAAATGAGTCTGATAAACTGTCAATTAAAGCTGAAAAATGTGTTTTAATAGGATATTCTAACTTTAAAAAGGGATATAAACTCTGGTGTGTTGAGTCTAAAAAGGTTACATTTTCTAGAGATGTTAGGTTTTATGAGGAAATTTACCCTTTTAAACAAGAATCTTTAGAAAATGTGGTTTTTCAAAATAATGATCCAAGTATTACACATTCAAGCTTTTTTGACAGTATTGAGTCTTTGACAACTAATGAATCAACAATGACTAAGGGAAATAATTTTCCTAATGATGAAGGGGAACCAACTGTGTTTCATGATGACCCGGCTAGTTTACAATCAGGAACTTCTCCTAGGACTGCTGGGGGGTTAGAGCATCTTGATCAGCAGCCTGGCAGTCCAGGTTGCAGTGTTCCTGATAGGGCAAACAATGATGCAAGGACATCAAATGTTGAGAACAACCCATCTGATGGAACTGTTAGGAGGTCATCTAGAGAGCTACATTTCCTAGAAAGTTTAATGAATTTGTCATAGAAGGAAATGTTAAGTGTGGTCTTGAAAAAGTGGTTAATTATTCTCATTTGTCTGGTGATAATCTATCTTTTGTGTTTGTTTTAAACCAAGATATTGAACCAAGTACCTATGTTGAGGCTGCCAAGGACCCCAGATGGGTTGAGGCAATGAATTCTGAAATGGAAGCCTTGCATAGGAACAATACTTGGGTTCTTTCTGATTTACCTATTGGTAGGAAACCCATTGGGTGTAAATGGGTGCATAATGTTAAGTATAAAGCTAATGGGGAAGCAGAAAGGTATAAGGCAAGACTAGTAGCTTATGGTTACAATCAAAGAGAGGGTCTTGATTTTGGAGAGACTTTCTCTCCTG
Source organism: Ambrosia trifida (assembly GCA_028751855.1). NCBI lineage: Eukaryota > Viridiplantae > Streptophyta > Magnoliopsida > Asterales > Asteraceae > Ambrosia > Ambrosia trifida. Next base: position 16,424,130 of record CM054131.1, read on the forward strand.
TTGTTAAGATGGTAACTGTTAGGTGCATTATTAGTCCTGCAGTCCAAAACAGTTGGACTTTATATCAGTTAGATATAAACAATGACTTTCTATATGGATCCATTACTGAGGATGTGTACATGACCCTACCTGAGGGTTATTAAACAAAGAATGATACTAAGGTATGCAAACTTGTCAAGTCATTGTATGGTGTAAAGCAGGCTTCTAGAAAATGGAATGAAAAGCTAACTGATGTTTTACTTAGTATTGGTTTTGTTCAAAGTTTTTGTGATTACTCTATGTTTGTTATGTCTAAAAAGAATGTGTTTCTTGTCTTACTTGTCTATGTAGATGACATTGTTTTAACTGGTTTTTGTCAAACTGAGATTGACAATGTTAAAACAATGTTGAGTACTAACTTCCTTATGAAAGATTTAGGGAAACTTAAATATTTCTTAGGAATCTCGGTGTTGTATGATAAAGGGAATATTTGTTTGACCCAAAGAAAGTATTGTCTTGAATTGCTTGATGAGTTTGGATATTTAGGGTGCAAACCTGTGAATAATCCAATTGAGCAGAGTCATATTGTTAATACTAGAACTAGTAAGAATGATGTTTTGGTTGACAACATAACTGGTTTTCAAAATTTGATTGGCAAATTAATATATTTGTCTTTAACTAGGTCTGATATAAGTTATGCTGTCCAGTATCTTAGTCAGTGATGTGTTGCAAAATGCATCACATTTATTTGTCAGTTTTGTATATTTTTTAGTCGATTAGACAGTATTTTTATTAGTTTTAAGCATGTACTTTTTTATTTTAGTATTGTATATATTTTATTACTTTTTGGTTACTTTATTTATTTATTTTATAATTTTGGTAGGTGCTCGTGTAGAGCAGGGCGGAAAAATTAGAAATATATTCGAGACCCGAGCACCAAGGAACATGCATGAAATCTACTACTATTAATACTAATAATAATAATATATATCATAATATTAATAAATAAAAAAACAAAAGACCCGTAACTTATGTCACGGCCCAAAAGTCAAAACCCATAATTAATAGAAAATGGGGGGTTTCAAAGAAGAGTGACTAAATTAAAAGAAAAGCGACACAGTCAAAGGGATGAGGAGAAAATTTAGGAAATAATTATTCAAGGGCTTTGAGGATTATTTATTTTCTTCTAAGGGATGAACGAAATTAATTAATTATGTTGTGTGGTATGGACGAGAAGAAGACAATCATGTGGGCTGAAATGAGGATTGGTTAAGTTTCTCTTCACTTCCGGGTGAATGATTGTAAGTTTCTAGATTTTTATGTTTTTATTATGATTGTGTTCATGACGTTTATTGTAAGAAATAATTGTCTTGATTAATTGTCGTGATATTGGGTTGAACTTTGTGGATGTTTATGTTGTGCTTGAGCCATAGGAATGAATTTCGTCAGTTAAATTTTGACGTTGGGTTGGATCTTGTGTATGTTCCTGTATGCGTAAATCGTAGAGATGAATTCTGTCATTTATGCCTTAACTTGACATATAGGATTTAGTGAACTAGATACAGAAGCATACTTAGGGCCTCGTTGCCATTTGTTGATGCCCAAGTCTTGATTCTCTGTCCTAGCATTTCTTGCAATGAAAACCTATCATACTAACCTTAGAAATCCTAGTTACTTACATGTCCGAACCCGGGAGTGGTTGTTATCTTCATTACTGTTCTTAGTTTAAATACTGTTGTTATCATTCAACTATTACTATAAAATCAAAAAAAAATATAAACTAGCAAGCTTCATAACAAAACTATATCTTCATAAGTGACTTTGACAAAGAACTAGTGCAACGCTAACCACATGCTCCTTGGATTCAATACCCTACTTATCCTAGCTACCTAGGTTATTTAGGTTTTGCATGACCCGTGACGACCGGATCATTAGTCAGTTTATGCACAAACCCAATAATGGTCATCTTAATACTTCTTTAAGACTCCTTAGGTATATTAAAGAATCACCAGGAAAGGGAATCAGTTTTAATAAAGGTGATACTATGAGTCTTGTTGGGTATGTTGATGCTGACTGGGTTAAGTGTCTTGTGACTAGGAAATCAGTCACTGGATATTGCATTTTCTTAGGAAACTTTCTGGTTTCCTAAAAAAGCAAAAAAACAGAGTATTGTTTCCAGGTCATCAACTGAAGCTGAGTATAGAGGAATGTGTTCAGCTTCATGTGAATTGTTATGGTTAAAAAACTTGTTTAGTGAATTGGGAGTTGTTGTCAAACTTCCTATGAAGCTGTTTTGTGATAGTAAAGCTGCTATATCAATAGCAGCTAATCCTGTATTTCATGAGAGTCAAACATTTTGAAATTGACATACATTTTCTGAGGGAAAAGGTGCAAATGGTTTGATTGAGACTTTAAAAATTGACTCTTAAAGTTAAATTGCTGATGGGTTCACTAAGGGTTTGGGAATTCAGTAACATAAAAAGTTTTGCAATGACTTGAAGATGAAAGATCTGTTTAAACATACGAATTGAGGGGGCGTGTTGAAATAATAAGTGTATGGTTCAATTCATATGCTTAAACATGTTATAATTGTTTGGGCATGATGTTATGTGTGAGCTTGTTATACTTGTCTCAGCTGTTGGCCACATGGCCCAGCTGAGCTTGTTACGTACACTTTCAGATGGATGGCTGAGATCTTTGCAGGTGATATAAGATCAACGGTTGATATGCATTTGTGGACTTATGTCTGGTGGAATGTTCGAGACTGCAGTATATAAGGATTGTTATTCGTTATTTTATTCATTCAGTCTCTCTCTTTGTATTAGGGTTTCATATTGTCTCTCTCAGGAGATTAGGGTTTGATCTGATCGTCTTGTATTCGTTCTTTGTCTATAAGTGTTTACATTTCATCTGTTCATCTGCTGATATTATTGATCAGCAGACGAGCTAAACTTTGTATTGATTTATGAGATTCATCAATTGATGAATCTCTTGGGTATTGGGGGGTAAATCTTTGGATTGGGTTAATAAGAGTTTTGTCACCGTTTTGTCGCCTACATCTTCTGTTATTGTTAGAGTTTATGTTGGCTCTCTTGATTGTTTGTGTTTAAGATTCAAACCCTAGTTCTTTACAATTCTCACTATGGAGTCGGGTTAGAGGGGAACTTCATCTTATTGTTGCGAGACTAATGGGCTAGGGTTGTTTAAAGCATGACGATCATCTTCTTCAGCCCAATATTGAGCTCTTAGTCCAATACCAAGACCTTTGTAGCAACACATATATTTCGATATAATTTGTCTAAGCCGATTTTGGTTTTGGGATGAACCACCATTGGATTTGATCACCGTTTTCTTGAAACAATTAAGATATTATCAATTGTTGAAAGAGCAATCACATTTATGAAATTGGGTACTCAAATTTTTTTTAAAGTAATTTTGATACCTTTGGTTCCTTGGCATCGGAAGCTATCCGTTTTCTGACCAGAGTCCAATGGGTTATCTATAGCAGTGTCTCGACTCCTGGGGGGGGGGGGGGGGGGATGGGTTCGTGTTTAGTAGGTTAGGGTTTGCCGTCTAGAAAAGGGGGGCGGAGTATCTTGTTGCCCGTCTGCCCGCTATTTTGATGTAATTTTTTGCGACATGCATATTTAATCTATTAATAAATTCATCGATTATTTTTTTTTATAATAATATAATATAATATGCTCTAAGGCTATATGCTTTAGTTAAATATACAACAAATATTTATAATATACTAATTACCAAAGCTTTTATGCATTGGGTATTTGTACATTGTGCTTTAGATGTTGTTTGTGCATTGGTGGCTTGATGCCACCAACCCTTCCCTTTTAAAACCTTCTGACCTTCTCCTTCATCTAATTTTTTTTTTTTTGCATTCTCACCGATCTCTCTAGCCATAGTTTAAGGATTGTAACGATTCGACGGACAAAAGTAGTCTGCCCGTACACTTCATCTTTCCCATTCTGTTTCCGGTTCTCACCATCGCTAGCTCAAGGTACGTTAGGGTTTTCGTTGGTTCTTAGTCGAACAAACAGCCATAGCAAGGTTTCAATTGCCCTAATTCGCTTTTGTGTTTCGTTGTTGTTTGAATTCTTGCCTTATGGTGTCCTGCGATTTATTGTTTCTTTTCCGTTTATTAGCATCTATAATTTAGGGGTTTTAGGTTTAAAATGGTTTTTTAGTTTGAAATGGTGTTTGCGAATGGTTTTTCAGTCCTTATCTCATGTCTGAGATTTTATTTCTTTCAATTTCACGTTCATGGCTATGTATGTATTTTTGCCTTTAGCATTGGTAAGTTTCAGTGTTTATTTCTTTGTTTGACTTTGGTGCTTCACTTCAATGCCTCATGGAGGTATGCAAAATAATTTTTTGTTGTAGGCATACTGTTCTTGGTATACAATAAAAGGTGCAGCTTTCATAATTCATACATAATAATGCTTTTTGCTATGTACTATCTTTTTTGTGTTTAACATTAGTATTAGTATTGATTAATTCCAGGCTATTTAAACTGTTTGTCATTATATTAGATGTTGGGTTGTTGACTGATGCTATTGAGTTGCACTTAACTCTAAGTTTACGGTTTGGGTATTCTTGCGTCATCCATTGTTTTGTTTACTTTTATCATGATCATGTTGTCACCTTGGAGGTATGCATCTTATTTACTGACTTTGACTTTCAGGTTGCATAATTATTATACAGGTTGCATCCGCATTGCTTAATGATAATAAAATAGATGCATCTACTTCGGACGAAGACACTTCCTTTTGGAGATTAAAAGGTATCAAATATTGACTAATTGTCTTTATGATTCATATTGACGTTTTGATATAGAGTTGAATTTATACGTTTTTGGCTTACTATGTTTTTAAGTTGTTTTGGTATGTTTTTCAATTCCAAAACCTCATGTTACTAATTATTTTATTTCAAAATGTTTGGAGATGTTCATAGCATAGTTTTAGACTTAGTCATCCAACCACAACGTTATTGGGTTAAAGTGGATATGTTAAAATGCGTGGTTTCATATATTTAACGCATCACATAACGCTTAGATTAACTTATTCGATGTTCGCAATGTACCCGCGCCGCAACGCGCGCGGGTTTGGTTACTAGTTGTATTTAATTTATGATCTCTCGACGGTGGTATAGTTGTTGGTGATGAAGACAACAAAGTAGTTGAGGGTGGCAACGATGGTTATTTTCTTAAACTCTATTGATGGCTATGATTTATGAATATCATTGTAACATCTAATGAAAATCAAGAGAATTTAATAGGTGAAGAAGAAAAATCTTTTGGTTATTATCAAGAGAATTTATACGCATGCATATAAAAATATGTTTTTATATCATTAATTAATTGTAGGAACAAGTTAGAAAACAAAAACTAATGTAAGATTATAATTAGCTCAATATTGAAAACAGAGAACTACACGAATAATCCTTATGGTTTATAAAATGTAACATCTTAGGGTATTAACTTTATTTTTTAATATGTTAAGAGTTTATGGTTTCAGTTTTGTAACATGTTGGGGTACTAAGATCAACTTCGTTAGTTTTTCTATTGAAGTTTTGATAAAATGACTAAAATACTCTATTATAACTAGATATTCTTGTAACTAACTCTATTTGATTACAAGGATAACTTTTGCAACTTATTGAAATTAGAATTAGAATTATCTATCAATATTATTAAAACATAAAAATTTGAAGTTAAAAAAATATATTAAATTAAGTAATTATACTTTTTGCGTTTTAGTATGTATCTCTTTATAAAACAATAACTTTATCCATACAAACCACCGTCTATGAGCGTAACTCATATATGTCATCAAGCACCACGTCACCTCTCATCTCCACCTCCATTGCTGCCATGTGTTATCTATATTTAAAACGCATAGAGTTGATGTGTTGCTTGATGTAAAATTAACTATTAATATTATTAAAGCGCATAGAGTACATATAATTGTTTAATTTAATATATTTATATAATTTAAAGTTTTTAAATAATATTAATCGATAATTATATGTATTAAAAATATAGACGACCTTGTCAAATATAGATAACATATGACAACAATGACAATGGAGATGAGAGTATACGTGGTGCTTAATGGCAAATACAAATTAGGCTTATTGGTGAAAGTTTACATGGATAGAAGTATTGTTTTATAAAAAAATATATACTAAAACGTATATATTATAATTATATAATTTTATATATTTTTATAATTTAAAATTTCTAAGTTTTAATAATATTAATAGATAATTCTATATATTAAAAATATAGTTTACCTTGTCAAATATAGATAACGCATGGCGATGGAGATGAGAGTTCACGTGGTGCTTGATGGTAGATACAAATTAGGCTTATCGGTGGTGGTTTATATGGATAAAAGTATTGTTTTATAAAAAAATATATTAAAATGTGTAGAGTATAATTATTTAATTTAGTATATTATTAAAAATTTAAATTTAATAATATTAATATATAATTCTAATTTCAATAAATTGCAAAAAGTATCATTGTAAATTAAATAGAGTTAATTACAATAATGGCCCATCTAGTTATTATTAAGTATTTTAGTCATTTCAAAACTGAAACAATAAGCTCTTAACATGTTAAAAAATAAAGTTAATACGCTAAGATGTTACTTTCTATAAATCATAGGGACCATTCGTGTAGTTCTCTCTTAAAAATACACACTTTTTTATCGTTGTTATTATTATTATTATATTGAATATTTATGATCGATTTTCCTCTTAAAAGCGTACAACAAAGATTTTCAGTGGTGAAAAGTAAAGGAGTAAAAACCAGTAATCTGATCATGCAATTAAAATAAAGGTCTTAAAAATTACATGTGGGATAACTTAAGACAATAATGTCAACATCAAATAAAAATGAGAAATTAAATTATGAGAGTACGAAATAATAAAATATCACCTGTAGATGATATAATTTTATAATGCATATAAGTTAATAAACAAACGTGTCACTATCTAAAAGAATATTATGAACAAAATGTGATAAATCTTATAAAAAATTATCCGAGGCATAGTTAGTACTTAGTACTATATATATATAACTTGCAATACATAAAGAGTAAGAAAATTAGAAAATGCTCATAAAAAGAGTACAGTTTTGTGTTGCAAGTTCATCTTTACATTTGACAAGTGATCAAGTATATACACTCGATCTTACACTTGTTTTTTCACTATTTGATAGCCCTTAATTTGATGAGAAATATAAAAACATAGATTTGCATTGAAATGCTAATAAAATATAATAAATTGTTTTTTTTTACAACAATATTAATGGACGTAATAGTCACTTATATTGTCGGTAAGCAATAGTGACAGACTTTTTAAAGTTTTGTGATTTGTGAAGGACATGAAAGAAATGAGGAAGACAGTGACTTTACAACAAGTTTTCAATTCCTTTTTAGCCCCTCCACAAGATCTCTCTTTCATTAAAAGGATTATTATAGAGGATTCGTCAAAAATACCCTTCGGATCATGTGTCGAATTATAAACAGAAAATACACGTACATATCTAATTAATTTTGAAAACATACATTCTAAAATAATATATTCATATTTTTACTAAAAGAGAATGACCGTTTGGATGATGAAATGTAATTAACTTTTAAGTCCTTTATTAAATTAGACAAGATGTCAGTTATAGTGAATTAAACTTCAACCATGTGATCAATTAGGATGTGTTTGATGTTTGAGCCTAGTGAAACCGAACCAACATGGCTTATAAAAGGGCATGCTAGCTTATATAAGCCTAGACAATCTTAGACATATTTAGAGCTATAGGGTCACGTATTGACTAGCTTTACAATCAATAGAGGTATCTAACATAAGAGACTAATTGTTATACGCTAGTGAGTTGTGTTCTTTTTTACACTTGCTAAAAAGTAACCCAAATGGTTGTGAACAAATAACTATAGTATTGCAATAATTATTGAACCTTTTACCTTGTTATGAAGTGCTTTACATGTGATGTATCAAATGACCGTAACGACTCTTAGGTTATGGGGTGTACTCTCTCATCCCCCACCTTAACGTCACGTCATACTCCCCCCCCCCCCCCCCCCTCTAGGGTGTACTCCCCCTTCCCTCTTCCCCCATCATCCCTTCAGTAATCAAGAACAATTAAATAATGCAATGGTTCAGTGAGTTTGTGGGATATCTGCCGTTTGCACCAAATTTGGGTGGGCTTGTTCCTGAGGGGGCTGACCCTCCACCTCGGACCCCCTTCCTGAAACCACATCCCACTAAGGATGGGCATTTTTTCCCGAGTACCTATACCCATACCCATACCCATACCCACACTGTACCTGTACCGGTACCGATTTTAAGTACTCGGTACCCACTTTTATAGATTTCGGTATTCGGTACTTTCGGTATCGGTACGGGTAAAAATAGTATGGGTACCGAATTCTATATACTATTGAATTTGATTATATGTTTTACTTCGTATTTTGGTATTTTGGGTATTCCTATCAATTTTACCTATTTGGTGCATGTACCATATTAGTACCCGTACCAAAATTTTCAATTTGGTACTCGTATAGTATTAATTCTCGTAATTGTTTACCTACTTGGTAACCGTACTAGTGCTAAAAAAGAAAAAAAAATAACAAAATGGTACGAAACGGGTACCATACCGAAATATCGGTACCGATATACTCGTACTCGTACCATACCTATATATTCAGTACGGTACTCGGTACCCACTTTTGTTTAAAATCGGTACGGGTACGGGTATAGGTACGGGTACGATACCGATTTCATCCCTAAATCCCACAGTTTTGCCTAAAACTTGAAGAAGAAGAACAATATTCTTGTTCATCTTTGAACTTGAAGTCGATGGCTCTCCTTATGCATGAGATGGCTTAATATTTGCTCAATGCATAATCTTCATAGAATTTGGATTTCTCAACATCCTTACATAATGTATAATCTATTTCTCTCAAAGGAGTGTCTTTGCACACAAGCAAAAATTAATATAGAATTCTTATCTATTAAAGCATGCAATATGATTGATATACATATAAGCATATGTATGTTCTTTTACAACATCCTAAAAAGACCAAAGTCATAAACTCATGTCAACACCGAAAGACCAAGTGATAGAAAGAAGAAAAAAGTGATAACACATGCACGATCAACGATTGATCATGCTCATAATTGAATCCCAAGACTAAAGAAATGTGACCATGCATATTGAGAACAATCAATTAATGGTACGAATAAGATGAGGGTCTAAAGTTTCTTATGGGAGGCTTGGGTTCAATTCCCACTAGCTACATTTGGAGGACATTGGTGGAGGGGAAATGAGGGATGACCCAGCCATTGGCTTGGGTTCGAGTCTTGATACCGAACGGTTTTACCGATTATTTCACTGTCGTGCCTTCGGGCGGGTGAGTGGTCGGGTTTTCCCGGGAATTGGTGGCAATTGGTGGCCCGGGTACTCTCGAGTACCTGATTCGCCAAAAGGGTGCCCGAGAGTGCTCGGAATTGATTCGTTGGTTGTTTAAAAAAAATGGATGAGAGTGCTATTGTAATCCCTAATCTTTTTACTTATTTTCTTACAACCTACACGTTTTCCAAACTAATAATTTGTTAAAAATTGAAATGTTTTTGTAGAAGTAGTATGCAATCATAAAAACACAAGTTAAAAAACATGAAACATAAAAAAATGATGTCAATTACATAGCATAAAAGGTCATTGTATATATTTATTTAATTGTGATTATTTTTAATATATCGTAGGCCAAAAAGGGTGGATGGTGTGTTTGCCCTCAAGTGGATCTATGCTTCGTCTTCCCTTTTGTAAACATCAAACACAAATTAATAATGGTATATTTTGCTTGAGACATCTCATAATACACACAAAGTTTAATTAATTAAGTATTGTTATGTACGTAGATCGATATGATTTGGTTTTTGGCTTTTAGCTGGAAGCATGAACCTAAACGTCGCTAATTGCTAATTTAAAAATACTTTAAACCAAGTTAATTATTTTTGTTAACAACAAAAGGATTTTATTAAAAAAACTAGCTAGGAGCTAGAAGAGCTAACACATCAACATTACAAGAATAACAATGAATTTTGTAGCCAGTGAACCCAGCTGCAATTTTTTTTTTTGAACGTTGACTTTCAATAAAAAACGGCTAGCCCTCAAAACGGGGACCGCCAAAAATTACACATACATATACAAGGGGTTCTTAGCCCAATCATTCCACACTAAAGCCTTAGATTTGGATCTATATTTAAGCCATAAGAAAGCTAACGACTTCACATCCGCCACCGCATCCCTAGCATGTCTTGAAGTGTCTTGGAAAACCTTTTCGTTTCTAATTTTCCAAATCACCCACACCGTTACCATCACTATACCATTGATTATCTTTTTCCTCCACTTACCGCCATGCACACTCTTATATAATGTGAGCAATTCCTCGAATTCATAAGAACAAAAAGGAGGTAGTCGACACCAATAAAACACACGAGACCATACCTCAGACGAGAAGGTGCAGCCAACGAAAAGATGTCTTGTGTCTTCTGCATAATTTCCACAGAAAGCACAATTAATATCTTGAACTCTAACATTCCTTCGCATCAAAGCTGTTCTCATAGGCATCCTATCAAATTCCGCTCTCCAACTAAATAGATTCACTTTACTAGGAACCCACGTCTCCCATTTCATCTTGTATTCTCGACGGATATCTCTACCCTGTCGCATAACCTTTTTAAAATTCGCTACCGAGTATGTTTCGTCTATGCCATCATCCCAATACCATTTATCACTGTTGTTCCCCAATGTGAATGAGGCTAACAATCGCTCCATATCTTGAGTCTCCGAAATTTCCGTGACTGAATTCGGAGATCTGTACCAGCAGCCAACAAATTTACTTCCTTCTTGATTAGTCACAAATCTACTAGCTACCCTGCATCCTTTTTGTTTTTCGAGCTTGTATAATTCCTGCCACCTATTTTTCAGAATAGTCGATCCAAGCCACCCGTCAAACCAGAATCTGCTGGACGTTCCTGTACCAATTCTGCACTTGATATATTGAGATACGTTTCTCCCATTCAACACCAAGGATTTTATAAATGAAACCAAGGCCTTCCAACAACCGGCCAACGTTTTTGTAACTGGTAAAAAATCCCAACATCCTCTCCCTCCGTGGATTAAAACAACTACTCTACGCCATAGAGAATCCGTCTCAACATGAAAACGCCAAGCCCACTTTGTAAGCAAAGCAGAGTTAATATCTTCCAATCTAGAAACCCCCATGCCCCCATCCTTTTTATCCGTACACACTGTTTCCCACGCCACCCAATGCATCTTTCGATCATCACTAGACCCCGCCCATAAGAAGTTCTTCATGATGGATTCAATATTATCTAAAACCTTCCTTGGAGCTTTAAAAATAGATAAATAATAGATTGGAATACTAGATAGGACAGATTTTATAAGCGTCAATCTGCCCCTATGGAAAGAGTTTTGGATTTCCATTTCGCAAGCCTGTCTTGAATCGTATCCACCACTGGTCTCCAATGACAAATGCGGTTCATGTTAGCACCAACCGGAATCCCCAAATACTCAAACGGAAGAAATCCCGCCCTACATCGAAGCATCTCAGCCATCCTTGTCACGTCCCCTTCATTAACAGCAATACCATAAAGATAGGATTTATGAAGATTGATTTTTAAACCGGAGCATATATGGAAGACCCGAAGAACCCTCGCCACCTTCTGTATATTATCCAAGGACCACTCCCCCACTATCAATGCATCATCTGCATAAAACAAATGGGTTAAAGGATGATTATTAGTTGTAAAATTAATTCCTTTAAATTCCCCCACTTCCACCGCTTTAGACATCAAGCAATGTAGTGCTTCCATAACCACTAAAAACAGGAACGGCGACAACGGGTCCCCCTGACGAACCCCTTTCTCACATTGGAACTCGAACGTGGGTGCTCCATTGACTAGAACCGCGGATCTAGCTGAATGTAATACACCATTGACCCATGTACACCATTTTTCCGGGAAACCCATCTGCTGCAACATAGACAATAAGAACTCCCAATTCACGTTGTCATAGGCCTTTTCAAAGTCAATCTTCAACATAAACACCTTTTGCTTTGTCTTCTTTAGCCAACCGATCGTTTCATTCATCAAAAGAGGGCCATCCAAAATGAATCTACCTTTAAGGAACGTCGATTGTGTCTCCGATATCACCTTCCCCAAAACTTTTTTCATTCTTGAAGCCATCACTTTTGATATCACCTTACTAATAATTCCAATCAACGTAATGGGCCGATAATCCGTCAAACCAACCGGATTTTTAGTTTTGGGGATTAACGTGATAAACGATGAACTACACCCCTTACTAATGTTCCCGGAATCATAAAATTGATCAAAAAGCCGATTGAAATCAGCTTCGAGATACTCCCAAAACTTCTTAATAAACCGAATATTAAACCCATCCGGACCTGGGGCTCTATCCGGACCACATTCGAACACCGCCTCCTGAATTTCTTCTTTCGAAAACCTGTTAACAAGCCCATTCGCACTATGAATATCCAGTTTTTTTATATTAATACATACCAAACTTGGTCGCTTTTTCACTGTGTCCGCAAATTGATTCCTGAAATGACGTAACACTTCTTTCTTGACCAATGACGGTTTAGAAATCCATGTACCATCACTTAGTAAACCAGGAATGGCATTCCCAGCTTTCCTCCCGTTTATGACCCTGTGAAAAAAGGCAGAATTATCATCCCCGTCACTAGCCCACCTCACCCTGGATTTTTGTTTCAGGTCCTTCGTTTTACACATATTATAATGGTTAACTCCCCTCCTACATTCCTCCAAGACCCATCCTTCCTCTTCTTCTAAGTCTCTAAATTCCAAGGTTTTCTCTAATTTCTCCGCCTCCTCTTTTAACAAGAGAAACTCGTCGCCTTCCTTTTTTAACATACTATCCCACCAATTTTTGAGAACCTGTCTGAGCAATTTAAACTTATTAGTAATAATAATATCACTCGGACCCTGAAAATCAGCAGTACGTAAAGTCTTGACGATTAACTCATCACACCCATCCCTATCCAACCACGAGTTAAACCATCTAAATGGTTTAGGACCGAAATTAGTATCCACCAATGTCAACAGTAATGGACAATGATCAGAGGTGTCTCTCGGGAGCGCCCTTAAGCAAGCCAAAGGCCACCTGTTGAAAAAATCTTGACAGACCAAAACGCGGTCAATTTTACTCATCTTATAGTCATTACCTCTACTAGTAAGACAAGTAAATTTATTTCCCCTCATATAGTATTCATTCAATCCCAACTCATCAATAAACATATTAAAATCCGACGCCACTCCATGATTAAATCTCGAGTTACGTCTCTCTTTCGGTACTCTCACGGCATTAAAATCCCCCAATAAAATACAATAACCATTGCAGTCTCTATATTCTTCCGCAATCTCCTGCCAAACCCGTTTCTTATCATTCATCTTTTGTGGCCCGTACACGTTAAACACATTTATCGTTGACCCGTCCGATATTAACACCCCTTTCACCAATAAAAAATTACGCCTCTGAATGATCTGCTGTTTTATAAACACTTTAGGGTTCCAGACACTGACTAAACCCCCAGACCTCCCTGTAGCATCAACTTTAGTGAACTCAAAACCCCCATTTCCCCAAATACTGTTAATATCATTCCTACCCAAATCCTTCACCATAGATTCTTGTAATACCACAAAATCAACCCCAAATTTATTTTTCATTCCTCTTAACCAACGATTTTTCCCATCTCCCCTAACCCCCTAACATTTAAACATAAGAAATTCATTGATAACCGACCTGTAATCCTTCTCCTGTAATAACCTCTTGCACCATACCTCTTTGATTTTCCAATTGAGCTCCCAGAAGGACCCCCAATCTAACCGTTTCAGACACTTCTTTATCTTCATTTGTTCCATCATCGGTCAATTCTTCTACAACCAGGGGGTTATCAGCGATCCTCCCATCCTCCATGTCTGGCTGATTGGCGGACGCAGATAAATAAGGTTCATGGGTTTTGTAATTCATTGGGCTTTCCTTATCTTCATTAAACTTAATAACCAAGTCAGGCCCACTACTCTCTATTTCTTTGGGCTTCTTACCCACTTTATGTTTTTCCAAGCTACTAGAGTAGCTTGGTGTGGGCCGATCCAAGTTATCAATACCTTGTTTTTTCTTCCTTTTGTTCACATGTGGAATAAAAGCTTCCACTCCACCAAGGTTGACTTCCTGTATATCAAAATCAAATTTGTTTCCCTCAATAAATTCTTCTTCATAATTATTTTCCTCAAAAATCTCCACATTGATGGCACCATTATCATTCCTTAACTCAGTTTCCATAATACCATCAGTTTCCAAATATTCATTATTACCAAAACCGTTTCCATTAGAATTGACCGGCAACGGTTCATCGTTGACTGAATTTTCCGGCTGTAATGAGCCTTCATCGACCGGCACCGGTTCTTCCTGATTACGTTCTTCTGTTTCATCAACCTTCATCGCTGCAGTGTTATCCTCCTTGAAAAATTCTTGTAGGCAGTCTCCCGAGTCCTTGGAGACCCATACTTTGAACTTCTTATTCCGCCATGACAACGTGATCTTTTCCGATATTTTCTTGCACTCTCCGGTCAGAACTCCAATGCAGTCATAAGAAAGATCAAACTCATCTACCGACCTTTCCGGGGCATGCATAATCTTCCCGAACACCTTGCCCACCATCTCTATAACCTCATTGTTCATCAAATGTAATGGGAGTCCTACCACCTTCAACCAAGCTAACCGTTCATACCCTAAGGATTGACCCTCCCAAACGTCTAAAGAAGAGAATCACCCAATAACTTCTCTCGCCATTGTCAGAAACGTATTTGACGTGTCTGCATCAATAAACGAAATCAGCACCGTGAGGCCACCCAAGTATTGTATCTTCCCCTCTCCAGGACATAGATCCTCAACGACAACAAAAACATTCTTCAAAGCATCAAGATCTATCATTCTAGCAATGATAGACTTCCCATGCAGATCACTGTAAGCAATAACTTGGTCATCCACATTAATCGTTCTCATCTCCAAACCACTTTCTTTTCTACCCAGAAAAGTATCCATGTATGATCTGCCCCCTGTGGAATACATCGGTGTCTTCCCCTCTCTATGGACCCCATCGAATCCAGTATCCTGCCTTGACGAACTGCCCGAAGCTTTACCACTAGCCTCTGCCTTTCCTCCTTTATTCGTTTTCTTCAGATCTTGCCAAATCTCACCATCTTCTAGCGTAAATCGTGCTACATTAGCCCTCAATAAGCAATCTCCCAGACGAACATGGCAGATTTGACGTACTAAATCTTCACAATCTTTAACATCCAGAAAAGAGATAAAACCAAACCGATTGCCCATCTTATCTCGTTTTCTCGCAATGTAAAGATCAAAAATGTCTCCATATTGTCGAGTAGCCTCTGCCAAATCCTTCCCACTACACCTCTCAGGAATATTTGTGACAAATATCTTGGTGATTCTTCCTTGGAATTTCGCCGGAATAGTATACCGGCGAGAAGTTTCGATTCCTATTGACATACCACTAAAACGAGAGAGAAACAACATAATCAAATATATTATCTCAAGACTTGTTTCCATGAACTAGAACGTTTTGAAAGCCACAAAGTATCCATACGACCGTAATAAAATAATTAGGAGTATTGGATTTAAATAATCTAAAATTTGAGCAATTGGCCAATAATAATCCGAATTTTAACGTTAGACCATGATAATCCCATATGAACATGTGGGTGTCAAAACTGAACCTCCGTTAACTCTAAACTAACTGAGTTAGTTCAAGATGATGTGACTGCTTAGGTGGCGTGTTAACGTGGATCAGATGCTGACGTGGCAGCTGAGGTGTCATGCTGATGTGGATCAGATGCCGACGTGGCAGCTGAGGTGGCATGCCAAGTCAGCTGCCACGTCAGCATCTGGTCCACATCAGCATGACACCTTAGCTGCTACGTCATCTTGAACTAACTCAGTTATTTCAGAGTTAACGGAGGTTCATTTTTGACACCTATATGTTCACTTGGGATTATCCTGGTCTAACGTTAAAGTTCGGATTATTATTGGCCAATGACCCAAACTTTGGATTATTTAAATCCAATACCCCAAATAATTATTAGTTTTGATTTGAAATTTGATTGCAGTCGAAACATATAAACCAGACGAGGAGTAAGAAGATTAAATGTAGACTTAATTTATGTTCGTTTTTTTTAACAAAAACAGAATGAATATACATTCTACCGGTATAGTGATATTCATTTGTTTAGGGATTAGCGTTTGGTACCGGGTACTCTTATCAAGCCAGTACTTTTAGTACCAGACCACTCTACCGGTATAGTGATATTTTTCTTTATCGTATATACTTTCTTTTCTTTTTATGGATAATCATTTGGTACCGGGTATTCGTATGGAATCAATACTTTCGATACCGATATGATATATTTTTTATCACGGAAAACCGAACCAATATTGTCTTAATATCAATACTGATACCGTATTCATTTTTGTAGTTTTCTTAACGTGACAGTAGAAAATCTATTGAAAATGATGTTATATTAGCAACAAAGCATTTATTCGGTAATGTTAGTATTTTTGTTTTGATACGTACGGAGTTCTAAACACGTCTCCTTATGTAAGTTTAAACAGAGACTTCTTTTTCAATGAAAACCCTTTCCCTCTTTCTAGGCTTCCAACATAGGATTGGGTAAAAGTGAATGTTATGTTCTACATGTGTAGTGTTAGGGGGATGGGCGCCAACCGTGAAGGCTCTGAGTACCCCACTATCCCACGGGAATACTGTCGTTGGTGTCTTGGGTAAGGGGGTCCAGTGTGAACCTTACCGGTGTGTCCCTCTAAGTTGGGATTAGGGACAATGGTTTCGTGGCTGGTTAAGCGGTATTGAAGGCGGAATCGAAGAAAGTAACGAAGCATGAAAAAGCCTGTGTTGATAATCAACATGCTTTCGTTCCTTTTGCGTTCGATACTTTTAGCTCTTTGACCCCCAAAGGTATAAGTTTCCTAGACAAAGTGGATAGGGCTGCGCACAACAACCACGAAGCGGATAGAGTTTGTCATCCAGAAAGAGTGGCGATAGACCTTGTTGTCGGTTTACTTTTCAGTTGTAGTTTGCCTTTTATTATGAAATGAAAATCCAGTATGAGTGATCAAAATATATTATATTAAACCAAGATGCAAATGCTTTAAAGTAAAACCAAACTTGCCAATTCAACTCAACGTGTTGTGGTTGTCCCATTTAAAGTTGTATATACATCATCATCACATATATTATGTTGGTATTATATACTTTTAGGTATATTATTATTATAATACGTTTAGTTAAATATGACACAAATCCACAATATTATGGGATTATACATAAAATAAAATAGACGATTTACAATAAAAGAAAGGGCAATTGAGGAAGAAGAAGCCAGGCTGGACGCATGTTTCACTATTCTTGAAGTGAAACAAGAGGAAAGCATGTCGCGCAACAGAGTTTGAGCAGCTGTTTTGGTGTTATAATATTTATTAAAAAAATCAAATAATAATAATAATAATAATAATAAGACCATAGTTGTTAAAAGTCATCGTCTCTTGCGTCTAGGCTCATTTTTTAGGCAAAGCGATGCATTTACGCTTTGAGGGTATGTTTGGCAAAACTAGCTGGAGGCTGGTAGCTGGAAGCTGCAAGCTGGTAGCTGGAAGCTGTTAGCTGGAAGCTTTTTAAATATATTTTGGTGTTTGGCAGAATAGCTGGAGCTTTTAATAAAATGTATAAATGACCAAAATGGTCATAATTAAAAGATTGTAAAGAAGGTTTTTATTTTATTTTTAAAATAGAATGGGTATTTGTGTCATTTATTAACTAAAAGCTTATAGCTAGTAGAGCTTTTTCTTAAAAGCTACTACTAGTAGCTTTTCACTGTAGAGCTTTTTCTCTAACCTAAAAGCTTTCAGCCCCTTCATCTAAACAAGGCTTTTTATTAAGTATGAGCTTTTTTCTTAAGGGGAAATGGAATCTAATAATCCCAACTTTGGGGGGTTGGAAGGCAGCAGTCCCAATTTGAAAGTTGTAACACAGCAGTCCCAACTTGTCAACCTTTTTATTTGGTTGGTCCCAGACTAACCTCAGTTAGTTTTTCCAGTTAAGTGCCACGTAGGCATCCCACGTGGCAGTCCTACGTGGCAAGAATGTTGTATCTGTAAAAAAAACGAGGTGGGGCCCACATGTTTTAATCAAATATAATTATTTTTCAATTAAAAAAATGAGGTGGGGCCCACATGTTTTAATCATATATACACATATACAATAGCTTCTTCCACCTGAACTCACCACCACCACCAACCACCACCTTACACCACCATCATCCACCGATCCTCCTCTCGAACCCGAACCAAGTCAGCCTCTCGTCTCGCTCAAACCACCACCCAAGAACCATTACCATCTCTATCCCTTGATCTAGTCACATCTTCAACCCTTGGATCTTTATGCAAACAAGAATAAAACACAAAATCCCTTAAATTAAACCAAACCCATAAATATCCAGAAAGCAAATCACAAATAAAGATTAATAAGATGGGAGTGAAGATACCTTGGGAAAGAATAAGAAGTGGGTGAAGAATGATGATGGAACCGTATGATGTAAATAAGAGAGAACTTGTTGAAGAATTCTTCGATCCATTGTTGTGGCAGCTTTGTTTTCGTTTTCCCACCAGTATATTTTTGTTTTTTTTCTTCCATGCAGTGGGTGAAGAATGATGACTATTCATCTTCATCGCTCTTTTTTTCACAACCCCATCTCCATCCATGACCTCCTTGCTCTCTCCCCTTCCTCTGCTAAACTTAGGGCTTTTTCCCCAAAAACAACCGCCTGTCTACCCTCCCTCCTCCTCCTCCTCTGTTTTCCCTTCGATGACACCCACAACCTGCACCAACCCGCCACCACCAACCAAAGCCCACCCACTCTACCATTCCCCTCAACCTCCACCCCATAATCACCACTCTACCATTCACCCCCACCAACCACCTGTAAAATTAGGGCTTTCCCCCAAATTTTAGGGTTCTTAGTTCTTACCCTAACATCATCAATTGAAGAAGACGAAGAAGACGACAGCTAGTGGTGGTTTTGGTTGAGATGGTGGTAGATTCGGTTGACGGTGACGAAGGCGGTGGAGGTGGTTGCAGATGGCGGCGGTGGTTGATGGTGACGAAGGCGGTGGAGGTGGTTTTTTTTTTGAACGGAAAATTTCACTCCTTATGGGACTTGAACCCATGACCTCCCCTTAGGTGTTCCTAGAAGCTTTGCTTCTACCATTGGGCCACCAACCCCAATTGAGGCGGTGGAGGTGGTTGATGGTGATCTGTGTTTTTTGGGCTTTCCCTCTCTCTCTCTCTGTGTTTATATATATATATATATATATATATATATATATATATATATATATATATATATATATATATACGTTATTAAAGGATTTTTTAAATATTAAAGGATTTTTTTAATTGAAAAAACAAGTGTCATAGGGGGCCTACGTTTTTTTTGCCAAGTGGGACAGATTTTGCCACGTGGACTGCCACGTGGGATGCCTACGTGGCACTTAACTGAAAAAACTAACTGAGGTTAGTCTGGGACAAACCAAATAAAAAGGTTGACAAGTTGGGACTGCTGTGTTACAACTTTCAAGTTGGGACTGCTGCCTTCCAACCCCCCAAAGTTAGGATTATTAGATTCCATTTCCCCTTTTCTTAAAAGCTTGAAGCTTGAAACTCCTAAAAGCTCTTAAAAGCTCCTTGCCAAACATACTCTGAGTCGATGAAATTGCGCTTTAATTTTCCAGGTGATGGATTAGGCGCAAATTTCAGTTAGATTCCCAAATTCCGTAGAGTTTCCAGCCAAATTCGTTAAAGTATGGCTAGATTCCAGCCATATTTCTACTTTTAGCTAAGGAAAACTACTTCTATACACTAATACATCAAGATTTTAAAACTTTTGATACTAACCAGATGAAAGATAGTATTATTTTAATATACTCTTACTTTATTTTATTTGTTCGCTTTCTTTATCTCAGGTTCTCGCTTTTTTTTTTGCGCCTCACGTCTAGGCCCCGTGCGAGGCCTATGCGCCTTGAGTGCGCCTTTAATAACTATGAATAAGACCAAAAAAAAATAGAAAAACAAAAGGTAGTGTTTGGTGCACGTACTCACGGCATCGAAGCCTATCTTTCACTCTCCGTACCAACCTGTCTTCCATGTGACTCTTTCCACCGGGACCATCATCATCCCACAAGGATTTCGGCAAAACCTCCACTCTTTTTTTTTTTTATAAATTATTAATTAATACATCCATGATTATTATAAAACTATGCTATTATTTTAAATAAAAATCAAGGAATTGTTGTATGGTATTGAAAGGGATGTCGATTTCATTTTACTTGTTTCTGCTTTTGTTAATTGTTGATGCTTGCTTGATGTTAGAAAAATGGTTTAACTAATGGTAAAATCTGAAAATTTGTGTCTTATGTTTTATAAACACATCTTTTATTTATATACAATTCAAATTTAAGCAAACCGAAAATGAAACCAATTTGTTCTCACCAAGGGAACGATTTCGTATAATTGATTAACCAAAAATCAAAATTAACCAAGCTAGTTGGAGTCATTAGACACTTCGAATTATACTATCCACAACGTAGAGCGTCCTTCCCCTCCGCCTGTCTTCCCTGCCTGGAGCCACCTCAGCTGCTTCACCCTTCTTCCCCTACAACGGACGCCAAACCTGTGGGTCCACCTCCTCTCTCGCAACCACCCTTCTGTTGCCACCTTTCCCTTTGGATCCTTCCCCGTCCCTCTCCTCATCTTTTTAACACCGCATACCACCCTCCTTCTTACTTGCCGTCTCCATTGACCACCTCTACAACAATCATAACAATACCAACAACCTCTTTAACACCATCAACCATTTCATAATATATGTTGTAAATATTGTAAATTAGGGGTTAACATAAATATACATACAATCCTTTACTATACAACACTACATACAATCCTTTACCATATAGGCTATAGCACTATATAGAATCCTTTACTATATAGCTCTTACATCTATATTTGAAACAATGTCATCATTTTGGGATCGAGAACGATGCTTCAAAATTGGAACCAAAACTCAAAAGTTATTACTATATAAGAACATAACATAATCATTTGTGCTTCACATTTGAGGTTTAAACAAAGCTTAAGATTAAGACCATGATCTTTATTGTTGCTTTGTTTGATTCTGGTTTACTTGTTTTAAATCACCTTTGGGTATGCATAATTGGGCTTTTTTTTTTTCAACCAAAGAAGTAGGTGATTTCATGGAAGAAGATGATTGGAACTCGGAAAAGAATGTTCATCAATGTACAACTTTTAGAACGGCTAACTCACACACCCTCTAAACTAATCCTAAATTTACACCAGTACTCACCATGAAACTAAACCCTTCCACATAAAAAAGTTGTAAGTCACCCATCATCCGTCAAATTCAACCATAGAATAGATTAGAGCCAAATAATCAATGTTTTCATACTGGATCGGACGTCAAACCGGTCTCCTTGCCGATCCACTGATCAAACCAGAAGTAAGAACCAGATGACGTGGGAAATATTATAAAAATTAATAGGGTAAAATGGAAAGAAGGTTCGACACCCAAAATTCCGATTCAACCGCCAGCCACCCTCATATCACCCTCAACTGAATCGCCATGCCCCCAGGCCCTAGTCGAACTGGTCCGACCGTCCGGCCCTGACCTCAAAACATTGCAAATAATTTTGTAACAAATTTACATTACTCAGATATTTGTCAAATATCATCATAAAAACCCTACAAAATATATAAAAAAAAATATCTCTGCACAATCATATGAAAAAAACTTTGCAAAATCATTAGAAATACTCCACAAAATCTGCAGATAACACAAGAGGATAACACATTTTACCTTCTTTGGCCATTGCTACAATCTGCATTAATATTCAAGAGTAAACGATCACATAAAAATATACTCAAAAAGTCCTATTATAATCAATCTCTAAATGCTAGCCTGCAGTTCATTTAGAAGCATATCTGCAGCTTCCTCTTCATAATCACCCTCGCTTTCTTTAACCTTTTGCGGTCCATTTTCGGATTTTGATCGTTTATAAAAGGGTAAAAGCGACGTATAAACATCATCTTCAAGAACATTGGATTTTCTCAACACCTCAAACAACGCCTCCTTGCTTTTTTCATCATTTTGCTGTTCACAAATATCATACAAAGCCGTAATATTAGAAGGTTTTGGTCTCCAAAAGCTTGATCCTTCATCAGATAACGCCTTTTCAAGGCAAGATAAAGCGTCAGAAACCCGACGTTCTTTAATATGACCTTCGGCAACAATCTCCCAAGTACCTGAATTCGGTTTTCCAACTTTCAACATTTCGTTAAAAAAAGATTCGGCTTTTTCCGTAACCCCGTTTTTAACGTACCAACCCAGTAAAAGATTCCCAATTCTTGGGTCATAAGTTGACTTCATCGAAAGCCATTCTTCATAAAGAAGCTCGCTTTCTTCAATGTCTTCCATCCTGATAAACGAAGAGATAACAGCTTGATAACCCATATTTGGTACATACGGAAAAATCGCTTTATAAGATTCCCAAATTCTTTGAACTTCTTCTTTCTTTCCCATACCACCGTAGTGACTTAAAAGGTAATGATAAGGAATTCGATCGCGATTCTTGATTAGGGTCTCGACTTTTCTAAGCGAATCTTCAGCCTTTTCCAATTCTTGATTCCTGATGTACAAAGTAGCCATGGTGCTATAAGTAGTCCAATCCGGGTTAACCGAAGCATCAAGTTCAAGTTTTTCATACGCTTCTTCCATCTTTTCGATAGATCCTTGATACCCACGTGAGGATATCCAGATATTATATGAATACAAATCCAAATCGATGTTATTTTCCATCATTTCAGAAACCAGGGATTCCACTTTTTCTTGATTTTTAAGGTTCATGTAGAGGGTCATCATCACATTATATGGAAGTGCTTGACTAGCATAGTCTTTATTCTTCATTTCAACTAATAAAGATTCGGCCTTTTCCAACATTCTAGCACGTGCATAAGCATTTAAGAGGGCCCCGTATACACGTTTGTCCATTAATTTATTGGGTAGGTTTTTGAAGTAATCTTCTGCACCTGAAATGCCGTGTACTTTAGAAACTAGATCGAGTTGAATTGCGGCATCACTTGAGGATATTCTGAACCTCTCTGGTCTGTTATCCATCCACTTGTAGATCTGCGGATGAGGAAATTACATCAACAAGCCTAAGATAGTGTTTAGTTATCGACAAATAATAATGAAAAATTCAATTTACTTATAAGATGATGTTTTTAACATTCAATCATATTAAGGGCACCACTTTTCCCCCTTTTTTTTTTGAATGGCGAATTTCTTGCTCCTTGTGAGACTTGAACCCAGGACCTCACATTTAAGTGTATTAAAGGGCTTTACCTTGCCACTGGACCACCAACCCCAACGGTGTTAAAGGCACAACTAGATGTGGCATTTAAAGACAATTTCATTAACAGTTTTACGCAGAATTAAGTATGAAAATTAGCATAGATTATTTTCTCTAAAAAACGATGGGTAGCTTAGCAACATATAATGTTTACGCTAAACTTTAAAACACGACTCATCTAAAGAGCACTGCACATGAACTCTGTACATGAAACAACCATTACAATAACTTCTATACTCTAAAATACAAGCTAGATGATATTACTAAGAATTGATTACACGAATGGAATCTGTGGTGTGGTCAAATTACGATTTTAGTTCCTACTTTCCTGAAATTACACCTTTAGTCCAACTATTGGCTCAAATGTAACATTGTAACACATTTGGCTGTTAGCGCAATGTGGCGTTGAAAAATATCTTTTACTAGTCATGACTGCTAGTCTAATTTTTGGCTATAGTAATCATGCTGCAAGTACTATGATGCTCTTATTGGGACCAAGTTTAATAATTTGATAAAGAATCAATTTTACAAACCAAAGGGCCATTTAAAGACAAACTCCACTTACAATCTTACACATGATTAAGCACAAAGTAATACTAGATTCTTTCTCTAAAAAACGATGGGCAGTTTGGTATATCTTTTTTTACGCTAAATGAAAAAACACGGCTCTTCTAAAGAAAACTGCACATGGACTCTCCATATGAAACAACCATTACTACAGCTTCTATATTCTGAAATACAAGCTAATATAATATTATTAAGAATTAATTACACGGATGACGGATGGTCCTTGTGGCATGGTCAGATTACGATTTTAGTTCCTAGTCTACTTTTCTAAGACTACACCTTTAGTCCAATGAGGGACAATAGATTCAGGGACTACTCTCAGTCTCACGTTTGGCCAGCAGTCTGTGGCGATAAAAAAATTGTTTGCTCAAATGTAACACATTTGGCCGTTGGCACTAAGTGGCGATAAAAAAATTGGTAACTTTTTGGTGAAATGACTAAACCTCCCCCACTCCACGAGGGACAATAGATTCAGGGACTACTCTCACGTTTGGCCAGCAGTCTGTGGCCGACATCCTGCAGGTTTTGGCACCCTCTCAGTCCCTTGTCGGCACCTCGCCACCTTCTCCCTTCTCTTCATCCCTCTCCATTTTCCGGTGACTGCAAGTCACGTTTTTCCAGTGACTGCTATTTTTTTGATCGCTGTGTCAGGCACTCGGGCCAATGAAACCCAGAAAAGAACTTACCATCCTTTTTCTCCACTATTGTAAAGATGCTTTGCCACCTCTAATCCCTAGCCCACATTGTTTGATTTCTGGCCACCCTGAAACCTAGATCTGAATCACAACTCACATGTCTCCTATCCAAGTCTAGTCCTCTAGGTTAGCGCCGAAGAGGGGGCTGATAGAGTGCAACGATGGTCATTTTAATCGTAAGGGCTGTTTTAGTCCTAATAAAAAGTTTATCAGATTTTTTTAACTGATGTTAGCGCCAAGGACCATCTGTGTTATGGCTTGGAAAACAGTCGGACTATCCGATCTCGATTAGCTCCCCCATCTCCCCTTTCCACACACACACACACAATAAGCATATCAACAAGACAAATGAGACAAAGGTTAAATGACCCAGAGTTTAAAAGAACGAGCCACGACGCGTTTTCTCTTTGCCTCGCGTGGAGAAAGCCTAGAGGCGAACCAAGGTGTAAGCCCAAGGCGGAATCAAAAAAATAAATTTAAAAATTATATATCTTACCAAATTTAAAATAATTGACCAAAAAAACATCAAAAATAAAATAATAGACCCAAAAAGTCTAAAACATCAAACAAACACATAAACCCTAACGCCTTAGCCCATAAGAGGCGAATGTACAAACTGAACCCCATGAGGCGTGCCTCAGTCTCGTTTTCTTAGCGCCTCGCGTCAAGGTGCATGCCATAAACCATTCCCTTGATGATACGGCTAGTATTCCTTGGAATGAAATTTGATCTAAATTGTTACATTTCTATACACTCAAAGATGCTTCCTTTCAGATATAGTTTAACTAGTTCAATCTGTTTTCCTTTATTTTTCCTTAATACAACACCAACTTTATCATTTTTAAGCCTAACAACTAACTCCTTTAACTCCCAAAAGTCAAAGGTTGACCCTTTATACAAATTTCAACCATTAATAACAATGCATAAACATATCAATAACAACCATAATACAACTAACAAACATACCTCAAGAGCAAGCTTATGACGACCAAACTTCCTCAACTCTTTAACAACTCTGCAAAGCTCCCATTTTGTAACCTTTTTGCCTTCATTCTCCCACTGATTCACCACCTCAATTGCCCCCTTTTCAGGGTTGCCCATCAAAGATATCCTCTTGTATATAGCCTTCCAAGTAACAGATGTTCCACGCCTCCTATCTTGGTTGCCATATCTCTCAACCTTTGATGAAGAATAAGTGTTGTTGATGATAAAGGAAGTGACTTTGGGTTTCTTGAAGGGTGAAATTGGAAACCCATATGGGAATTTAAGAGAATTTGAGGAAAAAGATGATAATGAGAGGGAAATGGTTTGTGGGTGTGCTTGAAATTGGGAAATTGTTGGGTGGAGTAACATTTTTTTTTTCTTCAAGAAATGGTTGGGTCAATTAGGTGTTTTAGCGGTAGCTATAGGATGAACTCACCGGCAACAAGGATAAGTATGGTTGTTCAAATCGCTCGTTCCTCGTGGATCGCTCGTTGCTCGTGGATCGTTTGGAAAATGTTCAAAAAATCTTCGCTCGATCTTCCGCGCGGTTGTATATGAGCCGATCGGCTCGGTTTGTAAATGAGCCAAGCACGAGCAAAGGTATTCTCGGCTCGAATAAATTTTTATTTATTTAATAATAAATATACACACAATTTACAGATAAATTTATGGCTTTATATATAACATTCTATTGGATTTGACTCAGTATATGCAAACAAAATAAAACCAGCCCACTTAACTCTAAAAAAAATTAACACTAGATTTAATAGTAAAACAATAAGTCATGAGGTGACAGTCTTGACTTCTTTATGTTATTAGTCGTCCATCGCTAATTGTCGCTTGATGTCACACCTACGTCACAATGCAACAACTGTTCTCTGACGTATGCTCATCACCTTACCAGCCTCAATCTAAGCCCCATCCTTGGACATTGGGATCTCAATATTAGTGTTATCATCGGACATTTAGACCTTAGTTGTCACCCGACAATGAAAACATCAAAGAAAACATCCCAATTTTATGATCGTCCATATTATTCTCCGCTCGATTCTCACTTGGCGCTCGCTCGGAAAATTTGCGCTCGAAGAATGCTCGTTCGGTTTTTGGCTCGATTGTAAACGAGCCGCTCCGCTCGGTTTGTAAACGAGCCAAGCACGAGCAAAGCTCCGCTCGGCTCGTGAACAGCCCTAAAGATAAGTGTCTTACTAGTTAGTCCTTTAGATATTAACTAGTATTTTTCGGCAGCGCGGCGTGTTGAACGGTGCCATAACACATGAAGTCTAAAATATGGGTAAGACATAATGTGTTACTAACAATTCGTAAAACTCGACGCGTAAAAGACATTTATTAAAATGTTAAAACGTAATGCTTTTAATTTAAGTGGAAAAAACACACCACAAGTATGCGGCATTATGTGCAAGCTAAGTCATTAGACTTTGTCGGTGGTTAAAGAGCATGGTGCATATAAAAGTTAGTTTTTTTTAAGTAGAAGAACAACACAAAAATGATATTTAACCAAGTTATTAAAAAGAGTAAAGTCTTATTTGAGTCACTGTTGTTTTACCATTTTAACTACTTGAATTCAATTTCAAAACCTTTAACCCCCTGAGTACCTGAGGTTTCCAGTTACACCTATTTGAGTCCAATTAAATAACTTTGGTTAAGTTTGTTTGTTGACTTTTGTAAAAAGGACTAAAATGCCCCTTTTTATAAATTTTTGTGTTATAATATATTATTAAATAATATATATATATATATATACATATATCACACAAACCTGAAATATCTCTTTCTCTCCACTACCACCACCTCCACCTCTAACCATTGCCACTGCACCACCACCTATACCACCACACCTCCCCACCACACCACCCCCACTGTAACACCATCACACATTCTTACCACCACATCGTATAACTCACCACCCACTGCATCATTCCCATCGGACTCAACCACCAATAGATTTTCAGATCTATAGATCCTTCGAGTGAGAGAACATTGGTTCAGTTTGTGGATTTGAATCACAAAAAATGAAATGTCTTTTCCCAGCATCAAATACCTCTAAGTCGCCACCTTAAGCAATTCCGACAGTCACCACGAAAACTGCCAAAACATTGATATTGGAAAACATCACGATCAATTACCTGTTTTAGTGGCGGCGATGATATAGGGTTTAAAGAGAGAGAGAGAGATGGAGTAGGGAGTTAAGAGAGGGATGGCCTTAAATTTTAACATGCTACCGTTGTGGGTCTAGAAAGCGAACTTATTTTCACGACTAGGGTGAACTTAATGTTGCCGGAACCCTTGCTGAAAAACTGGCAGAGAGAGGTTGGGGTGTTGCGTTGGGTCGACGGTTACTTGATAGAGGTATAGTAGAGATACTAGGTGGTACAGGTGGTGGTGCGGTGGTAGTGGTTAGTGGTGGTGGAGAGAGAGATATATATTTCAGGTTTGTGTGATATATGTATATCTAAGGATGAGCATTTTGCACTGAATACTAAACCAATACCTATCTCGAACCGATCCCGTACCAAACCGAGGGTGTTCGGTATCAGTATTCACATTTAAAGGTTTTCGGTTTCGGTATTTTCGGTATCGGTACGGGATCGGTATGGTATCGGTATTTTAAGGTAAAATACCGATACCATACCAGTACCAAACCGATACCGTACCATACCGTATGTTTTCGGTATCGGTATTGAGTTTTTAGAATTTTCGGGATCAGTATTTTCGGGATCGGTATCGGTTGGTACCGATACCGTCCCGAGCTCATCCCTATGTATATCTATATGCTTTTATACATATAATAATAATAATAATTATAAAATAGGATGTTTATATATATTTTTTATTTAATAAGACTGAATTACAAGTTTTGTCCTTTAAGTTTATACCATTTTTCAACGACTGTCCTTTAACTTTAAAATTGATTGGTTTTGTCCTTTATCTTTTAAAATCTTGCACGTTATGTCCTTTCTGGCTAACTAGGTTAGTTTTCTCCGTTAAGTTTGGTCATGTGACCTGCACGTGAGGGCATAATAGTAAAATCACCCTTTTATCTTCTTCCCCAATTTACTTATTTACACCCTCATTCTACTTCTTCCACTTAACACCACCACCACCACCATCCACACGAACCACCTGCTGCCACCGCCATGACTGTCAACACCACCACTTGCCACCACCATGACTGTCAACACCACCACTTGCCACCGCCATGACTGTTAACACCACCGCCTTCCACCACCTTCCCCTCCCATGGCATCAAAACCCCCTACCCAGATGTGAAAACTAGTCAAAAACCTTCGACTCATCAACATCACAAGAACCATCAAGCTTATAATATCATCATCATCACCATCTTCACTGTGAACCCCTACGACCATAATCCATGTCCAGAATCACAGACCTGTCGTTGACCTCAATCAGAACCTAGATCTGGACACCTGTCCTTGACCCGAACCTACAAACATCACCACCGCTGTACACGCCGTCGTCGTCCATCATTTTCATCGGAACAGGGAGGGGAGCCGGCCTGAGGCCATGGCCAACAGTTCCTCTCCTCCTTGTATTCTCTCTCTAGATCTGATCTGGTCCCCTCTCTCTCTACGATTTTCTCTCTCTCCTCTGTTACTCTTTCTCTGTCTCCGGTTCTTGTCTCTTTCTCGGTTAGATAGGTGTGGGTGCAAAATGGTTAAGAGGTGGGGGCTTAGTTGTTGCTGTGGTTGCCGCCGGTGAAGGTGACCGGAGCTCATCTTCAGGTTCCTCTCTCTCTCTGTCTCTAGTCATATGTATGTGTGTGTTTGGTGGACAGACAAACAGGAGCACGAGAAAATGGTTTGTGGTTTTTATGGTGGTGGATTGGTGGTGGGTTTTTGCAGGAAATTGATTAGAGAAGGGGGATGAAGGAGATAAAGGGCTTTTGTTTTATTTATTAACATATTTTAAATAAAATGATAAAAAGACTAAATTACCCCTTGAGTGATCAGATTTAACGGAGAAAACTAACTGAGTTAGGCATAAAGGACATAACGTGCATGATTTTGATGGATAAAGGACAAGACCAATCAATTTTAAAGTTAAAGGACAGTCTTTGAAAAATGGTATAAACTTAAAGGACAAAACTTGTAATTCAGTCATTTAATAATATATTATAACACAAAAGTATATAAAATGGCATTTTAGTCATTTTCACAAAAGTTAACAAAGAAACTTAACCAAAGTTATCCCATTAGACTCAAATAGGTGTAACCGGAAACCTCGGGTACTCAGAGGGTTAAAGGTTTTGAAATTGGATTCAAGTAGTTAAAATGATCAAACCATAGGGACTCAAATAGGACTTTACTCTATTAAAAATAAGAGTTAAAAATCGAAATTGAGTGATAGTCTAAAGGTTGAAATTGCAAAATATTAAAGGGTCACATGTGTAAAAACAGAGTAGTAGTGCAAGGGTTATAAATGAAAATTTTCAAACTTAAAGCATAAAACGAAAAGTTAAAAATTTATGGGGTTGGTGGAGCAATTTAAACTTAAGGATTAATTTATTTTTTTTTAACATGAGAGGTAGTATAAAATTAAGTAGTAATGTAAGGGGCAAAAATAAAAATTTCAAAACTTAGAGGGTGATGGTGGTTTTTACCCACCCACACACCAAAATAGGATATAGTTAATTTTGGGTTTACAGCCCTTGGAACTTGCGGTGTTCGTTTCACGCAATAAAAGTGAAAATTTGGATGAAATTGGAATTTAGATTCCATTTCTTACGTTGTTTGTTTAAAAAAATAAGGAATTGTAATCTCGTTTTTATTCATGATTGTTCTTTGTTAGCAAAAGAATTGGAATTGAAATTGAAAATGGATTCATTCAAACTCCTTTAACTAAAGGAATTCAAAATCCTTCCAAAATTTGAAGGAATTAAAATAATGGCATGAAAATTATGTTGTTGACGAGATGTACATGATTTGAAACTATGTTGTTGATGCTCTTTATTAACAGGCAAATCAAGGCGATCTGAACCATACTTAGTTTCATGTCATCTGAAACATAACAAGGTTTATCTTATTCAAGAGCTCGTGAATACTAGGATTGAGGGTGACTCGGTAACAAATCACATCATTAACCTGAACTCAATCTTGTCTTGTTTAGTGTCTGTTGATATTAAGTTTGATGATGAGGTCTAAGCCCTATTATTATTATCTTCATTTCCCGAGAGTTAGTTCAGAACAGTAACTACCGTTACTAACTCTTCAGAAATGGGTAAGTTCACGTTTGCAAAGATATGATATATTATTTTGTGAGAGGATGTTCGACGTTGGGGTTCGGGTGAGTCTTTAGGTTCTTTGTTGAGCACATAAGGCAAGAAAAGAAAAAATAAGCGAGGAAGTTGTCGGGGAGGAGGAGTGTGTCTAAGGCTTTGGAGGATGTGATATGTTGGAATTGCAATGAAGACACTTTAGGAATCACTATTCAAAACAAAAGAAAGAAAGCTGTTGAAGGCCTTGATATAAATGATGTATTAATTTGTAGTGTGGAGAATAGTGTGGATTATTAGGTCATGGATTTCGGTGCTTCATTTCACGCTACCCACTACAATGGAGCATTGTAGAACATGAAAGAATGTGACTATGGAAATGTAAAATTAGCGGTAGTGGGTTAAGAATACTAGCCTTCTAGGTAGAAAATTCGCTCAAGATAATCTCTTGCTAGTATTAGAGAGTGTGTGTTCTCAAGATTCCTCAGGATCCGACATTTCGTTTAAGTGGGAGTTGGTACAGACCGCTAAGCAGTTAATCTCGGCCTAGACAACTGATATCTCGGCCGATATATCGGTTTTCGGCCACAGGGACTAATATCGGTATCAAATCTCGGCTGTTATCTCGGTCCCGATAATATCGGCCGAGACAACTGATATATCGGCCGATATTTGAGTTTTTATATCGGTAATCTCACCGATTAACGCGGTTTTACCCAAATAAAAACAAATTAGGTCAAAATCAGTTTAGGGAAACTAGTTATTACCTCGATTCTAACCAACATCAGGCCTGCACGCGTCTCTTTAGGTCAAAATCGAACCCCATATGAATAATCCATCAATAGATGAAGCAAATTTGGGGCTAGGGTTTATGTTTTGTTGTTGTGGCTGCTATGTAAAATGTAGAAGGAGAATGATGTGCAATGTTAAATATGGTGAGGGATTAGGTTTGTTAAGTTTGGGTATTTTCCAATTTAACCCCCTCCATATTTCACTTGTTTACATATAGTTTCTAAACTTGAATATTTATATTTATGTATAAAAATATATGTATGTAGATTTTGCAATGGCCGATATCTCACCGATATCTCACCGCGAAAACCGATATATCAAATATCGGTACTCGACCGATAACCGATATATTTCCGCATTAACTGCTTAGACAGACCGAGAACGAGTAGCGGGGTGTGACTGATGAGTTGACTCTTAGTGGGAGCTTCAACGTGCCTTAAGGTTAACTGGCTAAAAGGCTACTGCAACTAGTGGTAAATTAAGATTACAAGAGGTACATATGTTGAAGATTATGGAGTGTTGATCGAGTTTCTAAGTTGGAGATTGTTGGGTAATTTGGTATGGAGGCCTGGTCAGGGGAGAGCAGCTTGACCTAGCCTTGGGTCGGTCCATATGTTTTATCTTGGCAGTAAAACCATGTTTAATTTTAGTCGGCCCTAATTATCTCTATGTGGGTATAGGCCTAATTTGGGGATTAAGTTTCCCAACCCTAGAATTAGTAAATAAATACAGATTAATGTACTTGTAATTTCTTGTAGCACCTAGATAATAAAGGAAACCCTAGTTACAACAAAGTGGACCTAGATCAATTGATTGAACCACTTTGAATCTTCGTGTTCATTTATTACTTTCGTGTGTGTGCATTCACTTTTGTGTGTGTTCGATCCTAACATCTTCTTGATATATATCATGTACACTTCTTGAATGTAGTAACTGCAATTTTAAATTAACTTATTGTTTATTTCTAACACAATGCTACTTTGCTCCACCTTTCTCCTTATAATTTTAATTAATCATTTAGTTTCACCTTATATAAAGAGTCATTTCGTTTGCAGAGGGACAACATGAATGTATTGTTGAAGAAATTGGAAAGATGGTTCGAACTTTTGTTAAGGTATTATAATTATATTTTCTTTTTGTTTATGTTCTTAATTTTTTTTTGAAAGGTATACTTCATTAAAAAAACGGTAAAAAGGCCCACAAACTGGGGCAACCACAACAAAAACACTTACATAATTACAAAGTTACACCCGATTAGACCAAGATAAAGACTCAATATTAGCTCTACATTTGGTCCAAAGAAACCCAATCACCTTAACTTATCCTATAATATCTTCAATTCTAGCCGTTTTCTTCTCGAACTTAAGCTTGTTCCTTGCTCTCCACAAAACCCAACAGCCAATGATGATTAACCCGTGCAAAATGTCCCTTTCCTTCAAACCTGAGTACATGTGCAACTCCAATATGTCCCTAACCGAAAAACCATAGAAACTTCGAACCCAGCACCACCCGCCAATATGTACTTAATTAAAACATTGTATTGACTATTGACTATTGATTATTATAATATCTATGTGTATCATTATATGCATGTACACGTGCATATGAAACTATCCTATTATAAACAAACAAATGTACCCAAAACTAGGGTCTGGTGAAAATGGGTATCAAATCACTTATTAAGGAATTACACGTTACATAGGGTCACAGTTAGTTACATTTTGAAAGTTATTATATTTCTGAATGAATTTCTTATTAACATAAGTCCCCTATATATACAAATACAAAGAGATAATAAAGGAAAGAGATAATGCTAAACTATACAAGATATGTATGATCTACAAGATCTATTCTAATTTAATATAAACTTAATCTCCAAGCTAAATAATATTATGCAATATTATTTCGGTTAATACACCACCTCAGTCTGAGCAGTAAAGGATTGGATGCACAGGCTGAGGCTGGACTTAAAACGCTCAAACAGTTGACGAGGGAGTCCTTTGGTAAAGGTGTCAGCGTACTGAAAATCCGCAGGAACATGAAGCAAACTGACCCAAGTTTGACTTTCTCCCGCACAAAATGAATGTCAAGTTTCACATTTTTAGTACGATGATGTTGCACTGGGTTGTTAGACAAGTAAACTGCTGAAAGGTTGTCACAATAAACGATAGTAGCCTGAAAAGTGGGAACATGAAGCTCAGTGAGTAAGTTATGTAGCCAACTGGTTTCAACAACGGTGTTGGCAACTCCTGTAACATTTCACATTTATTAATTATACATTACGACAAGATCTATTATTTTTAGTGATATTTTGAGCCTAATGCGATGATTATTATTATTCATACATATACATATATATATATATATCTATAATAATAATAATAATAATAATAATAATAATGATAATAACTATTATGTTGAAACAAAAAAAAAAAAAACTAATGAGTTAATCAAACCCAAACCTAACTCTAAGCCCACCCCTTTTTGGAAATTCTGGAAGCCCAAAACAGACCTCGGCCCACCCCCTTTGATCCGGCCCATCAGACTCACCCTCCTTCCCTTCTTGTTTAATAAAAAAAAAAAGAGAAACCCTTGCAGCGAACCGGGATCGAACCCGGGCCACCCTCCACACAAACACACACCACCACCACTGGTCCATGCTGACATATGTGATCAGATCTAGGATCAATATGTATTTAACACCTTCCAACTTATGACCTGTTCCTTCCTGCTACTCTGCTACTCTGCGCGCTGCTGTGTAAATCAAAAAGGAAACCACAAATCTCGCTGTTAATTGATATTAATCAAGGAAACAATTGACTTGTTGAACTCGCCACGTCCATTACACGTCAAACAAACGTTTAATCATCAATAACACGTATCAATTCACGCGTATACATTAACTAACGGGTCAAACCTTAATCAATCATTTCCATTCGAACACCAGACCATTATAGTATAAATTGGACATCAGTGGACCTCCTACACTCGCCAATACATCTCCCTCAACCTCCATTTCTTCACAATTATACTCTGACTTGGTTATTTGATCGCATTTTGACTTTTGCTTTGACCGGCCAATTCGTAATCGAAACATTCTTGTAAGTGTGATTTCTTTTGTGGGAATTCTTAATCGGCATCCACACATTATTTACCCTAAGATTAATCGGGTTAACATTGTGTGGATTGTGCGATTGGAAAAGCTAGGGCTTGTAAGTTAAATTGGGGAAGAACACTAGGTTTTGCTTATGTTATTTATATTTGATAAACAAGAAACAAACACAACCATCGATCCAGACCAGATGGTTGTGTCTGTTGCATTTCACCCGAGCCACCCGGGTTCGAGTCCCGGCTGTGGCGAGTCTTTTCATTTTTTTTTCAGTTTTTAACACATTTAAACATATATATTACATTTAATCTTATAAATTCGTTTTTAATTATCAAAATCCTTTTATAAATTCTAAAAAAATTACTTTTAGTTAATCTGATATAAATGCTTCACCTACAATTTTTAGTTTTCAAAAATAAATTTATTTAATATATATAATAAATAAATCAAGTTTATTCCATTTTATTTATAAAAAATCTATAAAAATATCAAAACGATCTTATTAATTTCCACAAAAATTATCCTAAGTTTTTATAACATTAAGCTTTTCAGAAATGATTTTTATTTCTGAAAAATCATTTATTTAATATTTTTAATCAATTTTTGTTAGTTTTAATCATAATTAAATCATAATAAATCCAATTTTTAATATTTTTGCACCAAAATTTTATACAAATTATTTCTGAATATTTAGAACAGAAATATAAATTTTAAATGGATAATTCCTTAATTTTAGTAATTTTTAATTATTAAAGTTAATGTTTGACAATTTGTAATAAATAGATTTAATAATCTATTTTAAAGAAAATAATTTCATAAAAATTATTTTATACTTTAAACACATTCTTGTGACCATCTTAGATTTAAAAATTTATAAAAAGACTTTTGGTTATTTATTTACTAAATTTCTCTTTATTGTCGAATATTTTCAATATTAATCAAACGAGCAATTATCCCCAATTCGAAGCCCTAGAACATATACATTTGTAGACTAGATAGACTTAGATATATTTATTACTTTATTATAGGGTGATACTTGACACATTTGGGCAACACACTATTTTCAAGAGATAACATTTTGCTAAGGTGAGTTTTACATAGCCCCTTTTCTATTTATCACCATTTTTGGGGTGAAACATGTTACAACAATATTTATGCAATTCAATCATCAATGTGTCTATGTGTATTTCTATGTTGCATTATGTCTTGAACATGACTAGGGTAAGCACAATTCTAGCATAAACATTCATCAGCCAAACGGTATACATTGATAGATCTATTGGACTGACAATCCCACCCGGATACGTGCCTCCTACAAAGGTTACGTGGGTGTTTGTTACTGCAATATAAACGAGTGAACCATGAGCGTATGGGATGTACCACAATTACAACAGTCAACAAGGTTGATTATGCACTCGATTTACTTCTAGTATGTTTTCGCATATGGACTAGATTGCCATGACACATGAATTGCACAACAATTTTTATTCTATTATCAAAACCTATGTAATTCTCACCAACTTTTGTTGACCCAAAACATTTTCAACTTAACATGTTTCAGGTTCTATTTGCTTGAAGATTTGAATTGATGCTTGAAGATATGTGTATAGTTTTATTCAATTTGATGTACAAATTCTAGAACAATTGTATGTAATTCATTTAAATCATTTAATGGAATTTATTATTCACCATGAGCTACTGAACAATCATCAATACGTGACATCCCGATGTTTCTGCCATCGGTTGGGGTGTTACAGATTGGTATCAGAGCCATGGTTATAGGGAATTAGGTTATTAGAAAAATAATCTAGTCTATAACCATAGGATTTAACCAGTACTTGCTTCTTTTACTTGCTATTCTCTATCTCCTACTTCATATCCCTACTTTCATCCCTACAAGAAGGTTACTCTCCATCACTGGATCCACTCTTAGACTAATAAGGCAAAATCCTCAGGTTTAACCTGAACCCCCTTGAGATCTCGTCGAAGTTCTAGATTTTAATAACGAACACGTGCAATCTGGAAGGGTGAACGCCTGTATTCTGAGTCTTCTGTCTAGGCTGGCATTGCGCATATATCCCAATCAGACGAGGGACCCGGATGCCTACCTGGGAATTCTCGGGATGAGTGTTCACTTATAGGCTAAAGCATGTCTTCATATGTTATTAGAATTTAGAATCTTTGATAAGTCAACGTTTTCGTTTATTCGTTTTAATTAATGAATAAATGATTACACTCCTTATATAACCTCATTGTGTCTCTTACAGATCATGCCTCCACGTCGCAGTGCTCGTCTTAACAGTGGTGAAAATCATGATGAAGGAAGTAGCAATCACAACCACAACCACGATACTAACCACAACAACAACAACAACAATGGTGTCGATGCTCAGCTGGCTGCAATCATTTCTCAACAAATGGCGCAGCAAATCGCAACTCTGGTTCCCAACTTACTAGCTCAAGTCATCCAGTTGAACGGCAACGGGAACGGCAACGGCAACGGGAATGGAAATGGAAATCACAACGGGAATGGACTTCCAGCCTGTACCCTTAAACACTTTAATTCCTGTAATCCCCCAAAGTTCAGTGGAGAAGAAGGAGCTACAGGACTCCTACAATGGTTTGAGGGTATTGAGAATACCTTCATCAACAGTGAGTGCCCCGACAATTTTAAAGTCCGTTATGCCATGAGTGTTCTTCATAAACGAGCACTCACTTGGTGGAATGAAGAAAAACGCACTCGCGGAGCTGAAGCTGCACTAGCCTTAACTTGGGATCAAGCTAAAGACATTATGAAGGCAGAGTTCTGTCCTCGTAATGAAATTAAGAAGCTGGAAGATGAATTTCATGATCTTGCTCAAGACAGTGGGGAAAACCTTGCTTACAACACACGTTTTCACGAACTTAGCTTACTGCTACCCCACAAAGTCACCCCTTTGCCCATTGCGATCGAAAAATACATTGGTGGCTTACCGATGCAGATTCAAGACACGGTGTGGGGAAGGAACCCTGCTACTTTAGAGGAAGCAAAGCGTTTGGCTGCCACCCTAACAGATAACCATGTGAAGGCAGGAACCCTGACTCGTAAAGGGGAAAAGAAAAAGGATACTCCTCAACCTGCCATTGAAATCAAAACTGAAGCCTCAACCAACGGAAAGAACAAGGCCAGAAATTTTGCAATAGATACCACTGCCCCACCCAACAAGAAACAATACAATGGGAAGCTACCTAAGTGTGACACCTGCCAGTATCACCACCCAACTCAAGTACCCTGCCGACAGTGCACCAATTGTCAAAGATATGGGCATCTTGCAGATGCTTGTCGAATCCCTGCTACAAACGCTCTTGATGCTCCAAATAACCCCGCTTGAAACCCTCCAGCTACTTAACAGCAAACACTACCAATTGAATGATGTTTACTTTCTCTTTAATTTTATGTATTGACACTTTTGATTCAAGTAATAAAATCAAGTATTATCATAACATCTGTGTGCATACTTGTTTGAATGTGAATTAATTGCTATATCTACTTGCTTACTTGTACAACAATTAGTTGACTACCAAACAACCTACTTAACGATTGGTAGAGGTCATCATGTCTTTCCAACAGTCGGGAGAGGCCCTACCACCAGCTCAACGACTGGTGGGGACTATCAGACCTGCTCAACAATCGGTAAAGTCATAAAAGGACGCAAAACCCTAATGTAAGGTAAATTAATAATTACGGTCCGGAACGTAATCATGAGTTTACAGGTACGTTAAGGTAGTGTGAAATTTTATCAAGGTTTTCAGTAGTTGACCAATTGCAAACCTGGTATCTTCTCTTAACTTCGGGACGAAGTTCCTAAAAGTAGGGGAGACTGTAACATTTCACATTTATTAATTATACGTTACGACAAGATCTATTATTTTTAGTGATATTTTGAGCCTAATGCGATGATTATTATTATTCATACATATACATATATATATATATCTATAATAATAATAATAATAATAATAATAATAATAATAATAATGATAATAACTATTATGTTGAAACAAAAAAAAAAAAACTAATGAGTTAATCAAACCCAAACCTAACTCTAAGCCCACCCTTTTTTGGAAATTCTGGAAGCCCAAAACAGACCTCGGCCCACCCCCTTTGATCCGGCCCATCAGACTCACCCTCCTTCCCTTCTTGTTTAATAAAAAAAAAAAGAGAAACCCTTGCAGCGAACCGGGATCGAACCCGGGCCACCCTCCACACAAACACACACCACCACCACTGGTCCATGCTGACATATGTGATCAGATCTAGGATCAATATGTATTTAACACCTTCCAACTTATGACCTGTTCCTTCCTGCTACTCTGCTACTCTGCGCGCTGCTGTGTAAATCAAAAAGGAAACCACAAATCTCGCTGTTAATTGATATTAATCAAGGAAACAATTGACTTGTTGAACTCGCCACGTCCATTACACGTCAAACAAACGTTTAATCATCAATAACACGTATCAATTCACGCGTATACATTAACTAACGGGTCAAACCTTAATCAATCATTTCCATTCGAACACCAGACCATTATAGTATAAATTGGACATCAGTGGACCTCCTACACTCGCCAATACATCTCCCTCAACCTCCATTTCTTCACAATTATACTCTGACTTGGTTATTTGATCGCATTTTGACTTTTGCTTTGACCGGCCAATTCGTAATCGAAACATTCTTGTAAGTGTGATTTCTTTTGTGGGAATTCTTAATCGGCGTCCACACATTATTTACCCTAAGATTAATCGGGTTAACATTGTGTGGATTGTGCGATTGGAAAAGCTAGGGCTTGTAAGTTAAATTGGGGAAGAACACTAGGTTTTGCTTATGTTATTTATATTTGATAAACAAGAAACAAACACAACCATCGATCCAGACCAGATGGTTGTGTCTGTTGCATTTCACCCGAGCCACCCGGGTTCGAGTCCCGGCTGTGGCGAGTCTTTTCATTTTTTTTTTTTTTCAGTTTTTAACACATTTAAACATATATATATTACATTTAATCTTATAAATTCGTTTTTAATTATCAAAATCCTTTTATAAATTCTAAAAAAATTACTTTTAGTTAATCTGATATAAATGCTTCACCTACAGTTTTTAGTTTTCAAAAATAAATTTATTTAATATATATAATAAATAAATCAAGTTTATTCCATTTTATTTATAAAAAATCTATAAAAATATCAAAACGATCTTATTAATTTCCACAAAAATTATCCTAAGTTTTTATAACATTAAGCTTTTCAGAAATGATTTTTATTTCTGAAAAATCATTTATTTAGTATTTTTAATCAATTTTTGTTAGTTTTAATCATAATTAAATCATAATAAATCCAATTTTTAATATTTTTGCACCAAAATTTTATACAAATTATTTCTGAATATTTAGAACAGAAATATAATTTTTAAATGGATAATTCCTTAATTTTAGTAATTTTTAATTATTAAAGTTAATGTTTGACAATTTGTAATAAATAGATTTCATAATCTATTTTAAAGAAAATAATTTCATAAAAATTATTTTATACTTTAAACACATTCTTGTGACCATCTTAGATTTAAAAATTTATAAAAAGACTTTTGGTTATTTATTTACTAAATTTCTCTTTATTGTCGAATATTTTCAATATTAATCAAACGAGCAATTATCCCCAATTCGAAGCCCTAGAACATATACATTTGTAGACTAGATAGACTTAGATATATTTATTACTTTATTATAGGGTGATACTTGACACATTTGGGCAACACACTATTTTCAAGAGATAACATTTTGCTAAGGTGAGTTTTACATAGCCCCTTTTCTATTTATCACCATTTTTGGGGTGAAACATGTTACAACAATATTTATGCAATTCAATCATCAATGTGTCTATGTGTATTTCTATGTTGCATTATGTCTTGAACATGACTAGGGTAAGCACAATTCTAGCATAAACATTCATCAGCCAAACGGTATACATTGATAGATCTATTGGACTGACAATCCCACCCGGATACGTGCCTCCTACAAAGGTTACGTGGGTGTTTGTTACTGCAATATAAACGAGTGAACCATGAGCGTATGGGATGTACCACAATTACAACAGTCAACAAGGTTGATTATGCACTCGATTTACTTCTAGTATGTTTTCGCATATGGACTAGATTGCCATGACACATGAATTGCACAACAATTTTTATTCTATTATCAAAACCTATGTAATTCTCACCAACTTTTGTTGACCCAAAACATTTTCAACTTAACATGTTTCAGGTTCTATTTGCTTGAAGATTTGAATTGATGCTTGAAGATATGTGTATAGTTTTATTCAATTTGATGTACAAATTCTAGAACAATTGTATGTAATTCATTTAAATCATTTAATGGAATTTATTATTCACCATGAGCTACTGAACAATCATCAATACGTGACATCCCGATGTTTCCGCCATCGGTTGGGGTGTTACAACTCTTCTGTGTTCGGCCTCTCCACTAGACCGGGAGATAGTAGCTTGACGTTTAGAGGACCAAGATACCAGATTATCCCAAAGAAAAACACAATATTATGAAGTTTAGCGACATGTGTCAGGGCAGCCCCCCAGTCGGCATCAGAGTATGCTGTTAATTTCATCGAATTGGAGGGTCGAATATACAAACCTTGATGACGGGTTCCCTGCAAATACCGTAGTATGCGCTTCAACTGATGGAAGTGAGGCTCCCGTGGATCATGTATAAAGAGACAAACCCGTTGAACAACATAAGTGATATCTGGACGGGTGATAGTAAGGTATTGTAAAGCACCAGCCAGACTACGATACAATGTACTATCAGAGACTGAAGGGCCAGAAGTTGCACTCAATTTTGAGGCTG
Source organism: Ambrosia trifida (assembly GCA_028751855.1). Classification (NCBI taxonomy): domain Eukaryota; kingdom Viridiplantae; phylum Streptophyta; class Magnoliopsida; order Asterales; family Asteraceae; genus Ambrosia; species Ambrosia trifida. The sequence goes on from CM054131.1 coordinate 16,466,069, forward strand.
TATCAATGGGTGATGCACAAGGTTTGCAATATGTCATATGCGCCCGAGTGAGAATGTCTTAGATGTATGATTCTTGAGAGAGAAACAATCCACCAGCCTTTTTGGAAACATGAATGCCCAAAAAAATGATTAAGGGAGCCAAGGTCACTCATAGCAAATTCCGTAGATAACAATTGAATGATATGCCATAAAAGACCGGTATCAGAAGCTGTGAGTACAATATCATCGACATATAACAAAAGGTAAGCCATTTTAGTACCAGAACTGTAAACAAAAAGTGATGTATCACTGAGGGTGCTTTTAAAACCACACTTGATAATAAAAGTAGCAAAGCATTGGTACCACGTCCGGGGGGCTGTTTGAGGCCGTAAAGAGATTTACGCAACTTGCACACGTGGTACGATTTCATAGGGTCCTTGAACCCTGGTGGTTGGTGCATATACACAGTCTTCTGAAGATCCCCGTGCAGAAAAGCATTTTTCACATCAAGCTAGTTAATAGGCCAACCACGTAAAACCGCGAAACTAAGTACTGTACGTATCGTAGTAGGTTTAACCACCAGACTAAATGTCTCATCACAATCAACTCCAACCTGTTGAGACTTAGCATTAACAACCAAACGGGCCTTATATCGCTACAAGGAACCATCCGAATGAAGTTTATGGCAGAAGAGCCACATACAGCGAATAACATGTGCGTCAGGAGGACGACTAACTATTTCCCATGTGTTATTGTCTATTAAAGCCTTAAATTCATCATTCATGGTTGCGTGCCAGTTAGGATCCAATAAGGCAATAATGTTAGAGTTGGGCAAGGGAGATATGTTGGGGAAACTTAAGGTATGGAGGTTGATGTTGGACTTGGTAGCTCGTGAGCGAGTGATCATAGGGTGGGAAAGTTGGGGTTGTTGTGTAATATTGGAAGGATGATTGGGTTGTATAGATGGTTGTGGTGGTGAAGGAGGCGGTGCGGTGGTAGTTTGGGTAGGTTGAGGCTGGGCCGTGGGCTGTGGCGTATGGGGGGTGGTTGGTTGTTGCTGTGATGTGGTGGTGGTTTGGGCATGTTGTTGCTGGGCTGTTGTGGTGGGTGGAGGCCGGGGACGGCGTTGGTAGACCCGAGGATGATAGGGCAATGGGGTGTTGTGGGAGGTGGTTGGGTTGAAGGCTTAGGAACAGAGGCTGGTGTAAGCACAAAGGAAGGGAATTGGGTGGGATTAAGGATGGGTGAAAGGTCAGATTCTAAGAAAGAATGTGAGGGTGGTGGTCCTGTATGTTTGGTGGAAAATAGAAATATCGATTCGTTAAAAGTGACGTGTCTCGAAAGGACAACTTTGCCCGTAGCAAGATCAAGATAACGATAACCCCGATAATTAGCAGGGTAGCCAAGAAACACACACATAGAGGATCGACGGTATAGTTTATTGGGACGGGTGGCCGAAAGGTTTGGATAACAAAAACAGCAAAAAAACTTTAAGGTGCTCAAAATCAGGATGTCGGCCATAAAGGGAGGCCAGGGGGGTGAAGAAAGGCGGGTAGGTGAAGGTAGAATGTTATGTAAGTAGGAAGCGGTGTGGAGTGCTTCAACCCAAAAGTTGGATGGTAGGGAGGCATGGGTAAGGAGACAGAACATGATCTTAGTAAGACGTTGAATCATGCGCTCCGATTTCCCATTCTGTTGAGATGTGTGAGGGCATGAAAAGCGGAATTGCATCCCGTGTTGAAGGGATTTTTTTTTTCATTAAGTGAGATTGGGTTTTGATGTATGTGTAAAATTGAGAGAATTTTGTAAATGTCTCAGATTTGTATTTTAGGGGAAACACCCTAAGTATAGTTAGTAAAATCGTCAATTAGGACCATATAGTATTTATAACCAGATTTTCTAACAATTGGGGATGTCCAAAGGTCACAATGCACGATATCAAATGAGAATAAAGTAACAGAAGTACAAGTGGAAAAGGTAATCTATGTTTCGATAATTGACAAGAATGACAAAGTACCGAACTAGAACGTTTATTACAAGAAACCAAATTGCTAGAATGAAAAAAAAAATTCATAATAGGAACGCCCGGGTGGCCAAGACGATCATGCCAAAAATCTGGAGAAGTGGTAGCAACTAAGGCGGAGGCGGAAGCATCATTGGTGAGAGGGTAGAGAGGGCTTGAGCTATTGTGGCGGCTCAGGACCGTTCCATTCGGGTATTCCTTCACAGAAAAGCCAAAAAGGTCAAACTCAACTATAACATAATTGTCTCGAGTAAATTGTTTCACTGAAATAAGGTTTATAACGATGTTGGGTGAAAATAAAATATTTTTAAGGTGTAGGAGTTTTGTGGAGTGGGTAAGGGTAGTGTTACCGGATCCGTGGATGGGCACACGATTACCATTACTGACAAAAATAGACTTAATAGGACAATTAGCATTGGAAATAGTAAGCATATCCGAGTTACCAGTTATGTGAGAAGAAGCGTCAGTATCCATGTACCATTCTCCAAGAGTGGGTTCAGCATCTTCAAATATTAAAGGCTTAAACGCATCCTCCAAGTATGCAGGATCCAGTGGGTTGATTTCAGTAAGATGGGATTGTGGAGGTGCAGTTGCAGGGGGTTTGGTTGGCAGGGTTTGAGTCGGGTTCTGCTGGGTGTTTTCTGGAGAGCCGTAAGGTATGGGAGCAGCCTAACACGGTTGAGTCAGGTATGGGCAGGGAGGCATGAACCATTGGGCCAGTGGCTAGGTGGTCTGCGTGGGCCACCACATGGGCCAAGTAGGTGCTGAAGTAGGCTGTGGTTGGTTTGTCCGAGAAGACTGCTGGGAATTCCAGTTATCAATAGATCTGGTGTTTCGGTATTGAGAAGACCCACCACGGTTGGAGCGGCCACCCCGTCGACCACCGCCTCGGTTTTGTGTAGGGCGGCGGTTATTAGGTGGTGGTGGCGCGTCCTGGGTGGAAGCCATCACAATAGGAGTGGACAAAGAATTACGGTCGGTTGGCATTGAACATCATTACGTAACATGTGGCAAGCATCGTCCCCAGATGGGAGTTGTTGGTTGATGAGGGAGGTTGTAGTATCGAACTCGGCAGGAAGGCCACAGACTAACTGCAAAACAAGTCGTTTGGTAGTGACGGGGTGATCGATATCATTCAGTTGGGTTGCCAAATCTTTCAACTGTTGATAATATGCGTCCACGGATGGCATGGATTTCAAGGTTAGGTTGACAAATTCGTGCTCTAAAGTAGCAGCAGCATGTGCTCCCTTATTGCTGTGATAAATGTCCTTGAGTCGGTTCCAAGCCGCTAAAGCGGTGGAGTCAGGTTCAAGGATACAGAGCAACAAGTCGTCTGACAGGGTCGCGTAGATCCACTGTAGTATGATGGCATCAACCTCCATCCAACACGCATAATCTCGGGTAGGGGAAGAGTACCGTCGATGTGGTCAGTCACTTTGTAACCGCATGCATTGAGTTGAAACAGGTTAACCCAGCTGCATAGGACACCTTGGTGCCATCGAGGGTCTTGACCTTGTTTTGGATGTTGGTGACAGTGTAAACAGGGTGCAGGGGCAACGGTTTGGAGTCACTGGATTCAGGTTTCCTCTGGTCGGCCATGGCTGACAAGAAACTGAAGAGAAAGGAAGGGCTGGGAAGGAAAAAAGAATCCGTATAGAGCTAGATAAGCTCTGATACCATCAAAGTTATTATATTTCTGAATGATTTTTTTATTAACATAAGCCCCCTATATATACAAATACAAAGAGATAATAAAGGAAAGAGATAATGTTAAACCATACAAGATATGCATGATCTACAATATCTATTCTAATTTAAAAATCTCCAAGCTAAGGGTATATTTGGCAAAACTAGCTGATGGATGGTAGCCGAAAGCTGTAGCTTTTTAAATAAATTTGGTGTTTAACAGAGTAGCTGGAGTTTTTAATAAAATGTATAAAATGACCAAAATGGGCATTAACTAAAAGCTTGTATGCATGTTTTTTTTTGTTTGCTTCTATTATAGAATGGGTATTTGTGTCATTTATTCATTAAAAGCTTGTAGCTAGTAGGAGCTTTTTTCTTAAACGCTAGTACTAGTAGCTTTTCAATATAGAGCTTTTTCTCTAACTTAAAAGCTTCAAGCCCCTACAACCAAACAAGATTTTTTTATTAGGCCTTAAGGGGCACTCCTAGAAAAAAAAAATTCTTTCACTGATTTGAACCAGTTATACACTGCCACATCACTTCACTGATTTCTTTCACTGAAACACTTTTTTGTAGGCAACACTCCACTTATTATTTCATTATATTTCATTTAAATTTGAGAAAACTAACCGTTGTATAGTCAGGCAGTAATTAATTTTGTTACAGTTACATTTAAACTGTTGCAACCGCACGGAATCTGTACCGTTACAGTTTGGTCTATAAAAACACCTTAAACTTCAATACAAAAAATCACACAAGAAACCGGTTATACTTTAATCGTTTCGTAAAACTGGTCCCGTGGAATGCAAATGAGGATATCGCGTTAACGAGGGCATACCTGGTAGTGAGAAACACATGGGTTCATGAAGTCGATACCCCAATTTCGTTTTGGGACCGGGTGTCGGGGATATTCAATAATTTAACTAGCACCAATGACTGCCCCAAGGATTCGATCGTTCGTAGGTGGATTCTTCTCTGGTCCAGGTGTCTCCATTGGAACGTCCTTTATAAAGCCACAATGGAGAGGCACCCTAATGTTCAAGAAGACATTGCAATCCAACTCACGCGCGGCGACTACTTCCGTGCACAAATGACTAACTTCACCCATTTTGCGTCATGGCGAATGTTGTGAGATTTATTTAATAATTAATGTTTATGGTTGTTTAATGTTTATTGTGTAATGGTGTTTAAATTTTTAATGAAAGTTAACCGTGACAATTATTTTATGTTAATGTATGATTTGTATAGGGGTAAAAGATAAAAAAAAAAGTCAAAATGTAAATGGTCAAAAAATAAAACACGGTCAAAGGTGAAAGAAAAATGTGGCATATTATCATTGGTCAAGAAAAGGACCGTTTCTTTGTACCAGCACGATAACAAGAACCAGAAAACGGTTCACGAGTACCCTACCAGCACATGTGGCGGCGGTATTACCGTGCTGGTAATGGGGTACCCGTGCACAATTCTGGTGGCGCCCCGTCCCCCCTTAAGTAGAAGTTTTTTCTTAAAAACTTAAAACTCATAAAAGCTCATTGCCAAACATACATGCAATATTATTTCAGTTAATACATTTTCTTCTACCAACAAATATATAAGAACATCGGATGCAAATAAAACACCCAAAAATATAATTGCAGTCACTTTATCTATTATTATTTTCTTAAATGAATAACAAAGCCAAATATCCAAAAAAAAAATAAAAATGAAACTTGATTTGGATTATTCATGATCACCTAATCACTTTCTAAATGAGATAACAGTCATAACACCCTTTTAAAGGTTTAACTTTAAGCCTATCTAGGGATGGCAAAAAAACCCGAGCTCAGCGGGTATACCCGAAACTCGAAGCATTTGGGACGGGTATACCCGATACCCGACGGGTATGGGACGGGTTTGGTATTGGAAAAAAAAAATATTTCGCGGGTTTGGTATTAGGTGATACCCGACCCGATTACCCGAAACTAAATACCCGTTTACCCGAAATATATACCCGAAAACTTTTAAGTTTTATATATATCTTTTCTTAACTATTTTTTAGTAATGCTTCATTTTAATAGATTCATTATTTGAAAAATAAACTTTTCGTCTAAAATATTTATTCTAATAGCATTATTATTTATATTTATATGCTATGAAATATATAAATAGTTTCAAAATTCATACTATAATATATATTTACATATTAAATGTTTCAAAGATTATTATAGTGATGATAATATATATGTTACTTATTACAATTTTATATAGTCTAGATTTTTTAAAACATAAGACTATAAAAGAAAATAAATATATATATATATATACATGCAAATACCAATGGGTATACCCGATACCTGTGGGTATGCTCTATACCCGACGGGTAATACCCGACGGTAATGGGACGGGTATGGTATGAGATTTTATAACCGGGTATGGGTATGGTATTAGCCAAACCCGACCCGTTCCCATCCCCTATCAAATCATAATGACTAGTCTTTTCTCTTTTTGTAAAAGACTGATTTATATTCTATTTACCAAAAAATGGTTTTCACACAATAAAATGCGTCTATGTGCAACACTTGAATCTATAGTTAAAGCAAAAATACAGTGGACATATGCGATGATGCTAAATCCCATGTCCCTTCGAGGCGTGGGGTCGAGGCTGAGCAAGGGGGGTTTTCTTCCGGTTCGTCCGGTTTCCTCCTACGGACGCGTGTTCGAACCCTTAGCCAGTGTTACAACCTATTGGCCAGACCTTGTGCTTGACAGGAATCAAACAGGGGTTGACGCTAGCCAACTCGCGAGACCCAACCAGTTGAACTATCGCCGTCCAAAAAAAAGTTAAAGCAAAAATACAGGCATCGTCTCCTTCATAAACAAGGTATTCTATCTTTAGCATTTTACCATTAAATGTTTTCATCCCATTACCCATAACACCAAAATCTCAATACTAAAAAAACATTATATAATGAGAAAATACTAGGTCCCATAACATTATATTAACGACTTTACAAAGTTTGAGATTTTCAAAGTGCATTGTTAAAACTATTAGCCATAAAAAACAAAAAAAATCTAATTTAAGCCCAAGATCACAAAAGTTCATCAGTTCACACCTGGAAACAACTTTTCAGTTCATAGTTTATAACAAAGACCAACCAAAAGAGATGTTTGACTCATCTCTTGCCATCCTGATCACTTCTACCTTCGGTGCCCATTGTTACACCTAATAACCATATACAACAAACTTATATTAACTCATAATTAATTTATATATCTAGAGCCTAAATCATTCCTGACACAACCAAATTCCAGCGAAAAAAACATGCATAGCAATATAGCATACGCCTCTGCAGGTTTTCTGTTTATTCTTCATATGATATTCACACCACATTATTAATATCATCTAGCTTCCAACAAGAGATAATTTACTTCATTTGACCAGGTCATTACCTCCTTTTTTTAATCTAAGAACTTGACCCATTTGATGCATATCTTGTTCAGCATCTGTTCCACTCATTACTTGTATTAAAATAGGTTTTGTAACTAATTCTATATTATTTCAACATTTCAAATTCATTACTACCCATGGGAGCTTATTTCATTTAACATTGGTTACATTGCTACCAATGTAACCTATTTGATTATCACATAGCTTCATGTGTGATTACCATTGAAAACTACAACGTTCACATAACTACCCGTTTGAACTTAATATTTCAAACCACGTATGATCACGCAACTATCCGAGTGATCTATATATTCCATTAAGCTTATCACACAACTACCCGTGTGATATTTATTCACCCATTCCATTAATCACACAACTACCTGTGCGATTATGTCCCCTACTGTAGATAATTTATTACACAGGTTGCCATATGATTCACATTATCCATTCAAGTTAGTCACATCTCTACCCATGTGATAACTTATTATATAAAAAAAAAAAATAGTCACACTACTTCCCGTGTGATCGTATTTTGCCCACCCAAATTTATTCACACTTCTACCCGTGTGATTTTTATCTATCCGTGATGATCACAGAAGTACAGAACTATCTATCTGATCTTTATGGTTAAATGAAATCAATCACATAACTACCCATGTGATTTAAATCCATTAAAAGAACTTATATACTTCAGAGCACAGTTGGCAAAGCGCCTAAGCGCACTCAAGGCGTATAGGCCGAGCCCGAAGCCTAGGCGCATAAAAAACGAGGGCTTTTTATAATTAGGCGCATAGTTTAAAATACATTTTTAGGGATTTTAGAGATGTTTTAGGCTTGTTTAGGGCTACTTTAGGATGTTTTAGGATTGTTTAGGACTTGTTCATAGCTCATTTAGGATGTTTTAGAGGTTTAGGCAACTTTTAGCCTGAATTTGGCCGGAAAATTAGCTTGAAACAGCCCTGATAGTTTGCCTCAGCGCCTAAATGCGCGCCTCACAATCGCGTTCATATAACTAAGCTTTTTATCATAATTCAGCTAGAAAAGTATGCCAAGAATTGTTAGCAGCTTAGTTTAAGAACCCTTTACCTTTGTTTTTGTACACCAGCGCTGATTGATTGCTTGTTCCTGCCTTTTGATCCTCTGAAGTCAAAGATTGGTAAGTAAATTATCCAAATGTCAAATTGGCATATTGTCATTCCTGTTATGCGGGTCATTAGTCTAATGCAAACACATAGTGTCTTTTATTTTAATCTAGAATGGAATAAACATAATTTATAAATCATGGTTATCATCTAACAATTTAAATGATGGTTTGTTAGTATAATAATCATCGTAAAGACATAATAAGCTGACAACCATAGTATAAATTTACAAATTGATACTGATGAATGAAGCCCTGAATTTATGACCGGAATAAACATATAAACTAATAAAACAAGATAAAAAACGAATGAATTCAGGGGTCCAAAACATCATCTACGCAATTTCATTTCTCATGACTTAGTTTCAAGAATTAATGTAAAAAAAAAAAGAGAGAATCAGCAAATGAGGTATTGTTACATACGTACATACCAGTATCCTGAATTGGGTAGGAAGTTTTGTTGATGATCAATGTGTGCACAGCTCCAATGTCCAATCTAACTTTCAAGCCTTTCAATGAATAACTGCTCTATGGAAGCTTAGTTATCCCAGTCTTCTGAACATCTAATAATTGTAAGCCTTTATTCAAACATAGTTGACATGGCGTGCCATATAAACAAGTCTTCTCTAATTTAATTCATCTGCACAAAGTTAACTAACTGGGTCAAACAAAAGATACTGCTAGTGCTAGATACCATAACTATTTAAGAAAGGTAAGCATACCTCTTCTAATATAATACAATACCAAGCACAAAACTATAACACTACACTAGTGAGTGTTGATATATGTAGTTCATAAACTAGGCCATGTAAAGAAAGCAACTTTAGGAGCTGTACTTGTGAATTCTAATACATTTATACCAATAAGGATCGAAACCAGTGAGCTATAGTTCTGAATTCTAATTCTAATATATTTATATCAACATATAGCACACTAACTAATTTGCCATAAACCTAACTTATTCTTCTAACTTTAATCTTCAAGTAAATACATGAAGTATCAAATCTAACTGATACTCCTAGCTTTAATTTGCCATAAACTATGCCAGTAGATTATATTTGCAATTAAGTATCAAATCCACCTTAACTGCATGCAAAAGTACATTTTGCCTACAACACTATGCAAAAACCATTGCTATATGTGTTGACTTTCAGGTCAAGCTTTTGAATTTTGGAGTTAAATTCTGTATTCATTTGTTCCTATATCTTTACCATACTTGTTTCCAAAGTAGTATCAAAACTGGTTATGGTAATTAATTTCCTTTTGGCATTTGTATAAACTTGGTAAAGTCATATTATTATTAAAGATCTTGAAAGTTAATGATTTGACCTTAAAAGTCAAAAGAGTATTTAATACGGATGGAAATACTTCAATTTCTTACAACAATTATAAATTTTGAGAGAAAACACATACAAGAAATCCCCGAAAAGCCGTATGAATCTTGATGGCTGCACCAGTTTCCTTTCCTTAACGCTAATCTTTTAATTTGAGACCTGTTTGGATTCATCAGTTTCTTGAGTCACAACGCCACCATCAGGTTTCATCTTACTTTCTGCTATAGATTACCTCTCTATTGGTGCTGATTGTGAAGTTAACCCTTTTCAGTTTATGCCTCCCAAACACCCATCTTCTCTTTTGTTTGCTAAAAGTAAAATCGTAAAACAATCTCAGCATAATGTACAAGTAAACAAACACGGGCGTTGAAGCTTCTGCAAGAATGTGAATATACCATTGCTATGTTTTTGAGATGAAGAACCTGTTGACTAGACTCAACTATCTTCTTTTTACCATTTAATAACAAAAAGGTCAGATTTTGTTTACTGGATGGATGTACAAAATATCAAAAGTATCAGTGATTTGAGCAAGCCCGGTGTCAACATCCCAAAGATCAATCAATTCCTAAGATGGTACAAACAAAAATTACAGTTCATATGCAAATAATAGTGTGAATATATATATAGTGTAAACTAAAATAAGAGAAGTAAAACAGTTTTTACATATTAACCTGCAAATACTGGAATGCAGTTGTTCCTGAATGTCCATGAATACAGAATGTGTTGAGGCAATTCACAAACAGTCCCAAGCTTACTTCAAACCTAGGTCGTCCTGGTGTACTATGCTCATAACGAATAAAAAGCTACAAAAAGGAACAAGAAAGAAACAAATGTCGTTGTAAGCTAAGATGATGGATAAAAGATGAAATACCAATTTAAGTGTATAACAAATTTAACTTTATTATAATTCCTACAATGAAGGAACATAAATTTTGACATATATATAATATAAGGTCAAAGATGTGAAGAAAAATAGGAACCTGATGATAAGTGGATGGGAAATTAGGTTTAATGAGGAAAATAGGGAAGGGAAGTAGCTTCACTCTTTCTTCAATTGGCCTCTGCAGCTTCTTCTTCTTCCAACGTAAACCCTTCTCAAAATCATAACTCAATCTATCCATTCAATTTTCAAACCTTCCAATAAAGAAATGCTCTGTGGAAGGTCAGTTATGCCAGTCAACAGAATATCTAATTCTTGTAAACTTTTTAAATCTCCTATTTCCTCTGGCAGTTTTTGAAGCTTCGAACATCCTTCAAGCACCAACTGTTTGAGACATTTCAAGTTACAAATGCTGTTGGGGATTTCTCTTAAATTCCTGCAATATTGTAGATATAATATCTCCAAAGATTCTAATTGCCCAACATCCTCAGGTAACTTCTCAAGAACCTCACATCCTGAAAGATCTAAGGTTTTGAGATGTTTCAACATACAAATGCTACCAGGTAGATGTTTAACTTTTGTACTCCATAAATAAAGGTATTCTAAACATTCCAGTTGGCCAATCTCCTCTGGCAATTCCTCTATGCTAGTATAAAAAAGGTTAAGAGTTGTCAAATGTTGTAAACTCCAAATGCTTCCTGGAAGACTCTTTAGTCTATAGCACCAACTGAGATCTAGAGAGACAAGCTTATGAAGATTTCCAATTGATGAGGGTATTTTTTCTATATCTCCATTCCATGAAAGATTCAGCTCTTGTAAACTATCGATGAAGTGCCCTGTGAATATATCCTGCGGGAGTTCCTTCAGATTTAATCTACTTATACTAAGAACCTCAAGAGATTCAAACTGCTTGATAAAAGATATAGACTTCAATCTCTTGCAGCCATGAAGATTTAAATCAACAAGGCTTTTTAAACATCCTCCGTAAACATCAATATTTACCAATTTGGCACAATATTTAAGACTCAACCTCTCAAGATTGGGTGTCATCCCAAGGTCAATGCTCTTTAACTTTTTTGAACGCCTTAAATCAAGGTATTTGAGATTCATCATAACCTATTATAAAACATGTAAACAGAAAAAAAAAAAAAAAAAGTAAAAATATGTTGGTGCCATAACTATCCAATAGATATACAAACAACATTATTAACTAATAAGACAAAAAAACCCAGCTAAAAGGGTCGAGGTGTAATTTTGATTTAGTTAGCTTGGTATTGTGATTGTTGTTCTTGTCTGTTTTTCTTTTGTATGGTGGTGTTCCCTAGTTTGACTCTTTGTTAATTCGGTTGATTATGGAATAAAGATTTTGTTGTCGTAAAAAAAAAGACAAAACAATCAATCAATCATATTACCTTTTTCCCTTCCCAAAGTTGTTTGATTTTGCTATAAGGCATTACAAGTGTAACAAGGTTATTTGCTTCAAATGTTTCGGGTAAACACCGATAAGGGTATTCATTCCAATATAGATATTGTAACGAAGATGGAAAGTATCGACGAGCTTTCTCATGTTTCCAAGACCTTCCAAAAAAATACCACGGGCCGCCATGAGAAAAGTTGTACTTTTCATGGTTCACAATAAGGCATCTAAGTTTCTTCAAGTTTGCAAGACCTTTCACATTAATACCCGGAGTGATTTCTAAATCTATACATCTTACTACTTCACTACCCTGTATTCCAAGAACAACAATAATAAAAGTTGTGTTATAACCGAAAAAAATTGTGAGCTTCATCTCAAACTTACTAATAAAATGGATTCTTACCGATCTACCAGCCAGGGCGTGTTCGATTTCCTCTTGAATCCATAATCGGCTACGTTTGTTGGGCTCATCAAGATGCTCTCGGCGTACAATATTCTGGCCCATTTCTACTAGCCGGTCATGCATGCCTAGGATTGCGTCACCATATTTTACTAAAGTTACGATTAGAGATTTTTGCTCAAGAACTCTTAAACCATATTTAGCATGATATCCGCAACTTTCAAGCATCCTTATCGCATTTTCTTTCTCCCAACCTTTAAGAAAACATGCCACATCTAGGAATATTTCCTTGTGATGATCCTCTAGGCTTTCATAACTTAGTTCCAATTTTGCAAGAGTTTCCTTCGAATGCATTGATTTGAGTCTTTCTAGTGTATATGCCCATTCGTCATTATCTTTACCATAGAGTTTTGAACCCAAAACTTTGATTGTTAAGGGTAGACCATTAGCATAACTTACAACTTCGCGTGAAAGCATTTCATACTCCTGAGTCGGAATATTTTTCCCAAATGCATGCCTACTGAAGAGGTAAATTGCTTCCTCCTCCGATAAAAGACTGACATCATGTATCAATATCACTTTATGTTCTTCAAGCACTTGCTCATCTCTAGTTGTAATAATAATTCTACTTCCTGGCTTGAACCAAGTACTATCACTAGCTAACATCTTAAGCTGGTTTATATCATCCACATCATCAAGAACAAGAAGAACTTTTTTACCACGTAACTTATTTTTCATCAAGTTTTCCCCTTCATGAAGACCATTTACAGTAATGTTCTTATCCTTTAATACATCTCTTAGGACTTGTTCTTGCAACTTCTCCAAACCAATCTTAGCCTTATCCTTCACATTCTCAACAAAGCTTTGACATTCGAAATTCATGAATATTTTATTAAAAATAGCCCAAGCCAATGTTGTCTTCCCAGCACCTCCCTTGCCCTTGATCCCTATCATGCGCACATCATCATCCGTACTGATCTCTAAACACGAATCGAGATCTTGCATTCTTTTTTCCATGCCTACTAAATTCTCATCAACGTCCATATTTATGTATCGTGACTCGAATGAAACCCGCTCAACAATTAATTTTATGACTTTAGCTTCATGCCTGAGATCATAAAAGAAGATTCAATTGGCAACTTGTAAAACCAAGTGTAACATATTTGATGTTCTAACGTTCATATTTCAACTAGACGCAAATTTACTATATAATTTGACAAAAGAACATGATATGCATGGTAGAGATATAATGAAGGAATTAATTACCCATTAGCAGTGTTCCTCACATCCCAACCAGACAAATCAGCTGCTTTTTTAAGAGCCTGTTTCCATTTTCCAACTTCCTCTGCTTCATTCTTATGTATGGCAAGGGCTGCTCCAACTGATCCTGTTTGTTTACGAACTTCAGAGGGATCCACATCGTAGAACACGGGGAAAGCCGTCTGCTCATTCGACTTATGACACTCCATGATCTTAAGAAGCTCGTTTAAGCACCATGACGAAGATGCATAGTTTTTGGAAAAAACAATAATGTAGAGTCTGGAGTCTTCAATAGATTGTAAGAGCTCATCATTGATCTTTTTTCCTTTCTCGAGTCTCTCGTCATCCTTAAAGGTGCGAATACCATGTTGATCAAGAGCAGCGTAAAGATGATCAACAAAGGTCTTGCGAGTGTCTACACCACAGAAGCTCAGAAACACATCATACTGGTAGCTCTTGTTGTGAACGCTTGAACTTGAAGAAGCCATTGAAGGTAGACTTATGCTTCACAGATCCAATAAAATCACAAATCTTTTCTGAGATTTTTTTGATTTATGGTTGCAAAGAAAGCTTGATGGAATGAATGTTTAAACTACAGATTGTATATTAAGATAAGGTTGGGAAGATGTGAACCAAACACAAGTAGCTATTAAAGTCAATATGAAGTCGACATATAGATATAGTAGTTTTCACAATCTTTTACTTTGTGGAATTAAACAATCTGATTTTCTTAACTACAAATTAATTTAGATCACAAAAAAATATGTTTTGCAAAGTTTTGATACTACACTGACCTGATTAAAACAAATAACTGTGGTTGTTGGTTTGATTTACGGTTAGTATGTTTTTCAGTTGTCACATGAATGAAACCTAAATAAAGTCTTACTGAAAATAATAATATATTTTTTCAATATTTTCTAGTATTTTTAATACAAGTAATGAAAGTAAATAAAAGCGTAATTTCCTCGAAGCCACATGCCATGCAACTTGGATCCTGGTTTACTTTTCAAAGTCATAGACGTATTCAACTTGGATCCTAAATGGTAATCAGGCCCACTCGCTTTATTTTGGGTTTACTTTTCAATAGCATAATATTCATAAGGTGTCGTTTATTGGTATTAATGGTGGGTATCGTTAATAGCATCACAATGTAATGAGTTTTGGAATGGATATGGTTGATCTATTGTATTTCATACATAGTTGTGTGATGCCATGTATAAATTTGAGATTTACAGCTTAAAAGACATGATAAGATAGGTTTGTGTCGCTTGATCAAAGCAGTGGCGTCCTTGAGGATTTACGTGCCCTATCCAACCCGTTTAAAAATATGTCCTTTAGTTTTGAGTTTTATGGGTTAGTAAGTTTTGAGTTTGGGTTTATAAAATATGTTATGGTTAATAAGTTTTTAGTTTTAAATGGATTTCTCTTGGGCCCAAAGTTTTTAGTGTTAAATGAAATATCTATTTAAAAAACAAATACATAGATATAACATATATAAAGGATTTTTTTAAAGAATGTGCCCCGAAAAATACGTGTCATAGTTGTGAGGCGTCATAGTTGTGAGGCCTTTTCGCGCAAGATCAAAGATCCAGTTTTGTGAAGACACAACCATGTTTCTGAACTTACATTTGAATGTGTCCCATTATTACAATCTCATTGTTGCAAAAAGACACCGTCATGCTATACCAAACACATAGTCGTGTGAGTGGCCGGTTTTCGTCAAAATCCACCCTAGATTTTAAGTAGGTCACATCTAAATAGATATGAAAATACAATTATATAGCAAACCACGCCTTCTCATTTCAAGTTTTTGGGAAAAATTACCCATTAGACACAATAAGATTAATACATGCATTGATGCTGCATCATGCACCATATTTATGTGATATATTATTATATGTTGATATTCCTAGTGTCACTCGGATCATGGACCATGTGGATCCTAGTCATTCTTCAACCAACCAAACTAGCTGTTACCTAGTAAGTGTGCATAGGAGGATAACTCTTCAAGCCGTGTTATGTTTTCTTCCAAAAGTTCCTTTTCCAGTTGATGTCTTGTTAACTTCATCACGGCCTGTGTATGCATGGTCAATAAATTTTATATTAAAAATCTGAAGACTGAAGAGCCTGTCCATATGTTGGGTCAATTCAAGTAATTTATGATCATTATATGGGAAAGAATATACATACATTGAAATCCATGTAAGATGCATGCATGGCAAGCCACAGATGATCCATCAACGCGAAGGCGATGCAATACAGAAGATTAAATGCTGATTCGTTATCTGTACAGTAAATTAATAGAAGAATAATTAGTCAGGTACACT